>OY776289.1:26148975-27384768 GCA_963675345.1 Trididemnum clinides | reverse complement strand
ACATCGTAATACAATGTTTTTTCACCATATCGTTCGAAACTTTATACACTATTACCGCAGCAAAGAGGAGTTTACGTAGGAAATTAATACACCAAACAATTACACTTGAAAGAAACCATAAGCCTATATACAATCTTCTTTTTACAATGGAAGGCTCCTCGTCGGGAATCGTCCTCATTCGAATTCGCTAATTGTCCTCAGATATTGCTTCTTCGTTAGGAACCAAGAGCACAACTTTACTAATGGGTCTGTCAAAATATTTTTCTTCGGAACGTAAGGGTTTTCCCATAGGATCAAGAGCACCATCAGACCTTCGCAGCCTGACCTTTCTTACGAGTTTGTCCTCACTGGGATAAACTGATACAACTCTTGCCAATTTCCAACAGTTACGAGGAACGCTGTCTTCGACAAGGAGAACCACGTCACCCTTTCGCAAATTCCTTCTTTTTGTTAACCACTTTTGGCGGGTTTGTAGAAGATGTAGGTATTGTCTACGCCATTTGTGCCAAAACTCGTTGGAAAGCTGTTGAACTCTTCTCCATCTTTGCCTGGCATATATGTCCGCTCTTTGAAATTTACCTGGAGGTGGCAGCAACAAATTCGGCTTTAAAGTCAAAAGATGATTTGGAGTGAGAGGTTTAACAGAAGGATCACATAGATCGTCGGTGGTAAGAGGCCGTGAATTCACTACGTTTCCAACTTCAGTCATAAATGTACGCAATGACTCATCGTCCAATTGCGTTCCGCATTGTGTCAGCAATGGTGAGAGAACACTACGGACTGTCCGGATATGTCTTTCCCAGCTGCCGCTCATATGACTGGCATATGGAACATTGAATCGATGTTGGATCAAGTCACACTCCCGTTTGAGTAGAAACGTGTGTAGCCTTTTTTGATTCATCTCACCTTTGGCTCGTAGTAGTTCATTTTTTGCTCCAACGATATTTGTGCCACAATCAGAATGAAGCTGTCAGATAGGTCCACGGCGAGCCAAAAATCTTCTCATGGCGTTGATAAAGGAATCCGTATCTAAACTATTTACGGTTTCCAAGTGAACGGCTCTGGATGATAAGCATGCCCAAATTACTCCATACCTTTTCAGAACTAAACGTTTTTCCTTTATGTAGAATGGACCGAACAAATCAACTCCGGTGTACGTGAAGGGAGGCTCTTCCTTCAGTTTTGCAATTGCCAAATCTGCCATTTTCTGTTCTTGTACAGGACCTCTAGCTCTCTTACAAACAACACATTTGCTAATGTATTGTCCCACAGCAGATGATGCCCCAACTATCCAATAACCATTTTCTCGAAGTTGACAGAGAGTTGTATTGCGACCCATGTGACCCACTTCTTCATGACTTTGACGTATCAGTAACTGTGTGACATGATTCCTCTTGGGTATGATGACTGGATGCTTCATCATTTCAGGTAACTCAGCTCTTCGTAATCTACCTCCAACACGAAGAATTCCAGCGTTGTCCAGGTAAGGATCTAATCGATAGATGGAGCTATTCCTTTTTAGATGCAATGAATCATTTTGAGCTAAGATGTTGCTTTCACATTTGGTCTTAGTCAGCAGTTTCATTTCTTGGGGATAGTTTTCTACTTGAATGCTCTTAATAATTTCTGTTTCAGCTTCTCTGAGGAGATCAACAGATATCTTTGTGGGAATATCGGAGCGTTGTAACTTGGCTCTCAACTTGTTTTTGAGTAACAGACAATTAGCTATCGCTCGCTTCGCACGAAACCACGTCGAGAATCTATTCAGTCTATTGGATTCCAAATGATGGAATTTCTTTACGGGTCTTGCTTTAACATCCGTGGAAAGAACAGTGGTTTTGCGCATTTCTTTCTTCATTTCTTGATTTACTTCAGCGTCAAAGGAAAAGGGTATCTTTGGTGCCAAATCGGTTTGTTGTAACAAGAACTCTGGTCCAACCAACCACTTAGCACGAGCGCTGACAAACTTCTTTGCTCCCAATCCTCTGCTGGCTTCATCACTAGGATTGCATTTGGATTCCACGTAATGCCATTCTTCAGGAAGTGTTAAATCTCGTATTTGCTGAATCCTGTTGGCAACATAGATGTGAAAACGTCTTGCTTCGTTGTTGATGTACCCAAGTACAACCTTACTATCTACCCAGAAAAACTTTTCGACACTTGGATACTTCAACTCTTCGCATAAGTACTTGCTCATTCTTGCGGATACCAACGCTGCAGTGAGTTCCATTCGTGGTATTGTGACTTGCTTCAGAGGAGCAACTCGAGCCTTTCCCATTACAAAGCTGCAATGAACTTGACCTTTTTTATTTATTAGTCTAAGGTACGAACACTGACCATAGCCATTCTCGCAAGCATCAGAAAAGTGGTGTAGTTCTACCTTTTTTGGTTTGCCGAACTTCTCTGGCTTCAAACAACGCTTGATAGAGAGCTTCTCCAATTCAAACAATTCAGATCTCCATTTCCTCCATCTTGCTGAGAGACCTTCCGGTACTTCGTCGTCCCATCTTGCTCCAGAGCGACAAAGTTCCTGAAGAATCTTTTTTCCTTCTAAGAGCACAGGTGCAATAAATCCAATTGGGTCGAATACCGAACTAACCGTGGATAGAATTCCTCTTCTGGTTAGTGGTTGATCTTTTAAGTCAATTCGAAATTGAAAACAGTCATTTTCAACGCACCAGTCAACTCCGAGTGCCCGTTCCACAGGGAGAGTATCAACCGACAGGTCTAAAGACCGCAATCCCTCTGCTCTCTTTAATTCAGGAATGGCCAGTAACACTTCTCGTTTGTTGGAAATGAACTTATGCAACTCCAAGCCTGCTTTCGCACATAAGGCCATGCTGCCTCTAACTAAAGATATTGCCTCCTCTACAGTAGGAAGTGAAGTAATGCTATCATCTACGTAGAAATCTTCACGAACGTAATCAGCAATTTTTCGACCAAATTCGGTTTCTCCATCATCAGCAGCACGCTTGAGTCCGAAATTAGCACATCCAGGAGAACTTGTAGCACCAAATAAATGAACCTTCATTCGAAACTCTACGAAAGGTTTTCTTGTGTCCCCTTCTTCCCACCATAAGAATCTCAAGAGATTTCTATCTCGCTCTCGGACTAGAAATTGGTGAAACATAGCTTTAATGTCCATCATTACTGCAACTTCTTCTTTGCGGAAACGACATATGATGCCAATTAGTTCGTTTACCAGACTAGGTCCTGACAACAAATGATCGTTAAGCGAAACATTTTGATATGGAGCTGAGCAATCAAAGACCACACGGATTTTTGTAGGCCTTTTAGAGTGGTAAACACCAGTGTGAGGAACGTAATTGATCCTTCCAACAATAGTTTTTGATTCGTTTAGTTCCTTCTCTGGGACTCTTTCGGCATAGTTTTTTACAATGTCCTCCATATATTCCACGTAATCTCTTTTAAATTGAGCATTATGCTCTAATCGTTTCTTCAATTGTAGAGCTCTCTTGACAGCTAACGGTCTGTTGTTTGGTAGGAAGACGTGTGAGGATCTAATAGGTAAGGGCATGACATAATGTCCATCCTCTTGTTGATAAATGTTTTCTGACAAAATCTCAATAAATTGTCGATCTTCAATAGATAGTTCCTTAGCTTGGCCATTACCTTCGACAAAATCCACTTCCATCATTTTTCTCACGCTGACGGGACTAATCACTTCCTTCACACGAGTAGTAAAAATAAACTTGGCTGGGGTTTGATCTTTGTCATCACGAAATTCCATCCATCTACCATTTTCTGATAAACATGGAGGTAACGCTGAACCTGCTTGTATTCTATGAACCACCATTCTATTCTTGACTTCTGGGGGATCTCGACAAACCATGCCAACAAGTCCCCATCCAAGAATTGATCTCTGCGCATATGGTTCATCTTCACCACCAGCAACGATTTCTCTGGGACGTATCGCACTAGGAACGTTGTTACCTATCAATAAGCTCACCTTGGCCTTGACCTGATAAGGAGTGATATTGTGCTGAATTGATGACAAATGCTTCCAGGCTTGTGCCACTTCTGGTGTGGGAATTTGAGATCTAGTCGCGGGTATTCTATTTCTTGTAAATACGGCAGGAAGAACAATACGATTCTTTCTATCGTAGCTCAGCACTTCTAAATTCTCAATTCTGTTACTGGCGATAATTGCATTGCTTTTATAAATCGTGCTGAGAGTGAGATTAGTTTGATGTCCTGTGACTCCCAACTGAAATTTCAAGTCCTCCGACATAAAACATGAGTTTGATTGACCATCCAAGATGCAATAGCAAAGAACTTCTCGCGAGGATTCCTGTGCAGATCTAACCCAAACAGGAACGATCATAGAATTGTCACAACCATAACTTTCATTGTGCTGCTTACACACCTCGGTGCATAGAGAATGGGCTTGATCTGCTGTACTGTCTTGCTGCCCCTCATGTCTTTCCTCGTGTAAGAATGACAAGTGTCTTTTTTGACAAGTTTGACACTTTATTCTATTGTCACATGATCTTGATCGGTGTGATGTTGAAGACCCACAGGCAAAGCACAATCCTTTATCCTTCAGAAATTGCAGACGTTCCTCTTTTGGAATTTTCCATATTTTATCACATCTATCAATATGATGGCGTTCAGTGCAATAATCACACACTTCATTGTCAGTTGCAAAAAATTCTTTTTGCCTTGAATTGGTAGCAAGAGTCCTTGAAGATTTAGTCTCTCTCCTCACTGAAGATTGAGAACGGTAGGAAGAACTTCCACTCAAGCACTTTAGTTCCGGTATGTTTGCTTCCTCTGAATACAACTCGACAAAATAAACTAATTCTTCAAAGGGTGGATATGTGTTGCTGTTGCGCTTCCAGCTGAGCACTCTTTCTCTCCATTTATGTTGTAAATACAAAGGAAGTTTTTGAACTACTTTGGTGGATTCTGGAGCAAAGTCGAGTATTTCCAGTCCCTTAATATTCCTCTTGACTTCCATCACTTGCACCAAAAAATCAGAAAAGTGTTGCAGGTCCGATGGTTGGTTATTTCCAATCTTAGGCCATGAAGCGAGTTTGTCGATGAAAGCTTGTCCAACGATGCTTGGGCTTCCATACCTTGATCTCAGCCTTTGTCTTGCTACAGTGTAGGCTTCTTCATTTTGGTAAAGCAGCAGTCCACTTATTAAATCCTTAGGCTCACCGCTAAGATATTGTCCCAGTAAATTCATTTTATGTTTGGAGCATTGTACCCTGTTACCAATTAGTGCATCAAAGGCAGATTCCCATGCTGGAAAACGTACCACGGATCCCTCAAATACCTCCATTTTAACTTGAGGAATGTGGTAGGTGGCTGTTACCAGACCTTTCGACGATCCATTGTTCTGTGTAGCAAGCATAGCGCTGGTCTCTCCAAATTCTGAAGCACGCCTGTTGGCTTCTGAATTTTCTTCCTTTAAGACCTCCTTCGCTTGCATCCTTTTAATGAATTCGTCTTTGCCTTTGGTTTCTCCAGCAACTTCTTCAACACACCCGTCGATTGATGACTTGTCATCCATTGAAAACAAGATACGTTGCTCCTTTTCTTGCCATGATTCTTCCGGAGCAAGAATTACATTAGATTGAAGATTTTTGAGTTCTTCAGCCTCTGCCTTTTTAGTGGCCTTCACTTGAGCATGAAGAGAAGCGATTTGCTTTTCCTTTCTTATTTCCTTAAGTTTGTTTTCCAGTTCTCTCTCCTTCTTCTCATACTCGAGTTCTGCTTCCAATGCAGCTGCTTTCCTAGCTTGTTGAATTCGTTCATCACCTAATTGAGAAATCTTTGATTTGTAGCTTGCCTTAGATCTGGAGTCCCTACTAGTTGCCGAAGAACGTTCACTCCTTAACTCCAACGACAAATTTTTTATAATTTCTGCGATATCCTCATTAACTGTTTGGCACAATTTGTCACGAATCAGTAGTTTTTCCTCAACATCTGTGATTTCAGTTTCATCCAAACATGAACGTAATCTCTCAAAACATACTTTCATTTTTTCAAAAGTGTCGTGCAAATCCTTAGTCTGAGATCTTAGTTCCTGTGGTTGGTCACAGGTAACTTTTGTTTGATTTAGCCTTTTCAGTTTGGCATCAAATTTCCTAATCCAACCGTTGAATTGATCTAACAATAATGTTCTAGAATATTCTCGGCCATATTCTGTGGGTTTTTTCAATCGCGTACTGGTGGTAGATGGCAGGTTCTCTAAAATTGGCTGTTTGCCAATAACAGAAACAGCAGGTTCACCACCTAAGGTTTTAACTTTCATTGCAGAAAATTGGTCTTTATCATCACTCAGAGATTGTAAAACTTTAGATTTATCCGAATCACAAACTGACATTTTTACAAGCCAGTTGAATTAAATCCACAATCAGCTAAACACAACCACTTACTATACTAAAGAAACCAAACACGAAGCAGGTATGTACAAGATCCAAAGATTTGATCAGCCAGTAGTGTTTCGTCAGTTACTGTAGCGTCCTGGCGAACAGGCCTAGACGCTAATAGATGCCAGTTGATTGTAAATACGCTCACCAGTCGAACTTCCACGCTGGTTTGTAAAAGATGTTTTATTGAATAGAAGCGTGAATGGCAGGACGTCAACAGGTAAGGTAACTATATACAAAGAGAAAGAGAATTAACAACTTGCAATTACAGGTATCACTTATCGGCACACACATCACATGTATATATACCTGACGTTGGACGAACGCAGGCTGAAACCCAAAGTCATCAATAAACTTATTTCGATATCCTGCTTGACATGAAGACAAAATATATATCCAATTGTTTATCCATAATCAAAACAACATGCAATTAAACCAAACCAAATTCAATAAACCAGCACTTATTCAACTAGACAATACAGTAACATGTAATACAAATAACAGATTGTTAGCCCTCAAAACTATCTAAATGTCAGATAAAGCCTATTAATTACAAAGAGAAAGGACTTGCTGGTACACGTGCTGTACAACTGCACCTTAATCTAAGGATAATAGCTAGCTAAGATCAAATTACCCATCTTAAATAAACAACTAGTACATGCTGATTATCTAAATGTGCTAATGAAAACAAAGGTTGCTAATGAAAACAAAGATAATGTTGCCAAGTAAATTCTGAATTGATAGATATTACAAGCGATGTTAAAGGTCACAACAGCTACAAATAGGGAGCTTTGCATTAAGTGGAAGACTTATAGGAAAACATGCAAGGGGGTCACAACGATATACATTCACAAACAAATTTAACAAAATTTTGAATCACCGAACTGAATTATGAAAAACTGCACGAAACCGAACTTCATAGCAATTCATCGCAGTACATCGAGGGCTGAAACAGCCATGACACAGAAAGAAGAAGAAGACTAAGTTTAGACTAGTCAACGGAAAGACCTAATCTCAACCAAATTGCTTTTGATTGAATTCATTTGTTTCCGAGGATCCAACTAACCATAATTTATTCCAATTTTAAATAATTTTTCATTAGTTTTAAAAAAAACCCCAATGGTTGGTGTTCGCCACTTTTTTTGGCGCGAAATGTGTGACGTAGTATATAATCTTCGTACTTTTTTGAACTTTGGTCATGCTTGAACGATTTTTAGGTGAGAGAAAGCAGGCGGAGTTGGCGGGAAGACAAAATTGTTAGGAAGCTGTTAAGACCAAATTTAAGTTATTGACATGTAGAAATGCGTAGCGTGCTAAACTATTGTTAGAGTTATTTACTTTCATTTTTTTATTTGATGAAAATTGGTCCTTGCTGTACGACTTAAAGCTACTACTGGAGACAGGGTTCTCGAAAAGCTACCCTAAAACTATTTCTTTACAAAAAAAATGGTGATTTGAATTTATAACCAGTAGACATTTTGGTAATCCTGTACTTTAGCGCGGTAAATTATTTAAGCTGAAAGGACAGTGTACACTGTAGGGCCAGGCCCGGTATGTAAATGTACCGGGCAGTGTACAGTGGAAGGGAGTGTACAGGATGGGTTCCAGTGTACACTGCCCCGTACATTTACATACAGTGTACACTGCCCTTTCAGCTTAAATAATTTACCGCGCTAAAGTACAGGATTACCACCTGTACTCCCTATTGTAATTTAAAATTTCCCATGTCACTGTGCCAGCTTGGGTCAATGGCTGCTACTACTTTGGTGGTGTTTTGTGCATCAACAAACTGGCAAGCTTTTTCTACATTGTGCTTTTTTTGGAAGTAGGTGTGATAATCTTTCTAGTGTAAGTAAACAGAATAAATTTTTTATACTGTACCTGTACCAAATATTTTACTTGTATTTCATTAACAGTTCACTTGTCTTTTCTTTATTAACCAACTTGTACTGATTTAGAAGATATTTTTATTTGAAGATGAGGTGGTTAGCAACTGGGTTTGTGTATTCTAAGATAATATATGTATAATCTGGTGCCCCCAGGTCCCAATGATTACAGATTAGTGATGGTGAACCTGTAGTAAGATACTAATCATCAGTCATATTAAATTTCTCTTTTCATTCTGTCAGACTAATTTATGCAATTTTTGTGCTGACTTTGCAGGAATCCAAATATGCTATGAGGTATCTAGTGCTGTGAAAGTTTAATTAAAACCCCATTTTAAATGTATATAAAATTTGTACTTCAACAATACTGTAATCAGTAAGTTAGGCTATAACTTGTATTACACTAAAAAATTTGAAAGTTACATGGCTTTATTGTACATATACTCGTATACTTGTATTTTGTTTTCTTTTGTGTTCGGTTTTGTTTTGCTTTAGTGATTTTGACTTACATTATGCTTTGCAGACCTTGGCTTCAATCTGTTTCTAAAGTATTGTTTGCTGTGCATGTACTGCTTTTGTTTTGCTTTGTATTATTTTATGTATTGTAATTGAGGTACTCATGGCTTAATGATCAAATGCATTTTTTACTGTCTTCATTGAGTAAGCTACCATTAAATAGGGTAACTTGGTTTATATGTTTTTTAACATCAAAACTAGGGTTATAAATAACTTAGCCAATGCCAAAATGTCTAAGCAGTATGGACTCAGCAATTTGTGGATAAAATCAAGACCCATTTGGAAACTAAATGTTTAATAAAGTCGGTGGCTGTATCTGCTCTACAGTCTAAATCCTCACTAAAAGATTTTATTTGTCTTGCACAAGGATAAAACAAGCAAGCTTGCCAGCTTGTTCTTTAGACCAACCCTTTTGCACTGACTGCCAAGCAAAAAAGCTGTGAATACCATTTTTTAAAGTCTTTTCTGCTTTTGGTGTGACTCAACTAGTTAATTAAACCTCCAAATTTAACAACTTTAAAGTGGAAGCTCTAACCACTATGCCATTGTCTCTGCTATTGAAGTGCTCATACTTTACGTATTTATTCAAGTATAACTTGCACCCGTGATTTTTGATTAAAAATCAGCATAAAATTTTGTATTTTTCTTGACTCGCACTCGCATATAATGCGCACCCAGACTTTGTTTTTACGTTGGTAGAAAATTTTGCATGTTATACTTGAATAAAAATGGTAATTTTTTTGGTTTAATTTTTGGATTTAATTAATGTGTTCATTCTTAATAGTTTGTACTTTATTATTATTAGGCAGTGGCTATTTTGCTGTCGACGGCAATTTGCCCTCAGAGACTATTTTGCCGTGAGTTATTTGTGATTGGTCAATCTTAATGACGTACTAAACATGTGACTTTTGGTCGTCTCTGATTGGTCAATTTTAAAAACCAAAAAAAAAAATTTTGCACCCCCAGGTCTCTATCCCCCACCCAGTCCACTCCCTTCCAGTGTACACTGCCCCGTACATTTACATACCAGGCCTGCCCCTCCAGTGTACACCGCCTTTCTTTTAAAGCCCTGGCCAGCTGAGATTCGAACCCGCAACCATGGTATCTCAAGACCAGCGCTCTATCCACTACACCACAGTGTCACTGGTGTTATCATAGCAAATATGGCTATACAAACACACGTGAATGATCACTGCAAAATAGATTGCAAAGGCAAATTGCCGTTGACGGCAAAATAGCCACTGCCTTATTATTATTCATTCTTATTATTTGCATTCATTTTTGTTGTTTTTATTACCTAAAAAAATTGGTGTTTAATCTACCTATGACAATTTCAGATCAAATACTAACCCCCACAAATTTTTTAAATGATTTTTAACTGCTTGTTTTAAGCACTTGTTTTAAGTGTCAATGACTTTGGTCATTAGGTAGGTGTGTGTGGTTCATCTATGAGGTTCAAATGCTTGAGCAGATTTTGGGTTAAACACTTTTCAGAGATGCATTTATCATTTGTAAGGTATTCTTGCTTTTTCCCAATAATGGGTGAATCGTTGGGCGAATGTCTTTCAAAACTGCTCTAAGTCTAATTTTTGTGCCTTTGAAATAATAACCGTTTTTTCCACTTTTCATATAGAAACTATTTTTTGACTTTGGTAGTAAGAATGTATTCTTCTTGATTAAGTGGAGATAATGGCTGCACATTTCCTGCTGAAAGATTGGAGTGCATTTTTCCACTCCACTATTATCAAAGACTGATATTTTCGGTTTTGCTTTGCAAAAGTTATCACTTCAGTAAGGTCAAATTCGTTTTGCGCTTTTCTTCCACTGCCTTCAAGAGCTTTATTTGGTATTTCAGATGTTGCCTTATTGCTCAGCTGAGAACAGAATATTCAAGGCAACCCTCCGGTATTTCATATTCTTTCTGTTTTGAAGTAACCTCTGCTATTCTTCTCTTCTGTTGCATTGAGTATGTTTACTTAGCTCTCTTCAAGTAATTTTTCTTTTTGCAGAGCCATTGTCAGGATCTGTGTCGCTTTCTCTTTAGCATATTTTCTGCATAATAGCTTTAACCAACTGCACTTCGTCAGAATTTTTCAAATTTTTTTGTTTTATAATGGTATAATTACCCAAAAAAATTACACTAAGATGTTTCAGTTTGTTGATATTTTTATATTTTTTTTGGTGATCACTTGCTCACAGTATAACATCAGTGGCCGTCTACAAAAATTAAATACTAAAATGGATAATAACATGTACAGCATTCAAAAGAATTGGACACCACAAAAACACAAATTCTGCAAATATGTGAATTAGCGTTTCGGTTATGATTAGTCTGCGAAGTTTTCTTGTTTAACCCTTGGAGGATCATAAGATTCTAATTGATAAAATTTGGGACAATTCCTCAATTGTTTGGTAACAACAAAATTACATTGAGTTTCAGAAAAATGGTTGTTGATTCCTTATGGCATAACAATTAACAATCATGTAACATATGTGTTACATTATCCCTCAAAGGGTTAAGTAGCATCCTACAAAGATACTGGCATAGTAAGATGGCATATTGTCAAACCATATGATTATTTGTTGCTTGTTTTTAAAAAATTAAAATACGCCGTTTATAGATTAATAAAGTGGTGTACCTATTTTTTAAATTGATTTGTAAACCTATTGCCCAACTTCTGATTATTTTCTCTTGTGTAGGCGATTGACTAGATTGCAAAAATATTTTACGAGATGGATTTGGAACAAAGAAGCCCTTTGAAAGAAATGCAAATTGATTCAAATATTCCTATAAAGAAGCTCAAAAATTCAGATCTTAGTCAAGATCACGTGATATTACAATATTTAAAATTGTCTGAAAATGCTACTGCTCCTACAAGAGGCTCTAAGTTAGCTGCTGGATTTGACCTTTACAGGTAAGTTGAATCTTTAAATGTTTTAGACTTGAATTGCACATTCTGGATTTAGATGCATCAAGATTTTGCTCTGCAGTAGATAAAAGCTGACGTAAGTCTAAGCAAGCACAAGCGTATTGAAAATTGGATCTCATGTTATATTTGCTCACGATTTTGTGATAAGTTTTCTTGGAATTGTCTTATCATAAACCTAGCACGTAATAGGTTACGAAGTAACAGGAAAAATTTAAGCAAACATACAGGCACAACGAATTTGACGAGACCGTCCCTGGACACCCTTTGGACTCATCAGCTGGGCCTATCCCGTTACACCAAGATAGCCCACGTTTGCTGAAATTTCGAATATACTTCATAACAATAGTCTTTTTGCTTTTCAGTGCATATGACTATATAATCCCTCCAAAAGGAAAGGTTTTAGCAAAAACTGACTTACAAATCCAGCTGCCAAATGGTTGTTATGGACGAGTTGCTCCTAGATCCGGTCTTGCACACAAACATTTCATTGACGTTGGGGCTGGAGTAATTGATCAAGATTATAGAGGCAATGTGGGGGTGATTTTGTTTAACTTTGGAGATCAAGAGTTTAAAGGTAACTTGTTGATTAGTTTGATTAAATCTCATAGCAGTGTTTTCACTTTTTATCAGTTTATGACTGGTATACCATGTTGCAATCTTCATCACTAGGACGATGACATGGGTTTCATCCAAAGTTTCGCTGTTTGCCTTCAGATATTAGAATGTTTGTAAGGGCTAGGTTGTGAGCAAAAGTTAAGACTAGCAATACAATACATACTGTATATTAACCAATTTTGACTGGTGCTCCAGGATACTAAATTTGGAGAATCTGCTATAAATTGACCCACGAAAATTTTCAACTACTCTGCAGTCAATTTTCTTTTTTAGTCAATTATTATGACTTAGAAAGTTCTCACGCAAAACTTTTTGCCTTGTTGCTTTAGCAATGATAAGTAACTGGCTATGTTTTAAAGTGTGGGTACAAAGCGACTAGTAATATTCTGGTGCAGGCCAGCACAGCTCGAAAAAGGCTCGGGCCACATTAACTTAGAGAAAATTTTCTGTGGGCTGCGCAGAGGAGGCTTGCAGTTCGATAACCTCCAACTGCAATTGTATGGGCACTTCTGGATCCCTAGAAAATGGGTTTTCAACCAGTTTGAATTGGAGATTTTCTTCCTGAGACAAACTGATCTTCGGTCAAACTCTTGTATCAGTATCTCAATTTACTGTGCAAATTTTTCTCCTAGCTCAAGATGTTGGCAAAGGGAAATATGTTGTGCACTGGTATGAAAGTGTGTCATTTCACCTTCTAACAACTAACTTCTGAAAAGTCGTAATTTTATTTTGAAAGCTTTCACTGCTCCTGAAAAACAAATCATGATTACAGAATTCACTTTCAAGCTCTTCCAACTTTTTGGTTCATTTTTAAGGAACTATAGAATTTCCTCTTTCGAAGCAACAAAACGCTGTTGCGCTCTTCCTCGGCTTAACCATCTCAATTTTGTAAGGTATACTAGGTCTTTATATTCGGCATCCATCTCTTCCAGAAATGCTCGTTTTGTTCTATGTTTTAGAGCGCGAGCACGAAGGTGATTTACAACTGAAACTTCCACAGGCATTACGTGATCAAAATTTACATCATAAACTCTTTGACTTAACTGTCACGAATAAGGAAATTTGCCTTGTGAGAATAGTTTTCGCATATGCGTATAGTGTTGTATTATTTTGTTCGCTCGGTTACTGATCGAAAAAAAAGACCTTTTTCCTCGCAATTAGATTTGCTGTAAGTACGCCTTTATTACGTCACAATCGTTATTACGACAGTAAAATTCTAGATTGATCTAGTGATTCTAGCTTCTTCGAAGAATTTCGATAATCGATTACATAACTTGAAATGCTTTTTTTTTTCTTTTTTCACGTGATTTCGTTCTAGCGTTTTCTGGATTGTTTTTTTCCATTTATATATAAGGCGACGGAATTTTTTTGTAGAGTAGTAGAAAAGTGTGTAGTGTGGAGAGAGAAAGATTGATTGACAGAGTAAAGAAGGGATGTTGTTTTTTTGTGATAATTTATTGTGAATTCTGTGGACGTGGCGAGTATTAAGCAGTTATTGGTGAAATTACTGTAGTTTTGGCGGTTTTCTGATTGTGTAGTAAAGTGATTAATTCTGAGATCGTTGAGCAAAGAAGCTTAAAGTCGTGAAGTATTATTTCTGCGAATACATTATTCCGTTATTAAAGTGGTTTAAGGTGTTTTTAGTGGAAGCCAATCTTTTCCAAGTTTTATTAAGTTACAATCAGACCTAATTATTCGAGCGATTATCATAATTTAAGATTGAGATAGAACCGAAAAGTTCTGTATTATATTAAAACGCGACAGTATGTTGTGCGGGCTTGGTCTGGTGAAATGGATTAAAACTACATATTTGGTTGTTGTGCTGCATTCTTTTGTACTTAATGTCATGCCTTGCAGTTGGCACCAACTTTTTGTGAAGTTGCCAAGTATAATGCAAATAAAAACAAAACTTTCTTTTGTTTTTAGTGAACAAAGGAGATAGAATCGCTCAACTCATTTGTGAAAGAATATTTTTACCAGAGCTCCGAGAAACTAAGGTAATTTTGGAGGCATTACCTCAGACTGCCTTGTTTAATTATCTACTTCAAATCACCAAACGCTTGAAATACCGACAGCTGTCACGTCAACTTCATCATGCTTCAACGGCAAGCTTATTGCATATTCATTCACTCACACGTATGAGCTCTTGCTCTGATTGCATGGTTTTAATAAAACTGGATCACTGCGACGGCAGACTGCTTGGCCGCGTCACTCTTCTGCATAAAGACAAAAACTCCAGTAAACTGTCTTATTCAAGAACACAACACGCAAACTTTTTGGCTTTTTCTCAACGCTATCTCTTATACTGGCTCCAGGCAAAATAGATGTCAATATCATTTTTTTGTCTTCCGAAACGGACGCTACGGTCGACAGCGTGATCGACTTGGTTAGTTAGAACGTTGTTTTGTGGCAGTAGTGATTGCAGTGCCATACGTTTAAAACCTTACGGTGAATGCGTAGTTGCTCTGCTTGTAGCAGAGTCGTGCCGTGCAAGCAGTACTGACAACTTCCTAAGGGGATCTGAAACCAAATTGTAGGGTAATATCTTAGCCAAGGTTTGGCTGGCCATTGGTCAAGTATTGCTGAAACAAAAAAGGTTTACGCTTAGCAATTTTTTGCGTTTTAATCTAGAATTGCTCATTGTACTTTCGTTTCTCTCGGAAGCTTTCTTGGGTTGCAAAAATCAAGTTGATGCAGGCTTTGATTTCGCTTCAAAGGCACTTTGAGCTAAGCATTTAGTTGAGCCAAAGACCTAATTGGAATCTTGTAACAAGTTATTTCATATTGAATCAAAATCCAATAATTATTTGAAGTACATTGCATTTGTTGGGATGTCATTTACGGCAGCAGTGAGAGCGCTGCGCGCATAAAACTAAATAGAGAAACAAACAATGTTTCACTGTACGCCTGCAATCTACGCCTATTGGAAACCAGCCTTAAATACTGGTTTCCAATAGGCGTAAATTGCCGGCGTACCAGAAGATTTCTTTGTTCATCCATTCCAGTGGTTCTCAAACTTTTTTTGCAATGGAAACCTTTGACGTTATTGGTAATATAACGGAATCCTTTTTTAATTGATACTTAATACGATAGAAGAAATGTTTTATTTGACAAAGTTAATGTCATGAATACCTTTTTTTTTGGAGATCGACCGCCTTTCGACATGCAATCGCAAGATTGGCAGCTCTGTTTGGAATTCACAGCCGAATTTTTCACGAATATAGCTTTACGGAACCCCTGACCTTGCTTCATGGAATCCACTTTGAGAATCACTGATCTTTTCAATTTTATGTGCGAAGCGTTGCCCGTAAAATACATACAAAACAATGTACAACAGACAAACAAGAAAGCTTGACGCTATTCCAGCAGATTACGCTAATGGAATCGTGCGTAAACTGACCAGAGGTTTATTGTTACCAAAAGATAAAAATATGTAACTTCATTTGTAGTTGGACCTGTTCTTGGCTATACTTCTTTTATAGCATTTCGCCAATCGTCTGTCACCTACTGTTCAAATTGAATAGGTCTAAACAGTGTCCACTACCTGCAGTTGCGCTCATAGTGAGTGGCAGGCACCTTGTACACATCTGCATAACTGCATCCTTATTGGTTTGGTGAGAGTTTTAAATCCACAACCTAACAATGCTGTCTCTGATTATACCACTGGTAAATAATTATGGACAAGCAGTTTGGTTCTGTGTATTTGCTGGCTTTTCAAGATATTATCTGTATTCTGTTGAAGCTAATTGCCGTTAGCAACCTATGTAAAAATTTTGCATTATCTTTAACTAACGCACAAGATTTTTAATCTCCCAATGTAACTTTGTATTTCAGACTCTTGACGACACTGAAAGAGGCGCCGGGGGATTTGGATCAACTGGGAGAAACTGAATATCTGGGTCAATGTTTGTCTTGCAATTTTTTCCCGATATCATACTGGTAAAGCAAAAAACTTACCGACCATATTGCTTAATTGATTTTTTAAGGAGCAGTGACATTGCTATGGCTGTTTAAGTGTTTACTGTTTTGTACCAAAATTGCACATTTTCAAAACTGATCTTTTTTGGCTTTTTTATGCTGTAAATTATCACAACTGTAGTCACTAGTTGATCATTTCCTCTTGTTTGTGTCTAGCGTGATTCACTTTTGTAGTAGGCGGCAATGCCATGTAACAAGTATTTGTATTTGCTTTTTGTTTGTGATTTGTAGTAACGTTATTCGAGTACTGCCAAGGTATCAATTTAAATTAAATTTTTTCAGTTATGATTTCGTTTTCAGTGTTGCTTGAGCATTTTTCTTCAATCATTAGTAGACTCACGGTTGCTGATTGGATAATTTGCTCACCCATTACATACAGGATTGCATGGCAATTTCAAAGTACAATAGCAACTCAATCGCTTACTTAGAGATGGCTATTGAAAGCATGATGCAGAAATCAGCACTTCAGTCGATTCCTTTTTATTTCTGCACCTTTCAAAAAGTAAATAAAAACGCAGCAAGAAATTAAATTCAATCATGTAAGCATAAAAGTGATCAGGAAAAAGTACTGCAATAAAAAATAGAGATTGATATGACACGCGTTGCGGATTTCGGATTTGCTTAGTGCTGTAGCAGCCCAACTTTGAAACCCCCAAAAAAGTGCGCGCAAGAACCCCTTGTGGTTGATTTAAAAATCTTTAGCTTTTGTACGCTGTGTGAACATTCAAAATCACTGCTTAGTGTCAACAGGGCACATAGAGCATAACAGATGCAATGCAATTGTTAAAATATTGCTACATTATTATCAGCAAAGCCTTGAGCAAAAATCAATATGTTGACGACGTGGATAATGAAGACAGTTTGCTATTTGCAATGGTGGTAGTTTATTTAACTTTGGTCGAGGCGGCTACAAACTTCAAATTCGTAAATGTTTGCCGGTCTACTACAACTTTGAGAATAATTAATACGCTAAAAATATACGCGAAGACGTTTTTGTTTTAATTTGTCTTTGCTGGTCCTGACAGAGTTAAATACAACCAGGGTTGCGGAGTCGGAGGTTTTTGGGTGGAGTCGGAGTTTTGAGAATGCTAGGAGTCGGAGTTTCGAGAGGGCTAGGAGTTGGAGTCGGATTTTTTTGTCCGACTCGAACTTCTAAAACCCAATTATGTTTTTTAAAAAAAGCTTTGCCTGTACATTTTTACCTGCTGTACAAGGTAAAAATGTGGACCCCATGAATATAGCTTTGTAAACCTTGCAACTAATTGGCAAAGCAGCAAACGGGCGTAAGGGGCATTAACAATTTATTAAAATGAATATGCCAGGAAACTAATAATGAGTATACCACCCAACCAATTTAGACGAGACCATCCCTGGACGCGTTTCGTCCTTTTGGACTCCTCACGCCCCTTACGCCCGTTTGCTGCTTTGCCAATTAGTTGCAAGGTTTACAATTTACTATTTCCCTTCTTCGCTTAATAACTTTCAAATGAATATAGCTTTGTTATATATCTAGAACGACGAAGCGAAATCAGGACTTTTAAACCTTGCTGTGAGGATTTCGGGCTTAAAAAGCAAAGGCATCTTCTGAAGATCCAGACACTGTTTTAAATTCGGACTCGAAAGGTACTTGCGATAAAGAGGATTTTGAAAAGTTTCTAGATCAGCAAGGTCAAAGTTAATGTTAAAGAGTCTGAGTCGGACTTTTGAGAATGTTAGGAGTCGGATCTCAAACCATCCGACTCTGCAACTCTGGATACAATTCCATAGACTCAGACGTCCCAACGTTATTGTTAACTTTCGAGTTTAGTTTTTATTCATAACTTTCATTACTTGTTTACACGGCTTCAATTATCAACAAAAGTAATCTTCATGTCGATATTTGACAGTTGAGGTGAATTGGCGATACAGTCAACTTCGGATATAAGAAATTCGCCGGGACCTGCTTAATCAGTCTCTTATAACCGAATTCTCTTATAACCGACTTATTAGTTTATATTGAAAATCATTTGGGACCTTTTGCGTAGTCCCTTATAAGCGAAAATCCCTTATATCTGAATCTCTTATATCCGAAGTTGACTGTACCTACAATGGAATAACTAACGGGTTCAAGCCGCCCCCCCCCCGACAAGTTAAATGCAAAACCCGGCCCCAATTAGCTCATATTTCGGTATTTAGTGTTATTTTGGTTTCTAGTAAATTTTCATTTTATTCGGATTCACTTTCATTTTTCAAATTTTGGTGCTTAAAAAAAAGTAAAACTGGTTTAGGCGTTAATTGCCAAGACTCTGATGTGGTTGGACCTGCAACAAATCATAACGTTGCTTGAACCCAGTAATAAGTCATTGATGAAGATCGATTTTAGAGATGGTATGATACATAAACACGTTAATTCTTAAAGGTCATCTACCGGTACCCTATTAAAACTCATTACTGACAACGAAAAAAGCTTATAGTATCACCCGAAAGCTATTTTGTCTGTTATTGGAATAACCTTTATTGAGATTTTTGGGACCTAATTATTTCATATCCAAACAGTGAGTCCCTTCAGCTAAGCTTTCCCCCTTGCTCAAACTTCTAGTAGCGTCACTGGATATCTCGTGTAAAAAACTTGCCATTGGTGGACCTTTGAGATCAACTGGAAAATAGTTTTAGGAAGCTGTTTCCTTTCGGCTCCGTACGTGGTCATCCAAACCTCTCGTGGACTTTATGTTCCTAGTCCAGAAAATATAATATATTTGATAAAGCTCTGCTTCTTGTTTCAAATGATAGCAAGCACCAAGGAAGACAGTATCCAGAAGCAGCAGAGTTATAGTTTGTTAAAAGAATAACTCCATAGGCCTGTGACCTATTCAATTCTGTTAGCCATGCATAAAAATTGAAGCCAAGTATCTGGGGTACATGAATAATGTATTTTCCATTTGCTGGCAAACTCACGCGTCAAAAAGGCAATACATGCAAGCACAAAGAGTATTACCTCGCGGGACCAACAAAGAGAGTGACGTTGAGTTGGAAATTATTAATAAATATGCACAGGGAACCTACAGAAACATCATAGATGACTTACGGTGCCGTTGGATTAAAAATAACTAAATATGCCTACCTATCTGGCATGTAATCGCAGCAAAGTTTGCGTTTATTAGGCCTACTTTATAATGAGTTGACAAAGGCATTGATAAATTTTGTGCTATATTATTAGTGGCAAGTACGGCACCCGTACAAATAAACAACTCAAGGAATAACAAACATGCTTTTGATGACTTAAATCGATCTTCGGAAGCCAAATGGAGTGGCCACTTACACCTCAAAAATAGGTTATCAAAAATTGTTTTTTGGTTGTTTTTTTACCAAAAATGTTTTTTTGCAAAGCCAGATCGATAAGCTATGTTAAGAGGTTTATGGACACACATCGAGCTTTCACGAAACCCAGTGAGTTACCACCTCGTTAATTTATTTTTAGCTTCTCGTATAAATTTGTACCCCTGTGACAACGTGGCTACCAGTTCAGAAGGCGGTTGCAACGGCTTTGAATCTGCTCTTTACTCCTTGGAAAAAATGTAGGATCAGTGGAGGGAGCTGAATTTTAAGTGTTAAACTATGCCTAGATACACGGCTTTCAAGAGAAAATTGTGCAAAAAATTACTCCTAAATTGTAAAGATATTTTGCTTGGAGATCCAAAAAGTATTGGGGCTGTTTTCATAAAAATCCTGGATGTAGCCAGGGGGGGTCCTGCCACTAAACCTTGCAATTATACCAGAGCGACCCAGTAGCCTATACGTTGTTCTATGCATATTCAATCACTCAATGGTTTGGTCAATGGGTTGGTTCAATGAAGAAAAAATTTGACTGCTGAAACAATTAAAACCAAACAATGGGTATTGTGATGTATTTATCAACTCGAGCTATTAAATAGCCAGTTTGTTGTTGTTGTTTATTTTTTTATTTGAAAGCTTTTTTGTTTGACAAAAGAGGGCTGTAGACTTGGTGACCACAATGTTCTTTTATCGCTGTTCCCCGAATAATTGAATAAGTGAATGGAAAGTAAAATCGATTCACCCTTGAATTGACCTCTAGTATCAAACGGCGATCAATTTTGTGTCGCTACGTTAAAATTTGTCAAAATGAAAGTGGCGGGAAAAGCAAGTGAACTTCAAAGCTCGAAATTAGATCCTCAACAATTTAGCATATTTGACTAAAGTTGGCCTGATGTAGATTACTGCCTAAGCTACCGAGAGAAGCACTGGTATCAATACAGATTGCTAAATGTTTTGCTTTTTCACTTTCAGTTTTACCTGTGGTAGAAGTTTCAGTTGATGTGTCGACGAGGTGGTAATTTCAGTGTCATTAAATTGGAAATCAGGAAAGAAACTCTGAGGAAAACATGGAAAACGTATCAGATATTAATCAAGACAATGTGATATTAAAATTTGCTAAAATATCTGAAAATGCAACTACTCCTGCAAGAGGTACGGAGTTGTGAGCCGGATTTGATCTTTCCAGGTAACTTAAAAATGGTCCAGATTGAAAGCTACTTCAGAGTAAAGTGCTGGATTAAAGTGGGAACAGGTTGGCGTACAACTGAGATTTTTCCTGAGGAAGCAGAGGCAAACCTAAACTGCAATGAAGATTAATTCTGTGCAAATCTATTAGGTGTGTACAAAGTTCTAAATACCCCTGGGGCAGCCATCATTTGAAACGTGTGACTACTTCTTTCACAGATGATAGGCCTATCAAGAAAACAATGGTTCTTAAAATCATTTTTTGAATTTCTCAAAAAGGGTTTTTACCATTCAACTGTCCCACATATAAAATCCTACTAGTTTTTTTCATTTGAGAAGAGTGGTATGCCCCGAATAGCTACGCCTGTGTCCAACAAAACTATTCATTTTACAGTTGGTATGACTGTCATCAGAGGCGTAACACTTTGTTTTCTATGAAGGCACTGAAAACATTTTTGTCTCCATACAAACGCGGATAGTATGTCAAGGCGTAGACCAGACTTAACCTCTAAAAACTTGTTTGAGCGATGTTAAAGCCACTGTTAATGAGGTATCTACATAAAACCGGGATGTCGAACCACTGACCCGCTACTGTTATTTGAGAGCTCCACATGTAAATTCGATACCATGGTATCAGCCTTTTGCAATTTTTACAGCGAGAACCTTTTTTAGAGATTAAGCCACAAACTTGGAACGGAGCCACAAACCTTGGCTGACGCACAATTGAGATTCAGCGACAAACTTTGGCTGACATAGAATGAAGAGCAGAGCTATTATGCTTTTTTTAGGAAGCAGTCGCAACAGTTGAAAAAAATGAGGTGCAGTTAGAAGTGACGACCTTTTTTTCTAGAGAATCAGCTTCAAAATTGTAGAATCTATCGCTCACTTTTCCTTTTTTCCAAAATATAATCCATTTGCGACTCATGTAATGAAAAAAATTTGCCATTCCTGACAAAAGACATTTGTTCTTTGATTTTCGTACCAACTTATGTTCACTAATCCATATTTATTGAAGCATAACTTGCTTTTAGTCATTTACGAAGTAAATTCTAAATTTACAATTATATAGGCTAGAACTTACTAGGTTCTAAATTAGAGAAATCTTGAAACAAAAAACGAGGCAATAAAATGTGCGGAAAATTATAGCTTTGTGGCAAAACAGTTGTAAGCCACCCAATGACGCGATATGCCTCTATCCCTGAATAGCCTGTGCCGCTATGTGGACAGCAGTTGGACGGTATGCCAATTTAAATCCTTTAGGGCGATTCCCATGTTTGTTCCATATAGTATTTGACAACTCTTACACCTACATTACATTAAATATCTTTTAACTGTAAGCATGCAAACAGTGGAGTATATACCTCTCCTTCTTTTAAGGTAATGCGATATCCCGTCCAAAGAACAGCGATACGATTCGCTTTCTCGAGAATGGAGGACAAACATGGACAGTCAAATCAACTTCAAAAGCATCCTAATAAATTCATGCGTTTACTAAAACTTAGAGGGAAGTTTTCAGAGGCAACCAAAAACTTTGCTTTAAAATTGCTTTATTTCCTTCTGAAGACTCTCAAACTCTTTGTTACACAAAAGCAAAAACAATTTGGCTAAAAGCTTTTGTAAGTCCTCTTTCCCTTTCATACAAAAGTTGTGGTTGTTTGCCTTTTCGTAGACATATAAGAGCTGGAGTAAAAAGCGTAACAGAGCGACGTTAAACATGACAAAAATATAAAATAGGCAAAGAAAATCAGAAGCTATTTTTAAATATTGCCCAGAATATTTTTTGTTTTTGCTTTTCAGTGCATATGACTATATAATCCCTCCAAAAGGAAAGGTTTTAGCAAAAACTGACTTACAAATTCAGCTGCCAAATGGTTGTTATGGACGAGTTGCTCCTAGATCCGGTCTTGCACACAAACATTTCATTGACGTTGGGGCTGGAGTAATTGATCAAGATTATAGAGGCAATGTGGGGGTGATTTTGTTTAACTTTGGAGATCAAGAGTTTAAAGGTAACTTATTTTGAATTGATAGATAGAAACTTTGCACCAATATCTCGTGTTTTTTAATCTTTAAGACTGACCATCACCGGAATTTCACTCCCATGGTGACCGGCAATGCTGTAGTGAAATCTACAGCGCAGGTTTTGTCGCGGCAATGATTACGCGTTCAAGCATCACGACGGCTACGTCGTAGTTCATTTAGAAAAGAAATCTTCCTATAATTTTGACGACGCTTTTAACATGAAGTAATCAAAGTGAATCGCGGTAATCCTTCTAAACGATGAAAACTCTGGTCCGCATCGCTGTCGGTAGACCTGGGGTTCATTCCCTAAGTCGAGTCATACCAAAAGACTTTTAAAAATGGTATTCACAGCTTCCCTGCTTGGCGCTCAGCATAAAAAAGGGATAGTGTGGAGAACAAGCCGGCCAGCTTGCTTGTTGTGTCCTTGGGCAAAACACTTAACGGGACGCCTCCACCTTTATGTGGCCCACCCGTACTTCACCGGATTACAATTGTGAAGTTGCTAACCCAGCATGTTGTAAAAGACGACTCTTGGGTACCCACCAGTGGCAGTCCACCTTGTTGGTGGTGGGGTTACCAGTCACTCAAGACTGGTTCGAAATGGGCTGCCGTCTTTCCCCTAGCCTAATTTCAATTAGGTTGACGGCATGAGCATTGTCGTTCATGCCGTACCTCCATTCCAAGGAAGAGGAGGGGTAACCACAAACAAACAATGAAAACTATGGCAAAATTTCGGACCACTTTTCTGTTTTTTGTTGCTGTCCAGCGAGTCTGGAGATTAAAAATGCTATTCAAAAAAATTAGCTCAAGCCTGTGATAGATCCGTTACCAACACAACCATCAACATTTTCGTAATTAGTTTTTTACTTACAGTAACCCGTAGCAGACTAGTTGTGATCAGGATTGCCGAAAGTTGCTAGCACGGGGCCGTGGAACAAAATATTCTCGGCTCTCTTCAATATCTATGTTTGTAGTTCACGAAAAACTTGTGTTAATAATATACTTTAAAAATAAAAAGGGATTCCCGTGATTACCAAACTAAGCTACCAAAGCCATCGGTTCTTCCTCAACAGCGAACTTTCATAGGTAATTTTCTAAAAAAAGATTAATGCTTACGTTTTTGGACCATTGAATTCATTAATAGGACCCAGGATAATCATGGAGCATTTGCCCCAGTGTCCTCGGTTTTTTTGAAGACACAGGTCATAACCATTAACTGGCTGGGCCTGAAACTACACGCAAAACAAGTAATTATGAGTGCAAGAGATGTAGAGTTTTGTTATTGTCATGTCTTTTCACCCTCCGATTGTGGAAAGAACGCCCTCCACTTAACACTTGAGCTTAGACTTGCTTCGGAGTTTCGATCACTGCAGGCCGAGATCGGTTACTTCCACAGTCTCCGCAACCGAGAAAGAAAAAATTATTGTTAAAGGCTCAAGGGTGAAACAAAAGAAAAACGTATAAAGCATACTTCGCGTAGGAAATTAACTCTCTTACAAATGAATGCGCGTCAACGTCTAACTGCGTTACGTCGCTGTCCTTTTTCCTAGGAGCAGGATTGCCAGCACATGATTGCAATAATGATGTTCCGTGCAATAGCACCAGGGCGTTGGACTTGTGAGTTTTATTTTGAACTTGGACTAGCGGTTGCTACAGACAAATCCAACTTTGATTTAGTTGTATGCAGTAAGGATTGGTAATTTTTGTACACTAGACACAGTAACCTAAGGACTGATGTTGTTACTTAGACTTGTGTAGTTTTTTAATTCAATGGTTTTAAAGCTCAGCGCCTCCGCAACCTTTTTTTAGTAGAGGAAGTGCGGGACCGAAAGGGCATTGAGATATTTCGCCGTCAAGTGGGATATTTCTTTCCATGTTTGTTGTGTGAGCTTAATGTGTTCTTCAACTCACACATTTGCAAGGAATAGCATCTAGCTCAACTAAGTTATGTACAAAAATATGTTCAATTGGTGCTTCTTGGACCCAAAAGTAAATTTCAGTTATTGAAGAAAAAGTTTTCTGCACAAGATTTCACAAAAAATTTAAATTTTCTTTTAAATTTTTTATGACTTTGGGACAATTTGTCCCATCGGTCCCTTTTAATTGACCGTGTTTTTATTTCTAGAATTATGCCTATTTAAAAAAAAGAAAAACCAGTAGGGGTCAGATTAGTGAGAAAACATTAAATGATTCTTTGTCTAGCCTAAAAAAAAAAAACTTAAGCTTAAAAGATGCTGCTGATCGTTTTGGTATTCCGAAATCAATCCTCCATCGATGGTGCAAATTACTAGCTGAAAATGAAGAGAGACTTTCAAAATTGTTTGTTGTCACGACTCAAGTAAGAAAGAAAATAAACATACTGCATTCATTTTGTCACAAAAAATTCTGTTATAAATGTTGCTTAAGCTTTTGCAACTATGCTATTCTAAACAATTGTCCTTTGTGAAGCTTCATTGTATAAATTATATGTTTTATTTGATGTTTTAGGCTACAACGTAGCTTTAACTTTTCTTTAACAGATTTTTACCAATGAAAAAGAAATAGCTTGAAAAAAATATGTGATCGATTTGGCCAAAATTTTCTACGGACTTGACAAATTAGCCTACAAGTAAAACGTTTGGTATATGAGTAGGTAGTGGCTAAACAGAAATTCTTCCTGACTTGTGGAGAAAAAGCTAAATAACTGGTGAATGATGAAGACTGGCTCCAGGGATTTCGGAGAGTGTTGGTGGATTGAGCATAGGGAAAAATGAATCAGCTAGCTTAGCGAGAGCCATGTCCTTTAACATATCTAAGGCAAAGGTCTTTTTCGAAAATGTAAAAAAGCTGTAAGACCATTACAAAGTTTCTCCATCTAAATATTTGAATTTGGACGAAACCGTGCCAAACTCTCGACAAATTTTGTGAGAATCTGGCTCAAGATGGGTTAGTTCGATCTGGTGAACAAAGTGTCAATGCTACAGAATGGTGTTGCATAAATGCCACAGGTAAGTACTTAACTCCTATCTTTTTTTTCTAGAGTCAATTTTAAAGCTGAAATGATCCGCGGAGCACCATCAGGAAGTCTTGGATTGGCTAATCCCAGTGGTTTGATAAAGTCTCGTTATTTCGCTGCTGCGTCGCGTCACTTTGTATCATGCATTATTGTATCAAAAGAGAACCCTGAGGTTCTTGTTATGGATAACCATTCTTGCCACATATCAAAGGAAGTGACAGATATTGCAAAAGATTATGGAATTTCTTTACTTACACCACCCCCTTATTGCAGCCACAAGCTGCATTCATTGGATGTGAGAGTTTTTGGTCTTTTGAAAAATTTTTTAGCAAAATGAGTTATAAATGGCACACAGCACTTCCTGGTCAATCGCTAAGTATATATTATGTCTCAGAACTGTTGGCTAAAGCTATGGTCAATCATTCGCGCCTAAAAATATCATTGCCTCCTTCAGACGTACAGGGATTTTTCCTTTTAATTGCGAGATTTTTACTGAAGCAGAGTTTTTACCATCCGCAGTCACTGAACAGCCTTACGGATCAACAACTGCTAGTGAAGATGAGAGCTGTGCCCAAAGCGGTTTGTTACACATTCCAGTGCACAACTTGTAGTCACGTGTACAAAACGAAGGGTCTACTAACTGCAATTTTTCCACGTTTTTTCAGTCCAAAGCGACGTTGGCGCAATCTTTTCTACCTTTACCGCGAGCTAAGCAAAAATCTCCTCCTATGCGAAAAGAAGTCTATTCGGCAGCGATTACAGACACTCAGCAAAAGCAAAACTTTTTCCACGACGTATACACACTTGTGCGACAGCCTCCTTACTTTCCTGATTTAGTACCATGCGACTTCTGGCTATTTTTCAAGTTAAAAACTACATTGAAAGGAACGCGATTTCTGTCACGTAAGGACACTATGAAAAAAACTACGGCAGGCTTAGGAGCATTCCGGAGGTGCTTCCAAAAGTGGCAGAGGCGCTGTCCAAAGGGCGTGCACTTGCAAGGGGAGTATTTTGAAAGAGATTAAATGAAAAATGTGATATTCATTGTGTTGTGTGTTTTATGTCCAAACGTCGGATACTTTTTGGACAGATCTCGTACTTACAGTGTTGGATCGTCTACAGTGGTTCTGACAATGAGGATATTGTGTTTAGGGATTCTGACATTGACATTACCAAAACTTCAGTGAGTTATCTCAATTATTCGACGAGGAATCTTCCCTAAACCGTCATATCGATAATCGTGTAGCTGCCAAAGTTCACATCACGGGCAATAAAGACAGGTCTAAACACTTTATAGAAAAGATCTGTAATGGTCCAAATAATGATGGTGGTTTGTGAGATAAATTTTTGTAACGGTGTAGAAAGATAACCAATGGATTCATATTTCCATAAAATGAAGATATGATATCAATTTGCAAAAAAGATATTTTAAGGAAGCTGTCAGGGCCACAACCAGTGGCTCATACAACAAGACTCAGAGGTGTTTTTGAAGGCTTATCTTTAATATAAACGGAGCAAAAATCTACATGTATATATCGTTGCTGATTAAAAAATTTGATTAAAAAGACTTTGATTTGTGTGACATTTCTTGCATTTGTTGAAAATAAACTTGTTTTGAATATCATTTAGAAAGATTATATAAGTTTTGAGCATTGTTAGTGGGTGTCCCATTGGTCCCATATCAATATCCCTTTGGTCCCAGAATGTGGTGAGCCTTAGGACAATCACATAAATTTATAAAAATACTGTTAAGTAATGACTTTCTAAAAGTCAGGAAAATGAATCTCGTCTATTGGTAAGTTGGCACCTATTTCTACAGACTGCCAAAATTTCAACACGGTAGCATTTTAGGTAACGGTAACGGAGTTATTGCGGAGCAAAAAAATTTGTCCCATCAGTCTTGCACCTCCCCTACAGTAATCTGTGTTTTAAATTCATGATTTAAACCATTGGTTGATGGTTCTTTTATCATAAAAGGTAAATTTTGTGTCGGACTTGGACTCATGCAACGAAGCCGGTCTTGGATTTTTCTAAAAATATCTGCAAGTTTAATGCCCTGTCTAGTTCCCTTCTGCTGGTAGGCGGTAGCAAAAATATTACCCATTTAATTAGCTAAAAAAATTATGCAGCAATTGTTTGGTGAGCCAGAAAGAAAACAACAAACAGTAGCAAGGGAACTTCGCAAGCTGATGTAATCATGTTGAATATCATGTTGAATTTTACCTAAACTAACCTTCGACGTGAAATTACAAGCATCAGTAGGCTACAATGTTAAAGCACTGTAGCATAACTTAGGCCAATATGATACTGTATTCAAAAATATTATGTAACCGCTGTTCAGGTTTGATAAATGTTTTCAGTGAAAAAAGGAGATAGAATCGCTCAATTGATTTGTGAAAGAATATTTTTACCAAAGCTCCAAGAAACTAAGGTAATTCTATGCATTATTTTCATACTTCAAATGCCGTGTTTGAAAGAGCTTTCTTTGACCAATACTTTGTTTTAAGGGATAGCAAAATTTCCACTTATCTATCATTTTGATCTTGAATTGAGTTGTTTGGTTGATTTTATTTTTTTGTTTCTTTTGATGTTGATGCTGCTGTTTAATCTTCAACTCTCATTATTGACAAATGTTGATTCAAGAAAAAAAATGTTTTTTTTGGGGGGGGTGGGATGAGGCAATCTTGAAATCTCAATAAACAGTGACCAACAAACAGAAAATTTTCGGTAGATTTTAGGTTGAAATTGAGTTATTTTTGGCCAACTTGAAGCTCTTTTTTTGTGAGATCAATCTCCACATCGTGTTTTCTTTTAATGCTTTGCTTCTGCCAAATCGTTTGAGGAGACATCGCCCATTTTCCCCTCTCTAAATACGCTAATGCTAAAAGAGAGGTAAGTATAAACTGGTAATTAAATATGTGCAGCCATACTGGAATCTGTAACACTTGGGAAGGCTCGAAAAGCATCTTATATTAAAGATTAAGACTAAAGTTAGAGATGGCTGCAATAAAAAAATGAATTCATTAGGTCAGTGTTTCCTAACCCTTTTGGCGCTCGTACCCCTTAAAATTTTGTGAAATGTTTTTCTACCCCTAGACCTATCGAAGAAACACCTACAAAATTACCGGTAAATATGCAATCTAGCAATGAAATAAAACACAAAGTAGCATGTTACCGGTGTATATTTATTAACCGCGATATTGTTCACAACAAAACCAATTCTGTCCGAACAAACAAGAAGCTATTTATTACGTCACAGTAACTCTTTCTTATGACAAAAAATCATTCAGAAATGCAGATGTTAAAAAAGGCTTTGAAAAATGTTTTCTTATTTCAAATTACATTGAAAATAAATTTTTAGCAAATTATTTAAAAATAACCATTATTCTGACGCCTCATCTCGTACCCCCTGCTTTTGTGCTTTGTACCCCCAAGGGGGTACAGGTACACCCAGTTACGAACCCCTGCATTAGATGAAGATTCTCGGCTGATTTTAAAGTGGTCTTATTCAGAGGTTGTCGTCTACCGCGACTTTACTTACCATGTTGTGAGGTCTTCCTTGCAATATTCTGCACCACGTTGAAAGCAAAGTCATTCAATCACTTCTTATCGGACACATTTGTAACAATACCATTTTGCACTCCCAATATGCAAACTATGTGTGATACAAATAACTTGTGGCTATCGTTATTGCTAACCTAATTTCAAAAGCTAAACAACCTTTTGTTCAAGTTAACGCCCTTTGCAATTTTTCTTTGAGCAGGCGTACTTACTAGACTGTGGATTGGGAATGAAAGTTACGGCTGATGACTTTGATTAAAACGGCATTGGGTCACCTCTAAGTGTCTCTTGTGAGGATGATGCTCTACGCTACCCCTGATGCAGCAACACGATTTGTGTTTCAGACACTTGGCAACACTGGGAGAGGTGCTGGTGGATTTGGATCGACGGGAAATAAATGAAGTCTGTTTCAATTGTTTGCACCTTACATATCTTTTCCTTGTCGATATGAAGGGATTACAAACCTCAGACATATTTTTGTACCGTTTTGTTTTTGAATTCGGCGTCAACAAGTCATAATTTTTTACTTTATGCCTGTTAAAATTTGCAAATACAGTCAAGCAATTTCAAATATTTCATTAGTTTGGACCAGGGGAGTCAAATATTTTTCAAAGGCCGGTTTTGTTCGCGCGATGGCTCTCGTAGACCAGCAGTCTCTTTCGATATTTTTTAACCAAAAAAAATTGTAGGCTACAAAGAAGGAATGTGGAAGCGGAAGCTGGAAGCGGTCCTTTTTCTGTGGAAGCGGAAGCGCGAAAACTCCACCATTTCCGCTTCCACATAGGAGGGAAAAATAGAGAGAGAAAAGAAATTGGTTCTGCTATCCGTCGGAGAAGAGCGAATAGGGGGAGCATAAACATTAAGAAATGAGAGCGAGGAGGAGTCGTTTAGAGAAATGTTGACCTCTACATACTGTAATTAGAGTAGAGGTCAAGCGAAGAAAGAGAGGAGGTAGAAAGTTCAGAGAAGGATAAGCCCTGCCTGACGATAATGATGACGCCGCCGCTGGCGTCTGTGACATGAGTAGAAAAAATACCAGATTGGGAGTGAGTGCCATCGGACGCAGAGCAGAGAATCCAGGGATCCAGAAAGAGGAAGATAAATTAACGTTAGATTTCTGGATACAAATAAGGTCAACGAGATGAGACGAAATAAAGTGTAGCAGTTCAGCGGTCCTGGCTCGGAGACCACCATCATTCCATTGAAGAACCCTGAAAGAGTTAGGTAGGGGAAGAGGAAGCAGGAGGTAAAGAGAAACAGCCAGGAGCATGAGGCGGTAGTGAGTGTGCAGAGAGAGAAGATGCAAAGTGGGTGGAAAAAGGATCAGAAGTTTGAAGGCGAGGGTGGGGTGCGAGTGCTGCATTAGCAGAAGGGGGCCAGATGGGCCAGATTGAGCAGTTCAGGCATACCAGGTGGAGGAGTCCGAGGAGAAAGGCACAGTGCTGGTAGGTATGGAATCTCCAAAAAAAGCAGAGAGGGCAGCTCCAGGAGTGAGAGCTGCCAAGAGTTCTGAATCTACAAAAGGAGAGTAGTGAGCACTTTAAATGAACTCATTTGGAGCATGTGCAGCATCGCACTGACCTAACTCGCCAGGTCACATTTCCAGCGCACACTGAACAGGGAAAGACGGGACAAGGGTTAGGATGAACGTTGCAGCTCATCAGGAAAAGGAAAAAAGAATGAGACGACGGGCAAGAGAAAGGCAGGAGTAAAGAGAAGACAGGCCGATTTTAAAGAGGCTGCGTGCTACCCTTCTGCGGTCGTTCAACGGGCTGCACGGCGAAAAAATGGTTTGTGTGAGGGGAGTGCCCGGGGTAACTTGGACCCTCGGGAAGGCCAACAGCCATTTTGACCCGACCCAAACGGGTCGGGAGCGCACCACCACGTTGAGGTGGCTGTTGATCGGTGCAGTTCAATTTTGCTCGCTTTACATGTATATACTATATATACGACAGAAATTTTGCACATTACTATCCAAAAAGATCGGAGTCAATACGTGTTTCGGGGACGGACAGAAGGTCCGTAATGACGATTAGAGTTAAAGTTAACTCAAAGTCAGAGTTAGTTGAGAATATAGAGGGAAATTTGTTGTTGTGACGACAGATTGTTGTCGAGAGCTGTAATATATGGTCATACGGTTTAGATCTGAGAAGCATCAAGTTAACTGTTGTAAAAGTAGTTGTAAGTAGTGAAGGAACTTGTAATAACTGTCTATTTGTTGAAGTGTTTCATTATTTTTTGAATTGTAGTAACGAAATATTTGATTTTCTTGCAAGCAATTCGTGATTTCTAGATTCTTGTTAGTGGAGGTTCTATGACAAATGCGAAAGTACATTAGGGGTTCCGCGAGAACAAAAAGATTGAAAAGCACTGTTCTACATTCAACACGAGTTCTAATATCTAAGAAAAAGAAACACAGAGTAGTGCGGAACAATAAGCTCAAGCGAAGTAGGTAAAGTAATAGCAATAAATGAAGGTTTTTGTCTTTTCAAAATGATGAAGTGTAGGAGAAGGCAGGCTACAGATCCACAAAAGTAAAAAAAAATTGTCAACAATCTTTTTTTCGTTTTTTGTTGGTGGAAGCGGAAGCGGTTGAAAAATAACCGCTTCCACATCCCTGCTACAGAGTACAGCTACCCAACAGTCGTCATTGGCAGCATTGTGTTTGTCTTTTTGGCAACATGATTGCCCAGTTTCTTAGCAAAAAGTACGATTGACTTTTCCAGGAAACACCAGCTCCAAGTATCAATTTTGCTTTTCACAATTACTGGCACCGTCGCGCACGCGTTGCCTACAAAGAAAGTTCACGTAAATGCGTCACTAATGTTGAAATGAGCTCTTGACTTCTGTGCTGTGACATCATGATTTCCTTTCTACCGTGCATTTTCAATGGCGTCTTAATAAAGCGAACAAGAATCTTTGAGTTTCAGCTTTTCTGAGTTTTGTGTTGCGTCGCTGGCACGCACAAACTCCTCAGCTGCAGGGGAAGTTCTTGTTCAAAAGGAGATTAAAAACATGGCCTAACTTCCGACGTAAAATCTCAGTTTTTTTCAGCGGACAGTAGGCCTGTATAAGGTAACCGGAAATGTTACGAGCGTTGACACCTGCTTGAGGGCCGCTCTTCAAATAGCCCTGGTCTTGATCGTTTGTCATATCGTTCATGCGATGCAATGTGTGTTACCGTGCCTTCCCCCTCCGCTCCATTAGCATTACTTTGAAACTTCTCGGGTGCCTTGTGTAACTCTGAAAGTATTGATGCAGTACCGCTAGTTTGTTCACAGACGCTAAGCCAGAGGTGCGTAACCTATAGATTGGGCGGGCGTGCATATATTTCTTGGACTTGATTTCAAAAAAAATATTGATGTCAAAAAAAGTATTTAACATCACTTCGTGGCCCTCTGAAAATATTGAAGTTATTCATTCCTGATGTACAGAATGAATCCTCAATTTGAGCAAAATTAAGTTTTGTTTTCAGAAAGTTGATCACCAAAGAGAGAAGCCTTTATTTGAACTGATTTTCACAAAACAGGCCCTCACTTTCAATTAACCAGAAAAATACTCAATTTATCTCATTGGCGGCCGTAAGTGCAATAAAATTCTGTAGAGCTAATACGGCTTCCAGTATCGAAAAGATAGTGTACCATTGCAATAAGTAGCCTAAAATGCAATAATTGTATTGAACTGCTTCGTAGTTTCAGGTTCCGCTGGAATTTTATATTGGCCTAACTTGATAAATTATTTTCGCATTCCCAAAGAAACCACGGGTTTGGAATTGAATTATCAATTATATTATCAAAACGTTGCTCATTGCAGGCTATTTTGCACCAAAAGATAACGGATACGTAAATCGCTGGAAAAGGCATGATGCGGAAATAGGCACTCTATAAGGCTGATTGACAGTACGAGACCAGGAATATTTTCACCGTAAGGATTTGGTAATCAGATGCAAGAGTACTTGTAACCAGTGTTCCCTCTAAGGTGTGCACGCAGATAAAATCTATATATTTATTCAATACAAATTTAGATTTTTTTAAGAGCGCGCACTTCAAAATTTTTCCCGCATATGACGAAAAAAAATTAGAGGGAACATAGCTCGTAATTGAGTGGTTCTCATACTGTGCCCAGGAGCGACGTTTTAATTTTCAAGTGCGTTGCGGAGGAGCACGGATCTACGACGCGCACGCTCCGCAAAAAAGGCACAGGAGTCGATTTTGAAAAGATTAGGAAAAAAGTCTTGAAGTTTTATGAATGTTCAAGTAAAACATAGATTTCAACAAATGTTTGCTAAAAAATGTGCTTAAAAAAGCTGCACCACGCGCGCGACGATCGCAAACGTTTAAAAAAAGTTGATCTCCATAAAAAGGTCTTACACAAATCAGTTTCAACGAATGCCAAAATATTGTCTAGAAAAAGGGTTTGCCACAAAAACGGATATTAAAATCGTTTGAAAAGCGTTGTCATTGTCAAACTGGACAAATGGATGGAGGTGTTGCAGAAGAGCGAGCGCAAGCCTTAATGCGTTGTTGTCTGGTGTGTCGGCAAAGGTGGCCTGGGTTTTCTATTGCGTCGTAACAAGAAACTTTTGTGAACCACTGTTGTAACTGAAGGTAATTAAATTTTTTTCGCTTTGACTTTTTTCACACTTTCGTTTCGACCTGAAGAATTCTTTGATGCTTACAAACTTTTCGCCTTACATTTTCCTCATTGTTTCAAATGCGTTCCCTCATGTGTTCGACAAATTGAACGCATTCTCATCATTTCACTTGATTACTTCAATGTTTCTTTTCAACTTGATGCCAATCTAAACTTCTGACCAAGACTTATACGCATGGCCAACGGCAAGCCTGATGAAGGCAGTTTCACAGATTCAAAATGTCGACTGAAACCAACCTCAATACATGAAGACAACAAACGCAGTTGGCATTTGGCTATTACTGAAAAAAAAAGCAAATAAAGTGCACACAAAGCTTAACAGAACCATACAAGGTAAGTTCACATTCTAGTGCAGGTTGATTGAGTTAGCAACACAAAACAGTAAGCCTTGAAAATTCCGCTTAACAAATCCAGTTTCCATTCAATGCTGCGTGTAGCCTTACTTAAATTTAGAGCATCCGTGATTAAATCGAAAATATACTAGCATAGAATTGGATTTGTTCAGGCAGAGTTCATTGCAGCAGATCTCAATGATGGGAAATCACAGCAGGCGGTCAAAAAAAGCCTTAACAATGTAAAAACTTTTTAAAAACCCTTACAAATCGGGGAAATTATTAATGAATACATATTTTGGCCAGTTTTAACTGGACGAGATTGAAACAGAAGAGGTCCTTTACCGATCTGGTAAGTGCCCGGTCTCAATAAGCATTAGTTCTGCCCTTCCGGTACTGTGATAGACATATATTTAAAAAAACATGTAAATAAAAGAAAAAAGCAAGCGAACGAGCAAATCAAGATTGTGGCGTCGACAGTAATCAAGCCCATGTAACGTTACGTCATCACGCCTTTACAACACGCACGACCTTCTGGTGCAGACATTACACTACACAAATTGCACTACTCACATCAACAGCAGTTCTCTGACAAGTCATTCATTAATACCTCCATTGTTGACATTGACAAATTAGCCCAGTCAAATAATGGAACAATGCTTAACATGCCCAGTTGTAGCAATTAGATCATTATAACAGTGATGTTCATTATTTAGAACTTGTAATTACTGGCGTTTTGTATAACAAGTTTACAATACAGATCATAAAGAAACCAGTTAACATCACATGTTATTTTACCAAATACTTCAACTCGACGTACAGTACACAACACATCGTTAACGAACCATGATTAAAAAAGAGCATTTTTTGGCCAGTGAACGATGACTTTTCATACATGCAATGATCACTAAAATGCCATTCATACACTTACAAGTCACAATCCACCATCGGTCGCGAAAAACACAAAGCAACACCACAACGTGTACAGTCAATAAGAAAAACGTTTTTTGGAACGGAAACTAAAAATGTGCAAACCTATGGCTAAGCATACATTTTATCAGTAATGTAGAATATTTGCTTTAAGCAGGGGGCTCAACTCCGTTCGCATTGTGTAATAACCTGACCTTTCAAAGACTTACACCTTTCTGTTCCCTTACTATTTTCTTTGTACCCCTCCCCTTTTAATCAAATTCCAAATCCGGCCCTGAATTTTCTGCAAAAGGATTTTACAATTTCAATTGGAATCACGTTAACAGTTTGTCCGTGACATCAGTAGGCTATAGACTGCAGCTAAAAAAAAATACACATATAGAAAAGCGACGATTTGCAAATAATGAATAATCAAACAAACGTATCGTGCTTAAGTTAGGCCAACAAAATTCCTAGTTTGATAAATTAATAGTTTATGACCTTTGTAACGTTTCGTAAATTTATTTGCAGCCTCACCAAACTACTTCTGCAGCGTGGTTTGGTCGTGGTCATTACACCTAATCGAAAGTTACGATACGAGAAGTTAGATTTCATAACGAAAGTAACGAGTAATGACGAACAGTTGCAATATTTTGTTTAGAAAGAATTTCGTAGTAAATTCTTCAGTAGCCACGGCAAAATGTGCACGTCGTTTTGGCATGGGAAATAAAACCTAGTATTGTCTATTTTGAGCAGTTACCGATACAAACTCTGAAAGACAAACCAAATTCAACACACACCAACTTTTTCGACATGCCTAAACAACAAACATTCATCATAGATATAACTGTCCCTAAAGTATTTTTCATAATCACATACAAAAAATTGAATTCGTAATATTATAATATGAATCATACCCTTCGTACCCAAATACTTTTCTCAAACTTAAATGACTAAAATCAACACTAACTTTAACAATATCAATTATCTAACACGATAACATCAAAGTCACAGAAAGCAATGTCTTGCTACGTAATAATACTTCGAAAGAGGAACCAAGCGAAATATAGTTGCAAATAAAACTAAGAAAAATACCAATCCTGATAATATTTTTTGTACTTAGTTTAAGGCACAATATATGTAAGTATGTGGTTCAATATTTCGACAAAAAAATTACTTACGATATGAAGACAAAGTGATATAATTACTTCTTTTTAACAGTACAAATCACTCGGCAACTTTATTTAAACATAACTTTGACGGCAACATTATTCAAATTAGCTTATCTTTATCCATTAATTGGTAGCAATATCGGATCGAAGTTACGGTATGAAAAAATTACTCCAAAAGATTTAAAACGCAAAATGTACTGGAAAGTGGAGAGGCAAAACAAGAGTGCTAGGTGTCCATTTGAGAAACAGAATTAGTGGGAGATGATCCAATCTTCCACTCCTTGCGACTCTCAACCTCCGACGATACAATGAGAAGGAGCTCGCAAGACTTGGAAGACAACTTTTTAGTCAAAAATTTTCTGAAATTTAAAAAATATGACTATGAGTGAAAACATCGCAAAACCTCGAAGTGCACATCTACAATCATAGGTTCAAACTAAATTCACAATATCAACATTATACCTGCTTTACTAACAAACGGTCTGAAAATTTCAATTTTGATCACAAACCCATCTTAAGGTAACTTGTGCTTGCAAGGAGCAGAATGAAAAGCTTACAACGATTACGGTGAGATTGAAACACGCAGCTACCTGAATACCAGTCAGATGCTCTAACACAGTGGTGCTCACACTTTTCCAGCCTGAGAGCTACTTTTGACATGACCAAGGCAAAAAGATCTACCACCCAAACATATTGTGTATAAAGATATTGAAATTTTCTCAGGCATCCCATGAGTTGGTAATTGCAGAGTACGTGCTGACCTTTTTTTTCTTTTTGGAGAACGCCTCCAATTTGATTGCTACTTTCTAAGTACAGCCGGGCTGTGATGTCTCATAAATGTGACGAAGTTTTGTAACGAATTGAAAGTGCTCCCAGGCTGTATAGAGTTTGAGAACTACTGCCTTATTCTGATGACTTGCACTATATGGAATCAGCCAGGTGATGCATAGTCCGGATACTTTTTTAAATATTCTTTTAAATTTGATTTTTTTAATTGCCGTGCGATCTACCCACAATGCCTTCGCGATCGACGTAATGAGCACCTCTGCTCTAACAAATCAGCAACAAAATGCCATTCTTTCGCAATTTGAATTTTCTCTGGTAAATGGTGATAAAGCTGGCAGTTTTTGTAATGTGAATAGTATGGTTCAAAAGCGAGTGGACAAACGGTAGACACACACTGAACTAGTACGTCTAAGACCTACATTGCGGAGGAAAAAAGGAAGTGAAATATAGCTTTTTATTAAAAAATCGACGCCGCCTTTAAAATAATGACTTTACCGGAGAGCAGTTGCCTCGCCAATAACGCCAGGTTGTTTCAATTTCGAGTCAAGGTTGTAGAACGTATTTTCAACAGCACGCACGGCAATCCAGTGTCGTCTCTTGATAGGAATAGTGAGCATTCCCCAGCCAATAGAGGAGGGCAAGTTAAGAATAAATCCTTTGATATTTCGAAGACACAAACGTTCCAAACTCCTAGAATAAGAAACTAATCACTACTCTAGTTACTGCAAGTTAATATCTTGTAATACAGCAAGATGATGGAAAGGACTGAAGTGCCTTTTTCTGGCAAATCATGCTTCAAAAATCGTTTCTTTGAACTAAGGGTGTTCCAGACAACTGGTAAATATCCGGTAGCTGACGCTATAGGGCGCTTTTTTTAACTATTTGGCATCGGATCCAGTACTGCTCGGAAGCAGAAGACATAAGTAATACGCTATAACATTAGTGGCTTCAGGCTCATTCTTTGCGGTCAAAATTCAAAGTGATAATTACAAATTACGATTAGCTTTCTACTTTCTTGTTGAAACGATTGGATCCTGTTTGTACCAAAAGACACTGGTGAAAAGATAATAATTATTATCTTTTTAAATTATAGTTTAGCGATTGATCACGTTGCAATTAGTTTGCAAAACTACCGTACTTGAATTAGTAAGTATCAGCCTCAATAGGCTGAAGTAAAAACAATAAAACAGATGCAAGCACTTGCTAAGATGAAAACATATAAGCAGCGTAATTGGTCAATTATCGAAAAAAATAGACGTCATAAACTATCAGGCTGCTGGTTTTCAGGTATTCAGCATGATCTGGCACCTCCAGATATGCAGTATCCAACAACTAAGTTTTTCCGGATATCCAGCATCCAGAAAATTTTCCATCTGACACAAAACTACTTTGAACCTCGCAACTGCTGCATTGTTACGCCTTTAGGAAAAGCCAGTGCAAACAATTTCCTCTGTTATTCTGATTTAGCAAGCAGAAAATTTGTTAGAAATTGCAAAAGGCGATCTCGCAGAATATGAAAAACTTCAAAGCAAGCGTGAAAAATGGCTCACTGCTTGGCCGCGATTTTCTGTGAATCCCAGAATCAAATTTTACAATAGAAATTGGTTTGCTTGTACTTGTTCTAATCATTTCTGAATGCTTGATAAACGAGATTAAGTTTGCTTCAACTCTTATTCCATTTGATGATACAGTTTGATGATACATACAACTGAAAGGTGCATCACAAAACGCTCGTAGCAAAATAGCTTTTTAAAGCATTTAAATACATCTTCGCTGCCAACAAACAATGAAAAATGGCACTTTCAAAACTACCCTTTACATTCAATTAAGAGTAAGTGCAATACCTTCTTTTATCCCACCACACAGCTGCAAAGCCTTTCTGCTGCAAACTAGCCATGATAACATTGACATCATAGTTACCAGTTCCTAGCATGCTTTTGTGGGGATTGAGCATGGTGTCTGGAGACAACCTAAACAAGATGGTAGTAAGTTATATGCCAGTATCTATACCGTATTCTCCAGTCAAAGATATTACGATTATACAGCTTGTGTACACAACCAATTCAAAATTGCCAGTACTCAATGCACTATAATGCATTTAGCAACACAAGCATTATAACCAAGCAGATTAACTGCTGTAAGGTACCTTTTGAAAAGATTCACCAACGATAAATTAATAATCAAACTGGCAATAACTTCACAGCCTTTTGAAAAAGAGACCAACAATGCTTCAACAAAGACACCAACAGACTATCATCTTTGCAAGTACCTAAAAATCTCGACTGGGAGCTGAAAACTAAATGCGCCAAACCTATAAATCTAATTAATCTCTTTCATAAAGAAGATCATTAGTGCTACCAAAGAACCAATCGTAATGCTTCTCAGTAATCCTAAATGCATCGAAAAAGATCCGAAAAAGTGCACAAACTGCTGCTTCCAAACAGGACAGTGAAAATAAAATTGCCAAGAGCTGCCCACAGATCTTACGCAAGATATTGAGAGAGACAAAAATATATTGAGCTCAACTAAAACTTACAGATGGCTCGTTTCTTTCTGAAAACATTGTCACGTTTGCCCAAGAGCAAATTTTTCTCAACTGCATCAGAAATCAAAGAAAAGACTAGTCATTAAAAACAACTTTAGTGAGTGCCCAAATAAACAGCTGATTTGATTTTATGGCTGTTATAGAAACCACCACATCACAAAACAGAGCAAGTATAATTTAATATATACGCTAAATATGTGTAGTATTTACAAGCTTTTGAATCAACTACTTTAGAAACAAAACTGTAGTATGGCAATAGCAGGTATAAAAAGTTGAAATAACATGAAACATGCTGTTCTCATGTGGTTAATATTTGAGATCATTTATCATGGTACAATGCAAAAGGCTAAAATGATTTCATTGGGATTTAAGCCTAGGGCCTCTTGATTACCGATTAAATCCTATACCTTTTAAGCTACAGAACACCAAATCCTCACACTTCTACTTTGACCTTATAGGCTAGCACTTAGCAATTTGCTGTTTGTGATCGAAGACCTATTATGATACCATAAAGATAGTGAAATGTTGCTTACATACCAGAGTAACAAGAGGTAACTTTCCTAAAATTTATATTTACGTATAGTAGCAAAAATAATTGGTGTCATTAACCACGAAGCAGTGTGAAAAATTAGAGCAATTCCAATGGAATTCGCACTAACAGTTTCTTGATTACTGATCAAATGCTCTATCACATGAGCTACTGAATACCAGTCTGAGGGCTTGGTATTTTGTAGCTGAAATGGTAAAGCATCTGCTCACCAATCTGGAGACATTGCGTTTACTTCTCCCTAAAATCGTTTTTATTAATTTGCACTGCTCCATGGTAAGTGACCCCAGTCATTGACTATACATAAACTTCTTAAGGTTACCTCTTAGCTCTAGTGCATAACTAGCAACCACTTTACTATCTCTATGGCATCATAAAGCCCTAAATTTAGATCAACAAACACCATAAAGCTGGGTGATAAGCTTGTAAAGACAAATTATTAGCTATGAGAGGACTTGATGTTATATTGTTCAAATGGTAGAGCAGTAATCTTCAACCTTTTATGTAATGGTATGCCCTACATCAGTTATCAATAAGTCTGTTCATTCTGTAAACATTTTACTCAGCCATTCAGAAAAATTTTGCCGACCGATTGATCTGTTTGCTGTTGAATTACAGACTAAGTTCTTTTTTGAAGTTCACTGCTTTCCAACTCTCATTTTGGCTTAATTACACTGCAATTTTAAAGTGGTGATCTTATTTTTTTTGGTGGGGGGATTACTAGCACTCAAGACTCTGACCTATTGAAATTAATTTCCAGAAATAGAACTTTGTTTGAAATCTTGGTGCACCCCTGTACACCCCATTATGTTTATATACCCAAGAAAAAATTCTGGTACACCCTGGGGTGTGCCATACACCCAGTGCATCTGACCAGAAATTAGGAGACTGTTGGTTTGAATCCAACTGAACTCATCTTTAGTTTTTTCTACTGCACTGTGGTAAGTGACCCCAATTATCAAATATTCCTAAATATAAACCATTTTAAGGTTACCTCTCACAAATTTGGTATAAATAATACCCACTTTACTATCTCTATGGCATCATAAAGCCCTACACCATGATTCATAAACAGCACATAACTGGATGATATGCTGCTTCTTCTTTGTATGAATAAAACCTTTCATTTTTAGAAAAGCATCTCAGATCATGAGCTTCTCAATAGCCCTTTTTGATGGTCTTCAGTTAAACTGGGGCCGTAACGACGGGTAGACTGCTTGGCCCCACCACCTGTCTGCCACATAAAGAATAAAGATGAAGGCATCCCATTAATTGTCTTGCCCAAAGACACTACCAAACTTGCCAGCTTGTTCTCTAGCCCTTTTGTGTTGAGCAATAAGCAGAGAAGATGTGAATACCATTTTTTAAGTCTTTTGGTATGAAATGACTTGGAAAAAAAATACCAGGTCTATTGACTGCAAAGCTGATGCTACAACCACCATGCCATCATATTGGTTGGTGATGAGCTTATAAGGGCAAGCTAGGTGGGTGCTGGCTTGGTGCTTTAAAGCTCAAATGGTAGAGCATCTGACTAGTCATCAGAAGGCTGTGAATTTGAATCCAACCAGAATATTTCAGTCTTTTGCTCTGCTCCATGATGAATACAGCAGTTATTGACTATGCATAAAAACAAACCTTCTTAGGAAGGTTACTCTTGTAACTTTGATACATTCATAGTTCCTTTGGAGCTGAATTTTATAAAAAAATGACAATTTGGTAAAAATTAACATGCATGTCGGGGCACATACAGGTTTTTACATACAGGCATACTGTTAGAAGGAAATTATATTCACCTATATTGTTCAATTATTGCTAAACTAAAATATACCCTGAAGCAAAATTAATAATATTCCCTATTTAATAATATTAGTGATTTGATAATTGCATGCTGCCTATTTACCTATTAAAAACTCTTGAAAAGGTACATTCTACAGCTGGTTTAGGCAGATTGAAGAGATAAAGATGCAAAAAGTAACAAAAAAAAACAACAACAACAAATAATATTTAAAAAATTTAATCAGCTAGAGTTAAAAGTTTTGTGCAACAAATCTTCAGCTTCCAGTAAGATTTCTGGGCACCAACAAAGTTGTCAAAAGTTTAGAGGAAACAGCTACTGTTGCTGTTGTTACCATTACTTTGTTACATCAAGTGATGTTAAGTAAAAACAAAAAAAGTTCTTGTTTTCTCTGCAGTACTCTGAAGTGAACAGAATCACATAATACTCACCTTGAACAGATTTCATCTAATTGTTCTTTTGTAAATGCCATGGGATCTTGAAATACATTATTAAGAGCATGCAAAGCACAAAGTTCAAATCGTTGTCGTTCATGATAAACCTGATGGGTTGAACAGCTATCATTTTTTTTATCCATTCCTTTCAATGAAAGACAAGCCATAGACACCAGCAACTAAGCAGTAGAATACTATAAACACTTTGTCAAACACCAAAAAGTTTTGCTTGAATATTATCTTAAGCTATTTTACACTTAAGCAGTTAAGTGACTTATATTGGTAAGACTTTTATTTGATCCTATAATTGTTTTTAAACCTGCAACACAAAAAGAAATAAAATACATTTTGGTCTTTGACCAGATAGCCAAAGACTGCCACATACTTTGATACTCTCAACCATAATATTTGTAACAAAAGCTGACTAGGCTACACACTCATAATTGTCTGTTGTGGTAGTTACAGTATAACTAGATTTTCTGTTACAGTGTTACTTAACCAACTTGCTAATACACTAACCTAGATTTGAATTTGTCGTCATTTTGCAGTTAGTGCACTCTAATCACCACTAACTCCCCCACAAATGCACTACTAACACCTACCACTCCGACACTACAGAACCTATACCTTCTAAACCAGGGGTCACAAACTGTATTACAGGTAACCCATGAGGATGACATGAGTCACGAAAATTCACTTTCACAGCAAAATTTATGAGAACTAACTCTAGCCTGACAATGAATTGGACGAGTGACACAATCGCAACAGCAATACAGGTGTTAACTTTTTTTTTTGGAGGACAACTGCAGCAATACAGGTGTTGATCTTTTTTCTCATTTTGGAAGACACCTCCATTACTTTTTGGAGAGCATAAGTCCAAGCTGAATGTCGAATCCGACCTAAGGGTTTGTCTGTCACAAATATTCCCAAGAATTGATGAATTGTGCAAAGTGAATTGCCTAGCCATGATCAGTAATCAGAAAGTAGCCCTCGGTTCAAAAAAGGTTGGTGACCCCTGTTCTAAACAATTTAAATTTACTTCTTTTAGGCTTGTAAATGGAAGCAACTAAATCGAATACCGTATGGTCATTTCGTTGTCTTCTGTAAACAGTATCAGATTTGTTTGTTTTTGTGAATGGTAGGCCTACTGTTGACAGAAAACATATAAACTGAACCGGCAATAGTGATTGCGGCCTCATTCTAATGTAGTGTGCTCTATAGAAAAACTAAATCCATCAAAAGCCTATTCCCCAAGGCAATAAATTTCCTGGTTGATATTAGCCTACGACCTTCTAAAGCACTTCCAAAATAACAAACAAAAAAAATTTGCACCTAAGTCTCGGCAGGAGAAGCTGCGGATCCGCAGCTATCATAAAGAAAAAATATCAGTAGGGTAGCATAAAAACAGTATAAAACAGTGGTAGAAAAAAAGGACAAGATGGCAACTCAATATTTTATGACAAAGCATGCTTATTTAAATTTTGAGAGATTAATTTACATTTGAATTGCAATTCGCCATTGCATGGCAATTGTACCACAACTGTTGGCCAACAGTCATTCAATCAAAGAGACATAAAAGCACGAAATCAAGAAGAGGTCTCAAAACTAATAAAACTGCCCTGTTTAGTTCTGCCTATCAAAGCTTTAAATAAAGAGAACGAATAGCTTTAAAATCTTGAATAACAGAAAGAAATTACATGATTTATTTTTTGAATCTTGTTAGTCAAGCGAGTTGCAAATTTTTGTCATGATGTCATGCAGGGCCGGATTTACCAATAGGCTAGGCAGGCTGAAGCCTAGGGCCTCAACGTCCAGGGGCCTCGAAGTTCGGTTTCGAAGTTTGTAATTCTTTTAAAAACTTGACAAGTTTAAACCCTACCTAAAGTATATATATACAGGGTGTCCGTAAAGTTACTATACAGTCTTACAAGTTACTATACAGTTTCATTGTATTATATGTAATAGTTTTTGTTACTATATAGATGTAACACATGTATTTTCTGAGATTTTTATAAACATAAAGGTGTTATTTCTTTTGTTACAAATAAATATTGTAATACAATATCTTACTGTACTGTTAATATATTACAGGGTGTCTGTATAGTAACTTGTAAGACTGTATAGTAACTTTACGGACACCCTGTATATCAAGCTTTTCAGAGTAGAAAATTCTATACACAACTGGTTTCAACCACGTTGTAAACAGCCATTATTACGTCGCTTGCATCATAATAAAGGCAATTATTATGCGCATTCTACTGGAAGCTTCTACGTTAAAGCACCGTAGTCTACTCTGCAAAAAACATTATCGGTAGTTGACATGTTGCTGAAATAACGAATAGACATTGTGCTGCTTACTGTTAATGTGGTAAATTATACGTTTTATCAATTGAAATTTACTAATGTTATCGACTTATCTTATTATTAGAAGTCTTGGTATTGCTAACCTGCGTTTAGATCAAGCAATAATCTTATTTCATAATTTTTCGAACCTTAAATTTATTATGAGTAAAAGATTTGAAAGTGGAGCTAGCAAGCGCAAGAGAAAGGAATTTGAAAATGATATGGTAAAGAAGATAAAACCAATCACTGCTTTCTTGCATCAACCTCTGACAGAAGCAACAAGTGCTGGCAGGGAAGTAGGTGCCTTGACGCTAGCACAAGAAAATCATTGTGACGAAGCTGATCAGCCAACTGCTAGCATTCAACCAGAAGAAAGTCTTACAGAAAAAGCAATACAGGACGTTGAACAGCAACCTGGTAATGAGGAAGGAGCCATGCCCAGTGAAAATGAAAATTGAAGTATATTTCAGAACTCAGTTGCTGCAAAGGGAGGGGAAAAAGAAACACATGAAAGTAGTGGAGATAGTCAAAATTTTCAATTCACACCTGGTGAAGTAAATCAATCCCAAGGTATTACAGATACTTATGCAGATGATGCCGAACATAGATCTACACATACACTGAGTTTAAAGGACGTTGGTTTGTGGAAAGAATTATCAGATGAAGAAATAGCCTACTGGATAGAGAGAGGCCCTTCTGAAGTTCAGCACAGTTGTGGACCGTTTTCTAGTTCCAAACGAGTGTACAAGAAGCAATCCAGGTTTTGCACAATAGCTCTGTTTTATGCAATGCAAGTCAATGGTGAAACATATAGCAGAGAATGGCTTGTATATTCCCCCGCAAAAGGACGGGTATATTTCTTTGTAAACTCTTTCCAAATCATGCATCTTCTTCGGCTTTAGCTTCTGATGGTTTTGATGACTGGCACAACTCTTATCTTATCCAAGCTCATGAAAACTCATAAAAACACACAAATGCCATGTTAACCTACCAAACAAGGAAGCGAGGATATACGCTTACTTCAAAGCTGGAGGAGCAAATAAAAGTAGAACAGCAGTATTGGTGGCATGTAATGGAAAGAATCACCGCTGTAATTTGTACTCTTGAAGAACGAGGCTTAGCTTTTAGAGGGGACAATGAACGATTTGGATCTCCCAATAACGGCAATTATCTTGGTCTTTTAGAACTAGTAGCCAAATTTGATCCATTTTTACTTGCTCATATCAATCGCTATGGAAATTCAGGATCAGAAAATCCCTCTTATTTGTCAAAAACTATTTGCGAAGAGATGATTCAGCTCATGGCCAAAAAAGTTAAAGAGTCAATTGTGGCTGACGTGAAAAAAGCGGGATATTTCAGCTTTTCTGTGGATTCTACTCCCGATATTTTCATACCGATCAGTTAACTTTGATTATCAGATACGTGCAGTGATGGGATTCAGGGGGTTCGCACGGGTTCGTGCGAACCCGTTCTTGGAGTGTCGTGATAATCAGCGAACCCGTTCTTGTTTTTTGTTATAGATCTTAGACGATCGCAGCAAATGGCCTTTCTAAAATGAGGGAACCTGCAGTTAGTGAGTTTGATACAAAAGAGAGCCTGTTCTTAAAATTTTGAATCCCATCACAGGATACGTGTCTCCTGTAAACGGTTTACCAAGTGAGAGATTTATAACTTTCCTTAAGCTGAAAGACCACTCTGGGTTAGGCATGGCAGATTTAGTGCATAAATATCTCACTACTGAGCTTCAGCTTGAATTTAATAAATACCGAGGGCAGTCTTATGACAATGCTGCAAACATGGCTGGTAGGTACAACGGTATGCAGCAAAAAATCCTTGAAAGAAATAAATTTGCAAAATTTATTCCATGCGCAGGTCACTCCTTAAATTTGTTAGGCCGCTCAGCTGTTGATTGCTGTCTTGATGCAGTGAACTGTTTTGGCATTATCAATGAAATTTACACCTTTTTTTCAGCTTCCACAAAGAGGTGGGCAGTTCTAAAATCATTTTTGCAACCTCAATCAAAGGTGCCAAAACATTTGCCAGATACTAGGTGGGATGCACATGCAAAAGCCACGGAAGCTATTTTTGAAAGTTACAGTGCCATCACTATTGCTCTCAGTCATTTGCACTCCGATGTAAGTGAGAAGGGTAATACCAGACTTCATGCTAACAACCTTTTGCAAAAAATGGAAAAATTGGAATTTGTGTTTATGTTGCATTTTTGGTCCAGAGTGCTAGGTCGTTTTCACAGGGTTAGCAAAGCCCTTCAGAAATCTGAATTGTTATTAAGTACTTGTGCCGAATTGTACAGTTCACTTGTAGACTTTCTAAGCGAAATTAGAAATGAGTTTGACGAGTTTGATCAGCAAGCAAAAGCAACCTTGCCGAATACTAACTAGAGCTGTCACTAGAAGACAAAGAAATGCACCTGACGCTTTAAGTGAACTCTCTTCAAAGAAAAGGTTTAAAATAAATTCCTTTATCCCTATGCTCGACGCACTTGAAGCCAATTTAAGAAGAAGAGCTAATGTGTACAGTGACATTGCAGAAATGTTCCTCTTTCTTGCTAATCTGAAAGCAACTAAGGTAGAAATTGTACGAGGCGTAGAACTTTTAAAGGAAGCGTATCCAGAAGATGTTGACCCGAAACTTACTAATGAACTTCTACATTTTCATTTGTACGTGAGACAAACACAAAACCAAGGGCTTACCGGTACAGAAGAGCAATCTACTTCCTTGTCTCATGGAGACCTTTATGAAATTATGTGCAAGGAAAAAATTCACACTGCCTTTCCTAATGCGGAAGCAATATTAAGACTGTTTCTAAGCCTAATGGTCACTAACTGCTCAGGAGAGAGATCTTTCTCAAGGCTCAAAAGCATCAAAAATAAACTGAGATTGACAATGTCTCAAGAAAGGTTGTCTGCACTGAGCATTCTGCGCATTGAGAGTGACAAACTTAAACCGATAAATTTTGATGAACTTTTGCATGATTTTGCTTTGATGAAAGCTAGAAAAAAAATTTTGTAGCCTAGTCTTACTCTATTTGATGGCTGTAACTATTTCTTATGTCCTCGTAAATAAATTTTACAATTATTGTAACGGTTGTTTGATCAAAGAAATTAAAATTAAAAGCAAAACTGCCTTAACTAAATTGTTATTCTTTTAATTAAAAATTTGCACCCATGAATGGGGAGAATGAAAAGAACGAAGAGTTTAATGCACTCATATTTATAACATTAAGCAATGACATGTGATGATGTTTAGATAGAAATTCTGAGCTCAAAAATAGGGAGGGGCCTCACAAATGGAATAGCCTAGGGCCTCTCATGGTCTAAATCCGGCCCTGATGTCATGTATATTTAAGGTTTTAAATTTTTGTGTCTCAGACACTATTTTATATTGGCAGGACCGGAATAAGGCAGCTTTGCGCCCTAAGCAAGCTTTAAATGTTTCGTCCCCATTACATGTCAATACTTTTTTGTTGTTTTGCAGTACCGATAGTTAATAACTAAATTAATAGATAACTGACAGAGAATTACTCAGAATAAAACATAGTTACACTAACTAAAACAAAGTCAAAATTTATCGCAAAACTGCTAGATTTAATGTTATTTCAAAATCTCATTTTTTGAGCTTTTCTAAGCAAGTTTTTAGACCAATTTTGCCAATAAGTTTTACATAAATTCTCAGTACGTTTTTGTTACTTTGCAGTACCAGTAGTTATTTACTAAATTAATAGATTACTGACAGAGAATCACTCAGAACAAAACGTAGTTATACTTACTGAAACGAAGTCAAAGTTTATCGCAAAACTGCTACATTTAATGCTTTTTCAAAATCTCAAATTTTGAGCTTTTTTTATCAAGTTCTTTGACCAATTTTACCAATAGGTTTTACATAAATCCACAGTCCCAATTTTTCGTGGCGATGCAGTTTCCAACCACGCTGAGTTGAGTTGAAATGAATGTTGCTTACTTCTGAGGATCCCAGGAATTTCAGTAACATACCCGCAAACATTTTTTTGTTTACCCCTACAGTTACTCTAAGCACTGGTGCGGCTCCCGTTTTGCTGCTTCCTGATACATAGCCTGTATTTTTACCGTTAGCTGTTGTTCAGCCGATTCTACCGGTACTCCTTTAACAACAGCTCTTCACCCACACTCTCGTTTTGTGACTTCTTATCCCAAATTTATTTATAACTTGACTTTTTCTACAGAGTCTTTTTTCCTCATTCTTTTCAACCGGGGAACCTTCTCTGTCACCTTACACCCTCAAATTTCTTCAATGGATTGCAAGAAGTCTATGCTCAAAAGATGTGAAACTACTCAACTTTTTCTCTCTTTGTCTTGTTGATATGGTTTGTATCCAGGAGTCCAGCCAAAGCTTCTCTTCCAACTCAGGATTTCTGGATACACACCTTTGTAATTTAATTATTCCCACTACGGGTCTTACGGTTTCATTCCTGATGACTTGTATGGAGATCGCGAAGCCATAACTTTTATTACCCAAGGTTGTGTTTTGACAAAACTCTTCTCTTTTTTCTCATGACCTGTGGCGATATTAGTCATGTATTCCAAAGAATGAACGGCATATCAAATTTACCGCGTTATTTGCCACTAACGCCATCTTGGGTGACCATTCATTCTCTGCATCTAGACCCAATTACTTTAATTGGACTTTAAAAGTCTTCCAGCCAATATTTTTTTACTACAGTCTCGTGACAATCGCTTCCGCTGGTTTGATAACCGCAACTACTTTTATCCATCACAGGTTAGTAGTTTTCTCCAGCGTCCATAGTACCGGTGTGTTAGGCTAAAAAAAATTATGGTTGCTAAGCCTTCATAAATGCTTGCCTCAGGCCCCTAAAATCCTTAATCTACCAGTGCCTACTAGCTCCATGGATAAAGAAAACAATATTTATATCAAGAGTTATTTGTTACGAATGAAACAACGAAATTTATTTTGATTAAAAAAGTAAACATGCAAAAAGGCTTGACGTCAACCACGTTATAAAATTTTAACCATCAGGTAATCCAAAACAACGAAAGTTAGCATTTTTTCTTTAAACACTATTGCATCATCCAGGATATTTGCAGAACAAACAAATAGATTTAATTCTGCAGATAAAACTGTTGAAACAACATCTACTCAATGACAATCTGAAGCTGAAGATTCTGATATATTTGAAAATACAAAAGCCAGGGCCGTTGAGAGAACAGTCCGGGCCCGGTACCAACAATAATTCCGGGCCTTCTTTGACAAAGATCTGGTAAACTGGAGTTGCCGGGTGTTATCCTGTTACAAATGGACGAGTATTTGGCATAATTGCTCAAAAACAATGTTGCCAGATTCTCGCTAACGCTTTTCCCCAACAAAGTCTAAGAATATCTCTGATTCACATTAAAAATCCACAAACAAGGGTCACGCTCGATATTGGCTGAATAGTAGGGCAAAATATTCATTGAAGCAGCAATTACAAGGCGATGGCTTTTTTTTTTTGGAAAATACCTAAACCGTGCCGCAGGACATCCATAGCAGCAGCGGTTAGCAGGCCATGACCTTTTTTGGTTTTAGGGATCAACCTTTTTCTTTCTATGCCCAACGCATTTCCAACAAAATGACGAAAACATTAGCCATCACAAAAATTATCATGTAGATTACGTTTTCAAAACTCTGGGCCCCGAAAAATTTTAGGGCCCCCGAAAAATATCTGGTCTCGGTAACAAAGGTATCTCTAGATTCCCCTTTCAACGCTCCTGATGGAAGCTGCTGGACAATTTAAAGATGAAAACTGAAACGGTTTTGTCAAGAAAAGAAGCAAGTTACTAATAATGGAGACAAATTGTCGCACCAAGAAAAGAAAAGAACGTCTATTAGACAAATGGATATGAAGTTTTGAGCAGCTAAACTTCGATGTTAGCAAAGCAACAGTTTGCAGCAAAACATATGATTACTTCAATAGCTGGTGAGTTCAACGGTATTGATAATAAGCTCTCTACAATACCTCGCTTTTTTGCATCGTGAAATCTACGTATTATATCGCACAACCTGGTGACTTGAGCAAAAACTGATGCATATATGAAATTAGGGAAAAAATAAGCTTGCATCCCCAAAGATGTTTGATCTCCCACTGCTATTCACGAAGGCATTAGCCCAAAACAGCTGAGTTACTGAAGTTTGTTTACCTCGACGACATTTTAATTAACACTAACGATTTAGAGTCTCAGAAACAGATTTTTGAATTATGCGCTTACTTAAACAGATTTAACCTCCAACTGGGCCAAGCTTGTCTTAATGCGTTTTTGTTCAGCATAAACTGAATTATCTTGGACCGATGACGGATACGCTGCGTTTGACGTTATTCATTCCCTTAAAGCGTTTGACGTCATTCACTCCCTTAACACTAGAATTATCGCTTTGTCAACCTACCTACAATTACCGCCACCGGTCAAAACCACCGCTTGCTTAAGTATTAAAAATGCTTAATAATTAGGCATTATTTTGTGTCGTGAGTTACTTTTTACTGTTGTTTTAGACCTGGTAATGTCTTGAATTATAGTAATTGGGTGTTCAACGAGTCGTAAGCTCCATTTTGTGTTGGAATGAACTGCATGGGTTCAAATCTACGATATGAATCGTAGGCCTTCAATTATTTTTTAGTACGTTCGGAGCTTGTAATTCACTTCTCAATTTTGAAAAAAGTTTGATACATTTCAATCTTGCTTCGTCATTAGCAACCAATACAAATCAAATTCCGCTGTGCTAGATGTAAAATGCCTAAAATGCCTAATAGCTACCACCTAGCGCTTGCGTTGTAGTAGCCCATTTGCATCATTACTGTCACTGTCTCACTGCCAAAGCAAACAAATTTACATGATGCTGAATCAGTTCGCTGCGCGTTATCAATACCAGTCTCTGGATTCGCTTCATTTGAAAAAAATCGTTTCCCATGTGGGCCTAAAGTCGAACCGAGTCTGAATGTGCCAACCCCTGATCAAAGCGTAACATAAAAACATAAGGGTAATACTTTTTTTATGTATTGGTAGAGAGCTGAAAGCATTTCTGTCTCAAAGAAAAGTTGAGGACCTGTGTTTTTTTGGAGATCAATATTTTTAGAGTGGCGTTTTCGAATTTCTGCTCCAAATAAAGGTTGAAGACGTTTTTCGGAAATATACTTTTCAAAAAGGAGTATTTTGCCCAGTTTTGAAATTTCTATTACGGGGCTGAAAACAGTCTGGAGGCTTCAGTCACCAGTCCCCGCACTTTTACCCCTATGTCGACAAACATATTTATTTTTCGCACTGGTAGGTAGCTTTTACCTGTTAGAGCAAGAATTGTTGCAGGATTGTTTCGATACAATAGCACATCAAACGACTCTTTAATTGTAAAGATAATTTTAATGATGAAAAAATTAATGGTTTCTGTGCGTGGTCAAAATGACCGTTGACGGTAATTTAAGGTAAATCCATTCCCATCTCACCCTGTGCTCCTTGCGATGTAAAGAAAATTGACATGCTAAAAGTTATCCAAGATTTAGGAAAAGTCAGGAAGTTTCAGTGTTATTGCACGTACCTAATCAGAAATATAAACGATTAAAAATCAAAAACGGTCAAAATGACCGCTCCGGTAATTCTAGCGTTAATCATACTGGTATTTCATCACTCCAACACTTGATTAAACAGCAAAAATGCTGGCAAACTGCAAATAAGACGATCGGGATTGTGTTCTGTCATATCCTAATTATCAATCAATCAAATCTATGGTTTACACCAGGGGTGTGCAACCTACAGTCATAAGCCAAATAAGGCCTGCGACTTGAAATTCTGTGGCCTGCGGAAAGATGTTGCGAGACAAAGTGGTTGTAAAAGTAGCCAATTCGATGTTACAAACACCGATCTCTCAAAAAAAGACCTTCAACGTTACAATTGGCGTAACAGCTCTGATTAATTGTATTCATCTATTAAAAAAAGGTCTCCTAAAGAAATGCTACCCACTAGTGCTTCGAAACTAATTTGTGCAAACAAAGAGCTTGAATTGCGAATTCGGACTGACCAGCAGAATTTTTCAGTAGTTTGGAATTGGCCCACTAGTAAAAAAAGGTCGCATACCTCTTATTTACACCAAAGCTCTCTTTGCTAATTTCCCTATTCCAAACAAAGTTTTAAGTGAACCAATATTGATTTCACTGAACCTGTGTCCGTAAGTGGTGGATACAATTATATTTTTACCATTGTTGATCGACTCACTACGACTTGTTTTACTTTCGTCCTTTTAACAAAAGTGAAACGATAGCCACATACTTTTTAATTCATAATGTTGGCCTTTAAAGAGTGTCTCATACTCTTTTGTTTTGTTTCACTAGTTAAAGTCTACTTGATGCTTTTTTTATTATTCATCACAACTCACAAGTTTATCTCTACTTTTCATTGCCAGTCGAACGGTTTAGTGAAGCGTTTCAATTAACAACCTGAAAACAGCCTTACGCGGGCAAAACAACAAAGAACTCTTGTTTCGCTGTCAAAACAATGAGTTGGATTGAATCTTTAACATAGTCTTTCCATTTAGGGAGTTAATTCAGCTTCAATCAAAATCTTGGTATTAGTCGAGCCGAGCAACTATTTGATAAGAAGCTAACATTGCCCACATCCTTTTTTAAATATTTGCCTCACGACCACAGTTTAAGCAGTGATCTTGGGTTCATACCTCTGTTGACTGATACTTGCAACACAGTTTATTTTTGCTTTGAATTTGTGGGTTGTTGCTTTGCCGCTAATTTTGTTGTCACTCATTTGTGATTCGCTAAGCATTGTCATCTTCATCGTCAAAATCAAGTTCATATTGGTCTCGTGTAAGCTATTACGCAGCTCTTTTAACATTATTCTCTGCGTCAACCGTGATCAATGGTAAACTAGGTGTCATAAATGGTTTCAACATTTCTCCATCGTAGTTTGAATTGGGACCTTCTGTTGGCCTCATTGCCTTGCCCATCACCGCTCTTCAACCAATTTCAAACATCAACAACCGATAGCTTTAAATCGCACTTCTGGCGACATAATTTCTACTGTGATAGACATTGTTGGCTTTATTTACACTTGCCATAGCGCTAATCATTGCTTAGATTTTTCATATCTTTATTATGATGTACTCATGCTATTAGGATTAGTGTTGTTTACGTTTGCATATTCTTTTCTCTTTCACCCGCGCAAAGGGGGAGAATGTAAAAATATGTAGCCAAGTATTCCCAAGAATGTAATGATATGTACCATTAGTTATGTTCTAAAAGTGTTTTAATTTAGAGACCTTCTGCACTCACGATTACTTATCGCATTTTCACACGATGTGCATTGCACTTTGCACTTTCCCATAGGCAACTTTTAAGCATGAAAACGAAACTGCTAATATTGTTAATTACTCCCACGCGTTCAACTCGCCTCCTTGTAGGACATGTTTTAAAGAAGTCTTTTCACGCTATAATTTCATGTTTTCCCGTGTTTTCACGTACGTCCTTCTAAATAAATTTACAGGCCACTCGCGCTACGAAGCTAAATTGAACCGCTCTTTCATTTGTTACGTTTTTGTCTACATACGGTATTTCTGCAATGCAGTCATTTATGGAAGAAGAGTCGCTGTTATGTAACTAGTTGGCTCCACGGCGTCGCCCAACAGGGTTACCAGTCAGTTATTTCCGGTCAATAACATCTTTTTTGCCGGCTTTGCCGGCTTCAATTAATTTTTTTTAGTCATAACTGATAAATTGGTACAAATGGGGTATCGCCCCAATCCCTTTAAATCCTGATCGTACTACGATTGCTTTTATTTAAGAAAGGTCTTGGAAACTCTATATCATTTCACAAAATCTGTCCGTTTCTTCAAATAAGTGTAGGAAAAGAAACACAAAGTTAGAAATGGGCGCCGTTATGGCTTTTATTTTGCGATAATACAAATCAGTTATTTGGTGGTATGCATATTTTACGACTTAGTAAACCCCCCTAGTATAAATGATATGCCTAGTCCGTATCTCTCTGTTGCTTTTTATACGGTACGCTTCCGAGAGAATCGTAGCGTTAGATATTAGAATTGCCAACTTTTAAAAAAAATTGCTGATTACTTCGGTATAGTAAGAAAAAAAACGAAAAATTATGTATGTTGGCAACCAACTTTTGATCAGTCATCATAACCTGACTCTTAGCCCTAACTAAATAAAGTCACATATTGTTGGAAAGCCAATTTCCTAAGCTTTAGAACGACGCTAGTTGTTTGTACCTTATTATAATCTATTTCGATTAAATTCACCTGTTTTTACTTTAGTTATCACTTTTTGATGGAGGTAAAAAGTTACAATACGGTGTTAAAGTTTAATGTTTTTAGCTTAAAAACTAATTGTAACTGTATAAATCATATGTTAGCGGAGTTACTTCGAAATAACCTTTGATTTGTTGAAAAAAGTTTGAAAATCGGTTGAAAAATGAGGTCACCAATCAGTTTTTCTGTAAGTGACTTTGTTTGAAATGCTGCAGTTTTGAAAAAATAATCATATTGTGATCTGTGTTAGCAAAAAACTGAGTTGATCGCAACAAACGTATTATGACATCATCAACGGAGTTTGAAGCGAGCAGGAAAAAGCGAAGAACCATGCTTAGAAGACTTGAAATGCTTAAAAAAAGAATCTGTTGTTGCCTTGTCAATTAAGCTAAGGGTGGCCATTCGCCCCGTTTTCACCGGGACAGTCCCGTTTTTAGGCCTTCGTCCCGGTGTCCCGCCCAGTTTACCACTTTGTCCCGGAATTTTTGATTCAAAATTTGCTTTTGTTAATACGGTATGGCAACGATACACAAACGAGCCATTTGTTATACTGTATTAACAGCAAGGCACAAATTCCTAGCTTTGTGACGTCACAGAGCTGTAAGAAGACGCTACAGACCTGTTTAGCTGTTTTTTTTGTCATTAAAAACTTTAGCTAGACTAAGCAAGTAAATTGACAGCGGGATTTCGGTAAAAGTTGGCAGAAGTTGATGTAGCCGCATAACGTAACAGTAACTAGATTAATTTTTAGCATTACTTTAAAGACATTATGCCCAAAAGAAAATGTACGTTTACAAATGAGCTGAAGCAAGAATTTCCTTATCTGAAAGACACTGGAAATGGTAAAGTGCTGTGCAATCATTGTGGTTCTGTATTTTCAATAGTCCATGGTGGACGTGCAGACGTTAATAATCATTTAGGGAGCAAAAAGCACAAAGTCGTTGTTGAAGCAGCTGCATCCTCATCTCGAGTGACTTCTTTTTTCAAAGATGTTGGCTGCGCCACCGTTGCTAGCCTAGCTTTAGCTGCTAAAGAAGCAACTTTTGCTTATCTTACTGCTACTCACGGGCAAAGTTTCAGAAGTTCTGATTGTACATCCAAGTTGGTCTCAAAACTGTTTGAACCTAAATTCTCATTAGGGAAAACTAAGTGTGAAGCTATAGTTGTTAAGGTCATTGCCCCGATGTGTATTGATGAACTTTACCAAGAGTTAGATCAAATTAACTTTGTCACTGTGTCAATTGATGCGTCGAACATGAAAGAAGTGAAACTTGAGCCGGTTGTGGTTTGCTACTTTTTACCAGAAAGTGGCGTTACGGTATAACTTTTAGAATTTAAATCGATTCCCGGAGAAACAGCTGAAATATTAAGTGAATATCTGCTTTCAGTTCTAGACCAAACAAAACTAAAAGATAAATGGATTGGATTTTGTGCGGACAATTGCAACACTAACTTTGGCGGTGTTAATAGAAGAGGACATAATAATGTATTCTATAAAGTTAAAGATAACATTAAACGAGACCTTGTAGGCATCGGATGTACAATTCACATCGTACACAACTGCCTTCAGCATGCTGTGGATACTTTGCCAGTATGCGTAGAAAGCCTTGTTGTAAAAATTTATAAATTCTTTCATATTTACACTGTTCGGGTTTCCGAACTTAAAGAGTTTTGCGATTTTGCTGATGTTGAGTACCAACGACTTTTGCAGCACGGCAATACCAGATTTTTGTTGTTGCTACCCGCTTTGGGGAGGGTTGTTGAGTTGTTTGAAGCATTGAAAAGGTACTTTAATTCACAAGAACATTTTTCAACTAGAATTCGCCAATGCTTTGAGAATCCAACCCAAGAACTCTATCAGTGGTTCGTTTATGGACAGTTGAAGTACTTTAACGAAACAATATTAAAGTTGGAGAGACAAAAGACAAGTGCTGTGGATGTGGCGATTATTCTTACAGAAATGTAGTTAAACCTACACGAAAAAAGAGTTAATAATTTTGTTTCACACCAAGCAAAGTGTATATTGGAAAAGCTTCAGAAAGATGGAGAAGTGAATGCAAACTTCTTTCTTAATCAAACTATATGCTCTTACGAGAAATGTGAATCATACCTGGATGTTTATCGACATGCCTACGAAGGTGTGACACCTCATTTTTGGCTAAACTCTAGTGAAGATCTATCCTGGAAACCTGTATGTGCATCAGCTGAAAAGATCAACTCTATGTTTGCGAAGCAAACAATCGATATTGACGCTCTTTTCAACGAGCACGTTCTGGTGAAAAACTACATGTACATCTCTGCAAGCGATAGAAAAGAGAGATGGAAAAATACAACCATATCTTATGAGCAAAAGTGGACTCAATTGCTTCAGGCTTTCAAGGATAAAGACATTCCCATTTTAAACTTTCAGAAACTAGTCGAGTTTGTATTTTGCTTACCAGGAACATCAGCTCCGGTTGAAAGAATTTTTTCAATAATGAAAAATATGTGGTCTGACGGCAGAAGCAGTATGCACGAAAAAAATGTCAGAGCTCTCTTCGTGTGCAAAAGTAACATTGATTTGACATGTACCGAATTTTATGAGAACATAAAATCAAACGTTGTGCTATTAAAAAAAGTGATAGGTACAGATAAATATCAATGATTATTTTATTTGTTGATCAACCGTAATTCGTTTTCTTTTTGTGTGTTTAGTACCATCGCGCTGCTCTAACTGGTGATTTGCCAAAAAAGATCAATTTCATTGTATCTAAAATATACAGTACTTTACTGTACTTACATAGTGTGATTTACTGTACTTACATAGTGTTGGCAGTTTGCTATAAGCGTCCCGTTTTTGCATTTCGAAAAAATGGCCAGCCTAATTAAGCTTGAATTGTTGTAAAGTATTTTTACCAAGAACACCTTGTTTTTATCTTTCAAAAAAGTGTTTAATCGCGTTTCTGCGATGACTACTTTTTGAACAAATTAAAAAAGCAAGTTTTACAATTAATTGTTATTATGACGTTATGTGAAACGCTAAAGAAATGAAATTTGTTGAAGTTGGTAAGTCGGATACTGGCTTTCGTTTAAGTTAAAAACCCCGTTCCTGGGTACAAAGATGCAAATTAAAAAAATTATCTTCGATTTCAACGTCATCGTGACGTCACGAACCCCCTTACGACACTCACCTCGGTGTGATAATCAATCGTGCCAAGTTTCATGTTTGTGCGCCTGACATTTCTTAATTTTGGTACAAACCGATGGTGAGAAGCCTTTTTTTGAAGATCAACTCTTTGAATATTGTCAGGCAGGTCGTATATTGCGCTTCCCTGGAATACAGTTTATTGTTATCGGATCAAGCAGCCTGACAATCGCGTGGGTAGCTACCAGTCTAATTTATTCACCATTGACTGCAACGTGGGCATTGCGAAATCACAACTCTGTTACAGCAACAACGACTTGTCCAGCTTTATTCAGCCTCGTGTTTATTATTGATTGTAAGTGGCAGGCCCAGTTGGCCTACTTGATTTGTGTAAGGGCAGTCTGGGATTGAGAATCACACAACTAGATACAGGCATGTGTTCAAAGTCATACTTTTATTCCAATAAGACTGTGTCACGATACCGATAACCAGCGTTTGCTGCAAAAAAAAGAACTGAAATTAAGCAGAGAAACGATACGCCAACTAGCACAATTTAAATACACTGTACATGACCACCAAAATTTGCATTTGATTTGAGAAATATAGCCTTATTGGCCAGTGGCTGCACCATAACGACAGTAACAATGTAAAAAATACTACATATTAGCCAGACACTTTAAGACAGGCAACTAACAAATTGGGTTATAATTTAGCTAACCTACTGGTACTTACAATTCTGTGCCAATCCAAACTACCAAACACTTGATGTAAAAAGGAAACAGTTTTTCAGTATGTTTAGCTTACTTATTTAGCTGAAATACAAATACAAAACTTTATAAAGGTCGACTTGATATCAAAACATTCGGCACTAACTAACTGAATTTGGCATAATGTATCTTAGCGATAAACAACGTGACAAATGTCTCAAAGCAGTCGCGGAAAATTATGAAATAAAAAGGGAAAACAGAGCCAAACTAAAAATTAGACTTATCGGCCTTTACATTGATTAAGTGATTTACTCGTCAAAAAACATTTAATAAAGCGTTGAGTACTATAAGCGGTTAGATTTAAATAAAAGTGGTGTGTGTGGTTAGATTTAAATAAAGTGGTTAGTGATTAGTTAAAATAAATATCCAGATCAAATAACTCTCAACCTGTAAAAAACAAGACTGGTAGTGGTGCTCAAACCCACATCCAATTCCAACATTTATATAAAATTTATATTTATTTTTTGCAAAACAGTTGAGCCTACTCCCAACGCTCAACCAGGTAATTTGACTCACAGTCACGATCACCAGAAAATGCGGGAGGTAAGGGGCAGGATAATTCGAATCAAAATTTCTAATTTGTTGTGGCATTATTGGTACTATCATCAGCTTTAGAAGTAACTAAGATTTTATCATTGCAACTGCATGCTGTTAGCAATGAGGCCGGACTTAGGTTTTGTTTTTCTGATTACGACGTAATGAACCCAACTGAACGCAGCATGATGGCGTCATAGTGAGAGATACTGGGGTAAGCTGGCTCCGCTTTGCTCGACCAGGGCGTAAACAAGCCTTAAGACGTCTGCTATATTGTTTTTTGTGTTTTGGCAGTTCATTTTTAAAATTGTTTGTTTTTGTCCTTAATTTCAATTTGGTTTTGAGGAGGCGCAGACACGGCGACCTTATAGCTTTTCAGCTGCGCTTATGATCTTTCGCACCTCCTCATCAAATTGCACCCCTTGCGTATTTTTCTCTTGTTTTTCGTTTGTGCAGTTCGAAAAATAAATATATAAGTACTGCTGCTACTATGACTCATTGAAATAATAAGCTACCAGCCTTAATGCTGGCATTTTCTTAAAATAGATTAAGAATCTAACAAAATAAATCCTGAACAAAAAAGGCTTATTTCAAATTTAAATTGTATTAAAGGATAAAACTCTGTTGAGCATAGTAGTATAGGCTTTCAAATATCCTCCGCGATCCCGATAAGAAAGGAACACGATGGCTAGCGCTGTCTGTCAAAGCTGAAAAGCATTTCTTCGGCTTATAGATTAGTCAAAATATTTACAGTCGTGTACCTACCAAAATTTTTTCTAGATTCGCTGCTATCCACATCTGACATCTATTGTAGCTAATTAGTCGAATTATGATCGCTGGCTTACAGAGCATGATCTATTTTACTGTAGCCTTCAATGATAAGCCTGCTGAACACTAATCTTGGACCTACATATCAACTAATTGGGTTGATTATCTTCTTGTAGACTACATAGCTTTATTTTCCAGGTGGTAAAACAATAAATCAAACTCGTAGCCTTCAAGCAGAATTTCAAACTAAATATATCGTACTAGCGAGACGTTATGACATAAAATGACCGTGGTGATCAAGTTTCGGAAGACCACAAGATTACGTGACTTAAAAGATATTAAAAACCTTTAGGAACCAACTACTGAAATCTGAATTATAGGAGCTGGTGTTAGCCTGTTTAAGATATTACTTTTAATTAATTGATGTTAAGGCATATAGGCTATAATGTTAAGGCAAATTGATGTTAAGGCATATATATGTTAAGGCAAAAAAATGATTGCAGTTAGTTGCAAAAAAAAAATTCAACTGATTGCAGTTAGCCTATATGCCTTAACATCAATTAATTAAAAGTAATATACTGAAATCTGATAATTCCAAGCAAAAAAGCCAGCGCTAGTATGCTACTGTACATATTTATGGCTTTATATGCCTTGAGACTTAAAGGAGTTATCTCTTAGCTGTTGTTGCTCCAAGGTTACCTTTTGACAAGGTGTAGCACTTGATGGCTTCCCTTGTTAGGGTTGCAACATGACAGTTTTTTATTTTTATTGTATTTTGCAGTACCGTTTATGTACTGTATATGCTTTTTTCGTGAGTGTTACTTTATTTTGCCGCTACATTGCCGGTGCGATGGCCTATGGCCGTGTCACTGTCTTAAAGTTATATCAGAATTCTTTTCCGGTGCATGTTTTTAATTTATGTCGTTTTGCCATTGTTTCCTTTTTTGTCCGCTGTTGTCGAATTTTCTTTCTTTTTATGCTGATTTGCGCAAAAATAAACTGAATGAAGAAATGAAAGTGAATTTTACCAACATGCCGTACGAAACCAATGAGTCATTACCACGCCAAATTGAAATGCTGAAAAATACGTACGCCAACTAACGGCAAAAAATGTATTGGCTGACATAAGTTATACTATTCAATATCGAGCTTTCGAGATAATTTACTTTATTGCCTTTGCTATGAAAGTAAAATACAAGCTAAAAACACTCTTGAGAGGAAAAGCCGGCCAGCAATTACCGATATAGAATCTCCAGTTGGCAGGCTTGAACACGTCGGCTAAACAAGTAGCCTACGAGCAAACTAACCATTTTTTGGTTATCTCTGGTAGAGCTTATAATTATTTTCATGGTTGACCTACTGGCATTTGAATATTTCCTTTTAATTGTTACAGAAGCGGGGTAGAGTGGTTGGAACATCCGATTTGCAACTGGTAGACATGGGTTTAATTCCGTTGTTAAGTCATATTGAAAACGGTTTTTCAAGATCTGCTGCGTGGCGCTCGGCACCAAAGGTATCGATGGAAAAAAAGGCAAGCTTTCTTGTTGTTCCATTGGGAAAAGCATATGACGTGATCCTCCATTGTTAGGTGGCAAACAAATAATGGGATAAAGCTTGTCGTTGTTGTGACCAAGCCTGAGAAAAGGCTTGCAATTAGAGCACAAGCTCACACGAATAGGGGGGGTGTACTTGTTCAGTGTCGGGGGAAGGGAGTTAATCAGTTGAACAAGCCGTTAGCTGTCGGAGGATACGCGCTTAAGTTCAAAGAAAGTAAGATTTCTATACGATATAAGATGATTGATTTTCCAATCTTTCTCAAATACAATAACATTAAAAGAAAGTCAGTAAACGACAACGAACCAGTGCCCGGGATTTCAAAGATTTTTTTGAAAATGCCGTACATCCATTTAAAATGAGGTCTGCTCTTAAAGCCAAAGTCAAAAGCAGTGGCGTACGCAGAAAGTTTCCGAGGGGGAAGGGGCAAAGTTTCGTCACAATCGTGTGACGCCACAAATCAACTTTATGGGAAGTGTCGAAGGCACGACAATTCTAGGGTTGTTTCACAAGAAAATCGAAATCCAGGGCGAACCCCAAATACTCGCGAAAAACCAGCTCTGCTTTTGCTAAAACTGCTTGGTTTTGCTTTACATTTTTAGGGTCTGAGGGGGGCATGGCACAGTGGCCTCCCCTCTCTGTACGCTAGTGGTCAAAAGTTTATGACCGCATAGAGATTTGGGTAGTTTTTAGGGATCGCAAAAATAGGACCTCAACTCAATATCCATTCTAAATATCAGTTTTCCAATTCATCCATTTAGCCTACAAGAGGTTCACAACCCGCGACAGAGAGTGGGAGGTAGTATGGCCGTGCACACGTGGGCCTACAAGAAATTTAATTTAAAGTTTATTTCAAAACAAAAATCTTCAACTTTGAACGAACAAAAATAATTTCAATATGAAGAAAAATTTTGCTTAAGATGACAAAGTTTTGCATTCAAAAAGTTTGTCTAAAAAAGTATGGTCTTAACCTTTACATGAACAAAAAGAATTCTGAATTTGATTAATTGGCGGTCGCAAGTAATAAAATCTGTAATGTGGCATTCAATAATGAAAAGGATGTGCACCTCGATGGGGTAAATTTAACAATTCAATTTTTGAGCGACCTTATTTGTGATTGTGTGGTTACTGCTTGTTTTGTCAGTGAGCAAGGAGGTATTTTCATGTCTAGTGGGACATATGTGTCCCACTCGGCTGTGACAGAAAAAAGCCTTATGGGACAAATATGTCCCACTCTACGCTTACAAAATAATAAGAAAAAATCTTTACAGACAGTTAGATTAGCATCTCCAGCCATGTATTTCGTTATTTTAAAGTTACTATATCTTACATGAATTGAAAAAAAAATTCCGACTTGAAAGGGTTAAAGCGCTTTTTTGTGCTGTGTACTCCTCAGTTTGGTTTTAATAACAAAATTAAAAATTAACTTCAGTTACGTTTGTGATTGAGCTTTCAAAAAAGTCTCTATTTAAATTTTATTCCAAAAACGCCTATGTCAGGAAAAATTTAAGTGGCTTCTAAAAAGAGTCATCATCTGAGCTACAAATTATGCTCCTTGCCCCGCGTTCAAAAATACTTTGCAAGCTAATCTGGCGTAAGTTGCTTTTGTGCCTTTACTTCTTACGGCACGACGGTAAAACAGTATAATTTGTTCGTTCAAATTACACTTCGAAGTGTTTATCAATTAACCGGTAAATGGGCTGACACCAGCATCTGCAGTATTATGCTGACCAGTAAATGATTTACTTTTTAATTGCGACTTTAATGCGCATCGTTAAAAGCAAACAATACTCATGCAGTCGTCGCCAACTTTCAACAAAGCGTCACGTGACTCGTGCGATTACCACAATGTTCGACAACAACTGCCGGCGTCTGACGCGCGAAGTGTCACGTAGACAAAGTCAAAAGCTTGTATGGTACGGCAGCACAAAAACAATGTGAAGCGAAAAATGCCTTTCGAAATTGGATCAATAAACTTTGCTTTACAACTGCATGGTTCTCGCTGGCTCGATTACTGCGGATTCAATTTGGAAGAAGGCGGCGCATTATTGTGCTTTGAGGCGCAGCCGCAAGCGTCATCACCCAATTTGGTTTTCTACATGCACCACCGCTGTCATCATGACAATCTGCTCACGACACTCCCCGGATTTTTTCTGGTCACTTTTCTCAAAATTTTTAGTTTGCCGGCTTCAAGCCTACCACAGATGTGTCGTTGGTAACAACCTCTCAAAAATAAATGCATTCCGACAATTTTTCTGATTAGTTTCGGCGAATGTCGTGGAAATGCAGTGCCGGCATATTTTGAAGCACAAGATTGCTTCAAGTATGACAACTCCTACTCATCACTCAAGTCAGAGCTTACCAGCTGTTTATTTGCATTGCAGAAATAACCTCTGATTCGATGAAACATTTTTCATCTTTGACATGCCGTTAATCTAATTAAGAGCACTCCCAATGTAAATTAGGGTTAACTACGGTCATTAAACGCATCCAGTTTGGAAGAAAAAAAATCTTTTTGCTATGATCCAAACTTATATTGTTCTATCGTTAACAGATTGAAGAGTAAAGCCCTGAATATAGAAGAGTAAAGCCCTGAATTTGGAAAGAGTAGACAGGAGGATTAACTAGGAAAAAGGGCTTAACGAAAAAAATGTTCTTGATTGCTTTATTTCCCTTTCGCAATTCCTGAATTGAGAGTTAGAAAAATCAAAGATAACAATATGTGCAATAAATGCTTTGTTTCTGTGGTATATTACACCTCCTTAGCAGTAAGACATTTCTGTCAAAGTTTTTTAGCTTACATTGAATCAAGTCCACTTTGTGTACCCCAGCCCCAAAAAGCTATTTTGTAAACTTGCTTGTTTTCCAGTTACCTAGATCAAACGTTGTAGATTGGATGGTAGCTGTTTGTGTCTCTATCAAACTCTCTGATGAGAAATTGTAACTATGGGTTTGATTCTCAACCAGACACCTTCTCAAACACTGTCAACATTTAATATTGTCATAAGCCGGTGAAATTCACAGAAAGCCAACAATTATACAACACAAAGCGTAGCAAGCACCGTACTTTTCCTTTCTACAAGTCAACATAAAACATAACCTGCAGAACAGCATAGAACTTTTCAGAGTCAGCAAAACATTAAGGCAGCTTGAAAATAGGACCAAAGCCTACCGGTACCTCAAAAGTTGACAAGTAGACTTAATTAGACCAACAGAGAGAGGCAACTTACAGTGAAATAACCACAGCACCATGAATTACACTTAAGCCAGACAAATACTTTCAGCATCTTCAAAAACTTGGAATATTAATTGGTAACAATGCGTGTAGACGTCATTAATTCGGCATTGTTTTGTTTGTTTTATTATGACGTCCAATTCCTTTCGCAAGTGACCTTACAAACTAAAACAAAGCTACGATGAATTATTGTCGACTGTACGCGTTTTGGGTACGCTTCGTCAGTGATGGCAAATGGCAACTGGTATTTTTGAATGGTGCAACACATAATCGCTAACGGAGCCAAGAATGGTTCGGCGAATGGCGCCCAATCCGCGAGTGCCAATTACGATCATATCTGCTTTGATTTTATCCGCCCTCTTAATGATGCCATGACCAGCATTGCTGCTGGGGGTGGTGTCAATCAAAACATGAAAATCAGCATCGGAAAGCTGAAAAGATAATGATTGCAGTTAATCTTTTGTTTGTCTCATAAAGAAACAGTAATGCTCTTACTGCTGGCTGAACCTCATATTACTAAGCAACTACATGAAGTAAAATATCATAAACTTTTTGGCGCTTTTTAATATTATCGAAGCTTTTAGCAATCGAACATATCATCGCCTGAGTAAATTCGCTTAAATACTTTATTTTCTTTCCTACTCCTAAGACTGAATGCAAAGCAGGAGATCTGCGCACAACACTTTTACAGCCTTTGGTATCGTTCGAGAAGGAAATTGAACCCCGGTCTACCGACTGTGAAGCGAAGGTTCTAACCACAAAGCCTGTTAGCCAGAGCTTACTACTGCAGCAATCGTAACAACCTGGGAGTAGATTCTAGATTGCTCCAAAATCAACAAACTGCGAGTCTAAATCCCATCATAACCGCGTTGGTATTTGCGCAGTTGCATGATAAAGTCACCACCTTTGCGACTCTGATTAGTCCGGGATGCAATTTTTCCTTTATAAATAGTAACTAAAATGCAATTCAGGACTGCATTCTAGTTTTGTGGTGGCAGGTAAAGGGTCCCATGCCCAAGAGCCGTCTTCCGCCAATGAGCCGTAGGCTTAACAGTTTAGTCGGAAACGATAGATATCGCGATAAAATATCTATCCTTCATTGAATAGAACAGTGAATCTGCTCACTCAGAATGCCGCAAACGGTGACGTTTGGGCGCCCACCAATAGCAGTCCACCTTGTTTGTGGCTGGTTGGTTTACCCCTCCTCTTCCTTGGGATGAAGGTATGGCGCAAACAGCAATCCAGGTTCACGCCATCAACCTAATTAAGTTAGGCTAGGGGAAAAGTGGCAGCCCATTTCGAACCAGTCGTGAATGCAAATTGCCGACTGGTAGCCCCACCACCAACAAGGCGGACTGCCATTGGTGGGTACCCAAAAGTCGCCTCTTACGACATGCTGAGTGAGCAGCTTCACTATTTTAACCCGGTGAAGCACGGGTAACCTTGTCTGTGGTAGGACTTCTACCTGTCTGCATTGTACATTTATGACTGGTTCGAAATGGACTGTTGCTTCCTCTTAACTTAATCTTGATTAGGCTTGCAAAGCTGATCGGATTATAACCGTATCACGTCGTGCCTCCATACCAAGGAAGTGGAGAGGTTAGCGCAACAAAACATAAGGAGCTAGTCTCGCAGTTTAGAGATCAAGTGTTTAATGCCCACATGCGCTGCATTCAACAACGTAGTTAGAAATACATTTTGGGTAGGCAACTTTGTCTTAAAATATTTTTTCAGGATATAGGGTACTTACCTTTTTATCGGTGATTGGAAAAAGATGATCCTCACTCATCCAATACAAGAGTTTCTAAAATATAGAGGGCATGGCGTCTTTCGCCACCCCTGGCAACACCTTGACCGCCTTGTTGTGTCTTTGGAAAAAGCATTTCGGGAATTGTTAGTTGAGTATCTGTACTTATGGGAGAACGTACTACAGGCTGAACAAAAATTGCTCCTTGATCATCCCAACTAAAAATGTTTTTCCTTGCCCAAAAATAAAAGATGTAGAATGATTATTCTTACATTGCTGCTCTTGCACTTTTCTAAATAACGCTTTTCCAGCTTCTTGCAACGGTTTCGGTGTTCCTCAACAATGCGGTTCACTTCATCCGCAGGAAAGGCAGCAGCTCCTAACAAAAACATGGTGGTCATTATTGGTAAAATTCAACACGGTGGTATGGGTAGAAGTAAACGTCACATTTTTGAGGTAGCGGTAGTCGAAAAAATAAAATCCTTCCCCAAAAATTCACTTCCAAGCAATAAGAACCTGGTCAGGGATGATCTCTACATAACTGTGCCCTGGAAAAATGCCACCTGACGGAAATTTTCCCATCTTAGTTGCAATTAATGAGATAAAAACGCACTCTGGCAGCAGTACTTGTAACTTCATAGTAGGTTTGACCTCAGACTTGCCTGTTGCTTGTTCAACTTCAACGGTTTCCCTGTAACTGAAGCATAAAAAAAATAACACAAACAACATATATGCTAACTTAATTTGTTAAAAAATTTGTTGAATAAATTATGTTAGCTTCTGTTGTGCTTGTGTACGAGATCTATTGTTATTGCAAAAGTTTCTAGAAAAATCCCCCTTTTTTTCGAAATTTAAACGAAAAAAAATAAAGACATTGGCTTTTAGGTTGACTGAAGTAAATCACCAACCTACCAGCAAACATCATTGTAGGAAAGTCTGGCACCTACCAGCAAACATCATGGTTGGAAAGTCTGGCTGTTCAGCTTCGTGACAGACAAACACCTCATTGCCCTGTTTGTGGAGGTTGTTCATGTACCCTTAAAACATCTCGACAATGTTACAACAGCAAAAGTTTAACTTGTTTCTATGTAGCTTTCATTCTAAAATCTTCAGGACAATTTAAAGCGGCTGAGCGCTTTTCAACCATATCAGCTGCAACTGGTATGGTTGAAAAAGGTAGGAATTTCTGGAGCATAATACCAAAACGCGGAAATTTCGCCGGCAAACCCTATTTGTACCCACCAATGGCAGTACGCCTTGTTGGTGGTGGGGCTACCAGTCACTTATGACTGGTTCGCAATGGGCTGCCATCATTCCTCTAACCTAATTTCAGTTAGGTTGACGGTATGAACCTGAATTGCCGTATCTCCATCCCAAGAAAGAGGAGGGGTAATCACAACACAACAACCCTATTTGTAAATAAAATTCTAACTAACCGGATTTCCAATCCTAGCCCTAACTAACCAAAATCAGGACCCCACCTCAACACTAATCCACAAAACCTCGGAATTTTCGCGTTTCAATAGTATGGAATGCTCTGGAACGCTTTGCGTGGAGTTCCGAACAAGGAAATACGTGAGAGGAAAAGACCTTTTTTTTAGAGATCAGCTTCACTTCGGATTACATTACACAACTGCTGGAGATCGATACCCGTACAAGTTGTGATGGCATGGAAATTCTTGGGGAAGAGACATTTTTTTTGGAGATCGACTTTACTTCACGAATGATGGAGACCGTTGCCCCAAAAAGTGGTGATCTCCAAATCGAAAATTTCATGCGGCACTAAGCACAATTCCCAACATTGAATGTGGCTCCCGGAGTTCCGCGAGTCTGACACCCCTGCTCTAAGTAATTCTTAATTATCTTTTTTCTCGTTTTATCCCTCTACCCATTCAATTTATTTGCGTACTTTCAAAAGCTACTAGCTTTTTGTCGGTCACCAACTGCACCGAAGAGACCCGATAGGTCGAAACAGAGTCACTGTCTTGCAGTTTGTTAAGTGCATCGCTAGGCTCTTGCATTACTATAAAATTTTTAAAGTTTATGGCATTTTTGTGACCACAGTTTGCCGACTATTGGGGTGCAACAAAGAAATCTACCCCAATCAATAAACAAATCTGCTTCAGGTTAAGAAATGCTGCTCTATATAGCGCACTTAACCGTCATTTTAGTTTCGACTATAATCAGTCGATCATGTGTTCTACCCTTGCAATATGAAGAAGTACTTACCGCCAATGAGGGCAGTATGTAGTTATTTTGTCGTGTCTTCAAAAAAGGCACCAGTCGCCGATGCGTTTACCTATTTGCTTGCAGCACGTTTTTTGATTCTTCATTCTCAAAGTGAACACGTGAACGAAAGTTTGAACAAGCATTTAAATTTGATACTTACATTCAAAAGTCTTCTCAGCAATATTGCTTGAATCAACTGCAACCAAGACTTTCATTTTGAATTTGCAATGTTAAACACCCTCACAATAAGTTCACCAGCAGCAATTAATAGTACAACTGTTATAAATACTCTGACGAATATAGGAAGTTACTGCTAAACGCATAAAACGACAAATAAACTGCCTTACACAGCAGTGCTGCGCGCACGAGCTAACGAACTTCCAGTTATCGTACTTTGACCGCGCTTTTGTAAGCTGCGGTAGTGGCTAATAACGTGTAGCTCTAGCTTGCCAATCAATAATAATATTTTCAATTCGCAACTAGACGCTGAAAGAAGCCACTATCGCAATATTTACAAACACATTTTTGGGCATGCATGTCACTGAATTTTTCCTTAGCTTATTTTGTGGCCTGTGCAGACTCACGTATTTTGGGATGAGTATATGTCATTCCGTCATGCTCATCCCCCCAATTAGGCGGTGACAACACAAAATATCAGTCAAATTTACGTTTGTCAGTAACCATTAAAAAATTAAGAGTGTCACCTGGATTTACCGGCAAAATTTTAAATGACCACAAAAAAAAGTTTTTTTGGATTTTGGTTTACGTAACTCTCATGTTGGCGCGCTAACGCCTGCAGGCCTACTACGAATATTGACCGAGTTGCTCAAGTTTAGCTCGCCATCATCAAGTAACGAATAGGTTCGTCCAAGGCTCTATACACGAGGATGGCGTTGAACTGCAAGGAAAAGATGCATCCTCACCTTGAAACCAGTTCTTGAGAGCGGCGATGGAATTTTTCCACTCAATTACTTTGACACGTGGAAAACGAGATGAAATTTCACTCTCCGGAAAGTATTTCGATTCCATCTGCGGTAACCTATTATGCACATTTTGCAATTTTCATAGATTTTTCTTTTTTTTGGTGGATCAATTTTGTGAGATCCAATTTTGTGCCATTATACCTTCCACCTCAACCTTATTTAATTTTACCCTATTTGGGGTAATTTACTCCACTTCCCCGACATCTGGTCTAGAGAATGATTGATTACATTGAAATGATTTATTGTGATGATATTGAGCTCTGCCGCACAACCGATTCCCCAAAAATTTGTGGAGTGCTCCTCATTGTAGTGTTGATCTCCAGAAAAGAAAAAGTCCTGGTCCAGATTTCTTCAAATGCATTGCTCTTTCCGGTTTCCACATCTAAATCAAGTGGTTTCGCTTCATGTCTTGACCAAAAATATTCCAAGATTCTTCCGAAATTCCCAAGATTGCTCTCAAATCTCCAAGATTTTTCCCAACACATTTTGGGAATAAAGAAACCCCAAGAAAACCCCATGTGGCTTTAAAAACTCTCAATATTTTGGAATTAAATTTCCAAGATTGGCAACTATGATTAGAGATGTCTTGTATTTTTATTCCAACTTTTTTTTTGATGAAGTGCTTTCTACCTTGACTTTGTCTTTTCCTGCTATTTTATTTCGTCACTTTCCTTAACGTTTACAATATATCCCCTTGCCGCAGTTTAGCTTTTTAAAAACTATTGCTTCTTTTTCAGGCATACTTTTAATTTTGAGCTTACTACGAAGAAAACCTTCGCTTTAAATCAGGTTTGGGGTGAGACAGTTTTACCGCGACATCTTACCTTTTCTTAGATTCAATCTCGCAGAGCTAGAACCGGGTTACCAGCGTTTAGTTGCCTGTCATTTTCAATCCAAAACCTACTAATATATTTTTCTTTCGCTAGTAGGTGGTTTTTAGCTTCCAATTCTAATTGCTGCCTTTTTCAGAGTACCTGAAGAGGCGGAAGTTTTAACGCGAAAGCTCGTGTTTTGTTTATGAATGTACTAGTCAGCCGTAGCAGTGCAATAGCGAGCTTGTTTTAGATTAATGCACACATTGAAAGTCTAAATCTTAAGGGACAATATTTGATGATACTTGTCGTCTTCATTGCTTTAACGACCTATTCTCTCAGTCTCTAGCTTCGCGGATGCCGACAAAGAGCTTGACAACTAGGAGACAAAATTCGATGTATATTAAATTCTCTAAATCAAGACTTTTTTGATGCAACAAGCTACCCAGCTAATATATTTTTAAGTTTTTTGTTTTCCGAGACAATGAGATTGGCGCTACGCAGAATACAACTGTAACGACCTACTTCCAAGTTTCAAAATCCTCCTTGGCATTATTTCTGATCAACCTGCTGCTCGTGAGAAATCGACAAGCAGAGGAAACCATCGTGCAGTGCCCTTTCCAAAGGCACAACGACACAATATTCGTGAACACCCAAAGCATGGCTTTTCGAACTTGTCACCAATCGCCGTACACCGAACGCTCGACGATCCACTTAAACACGTTGGCTGGGCAAGCACACATGAACCGACAATTGATTATCGAAGAGTGTTGTTTATTCAGTACAATGATGGTTCAGCACAAACTTGCCGACGAATTTTACGCGATCTGTTGACGCTGCAGACGCGAAAGCTTTAAAGGCGACAAACAACACGCTTACAAAAACATTATTACAACCTAATCAATTTGCTTTGGTCACAAAGATTCAGCTTTCAACAAAAAACTTTGGAAGCAAGATAGAATTTGGCAACTCAGTCCAAATAAGAAAGCACAGTAAATGTTAATTTGCACGAATGTTACAAAAAAAAGCACAACGAAATAACCGAAAGTTATACAAGAACGCAGCAGATTACAAATAAATTGAGAATATATGATCACAGACTGCTACAAAAGCAAGCAGCACAATACAAGCTCTGCGTTACAACGACGTCACTTGTTTATTTGTGAACGAATAGCACCGGTATCTTCGAATGATGCAACACATAGTCACTGACTGACCCTAGAATAGTACGTCTCAACAGACCGTGTCCTCTTGTTCCCATCACAATGAAATCGACTCCTAATTGTCCCGCTTTTTCGACGATTCCGTGGCCGGGTTTGTGCTTGGTTTGCTCAACCAAAACTTTGTAGTTAAGCTAAAAAACAGTGGAAGTACACTACTATACTGAATCATTTACGGTCCCAATATAAAATAGGGAGAGGGAAGTAACCGGTAAGGGATAACACCCGAAAAAATTAAGTTTGTTTGTTTTGTTTTATTTGCCATTTCTATCCTCCATTCACGAGAAAGCGAATTGTATCGCTATACTTTGGACGGGAAGTCCGCACTCGCTTGGGAGTTGCCTTTTTCGAGGTTTATGGGCCACCTGTCTTCCACATAAAGGCGGTTATTTCAGGAAGTTGTTATTTCAGGAAGACGGGGACTTGACACCGTCGGCCCTAAAGTTACCCTAGTCGCGTGCTACAAGCAAAAACATGTAACAGACACAGCACAAATCCGTTTTTTACGACTGCAAGCTTGTACACCTACCTACAGACATCGAGAGCACATTTGCGAGCCTTATTTTGTCAGTAAAAGATAACATTTAGGAAAATAAGGTCCAAACGTTTGTTCTCCAGTCCCCAATACAAGAAAGCGATTTACAAAAACTACCCGCGCAGAACAACTTTTATTTTCTGGGTATCTTTTCCCTGTGACTGAAATCAAACGTTTACGTTTCACAACAAGGGGTAAGTTGCAAGTGGTGTCCCTTGCCCCTGCTACATGCCGGCCTACCGCATTTACTTTCTGTTCAAGCCCTTAAGCACCTTGCTGGTTCAACAGACAACAGTGCTTGCTGCATCAAGGTTATTAATTTAACTTCAGTTACAAGCAAGTGGATTAAGTCAACAACAGACCCTTGTCAACATGCCGGTTATGTTTGGACAGTGCAAAGCTACTAATTGAGCAACAAAGCATCTTTTTGCACACCGGTCGGCAATAAGCTATTGGACTTGTAGATGCTGTCAATGCCATAACTACGCCTTGTGTCAACTCCATTCGAGTACCGTCCTCCTAAGTGGGCAAATGAGCGTTCCACTGACTTGCCTTTATATTAAATAAGCCACTTGGTTTAAAACTGACCAGCAAAGTTAGATCGTGAAGTTACTAGGAAGATTTTGGGGCTGCTGCCTCTACGATTTTTTAGGAGAAAAACGGGTTATTATGTACTCTTACGTTTTCGATCTTCTTGCACTTGTCTTCATAAGCGTGCTTCAAGGCGTGGCATTTTTTGTGATGCTCGTGTAAGATAGCTTGAATTTCTTCAGCAGGGAAATACGCTCCCCCTACAGTAAACAGTACCAGGTGTTTAAGTGTTTTAACTTTGCACGATCGTATCTCAGTAAGATAGAATCGTGTATTTTATTTTTCTGCACGGAAAATCTTTAGGGTAGTAGTTCCCAACAAGTATGGATTTCCGACGCACAAATCTATTCTATAAAATCAAACGACGCACTCGTGAATGGCCTCAAAAAAAGCTCCAAAAAATCACTAAGTCAAGGACAAAAAGCGCTCTACATAAGTCGACCTACAAAAAGCAGAGGGCATCAATTGAACGATCACGACAAATGCTCTAAATATAAGTTGATTTCCAAAAAAGTCCAAGGATGTAAACTTGCCACATCGTCTCATTCTCAAAACGACGCATCAGTTGGGAACCTCTGCTTAAGGTAATTAAAACCACTGGCACAATTAGAACCCGACCCCGTCCCTATGAAAGTACATCAGGGCTCCCTCATATTTAAACGTAATTTGATGCGGGTCCAAACATATTTGTTGAGAGCTATCGCGCGGACACTACGACTAAGCTTCTAAAATTGGCTCTGCCTTGCGATGCAATGTCTTGCCATAGAACTACTTCTTTAGAGCTCACGTGTTCAAACCAGCCGGCAGTGCTTTCGCGCCATAAGCCAACTTAGCAGGAAAAATTACCCCAAAACGGCCTTGTCAATCGCGCAAACCATTCGGGAATTGAACTCCCACCTGCCTGCAGCAAGCTCACGCCTAATCACGATTAGCTACCCTGCCAGCTACTAAGCACAGTAAAAAACAAGGACAAATAGGATTTCATTGCAAAAAAATGAATCCAAAATGCTTGCAAACATTCTAAGTACGTCAAATGACACTTAACGGTTTTATTGTATAAGAGTAAGTTTCATTTGCCTGACAATGGTCTTGGAGTTAAAGCGAAACGCTTCATTTGAAATGCTTACTTATTTGTGTGGGGTTATTCTTCAGGGAAAAAAAAACAACTTCAGGCACCCTATTAAGTCAAGTCGCAAAGTTTAGAAATGAGATTTTCACCTCTCCAAAAAACACCATTCCACAATGCAGCACTAGCACTAAGGTACGATTACAACATTACATTACCCATGGTGTAGCTTGAAGAAGGAAGGTCAGGTTGCTCAGCTTCATGGCAAACAAAAACTTCGTTACCTTCCTTGTGACAATTGGCTAAATACCCTTAAAAAACCGCATAATCAAAACTTAAGCTATTCTAAATCAAGAAAAGCCTTGTCAATGGTGTTGCCAGCAGGGGGTAAAATAAAGGTCAACAGCAAGCCACACAAGAATAACCCGGTTTTTAACCACACTGAAGATCTACCAAACCGAACGTCTCCACATCAACAGAGTCCAATAATTACGCTTGTTCTGTGTCAACTCGTGACTTCAGTTACGAAAGAAATGATAATACAGCACAATTGTATTTGGCCAGGTTTATCATGAGGTTTGCAGAAGGTACAACAGCAAGTTTACCAAAGTCAGTTAATATAATTTATACTTACAATTGAAGGCTTTCTCAGCTGTTTCACTTGCATCAACTCCAATCAAAACCTTCATTTTTTTCAGCTACAATATTCAGTAAACAACGTAAACGACTACAAAATGAAAAGAAAATAACCTGAACAGTCGACCGATCCACTGCTGCTTAAAGCGACGGAATAATACGTCCAGTGCTATTCGCTTTGAAATGCTAGAACAGCAGTTACGCAAGTACGTACAATGGTCACCATTGTGTTTTCCACCACGTAAACGAATAAACAGCAAACGCAGACATCTCTAATTACGTTGCCGATGCTGAAAACCTTCACTATTGGATGAGATTTGAGACCATACGATTGAGACGTCAAAGACCAGGGCCACAGTTAGAAGGATCTACGGCAACTGGTCTCATAATCGCCTTGAATTTTAAACAATATAAACTACCTGTAGCCTACAGTACCTTCAGGCAGTTTTCAGCAGTCAGAAAAATTCGCGTTGTAAATAAACTGTAGATCAAAAATCCCGATAACTTATGAATGTTTTTTGAATAGAACTTCGTTAAACACTGCAGCAATTGATCGTGCATTCTATCTAATATTGAAGGGTAAAAACAACAGTTTTCAGGCGAGCAACTGCTGTTGTTTTTTGTTTTCGATTGAGAACACAGCATAACCACTTTCGACGAAACGAAACTGTATAAAATTCTGCAGCCAAATCGAAGAGATTTTGTAAAATTCAAAAATGCCGTCTGCAATTGATCAAAGTTATTGGCAGCAATTTTTTGCAGCATTATTTCTAAGCCTACATAGTTTATTGAGGAGGTTCTGGAATTTTAATTCCAGGAATAAACGCCTCCCCCGATATTGACTTGCCCTGAGGCTGGAATGTTCCGATGTATTTGGTACAAGCAAGCTGCTAACGCTCAACCGAATCTACCCTTGTGCGAAAATCTACAGTACTTTTACTTGAATAGGCCTACAGTGGCGAGCAAAAAAGTAAGATTTTTTTGTTTTGACAAATTTTCAGCAAGAGCCAACTACCTTGAAATCAAATTGAAAATACATGTTTTCCAGGAACCAAACCCTTTATCATTAACCCAGTCTGAAAACTACTCTTTTGTGGCATCATTTGACAAAATTTCAAGCAATAATAAAAATTTACCTATTAAATTTCTCAAATTTTTTAGGGGTCTCAAGCCCCCCCAAAATATATATACCCCACGCATGCTTGTAAATCAAAACTCGTTTGTTTACTTTTACATCAAGTGTTATATAGCATTAAAATCTTCATTTCTTGAAGATTTCAAAGATAAAATTTTTTTTTGAATATGAAATTACCCCTCCCCCCCAATGGGTACTGAGTTGTCTTCGAAATTAAAGTAGTACCCTTACCTCAAAGATCACTACAGATTTTATTTTCTACCAATTTTTTTTTGAAATGGTCGCTAAATAATGCTGAGGAAATAAGCTTTCAAGGTATATCACTCAAACTTACCTAAAAGCCTAGGTTTTCTACAATTTGCAACTTTCTGAGTCCCATGAGACTTTTTTGACCGGTACCGACCGGTACTAAAAACTTTTTGACTGGCAATGAGCACCTAAAATATGATCAGTCATTATCTGCTAGAGGTTTGCCCAAACCATGTGACATTATGTATTTTTGAAAAGGGAATATCTTCAAGATTCAGAAAATATTAAGTTTAAATAGAATATGTTGTCACTAACAATGAAACAGAAGCTTTTTACGCCCCTCCCATTTGTTGAGAAACCAGGGGATACAGAAAATTTTGATTTGGAGAAGCCAAACTTCTGCTAGCTTTTAAATTTGTATTTTATGTTCTATCTCCTTGGAAACTTGATACAAAACAATGACTTTAGTGGTGAAATATTTGCAATTTATTTTATCTTTTTAAAGGATGTATTTTTTCTAAAAGTTTTAATTTAGTGAAGGTAAGTCAAAAATTTTTTGGAGTTTTGAACTGATGTACAGTACTCATTTTTGATCCGTAAATATGATATACCGCTTAACCTAAACCATTTAAAGTTATATATTGCTGGAAAGCAAATTTCCTAAGCTTTCAAATGAGACTGGTATTTAGCAACACATCATATTTTTTACGCACCAAATCTACTTTTTTTAACTTACCATACAAACTTTTTGGGGGGGGCTTGAGACCCCTAAAAAATTTGAAAATTTTAATTGGTAAATTTTTTTATTATTGCTTGAAATTTTGTCAAATGATACCACAAAAGAGTAGTTTTCAGACTGTGTTAATGATAAAGGATTTGGTTTCCTGGAAAATATGTATTTTCAATTTGATTTCAAGGTAGTTGGCTCTTGCTGAAAATTTGTCAAAATAAAAAAGTCTTACTTTTTTGCTCGCCACTGTAGATCAAGTAGGAAGTAAAGCTACTTGAGTAGTTGGCCTCATAACTTTTTCTTCAGTAGATGCTTAAAAATGTAAATTGAAATGCGGTATGCTAGCACAAAAAGCAGCACTGAATTCAAATTTTTGTTTTTTGCAAAGCCTTCTTTTAACTTTGAGCTTTGGTTCAAATTTTGAAGACCAACTGTGGGCCTACTGTTGTTTAATAGTAATAGGCAAGGTTTGGTGAGTCATTATCAGTAGTCTATGCTGTCATACCTTTCAATTTGAAAAAGTTTTAGCGCGAAAATATTCAAATATTCCACAGTGATTAATTTTTTGCAGTTAGTTTCGTTCTCCCAAGTATACATTAATTCGTTAACAAACCAGCCACTGTTCTAGTCAAGGGGTAATTGCCACAGAAAGATTGATAAAAGTCCTGTTTTAGCCAATCCCCAATGTTTAATTAAAGATCAATTGCTTGTCACAAAGACGTCATTGTATCTTTATACTATTGCCAGTCAGTTGGAGAGAGCGACTGCATTCATCGTCTTCCCCTGATTACGATGCTTAACCTATTGTTTCTGGAAAGAATTTGATGCATAGCATCCTCTTTTCTGCTGACATTTTGCCAGCCCGCAGCCCAGCGTCTATAAGAATCTTCCCCATTTGCTCATACAACTGCGCTTTTTTCCCTCTTCTCGAAGACTCAGTCGCGGTCATATCTATTCGATAGACTCTGTTCATTGCTTTAAGAAAGGGGTCAACATACCAAGGCAATTATTGTAGCATCAGCTACAAACCACAGAAGATATAGTCGTCGATCTCGGGCTTGTCTTCCAGGCATCCAAAAAGATGAAAAGTAGCAGCGCAGAATCAGGGTAAGCTGAAAATAAAATACACGCATCAATACAGCACATAGACGTTATATACAGATATTTACAAGTTAGCGAGGCGTGGCAGTTGTCAGGCATATTTTAAAGTCATAACTAGGGCTACTAATAAATACAATGAGATCACCCCATGAAATGAAGCATAAAACATAACTGCAAGGCTAAATCAAAAAAATAGAGGGGCAAGGCCAAACTTAATCATCTAGTGATTTCCTGAGACGAACCGGGAGCCTTATGGTTCTACCTTGGCGCGAACGAAATTTGGGCGCCGGCTCTTCGTCAGGGTGTACAGAAGGGCCGACGTTAGTGGCATGGAAGGGATTTCAATGGCAGCCGACTCGTCGTGGTCTTCCTGGCAGTTCAGGTTTTGCGGCATATACATGTGTGCGGCCTTAAGTCTGTCGATTGAGACCGCATCAGTTCGGTTTCCAAGATCTAAATTAAAGTATCTGTCCTCCTTATCGAGAACGAGGAAAGGTCCTGTGTACGCTACTGTGTATCAGAAGGCTGCGTGTTCAAATCACGTCGGGTCACCATTGTAGCACAACGGCAGGCATCTGACAGTAGTCTAAGTGAAAATGAGTGCACTCCATGTGGCGACTAGTCACTTCTATCATGAGAGCTACTGAACGTAGATGGCGATTCATATAGCCAGTCCCGTAGCACTCCAACTTCGGGCCCCCCCAAAGTAAGCGCAAGAGCCCCTGCGCACAGGTCATATCACTTTAGAGGTGTAAAATTGAAAAGCTGCATTAAGAAAATACACCACAATTTGTACATAAGTAAACAGGCTAATATCAGAATAAAGCATGCCGATACCGAAGATGCAAGTCATAAAAAATTCGGCATCGATGCCAGAGTTCAGTAGGACATTTATGCAGACACTGCGAAACGAAAGCAATGACACTGAAAAACATGAAAAAGTTATAAAAACACAGTATCATTTAAATAGTCTGGAGCGAACCTTTTTGTTCGCAAATGATGTTATGACATTGTCATAATCAAAAGATCGGGCGCAGTCATTTTCGATTGACAACATGGCTAATGAAGATAGTCTACTGTCTGTCATAGACGTTCTATTAAAAGTTTTGATCAGTTTCAATTTGCTGAAGCTTCTTTCAGCGCTGGCAACAGTCACGGGGCAAGTTAGTAAGATTCGAAGTGCGATGTACACATTCGGATACAATTCAAATAAATGAGTCTTTAGAAGATAGTTCAGAAAGTCTTGAGCCGTTTTGAGATTGCGTTTTTTTTTGTAAAATTAAAACAAACCGCTGTAGCTCAGCGCTCATTTCATCAGAATCAATGTCACCGAACTTTTTTTGGAACTCTTTACAGCAAGTAAGAAGAGCATTTTCTTGTTGCACAAGCAAAAGTTTGTCTCGTGTGTACAAAAACGAAAAGGCGGAAGAAACCTCACGTAACAAATTAAAGCGCTCCTTTATTGACATAATAGCCTGGTCTACTAATGGATAGAAAAAGTTGCTTTTAAATTTCAGTTAAGGAGTAGCTCGTTGTTCCTCTTCACCTTGGTAATCAAACAATCTTCTTTTCTTTCCACTTCTTGACGGAGGAAAAGAAGGATCAATATCCAATTCCTGTGCTATTTCAACAGCAGATGTTGCGGCACTGTCATAACCCGTTGTGCGATAGTTTTGCAAAAACTTTTCAGTTGCCTGGATTTCCGTTTCCATTGTATGAAGGGAGACTCCATACGATTGAAGAATCTTGCTTGCTTTATTGACTTGGAATAGGATATCATACCAAATAAACACCGACAAAAGAAAACTCCATTTTGATAAATGAGCTATCAACGATTTTGTTTCTGAGGCAGCTCTTCCATCTTTTCTTTCTATGGAAATGGCTTCCAAGTCTTTCAGTGCCAGCAACACCTCTTTTAAATTGTATCGAAGAGGTTTGATGCATTTAATTCTGCTTTCCCAACGAGTATCAGATTGTGACTTTATGGACAGCTCCACATGTTTCTTCAAAATTTCCCAACGCTGAGCAGAGGAAGAAAACAGCACATACAACCTTGTAAGTACTCCAAAAAATGTCAATGCTTCCGTCGATGAATTAGCACTGTCAACAACAACTAAGTTAAGGGTATGGTTTGCACAGGGCACGTAAACAGCTTTGGGATTGATGTCTAGCATTCTTGCTTGGACCCCAGAATGTTTTCCTTTCATGTTAGCACCATTATCATATGACTGACCTCGACAATCAGACAATTCGAGTTGCAGTTCGGTCGCTTTTTCTAAGAAAGCGTCCAACAAGCCTTTCCCAGTACTGTCACTTATTCTCAAGTAGCCAAAAAATGTTTCTTTAACAACAGCAGCTTCTTCATTACATAGTACATAACGGAGAATAACAGACATTTGTTCATGATGTCACATATCTGGAGTGCAGTCCAAAATTATAGAAAACTATTTTGCCAATTTCAATTGCTGTAAATTTTCTTTTTCAACTTCTGTCGCTAGCAATTCAATTAGTTTATTTTGTATGGTAGGACTCAAATAGTGATCTTTAGTGTTTTTATTCTTGATTCTGTCTTGAAGCTCTTTTAGGATCGGATCTCTTCTTGCCAAAAGCTCAAATATACCCAGAAAATTTCCATTGTGAGGAGATCCTAAGACTTCTTCAGATCCTCTAAAAGCAAGATTCCTTTCCGATAGAAACAAGGCAATGTCGATAAGTCTCTCTAAAACATTTCTCCAAAAACGTCTTTCATTGAAAAAAATATTCATCTCGCGTTTGTCGATAGTGGATGAATTTCTTATCCCTTCAGCTAGCAACATCCATTGACTGCAGCATTCTTGGTGGGAAATGCCGTTTTCATGGTCTTTCAGTTTTTTCGAAAAACCCTCCCATGTATTTATACCACTACAAAAGGGGCTTAGTGTTTTTCCAAATAGCTTACAACAAAAGCAAAAAACTTGATCTGATTCCCCAGAATAAACTAGCCACGACCGTGAAACACTTTCACCATTAGGTAACACACGTTTATAATGGTTGGAGGAAAAACGTCGCCTTGGAGTTGTGTTATTATATGGAAAATTCATTATTAGTTGATGTGGTCCACGCTTTACTATATCACATCGTTGAGCGTCAGAAATACTTTCAGGCCATTTACATGGGTCATCAGGGATAGGGGTAAATTGAGATTCAGTTATTTTTGATATTGAAGGTTGCGTATTGGCAGGTAAATCACAACTTACATTTTCTGGAAATTCACAATCACTTTGATGCTGATCGTCATAGTCTTCTTTTTCTTGTACACTATAGTTTTCTTCATCCCTCTCGGTACTAGTGCCAGGTCTACTCTGCTCAGTAATCTTGAAAAAATCTGTCATCTTGGGCAATTTCGCTACAGCATCTCGAGCAGTGGCTGCTTCTTTTTTCTTTTGAGCACCACTTTTTGAACGTTTCATTCTATACAATGTCAATAAAATACTTTATCTGCACTCTGCAGTGTATATATATATTGTCCCGGTATTTCTAGCCAAACAGAATTCCAGACCATTCTATGATTGTTGCGTAACAACGGCATTGTTACGTCAATCAAATATTCAAGGTTCTACCAGAAAATCAATCGAAATATTCTAGATTCTGCGAGATAAAATGACGTTGCATTCACTTATGATGTTACAAGCCAATTTCTTCCTACAGTTTAAATCGGTTGTAAACAAGTCTGCTGAACTGAAAATAGTCACGTAGCCAAAAAGCAATTTCAGACTAACTTGGGCCCCCAAAGTTGGCCTGGGCCCCCCCAATTGGGGGGTTTGGGGGGCGGCTGCTACGTCTCTGCATATAGCCTATAAAGCCAGGTGTTGTTGGCGACCTTCTATTTGTGGTTTGTAATTGAAGTTGCTGAGGTTGCTACAGTAGTTAAATGAACGTTAAATATGTTATTTTACTGATGTTATGAAATGAATTTGAAGCCGAAGTAAGCTAAAAAGGGTTGAGTTTATTTATTTCTACTAGTTAACCTAGTTTTATGGGTTGATTTGTGGTCAGATTCTGGTAAGATTTCATATTCGAACAATCAGCGTGTTAGGGAATACTGAGTTTAAATTAATTGTAATGTGCAACTTCTACAGCATATTTAGTTGCATAAGCATACTGAAAAGTTGTATACCTAAGTTATACTGTAGCCTAGATGAGAGGGCAGACTTCTTTACAGTAAGCTATGTGTTGAATTGGATGTATAATCACCAGTCCTTTGACGTTTTTTCTCAATAATGCTAGCAGACTAGTTACATTGATCTGTCAGATGTAATTTTGTGAACTTCACTTTTTCTTAAACATTTTTTTGGGCTATTGCCTCCGCTGTTGGACCAAGTAGTCCAAAGATAATCAAAAACTTACGGTACTTATAGCAACGATCTAATAATGGCTGATTTTGCTGATGCACTTGCGGGTAATCTAATTGGCATAGAGTTATTTTTAACCGAGGAAGAAATGATATTTAGATGATACTTCCCTTGAATCTCGAGTTTTTGGCCAATTGGTGCATCATACTAAGTTTAGACTTGCCAGCCGAAAGGCCTGATCTCAACCAAATCGCTTTTGATTAAATATCTTTGATCCTTAGTAACTAACTATCAATAATTTATTTCAATTTTTAGATTAATTTCTAGTTAGTTTTTGAAATAACTCCTAAAGTTCGTGTTTGCTCTATCCCTTTCCAACATAAATTACAGCTTTTGGTCAGCCACTTTTTTTCGCGCCAAATGTGTGACGTCATCTGCAACCTTCCTATTTATTTTTTTTACATGCGAGTTAATAATAGAAGTTGAATAAAGAACTAGCAAAACCACATAACTTGCTTGAGTGGCAACTTTTGGCCTATCGATGCCTCGCAAAATCAGATCATTAACAAATACCTATCTATAAGTATAGTGATGCTGATAAAACCAATGGAACCTCATAAAAATGTCATCAGAACACAAGTAGACCGATCTAAAAAATTTTGCCTATGAAAATTTGTCTTCCTACGCCATTAAAAAAAGAGCTTGGCGTAATAATTTGTTACGAATTGGCACCGTGCTTTTCCTAGTCGCACTTCATGAATCTTTGTGTTATTTCTGCATGAATCTTTGTGTATTGTCTAGCCGATCTCTGGGGAATTCCAAAAAAACTGATTTTAAGCTGGCGAGAAAGATTACTAGGAAAATTTAGAGCCTCATTTTTGATAATAAATAAAAGAAAAACTTTTATTAATAAATGCGAAATACCCTATGCTTTGCTGATGGACTGGTGTTGTGCATTAGGATCCATTCTGACGTTATCAGCGAGTATTTTTGGGTTCTGATTATTTATCACCAATGGTTCCTGTTCATAAGTATGCTATAGTGTACATAGATGATCAACCTGGTACAACTATTGCTAAACCATTCCACTATGACATAATAAAAAAGTTTCAGAGGGTAACATTAAAATTTTAAGGAAATGAAGTTTTTAGAAAAAAATAAAAACAAAAATTAATTGCTATTTATCATGTTGTTTAAAAGTAGCCTAGTTGAGATCTTTTATATTTTTGTCGCTTGACCCAAAATTTCAGCGAAAATCCTTGTAGAAAATAACCTAATTTGGCAATCATGGCCCCAAGTGCAAAGTGATCACCTGGATCTGGATAGTGAATACTTAATTTTGAGTTTCGCCTAAGAGTTTATCCGCCGAATCGTAGTCTAAATGGAAAATCAGTTTCTAACCCCTTTTTTTGATAAACTTGCTTCCAGCTTAGTTTATGCTTCCATCTAAAAAGACTAAATTAAAAGCAAAAAACTTTTTAGTTGCTTAGCCAATGATACGCAACATATCACTACTAAACCCTTTGAGTGATAATGTAACATATATGTTGCACGAATGTTAATTGCTAAATCATTTTTCTGAAATTCATTGTAATTTTGTTGTTACCAAACAATTAGGGATTGTCTCAAATTCTATGAATTAGAATCTTATGATCCTCAAAGGGTTAAGAACAGCTAACTATTGTTTTTCGTGTAGTTGATAGCCACTCTCAAGTTCATGACTTGTGTATTGTTTTCTTTGGTCGTACTTCAACTAGCGGCAGAGCCATAGCTACTTCCATAAAATGCATATGTCATGAAGTCGACGTTGATTTAGACAAATGTGGACGCGGATTTGAAGGTACTTCCAATATAAGCGGAACTTGCCGAAAGCTAAAAAAATTTTAATGCTAGAGTATCCTTTTGCACATGATTTTCTCTGCGGAAATTACAGGCTTGACCTTGTATTCCAAGGAGTTTCCAGAAAAGAAGCACTGGCACGCAATGCACTAAACTTAGTTCAAAAATCTGCAATTACGTATTGTCGGAGAATCTTATAAAAAAACTCCAGAAGAAGTACAACACCTTGTACCACAATAATTACGCTTTACTCCAAAGTAACCTTCGTGTAAAAAGACTCCACTTTAGGAAAACTAGTCTGTGTTGACAAATCTTTCCCAAAAATTGTAAATAACAAATCATATCCTGTTGATGCTCCTGCAGGGTCTGAGTAGGTTTTGAAAATCTACCGATTGCCCCATATGTCCATTGCCCTATTCGCCCATTGCCTAACATGCCCATTGCCCCCATACACCCATTGCCTCATATGCCAACTGCCCCAAATGAATCGTGGACTAATCGCCACATACTAAAATCTTGCATGCAACACGTTCTCAAATCTCGAAATCTTTGATTTTGTAGGTTTCAAAACTTGAAATTTGAGTCGAGGTATCACAACTTTGTAGCGTACGCACATTGCAACAGTTTTGTTCCTGGTAGCGATACAAAGTCGATGTAAACGCACATTTCTGTTATGTTTGAAGGCAAAAATTTTTGCGATGAGTTCTCGAACCTGCGTATAAACGAAGCTAAAAAAGAGGGTTCGTTCCATACCAACAGTCTGCTAACCATAACTCATTCAGGCTTTGCGCTCTGAAGGCGTCAGTCCAGGTTCATTTTGCAGCGTCGGCGGTCAAATACTCAAATATCTAGAGTGCGACTCCGTTTAAGTAAGTCTTCTTAAACCAAAAAATGCTTACTATACTCGCGCGACGTGGAATGGCTTCATAAAACCATTTAGACTCGGCAGGACAGCAAAATGACTTCGAATACAACAACAGATTTCATGCAGAGATTACATCGCGCTATTCAAATAATGAAATTCCAATTTCGAGAATTCGAAAGAAGAGGTAAAATACCAAGCGCCTGTCATCTTTACATGAAGCAGAATTTAAGGAAAAAAAGTACGATTTGATGGCCAATGTGGATCTAAAGGCACACCACTTGATCCATAGAGCAGATCCAAATTGAACTTACGTTTGCTGATTATTGACTAAATTCTTTGGAGTCGTTAAAATAACATATGACTTTTTCGGAGGAGGGCAGAGAGGGTAAGCAAAGCCATCATGGTGATGTTTTGTGGGGGATAAGTGGCATTGGTATATGACAATCTTGCTATAATATATTTAAAATAATTAAAAAATTTCAACCTTTTGATTAAGCAAGTTTTTGTGGCCAATCGGAATAATTAAAGTTTGCTTGAGTACTTTTTTTATTACAGGTCACAGTAGGGGAAGCGTTTACAAAAACGTGATGGGGCATCACATCGGGAAAAGGGAATCAAAATTCGAATAAAAAACCCTTTACATGATTTGTAAACAGCTCCTTTGATTATTTTCGATGCAGGTTTTTGTGATTTGCGAAAAGAAACATCACGACTGACTATAAAATTAATAAAAATTTTGAAATATTTTTCGCCATTATCCAGAAAACCAAAAAGAGAGATTGCCTGAGGAAATGACATACTCTTCAGCGGTAATGAAAGGCAATATTTTAACTGCAAATGCTGCTTCGAAATTAAAAAAAAATGTTTAGATTTACGTTGTGATGAAAACGAGTTTTTGCATAAATTTCATAATATGCGTTGTATCGTGGTGTCGTGATTTCTAAGATTGTTCTGGAAAGAGCTTCTATTCAGCACTCAAAAGAATAAAGAATCGACAACCGCCTTTTATGCTTGAGATGATCTGCAATAATGAAGTAATGAATTAATTGCCATGAATTATGACGCTGAGCTTGCTCAGCGATGAATAAAAAGGAGAGCAAAACGAAGGCAATGAGCCATAAATGGGCTGAGCGGCTAACGGCAAAAACAGCAACATCTTCTTTTAACGGCCGGAAAAGGTTAAATTCTTGAGCTTTTTTTCTACATTGAAAACAAACTATTGAAAAAAATTCACAGTCCATTATGTAATTTGCAGTTGCTATGCTTCGACTAAGTTCATAAAAGATATTATTTTAAAGTGTTTTCTGGTATCATTACTTTGTTTTCATTTTAATTCTAGTACAATTAACGGGAATACCACTTAGCCCCAAATCCATTAAAATCTTAATTTAGCTCTGATAAAGAAGTCAGTTTGAAATTACCCAACGCAATGAATATTACGGTTTTGTTTAAGTTAAAATTGTTGTTCCAAATCCGTATTTTCCTAATGTTTTGGAATTATTTTCGACAAATTTACTCCCGACGCGTTTAGTTGTGTTTTTTTTTGTCATGGCAACAATGCTGTAATTGCAGTGGTTTAGCTGGAGGTATGCGGTCATTTGAAGCGGGCAGCCATTTATGACGAAGATAGACAAACTTTTAAACTGTGTTTAAGTTCTTTAACAGAGGATTTTCCAAGGCCGATATCTATGACTCGCATGATCGGAAACGGGGCGCTGTGTTTTGTTTCATAACAGGACGGTCAAAATCCATGCTACGTCACTCAGTAACGGTGAGGTTTGATTCTCGATCGTTCAATCATTATCACTTTATATGGTGCGCCAGCTCACGCGACCATTAAGTAACAAAAGCCTGGGTCTACATCCCAGGGTAGCTGGTGCGGCTTGTGGATTCAAAACTTACCCGAAGTCAGTTTTTGTTGATGCTACTTTATTGTGGTAATATATAACTGATTTCCCTTGAGGGTATCAGCGGGTTCGGTGGTTTGATCTCGTTTCTAGATGAATCACTCCCCCTCCCCATGCACACTCAATACAAATGTAATCTTTAAGACAGTGTACGGAGGTCCTCTGCTCATGCATGGTTTCACTTAAAAATTGACAAATTTGGGGGTTAAAAAAGCGATTTTTCTTCTTTTTCTCTTTGGGAATAAGCTCTATGCTCGACGTGAGCTTTTTCGTCATTGTGGGTACGGCGACGGGTAGGCTAGGTGGTCCCGTCGCCTGTTTGCCACATGGAGATGGAGGTATTCCGTGAGGTACCCTACATAAGGACACAGCAAACAAACTCGCCGTTTTTTTCTCCACATTATTCCCTTTGCGCTGAGCACCTAACAGGAAACCTTTGAATACCATATCAATGCCTTCGGTACGACTCGATAATGGAAGTGAACAGACTGCGAAGCGAACCCATTCCAACCATTAGAAGACCGCGCCGGTTTTTTAAAAGATTAATGTATTGCAAATCCTTAAAAATATATCGCAAATCACATCTGCTAACCTGCAGTTGACTTACTATCTGCGCTCGCAACAAAGAGCAAAAATTGACGATCACTCTGTGTTCACTAATTATGATAAAGCATAGTTATGTGTCAACCTTCACTTCAACAATGTGCGTCTTGTTGTAAATGTAACGTGTCTGTTTGAAACCTAGGAACGTTTTCACTCCTGAGCATTTTGCAATAAACGTACTACGTATACAGTGTTCATTGGCAGCATGCGGTCCATGTGCGGGTTTCAACAACCATGGGCCAGCAGATAAAAACAAAAGATTATGTGAAAGATGATTTTGGTTACAAGCAGTAATTTCGAAAGCATTATTTCATAGACTATAGACCGATTTTTTCATAGACTATAGACATTATTTCATAGACTATAGACCGGTTAGCAACAGCGAATGGAGTCAGATGGTATGGACATGTGCTGAGGAGGGATGACGATAGTGTTTTGAGGGTTGCTCTGAATCTTGAAGTGAGAGGCAAGAGAAAGCGAGGACGACCTGGAAGAAGCAAGTGGAAGAGGAAACAGAGAAAATTGGTTTGAAGAAGGAGGATGCCCTGAGACGAGACAAGTGGAGGGACGGAGTGCGAGCAATTGCAGAAGGAATGGGGTAAATCCGGCCATCTCTGTTAAAGGGACAGCACCGGATAAAAACCGAATTACTACTATTTCAATTCAAGAGGAATGTTGATCTTCGGAACCTCCAAAGCAGATCTGGACAATTTTGTCTTATGCACTAGTAGTCGCTGTCCACCGAACTTGGGGAATGAAAGATAATAATACTGAAAGATACCTTACTTGGCTCCTGGTTAGCCCGATATCCCACGTAGGATTGTAAACAAAACTCCCCGGTTCACCCTTTTAACAGCAAGACGAGTTTATTGTGTCACTTTCAAGTAAACAGGTATATAAGGTGGATGAACAGAAGCATTTTCGTTTACTTTTGAACCAGGGTTCCTTGTTGTTACTGCTAGCCGCACAAGTACTAACTACACTGAAAACATTACATGAATTAATCACACAAAGGTTTATCACGCAATAGAAAAAACGTTCCAATGATTACACAAAATGAAAAGGTGTTTAAGGCGTGCGTGATTACATGATAAGTCTTGGCTTGAATGACCTGGGTTCATAGCTTAGAATTAGATACGACGTAGCAAATACAGTTTTATAATGCTGAACCAAAAACGCCGGTGGACTCTGGAAATGCGTCCAGCCCTTGCATTTGCTTAGAGCAGTGCTCTTCAACAGGGATTTCGCAAAACCTGTAGTTGCCTTCCATGAAGGGATCGCGAAGGTACTTCGTTTATTACTAGTATTTATTTCAGTGTATTGATTTCTTATATGTGGTAGTGTTTTGTAATGGAATCTTGTGATAGCAAGGTGCAGATTGTGATGCAATTCTGTTTACAACTTTAAGAACGTCTGAATTTGCGAACTCCCTTTGTTACGTAATAGTGCGTCTGTAATTTCAATTTTGCTCTCTTTATATAGAGATGTATACGACCGAAATTTTGCACTTCATTCTTCAGAAAGATTAGAGTCGAAACATGTTATGGGGACGAATGGAAGGTCCGTATTGATGATTAGAGTAAACACAAGTTGGGAGTTAGTTGGCACTAGAGATAATTCGCGCTATATCGTTGTAATTTGTTGTTGTGACGACAGGTTATTGTCGAGAGTTGTAACATGTGGTCATACGGTTTAGAACCGAGAAGCATTTGGTTAACTGTCGTAAAAGTGGTTTAACAGTAAAGAAACTTGTAAGAACTGTTTATTTGTTGAAGTGTTTAATTATGTTTTGAAGTGTAGTAACGAAATATTTGATTTTCTTACAAGCAATTCAAGATTTCTAAATTTTTGTGATGGTTCCGTTACATACGTGAAAGTACATCAGGGGTTCCGCAATGACAAAAAGGTTGAAGAGCACTGGCCAAGAGTAAGTAATAACACTTTCTTGGCTTTTTGAAACCATGGAAAAGTGAAGAGAGAAGTTTTAAAAATTTAGAGGCGTTTGAGAGCAAAGGGCAGAAGTAATGCTACATGGTTCGAAAGAAGAAATACTCGAGTCAAGAGCAAAGAAAATCCATATGCCAATTTCGAAGCTGTGCACGAAATGTAGTAAATCGGTGCACAGCAGATGCGCGAAAGTAAGAGTGCCCTAAGTTCTGGCAAATGATTTTGTTTGTGAGAGATGCGTTTAGGAAATAAAAGGAATTGTGAAACCAGATATATTATTTTATGACCAGGTGCAGTTAGTAAAGTTTTGTTACTTGGAAGATAGGTTCAATGCCAGTGATTGGAAGTGTATCAGCTGTGAAGGCAAGAATGAGATTTGGATCGATAAAATTTAGAGAATGTCAGAAGTTGCAGCGTGGTAAAAAGCTTTTGTGTAAAAAGAACTGATCTATTGTGCAAAGTTAGCGATGTTGTAAGGAAGTAAGACATGGTGTCCGAGGGAAGATGAGATGATGATTTTAAAAAGAACTGAGAACAATGATTAGAGCAATGTGTAGTGTTGGATAAATTGAAAAAAAAGAGCAGCCAAAAATTTATGCGTCTTATCTACGACTATTTAGGGATTTGCTGGGTTTAAATGACACTTTAAACCAGCCAAGAGACTGTTGTGATCGTACGAACATGTTTTAAAGAATAATGATGATGTATGAAGGAGTTCGAAGTGGCAGGAAGAAGAGGGCGTCAGCGATCATAATGACATGGAGAAGGCAAGTAGAAAAACAGACTGGACTAAAAAAGACTGCATTGAAAGAAGTGACGTAATGCTGTTTACGAGCTTTCGAGAAACAAGTAAATCCAGCCACTTTTGTCAACGGAAATAAAATCGGGTCAAAAAAATAAATCTCTCTCTTCTTGTGGTAAAAATGTAGTGTACGAGCAATACTACTAACACCGAAACAGGTCTGAACACAAAGATGTCTAAGCATAACCGACGAAAGATTTTCCCATGACCCGAAAACAAAATATATAACCATCTTAAGCGTTCACGCAGGATCTCATGAAAAGCCCACTTTCAAAAACATCAGACTGCATTTTGGAACAACGAACTAATCTACACGATATATTAACAAAAAGCTACCAGAATTGACTGAATATATAATATGTTTCAACATTTTATTTTCTGCAACAAGCTCCAATGTTTAGATTAGAAAAATGGAATTAAAAACCAGTAAAAAAAAATAATTAGAAAAACATTGCACGACATCACAAAGACTTTTAGATAAACACTTACAGAAACGAAACGCATCACCGACATAGCACATAACTTATAGAGTTAATCTTTTACGTCACACAAGCCCTGCATGGCTTGCAACCAAGCTCAGAACATATTGTCTCTTTACCCACCAGAGCATTGACCATTCGTAAAGCTGATGTCCTACACTATGCTCTCTTGCACTTCTAACGGTCAAGAAAAATGCAATGAAAATGTGAACTAGTCCACCAGGAGCAGAAGTGAATTTGCGCAACAGACAGAGTCAATATATTGAAAGACAATAGATTAATTTTTCAGAACACATTTGGCCCTTTTAACCCAAAAAAATACTTCAATGCATTTAGAAAGATACAAGACATTATGTACTTCACAGCTTAACTGCAGAAGCCGATCTGCAAAGGTTGTTCATCACAGTATATTGATCAACTTGAAATGCCATGATTTTGTTAAGACATGTTTACCATAAAATGAACACATAAATTAAGAAAAAAGAAAACACCAAAACTTTGGTGTCAGTATCTTTTCAAATACATTTTTGCGTGATACATGTTCTGATGAGCAACCTCATGGTGTTTTCAGTGAGTAAACAGCAATTAAGTTTTCATCAATTCAAAATTTATTACAAAATCGCTCTTGGGGACTTTTCAACAAATGCTATACGTTTTGGAGTCAAGACTGGAGCCACAGTCCAGAAAAATAGGCCTCGTTTCCAATAAATGCCCTGCGTGTTTCAGCATCAACAAACACGCAAGTCGTCCTCAATAAAGCCTAATTACAAATAAAAAGTATCATATATGATGAAATCCCAGTTTGTCGGCCTTTCCTGAATTCGGGATAGATCTCTATCTATTGGTAGAATTATATGTAGTGTCGAAAACTCGATTAACCAGGTAACACAACCACTTGACAGCTGTCCAACAATTCCACTGCACAGCATATTGGTTCATGAGTTCTGCTAGCATCAGTGATAATTAACACAAAATTAGCAATTAACTAACACAATACGTAATCTTTTCAGGTGTCCCGACAATTCAAAGTCGCGTTAGAGTTAGAAATCAACTTGACTTTGAATTGTCGTAAAACCATTTCTACATTTTCCGCAGTACAACGACGAGCCATAAGCTTCACGTGCAGAGGCATTTCTCCCCCAAGTTAATTGTTGCATAATTGACCTCTACCAAACAAAATTTTGAAATATGGTTCTGGATATGTACAATAGTACGCTTTGTAAAAGAAAAATCGTGTCAAGCAAACTGGAGGTTTTGGTAACGCCCACATCAGTGGCAGCATAACATCAAACGAAAATAGCAAGCGCGAACGAGAGCTGGCTGGTCTACAACTGAATGCTACTACGATGAAAGCGTCACAAAAATTTTCCGGTTTTCGCAAAGCTTCGTACCATCACTAAAACAGCGAGTTATTCTTTACAATGTGGCTGGTTTACAGAGATTGCGAATTTCTGGGCGTAAGGCGCAAAAATACTTCTTCTTTTGGACGCAAATTACCCTTCACAGTATATTGCAACGGAGGTTTCTAAAACAAAAATTCGGTGTTTAGTAGTAGTCATCCCACTGTGTCTGCCGATACAGAAACGTAACCAAAACACTCTTCATCATGTTTGCAATTAAATCAGAGTTAGTTATTCAACAGACTAAAACGCTCCCATGAATAAATGACTGTGACGTTCTCGACTGAAACTATCTAGCACGCTTCCGCGCTTCACCAGGTTAAAGTTGCAAAGCTGCACACCCAGGATGTTGAAAGAGGTCACTATTGGACAGCCCTCAATGGCAGCACGCCTTGCTGGTGATGGGGTGAACAGAAGGAATTTCTATTCATGACCAGTTTGTGTGAACAAACCACTGATTAACCTAGCCTAATTTTGATCGGATTGGTGTTAAAAATCTGAATAACCGTTTCATGCCGTGCTTCCTCTTAAGCAGAGGGCAAGCACAACAAAACCGTTTTCGCTGCTGAAGCAATGTAATCTGCTCTGCTTTTAGCGCATCAATGCTGTGCTCTGTCATGCTACATGACACTTCTTCCTGATTAAAATCCAGCAATTCATCATGATCAAATCCTAGGAACGGTATAACCCCACGATTTAGACCAGAAGTTGTTAGTTTTTGCAAAAAAATGCTTCATCGTTGTTAGTTGTTTCCTTGGCTCTTTCTTGGAATGGAAAAATCGGGACATGACTTTTACAAACAATCACCACGAAGCTCTAGAGTAGAGCAACTCCCAAAGACCTGGTCCAAAGATACGGCATGTATAGGAGATGTATCGAAAAAGATTTGCTATTTGGGAAATTGTACCAACGAATGGAAGATTTTCAACTCTACTACAGCAGATAAAAAAGTCTTAACTCACCGGGGTGTCTTCGCAAGGAGATAGCACGAAATTTTGGAGTATTTTGCAAATACCAAATTTGACTTCAAACAATGCGAATCGCATTCCAATGCAGTTTCGCGGTCCGGCGCCGAACGGAAGATACGTCATTGGATCGATTTTCGTCATATCTTCAAATCTACACCATATTTTGTTAACTCTTGTTGCCACACTAACAGTAAGTATGAGATGGTGTTTATCCAGCAAGTCGTAAGAAGCGACTTCAGGGCATCTACCATTAGCATCCTACCTAGTCGTGGTGGGGCTTTTACTTAGTAACCTGTATCATAACTGGCTCGAAACTGAACCAAATGTTTGCTAGCTGGATCTCTTTAAGACATGCAGTGCAAACTGAGGTATCGTTTTTTTATCGCGCATCCACCCAAATGAAGAAGGGTAACCATCAACAACAGACATGAATGCAGGTCATTTACCTGTTCATGTTTTCTGTTAAGATTAAACTAGAAAATGCAATAACGCCAACCACTCAACAGCGCAATCAGTCGCAGTGACGAAAATAAATCATTAACTTATGCGTTGACCAGAAGTAAGTCCATTCACGTGGTTGAAGCATTGGCACTTTTATGGCAATCGCAGTAAGCCGGCCACCGGCGAGACCGCAGTTTAGTGGCAGATTTGCGAGACGGTCGCAGGATTGAAACACAATACAATGCGCTTCAACTAACAAATAATTCAAGACTTCGTTTATGGTCGTACATTCCACTAACCAGGCGGTGCTTATGGCAAAAAAAAAGATATTCTATGCAATAGAAGCTGACAGCAAATATTCCGCAGCCCTTCAAAATGATAGAATGACACTAAAATATCTCGTCACACCTTTCCGGTTTAAATTCCCACGGATCATCCCAGTACTCTTCGTCATGGCTCATTGCGTAAACCGGAACTTCAATAGTCATACCAGCAGGGATGAAAAGACCTTTGATGGTGATGTCGCTTTCACAAAACCGAGCATTTCTGTAAGTAACAAGCATTATTAAGCCAATGAAGCTCCAGCTTCGCTGGAACAGGGCAGTAAAGTGTTCACGCATCATGTCATGTAGGCAACTTTTGAACACTCATATCTGTCTCTGCATTGGTGGGGCTATCGATCTGTAATTTGTATTTGAGGGTGGATCGAAGTATGCTACCGTATTCTCCAAACCCAACCAGCATCTTCCTACTCGCTTGTTTGGGTTTACACTTGTATATTTCGTTTTGCACCCTGGCATCACCTCAAGGGCAGCCAATCATCATCAGTGACAACACAAAGCGAACAGAGATTTTAGGACAACGCCAAGTGACCTTACAGTCTACGTCAGCATTTACCGTACATATCACAGCAGCCGTCGTTCGAACCCGAAACCAGAGCTTAAATGGTAGCGTCGATTCCGCTCGGCCACGCCGCACGCAACTTGACGCTCTGAGCGTTCAACTCGAAATCGTGACTTGACGTTTCACGCTCAGTTCACGCCGACGAAAAAAACAAGTCAACGAAACTTTTCGCTCCAAGTTTAATGGGCAACGCTAAAACTCAAAAATTGAAAAGAACTTACTGAATTACTGAATCAGAAAAATACAAAAATTCATGGTGCACACAAAATTACGAAAATTCATTCTAAAAAAGAATTACTGACTGACGGGAATACGGAAAAACTACCAACTGAAGAAGTAAATCACAGAAATATGGAAACTTGTGAAAGTCGACAAAAACAAAGTATAACCACCCTATGGGGAGCAATTAGGTAACTGAGTTGGGTTGAACTAAGCGTTTCCTTGTATTTACGAATTTCTTTGATTTCCGTAATTTAGTTGTTGTTTCTCCTATACTTCCGTAAATTTCCGTATCTTAGTGTTGCCCGGCTACATGATAGCCCCAAAAATCAAAAAGTTGGTGTTTCATGGTGCGAACGCTCTAAACTTGTTTTCTTAACAGTTAAAAAACTTTCCTTTCTTATGTTGCTCATAACACCATGGCCACACATAATAATAAATCTATTATTCCACACGTTTTAATGTTTTAGTCTTTGAAACCTGAATGGCTGAACTAATCAGCGAAGACTAGTAAGCATGGTTGCCGGCACTACCAGATTGGTAATCACATTTAGTGCGCCCTCTGCAAATTCACACAGGAGTCTTCTTAATTGGGCGAGTTTTCATGCAAGCACAAATTCAATGCACTTAGTCCCTTGCCAAGCATGAAGTGGAAACCGTTTCATCCGATAAAGCTTGTATAGCGGGGAGAGGGGGTACTCGAGGGCGGAAACCACACCACCATGACGGCGAACCGCGGCTTCTGCATCTTCATGACCTTAAGCCAAACCCCCATTATAACAATAAGCTTGTATAAAAATACATCAAAGCAGGCTGAAAAAAACTAAAAATTTTTAACAGACCTCGGTGAAGGATTATACAGCCTCAGCGCTTCTTTCAAGCACAAGTCTAAGTAGTTCATTTTGTTGATGCCATCGTAAGTCAATTGACCCTGAAATTAGCAAGCAAATATTAAAATTACAAAGAACAGAAAGAAGGGAACATAGACCACGTCAGGCACAGCAACTTACAAGTGTAACGCAGGGTCGGTAAACACCGACTGTGAGCCCATGATCCGCACCATCTACTCTGTGGTATTAACTCAGGATTTTTAGCGATCGAAACTAAATGGGAACACCACCTTTATTACTCGTCCACCGAAAAACGCCGTTTCATTTGCTCTGGAACGTTGCACGGCTACCCGCCTTGGTTGATAACAGCGTTAGTGGCGGAAAAATTTTCAGGCAGCATTGGAATGTAAAGCGGATTGGAACGCAAGCTCTGTGATCAACAGACAATAGATTTTCCCATAACGGAGAGATGTACTTAAATGAGTGAAGTTTCTCCATGCCAAACTGCTGCGTCAAATTAAGGTGGCGTTTCCAAAGGCTGGTTTCCATTAGGCGTAGATTGCAGGCGTAGAGCGAAAACTTCTTTGTTTCTCTATTTATTTTTATGCGCGGAGCGAGCCGCGTGTAAAACTAAATAGAGGAAGAAAGAAGTTTTCGCCTTATGCCTAATGGAAACCAGCCTTAAGCCGCGAGCACAAACACTACCCTGGAAGACAGATGAACATACGTTTTCTTCATTTTCTTTTATTTCTTCGTACAGTCTTTCCTGGACTCCTTCATACACAGCGACACAATAAGCGAGACTCATCAACGAGTTGGCCACATTTTCATAACTGGCTAAAATCATCAACACCGAGTTGCCCAGGATTTCAGTTCGTGTCAGTCCTGTGCAACAAAGTTAGCCGTGAGTCGTCAACAATCATCAACTGAGCGGACCGGTGCTTCACTAGTTAAAATTGTGAACCCGTTCACCCAGCATGTAGAAGGCCCGTTTTGGGCGCCCATCAACGGAAGTCCGTCTTGTTGGTGTTAAAGCTACCAGTCTGCGTTTTGTAATGACTGGTTTGTAATGGACAACCGCTGCTACCCTAGCCTAACCTTGATTAGGTTTACGGTACCAACCTACAAAACTTTTTTGTACCGTCCATCCACTCCCAGATAAAGAAAGGGAAACTACAACATAAGCTGAGCGGCGAACTTGCAGTCGGAAGCAGCCTGGGACTTTAATGCTCACGGAGTCAACTATAGATCCTAGGCAAAAGTCCTCAGCAAACATCGCTAATTTCAAGCTTTCTTTTATCGAATCAAATCTTACTCTAAGATGCTTTTGGTGTTTGCCACGTCTGTGGTCTTAGTCGCCGTGACTGCAAAACCCAAATGCAACCTTCCCGAAATCATTTGCGGACCCTCAAAAGTCTTCTTCGAGCCCCCGGTGGGAAACCACTGCTCTAGCTCATCCCATTTGACATAATATTATTACTGATTGGGAAGTCACGAAAAGCTTTTTCAAAACTACGGTATTTAATTATATTAAGCAGCTGCATATTTCTTCTTAATATAAGAAAATTAAACAGCATAAACTTTCCGAAATGAAACATTACGCAAAATTTTTTTGAAGCTTTTTCACTGCAACCATTTCATCTATCCAGAAAATTATGAATCATAAAAAAAAATTGTCGCACAATTTACATTTCATTCTCCACCGCACACCTATTGCTGAACGCCAAGTTGAGGATCAGGAAATACTATTTTCAGAGTTTTGGTGCAAGTCAACAAAAATAATCAACGAAGTTTGCAAAAAAAAAGAAACGCAGTCATTCCGAAAACTTCGCGCCAGTGCGGCGGTTCCAGTCTGTAAACCTGGGTTCAATTCTCTTGTCAAGTCATGCAAAAGACAATAAAAATGGCGTTCACAAATCTCTTGCTTGTCACTCAGTAATACGAGCGATGTTGAGAATGAAACACAAAACCATGTTTATTCGGGCATGATAAAAAAGAAGTGCTTTTGAGTATTTCTTGTTCCAGCACGTAGCCAATGTTGGCGCCGCAAAACCGCTTTATATGTATACTAGCTTTGAAACACGTTCAGTAATCAGCATTGCAAAGTGCACTGCAACCTGTTTTCTACGTAGTTCAAAGATCAATTTCGCTTTAATTTGCAATCAAGCAAACGCGTTAGAAGAAAGGAAATTCGCAGACATGACGAGTTTGAAGGCAAATATTTACCAAATCACAGTGAATGATAGACTCCGTGAACGTCGATTGCAACACGACTTGAAAGCGATTCGGACAAAAATAAAGTTCGGCTTCCATAATTATGATGCTCGAGCATGATGGAAGTAATGCTTTGTATGTTTTATTATGCAGAAAAAAGCGCTAGTACGCAAAAGTACTGAGCGCTTGTTTCGTCGCAATGAAATAAAGCAAGCTTATGATTTAACTCGTACATCGCGCTAATGAAAATTGACCATAATCCGGATTGAAAAATTCAATGCAACATCCTCCGGTCAAGAAGTAGAAACTAAACTTCAGGTTTGTTTCGGCAGAAATTAGAAAAGTCCAGCCGGCAAGCAGCGCACGAATGTTATCTTTAACTTCGACGTAAACTGAAGCTTTTTAGTTTCTACAACTAATGACAATTTTCATTATTTTTGCTTTTCAATTAAACACTTGGCATTTGATAGTGCTTCAGGAAAATCAAAGTTAACTTTAATTGTATGCTCCACGAAAGGCTTCACAAAAACAGCAAAAATGGTTTTGCAATTAAACTATGAAGTCAAGCGGCTAAAGCAGGAGCAGCTGGAAAAAATTGAGCGACCGATAGAACCGACTCTGGTAACAGTAAGCTTTGATTCACAAACACCTAAAACAAACTTTTGAAAAAGTAAGTCTCACGCTTTATTGGTTATGTTGTATTTTGGGCGACGATCAAAACTGAATTTTCGGCCAGACACTGCTTCAGACCTGGTTTGGATTTATCAGCACATGCCGCACAGCACGGCAGCCAAGCAGGAAAATCATCGTTGAGTGCATGAAACCATAGCCACATACCACGCTAGCGCGCGTAGTCAACTCATGACATTACCACTAACGAGGTGTCAACTTGATGCTTGATAAATCGAAAAAATGCCGGCCATCATTCTGCTTATGCTGGCAACGTGGTAGGGTGGGCTGAAGAGCAATGATCGAACGGTTACGCGTTCGAACCTCAAGACCAGCGCGTTGTTGTGCTTCTGAGAAAGAAGCTTTGCAATGATTTTTTCTATGCTTACCAATTCTTGCAAGCCGCATATCTATTAAAAGAATTGCCAAGCAATTCTAGCGGAACGCTGAAATTTATAAACCCAAAAGCAGGACCGAACAATTGTCAAGGCACCGGTGGCTTGAACAATCGTCTAGGCACTGGCCTAGACAGCACAGGCTGAGCACCACTGCCATGAAGATAAAAATGAAATCGAAAGAAAGCTCAAAAAGTATGTTGAAAAAACATCGGCCTTTATCTCATTTGATGCCGCATAACGGCTTGATCACGCCGAGCAGAAGTTTACCGAGTGAACGCTTTTTGTTTGATACGCTTTGTATTGCAAATCAAAGCTCAGCTCATCAAGATTTAACAGCGAAGTCCGACGCAAATAGCCGCGTAAAGTACAACACGATCATTCCGCCAAGATTTCTTATAGAATACTAACTATATGACAACTACTGACCTTTCGCCAATCCTTCTTTCACACTTTCGTCTGCAACCTCCACTTTCAACATCTCGTGAATGAAATCAACTTCATTCTGTTGAAACATTAATTCAGGTAACACTATTCACAGACAACTACAGCTCAGTATCACAATGAGCTCGCCGAGTCCCTTCTGTGTTGTTGAATTGCTACAAAGGCAATTTACCGCAAAGGTCGGTGTTTCTTGTAGAAATGCACTGTACCTTCAACCAGCCTACCGGCACTTTCAAAGGGGAGTAGTACAGCTTTTTTTATGCATGTCTGCAACGGTTGTCCCGCAAGTTGTGGATAACAAAAAGTTATCTACCCAACTAAGCAACTGCAAAAAATGCCCGATTAATTACCAAAGAATTTTCTTGAAAACATAGAGACAAGCTCTGTAGGATGATTTGAACACTCAGCAGCTTATTTTATCTATAAATCACTTTAACTGTGTAATTTGCAGTCGTCTAAACCCGTGGTTGCCAAACTGTGCAACGCACCCCGAACAGGGTCGCCAGAAATTTTCTGGGGAGTCGCCTGTGTTTTAAAAACCTTGATCTTTAAGATTTATTTTTGTTTGGAGCAGAACATACCAAAAAAGTCACTCTAAAAAACTAAATTCAGGGTCACAAATATTTGCACAACTGAGTCTTTCGTTTAAATTGGAGTTGCAGAAAATAAAGTTTGGAGAATAACGGGCTATGCCACGAACAGTTGAAGCTGCCTGTTTAGAGACATGGCCAGCTATGTACTGGTGTGGAAGTGACCACAATTTATCTACATCACATATTACTACAATCAAAATATATAATACTGGTAATTCAATGTAGCTCTAGATATAAGACTCCAGTCGTCAAAAATTAGATTAGACGTGGAATTCGAATTCATATCTACGCCCACCGGTTTAACAAAGATTAGATAAGGTCACGCTAAACGCATTTAGCTCGTAACCATTATTCGATATTCAACTGGTTATTAATTCATCCACAGAAGCTCATGCTTTGTTTGCGAATCATTTATGAGACTCGGACACCACGACGGAGAGACCGTTGATCCCACCACCTGTCTGCCACATTAAGATGGAGATGTCTCGTTAGGTGCCACACCCCAGGACAAAACAGGTGGACTCGCTGGCTTTTTCATCACATTACTTTTGTGCCAAGCGCCGAACAGGAAATTTTTCAATATTACTATTAATGACTTCGGTATGACCGACTCGACAAGGGAGGTAAAACCACGTGTACCGACTGCAAAGCGGACCCTCTATCTATCACACTACCGCGCCGCTTTTGATAGGCTGAAAGCCTAAACATTTGGTGGTAGATCCAATTTATGATTTATTTCTTCACGAAGACTATATTATTTATAGGGTGGTGGGAGAGTAACCATGCAAGAAAGAGACCAAACCCTCGATTATAATGTACCTTCAAGGTAGACCAGTAAATACGTCACCACCACATGGAAGCATTAGCAAATTAATAAATCTCTACTTTAAAAAGAAACGTAGCAGACCAGGTAAAAGACAATTTTACATAACTTCACCCAATAGATGAGAATGAATGACATATTGAAAAGATCAAAATTATGCATCGGAGATCGTCTCAGAGCATTACCTAAAGATCGATTCAAGCTACTTACTTTAGACCTTTCCAACGGGCTTTTGTTTTTGATCAAAAATAAAGTCAATCGTTTGAAGTAATCGACAACGCTTTTTTCGAAGATAGTAATGTTGAACTTGGCAACAACCCTTTCCAAAGGTGGGATCAAAGCTAAAAATCGAGACCAATAAAATCTGAAATCACCAGAACAAAACTCCTTCCTTCACGCATATGAGTTCATGTTTTCTTGACCAGTCTTTGATCCGACTTGGTCACCGCAACGGGTAGACTGCTCGACCCGGCCACTTGCCCGCATAAAGAGGGAAGAATTCGGCTAAGTGCCCTAATTCAAAAGGTTCACAGTGCCTACCAACGATCAGTGATACTGTCAAAAACTCTCAGAGAAGGTGAACGTAACAGATCTAAAGACAGTCTGCGATGACGCCACAAGATTTGAACAACTCTACACCTGCACATGATTTCACAGCTCTTTTTTACCAATAATAATTCCCGTCTATGCTACATAACATAAAAATCAATCTATGTAGTATCAAACAACGTAAAAATAACGGGTCACTTTTATGTAATGCAATACTTTCAAAAATACCCGGTGTGATTTGAAGCTGTTGACAAAAATAAAGGTATTTAAAAAAGAAAATTAACATCAAGAGACATAAAGAAATGTTACAATAATGTTGTAATGATTCTCTTGCCCGTCACAACAGGAAAAGTTTGAGGGGATCAGCTTGCATGGCGATCCTGCTTCAAGAACTATTTCCTCCAACAATTCAATCAATATGTTAGAAGAAATCACACTAATTATGCATTACACAAAAACGGTATAAAATGAAGAATCTTAAACAAGATAGTTTAGCCCTTAAGAGGCTCATCATGCAAATAAATTTGTTGACTTCTCGATGTTTCAATAGGGCAACAAAAAAGCAGCATTGATCTTAATGTCTTAAACATATCTTACTTATAAGCCAAAACCAAGGATTTTTGAAGAAAGCGTTTCCAAACAGTTTCTTTGCCATTTCCACTTCCTTGCTTTCTTTGCCATCCTGTGTTGCAAAAATGCAAAATTCGTTTACAATTTGTACCAGGGGTGTGCTAGGCTCACAGGCCATATGCAGTCTGTGACACGAAATTTTGTGGCCTGCGGAAAGGATTTCAAATGTGGCCTGCGACGTGAAATGTAGAGGTCTTGGACGGTAAGCAAATTACTTACATCCTGTAAAAACTGGTCTCAAAATTGAAAGGTCCTCACATGCAGCAATATACAAAAATTTGGCGAAAATGTAGCTTTGAAAGTACTGATCAAAAAAAAAAGATCTTCACTATCATTTCTATGAGCACGCAACTGCTTCGAAGCTGATTTATACATAGAAGCAACATGAATTATGAACTTTTGACTGGTCCGCGATATTTTTAAGTCTGAATGAGCCCACCTTCAAAAAAGTTTGCACACCCTTCATATATGCAATAGTAAGCGCGGGTAGGTATGACATGAAATAATAGGTCTCATAAAAAATATAGTAAGGAACTTTTAGCAAAATTTAGTTGCAACTTCAACCAACCCGAGCTCAAACTCACGTCAAATCATTTTGTAACATTGTGTACTCCAATAAATTATTGCGCGCTTAACTGAGCATTGGATCCTGGGTAGGACAAGAATAATAATGATTCTTATATACTTGTCGTATAAAGAAGTATCAAAAGCCTACAAGATCATTTTTGCATTTATTAAAATCAGGGATGTGGAAGCGGTTATTTTTCAAACGCTTCCGATTCCGCTTCCGCTTCCACACCTAGCGCTTCCGCTTCCACCAACAAAAAATGAAAAAACGATTGTTGACAATTTTTTTAACTTTTGTGGCTTTGTAGCCTGCCTTCTCCTACACTTTATCATTTTGAAAAGACAAAAACCTTCATTTACTGCTATTACTTTACCTACTTCGCTTGAGCTTATTGTTTCGAACTACTGTGTGTTTGTTTTTCTTAGATATCAAAACTCATGCTGAATGTAGAACAATGCTTTTCAATGTTTTTTGTCATCGCGGAGCCCCTAATGTATTTTCGCGTTTGTCACGGAACTCCCACTAACAAAAATCTAGAAATCACGAACTGCTTGCAAGAAAATCAAATATTTCGTTACTACAATTCAAAAAATAATGAAACACTTCAACAAATAGACAGTTATTACAAGTTCCTTCACTACTTACAACTACTTTTACAACAGTTAACTTAATGCTTCTCAGATTAAACCGTATGATTCCATATTACAGCTCTCGACAATAACCTGTCGTCACAACAACACATTACACCATATAGCGCTGATTTTCCCTCTCTATCCTCAACTAACTCTAATCATCATTACGAACCTTCTGTCCGTCCTCAAAACAAGTATTGACTCTAATCTTTTTGGATAGTGAAGTGCGAAATTTCTGTCGTATATGTAGTATGTACATGTAAAGCGAGCAAAATTGAACTGTACCAATCAACAGCCGCCTCAACGTGGTGGTGCAGTTCCCGACCCGTTTGGGTTGGGTCAAAATGGCTGTTGGCCTTTCCGAGGGTCCCAGTTACCCCAGGCACTCCCCTCACACAAACCATTTTTTTGCTGTGCAGCCCCTTAAACGACCGCAGAAGGGTAGCACGCAGCCTCTTTAAAATCGGCCTATCTTCTCTCTATTCCTGCCTTTCTCTTGCCCGTCTTCTCATTGCTCTCCTTCTGCTGATGAGCGGCAACGTTCATCCTAACCCTTTCCCTGTTGTTCCCTATTTAGTGTGCGCTGGAAATGTGACCTGGCGGGGCGGCACATGCTCTAATTAAGTTCATTCAAAGTGCTCACTACTCTCCTTTTGTAGATTCAGAACTCTTGGCAGCTGTCACTCCTGGGGCTGCCCTCCCTGCTTTTTTTTGAGATTCTACACCTACCAGCACTGTGCCTTTCTCCTCGGACTCCTTCATTGCTGAATCTGGCCCCCTTCTACTAATGCAGCACTTGCACCCCACCATCATCTTCAAAACTCTTATTCTTTTTCCGCCCACTTTGTATCTTCTCCCTCTGCACCCTCACCACCGCATCATGCTCCTGGCTGCTTCTCTTTACCTCCTGCTTTCTCTTCTCCTCCCTAATTCTCTCAGGGTTTTTCAATGGAATGCTGGGGGTCTTCAAGCCAGGAGCACTAAACTACTACACTATATTTCGTCTCATCCCGTTGACCTTATATATATCCAGGAATCCAACCTTAATTGATCTTCCTCTTTTTAGATCCCTGGATTCTCTGCTTTGCAATCCCATGGCACCCAATCCCGATCTGGTATTTTTTCTACTGATGTCGCAGACGCTAGCGGCAGCGTCAACATTTTCGTCAGGCAGGGCTTATCCTTCTCTGAGCTTTCTACCTCTTCTCTTTCTTTGCTTGACCCCTACTCTGATTATGTAGAGGTCAACATTTTTCTAAACGACTCCTCCTCGCTCTCATTTCTTAATGTTTATGTTCCCCCTATTCGTTCTTCTACAAAAGATAGCAGAACTAATTTCTTTTCTCTCTCCATTCTTCCCTCCTATGTGGAAGCGGAAGCGGTGGATTTTTCGCGCTTCCGCTTCCACAGAAAAAGGACCGCTTCCACCACTTCCACTTCCAGCTTCTGCTTCCACATCCCTGATTAAAATATTAAACGAATTTCGTCTCAGCAAAGCATATCAATCATAAAATGCAGATTTTTGATACTTCTCGTGAAATTTATGAGCATTATTATTATTCTCAGGACTCGCAAAAGAGCAACGGTGAGGCCTGGTAATAAGCAGAGAACAACTATGCAGGCATGTTTCGGAGTTTTCAAGCTTCAACATTCTGCTAAAATAGGCTGGATCAGTGTTGCTGTGGTTTAAATAAGCCACCGCTTGTTGGCATTGTCTAAAGCATAAAAATAGTCGTAAAATGTTTTTCTAACGAGCTTGTGTGGCATGAAAAGTTTGGGATGACTGAATTTAAAAAAATTTCTTGAACCCACTTTTTTTAGAAACCATCATTTTACTAATTCGCCACTCCTTATCCCAGAGACTCTTCCAAAGGTAGTTTGAATGTTACCTGATCAGATAACGAAAAGTGGTAAATATTTGATAATATGTTGCATACCTGGCTGTTTATACGGACACAAAAAGCAGCAGAACAAATGACATCCATTGAAAAGTTACCAAATAACCTAAAAAATAGCACATCAAATGCTTCACATACGTGAATAGAGCGGAACCTCTGTCAATCGACGGTACTGTAACCACCGTTGAGTGATCACGTCATTGGAACAAAATACCACTTCAATTCATACAAGAAGCCAGCAATGCATTATAGAGTGTAACTGCACTTGTGTACACTATCAAGTCTTTGAGATGTCTGTCACTAATCGCGCTGATGAGGCCTAATTGGTCGAAACACAGTGCCCTGTCTTCACTGACGCTCTGAAATACAACAGGCGAATATTCTAAGCAACGCTAAAGTGGCTATGATGAAGAAACTTCTCAAAACTATTTGACACGGTGTTCTGCAAATTAAAAATTGTAAAAATGCTATGATTTACTCTTTCGGATTGAACCTCCCATCTTTTTCTTTTACAACTTTTTCCAAGTTGTTAACCAATTTTTCAGCGCAATTATCAATGATTCCGACCATCCCTTTCAGCTTGGAACCAGAAAACAATGGCGACAAACTGTGCCTAGAAATTTAAATTCAAACGTAATAGAATTAGCAAAAAAATTAAAGCATTGCAACATCATCAAATTGGCAATCAAAATCAATTATACAAAAAAAATTTGTAATTTGCTGAACTAGGCCTATTATTGTCGATGCAACTGATGTCAAAATCTTTTTTGGAGAACGAAAAGTTATTATAATTGCAACAGAGCTGTTTGAGAAGAAAAATATTGAATAAGGAAGCTCAGTTTTTACGAAAGATTCAGTGTCGCAATCACTGGCAGCCCTTGCTATCACAAATCGAGCTCATAAAAAGCCAGTAAAGAGCACACTACCAATAACAAGAAGGGCAATTACTTGGAACTACGAACTGCCACCAAAAGCAATAATTTTAGACGAGATAACATATTTTTTAAATCGAACATATTGACCCAAATATCTTCGCCTTTAGTGTTGCTGATATACTAAAGCAACGCTCTAGCTCTCACACTAATCAAAATCTACACCTGACAAATGGGTGCGAAAATAATACAAGAATCTATTCATAAGCAAACCCACTAAACACAGACTCAGCACCTGATCCTTTTCCATTGCACGCCGGAAACGCTCGTTAACGAAGTGTTTAATTCCTTTCCGCCAACCTTGGTAAATGCTTTCTGCAATGACAGTTAACACTAAAACAACATTAGCAACATAACTCTCCTGACAGATGATAAAATTTATTTCAAGTAAAATCGCCTTCCTCAAGGCGTGTAGCTAGAATTTTTGTGAAGAGGGAGGGAAAGAGGAAAACCACAATTAGGTAGATTTTTTGGGCAAACTTGTTGTGAGTTTTTAAAAGAATTTTTCACATTTTTCTGAAGCAAAGTGACGGGAGTATACAGAAACTTTCGTTCCTATATACTCCTCCTGGCCTCATCCCTGACTATCAATAGTCTAGTCCAGTGTTTACCCAACTATTTTCTATGTTGGCACAGCAAAAAAGCTAAACAAATTTTGCGGCACAAAAGCAACATAAATCTATTAATATTGATTTCGAGTAGCATTACAGATGACAGCGAGAAAGATGATGCTTGTTTTTTGGAGATCACCATTTTTTCGGGCAACATAACACGATCTCCGACGTTATCGACCATTACTTAATGGCAGCATTTACTCAATTTTGGCTGGAACTTTTATAACTACTAAATAATTAAAAAAAACTCATGGCACATCTGCAAATCTTCCACAGCACACAGTTTGGAAAACATTGGTCTAGTCCAGGGGTGGGCAATTGTTTTGGCTTGCGGGCTGCATCGCGGTCATGGAAGCTAGCTGAGGGCCGCACTTTTTAAGAAAAGCATTGGTATATTCTAATTGATTTGCATTTTAAATTTGGTATAACATTAAAAATCAACATATATTAGACAAATGAATCAAAGTAGTTTTATTTAATTAAAAATGCAAGCGCATTTAATTTTCAAAGTCTATCAATGAGAAAATGCTCCCAATCACGTTCTTCTACATTAATTAATTTTTTTTTAACTATTTGCTTGAAGCTTTTGCAGGCCGCACAAAAGTTTGTTGTGGGCTGCAGTTTGCCCACCCCTGGTCTAGTCAATTAGACTGAATGCTGGTAGTATCAGCTTAAGGAAAATTTTAGTTGGCTACCAACAATGTGATCACCTCTGTACTATGACCACTACATCACAATTAAAAAGCATTGCCCTTGTTCAATAGCGCGATTTTTTGACTGAGAAGGATATTTAACAAAGTTCTGCAATATGATCAGCTTACAGAATGCTTCTTCCAAATCATGCTAGCTCACAAACTATGACAAACAAAAGATTGCACTCTTTTCAGCTTGCCTGTCTATCTGGAAAGTTTGAATATTCTTTGATGAATATGTGCTTCAAAATATCAGTGTCCCAAATAATGAGCCTTGGAGTAAGCCATGCATATGCTCTGTAATAAATATAAAGTTGAAATGACATACTTTGCATATAATGTTGGTCAGTCAGCAGCAAGAAATATGCTGGGCATCAAGCATGCAGGCAAAGTTTACGAGTTGAGCACCAAAAACATTATCTTGGATACAGCATAAAGCACAAAACTTTTAGCGTTACATAAGCCTGGCTTTCCTGGCAAAATAAACTAGAAAAATGATCACTAGTAAGCCTTATCATAAAACATGCCAACTGCTACAAAAACAAGATCTTGAGACTGCACAAAAAAGCTTTATGTACCCATAAATCTTTCCATATTTCTTTTTTTGTTCAGTATCTCCAGTTAAAAGCTGCCAAAAAAATTGAAAAAGTTAATGCAGGAGTAACAGGCAGCGTTTATTAGGCTATACAAATATATCTAATACCGAATCGCAGATCTTATGATACCAGTTTCAATAAATTCAAAATTACACAAGCCATCTAAAAACATTAATTTAAAACTAAATAATATAGACACTCTCTTACAAAATCAGGATTTTTTATCATTTCAGCCATATTTCCTAAGCCCAAAATTGAGGGTGGATCATGTGGAATATTCAACTTTTTTAACACACTCCATTTTCTTCGTATATAAATCCTAAAAAAACAGTGATAATGCAATGGTAGCATTTAAAATCAATCTCCAATCTTTTCATTATTTGCAAAGCTGAATTACGATCAAAGTTGAAGATCACAATTGCACATCATAACTATCATTTAACATTATTTTTTACAGAGTTGCAACAGCTAGGATACTGCACTATGCAGTGTGAACAGCAGATTGACAGAAAAGAAGGTGTAAGCCTGGAATAATAAGCTCTATTGCATGGTGACACAGACGAGTCTGCATCAAATGATAACATCTTAATCCACTCACGACAGTAACAGAGAGTTTGAAGAACTACACAGTGACCATACAGCTTTCAACAGAGAAGACACCTATAAATATCATACTGCAGTTGGTGTAAGCGGTGGTTTGCTTCCTAACTTTGAACATTGATGCTGATGCTGGTTCTGCTCGGTAATGCGACATGCAACAAAACCTTCAAATAGCTAACACCACAGTCATTTAGCATTACTCTATTGCACCATCCTGCAAACATATATTCACTAGCTGAACTGAAAACATAAAACTACTTCCATAGAAAAATTAAGTGTTCTTAGCATTCTTTAAGGTCAACTAAAAAAGTGATAAGCTTTTGCATTACCAAAACGTTTGATTAACTTACCAGCATAACACACCAATAGTTATCAACAGTATCCAAGTTTCTGCAGACAAGATATCAAGTGGCGTATACATGATCTGTGATACAATCAACACAAAAATATATCAATGTTTAACATAAGCAACTCTAAATTATCTAAACTGTATAACAAATTTTAGAAAACTGAGAAATAAAGTTCTTGAGTAGCCTTACATCAAAAACAAAAAAATTTCCTTAACTTATATTCAGAAATCTTCGTATTGAACAAAAAATATAAGTTTTCAACAGCAGAAAATGTGCTATTGCAATAGATTTGCTGAATACAGCACTGAATGTTACCATAGATACTGGTAAAAGTGAATTTATCATAACTTAATTCAAAACAAAATTAATTCTTCTAAACTTTAAAATTAATTAATAGAAGGGTTACCTGCATTACAATGATTAACTATGTTTATTTGAGATTAGAAAACAAGACAAAAACACATAGACTGTCATACGCTACTATACGATTTATCACTCTTTTTAAGTATTAAATAAACACCAAAATCTATAACGTATTCAACAAAATCCAACTTTCGATATACAAAAACATAACAGAGAAGCAAATTTTTTGACTCATTCTTCAACAAATGAAACGTTGGCTTTGATAAATGCATCAAACAATGAAAAAGCAAGCATCCAAGACCAAGTTGATTCTATGTGCATAACTTGAGTCATCAACAGTCGAAGGTAAACTTTTTAAGGCCAATCTGATTCAAGAGATTTATCAAATTTTTTAAAATAGCTAGTTGTTCCTATGATCAAGACAAAGGTGAAACTCTAAATCATAATGATTACAGGTTCACATCTTTTTTGTTACAGTTTATTCACATCTTTTTTGTTGCAGTTTAGTAATAACTTTACAAGCTGTCACAGATATGCTTGTTTTCACAAAATAAAAAAAAGACAACTGTAAGGGCGAATTAGCAGTGCAAGCACTATGTGTCTAACAGGCAATCAGAAAGCTGCAAGTTGAAATCCTATCAGAAGTCTTATTTGCTTTTTGCATTTGTTTATTTCAAGTATAAGACATCAACTATTAATTGCGCAAAAATTTGAAAAAAAGAACTTTTCACTCAATGTCAATTTGAATTTTGCCAAAACTTATTAACACCTATGACTATTACTTGTACAAGTGATCAGTTATCAAAAAAAAAAGGAAGCAGCTATTTTGACATCAATGGCATTTTACCATCGGAGACTGTTTTGTTGTAATCATTCACATGTGTTTATATTGCCATAATTGCTACTATTCAACCAGTGATGCTGTGGCACGTGGATAATGCACCAGTCTTGAAATACAATGGTCACAGGTTGGAATCTTGGCTGGATGGGCACTGAAACACTGGAGGGTAGTCTTAGCATGTGAATTTACAAGGTTGTGTACATTGGAAGAGAGTGTACTGGGTGGGGGAGTGGACACTGGGGTTATCAAAATTGACCAATCAGAAGCGACCAAAAGTTACATGTTCAATATGTCATTAAGATTGACCAGTCACAAATAACTCACAGCAAAATAGCCTCTAAGGTTCAAGGGTAAAATGGTGTTGATAGAAAAATAGCCACTGCCAAAAAATATATATATCTAATGAATGTGTATTCTCAAATATTCAAAAAGCAATTGATAAGAGTCAATCACGTTTTGTAAACAACACAACACTAAAATATAGAAATTTATGAAAACTAATATTGAATTATGAATTACTGAATCATGGATGTATATGGAAATTTATAGGCAGTGGCTATTTTGCCGTCGACGGCAATTTGCCCTTGGAATCTATTTTGCCGTGATCATTCACGTGTATTTATATAGCCAAATTTGCTATTATTGCACCAGTGACTCTGTGGTGTAGTGGATAGAGCGCTGGTCTTGAGATACCAAGGTTGCGGGTTCGAATCTCAGCTGGCCAGGGCTTTAAAAGAAAGGCAGTGTACACTGAAGGGGCAGGACCGGTATGTAAATGTACAGGGCAGTGTACACTGCAAGGGAGTGTGCAGGGTGGGGGATAGAGACCTGGGGGTGCAATATTTTTTTTTTGTTTTTAAAATTGACCAATCAGAGACGACCAAAAGTCACATGTTTAGTACGTCATTAAGATTGACCAATCACAAACAACTCACGGCAAAATAGTCTCTGAGGGTAAATTGCCGTCGACGGCAAAATAACCACTGCCAAATTTATAATAAACATGAAATTAATGAAATACGAAAATTCAAATTAGAAAAGGAATTACTGAGTTGTGGAAATATGAAAAAACTATCAGTACTAATTGAAGAGTATGGAAATTGCAAAAATAACAGAAATTTATGGAAGTCAATGAAAACTAAAAGTTCAACCCCCAAATGGGTAAGATTAGATAATTAATTTGAGCTAAACTAAAAATTTCCGTAAATTTTGTATTTATGCAGCTTCTGTAATTTAATTTTTTTGATATTTTATAAAAATTTCAATATTTTAGTGTTATCCCATCACCACTGGGTCACGGATGGAATTTTAGCAGGTTGCAAAAGTCATTCAAAATTATTGCCTGTCATGTCTCAAATTATTCCCTGTTTGTTTGAGTGCTAAGGAAGGTCACTAATGTGAGATAATGAGGCAGCAGGTAGTTTGTTTATTTGTTGTCTGTTTCAATCATACATGTCATGAGAAAGTCATTTAATAGGTAAATTAGTTATGCTTAAACATTTTTATGCTTAGATCTGCTTTAGAGTTACAAATACACATAATCAATCCAACATCCGAAAACCTTGAGATTACAATTTCTCAGGTTTTAAGATTTTTTTGCATTTCAGATTATTTACCTTTACATTTAGGCAGTGGCTATTTTGCCATTGATGGCAATTTGCCCTTGGAATCTACTTTGCCGTAATTATTCATGTGTGTTTATATAGCCATATTTGCTACAATTACACCAGTGATACTGTGGTGTAGTGGATAGTGCGCTGGTCTTGAGATACCATGGTTGCGGGTTTGAATCTCGGCTGGCAGGGCATTAAAAGAAAGGCAGTGTAAACTAAAGGGGCAGGACCGGTATGTAAATGTACGGGGCAAAGTACAGGGTGGGGGATAGAGACCTGGGGGTGAAAAAATTTTTTAATTGGTTTTTAAAATTGACCAATCAGAAATGACCAAAAGTCACATGTTTAGTACATCATTAAGATTGACCAATCACAAATAACTCACGGCATAATAGTCTCTGAGGGTAAATTGCCGTTGATGGCAAAATAGCCACTGCCTTACATTTACGTATTTACAAATGAATACTCACAAGTAAGTAGGATATAAATAGAGACTACAAAATTTTAACAATTTATTTGCAGAATAATATACAGCACTGATAAATGAAATAGGGAGACAATTAATAACATCATAAACAAAGAAATACACAGTGGAACAATAACAACGTGCATATAAAAGGTAACCAAGCATTGTTGTAATATTTCAGCTGAGAGACATATGAATATTCACAATATTTTTAATTGGCAGTGACTATTTTGCTGCCAACAGCATTTTAATCTTAGAGGTTATTTTGCTGTGAGTTATTTGTGATTGGTCCATCCATCTTAATGACACATTGAATATGTAGCTTTTGGTCGTTTCTAATTGGTCAATTTTATTGACTGAAAATTTAAACCCCCAGCATCCAACTCCCCACCCTGTACACTCCCTTCCAATGTACTCCACCTCGTACATTCACATATCGGGCCTTTCCCTCCAGTGGACACTGCCTTTCTTTCAGTGCCCGGCCAGCCAAGATTCCAATCCAAGACCACTGTAAGTCAAAACCGGTGCACTATCCACATGCCACAGCATCAATGGTTGATTAGTAGCAATTATGGCAATATAAATACACATGAATGATTACGGTAAAATAGTTTCTGAGGATAAAATGCCACTGACGGCAAAATAGCCACTTCCTTTTTAATTAAGAAAGAATACAAATGACATCTATTGTTTATTTAGGCCTACATGGTTTGCAGCAATGTATGGAATGATTGGTAGTAAACCGGTAAAAGATGCTTTTTGCATCAAATGAAACTTTTTTATGACATACTGTACTCAACCCACCACAAAAAAATTAGATTTTTGTAGCTTTTCAGTTTTTACATCTTCATATCTATAGTGAATTGTGTATGTGCATGTGACTTCTGGTCGTTTCTGATTGGTCAATTCTAATGATAAATTGAACAAAATCTGCACCCCCAGTCTAAACCTCCCCCACACTGTACACTGCCCTGTACATTCACATACTGGGCCCCCTTTCAGTGTACACTGCCTTTGTCTAAGTGCCCTGCCAGAAAAGATTTCAAGCCATAACTATTGCATTGCAAGGCAGCTGCACAATCCACGTGGGGCAACGTCACTACCAGGATTATGGTAATTATAGCTATGTCATGTAAATAGAGTTTTGGTTTTATCTCACCTTTATTTTTTATTTTTTGAAGTTGAGGCGACTTTAGTATCGCTCTGATAATCAATTCTGACTACATCTTAACAACCGGGCGAAGCTTGATTTCAATTAAATACTTAACCACAATACCAAACAAAGCACTTCTCAACGAAGAACAGAACAAATATATTAACAAAATAAGTCCAGACTTTAAAATTCCTTCACTTGTCGATTGCACAAAACCAATGTACTCTAAAATCAAGGCAGAAAAACTATATCAATGGATTAACTACTTGATTCTCGCCACGCTAATATTCCACAACAAACCACCACAGAAAATACGCTATCTGTCTCTATACTCCCTCTGCACTCTCTTACACTTCTTGCACTCTCTGCGTATGTAAAAATCTCGTCGCCTTAAATAAGTAAGTGAATGGGAAGCAATCAAGAAAATTTAACAACAACATCATATGACAAAAAACGCACCCAATAATAAATTACGTCATATCGGCAAACGTGTAATCTTGAACGTAATCGTATGCTCCAGCATTGCAAGGTCGTAGATATGGCGTGTTGCGAAGCAAAACTTAATTAGAAAGAAAAAGGTTTTTTGCAAAAAACCACAAAGATATAAAAATAAGTTTAGATTCGAGACAATTCTAGGTTCACAAATAAAATAATTACCGCTGCTGAAACGAAAGCAAAAAATTACTGAGACTATACAAGTATACATGCAATAACTATTCTAGCAAAGCAAATTTACTTATTCCTAACACAATAGACCGATGCGATGGCGTAGTGGTTAAAGCGTCTGCTTTGAAGTCGGTAGACCTGGGGTTCATTCCCCTTGTCGAGTCATACCAAAAGAATTTTAAAAATGGCGTCTATAGCTTCCCTGCTTGACTCTCGGCATTTAGGGAAGGTTGTGGAGAACAAGCCGGCAAGTTCGCTTGTTGTGTCCTTGGCCAAGGCACCTAACGGGACGCCCCGCCTTTATGTGGAAGACAAGTGGCCCAGACACCTCGGAAATAGCAACTCTCAAGCGAGTGCATACATGACGTCCAAAACATAACCATACAATCTGCTTTCTCGTGAATGGAAGATAAATATGGTAAATAAAAAAAAAATAATAACTTAATAATAATAATTAGTTTTTTTTGGTGAACTTTAAATCATAGCACAAGCTCAAACAGGCTTTTTACAGACATTGCGTTAACAAAGCGTTCCTCTCTTTTTCCCATACGACTGGCACATTACACATCGCTTTTGCAGCCTTGCTTTTTTCTTGGGTGGAGGAAGTACCGGTATGTCTGGAAAAGGGCTGCTGCATTCACAACCTATGTATTTTTTAACAGTAGACAGCTTCGTAACTTATTAGTTACTACGACTGCTCAAACTATTGATTCCTCAGTAGACTGTGAACACGTGTTCAAATTCTCAGCTTATTTCTCATCAAATAAAAAAAAAAATTTGTATTATTGATAGTTTCCTCATACACGAATCGTTGGTGTTGCCAAAAGATAAACAAAGATTTATTGGAAGTTTTGGGTATACAAAAAGTATCCGTTCTATATTGAGTGCTCAAAATGTGTATATATATGTATATATACATCATCCGTCTTCTGGCAGAATTTTTTTGAGCGCATATATACGTCATCCGCCCGCAAGTGATTAGGGGACTTATTTGTTACCTTTCCAGCACAATAACTAAATATGATATTTTACGGTTTTCTGAGGAGAACCTGAGGGAGAAGAGTGCATAGGAGCCCCGCCTCCGTGCTTACTGATGTTGCTCAAAACGAAGACAAGCTCCCTCGCGATCGAAAACCAACAAGATGATTCGCGTTGCGTTTTTCACAAGGTTTGACCAAACTTTTCACCACCAAACACATTCCTGGCGGTTGCATAAACAATATCTCACCGAAGCAGCTAGTAGATTACAAGGATGAAACTTGCAGTAGCTCCAGGTCATTACTCTTTAGGATCTAACATCACTGAACTGATATAACTTATTCTTTCTTTATTTGGAGATAACCAAACTGATGCTTTTCACTTTAATATAAACACTCAACCAGTTTTGTAGCGGTAATGCTAGTTGGCGGAAGGGAAATTAATTTGCAGTAATGTGACAGCAAACATTTTTCCAGTTGTAGGCCTACGCGAAAATTTGTATGAACCAAGCGTTGCCATCATCTTCGATTTTGCAAAATTTTTAGGTGGTCTATAAAAAAGTCATGGTCTCGATTTCGCTCATCTTCCACAAATGACTTTATCGCCCTCCCATAATACAGTAGACCTATATTGTTGCTAGTTCAATAGATCTTCCTTCGACGAAACCTTACGTAGCTATTACTATGGCGTGATCTAGCTTCTTAGTCAGGGATGTCAAACTCATTCAGTGCTATGGGCCACATTCACTTACCTAGATTTTATACGGCCAGACTCCGATGAAAACCGACACCCCACGGGCCACACTCTGTTGAAAACCGATGCGATGGTCGGTTTTCAACAGAGTGTGGCCCGTATAAAATCTAGGTACGTAAATGTGGCCCACAGCACTGAATGAGTTTGACATCTGTTCAACCAAAGCGATAATGTAGTGGTTAGAGCGTCCGCTTTGCAGTCGGTAGACCTGGGGTTCATTCCCCTCGTTGAATTATACCAAAAGACTTTAAACATGGCATCCACAGCTTCCCTGCTTGACGCTCGGCATTTAGGGAAGGTTGTCGAGAACAAGCCGGCAAGTTCGCTTGTTGTGTCCTTGGCCAAGGCACTCAACGTGACGCCCCGCCTTTAAGTGGAAGACAAGTGGCCCAGACACCCCAGAAATGGCAACTCCCAAGCGACTGCCGACGTCTCGTCCAAAACATAGCGATACAATCTGCTTTCTCGTGAATGAAAGATAAATATGGATAATACAAAAAAAGAAAAATTTAAGTAGGCAAGACTGCATATCAGTGGCCCCCAAACTTTTTTGTCTGCCGGCGCAGGAAACTAGTTCATAAATTTTTGCGGCACACCAGCCACTGCATTATTTGGAGATTACCACTTTTCCGGGCAACGATCTTCGGAAATGGTGTTGATTTCCAAAAGAAAAAAAGGTCATTACTTGTTTTGCCGTAACCTGTAATGCCCCCCACGACTTATAGCTGTTGTCTACTATTACTTAATGGCTATTTTCACGAAATTTCAACTTAAAAGATTTTTTTCTTCTGGAGAACAATTTTTCGAAAACCAAATTCGGAGGCCAGGTATTCGCACTGTGCCACAAAATCCTTACGCGGGCCAAATGTGGCCCGCGGGCCGCCAGTTTGACACCCCTGTTTTGAATAAAGTATGAGTATCAGTATGAACTATGAAGTATATCTAACTACAAACCACATGTAAAATAACATCAACAACACTTGGGTTTATCTGTGAACCGCACCCTGCAATGTAGCTAACGTCATCATAGAGGGTTATCGCTTAGCGTGTATGATCTTTTGCCAACTGACAGCAAATGCTTGTAAGGACGCTGTAACATCTTCGAGAAAATTTCTAGAGGACTCAAATTAATTTAAAAAAATGCTTCTCGTAGCTGTTTCGTTCTGATCCCTGACCTAGATATAAGCTTAAAATTAGAGGAAATTCTGCGGGCAACACCGGTAGTTCGATGGCCCATCCACCCTGCTTGCTGTTGCAAGTGTTAAGGCTAGTTTCCATTAGGCGTAGGTTTCACACTACGCCTGATGGAAACCATCCTTTACTCTTAATAATCCTATTTTGTTTGAAAAAATAGTTTACATTTTAAAGTTGTTTTTTTTAACATGGGTAGCATATATTCAGTTATAAAATCAAAAAGCACCAAAAACAGAATAAACAAACAATACACTATTGTACCAAATGTTTGTTATACAGAGGTGGTCAAAAGTCATCTGACAGTAAAATGAATTTCCATAAACATTAAATACTCAATTTTATTTATTCGTTCCAAATACGAATATTTGTTGATTGAATGCTGTGAATTAAAATCATCTTGTCTTTTGTATTTTTCATAATAATTTTTTGTTTTAATTGCAGAATTGTAGTTGTTAAAATTAAATACCTCTTGTAATTGAATGGTTTTGATTTACTGTCAGATGACTTTTGGCCACCCCTGTATGTCAAAAACAAGCACATTTAGTACCGTTTATTAGCTAAAATAACACAGTTTTTATATTTTAATGCAACCTACATTGTGTAATGAAACAGCTAATTTAGATGAATTAGAGTCAGGATTTATGGTCTGAAACAAAAAACGAAACAGAAAGTTTGGAAGATCGCAATATGATCTTATAGTACACGAATTAGTAGCCACTCATAGATGTCAGTGAGAACGACATAAACCATAGTTTAAATCCGAAACGACTGATTTAATGCAACCGCCAGTTTTTCGACCATGCCGCAGGCAACGCTTTATGTGCTCACTCGCAGACTCCAGCTCCCAATCACAAGTCTAACGCTTATTCCGTTGCGCTAGATTGCCGACAAATTTGTAGACTAGGTATTTGCATCCATAAGTGAAATGCTAAACATGGTAGAAAAAATGGCGATTCCAATGAGACAGGAGCTTATACCGCCAAATTTAAGAGCCGAGACCACTGAACTGGACGCCACCTAAAATTGCGTGCGCAGTTGGTTACAGTGTCACTCGATAATGGCATATTCAACCAAAGCCTGTGATTATAGATGTCCTCATTGAAACTACCTTTCACTGTTTAGACCCTGGCGGTACAAAGCTGTTAATTCCTCGTCGTTGTCTTCCCTTTTAGTCTCTCTGAAGAGTTACATTCTTTTTTCAATCATGTGGCAAAAAAGTAAAAATGCGACCAGTAAAGAACATTGAATACAACAAAAGCACAAAAGTAAACCAATCTAAAATAAAAATCAATCTTCGTTGGATTTCTAGAAAATTGCTTTTCCTGTTTTGTCTTTTTTTTCTTTTTCTGGTCGGTTGTTATCTAAATTTTAAAAAAATAAAAAGAAAGTAACGCTTGTGATAAACCTAGCCAGAGGGATTTGAAAAAACTCATTGCGCTTGGTTATTATCGGAAATACAAACTAGCTGCAAGCGTAGGCGACTGTGGCCAACAATGGGTTTGCAATTTTCAAGTGAATTTACAAAATTGTTAAATGTAAGCTAAATAGATGGGAAAGGTGAAGGTAGGTGAAAAGAGATATTGCATGTATAAAGGTTGTCCGAGAAGTCAACGTACCCCTAATTTATCAAAAAACAAACATCAAATTAATACATGTAATGGATTTAATTATAAGAAATATGCTCGTTCGAAGATAGTATTTACTTACGTTACGCCACTACACATCAATAATATCAGTGTGAGGTCCCTCATGAATCCAAACGCCGGTGACTAATCTCTCTTGAATTAAACACACTTTTATCAATCGTATTGAATGGCAATTTTGAATACCAAATTCGTACTTTTTTTCTTAAAGCAAAGATGTTACTCAGACAACCACCTGACACATATTGCACTTCTTTATCCTCATAGTACTCGGGTTTCAATAAAGCGGATTATAAAATTCTGATATCACTTTGGAAGCTTATTCAATTTATATTGAAGCTGTCTCTATCGTGTATACAAGTACCGCGACTTCTCGGACACCCTGTTGGCCTCCGTCCAGTTGTTTGCGACTGTTCACATTTTTTTCGTTCACAATGTGAAACAAAAAGCTTGAAAAACCCCCCTCTAATTAGGCCTACTCTAAACACTATAGGCCATAAGTCTGTAGCGATCATGCACTCAATTTGGGTTTTGATAAATGAAAGCAAAGTGAAAATATAGTTTGTACCACAAATTGTGTTTTCGATTGTCTTGTTAGGCATGAACAGAGTTTTAGCCAAAAAGTAAAACTCCGGAGGGTGGTGGCCCCACATTTTGAAATTGCAACAGTGGGCTTACTAGTCTATGATGAATAGGCGTGGAAGACTGCTGGTTGTAACGTTTGCTCCGAAGTCGATGAACCTGGATTCAATTCTCACTTTGTGGTATATTTTTTTTATCACAAACTTTAAAAATGGTATTCACAGGTTTCCTACTTGGTGTTCAGCAATACCAGCAATGTGAAGGGTGATATGAAACTGAATTTGAGTAGTCATGATTATAAAAGTGCAATGAACATCAAATGATCCAGGCAGGTTATAGAAGGCCTCGTCTAAGTACAAAGCTTCTGTTGGTGCTAGAATAATCTATATGAGGATGTCATATAGACAAAAAAATCATCAAACCTCGGGTCCCAATATTTTTTCTGATAAGCGATTAAGCAAGGAAGCTAGTTTTTGGAGGTAACAACATTAAGTCGTAATCGACAGAATAAATCAATGTTCTTTGCCTCTTTATTGTGTTTGAAAAATTTTTCTTAAAAGTATATCACCCTTATGTTTGTGCTTTTATTTCTGCTCTTGGCAGCCGTTGGTATACAATCATCAGATCATGTGAAGTTTTGTAGATCAAGTAAAATGAAAAACCTTTCAAAAAACACAGAGAAAAGCCTTTAAAAAGAGGGACAATTTTTTATGTTTTGAGAAAAGCCTTTTGTTCCAAATTATTCCTAGCATGTCGCTAAGACTGTGTTTAGATGGTGGAGAGAGAGTAAATGAAGTTTACTTAGTTTATTTCTACTTTTATGACCCCCCACCAGAGGTCGTCAAAGTAGCTTTATAATCTCTTAGAGTAACAGTAATGTTACATAGTAAAAAAAAAACTTTCTAAAATTAGAAAGTCAGGAATGGCATATTTATCTGAGTAAAAGTAAAAAAGTAATCGTAAATTAAACTACGTAAGTAGTAAAAGTAGAAAGTGGTTTTATTTTTTGCACAGTTTTGTGTTGTATCTTTTTAGATCAGTGGCTCTCCTCAGTTGGGAGTGCTCGTAATACATAAGACGCGAGAAAGGATTTCTGAAGATGCAAACTTCTTTGCCATTTTTTAGCTTAATTTACATAACCTACCAAGTTAAAACCGAGTAGCCGATGGCGTCTCTTTATAAAAAAAGGCCGTTACTGGGGATTATGTTCAAGGGTTGTGTTATTCTTGAAAGACTATCAAAAAGAGTTTCGTTTGGTTTCATTTCAGGAAGCTTTGCGAAGTTAAGTTTTTTATTCTATTTGTTGTGACTTTATCTTGTAGGTTAATTTTTTTTAATAACATTTTTTTGATTGTTGGTCTTATGCTTTTGATGCAACGTTCGTTAATAGTCAAAGTCGTCAAAACGAGAGTGACTCTATGAAACCAATGCTCTCTCACTTCTAAACAAAAAAACTTAGATCTTATGATATTTAAAATTTATCAAGAGAAACAATAAGCTTAGTAGAGCAATTGCATGTCCTGATTGTGCCGTCGCTTACATGGCAGTTAATTCTCAGTGTTGGCAACAGCTTGATCGTCTTTATATTTAACCACCCTCAAAGCAACATTTATCAAAAACAAACAACCCGTAGTAGGTCGCCAAAAAAACTTGTCTATGCATTCCGATTGTCTTACCAGCAGCTTGGATTTTTGGACACAGACAAAACGCACATTTTTGACTGTTCTGCTTACTGTAATTAGCGACGCTCTCTCGTCTCTGCTACATTCTAACGATATCTTCTGATGATAGCAAGACAAAAACCTTAGAGTTTTCGTTCATTGAGTAATAAATCCGTCCTCTAAAGGTTTGTTTAAAGCTATTTTGAAATTTTGTACCATTAAACAGCTGCTCGAAAATTAAACATTATGAATACACTTCTGGCACAAAAAATATTTAAAATCAAAAGGAATTAAAAAACGACTCACTGATAATAATTAAGCGCAGCTTGCCTAGTAAGCATTAAAACAGGTAGAAGTAGGTCTAGAAGTTCATTTTTAAAGTTCGAATCAAAAATGACGGACTTCAATGAAGAATTTGTGCAAAATAAAAATGTAAATTCAAACCTGATTTTTATACCAGCATACTGCATTCCAATGCAACAGACGTCAAATTTTTAGAACCTACATAAGTACATGTTAACTCGGCCCACTCAAGTAACGATACTTCCTACTAAATATGCTCAAGAAAAAGTAGAAGTAGTAAGAACTAAAACTACTCAAGTAAGTAGCTAGTGGCCAAAAAACCTACTGAAGTGGAACTAATTTGTTACTGACCACCTCTGCTCACCCCTTCCCCCCACACACAACGCACTCTCGGAAGCAAATGGGTGCAATGCATCTTTTTGGTACGCTTAGGTCTATTTTACGATTGCTTTAGAAATTTTCTGCGCATAGTTTATCTTTAACCTTCTTATTCACGAAAAAACAAGTTAGCTTATTGTAATCTACTATTACTATTGCCTTTTCATATCACCCAACAAATAAACCAATTCAAAAAGCCGAAAAAAAGCACAAGTTTTTTTTCTGTTCAACTTACAAAAAGTTTATCGCTTGCTTTTGCTAAATTCGTTTTATTTCTTTTTTCATCTTCTTTGTTTTGACATTCAGTGTTTTGGCGAAAATTGCTTTGATTTTCAGTTACTCTTTCTTCCGACAGAGCAGAAGTAAATCTAAAAATTAAAAATCAATAAAAACACCATCGATGCACCTGGTTGGGCAGAATTTTTGAGCAAAATAACATAACCAACCAGAAATATTTACAGATCATCAGTTTCCAACTAGTGTTGCAAGATGATCCTTTGTATTCTTTTTGGGCAGCAATGAGCAATACAGACGACAAAACTTCACTGTCGAAAGACTGTTATTTGATCGCTAAGAGTATTTCGCTGAATGGTATCGCTGAGCTGAATCGTTGTTCCAACTCACGTTTGTGATTCAAACTACGGTTGCGCCGAACACAATGACATATGTGGGCGACTGTTGACTGAAAGACTGCAAGTCGCTTTCCAGTCTCAAACTCGTCGTTTAGACGTTTGCGTTCCGTTTGTCAAGGTATCTGTTTCATTTTTCGAAACTGTTTTGGTTCAAGGTGTTTTTCTCACTAAGGATTGACAACCACCTTGAAAATGCGATCACAACCGGTAGCAAGATCGCTTCAACAGTCACCGTAATCAGGAATACTTATCAATGGAAAAAAAGAATTTTCAAGAGAGTAACAGCAAGCAATGCACACTGCTTGGACCTAATAGATTTTATCAGTGTAGTTGGTGACCGGCATCAGACGAATTACCCCGCACTGCCTGCAGTTACTCCAAAGTAAGTCGCTGACATTCAGTATTTCTTTGAATAATGTGACCGCCCCGTTTTCGCGACAACTTGACTGCAGTCCTATCGGTGGTCGGTTCAGCAAAGTCCCTTTTACCGTTCTTTACGGCATCAGTTGGGGGAAACCATTTTTTTCTATTGGGAAATCCCGGACAGGACGCACGTCTATGATTGGTCTTTAAATTTAACTGTAATAACCTTTTTCTTGATAGAAGAACCTGCGACATTTGACATTGCTTGAAATCGCCAACAGAAAAGTTTGAATCCTAAAACACAATTAAAACGGGATGAAGATGCTGAATGCAGTTGCAAAGCGAAGATGGTGGATTGAGGAAATCAATGCAGTGATGGGTTAAGGATTTTAGGGGCCTGAGGCAAGAATTCATGAAGGGTCCCCAATTCTCATAGCTCTCGATGAAGATCTTATTTTTTGAAGGTTACCGCTATTTCAAGGGGCTGAAATAGCTTATCTTTATTGCAGATTAGTGTGCAGATCTATTTTTTGAAGATCAAAAATTTTAACATCGAAATCTCGGACATGTTGGAAAAGGAGGGCTCTTGTTCTCCAAAAGTGGGGGCCAAGGAGTCTGCATCTCTTGCCTCACTTTAAATCCACCACTGAATTTATGGTTCTACTCCTTCACAGACCTGCGTCATGAATTTCCTAAAAAATGACATTTCCAGATTAATAAATATCCACTTTACTAGGAAATTTCAGACCGCAAGATTGGAATTTTGCCGAGTTTCCAAACATAAATGCAGCTTGAAAACTGTCAAAAACCAACATGCAATATGGATTAACAAAAGAAAATTTAGTTTGGAAGATTAAAATCGTAATAGTAAGAAAAACAACAATAATGAAGAAACGTTGTAAGTCTGCCTGCTAGAAGCATTGTTGTAACTATGTAAGTCTGTCGAAGCCCATGCTTAAAGCGCTTATGTAAACTAGGGTGCACAGTGAGAAGCTGTGTGAGCTGAAGCCTTCCACTTGGCCGTTGCATTTTATACCAAAAAACGAAAGAACTTGATTTTTTTGGAATACCCAGCAAATTTACCACAAACTTTATAGTTTTTGTCAGTCGTTTTGCGAAAATCTTGATTAAGTGTCTGTGTAAAACTAGGCTGAGTGCTTTCGTGCTTGATGGTTTATTAGTTATACACAGTTATCCTTCGGAGCTAGATTTACTTCTTCCAACTGGAAAGCTTAAAACTCATAGACGTGGAATTGGTGTGACGAATAAAGATTATTTTTCACAAAACGAGGATGTTAATAAATCACCTTGTTGTCAAGAGAATCAATCGAGGTCAAAGGTGAAAAACAAAAATCGCTGGGACGACGTGCTTTTCTCATGCAGTTGTCCAGAATGCAAAACTCGACAATTGTTAAAAAATTGAAGAGAAAACAAATCCAGAGATAGATGTCCATAGCTGTGAGGTAAGAAACCTGGAAGACATAATTGCAAGTTGGTTGTAATGTAAAAGATATATTAAGAGTTAGATGAACCAAATTCAAATTTCATAAAAAGTGTAAACATTCATATTTTAGAAAATTCCGGCACTCACACACATTTGTTTTAGTATTTTGAATCACTCTTTCTAAGGCTTACAGGAATGAGTCAGAATGCTCTAGGAGAGCCAGAGTGCACTAGGACCTGCGCCAAAATAAGGTTCTGGAAATTGAGTAAGGGTCTTTTTTAAAAAATAGCTCACGATTTTTAAAAAACATACGATTAGGGATTTTATGAATGAAGGTTAATTGTGACCTTTACTGGAATTGTTCTGGTCCTGGACAGTTAATTATGAAACAATTGGTATTCAGACACGCTTCGGAAATTTCGGTCAGCGAAGCCAGGTCTCTGCACCAATCAACAGCCGTCTCAACGTGGTGGTGCGGTCTCCGACCCCGCTTTGGGTTGGGTCGAAATGGCTGTTGGACTTCCCGAGGGTCCCAGTTGCCAAGGGCACTCCCCTTCATTTTTTCGCTATGCTGCCCCCTGAACGACCGCACTAAGGCAGCACACAGCTTCCTAAAAATTGGTTGCCTGTTTTCTCTTTTTCTTTTCTCCTGCCCTTCTCTTGCCCGTCTTCGTCTCCTTATTCTTCTCCTTCTCTTGATGAGCGGTAACGTTCATCCAAACCCTGGCCCCATCTTTTCCTGCTCTGTGTACGCTGGAAATGCAACCTGGCGGGGCAAGTCAGTGCAATGCTGCGCTTGCTCCAAATGGGTCCATCTAAGGTGCTCACAACTTTCCCTCTCCAAACTCAGAGCTCTTGATAGCTATCACTCTTGGAGCTTCCACCCTTCTATGTCCCCACTCGTAACACTGTAAATCTCTCCTCGGACTCATCCGACATGTATACCTCCACTGTACAATCTAGTCTTTCATCTGCTAATGCTGCACTCTCGCCCTACCCTCGTCTTCAAACCTCTTATCCCCCGTTGGCCCATTCTGTATCTTCTCCCTCTGCCCTCTCACTACCGTCCCTTGCTCCTGGCTGTCCTTCTACGCCTCCTGCCTCCTCTCCCCCCCCTGACTCTCTCAGGGTTTTCCAATGGAATCCTGCATGTCTTCGATCAAGAAGCACTAAACTACTTCACTTTCTTTCCTCCCATCCTGTTGATCTTATCTGTATCCAGGAATCCAATCTTAACTCATCTTCCTTTTTCCGAATTCCTAGATTCTCTGCTCTGCGTTCTTGAATCGCACTCACTCCCAGTCTGGCATTCTCTCTCGTGATGCCACGCACCCTAGCGGCGGGGTCATCATTTTCGTCTGGCAGGGTTTATCCTTTTCTGAACTTTCTACCTCCTCTCTTTCTATGCTCGATCCCCACTCTGATTATGTAGGAGTCAACACCTCTCTAAACAACTCCTCCTCACTGTCATATCTTAATGTGTATGCCCCCTATTCGCTCCTCTCGACGAATGGTAGAACTGACTCCTTTTCTCCCTTCATTCTTCCCTCCTCCAGAAATCTCTTCATTCTGGGGGACTTCAATTGCCATCACCTCCTCTGGGACTCCAGAGGTACTTCCGACCCCCACGGGGAAGAAGTATTCGACTGGGTCATCTCCTATGACCTCCTCGCCCTCAATGACCCTGACACACCCACCCTTCTACATTGCTAATCTGGCAGTCGCTCCTTCTCTGACATCTTCTTTGCTCCCTCTTCTCTTGCCCTTTCTTGCTCCTGGGAGGTGCTTCAGAACCTGGATTCTGACCACCTACCAATTCTTCTATCTATCCTCCTCTCTCCGGTCTTTCGCCCCAAAGAGCGTCCCCCCTCCTTTAACTTTTAGAAAGCTCGCTGGCATGACTTTGTCTCCTACTTTGACTCCTACTGTTCTTCTGCAGAGGAATACTCATCTCTTTCTCTTTCCTCTGCTGCTGCTCTCTTTACCTCTATGGCACTGACTGTGGCCAAATCAAACGCCATCCTAAAGCCTGGTGGTCTGCTGAGGTGGAAGATGCAGTTAGTGAAAGACTAGGCTTTCGCTGCCGCTCACAGAAGTGATGAAGATCGCCTGGCTTACATCTCCGCTTCTCGACGCGCCTCATCAGTCATCGCCAAGGCCAAGGCTGAGGCATGGCAGACGACTTGCTCTTCTCTTTCACCCAAATCAAACCCAAAAACTGTATGCTCTCTTCATTGCTTTATCGCTGGCTCATCTTCCTCGTCGTCCTCCTCTCCTAATTTTCCTAACTGTTCTTTTCCCAGGGAGCCGGCTTCGGTCTATGCCGCTTACCTGAGATCCCACATTTCCGTTTCTGATACAAAGACTCTTCTTAGTTGAGCCAGAGGCTACCTATCTGAGCTCCGCCGAGCCACGTGCCCGGAGGAGTCTCACTCGTCCTTTTGCTCTCCTTTTTCCCCCGCTGAATTTCATGCGGCTGCCTCCAACCTCTCCCCCTCCACTGCCACTGGCCCAGACAAAGTTGCCTATCCCATGCTAAATCATCTTCTTCGCTCTGGCATGGATTTTCTTCTTCACATCTTTAATCTTTCCTGGACTTTGCATTCCTTTCCTTCCATCTGGAAGACATCTTCTATTATTCCCATCCACAAGATGGGAAACCTCTCGACTCTCCTGCTTCCTTCCGGCCTATCTCTCTCACCTCATGCGTTTCAAAGATTTTTGAACGGGGCTGGCCAGACGGGGAGCGCTACTTGTTCCCTCAGCAATCCCTTGTAGTCTTTCTCCTCTTATCTCTCGTATCCACTCTTGTCTTTTCTCGGACTGGAGGCGTACTGTCTCATCGAAATTCTTCAACACGCAGGTTCCCTCGATTTCCACCGAGGAACTTGTGCTCCCTCGTCACGCTCGCTGTGTTCTCTCTCGCCTTTGCTGCAACGGACACAGCCTTCTGTTAAGCTCTTATCTCTCTAGGATTGGCAGAATCGAGAGCCCTTCCTGCAGCGTCTGTGGAACTCGTCCCAGGACCCCTCTCATCTCATTCTGCACTGTCCAGCTACTGACTCTTTGCGCCACTCACTTTTTGGCGACTCTCTGTCTCTCTACGACCTCTGGTCCAGACCCTGGGGAGTTGCACGGCTTCTGGAGCTCCAAGGTCTTCCGCCATGCCCCCATCCCTCGGAAGGGATCGGGTAGGTAGCAACAACAACAAGCCAGGTCTACTCTGACGACACAATGTAGGTCTTTTTATGCAATAATGAAACGATACATCCTAGAAGTTAAAAATTTCTTTCCGCTTTTTTAGAGAAAATGCCAATACGATTTTACAGCAGGATATTGCAAATTTAACGAAGAAACAAACCTTTGGTAATGAAGTCTTCAGCCCAGTGATTATTGTTGTTAGGGTTAAGATGGAAGTGACGCCTACCGCCACCCGGCCAGGAACCGAAGTTGGGTCTAGCCATGTTCCAAGTCCGGCTAAGACAACCATGGACATGGCCAAAAAATAAGATTGAAAAAATACAGACATCAGATATCGCTTGAAGGTGAAATGAATGTGAAGTTCAGAGGAAGCATGTCCTAAAAAATAAATATTTATGCCTTTGGCAGAACTTCTCAATTATATAACTATTTTATTTTTTATTTGCTATATTAATCCTCCATTCACGAGAAAGCAAATTGTATTGCTATGTTTTGGCCGGTAAGTCCGACCTCGCTTGGGAGTTGCCATTTCCGGGTCACCTGTCTTCCATATAAAGGTATGGCGTCCCCTTAAGTGCCTTGCCCAAGGACACAACAAGCGAACTTGCCGGCTTGTTCTCCACAACCTCCCATAAATGCCGAGCGCCAAGCAGGGAAGCTATAGATACCATTTTTTAAAGTCTTTTGGTATGACTCGACAAGGGGAATGAACCCCAGGTCTACCGACTGCTATGCGGACGCACTAACCACTACACCATCGCGTCGATTTTCTTCCTAGTTTGTCTTCATGGCCCTTTAATTTCCCCAAAGCTGAGCAATGACGTCACCATCGAGTCTGTCACACCAGGCGAGGTGAACTTGAAAAGTGTCCCTTCAAGAAATCGAAAACGATAGCTTTTTAGCTCTTATCATCCACCGATCATCACCAAATTAGTAGTAACGTCGTTAAAGCGTCTGCTTTGTAGTTAGTGAACCTGGATTTAATTCTCTTGTCGAGCTACAGCAAAAACTTTAAAACTGGTATTCACAGCTTCCTGCTTGACGCTTAGTAGGAAAAGTGTAGGGGTGAAGAAAAAGCCGACAAGGTCAATTGGATAACACCATCTTGACGTCGCAGTGGCCCAGTCTGACAAAAGACATGCAAACAGAGTATTAGCTCAATGCCTAAATGAATGGACAATTCAGGAAAAAAGGAAAATCTTTTTTGGGATTGAGTGGGTAGAATAGAGTGTCACTCGAGGTAGGGTGGAGACAAGCTGTTACTTGGTTATGACGTTATTTTGAGGTTGCTAAAGAATTGGGTTGATGATCAGGTATACTAAGAAAATCCAAAGTAATTATCTATTTTTCAAATACCATCAGAAATTTGATCAAAACCACCGAGCTCATCAAGTTATATAGGCTTTGATGATTATTTTGGTGGAGGAAGAAATTACCCTCTTTGCCTTCCCATCTCTTTTGCGACACCCGCCCGCAATACCACCGTGTATATGTGATAAAATACAGAGTTTGGTAAATATTTAGAGGAGAATAAAATTGGCCTTTTATCTCTCCCACCAACAGTACTTGGGCACCCCGTGCACCACACCGCAATGTAAGAGTGACACAAACATACTATGTCAAATTAGGTTTACCCACACTTCATCACGCGACTGTTAATCACGGACATCAAACCACTTGACATTTAATTATGTAGACCTATTCACACTAAGAGATTTCATCACTTAGACATTTTATCGCCACACAGATCATCACGTGGACATGTAAGGCCCTAACATGGGCCTAACCCTGACCCTATCACATAAATAAATAATGTCATTATGACTTTTTTTTCGCGTGATTAAGTATCTGTGTGATTAAATTTTTAAGTGATTAAACGTCTGGTGATTAAATGTCCGCGATCAACAGCCGGGTGAATAAATGTAAGATAATGAAATGTCTGTACACCGTCAAATTAGCATTTGACAAAACGAAATTATGACTTTTCAAATAAGCTAAAGACCGCTAACGAAAGGGTACTGAAAGTTATGTCATGGGAATAATTATTTATCTCATAACCAGGCTGTAATGAAGCTAAAACCGATTATAACTTTGAGCAGAAATTATTTTTTGATTTTTGTAATTTGTCTCGTTCTTACGCCAGAAAATCTCAATAAGATGCAATGCTCTTGAGAGAATTCCTTTAGATAAAGATTTTGCTTAACGAGCTGGAAATACCATCTGCAAGAACGGAACCATCTCGTAAACTCAGTAAAATTATTCAGTAAGTCACGGCTAAAATGATTTGGCACATCATAAAGGATTTGGAAATATCACGGCAGTGTTATTGGCTCTGTTTAATTGCAAGGTTTATTAGGGTCAGGACATTTTTTTATCATGAATAAGGGCATTCGTTCAGTGCTTCATGTTATACGTAACTTTTATCACTGAGCGCCAAGAATGAGATTTGTGAATGTGGTAAAGTCTTTGATGTCACTTGACAGGTAAAACGACGCCAAGTTTTGAGGTCTATAGTTCTGCAACAATTCAAAGTCGGCAATTCAAAAAAATTAAATATAACGTGTATGTAACTATGGTACTTCGCTAAATTCGGCTTCAAATTGTCGACTTTGAATTGTCGGGACACCGCAACACAATGTACACGCCCATCCATCACAGCACGGCACTGGTTGACTGAAACCTAAATAGGAACAAATACAAAAAGCAAACCGCAAAAAATTGTCGAAATCTCTCACCTAAATATTCTCATAATCACTAACCCAAATCTAAATCATACACTGTAATCAAAGTTAATTTGAAAGCGTTTTACACTATTTTGATAAATAATTTATACTTGAAAATGCGTTTAAATGAGTTTATGTCCTAGTTCACCACATTACGCATAATATAATCCCAAATTGTTTAAATTTAATGACGTATGTCATTGCTACAATTTGTAGCCTCGCAATGTATAACCTCGGAGCTCCCTTCAATATTTTTCAGCTTCCTTAAATAATTTCGGTTTTTGACCCCGGGACGCGGTTCTCTCTCAAAATCGAGCGATCACAAAATAGGATCTCGTGGGCTTGGGGGTGTGATTTTAGCTGTCAAATTGAGCAGGCTAACAAAACACAACTTTTTCGGAACTGAAACGCTTTATAATTGATAAAATGAGGTGTATATTGTCCACTTTGCTGTCCGTAAACCTGGGTTTAAGTAGCACAAAGACTCTAAAAATGGTTTTTCGCAGATTTCTGGCTTGAGTCATGCAATATCAAATTGTTCTCGCTGAAATTTATTCAAAATTCGGTCTTTTCGGCAAAATTGAGATGTTTTTTTGAAGTTATGTCCGCCCCTGTACTAATTTTAAACTGCACCCTTTCCCATAAATAGCTTCGTGGGCTTACACCAGACAGGCACATTGCACAACATAGGGCCGGTGAAAAATCTGGGCCCGGTCCGATAAACGACCTGAACAAATGTTAGAATTTAAACAAAATCATATTTAGACTCATTGGCGACATTAGAAATAGCTAAGATGTATAAATGTATGTTTACTTGTCTAAAGCTAATATCATTAACAAAATTAGTGATTCTCCAAGCAACTTGCATAAGTTAGGATTTTATAAGTTTTGTATAATTCAGTGGTTCTCATCTCGCATGAACTCACCGAGCACTCACCCCATCTAGAAAACAAAACGATGCGCTGCAAATAATGAGGCTCTCAGCACAAGTGGATTACAAAAAAAAGATTATAAAATCAAATTAAGGACAAAAAGCTCTCAAAGGAAGTTGTTCTTCAATCAAAAAAGAAGAATTAAAAGTTCAATTTAAGTCAAAAATAAGGAAAAAGCATAAAGTAGGGACGCCCCATTTGGCAACAACTGGTACAATTTATAAGTAGCGACGTCGGGATGCGGCCCGAGGAAAAATCTTTAGTTGTTGTGGCCCCTTTACTGTTTAAGCTGCGCAGGTCTGGCCTGCGCGAATGCACTGGCATTGCAGCGAATGTCATTAACCAACAAATAATCAAAGACTTGTTGGTGCAAGTTTGCGTTTTTTGGAAGAGCAATTCATTAGAAAGTATTGATTACTGCCAGCTAACAACTTGTATATTCCACGTCTGCATCTCCCAGGAATAAATCAGGAACGCAGCATCGCTGTCAAATTGGTGCGGCCGTCGTCAATTTGATACAAAATTTTCAAGTGACTGATGCAATATCACGTAGTTCGATCATTATCTGAACTATCGTAGGCAAAATAAAGCTACTGACAGTGACCTTGCAAACACCGCATTGCCTTTCATTTGGTGTCTGGCTTCAAACGCCAACTCGCAATAAAAGACATTTTTGTGAGACAGAAGTGTGTAACTGTGGTCTGCGACGAGAAATTTTTCGACCTGCAGAAGGATGAAGAATGTAACTTGTATTCTGCGTCCACAGATCAAATATTTGGGTTGGGACCCTTTGAAATTTCACGCTTTTGCACCCGAGTAATAAATAGGTCTTCAAGTTTGTTTCTTACAGAAATTGGTCATAGAGTCTCTGTCAAAATGTTAGCCTCAAAAAAAATTGTTTTTCAGGCCCACATACAATTACATGGTCTTACACCAATGATCGTCCTAAAAACGCTTAACTAACTCACGGAATCTTCCATTACCATAAAATTGGTCCGCCTGCATAAAGAATTGCACATTCCCGTTTTGAGAAATAGCTGGAATTTTTCACCACGTAGGAATTAGTTGTATCGAGTTATAGGCTGTATATTTGTCCGTAGATCATCAAAGATTTTGACGGCTGTAGATAGAACTTGTGTTCAGACCCACATTGGTATTTCCAGTGGGCCTTAACACTTCTTCTACTTCAACCTGTACGTTTACCATGCAAGAAAAATTGATATAAAGTGCTTTTCTCAAGAACATAGCAACGCAGACATCTTGAGTTCAACCCACGATCACTACCACCATAGATGGCAATGCTGCCCAATCAAAAATGTTGTCGTTTACCTCTAAAAACTTTGTTTTCATTCGTATATTGCTGATTGCTTGTAAAGTTGAAATCCGTGAGAAGAAACTTTGGCATCGTGGTCAGCAACTCCGGCCGAAGGAAGATCGCATCTTTCTTGTCCATTTTCCACTGTAGGAGGATCTCTTTTGAATTATGACCAACTGCAAAAAGCAATAGCTAAGGGCTGTTTAAAGTATGTCTTCACACCTCCAAAAAGCAATAAGATTGAACTTTGACAGAAGTAAGGAAGAGTGCTGGTGCAAAGTACAACTAGTTTTGGACTTTGATCTACTTTCTCTGATTCTGTGCCGCTTCTTTGTATATAAGCATTTAAGTTGTTCTTCGGCGGCATCATACACCAGGGTATACTTAAAGCAATTAGGCTTATATTATTGCGCTGCCACTTAAAACTAGTAGGCTAGTTGTACATATTGATCCTTTTGTCACAAAAATTACGTTAATTATGCTAAAAACCTCAGTCAATACTCACTTTGGAGATACCAATTCTGCGAGCACAGTACATTTTTATCACAAAAAGTCAAAAAAGTCAAAAAAGAAATTACAGCAAAGAATTTTTCTCAAAGGCCCAACAGTGAAGTAATAGTTAGATTCCAACCCACTATCATTATCATCATCACTCAATTTTCTCGGCCTTGTTGTTTACAACTAAATAACTTAATTGCATAAGTAAAGAATTTTGGTTTTACTTTTGTGTATCTATATCTAGCAAATGGTTCGGTTGAAGTTAACTTTTGAGTATATTTCAAAACGTTTTAACACAAGTTCTATTCTTTTCACCGATTGTAATTTATAACTGAATATACTACTCACGGCTGGAAAGTGTTAAAGTACAGTATTCTTTGTCAAAAGGAAAATTCTTTAGGCTCATCTGACAGGCAACCGTGGAAGTCAACCTTGAAAAATAACTGCAGTTTAGGTCGGCCATTTTATTTGTATCCTGCAGCGATCAAGTCGAAATAGCATTTTCTAAAAGTTTGAAGTTGGTAGGATATTTTACTAAGATATAGCATAAAAAGTTATTTTCAAGTATTATCGTGGTATTGTTCTATCAAATTGGGAAAAATCTCGACATCTATCACAAGATGTCAATAGACTTTTACCTTCAAATCATTTCCTACCCCTTAATAGCGTCATGTAAGTTAAACAACCGCCTTGATTTTTCTCAACAGTTGACTACCTGCCGAGTGAAGAACAGACAAAGAGAGACAAAATATTAAATGTGTAATTATAAAACAATTTCTGCTCAAAAGATTCGGGCTAATCAAATGCCGATAGGCATAGGCACACACATTGAATCCTTGCGACACCGCGAAGGTTAGAGCAGCACATCACGCTCGTTTCAACACAAACTTTTTTCAGGAAAAGATACCCAGAACACGGGGTGTCAAGATGCTCTTTTATTTTGGATCAATTCCTGGATAGATTTAGAGTTGAAATGAGAGAACATCATGTAATCAGGGGAGGCTTTCACAGTCTAGTTCCTAACCCCCCAGGAGGGGGTCAGAAACATGGTTGCTTTACCTTACCAAATTTTGGCCTAACAATAGTGCTTCACGTTGCTGACGTCAAATACCAAACAAAGAGACATGTCTCACTCTCCCCTATCCCCATTCTTTTCTGAAAACGTTCGGCACCACTTACTTAATACTATACACAATTCTTCCGTCTCGGAACAAACGCAACACCGTGTTGTCAACCGTGGTTCTGTGGATAAAAGAGCTTTTCGATCCAACGATGTACAAATCTGTCGTTAACAAAAAGACGAAAGCTACTGACGAGGAAGTGTTGACGTATGCATAACAAGTTAAGGATATGTTTTGGTGACGTACCTGGCACCCATATCTTTTGAAGTAGACGGCTCGGCATTACAATGCTGTCATTTTTTTCCGAAACGAATCGAAGACGTTGGTCGATCCAAGCTTGATGCAGACAAAGGGTAAACGTCAAATCCTGTAGTTGAAGCCAATTTTAGGTTCAAGGATTTACGGTTGTATTTAATAGCTGCAGTTTGAGGACAGAAGCGGCGCCAGCATTTTGTACCAGCCCAGGCAAAGCTTCGGCAAAGATTCTGGAAGCTCCGGTAGCACCTGCAGCTCACTGTAACCTCCTTTTGCGTTGTAGCACAAACAAGACACACCTTCAAAATGGTTCATTGAACCGCGGCCGAGCCCTGATCTAGCGCCGCCATTATTCGCCGAAGACCACAAGGTCACCTAATTGTCTTTCCTAACTCTCTCTCCATTTTGTCTTCGACGATTTAAATGCGTTTTTTGTGGCATTTATAAAACATTTTGTAAGGACATGAGAGGAAGACTTGAAAAAGTGGAAAGAAATGGGCTTTAAAAAGTCTTTAGTAGTCTGTTTTTTTCTACAAGATATGGAATTCAACTCCAATAATTAATTGGTTTGGTTTTTAAACCCCTAGATTACAACAAAAAACTCTCTAAAAAAATCCAACCAAGCCGTCTTCAAAAATGAGAAAAAGGAGGGCTGATACCACTTTTGAAAGGTGATAAAATATTCATGACATAATAAAATCTTTTTCCCAAACCCCCTTCAAACTATAGACTGTAAAACTGCTAAGAGTAAGCGTTTACCATATTTTTTTCGGATATGTCAGTAATGCTTTCAATCATTATAGAGACGTTGACCAAGATAGGCTGGCCTAGAAAATTCATAGAATTATCTTAGCTCTCATCTTCGTTAGTTAAAAGTCTTTATCTTTACTGTTAAAACCGTTTGTGTTTAGACGCGCTCCGCAGTGACGAATATTGTTGGCACAGTGCATTTCTGCCACAAGCGGCGCTACTGACCAGGAAAAATGACCACTAAGTGCTTTTCCTCAAAGGCACAACAAATCGAAGCCCATAAATAAATAAAACTCGTGTCCCATCGACTTTGAGACTAGGGTCTAACTTTTCAAAACAAATGTTATTACAAGACGAATGAACTGTTGGTAAATTCTTGAAGGTTTAGAGAGGGAATTATTCATGCGTATGATCTCATGCTCTGTTTACACGTCTTTCGTCAGACTGGGCCACCACGACGGGTAGACTGCTTGGCCCCACAACCTGTTTGCCACATAAAGACGCAGGCATCCCGTTAAGTGTCTTGCCCAAGGAAACAACAAGCAAGCTTGCCGGATTCTTCTTCACACTGCCCCTTTTGTGCTGAGCGCCAAGCAGGGAAGCAGTGAATACCATTTTTTAAAGTCTTTTGGTATGACTTGAGGAAATGAACCCCTGGTCTACCGACTGCGAAGCGGACGCTCAAATCACTATGCCATCGAACCGGTAGAAAGGGGCGAGAGTATGCTTCTCAAATTTTGGTAACATAAGGCCTACTACTACTAATTGATTAATTTTGAGTTAGCTTTAGTCATGAAAAAATCCGTACGGCTATGCATGAAACGTTTCTATCGACAGACTCGAATCGGATTTGCAAGTTGGCCTGTCCAGACACAATGCTTTTCCACCACAAGCAGTACAACCGACTAGGGAAATTGCCAAATAGTGCTTTTTCCAACAACACAATAAAATAGCCAGTGCGAGGTTTGAACGCAATACCATTGTCTTTGTTGTAGGGCGCTCCAGCTTACTCCACCAAGTGGTCAATATTGTTCCCTGTTGCCGTAATTAAGACTAAAACAACAAAACGTGATTTACTGGCCCCATCTTCATCAGTTAACTATCGATAAAACTACAGTACGTACCGTTATTCGGTGGCTTAATACTCAACTCATAAGAATGATGTCGAAACATTTCTTCAATTTGTTTTGTGACATCTGTCTGATGCATGTCCTTTTTGTCTTCATGGTTCTCTTTTACACCTAGTGATTACACGTTTAGCGCTAAAACGGGCAAATCGAGTTTTGCAGACTAAGAGGTGAATAAGCAAAAATATTATTGTCTCTTTGTGTCAACCTTTAGTTGATGGGTGCCTCTAAAACAATGGTTCCCAACCTGGAGTATGTGACAAAGTTTTTGGTGGTCCACGAATGCTTTGGTGATTTTTGAGCTAAAATCAATCAATTGTCTTGATGGTTTGCTATATTTTTGATGATATTTTGTGATGGTTTGTGTAGTTGACTGCAATTGAAAATACTTGATCTCCAAAAAAATATGGAAAAGGTCTTGGCATTCATCCTCCAAGAAAAGTTGTGATTCCAGAGTGCAGAGACATTGACATCCGAAAAAAAATATAGGAAAGGACTTGACATCCATCCGTCCAAGCAAATTCGTCACTCCTACTAACTCAAAGGCATTGATCTTCAAAAAACAAAAAAGGAGAAAAAGGTATTCATATCACCGATCCAAAAGACTCAGGGGTTGGAACTGGCAGTACTGACAATATTTTAAGTGATCCGTGACTTCAAAGAAGTTGGCAATTACTGGCATAAATGGTGAGTACAGAGCTCTTAAGTGTGCTCTGAAAAGATATATGTTGGTCGATCTTGCAGTGAGTTTGAACACTCCAAGTGTCTCAAAATTTAAAGGCAAAAACATCGTCATCAAACACCTCAAATAGTATTCTTGAGTTTAAGTCGCTTTCGAACCAGACGGTTGGCTGGAGAAATTTAGCACTTTGATATCCGGATGCCCTTTAAATTATCTTTATGATATTATCGCAAATGTGCAAAACTATCATGAGACGTGCATTTAACACTAACTAAAAAAACATGGCAAAAGTACAATTAATCTACTGCCATAATGAGTGCAGCAAAACAAAGGACTCGAGTCAAATCCAGAGTCCCATGGGTTCGCGTCTTAGTCAAATCCTAGTGGAAACTCAAGTCATTCACAGCAATCGAGCCCAGCCGTTGGCTAGATTGCTGTGAATGACTTGAGTGGGTCGTACACGAAATTCTGGAGGGTGGCAAAAGTCAATCAAAATTTGAATTAATGCGCGCCTTGTCTAAAATAATTCGCTGTTTTGAATATCTGTTTTGTTTACACAGCACTTTTTTTCCAAGTACTTTAAAGTACATGTAAAATTATGTGGGTCTCAAAGAAATATGTATCGAAAAGTGGATCGTACCTTGAAAAGTTTGGAAACCACTGATCTAGCCTATAGTTTTATGATGTAAATGACAATTCAATTGACTCAAAAATGTTTCAACTTACCCCTGAGAGCTTTTTGTAAAATGATTTGTTTGAATAGTAGTTTACTTGCAGTTAACTTAAGGCAATAGGTCCTATACAGTGTCTTATAGCTTGAAATGACGACATGCTGAGTGACCAATCACTACTTCGTAAACGGCAGACTTTGATAAACATTTTTGAGAGCGAAAACTTTACTCTCAGCATCAAAAAAGCAAAAAAGACTTGTTGAAGCAAACTCGTCTGTTGAGACAACGTCAAATGCAACACCGACAAGATGGCTGCTATGAACGTTTAACAGAAGCAATTATGTGCCATTAGTGGAGAGACACAAAGTTGCAATGTTTCAACGTACCCAGCGTTCCAACCTGCTCTGGATTTCCCTTCAAAAAACTTCGGTTTGGAGGGAGAAAAAATTGAATTATTTGAAATCTCAAAACGCATCACCGCAAACTTTCAAGTAAAACAGCCTTTATCTTTAATCAACCATATATTTAAGTCTGCTTTATAAAATCGTTTCTCCTCGTGTTTTAAGATATGATTTTTTGGAGTATCTGCCTTTACTGGAGCGAACCCTATACTTTCTCCAGTGACTGGCTCTTGATTTCCATTACAAGTTAACGTAAAACTAAATACAAAATTGACTTACAATGAATTAACCCAACTTGAAGTAAAGCAAAAAGGTCGAGCAGAACCCAAAAAAGCATTGTAGCTTCCATTTTATTTCTTACTTGTCAATAGCAAACTACATTAAAGTATTAACAAAACAAGACCTATAAAAAAATACCAAGCCGTTACATTGGCAAATTTGTTGTGATAAATTGTTAATTTGGTAGTGGAAACAGTGGCGCAAACAGGATAAAAAAGATTAATTCCGTGTTTTGAAACAAGTCCATTGTCATGAAAACGGGCCTCCAATTACAATGCAGGATGGCAGTACAAAGAACCGAATCAAGTGCAATATGGGCCCAGGTTTGTCTCTATGAAATGGAGCTTAACACTTAGGTTGAAAAGTGATTCCTAGAATCTTTCAAAAAAGTCTATCATTGTGAGCTACTTTTTCTAATTTAGGCTCCATTTGACAATTTCATTATCAAAAATTTGAGTGTTTCTGTAAAAACATTTTCCGCCCAATCTCAGTTGGATTATTTGAGATACGCTGCCTCTTCTGAAATTTAAATCCTTGTCTCCCGTTTAGAAAATTTTCTTTTGGTGCTCTTCCAAAACAAAAGAGTTTTATCTTCAGTGTCCAACGGCCCTTTATGAAACCTCTAGTTCAAGTACGTGTTCAGCCAGTGCACTCCTTCTAACACTTATTCTCGTTGTAGGGCCTTACTATTTCATCCTGGACCCATTACCCGAAACAACCAGCGTCAAGGCCTCAAAATGATTTTACCATTTTACTTAGGTTCCGCTTTGACCCCCTCTACTTGCCAACTCTCCATAGTATCCAAACTTTCTTTGTCTTTGTTATTACGAAAGAGGTTCTGGTATAACTCTGTTTTGGAAGGGAAAATTGAGTGGATTTACTACAATGATATGATATAATATAATAACGCGAAAACAAACGGGACACTAAAAAAGAATCCAAAATCATTCATGAAATGAGATCTATAAAAAAAGGCTTCAAGCACCAAACTTCTGTGTAAAAATCATGTTTTTACTTTCTGACGTATTTTTTCCTGACAGAAGTACGCATGCAGAACTGCAATTGAAGGGGGGAGGTGACTTTCTTCTTGAAGATGCAAATAAAATTTTTGAGATCTTTGAAAGCTGCCTTTTAAATCTGAGTCAAATTGGGGGACAAGAAAGCACAACTAAACAAATAAGGTTGTTTCCCCAGCCTTACTGCTTGTAGTTCGACATATGACCGCTAGATCTTTCGACAAATTTAAGTTTCAACGTACACGACCGGTGTCATTTTCAATATAACTGCTATGCAAGCTACTGACAAGCAGTCTCAAATCAATAAAGGGATTAGAAACAGAAAAACTCTTTGAAAGCACTTGCATGTGATCGAATCAATTCCGTGGAAACTTGTTTCAAGCTTCAAGATACGTTAAAAAAATTAATTTTAAGCTTGTAGAACAATTTGTATTAAAGGCGTTGGCGTCGACTGTGTCTGCTTAATTCAAGCTTTTTGAAAGTCAACCCAAATTAAAGGCAAATTAAATTGAGTGTGTAAGCGACCATGGCTTACTCAAAGCATAAAAATTGAGGGAAGTTTATGAGTAAATACCTTCCATTTACTGCAGTTCACAACATCATACAAATAAACTGCAGGAAACAATTCATAACGAAGCAAGTCAAGCGCCAGCATGTTGTGGCAGCCAAACTAGCAACTTAAGCTTATATTAAGGCATACACTGAAAATGAAATGCCATCTTGATACAGTCGATTCCAAGGAAGATTCCAAAAAAGCCTCTATTTTAAGGAAGAAGAAAAACAGCAAAACCAATTCTCAAATTCACTCGACTAATCTTCCCACAACAACAGACGTAGTCAGAAACAAAACTGAGAAAGGATGGGAGAAAACTTTCAAATAAACGCCAAAATTTTCAAAAATATTTTTCAGGCCTTCGCAAATAAATCTCAATTTCACTATGCATGTTTTTTAATTATGGAAAAGGCATAGCTTATTTTACTTCCTTACGGCTGCGCCTTTGTCCCCATCTATACCCTACTACACTCTTTCTACTCTTTCTAAAACTTATTTTAGTAGACTTTGCTTTTATAATCACACTGCTGCAGCAAATACATCAAAACATGATGAAATAAATCTGCGATTATGATTGAATAATGATGACAAGCTGTAAGATCAAAGAAGTCGCAATCAAGTGACAACTGCGACCAACACCTCAAGTAGATCTGGCGCTGCGTCGAAAGACTTTCGGCAACTAGGCCGAGTGAGTTGCAGTGCGGTTTGTGGTGAGTTGGTGATAATGACCTTGATTCAAACCTTGCGATGGCCTCGTTGTTGGCTTTGAAAAGGCCCTTTAGAGCAACTTGGCCAGCTTGGTTGCACTGCTTGCGGAACAATCGCATGTCGCCAGTGACTATAAAACAGGTATATGCGCACAACGGTTTTTCAGCATAACTGACAAAAGATTCTCCGGGATCTGAGAACAAAAATTTATGCAACAACAAAGAAAGCGATACATCTCAGGCTGTCTCCCAAATTCAAGACAGGCTTTCCCTCCAAATGAAAGCTGTTTCAAAACGCTACAGAGTAGAAAGTGCTCAAGCATCAAAACCAGTTTTAAAAAAATGTTTTAATTTGTCGGCAACGTGGTAAAAAGGGTAGAAGCGAAGTTTATGGCCTCAATAGTCATTCGTTTACACCTCACGGTGACTACTTTGTTGTATCCTCAAGAAAAGCGCTTTTCCCTCTTGAGGTGACTTGCACAGTGCCAGCAGTATGATTGAGGCCGAAGCAGGTCTTAATTAGGGTTGCCAACTTTGACAAATTTCAATAAAGGACACTGTGACTAGAGTTGCCAACCGTCCTGTATTTTAAAGAACAATCCTCAATTGTCCTCAATTGGAGACCCTCTGTTCTTGTCCGGGTGGGTAATCAGGTGTTGACCTTTTTTTTTTTGGAGGCCACCATGTAAAAATACTGCTCGCGGACATGGTGGCCTCCAAAAAAAAAGAAGAAGCGTGCTCAAGCATAATTGACCAAAAGTTTCATCGTAATCATAGGATGGAAAGACACGGTGGCGGCTAGTGCCTATGAGCTGCAGGGCTGCAGCCCCCTCACGCGTTTTTATGATCTGTTTTTTTCGAATTTTTTATAATGTCATAGTTTATGCCTCATTTACCAATGCACCAGTTTATGTCGCTGAAAAGACTAATTTTTCTATATTGCTAGCAGTGCTAGCCTAGCACTAAACTAAGTGAGCGTGCGACGTAGGGATTCTATGCGACATCATAACGGTCCGTTGGAAGGGCTTGCAGCTACAGCGTCCGAGGCAGTAATTTTATAAAGCGATTTGGTTTTGGTTACTTCATAAGTGGTTTAAAGTTTTAGTTTTTGTGTGACACAGCGAAATTTTTTGCCCCTGCAAGTATTGTCAACATAACTAAGCCAAATTTTTTTGTATAACTGAATATCTCTAACTTTTGAACACCGCTCGTTAAGCTGCAAAAGATAGCAGCAGGAAGGGCGAAATCAGTAGCGCCTAGACGCATGACGTATGTGCGTTGCTTTCACGGTCGCTTGATTCTTGTCACTTTTCTTGCGACGTAACAATTCCCGCTAAGCTTGCTGATGCTGTGGCTTTAAAAGAGAGCTAGTTGCCTTAATTGGTAAGATTGTTTGTAGGTAAGCAAATTCAAATGTTGCTATTCAGTTGTATCATTTTAATGAATTAGGCAAATAAAGAGGAAGTAAGAAAACTCATATATAGGCGAGAAAGTTGTTTAACTTATTTTTTCTTTTCTACCGGTCAAAAAGTCGTCGTAAAATTTTCGCTTTCTCATTTAAATATCTGACTACCGCAACTGCGTGGGGGAATCTTGCTGTTGTACGCTAGCAACCAAGAGTGGCTGAACTCTTACGAGTCCCCCTACATTGAACCCGCATAACCAATAAAAATGGGGGAATAGGGGGGCGAGGCATTTGACCCTCGTTTTCGAGTGTGGCAAAGGCATTGGTTTCGTCCAGCCGCCAAAATTTATTCCCGCAACTAGCCCTGTTTCACAAAAATTTCATTCAATACCACACGCCCGGCTGCTCGCTTTATGACAATCCCGGGTTACGTAGATTCTGACGTCTTGGTTTGGAGGTGTCGACGGTTTGATTCCACCAGCGCCGGCTCGCACTTTTAACGTTGGTCAATGCGTTCTTTTGGTTCGTGACACCACATCGCTCAACCCCGATACCGCAACTATTCATTGTTCAGTCACGCATCGCGTCTACCTGTGATGCAGGGGGCAACGTTAATTTCTAATTCTAGGCGCACAACGCCCCCTTCGGGGGCGCTGCGTTGGATGGGACGAGTCCTTGTTGATGAGGCCGAAACCTGAGTCCCGGGATAGTCCCGCCTATTTTGCTATACTAACGTTGTTCTGATCGTGACTCTTCGTGAAAACTAATTTTTGCCTGGAGGTATGTTGCGTCGTGTCTGGTTCCTCTGGGCTTCGAAACCGAGTCTTTCGAGCTGCTTTTCCGTGCATGCTGGGACATGTTATCGCGCAATCACCTACTGCCATGAATGCCTTGAAACACCACATTTAGTATATAATCATTGAAAAGTTTTTTTATGCCTAATTAGTAATTAGCTTTTGTGAAATCAATTCAATTTCATACCAGTTTTAGTTCATACTTGCACGGTTAGCAGTGACGTCAAAGGGAATCCTGGTTCAAAAGTAAACGGTACATAAGTCTTGTGCTTTGCGTTGGGATTGTTTGGGTTTGTTGCGTATACAGTCCAATGTTGGATATCGAGCTAGCCAGGAGCCACGCAAAGTATCTTACATTGGCAAGAGCCCTAGTGATGATAATGCATCTTCATTACCCGTATTTGGGGGATGGTTCCACCTATTTTGCTATACTAACGTTGTTTGAATCGTGACTCTTCGTTAAAACTAAAAAAAATATATATATACAGTAGATTTCGCTTAATCGGGTCACATCGGGATAAGCACCATTTGGCCCGATTAAGCGGCTGACCCGATTATCCGAAGTCTTGCAGTATCAGTGCCAGGGTTGTCCTCGGTACACCAGTTATCTCAGCTAGCTGGCGATGGCTAATGTTTGGAGGTTGCTCTCTAATTTTTCTTAGGACAACAACCCTTTCAGCAATTGTTAATTCTTTTTGTGGCATCTCTGCTTGGGACTTCACAAAATTTGCAACAAAACACAACAATTACCATATCCAAGGGCATGAAATGACAAAACAATTTGCGCCTGTATTTTTCAATTGTTACATAATATAGTTGGCTTTGTGATATTGAGTTCTATTACATTACAAAGGCGGTTTTGCAATTAAACCAGTGTATGTCTGACTACAGTTGTGGCCCGATTAAGCGGAATAGTGGCCCGATTATGCGGATTTAACGTAGTGCATTATCTTTGATTGGATTTTGTTCTTAACAATTTGGCCCAATTAAACGGCTGACCCGATTAACCGGCGGCCCAATTAAGCGGAATCTGCTGTATATATTGCTGATGTCCAAGGATGCTGAAAGAAATTTTGCAAGTCATCGAATTAACCGGTTATAAGTTCAAATGCGATAAATTCGTACAACTTGCACTTGTTCATGTGCTTCACTCTTCAGGCTTGTCCTTAGCTTGATGATATGAGCAAGACGCTTTATTTGTTCTATTTTCTTGGTAGATCTCAAAATATTAAAACAAATTAGAATTACTACACTGCGCACTAAATCAGCCTACCGCAATCCGTTATATTCAGCCAAAGCAATGCCTGACTGAATGCAATCATACAACTAATACAGCGCAGAGTTTCGAAAAATTTGCACATTTATAGCAAAACAACGGCAAATAAACTGCCTGCAAAGAATGCAAAAAAATTAGGAAATGACTTGCAGCCCCACCAGCAAATGCAACCACGAGCCGCCACTGCAAACACATCAGGCAGTATGGCTCAATCGAACACTCCTTAAACAATAAACAATTTCGAACTGCATTCTCGGTCCAGCATCCCACTCTGGCCTGCTTTCTATTGCGTCATTTTTCTCCACAGCTTCGTTGGTAAGCACTGAGCTGAAATAAGGTTGAGAATTTTATAGACCTGTGCAATCCTTAAGCTTTTTTCCCATTTGCACGCCGCTCAATATCAAACAAGACAGCGTAAGCTTTATCACTGATTAGTTTTCAAATCTAGTGTCAAAATGCAAAAATCGATCTTGCATCTGCACTTGAAGGGCTTATTATGTAAAAATTGGGTAGTACAGTAGTTGGCGCAACTTTTGCAGTCTGTAGAGCTGCATATAATTTTCTGGTCAAGTCATTTCAAAAACTTAACATAGTAATTATATAGAGCTCTTGCTTGGCGATCAGCAATAAGGGTGGTGAGGAAAATGAATAATGAAACTGTGTAAAATTTACAGAGTAATGGTCGAAGTATGTCTTAACCCTAAAAAGTTGTTGCAGATAAAGTGCTTCCAAAAAGCTCTATGATATTTTTTTCCTTAAGCCCTTCAGAAATACTACGTATACGTTTCGAGGTAATGAGATTGCTTGAACAGCAAGGGCGCCGTAACCTCTAATTTCTGGCTTGCAGGCAATTGCCTTGAGTAAAGGTACCAGGCTGTATAGCTATTTGAACCCGTGATTTTAGAGTCTAGGTTGTTTGTATATTGTGCCGGCTCCATTTTAATTTAGGATGCCTCACAATATCGATTTCTAATTTTAGGGTGTCTTTTATTGTATGGCCAAGTTGTTTTGCTACTCATAAAAAATCATTTCTCATTAACGTTTAAGGCCTCGAAAGTTTATCTGACTTTCTGTGTTTTTAACGAAATCTTGCGTGACCTTTGAGAAGAAAAAAATCATCTCAGGCTTACCAAAAAATGCCTTAAGGTTTTGATCATCGTTGTCCCCGTTTTTAATCATAACACGGATGATCAACAGAATAAGAAAAGTATTGCCGCTTCATCTTTTGTTTTGAACTGTAGAAAAAAAATCAATCAAATAAAGCAAGAAACAAACAATTATTAACATGTAGTTTTTTGTACTTGGTGGAGGTTGACGAATTACAAATTTTGTGAGACGAAAAATTTTCATTGATGGAATTAAAATAACACGTGCTCGTCCTACTGTGCAATAAATTTAATTTTATTGATTCTTTGAATAACAAGCTTACTTTTCATCTTAACGCTATTTCGCAGTTAGCATATCGTTTGTAGTTTGGTCACTCCAGTAGATAGGTCGCACTCTTAGTTTGAAGCAACTACAGGGGGCATTTAGCTTTAACTCGCAGATAGGTCGCACTAGAATCTGGGAAATCAAACTGTCACCAATAAAATCAAATATAAATACATAAAAATACATAAAAAACATATCCAAACGCGTATGCTCGATACATGATATAGGACAAGGTCGTAATTCTAGACGTAAACAATGTCAAATATACGAGGATTGGAAATGGAAATATTACGCAAGTTTATTTTAATAAACGTATATACTTCTAGCAGCATCAGATTGGTATAAAACTATGAACAGGTAAGATCGTTTCATACATGATTTGTGCAGAGGACAGCTTTCCAATGCTTAACGTACGCATTCTGGTACTTGGATCTAGGTCTGCACGTTACCGCAATGACAATTACTGAAAAGTTAATGCCAATTTTACAGGTATGTTGAGTAGATGGGTCGCACCCCTATTTTTCGAAGAAAATTTTGGTAAAAAAGGTGCGTCCAATCCGCAAGTATGCACGGTACTCCAGGGTCGAAATGATCGATGTCAGCCAAGGTTATCTTCAATTAATTTGATGCAAAATGAATGCGTGATCTAGAATTAACCACTTGTGCAATTTAAAAATCCCATCTTTGTGCAGATATATCTATGAAAGAAAATTCTTTGCTTGAGTATTAAGTCACAGAAATCACGTAGTATTCTGTTGGCAATGTCAAAGGGTAACGAAAATTAATCAGATTGTAGCTGTTGGGCATCGAAAAAAAAGCAAATATATTTGAGTTGTAATGGAACTGGAACCAAGAATCTATTCGACGAAAATTTGGATGTTTGCTATTGGCGTAGATCAGTGATCGGCAAAATTTTGTTAACGCGGTCGAAATTCACCTTTCAGTTGTTGATGATAGCTGAGCCAGCATTGAAAAATCTGATTGGAACAATTTACCGCAATATTTCTTTGAAGACCATTTATAGAGACCAATCTTTAAAACTTTAAAGACAATTTTCTTGATTTCAAGCAACATTTTGTTCAAATTGATGTTGTTTTTAGGCCTTCTATTTTTTTGATTGTAATAATATTTTTGTTTGTGAGATCAACCTTTCCCAAGTTAATGTTTTTCTTTTGAGCAAAATACGTTTTCAAATTGATTTTTTTACTGTTTCTTTAAAGGAGATCAACTTTGTATCGTCTAATGTTCTTAGTAGATAACCTTTACTTCTAAATTCCACGTGGCCCACTACTGGAAAAAGTTTCCCACAATTTGCGAACGACTGGTACATTGATAGTGTTTTGCCATATAGGCGATAAACTTGTTTCACAGTCGCTTTTGCACATGCACAGCCAGCCAGGCCAATAGGTAAACTTTGGTATTCAGTTGGAAAAAACAGCAACATGCATGCAAAAAATTGACCATGATATTGTAAGCAAAGCAAGAAGCAAGAGTTTAAAAATTGTGCCGGAAAGCAGCGTTATGGTTTGATTCATTATATGCGCGTTGTTTATGAAGTCCTTGCTGCCAGGCCAATTGAAAAATATTGATCTCAACGCCTCAGGCTCGAATCAAGTTTCGTACGGAACCGTATTGAAATCTAAAACCATTTCAAAACATTGTAAATGCTATAGGTGCACCTTCGTCGAGTAGGATGTAACTCTAGTTTCGAAGATGAACCCAAAAAAGAGCAAGGAAAAGCCTCAGTTGGCATAGTATATCAGTTGTCATCTTTTGAATACAAGGCCTCTTTACAGCGGTTGGCACGATCTTCTCATTTTGCGTAATTCACTCAGAAGTTTTTCGGGAAAAATGGTTTTATCCCACAATTTTAAATGACCCCTTTTCGCTCACAGGCTCTAATGCGATCACGCCTCGTGTTTTCCTTTCCTGCCTAATTCATCACCACGCTCAACTACTGTATGTGAGCGACTTGCAATTGAACCGGTCGAATAAGGAGGCGCTGCTAAAAAGCGCGAGTTTACTGAGGATCTTAAAGATCCTGTCTCAAAATAAAAGCAAATCCTATAGAAGTCTCGGAAAAATATTTATTTATTCTTTTAAGAATATTGGCGGGATTACAAAATTGGTTGTTTTACATCAAAGTAAGAAGTCTGCATTAAAGCTAAAGCACATTCAATGTATGTAACCGGAAGGTAGCGCAAACGAGTTCAAAAAGCTAACCCTCCAAGACCAAACGTTCCAAATCGACTAACAAGGTCTTTTTTGAAAAAAGCATATACCTTATGAAATCAGTTTTTTGATAGAGCAGTGAAGCTAGCACATTTATAATCTTTTTATACGCCTCATAGCATCATACATCTGCTGCATATGCTATTCCAGTCAGTTCAACGCCCACTCAACATGTTTTGACTAACATTTCAGCACATTATGAATCGGTAAAGCATTCCGGATGTATAGTTTTAGCATTAGCTTGCCGATAGTTGCTGATTCACTGTTTACTGTGCTTAATATATCCGTGTTGTATTGGCATTTAAGCGGATGGACGTCAGTGATATGAATAACAAATGACAGAAATAGAAGTCATATTGACAGCAGCTTATTGGTGACAAAGAATTTTGATTCGCTTTGAATCAATGTTGCAATAAAAAAATTTGATACAATTTGGCTTGTTCTGTTTTCATTGGAATGCTTGGCGCGAAAAGGTGCTTTGGCAATCACAAGCTTTTCTGTCAATCAAAATTGAACTCACACTCAGGGCCGTCGGTGAAAAGTGCGAGGGACGCAAAATAAGTTTTTCTTCTGCTGAGTCAAGAAAATTGGCAGTTCTAGAGAGCACGGCCACACTGTCATTATTTATTTAAACAAAAGAATTGTATTATCTCGCCAAGTTTATTTCTGAGACACTAATAATCACTTATGGATCGTAATTCGAATATTGCAAAAAAAGGAGGCGCAGGATGAGATGATAGTTGATTTTACCTCTAGATAGTTTGATTTCTAACAGTTATAACAATGCTTGGAATGAGATTCAAACCCCCGACGTTACAAGCAGTGAGCAATCGCTTCCGAAAATTTAGCAGTGCCACCTCAATTCGTAACATAGCAAGCACCTACGGTTGACAACGTGCAGACTACTTTTTAAAAAATCTTTTGGAATCTGAAGAGTGGCGTTATTTGTTCATTAAAGATTTGGAGGCGGAGGGCGGTGGAATCACGTCTAAACACTCCCGGTGAATAGCTGTTTGTTTAAAATGTTTGCAGTGAACCCTGAAAAGACGGTGGCAGTAACGCTAAGTAAAGAAAGGCAATTGTCCAAGCCGGTTTTGCAGTTTTTAAGTTCCAGCTTTACGCTTGAATTGCTTAAATATACTTTTGATTAATTTACTGCTCGTTGGGATCCGTCAAGCAGGAAAATCATCGTAACGCCCCCCTTTTAGCGCGCGACAACTCGATCACCAAAAGGTTTGAACGCGCGGCCTATACATCATTTACCTTAAAAAAGTGACTATTTAACAAAAAATAACCAGGCGGGGGCTTAGGGGGCAGAAGTACCCTTTTTTTAGCTATTCCATTTTACGAGATGAAGGCCAGACACTCCACAACGTTGCCACCAAAAAGGTCACAACGGTTTTGCTTCCACAAAGAGATAGACAGAAAGCAAGTTAATTTTTGTTCAAAAACGCGAGTTTTGCTGTACGAAAAACAGAAAAGATCGCAAATGCCCGCGATATGAGTCGGGAAGCAGCGAAGGATCCCTACTGGCGAGAATAATTTGCTTGGCCTACTCCCTCTTGCAAATATTTTGGCTGCACACTTTGTTCCAGCTCTTTTGACCGTCTAGAAAAATCAAAACAAAAGCAATGCGTGAATTACAAGCACTTCTGTTTGTATATCGTTTTGAAATCTATTGGTCAATATGAAAAACAATCCCAACACAGCAAAAGTGCCGTTTAATCTGCCGTTGATAAGATGTGGTATAAATGTGACGGCATTTCAAATGTTGAAAAAAAACTTTTTCAAAAGATTTTAAGATTTTAGTGGCTTGTTTGTCCAGTTAAGTCAACAGAACAGTGTTTACAAAGAAATAAAACTCCTTCGTAAAGTTACAGAAGATTTACAACGAACAACAGCTTGGCAGTTTTAATCGCGTGATCGCATTGTGATTATCTGCATTTGAAGGCGGTAAGAGATTAGAAAAGGCATGAATTTGCAGTAAGTAGCCACCAGCCAGGTAGCAGTAATCTGAATTTTTTGCCAACAGCTTATTCCACAAATTTTAGTTTTGTCTTGGGTGTGGTACATCACTAAAATGCGCCCTTTGCAGACTAGGAAACCCTGCGCAATTTCTGGCACTTCTTATTGCAGCTCTTTTTAGATCCTAGACAGTTTTTCGATCATAACTGAGCTATGTTTGCATGATTTCTTATTTCTATCTCCACAGACCCTTAGCTTAATACAGTGATTCTCAATCGGTGGTCCATGGACCACCAAGTGGTCAATGCAACTTTTCAAATGGTCCACCGAGAGGTCCTTCCGTGAAAACGGAATATTTACCACAAAATGCATAATCTACAAATTCTACGTAAGTCTTTCGGTCATTTTCAACTATAGGCATTACTACTTTTGTTTTTGATACAATACGGTCCCACAGTCAAAGCTAGCTGCTGGCTGGGCTCAGAGTTTATGAATTAGGCTACTTGTAACGGTTGTCAGCATCGATTAAATTAGAATTCTAATGCATCTTGCTTTCTGGCTTTATACGTATAGCCGAGAATTCTTATTGTTAATTTTAAAATCTTTGTAGGCGTTGCAGCCCAAATTGAATTAGCAACTCAAATTTCATTGCGTTTTTTAAAGTGTTACAGCTTATTCGAGCGTATGAGGAAAGTTTGGAAATAGTGGTCCAAGATGGTGTAGATCATCTTTTAGTAATCCATCGGCTCAAAAAGGTTGAGAATCACTGGCTTAATATTAAGCTAAATGCAGGAGATCTGTGAATATTATTTATTCAGTCAAATCGCTGACTCCTTAAGGAAATTGAGTCCAGGTCTACCGATTACAAAGCGAAAGCTCTTACTACTACAGTATCACGCTGATAAGCGTTGTAGCTCCCCTAGTAGATCTTGATGATTCGTAAATATTTAGTAGCTTAATAACATATTTGAAAGAAGGCGTAAATAAGGGGCAATCCTCTCTAAGCCCTAAATTTTGCACATTTTTATTTAACATTTCAATGGTTCAAAATTTTCAAGTCAGTGTTTTCTCGAGTAAATGATTTTTTTGTTTTCGAGTCGATTGTCAGCGGCACATCACATTTCAAAATACATAGTTGAAAATGTTTGCCGAAACCAAAATAAACGGCTGCTGTTGTACTTTTGTAAAGAATCAAGTATTTTCGAAAAATCGTGTTATAACTGCATAGAAATGACTACAACGAGAGGAATAACGTCACATCCCCTTTTCAATCGAGCTGCTACATTGGATTTGTTTTTATTTTAGGCCGTGGCAACCGCGGATATGCTCTTTTTTTGCTTTTCAAAGCAAAACAAGAATATCTCAGAATTGGACTTTATTCCTAAGAAATCAGGCGCGCTGTAGCGTTGTTGAGCGAGCAGTTGCGACTTCCATCATCACGTCGTTGCGTTAGTGGTAAAATGCTCTGCGCCAGCACCATTGGGAACTCTTGAACGGATTTGAGCGCAATTTTGATATATGTTTAGCAGTGACGGCTTAAAAGTGGAAGCAGTATTATCAAAACCATTTTGTTTACTAAAGTAATGGTTCGGTTGTTATTATTTTTACCTTTTTTCTGGTAAAAAAAGGAAAAGTAAATTGAACGAAATGATTAAACTTTGTAAATTTTATTAAAAATATTAGGTTTTTGAAACAAACATTCAAATACAGAGTAGTTGCTGCAGAGTGAGCCCGACGTTAATTTAGTTGCTTTGTTTTTGCTTCAGATAAACTTTTAAATTTGCGTTTGAGAGTTCGTTGTTATTTGCTGTTATCTCTAACTACAACCTACAATACTGCTAAATCATGGACCCAGCCTGCAATTGCTCTGGTAAGTTCAAGCGTGAAAACATGTGGCTGCAATTTTAATCAAAGATGATCAGGTCGGAACGTGGTCGAGAGGTTTAAAGCGCGATTTATTGCGACAACCGTCCTGCCTTTGAACCCAACAATGACCGTTGCTGTTGAGATTTTACATGCATTTCTCTACGGCAGTATTTCCTGTTTGATTTAAAAAGCCTTTTTCCGGAAGTGTTGGCAACTCGGACGCTGATTTGAACATAAGGTTGTTCGAATGGGGCCGACAAAACATTTTTCCCCGACAGGAAGAACAAATTTAAACAAATAAATATTCTTGCAGAAACCGGCAACTGCATCTGCACCCCCGGGCAATGCAAATGTGAAAACTGTCCTTGCGGCAAGAAGTAATGAGGTGAGTGAAATGAAATTTTAAATGAAATACAAGCTTTCAAGCAGCAACAGTTTTACATCTTCAGAAGAGTTTTTTCCTACGATTGAGTTAATTTGACTTCATATCTCCTTTTCTGCTGAGAAGATTTGTGAATTTCATTGTCTTGGTTTTTCGTATGACCAAACCAATTGAATACAGATCTGTCGAGTGCTTGACATCTAAGTCGTTACGGCTCCAAGCAAAGCGCTTAAAAGCATTTTATCAAAAATTCTGCTGGGCACGTGACCTTAAAATTAGGTTTCAAGGTTCAACTTCCCCAAAATATTTTCATGTTGGACTGGCTGCTACGCTTGCTGTGCGGCTAAACCAATTTAAAGCTATCCTACAGCTGAACTAACGTGACAGCGTTATGCGGCTATTTTGCTTTCCAATCAACTGATATTAAATTATTTTTCAGGGAGCTTCCGAGCAAGAAAAATGATTGAGATGTGTATTTGGATATTTTTCTTCTTTTAATGCTTTTGACGTTTGTAAAATAAATACTTTGTAATTATAGTAATTTGTTGTACTTTAGCTACAATTAAGTTTTTTCACTAGCCCTAGTCTCGCCGAAGCTATGCTTTGTCGGCTGCACTAAGTTAGCGTGTAGCATGGCAATGCAGAATGTTATTTGCTTCTACGACACCACAGGTTTTGTCTACGTCTTGCCTCGACCTCAATCGTGTTTTCTTCACAGTATCCCAAACTCCTAATTCAACTTGTTTTCTGGAGTAAGTTCTAATGCATTGGGTTTCACAATCAATTGATTAAATTTACATGGGAGTGGAAATTGAAGCAAATTTGGCTCAACACTTCAATAACGATCGTAATTACTTAACTATGAAGTTATTTTACTAAAAGCCGAAATAAAATTATTGCAAGATTTTGATTTGGAGGGGGCCAATAATTGACCTTGGTCGATAAAATTAAAAAAACTTCAATTTAATACAAATTATTGATATTGCTACAAGCAATACACAACTAATCATTTAAAATATGATTTGCTAAACATTTTTGGCTTTACATTTTGGCTCTTCAGGATTTAATATATATACATGTTTCAGTGCACGAAATTACTTGAATAGCCAGAGTACAATCAGTAAAAACACTGCAGTCTATTTTAAACAAAAGAATTAGTTAAACGAAACGGTACAGCTATTTCGTGACAAAACAGTCACAATGAATAGGTCTACAGCATACTGTACAGCAGAGTGCTGTCTGTGCGCCCGTTGGTACCTTCACATAACTCCTCCGAAACTGCTGGGCGTATCAACATGAAATTTGGCACGATAGATCAATGCCTTAAGCTGAGTGTCATAAGGGGGATGGTGGTGACATCACGATGGCGTTATAACAAAATATAATTTTTTTAATTTGCCTCTCTTGACGGAGAAAAACGATTTTTGCTCAAAGCAAAGTAATTCCCCAACTTACCAACTGGAAAATATTTTACCCCTTTAGGGATGTGAGGTCACAATTGATGCTTGATTGCAAAATTTGTTTTCGCCATTTTCTCAAGAAATCCTGATCGTAGAGACACAATTAAACTTTTTCGGGAGGTATAAACAAGTTGCTTTTATCGTAAGAAATTTGGCAACAATTTCAAATTTATTTGAAACGCAACAAGCGATGTTTTTAAGCATTCTGCATTAAACAAGCTTTTTTCCATTTTTCTTCAACGCGCTATGCCATGAAAACTGAAGGCAATAATGTGTAACCTTTCAGCACAGATCAATTACACGGCTTAACCTTTTGCTGCAACTAAAATCAAAAATCTTTTCTCGCTATGGTTCAATGAAGGCACTTAGCACTGCCAAGGAACTGACTATCACAAATACAAATTGCAAAGGGGGTGCATCAAATCATGAAATGACCAATCATTAAACGCTTCGTTTCTTCAATTGTGAAAACGACCACCACTTTGGCGAAACCATCATTTTAATTGTGTTTCTCCCCTCTTGCATTGTTGGAAGTACGGGCGTTAGTTCGTAAAATCATATTGTGAGTACAGCATCAGCCTACCAGACTGCATTAATAAACTTAAGATGATTACCATTGGCTTACGTATCCAGAAATTATGGCCTCCATTGAGGGAATAACCAGGATTCTTTTAAATGCTTTTGCAGGAAAAAAGAAGCATGGAAGATAGTGCGTAAGCACCAAGCACTGGACAAGTTTAAGGAGAAATAAAAAAAAACAACGGCCCTGTGTAAAACCGCACCATATGGAAGACATTCCTGCAAATTTGTATCAAAATAGTTTAATAGCATAAATGTCTTCCACATTCCAAGCTAAAGGAAGCGCAAGGCTTATTTGGCTACGCGTAAGCTATGAACAGAGCTCTTAGGCCTAATGGTAAGTCCTGACGTTACTGATAGAGGCCCTGCGGGCGACGCCGACAGCGCCGGCTAGGAAATAAAAAAACAGTGGTTGTAAAATTTTGCGATCAAATGGCTTTTTAATATTGAAAATTTGATACGTAAGTAATAGTGGTGCTCCCTTTACATCCATTCCTTTGTTCAATATTTGACCTTGATCAGCAAGGCTCTATGAATTTTAGCTGCCCACGATTTCGGCAACTTCTAGTTATTTTGTATTGCTCCAGGTTTTAAGATTGATTCTTCATGCTTCACAGATTTGTATGATCTTTAAAGACGATTGTTTTCTCTTCAAACATTCGGAACAGGATTCTTGCCATCTGCACTCTCAACAAAGCAAAAACCATCTGCTCAACGAACTCTTTCTTCCAGGAAAAAGCTACAACTCGAAAAATCTTTACTACAACAATAGCAACCAACTTCTTTTTTCAACAAAATTTGACACCAAGGCTAATCTCAAAAATCGTAGAAACAAGACGGCAAGGTCTATGAAGAAGTTGTTGGATCTTTCTGGCACCAGAAGAACTTCGAAAAAATTTGGTTTTCAAATTCAATCACTCGTAAAATAATCGCCTTAACATTGAAATAACTTCATAAAGCCATGAAAATACAAAAAATTCTTTGAAAAGCCAAATCCCTCCCTGCAGCCTTGAGTGGAAATGTCGTTTACCAGCTTTATACTTTAAAAGGAAAATCGAATGGCCGATAAAGATCACATGAAAAATTGAGTCGCATGCAAGAGTCAATCTTAGACATGAAATAATTAAGGATTAGAAAGTGCCAAACGTCGTGCAATGCAAAAGTACAGTAGTCTTATACCTAACAAACAACTACATGCAAAAGGAACAACGTGTGATTAAACAAAAGACACAGCGTAACTTCTCAACTATTATTTTTTATTAAACTATTTCAAGTATACTCAAACTTTCCATTGCAGACCACTTTAGCTTACGATCAAGCTATTTTTTATGAATTCATCACAAATACAGAGTAAAAGGCTTTTACTGGTTGTCAAAAATTAAACGCTTTATTGAGATCTACTTTCCATTGAGAGCAAATTTTCTCGATTGTCAAAAATTTGTTTTAATTGCAGTATTCTACTTTTGGTTGTAAAACCCATTATCTTTTTTTGTTTGGAGACCAGCTTAAGGCTTTTATTGTTAATTGTAAAATTAAAGGCTTTTTCAGAGATCAATTTTTTAATATAGCTTTGAAAAAAGCTGTTTGAGCCATAAGCTTTTCGTGACGCTCTCATCAGTGGCGGCATCACGTCAAAAGGGAAGATCTATTGTGAATTAGTGTTTCATATGAATAATTTGGACACTAGGCAATCAAGACGAGCCAGTGATATCGCTAGTATTGCAAAGCGCGCCAAAGAAAAATTTCGCAACAGCGAAACGCTAAAGAAAGCGCGGAAAGAGGACAAATGCCACGATTATCGAAAGAGTTTGAGAGTGTAAACAAATTCTTTCTGTCTTCATAACACCGGGCGCCGGGCCTTGATAAGCAGCCTCTGAAGGATTAAGATGGAAAGAGCTGCGTGCTGTGGCGAGGATTGAAAACCGCTTATTATCATAGTTTAATGCCCATTGATAATTAACTAAAAGATGCTGACCAATGGCGGAGTCGCAATCCGGTTTGGTGTTGTTTTGCTTGCACGATCTCTGTGGTTGAGATCGGCGTGGACAGGTCAATTAATGTCTTAACCATTGCGGAACATGTTGCTTGATGCGATCCTGTAATCGTTGAGATATTGTTGTTGTTTCCCGAGCCCTTCCGAGGGATGGGGACATGGCCAAAAACCATAGAGTCCCAGAAGCCGGGCAACTCCCCGAGGCCTGGACCAGAGGTCGTAGAGAGACAGAGAGTCGTCAAAGAGCGAGCGGCGCAAAGAGTCCGTAGCTGGACAGTGCAGAATGCGATGAGAGGTGTCCTGGGACGAGTGTCCGCAGGCGCTGCAGGAAGGGCTCTCGATTCTGCCAATCCTGAAGCGGTAAGAAATTAACAGAAGGCTGTGTCCGTTGCAACGTAAACGAAAGAGAACACAGCGAGCATGACGAGAGAGCACAAGTTCCTCGGTGGAAATCGAGGGAACCTGTGTGTCGAAGAATTTAGATGAGACAGTACGCATCCAGTCCGAGAAAAGACAAGAGTGGATACGAGAGATAAGAGGAGAGGGACTACAAGGGATTACGAAGGGCGAAAGTAGCGCTCCCCGTCTGGCCAGCTCATCAACCGCGTCGTTTCCCGAGAGGAACGAGTGTCTGGGGACCCATTGTAGCCTGATAAAACAGTAGGAGAGAAAAGACGGTTCCTGCCAGATCTGCCAGAAAGATTGAGGTAAAAGGAAAGATGGAGGAGAGGATAGTGTGGTGAGGACAGAACGAGAGTCAGATAGGAGGAGAAGAGATGAGAAGTGGCAGGCTTGTTGGTGCTGCCGAGACCAGCAAAGAGCTTGCAGAATGGCGCAGGCTTCAGCAGAGAAACTTGAGCATACTGGACCTGCTGAAAAGGAAAGAGTGGCCTCAGTGCCACAGAGAGAGCAGTTGGCAAGTACGCCGAAACCGCCTTTGCCAAAAGGAAAAGGAACAGAGCCGTCAGTCCAGAGCACCAGATCGTGAGAGGGGAGAGAGTCAGGGTGGGCGAGAGCCGTACCTTGGGGAGAGAGAGGAGGATCAGAGCGAGAGCATGGAGAAGTGAGGGTGGACTCCACGGTAAAAGAAGGGGGTGTTCCAAGGTGGAGAGGAAAGGCAACCAAGGAAACCTACCCTAGGGGAAGTAGAAGGAAGCATGACCGGGTAAGTTGACGCAAAAGCTTTCCAGGACGATCTGCAGAATATTAGTTTAAATCCATGTCTTGCCAAACCTAAAATGGGAAAGGAGGTTGGGAGACGAAGAGTCCGCTCATATCGGTGGAGGCGTTCTATTTTGGTGATATTGGTAACGCTTAATAAAGGAAACCATTCGGGTGAAACATATGTGAGAAGGGGCCGAAGAAAAGCTTTATACAAAAGAAAGAGGGACTTCTTAGAGCGGCCCCAAGAGGAAGCGGAGATACATCGTAAGGCCTTGAAACGACGAAAAAAACTTGGCCTTTAGCGAAGATACATGTTTAGAAAAGGAAAGAGTGCGATCGAAGGTGACTCCAAGAAAGTTTTGAGTGGGATTGAAATGGAGGGTGGAAATTGAGTAAAAGGTCGGGCTCGAGATTAGCTTGGTGGGATACACTGAGAAAAAGTAGGCCTCACATTTTCCCGGATTGAGAGGAAGAATGAGATGTTCGCCCAACGTACCGACTGTCACAGTGGCACTTATATTCATATATCACAAAAAACTTTTTTGAATAGTAGGTAGAACATCTTTTCGGGCCACAGGCAGCATGCGCTTGGACGTAAAGACCAAGCGGGTGCTGATGGAACCATGGCAGCTTCCCATGGCGGCTTTAACTTCTTTTTCCAAGTTTGTGGATGGCTTACCAATCCAAGGGACCCTCAAGTACATCGGGCACTTTTCTGGGCCGAATCGCTTAAGGGTGGAAAACTGAGCGATTTTCTTGGTGATCTGAGTGTTAATGACGTTTTTAAGATAGCCATTGTCCAGTAATCGTATTTTTTTCATTCGTTCTATTTCTCCATGGAGTCTACGCTTGGTGCAAATTATTAGGGCTCGATGCACCAATGCAGATATTGGACTTATTTTACCGTTGAGAGGACTACAGGACTCCCAACGCAAATACTGGCCAGTGAAAGTGGGTATCCGTTACACACTGATTGAAGATGAAGATGGCAAACGTGTTGTCAACATATCTGAAGTATGGTTGGAGGCTTCTGCGTTTGAGAAAACGACTCTTTTTCATAATATCAAACAAAGATGTTCCTCAGTGGTTAAGACCTCAATTGACCCGTCCACATTGATCTCAACCACACAGATTGCGCAAACAAAACGACACCAAACGGATTGCGACTCCGCCATTGGTCAGCATCTTTTAGATAATGATCAATTTGCATCAAACTATGATAATAAGCGGTTTTCAATCCTCGCCACAGCACGCAGCTCTTTCCATCTTAATCTTTTAGAGGCTGCTTATATCAAGACCCGGCGCCCGGTGTTATGGAGACAAAGAGTTTGCTTACACTCTCAAAACTCTTTCGATAATCGCGGCGTTCTTACTTGGCCTCTTTCCGCGCTTTCTTTAGCGTTTCGCTATTGCGAAATTTTTCTTTGGCGCGCTTCATAGTATTAAGCGCTATCACTGGCTTGCCTCGATTGCCTAACGTCCATATTAATTACGTAACACTTCACAATAGATCTTCCCTTTTGACGCGATACCGCCACCGATGAGGGCGTCACGAAAAGCTTATGGTTCAAAGCTTAATTAAAGTTGTGTACCACCAACAACATTTTTGTATTAGATCATTTTTTCAAAATTATAAGCAAATTTTTCAGGTTTTGTGCAAAATTTTTATTTATCTTGTTTTTGTATTTAAAAGACCACATTACAGCGTGATAAAGGCCATTGCGCACGGCTGCAAAGCTTCAGAATAACCCAAACTTCAAGACGTGGATATTGTTGCTGATCATATTGGGCGATGGAGCTAAAACAGAGCTAACGATGGAGTCGATAAAAAAATCTGTTCATATTAGTTCAATGTGGCTCTGCCGTTTGTACCCACCATTTCTCGTAAATATTTCTCGTAGATATATTATGCACTTACAGAAACCAAAAATTTGTCGAAACGAATAAACAAAGGAATTTATTTTTCCTATCTTCGACGTAAATAAATAAATATAAATAAAGCAATAAGCAAAATAAACACTACAGCGACCACCAGCAGTATAATCGGCGCCATTTCACCAGTTTCTTCGTTATCTAAAACAATATTTTATATGATAAAAACAAGATAGTAATTTGGGGAGCCCGCATCAACCAAAAAGCTAAAAGGGCTATTGAAACCCCATTCGGGGGCCCCCACATCAAGAAAAAAGCTAAAGGGCCGTTCAAACCCCATTATCAAGCGCTGTACCTGAAGCAATCTGCTCTGAGATTTGCAATTGTCTTTCATGTTCATACTGAGCGGGAGACTCAAGAATGTAAAGTGGACCAAAGATGTCTTCACGAACGACGGATCGCTTGCTGCGATCAACAGCATTACATCTCATAGTGGGAGAGTTATCACACATCTAAGACAACAAAATTTTAAATGGTTTAGGGTGCTTGTAATAAAAGTGGGGTGATAAAACTTGCTAAATTAACTAACTCGCCTCTTTGAGTTCGCAGGTTGCAAGTTTAGCATGCAAGTATATAACCTTGCAATTTTTTACGCGAGGTAGCGGGAATGTCATGCAAATGAAGAAGTTGTGGACTGCAATATTAGAGGGGAGTTGACCAGTAGGGCAACCATTTTCCATCAAAGCTACGATAGGATCAGAGCTTGCATCTTGGCCACAGGACAGATAAAAGTCGACCACATTAAGCACTTTGTCGGCCACCTGTAAAATTAAAGACGTCGTTAAGATTTTAAACCATTTTAATTGTTTACTCAAAAATCTTGATGTACAGTTAAATGCATTTTTCCTTCTAGCAGTTTAATAGCAGTAGTTTTAAAAGATACTACGTACCGGTACCATCTCTTTTGGTTTTATAATTACGTTCAATCGTTGGCCGACGGTGTAAACTCCACCAGGCTGCAAGACTAAGTGTGATGGGCAGGTGTCCGTACATTGATCCACCAATTTGCACAGAGTAAATTGAATGGGACGGACCAATTTGTTTTTTCCAATTAAACGTGTCTTGTGGTTGTCAATGCTATATAATTTTAAAGATTAATGCACAGATTCTTTTTTTTGACGCGAGGACACTCCAGCTACACGGCATGCGATATGGCAGTTAGTGATGCAGGATTTCTTTTTCACAAGCGTCAGCCTCCTGCGACACGACTGTACAAAAGTTTGCTTCTTTTTGAAACAGGACATACTTCACAGGTGTAATAAAAGACATTGCTTCGTATTCCGTCGAGTAAATTACAGTGCTAGCTAAAAACATGCTGTTTCCTTTTAAAACAGAACATACTTACACTGGTGTAATAGAAGACATTGCGTCGTATTCCGTCGTGTAATTACAGTGCCAGCTAAAAACAGGTGTTGGCATATCAAAAGCTTGATGGTCGTCAACATTGAACCAGATTTGATTTGAAACTACAATCTGGCCGTTTTCATTTAAGAACGTTTCACTGCCACAAGATGTGAATGGAGCTGGTACAATGAGATGGTGGAAGAAAAGCTCCCCAAGTTGGTTGAAAACTAGAAAAACAAGTAGCTGTGAGCATCATACATAATATTGTAATACCCAAAATTAACAATTTCATTAGTCTACCTTTGGTACTTTTACAATTGGTTGTATTTTCAAATCTATCTATCGATCCCAGTTTGAAATATCCAGCATCGGAACCTGTTCCTTGTAGTTCCACCAACAGCTCATGCTCGATTGAAATAAATATTGTTTCGCTTCCGCAGCTTAACCTGGGTGCCGCTGGAAAATCAAAGCAATTGGTTAATTTGATTTCACAAGGTCCTACTAGTATAATTCGAGCAATGCATGCTTTTCCTGGTCGCACAGGTTTCTTCAAGACCATGCTAGATAATATGAACTTCTTACATTTCATGTAGGCCATAGAAAGGATTTGATTGTTTGCAGAGTTGGCGCAAACAAGAAAATAGGTGGAAAAAATAAGCGTTTGTCAGCCCTGTTAAGCAAGGTTACTCCAAAAACGACACTTTTTCTCCGCGATAGCCAAAAAGACAATTAAGCGGTTTTGTTGTTCAGCAACACAGAAGTAAAAGCTCAAAACACGTTTTGTTTCAGCTAGCAGGAGTAGAGCTGCTCGAAATGATTTAAAACGAATTTTATTGTTGAGATCCACTTCAAATAGTCGACAAACTTCGATCACAAAAAGCCCTAAAACTTAGAGGTACATTAATGAATTGAAAAAGGGAAAAACGTGAAAAAAGGTTTTAATCACCTAAGAAGGCGTGGGGCATGCCCAAGCTATGCAGGATGGCGCGATCCCCTTAAGCTAAGTAATATACTCACGAATAGAGCAATTTTTTCCCAGCCTTCCATCGGAGCTGGTACAAACATATCCGTTTGCGTGTTTGCAAGATGGAAGACAACGACAAGGTAGAAGACAGGGATTTGGACGACATACATCGGTCAAATGATCATTTGCGTTTGATGCTTGCACAGTAGAGACAACAGTGCTGGTTACCAAATCTGAAAAATACTTCACACATAATGTTCCACAGACGAAACTCTCTCTTCGCACAAGTTGGGATTATGACTTGGGTATTGATGGCACTCTTGTCCCCATATAATGACAATACAGCAATAAAATAACAAAAACCAACCTCAGTCGAATTCTATTTTATCTCACATAAAATAAAGAAACCCCACTTACCAAGACATAGCCTGCCAGTGAAGGAGAGCGGACAAGTGCAAAAAAAGTTTCTGAACAAAAACATTGATTTTTAGCTGCACATAATATCAATACCTTAATACGGCAGGTTAATTCTTGACTTACCTTGACAGACTACCAACTGCAGCGAGAGGGCTACAGACGCCCTCGTTGAAGCACGGATTTGGTACGCATGGGTTGATCGCGCAGGTTCTACCAAAAAAGCCGTAGTCACAAACGCATTTAAACCTGAAAATAGAGGTTAATGACATTCATGGCACATGCATATATAAGGCCCAGAGCCGGATCTCCTTGATGTTAAGTTAAAATCCAAAGGAGTTTGCTATTGAAACCTGAAAATGAAAGAGTGAATTTTATGGGCTTTTTGTAATTAAGCTTCGGATCTACTGTTATGCAATATTTTATGATGTCTGTGATCGATAATACGCGGATAATGGGGATGTTAAATGGTAAGACCTGTCAATTATTTTTAAGCTTACAATTTAAGTACAGAACTCTGTGAAAACTGGTTGCTTTTACACTAAATAGTGACATTTTGTAAAGAAAAACAGCATGTTCTCTTTTCAGAAATCAAGCAAAATGTGGAAAATGGAAGAGACGCACCTTACATTTACAAAATATCTTCTTTTAATTCGGTTCAGCCACGTGATAGCAATTTTTTTAAAGAAACTTTGAAATAAGGTAGTAAACTTAAAAAATCAGCAATTTGAATGCTTTTCATGTAATGCTGCTGGGGCCTTATTTATTGCATGTGAAGGTGGTAAGGTGCAGAAAATTTCTTTTTGACCGTTTGTCGGAACAAACACATGGAATTTAAAATATATTGATTAATATAAAATTAGCTAGCCTGGAATGGATCCTAACACCCCAGTATATCGTTAAACGCAACCACAACTAGGGTATTGCGAGCACAGTTTGTTCTCACGTGTTGTTTTCGATTAGACAAATTCCTCCATTCAGACATGGGTTGTTTGTGCAAGGATCTTCCATGCAGTTCTCGCCTCTGAAAGGGGCGGCGCATTTACAAACCGAGCGATTATTTTCAGTTAAATGACACTTTCCACCGTTCATGCAAGGGTAGTCGTGGCAAGGGCCGATACTACAGTCCACACCGCTGAACGGGGCAAGGCAATGGCATTCGATCTGGTTCGTTCGCTCGTCTAGGCCACAAGTGCCGCCGTTTCTGCATCTGTAAAAAATTAAATGGGAGTACATGTAACTAGAACATGAAAAGCCTTCCCGTCGCTTCTAGTTGCGGACCCCCTGTATTGTACAGACCCTCTTTTACGAAGAGTTCTAAAATTGAGAGACTTATTGGCATTAAAACTGAAATACGAAACGCGTGTTTTTAGGTTTCTTATTGTTGTCCCAGTTCTCTTGCGTGGCTTTAAACCAGTTGCACCATCTAACGACTTACTTAAAATACGACCGGCATTTGTCGAGTTCGCAATTTTTTCCTTCGTAGCGAGGAGTGCAGTAACAAATATGTTCACTGTTCGCCACTCCACATGATCCTCCATTCCTGAAAGGAAACAAATTTAGCTTCTGTGGTTTTACATCGTATCTTCAACAAAAGTGGGGTGTCGAGTATTCTATAAAATGAAGGGAGCGTTCTATTCAGTGGCGGTACGAATCAAAATTGCAGAAAACCCACTGTACACGGCCCCTCTATTCACAGAAAACATTGCGATCAGTGGCAAGATTAATACGCGGCAATGACGAAAACTATCCGATGGTATTGCTCCCTAGCACGCTTCATACAATCCTTGCCTACGAGGTAGGTGCATGTTTAATCAATCATGAAAGTTTCCCCTCCCACATTATTCCTGAGTGTTTTTGGTACAACTCTTAAGAGCCGAACCAAAGATTGAATCCTGGTGTATACAGACTGCACTTCAGCTCTGATTACGGTCACAGCGCCACTTCCACACAATTCTTACTTGCAAGTATGCTCGTAACACAGATGCTCGCAACGTAGCCCATGAAAAGGTTTGACGCAGAAACACACGGGACGCAGAGCTTCATCAAAGCCGCAAGTTCCACCATTTAAGCAAGCGATCATAGAAGTACAATCGCGATCGCAATTAGAACCGACGAAACCGTCCACACACTCACAAACAGCTTCACCCTTTAGGTAACTGGAAAACAATGACGTTTAGAGACCGATAAATAGGGGAATTTGCTGCACCAAGCTCCAAAAGTTCGTTCTTCCGCTCACCTGCACCTTCCACCATTTTGGCAAGCAGGACAGCGAAATTGACAATTTTCTCCCACGAAATCGTCCTCGCATGCGCAGTAACTGCCGTCTGAAAAATTTAAATTAGCTTGAAAAACTACAATGACTTGATGAGATAAAACAATTAGGCAGCGTGAATAGTATGCTGTGTAATTTCGTGATTTTATAAACTAGAGAACAGGAGCAAACATTGCTGCAAACTTGTTTCTGATTTGCCACGCATTTCACTTAGCAGAAATTTAAATAAGGCAATTAGAACGCAATTCACTTCCTCTGTAAAAGCATTGTCCTCCGTTTTCGCAAGGCGAAGGATCACACGGATCACAAAAGTATGAGGAACCGGAAACCAAGCAATTTGAAGGAGAACAAGGATTCGACTTGCAAGGTTCTAAAAAAAGGATAATTTGAGTTAAAATGACATCTCTCCATTTTTGCAAACGACAGACGGAAGCACCATTCCTTCACACTTTGCGCAGGCGTAGGGTCTTCCATTATCGACTTATTTGCCTCAGATTTTATACTTTACGCCAGGGGTGGCCAAGCTGTGGCGCATGCGCCATAAGGTGGCGCATTGCATGATTGGAAGTGGCGCATTGTAACCTTGTGGTAATAACACGCAGCTTACAACCGCGAACAAATCTTTAGTTTTTGTAAACAAACGCGACATGGGAAAGAAATACTTGCGCCAGGATTTATGGAGATTGTGGCGCATCTGAAACCGTATAATAAAAAGTTGACGCATGGTAGGTGAAAGGTTGGCCACCCCTGCTTTACGCTGTAATATTTCACCGGAATTTACTCACCACATACTCCACTGACGTGTCCAAAGAGACACTCACAATAATAACTCCCTTCGTTTAAAAAGCACCTGGTTCCAAACCCGCATGGACTTGGTAAGCAAAAATTGCATCCAAATCTGAATGGATTTAGAAATTAGAATACTTGTATGTATATCTGTAAGTCGGCGTATTATTGCATTAGAATATTAAAATGCATGCAATTAAGGTAGACTCCTGGTATTGCAAATGTATCCTGGATTTACCAGCTTAAAAACGAAACTGCTCGTTTAGAGTCATACGAGACCTATTGATGATGGTCCGCCTTATTGATTTTTACAGGTTTGAGACTTATCTGGCAGTTGTTTGAACTGCGACTTTCTCCTAGTTGATGGTGGTTTGGTTTGGGGGAGTATACATAGTAATGCATGCCGTGCCTCCTAAAAATAAACCAATAAAGAAAAATTTTTATTAAAAGACCTAAGGCACTTTTATGTAGTGACGTCATTACCTGGGATTCGCACTCACTTGTATACCGCCTGATTGATGCGCCACCAGTACCGCTGGGCTCCCGACATGTAATCGACCGGATTCCCATGTGAACGGAAGAAGAAATTATGTTTGAGTGACAAAGATTGTTGGATTAAACTTACTGTTCTATTAATTCCGTTGCTACACTCGAACTACGAGCTAGAGAGAAGTATCCAGTCTCTGGTGCAACCAGAAAAGAAGGATTAATAGAGTTCATTTCGTCTAGAGGCAAGGAGTCTTCAAAAAAACTGTCATAACTGACAGCTGTGTTGGTCAGAGTGACCAGATAGAAATACAACCGATTATTAATCACTGCCAGGTTGTCCAGAAATGTGTCCACCAGGTTATTTGGGGCAATAAGGATGGAGACGATAACCTGAAATAGATGGCAAAACATTGTGAAAGCTGTCATAAAACAGAAGGACGGCTTCCTCTCGAGATCCATCAAAAACGCCTACGAAATTGATCCAACTCCATTGGTTGTTTCTCACCCAGTCATCACGCTCCCAATTACTCATAATCTGCGATGCATTAAATTGATGCAGATATTACTGAGGAATAAGCTCGCAAAAATTAATAAACGTTCCTTTTTAAATGCTGCTTTGTTTTTTACCATTGTTTCATTGCGAGAGCGAACGATGAGATCTACTTTGTCCAGGGCCTTTTTGAAGTCCACTGCACTTTGACCGGGGATGAGAGCTTCCAGTCCAGTCTGGACTACTCTGTGGCTTGTTCCTTGATCAATGGAGAGCAATTCGGTGACACCCTCCTCAGAAGAGCCAACTCCAAGTACACCAACCTACGAAGCAAAACGTCATTCTGTTGTCCCCCACTTTTGCAGTCTTACACGTTTTGATTTTAGCCATTGTCTACAGCTATTCACTCGCTTTCGAATCTTTTATTTAAGCATTTGGTAACCGATTACCCTTCTGGAGGAAACTAGTATAACGGTAAGTAACGTAACTAACCCAAGTTCTGAACAACAAACTTTGCTTTCCAAGTCCAGCACAGTTACCGCTATACAACGGCGGCTAAAGGAATATTTTACCAGTGAAAAACATATCAAAGCGTCTCGGATTCTGTGCTCGAACTGGTTTTAGGTGTCTATACAGTAAGGAAAACACCTTACATGCTTCCTTGCTTAGTTACGACATTATCCTGTAAATGCTCTTTAGGCGGTAGTTTTTGGTACTGGTTGAGCAGCTTGTTTATTGCAGATGTAAACGGTTTTCCCACACCTGATGAATATAAAACAACAAATGCTTTACAAGCCACAGCAATAGGCTAAGAGAGATTCGTACCCGAACTCTATCCATTCCCAATTGCATTATTTTTAGAGTCGACATGATGAAGTTCTTCACATCAGGCAAGGCGAAGTTCGGAAAGTCGCCGCTCAGTTCAACAACGAACAAGACATCCGCTCGGCCGAGGTTGACGATACATTCTGAAAATAAAACACGGTCTACGAAAACGCATTTAAGGCTTAGTGGCTTCACTGCCTAGCATGGGGAGTTTGTGGACTTCCTTCGTCACACTCAGTGTTGTCGCTGGTAAGACCCAACAGTAATTATAAATACGTTTAGTGGGTAAGGAAATGACTGGTTTCCAGAAAAATAATCTAGGGTTTCTAGCTTGCAAGACAGCAACTTATGCAAAAACTTTCTATCAAGCTGCCATAAACTGCGCTTTTGCTTTTAAGCAACTTCGACCTTTTCAATTCCAGGAAAAATCTTCACCTCCTTACCATTATTTTCTTTGGACTGGCGACCTTGCACAAGTATTTTCTTCATTTCTTCGTCCAAAGATCTTGAATGTTTCCTTATTTCTTCGTCCAATGAATTTTTCCTTGCTTCTTCGTCCAAGGATCTAGAAATACCGTCTCCGCTATACAATTTCCTATTAGACGGATTTTCATCTACTTCCAATGCATTCCATTCTTCAAAGTCATTAGTCTTTACAGAACTTTCATTGAGTCCTGACCCTAAAAAACAAATCATAACGAGATCGCAATTTTATAACAGACTTTATAACAGTAGAGAGAAACAGCGTAAGAAACAAGAGCTTGGCAGTGCAATTTTTCAATTTTGGGTAAGGGGGATTACTAAACGTACAACCAAACTCTCAACTACTAAATTTAGTTTTATGAGAGAATGAACGCCAGTGAATGGAACTTTCCGTAAGTACTTTCTTTGCATTATCGCGGCCATAAAGTAACGACTTGGGTTTACTCAATAAACAATCCGTATTCGAAGTTCATGAACGCTTTCGAAATTTTGCTTCGTTTCGATACAAAATTGCTTTGTTTTGATTTTGTTTCGTTTCGTGCCTCGGTGAAGAAATTCGTTTCTTTTCGAAATCCAAGCAATTTCATTCCGTTAAGCGCTTGAAACCAAACCGTGAAAGGTTGAACACACCCCTTGTGACAAACATGCTTTACACACGAGCCGCATTGAACACACCGAGCGGCCACTTATCATCGTCACATGAATTTTCGAAGGAGAACAATGACACAGACGAGTGACGATGGAAAAATTCAGAAATACTCGTTTCGTTTTGAACTGTTTTTTTATGTCGTAAAATTTCGTTTCGTTTCGAACATTTTTTTCTGTCGCAAAATTTTGTTTCAAAGCGTCTGTCATGGAGTAAAATTTCGTTTAGCTTTGCCCTAATAAAATCTTTTCAGACGTAGAAGGATTTTGCGTAAGAAATTGACCAAGCTGCAACTCATTTAGGGTCAAACACTGACACCTACTTAGGAAAATAGACAATTAGATCAAAACTCACCTATTTCTAAGAATAAACAAAAGACCACACCAACGTTGATCAAAATCATGGTCCTTTCAAACTAAAACAACTAAGATACAAACTACGGAAAGACAAAATCAAACTGATCTCACAGGACTAGCATTTGTAGGTCTACCATTTGAATTGCCTCGAAAGTTTTCTAGCAAATTGCGCCTTTTCACAAAAGCCACCCTTTTCTGCATTTTGCATCATCAAGGTTACAATTAGTTGGGTAATCAGAAATTTCTAAATGAAAAAAGCAAGCAATCAATAAAGCATTCAATCTTTATTAACATCTTACAGCATCCGCCTTACAGTCGGTAGACGTGAGCTCAATTCCTATGTGAGCTATACCAAAACTTAAAGGACCAACAGCATTTTTCAGTCCACGACTGCAATCTACGCCTAATGGAAACAAGCCATAACTTGCAGAGGATTTTGACCTAAGGTTTTTTTGAGATCAACCAAAAATAAGCTGAATTTTTAAATTGAAGTGTTTATTTTTTCTTTCGAGGATCAATTACAAACTGGCAGAGTTTTCAAGTAAAGATTTTTGAGGGAAGATCAATCTATGGGCGAGGGCGAAAAACACTTTGTTTAAAGAACAGCGGGAAGGGTAGCATATTCTTATATCATATTCAACGAATTACATTACAGACCTCATGCAATCATGAACCTATCTTCGTATACTGTAACTTAAAAGTTTTGTGTAGAACTCATTTATAATTTTGTTATTAAAATATCCCTCGAAATTAGTAGACTAGGCCACAAAAAATATTTTTAAAAATATTTAGGCAACTCTGCTGAAAAAAGAAACAACACGATATTTTATTTTGGACGCTTGATTACTGTAGTGCGTGACATTTATAGAACAGTTGTTCAAATTAGGTCCCTACCATTAGCTATATTCTTACTTTTACACATTTGCAGTGGAACAGGGGGACGATGGGAAGAAATTTATTAATTTTGTACTTTTTAGGAATATATATATATAGTTGAGACTGAATCGCGTCAAAACGGGTATCGAAGGTTTGCTTTCTCTTATGCGCAGTAAAACAGAGATTGGATGCATCTGTGGCGTGCAAGTATTGTGTAGTGGAGCGAACTAAGACCTACTATGTTACAGGATTTTGTCCGAAGAGTGGCCGCCAAAGGACCTGTGAAGTGGTGTCAACAATGAAGGTGATGGGAATTTTGTCAGATTCATCTTTAGAAAGCGTCTTCATTTCTAATCGAAGGTTGCTGAAACGCTCATGCTAGACCAGGGATGGCCAAACATTTTGATCCGAGGGCCGAATTTGGGACTGCCTGGTCACTGGAGGGCGGGATGCAGTGCCATTTACGTAAGCTATGCAAAAAATAAGTTGCTAAAATATACTGTAGTTCACTAGTAACAATGAAATCACGGCACATGTGATAGGTGTTTGGTGGGCCGAGTTGAACAGGTTGGTGGGCTGTAGCTTGGCCACCTCTGTGCTGGACGCTCAGCGATGGAATTGATAAGGAAGGTGATCTATGACCGTGGTTCCCAAACTGTGGGCCGCGACCCCAATTGTAATTGTCTTTAATTTTAAAAAGTTGAAATTTAAAAAGAAACCTTTTACTTTGATTTTGAAACAAAACTAGAAAACAGCCTCTTGGAATAAGTGCATCTCAAATAAAAGATTTTCAACTTTTTTTTGAGACAAACATGTATCACAAATGTAGTCTGGGTCGCGTACGCATGTAGACCTAAAACTTTTGCTTGAATTGGAGTCACCTGTAACAAATTTTCGGACCACTGATCTACAATATTAAGCTTACTGTAGTTGGTCATGACCTAAAAATTATTCTGGAGCTAATCAAAAGTTGGTGTTAAAAAGCGCCAAAAAGTTGCATGACGTAAAGCCAAACTCTAACTGGCCCTAATTGAACACAAAGTGTATTCGCGAAACCAGAGATCCTTTACCAACAAAAGACAGTTGCGCGATCGAACAATAAAATAAAGAGCGAGTCTGAAAAAGGTTATCATTTTTCATTATCTGTTTTTGCACCTGTGCAGTCGTCACGGACCCCAGTTCGGGAACCTCAGGGCTACGCGGTTAGAGTTTCCGAACCGGAAAAATTCAGGTTTTTTTTCTTGATATCACCTCGACCCAATGTCGACAATTATTTGCAAAATATTAGGTTTTTGGACTTAGCAAGTGTAATAGTAACGATATCGTACTTGTGTTGAAGGGCATTAAGTAATACAACAGGTTTTTTTAACGGATTGCCAAGGGGTGGGAGGCGGCTAAAAGGCAACTAGATTGTTGTACAGCGTGCTGGTTGAAGATTTTAAACATGTATTTTTTCTTCCTTTTCGTTCTAACTTGACAATTTGAAGCCGAATTGATCACATATAGCCCATCTTTTTATTGCACTCACTTTATACTTTACTTTATCTTACTCACTGGAAACATTTTAATCAAGATAACAACAGAGCTATTTGTCTTAATTGTTCAAAAAAGTGCTCTGCAACGATGGGTCAACCAGTAATTATTTTCGGCACTTAAAGACTAAACCCAGCCTTGGCCTAAGTAATGAAGAACAACCTTGCTCTTCGCAAAAAAAAAGCAAAAATTCAAAAATCGATTACGTTGTTTGTGAAGGTTAAGAGTTTGCAAAGCACTGTTTCTCAACTCGCGGCAGTATATGTATCCATCCGACAAGCAAGAGTGAGTTCATCCATAAGTTACTCAGTGCAAATGCAAAAGGTTTTCATCTTCTAATAATGCAAGAGACTAGCGATGCACTTAAAAAACTGCAGACAGTGGCACTGTTTCGACCTATTAGGTCTCTTTAGTGCAGTTGGCGACCGACAAGAAGCTAGAGGTTTTTAATAAAACATAGCTTCGACCGCCACACTTGTGAGACCTATAATAGATCCACTTTGGTGGAAGGTCTGTTTTCGTCTCCATTTCTCGGGATCAAGTATTATGGACTTAATTCATTGCGAGAACAAAGATATTGAAAAAATATAAAGCAAAATTGAAACAAAATTTCTCGTTTTGGTGTGATTGTAGACGAGTATACCTCAATTCGTTGTCGCAACTACATGAATATTAGCATTTACTATCAAAACTACTAAAGGCCTTAAAAGAATGCGCAACTCATGTGGTACCAAGAAAATTTTAGCGTTGTTGAAAAAACAGCAAGCTGATTTTGGAATAAACACCATTGCAAACATCTATCGTCAGTACAGTATATGATGGTCCATCGGTAACGTAAAGGTTGGACAAAATGTTACCAACGGTCACCAACGGTGCTGTGCTTACGGCCTGCATCTATCTATGTGTGATGTTTTGTACAAGAATGACGGTGTAATTCATATTGCAGTTAAAGGTTATAACTACGATAAGGAAGACGAGAAAATATTTGACTAAGGTCTTGCTACATTAATCTCAGGACCAAACAATACACCTGTTTTTAATTTTGAGATAGAGAAGTTACTCAAAAAAGTGGTTAAAATATTTTGAAAAAGCTCGGTGAAAAACGAAGTCTTGCAGAAATATGTGATGTTGGAACTCAACAACTGTAAAACTCGCTGGAGCTCTAGATTTGCGATGATCGAAGTTTCTTCTACTTGAAAAATGCTTTCTAAAAGCTTTACGCGATTTGTATACTGAACACGATATATCAGCAACTGAGTTAATATTTTTGGACGAGCTAACATGCGCTCTTGAACCAATAGAGCTTGCCGTCGCAGCTTTGTATGGTCAACATGGAACACTATTGACTGCCGAAGGAATTTTACAGTTTACTGCAATGAAAAAGCGGAGTTTAAGTCTTACCAAAGATTTGCTTTGTGCCATTAAAAATGTTATACAGTAGCGGTTCTTAACGGGGTCCCAGTGAAAAATCTGGGGGTCCCCAGAAGTAATGCCACACTATATTCTTTTAACTCCCAAATGCACAAACGACAGCAACCACCACTTTGACTAATAATAGCAGTGGTTTTACAGTAACATACCACCTATAATCAAAGGTACGCCGTATCACATCTTTCTAGTGGTGAACAAATTGTTTGTTTTAGTCGGATGCAATAGATCGTCATTTTTAGTTTTTTACTACATATTATGATGCAATAGACCAGAGTAGGAAAAACAATCCCAACTGCTACACCTCTTTTAAGGTTTCGTAGTAGAATAACTGTCGTTTTTCGCTTCCAAATTTAAAAATTAGTAAGGTGAATAAAACTATGTAGTGGTGACTCTTTTATCAAGAATGCAGTTATGCAAGCTTAGACAATAGCATTGAAGAAGTAATTGAAAACCGACGGCAGTAGCTAAGATAATTCTGGAGAGAATGATGCAATTAACGCCTCTGGAGAAGCATATGATCATTCAACTACTTGTTTCTTTATTGAGGGTTAAACATTAAATCCCTAGCCATAAGAGATAAGGTTTAATAAGGCGTTTGAGGGTTGAAGTATAAAGGTTGCAGTTGCGGTATTTTCTCTTCTAGCTCTACCCACAACCCCACTGCGTGAAAGGAAGAAACAGAAAACTTCAGGTCCCGCGGGATACCAGAGTGTCTAATTTTCTCCCAGCAGCTTTCTGGTATCTGATAGCTAGTTGCTACCGGCCTGGATAGAATTTTACAACCTAAGCAATGAAAGAGCGGATGGAATTTAAGACAATCACTACAGTATGCCTGTTTCCTTTTACTAGCCTATTTGCTATGTCATTTCTACATTTTACATGCGATTACCACGAAAGTGAATAAGTATGATTTAGCCACTTTTAATATAATTAAGACTTTACCAATGGCTGCGAAAAATAGACATAAACTACGTTTCTGGGACGATTTTTTCGTTCAGTATGTTTTCACAAAAGGTATTGGTTGCGACAAACCCGACAATGCTCAGTGCACATTGTACAATACCATTTTGGGCAACGATTCTTTAAAGCCTTTGAAGTAGTAGAACCACAAGGAAATGAAGCATAAAGAGAACACGGACTCAGTTGAAATGTTCAAAGCGAAAAGAGCTCGTTGTTGTGAGCGGAACGCCTCCTGCGTTAGGCTTTTGCCTAACTTACCATCCACTCCTGCGCGCTTCATATGAAGCTTCTTTGATAATAGCAAAAGCAAAAGCACCTCACTCAGCTGGTGAGAAACTAATAAAGCCAAGCGCGGTAAAAATGGCACAAATATCATTTGGGCGAAACGAGGCCAAAAGAATACATTCAGTTCCCTTGTCCGGTGACACTGTAAATAACAGGATTGCAGATATAGAAAAGACATTTTTATTCAGCTTACCGCTCAAATACATGATAAACCATGTAGAATAAGTCTTCAGTTTGGTGAAACAACGGATATCAAGTCAATAAGCCAATTAGTAGCATACGTGAGATTTGTTAAAGAAAACGCGATTGTGGATAAGTTTATATCTTGTCAAGAGATGAAGGAGAGAACTAGAGCTAAAGACGTCTTTAATCTTGTTAATGCATTTCTTTATGAAAATTCAATAGCATGGAATAAAGTGGGATCGATATGCACAGATGGTGCGCCAGCTATGATGGGGCATCGATCCGGTTTTGCAGCCCCAAAGAAGCAAGTTGCTCTGAATATTGTATCAAATCACTGTACTATTCATAAATACGCTTTAGCTTGTAAGACACTCCCTCTTGAATTGAAAAGTGTTCTTGATTCTGTAGTAAAGGCTGTGAATTTCATTCGTGGCAGGGTCGTGAATTGCCGACTATTCAAAGCATTTTGCTACGACCTTGGAAAGAAGCACCAGTACCTTCTTTTCCATACCGAAGTGCGATGGTTATCGCGGGGAAAATTGCTCTCCCGTATTGCAGAACTTGTCACCGAAGTTGCCGTGTTCCTTCGTGAGCATGGGTGTAACTTGCTACATTATTTGATGATAATAGATTCCAATTGAAGGTCTTTTATTTGGCAGAAATTTTTAGTCTTTTGAATGAGCTCAGTTATTCTTTGCAGGAAAAAATAAATCTCAGATGGAGACTGCAGAGGAAGTCTCCACCTTCAACAAGAAGTTATCCCTATGAAAAAGAGAGTAAAAAAACAGAATTTTGCTATGTTTTTACTGTTAGACAGTAAAATTGGTGATCAGGAAACTAACGAATGGCTGACTGCTTTAATTGATGATCACATAAGCAACCTCGAGAAAAAAAACAGAAGATTCCTTTCCAACATCTGAACCTTCTTTAGCATGGATTCAACAGTCTTTTATTGCTGAAATAAACGACAATGAGCAGCTCAACCTTCATGAGCAACATCTGGAATTGCAGAGTTATCAACCTGCAAAGACCAAGTTTAGCTCTTCCTCATAAAATTTTGGTGCAGTATGTTGCAAGAATATCCTGAATTGGCAAAAAGAACTCTGGAAGCACTAATTCCATTTCCAACAACATACCTTTGTGAAGCTGCCATGTCTACTCTGTTAATGTCAAAAGTACGTACCGTACCGTAATTGCTTTAAAGTTGCAAATGACATGACAATTGCTCTCAGCAATATTAACCCTTGTATTGATAAGCGTGTTTGAAAGAGACTAGGACAGAAGTCATACTGATTATCATTTGTGCTGTGTTTTGGCGAGTAAATTGTGATATTCCACTAACCACTTGTGTTATGCTTTCATAAAGTTTTTTTTTAACTAATTAGAGATCCAGTAACAAACAGCTTATCCGCCTTATCACAATAATGTCTGTTCTTTCAACATACACCTCCTTTGAAGGTTGCGCAGACAAGAAATCCCCAAGCCAATATCTTTAGGAATAGGGGTCCCAAGGGTTGGAAAATTTAAGAACCACTGTTATACAGTCAACTTCAAATACAAGGATTTTTGCTTATAAGGGACTATTTCACATGGTCCCTATGATTTTCAATGTAAAATGATAAACTAAAATATTCGCTTATAACGGATTAAATTTCAAAGTCCCAATCATAATTTTTTGGTAATTTCAGTCGGTTATAAGGGATGGATTTTTTGTTTCGATGATGCGTCAAAATTATGGTCGACATTGACTCCTGTTCTTTAAGGTTCCTCCCTGGTGATCTGGGTGGTGAAAATTTTGAAACATGTTCAAAGATCGATTGTATGTCCACATAGTTGGTGATAGGAAGTTGTTTGCTGTATTTGCGTCATTTCCACAAATAATGCAAATTAGCATTCAAAATGGCTGATTGAGAAGAAATTGAGTATGCTAGCAAAAATTCATACTTCTCTTGTAATTGTCAAAAAAACGCATTTAAATTCTGCAATTCACATCATAATAGCATATATGACAAACCGTAGTCAGCATTTTTGAAAAAAAAATCACCAGTGGCATTTCTAGAGGCACATCAATTTAATGATTTATGAATATTACCCCTAATTAACATGCGGTAGTTATAAATAAGCATAGCGATGACAACTTGAGCTTTTAATGTGAAATCTTATTGCACCCCCCTCAATGCTTAAATCTAAACTCATAAAATTAATTTTTTTTGAAAGGAAAGACGTAAGGCTTCTTTATATTAGTGCGACTGGTTTTCGGTCACACACCTCCTCTGCTATCTTTGTACCGATATTATGTCTGCTATGCTCACTGTGCCTCCTATGTCTGTACTATGCCTGTACTATGTTTACTAAGTCTGTACTATGCATACTATGCCTATTTATAACCACCCATTAACATGCATATCCAGTATACAGTCAACTTCGGATATAAGAGATCCGCCGGGACCAGCTTAATCAGTCTCTTATAACCGAATTCTCTTATAACCGACTTATTAGTTTATATTGAAAATCATTTGGGATCTTTTGCGTAGTCCCTTATAAGCGAAAATCCCTTATATCTGAATCTCTTATATCCGAAGTTGACTGTAACAACAAACTAATTGTGGTAGAGCAAAATTATGACCAGAGAATGAAGCACATATGTTCCACATTCTGTATACAAAATTTCAGCATGATAGCACCAGAAATGTGGCAGTTTTGATGATTTGAATTGTAGAACATAGCGAAAAACACAATTACGAGAAAAACGAAGGCAAAGTGCTGGTACTGTATTTTAACTGCATGCAGCCCAGAGACCAAACTGGGCTATATACAGGATGGGCCAAAAGTAGGTATACAGTTATTAAAGTAGCCTATTTTTTATATGCTTTGAAGTTACATGCAGTGTACTTTATGTTACTTGTTAAGTAGCACAAACATTGTTTATTTTTTAGATAATAATTCTAACTTGAATTTGCATTAGTTTTCTAGCTGGTTGGAAGGTAGTACAGTTTTGTAAATCTTGATTATTTTAGGTTTAATGGCAAATAATTTAAATGAAGAGCAAAGAAAATGGGTGTCAGAGTGTTTTGGACAGGTGTGAAGAATGTTGCAATGTTGGCGGAGGAGATTCTGAGCACTTAAGAGATTAAATAGTTTTGTCTAAGGTATAACTAGCATTCTTGAAATTTAAAAGTACCTAAATGAGAACTACAAACTTACTTTTTAAACCTAAACCCTACTTTTAATAACTGTATACCCACTTTTGGCCCACCCTGTATATTAAACTGGAACCTCCTCATTAACGCCAGTTCTTGGCGGAGGAAGGCCTCTCGCCTTCGGGCCGTAAACCCAACTGATGAAGTGGAGATGGGTGCCACAGAAACTTCTCCTGGTCCCAAAAGGATCAGGGCGGTTTCCATCAGTGAGGGTTTCCGAAGTCATCTGCCCCGCACGGGGCTAGGCCGGAAACAATAGGCCGAAATCCCGCCGCTCTGCGGTGGAGGATGACAAAGATGTATGGAGAAAAGCATCTTTGCAAATTTAGCTTGAAAAGCTAGTTTTACACTGATATGAACCATACTAGGCCTCCTTTTCATCAAAACAGTGAAGTGCAACCTATGTGCCTTACTGGAGCTAGCTATTTCTATTTAAACATGCGAGCTTTCGTAGGCATAGAGCCAACTTCTTCAGGCAAAAAAGCTGCAGTGTAAAATAAACAAACATAATATGGAAAGTATAAGTATATTCACTTGGAGATTAAGTATTTGTGTTATGGTACCCATGTTGGCTTGGATAACAACTCAAAACTCGCCAGCAGAGTAGGAAGTACGTTCTTCTTTGTTTTTATCAATGAAACTCTTTTTCATTGCTCTGAGAACCTTTCTCCTCTGAATGGCAATATGAGATGATTTCCGCAATAGCCAAACAACAAATAATTTCTCTGAATGTATGATAAGTCAACACCACTGAAACACCTATTTTCACTGAAAAATTTCAAGTCTGACGTTAGAGAAGCTATACGGTAGACCTAAGCCTGCAAACTAACTAGTCACAACTGGAAAAGAGCTGTTCAGTTCACCGACATCCAAAGTTACAGGATACAGTACCGAAAGCCATTTACAGCAGAAAAACATTACTGAAATTTTCTTGCCATTTCGATACCAAGACCATAAAATTGATAAAAAAATGACTGCATTGGAATTTGAAAGTAGACAGTGTGTCTTTGGAGTAAGAATACATGTATTTCCGGTTGTTTCTTGTCAAATCTGATAGCAAAATCGAATTCAGAATAGTCAAAATGATGGAAATTAAAAAATTGGAAAAATTCGGTATTTTATGTTATTTCCATCAGCGAGGAACCTTAGTCTTTGAAAAACTGATACATGTTCATTGTCGATGCATCTAAACGTTGTTTGCATCTTCGATACAAAAAATCATTTGTATAAAATTGGCCAGTAACACCCGTTCCCAAAGCGCATCTTCCGACTTCGCGCCAGTCGCTTATAAGGGATTAATCAAGCTGGTCCCAGGGGATTCCTTATATCCGAAGTTGAATGTACAACAAAGACAACACGGTTTGGTTAACTTCATGCGATGTCTCCAGAATCCAAATTCATTAATAGACCGTGACGAATATTTTGCTGATGATATGACTTTCCGTTATGTAGCTACACCAAAAAAGGTTTTCTGAAAACAGTTACCGTAAAACGGTATGAATAGGGACATTTTTAATCTATATAATTGTTTTCTGAATAAATTTCACTATTCGCGTTAGTTCATTTTGTGGCCACATTATAAGACTCTCGGCAGAAAAATTTAGTTTGTCTCTAATACTTATCCATCTCGTCAGAAGTTATAAAAATTGCTGTCCCTATTCACCACTCATTTGGGGGTGAATGGCGACATAATGCAAATGTCACATGTAATCCCTACTCAGTCTTACTATTGGGTGAATAGAGCCATTGATAGAAGCTTATATATTGTGCTTCTTGTTTAAATGACACTATGAGTTAAGCTACCGCTTCATCAAGCAACAATTAGCAAAATAAAACAGATAGAAGAGGCCAGCGACGCACATAGCAAACTGCATTAAGTGACACTATTTCGACCTATCAAATCTCTTCAGTGCAGTTGGTGATCGACAAGAAGCTAGAGGTTTTCAATAAAGCACAGCTTAGCTTTCACAAGCAAGGAAGTTAGTGACAAAAATTTTCAAAGATCCTGATCACAAAGCATTTAGTCTGGTGAGCCATTGTAGGAAGACACTGAGAATATCAATGCCAACCCACTCTTATGCTATATGGCAGGCGATATTACATTTTTATTAGATGCTAAAAACGAACAACTAAATTCTGGCTACAGCACAATACACAAGCAATTGCAAAAAACAAGAGTTCAATTTTAACGTAATTTTCCATCACTAAATTTTTTCAAAGTCCCAATCTTTTTTTTACTTCTTCCACCTTCATGATTCCACACTTTACTTACTTCAAAGGTTTGATTTTCTTTTCGATGTCTTTGTTGTCATAAAACATCTCGTCTTCTACTTTCGGCCATTCCCAATTTATGCCACTTATCACTAATTTAACGGTACAACCTCCCTTTTCTGCAACTATTCCTGTAACAACCCATGGAAAAAGTTCTCCCTCGTACTCAAAAATGACAGAGTCACCGATGTTCATCTTTTCTCCATTGTCTGCATCACTGCAGTAAAATCTTCTGCTTTTCTTTTCAGTAGTCGTCTTGTTTGTTCCTGGCAAGCATGTGATGTGTTGCTTTCTTCTTCCCTCTTCTCATCATCACCAGAATTTTCTTCCTCTTTCCTTTCGGATACTTCTCGCTCTTCAACAACTAACTCTTTAGCTTCACTGTAATCATTTTCAAGATTCCTCTTGTGTTCTTCCACAAAATCGGCACCAGTGATACTCTTTCCAGGAGCAACATCAATTTTTCTTTTCCTCTTCCTCTATACCGTTCCCGATTACCATTGCCATAAAGGAATTCTTTTCATATTTCCAAAAACGAAGCGTCAGATTTGTAAGCCCCTTTATTTGTCACACTTTCTCCATTTGTGTTTTCCAGGTTGGTGTCGTATGGATGATGATCTATCACTTTATTTTTGTTCAGCGGCATCAAACCATTTTTTTCAAAGCAAGGTATTACGTTGGCAACGGAACAAGGTTTTATTTGGTTAGTGAGCTGCATCAAAGGTTGCGAAAAAGTATCTTTTGGATTGCTCGTTTGTTTGCGGCCCGGACCTTTTTTCCACCTTTCTAAAATACGCCATGCACTTTTTTGAAAAAATGCAGCATCGATTGGCTGCAGCAAATGAGTGGAGTGGGACGGTAGAAACAAAAAGCAATTTGATTTTCCTCGTATTTTTGTATGATTTTTGTGGAAAATTGCGAACTCAAATAGTACAGGATTAACATCTTTTTGCCTTGGGGTGTTTTTAGGTATGGGAAAGCGACGGTGATAAACCAATCCTCAAAACATCGCAAATCAAACCACCCAAATTTACTGCGATTGTACGTCGAATTTTAAACTGTTTTCTGCCTTTCTACAGGGAAGTCCTTTTTCTATAGCTTCTATAACCTTTACCATAACTTTCTTATTGTATTTTCTGTACGGCTTGGCTCCCGGTTTTGGTATATAATTTCTTGGCATTCCGTCCCAATTCACCCCCAAAAACTTTCAAAGACAGCTCTAAAAAATAAAATATATTTTAGAAAGTAGATTTCAAATATGTTTTTGCGTGGCTTCAAGATATAAGTAATGAACAATTTGAAAAAGTGCAAGGCTCAAAAGAGCTAGCTTAACTGTAATTAAATTTACAGAAACAAAGTTTCGGCCACCAAAAAAACTTACCAAATTTCATCCTCTGCAGCTGCACTTATGAAAATCTATTCAAAATGACAAATACCAATAATTACTCATCACAACTAGATGCATCAGCATGTAAATTATCAGTTTAAAAAAATTATAACATAGACTTTTTTAAGACACCAACAAATTGTATTGTTTTGTCCCTATTCACCCCTTAGTTCCCTGTTCACCCCATTTTTACGGTACCACTTTGATCAACCGCTTGTTTCAGGAAGAAGATTGCAGTGAAGCAAAAAGCCGAGAACAATCAATTCAAGTTGGTTAATGACAATCAAGATGATAGGTTTTTAAAAGGGCTTCAAGCACACATTAAACATTCCACACTCATCCATCCCGACAGTTTTTCAGTGTGTGCCTTGCCAAGGACACAACAAGCGAACTTGCCGGCTTGTTCTCCACAACCTCCCATAAATGCCAAGCGTCAAGTAGGGAAGCTATAGATACCATTTTTTAAAGTCTTTTGGTATGACTCGACAAGGGGAATGAACCCCAGGTCTACCGACTGCGAAGCGGACGCCCTAACCACTACACCAATGTAACTACAAGTACAAGAAAAATGAAGAAAAAAAGATTATTTACATCGAATGTCATCAATAAGATGGAGTATTGACTGGGGGTGCTGCAGTTCCACAGTACCATACACGAGCCACCCCTGGTTAATATCCTAAGCTTTTTGCGCAGCCATTACAAAAAATTACACTTCGGTGCTTTTTTTTTCACCGATCTATATTGTAAGCCAACTAACCTACATTTATTTTCATGATTTTAGTTTTATTCTTTTTCGCACCAGTAAAACTTAGAGCGGCGGCGTACAGGCTAGTTTAGTTTCCACAACATGTACATGATTTGCCGCTAAATTAAGACAAGACACAAATTGAACAAGATAGCATTCCAAAAATTTCTTTGTATTAAGGCCCGGAATTGGGCTAAATTTTTCTTGTTTCCAATATTTTTTAACCGGAAATTCTATGCATGATCCTTGTATGTGATTCACGTTACTACATAATTGCATTGCACGGTTATTTTATTATTTTGCTTTTCTGTTGCCCTATTGCAGCGTGGTCCAACTGCTGGCCCGCGAATAATTACGGTGATTACGATAGGGTTGCCATGCGACCCGAAAATTCCGGGCATGTGCGGAATTTAAGTGTTTTGTCCGGAGATAATATGGCTGTCCGAAAATTTGCTGAAATGTAGGTGATGACCTTTTTTTTGGAGAACATCTTTACTTTGGGGTAACACATCCCTAGTTTAAACCGCGGCCCGCGGAATAAATTTTCAGTTACTGATGGCCCGCTATAAAATTAAGTTGGACCGCACTGCCCTATTGGAGCATTATTAAGTGAACAAATTCTTTTGCCTGAAGATTCCCTAACAGGCGAAACAAGCTTATCGCGAATTCTGTATTCCATATGGTCTTTCTGTATACATGTTTGGTGCGTTTTTTAGAAAAACATTTTGTATTTGAGTAAAGAAAGACACGTTACTTTATTGCTGGGTTATTGTTAATTGAAATAAAAGAACTCTACCCAAAACCTTCCAGACTGACTGCAATTTAATAAGTTAAACAATGAAACCGCACACTAAACGCAAGGGGCAACCTTTAGCCGCCCACCATTGGCTGTTTGTTTTGTTGATGATGTTCTACTTTTGTTAAGACCGCAAAGAGGAAACTGTAGCTAACTTTTTAACATCTTTGAGCGTAGCTAACTCATATGACACTTACCGGTCAAATGTGACCAACTTACTCTACGAGCTTCTCAACTCTGCACCAATCAACAGCCGTCTCAACGTGGTGGTGCGGTCCCCGGCCCCGTTTGGGTTGGGTCGAAATGGCTGTTGGCCTTTCCGAGGGTCCCAGTTACCCCGGGCACTCCCCTTCATTTTTTCGCTATGCTGCCCCTTGAACGACCGCAGAAGGGCAGCACACAGCTTCTTTAAAATCGGTCGCTTGTTTTCTCTTTTTCTTTTCTCCTGCCCCTTTCTTGCCCTTCTTCGTCTCCTCCTTCTCTTGATGAGCGGTAACGTTCATCCCAACCCTGGCTCCATCTTTCCTTGCTCTGTGTGCACTGGAAATGTGACCTGGCGGAGCAAGTCAGTGCAATGCTGCACTTGCTCCAGATGGGTCCATCTAAGGTGCTCACAACTTTCCTTATCCCAATTCAGAGCTCTTGGCAGCTCTCACTCTTGGAGCTGCCCCCCTGCCGAATCACTGTGACTCCCTTTTCGGACTCCTCCGACATGTATACCTCCACTGTGGAATCTAGCCCCGCCTCTGCTAACGCTGCTCTCTCGCCCCACCCTTGTCTCCAAACCTCTTATCCCCCATCTGCCCATTCTATATTTTCTCCCTCTGCCCCTCCTCCACCGTCATTTGCTTCTGGCTTTTCTTCTGCCTCCACTCCCCCTCCTGACTCTCTCAGGGTTCTTCAATGGAATGCTGGAGGTCTTCGAGCCAGGAGCACCGAACTACTTCATTTTTTATCGTCCCATCCTGTCGACCTTATGTGCATTCAGGAATCCAATCTTAACTCATCTTCCTCTTTCCGGATTCCTGGGTTCTCTGCTCCGCGCTCTGATCGTACCCACTCTCGGTCTGGCACTCTGTCTTCTGATACCACGCACGCTAGCGGCGGCGTTGTCATTTTCGTCAGGCAGGGCCTATCTTTCTCTGAACTTTTTACCACCTCTCTTTCTTCGCTTGATCCCTACTCTGATTATGTAGGGATCAACATCTCTCTTAACAACTCCTCCTTGGTGTCATTTCTTAATGTGAACGCCCCCCCCCTATTCGCTCCTCTCCAACGGATGGCAGAACCGATTCCTTTTCTCCCCCCTTTAGAAATCTCTTCATTCTGGGGGACTTCAATTGCCATCACCCCCTTTGGAACTCAAGAGTCCCTTCCGACCCCCACGGGGAAGTATTCGACTGGGTCATCTCCTCTGACCTCCTCCCCCTCAATGACCCTGGCACACCCACCCTTCTACATCGCTCCTCTCCTGACATCTCTTTTGCTCCCTCTTTTCTTGCCCTTTCTTGCTCCTGGGAGGTGCTTCAGGGCCTTGGTTCTGACCACCTACCAATTCTCCTATCTATCCCTCTCTCTCCGGTCTTTCGCCCCAACGAGCGCCCCCCTTCCTTCAATTTTCAGAAAGCTCGCTGGGATGGCTTTGCCTCCTACATTGACTCTCACTGTCCCTCTGCAGAGGAATACTCGTCTCTTTCTCTTTTCTCTGCTGCTGCTCTCTTTACCTCTCTGGCATTGAATGCGGCCAAATCTTCCATTCCTTTCGGCCGCATCAAACGCTCTCCTAAAGCCTGGTGGTCTGCTGAGGTGGAACAAGCGGTTAGTGAAAGACGCAAAGCTTTTGCTGCCGCTCACAGAAGTGATGAAGATCGACAGGCTTACAACTCCGCTTCTCGACGCGCCTCGTCAGTCATCGCCAAGGCCAAGGCTGAGGCATGGCAGACGACTTGCTCTTCTCTCTCACCTAAGTCTAACCCTAAATCTGTACACTCTCTTCTTCGCTCTATCGCTGGCTCTCCTTCCTCTTGTAACTTCCCCAACTGTTCTTTTCCCAGGGAGTCGGCTTTGGTCTATGCCGCTTACCTGAGATCGCACTTTTCCGTTTCTCAGCCAAAGGTCCTGCGCAGCAGAGCCTACCTCTCTGAGCTCCGCCGAGCCACGTGCCCTGTGGAGTCTCACTCGTCCTTTCACTCTCGCTGAATTTCATGCGGCTGCCTCCAACCTCTCCTTCGTCCTCCGCCACTGGTCCAGACAAAGTTGCCTATCCCATGCTAAATTATCTTCCTCGCTCCGGCATGGATTTTCTTCTTTACATCTTCAATCTCTCTTGGTCTTCGCATTCCTTTCCTTCCATCTGGAAGACATCTTCCATTATTCCCATACACAAGATAGGAAAGCCTCTCGACTCTCCTGCTTTCTTCCGGCCTATCTCTCTCACCTCCTGCGTATCAAAGCTTTATGAACGCATCATTCTATCCCGTTTACTCTTCTTTCTGGAATCTAATTCCATTCTCTCTCCCCGCCAGGCCGGTTTCCGCCCTGGACGGTCTACACTTAATCAAATTCTGTACCTTCTCCATCCATTTCGGATGGGTTTAACAAACCCAGGCCGGGTTCTCGGACGATCCTGTCTACTATTGATTTCTCTTAAGCTTTCAACTCTGTCTGGCATCCTGCCCTTTTACACAAACTGATTTCGGCTGGCCTCCATCCTTGCTTTGCTCGTTGGACTCAATCTTTCCTTTCTAATAGGCGCGCTTCTGTGGTTTATCAAAATCACAAAAGTCGTTCCTTTCGAGGTGTTCCGTAAGGATCCGTTCTTGGCCCTGTACTTTTCTCCTTATTCATTAATGATCTTCCGGCTTCTCTGCCTTCTTCCGTCAGCTGCTCTCTTTACGCTAACGATCTGGCCATTTGGTCCTCCTCCCCCTTGGCCCCCACTGCGGTGAAGGCCGCACAAGGAGCTCTGTTTCGATTGGAGCGCTGGTCTGAGTACTGGTGTCTTCCTCTCAATCCGAGCAAATGTGAGGCCTCCTTCTTAGTGGATCCCCACCAGGCTGACCTCCAGCCCAACCTCTTACTCGGCTCTCGCCTCCGTTTCAATCCCACTTCAACTTTTCTTACCAGCGCGATGGTGTAGTGGTTAGAGCGTCCGCTTCGCAGTCAGTAGACTTTGGGTTCATTTCCCTTGTCGGGTCATACCAAAAGACTTTAAAAAATGGTATTCACAGCTTCCTTGTTTGGCGCTCAGCACATAAGGGATAGTGTGGAGAACAAGCCGGCAAGCTTGCTTGTTGTGTCCTTGGGCAAGGCACTTAACGGGATGCCTCCGTCTTTATGTGGCAGACAGATGGTGGGGCCAAGCAGTCTACCCGTCGTGGTGGCCCAGTCTGACGAAAGACATGCAAACCGAGCATGAGCTCATACGCGTGAATGAATCCAACTTTTCTTGGTGTCACCTTCGACCGCACTCTTTCCTTTTCAAAGCATGTATCTTCGCTGAAGGCCTCGTTTTCTCCACGTCTCAAGGCTTTACGCTGTATCTCTGCTTCATCATGGGGCCCCTCTCTCTTCTGTACAAATCTTTTCTTCGGTCTCTTCTCACTTACGCTTCACCCGGATGGTTTCTTTTCATAAGCTCTACCAATTTCATCAAATTGGAACGCCTCCACCGAGCGGCCAGTCGCGCCATCACCGGCTGCCTCTCGTCATCCCCTATCCCTCTGGCTTCTTTACTTTCCCCTACGAGTCACCCTGACTCATTTCACTCTTTTACCTTATGAGCGGGCTCTTCGTCTCCCAACCTCTTTTCCTATTTCAGGTTTGGCCAGACTTGGAGTGAAACCAAAACTCTGCAGATCGTCCCGGAGAGTCTTTGCGTCCACTCACCCGCTCATGCTTCCTTCTACTTGTTCAAGGGAGGCTCTTCTTGCTTGCCCTCCCTTTCCTCCTTGGAAGCTTCATTCCTTCACTGTGGCGTCCACCCTTTCCACTCCATGCTCTCGCTCTGATCCCCCTCTTTCTCGCCAAGGTGCGGCTCTCGCCCACCTTGATTCTCTCCCCCTCATGATCTGGTGCTTTGGACTGACGGCTCTGTTCCTTTTCCTTTTAGCAAGGGCGACTCCGGCGTTCTTACCAACTGCTCTCTCTGTGGCCACTCTTTCTTTTTCGGCAGGCCCAGATGTTCAAGTTTTTCCGCTGAAGCCTGCGCCATTCTGCATGCTCTTCGCTGGTCTCGGCAGCACCAACAAGTCTACCATTTTTCTCCTCCTGTCTGACTCTCGTTCTGTCCTCTCCTCCATCTTTCCTCTTATCCTAAACTCTGTGGCAGATCTGGCAGGAACTGTCTTCTCTCTCTTCCTGTTCTATTAGACTACAATGGGTCCCCGGACATTCGTTTCTCCCGGGGAACGACGCGGCTGATGAGCTGGCCAGACGGGGTGCGCTGCTTGCGCCCACCGCAATTCCTTGTAGTCTCTCTCCTCTTACCTGTCGTATCCACTCTCGTCTTATCTCGGACTGGAGGCGTACTGTCTCAACGAAGTTCTTTGACACACAGGTTCCCTCGATTTCCACCGAGGAACTTGTGCTCCCTCGTCATGCTCGCTGTGTCCTCTCTCGTCTTCGCTGCAACGGACACAGCCTTCTTTTAGGTTCTTATCTCTCTAGCGAATCTTTCCTGCAGCGTCTGTGGACACTCGTCCCAGGACCCCTCTCATCTCATTCTGCACTGTCCAGATACGGACTCTTTGCGCCGCTCACTCTTTGGCGACTCTCTGTCTCTTTACGACCTCTGGTCCAGACCCTGGGGAGTTGCACAGCTTCTGGGGCTCCATGGTCTTCCGCCATGTCCCCATCCCTCGGAAGTGGTCGGGTAAACAACAACAACAACAGCTTCTCAACTTCATTCCACCCCACACACTTCTCATTTCATTTTGCACTGTCTAGCTACGGATTCTGGGTCGCTTGGTATTTCCTTTCCTCTTTACGACCTCTGGTCCAGGTTTTGAAATGTTGCCCGACTTCTGGGCCTTCACGGTTTTTCACTATGACCTTTTCCTCGGAAAGGGTCGATTAACAACGGTCTATAAGCTTCGCAAACTTTCAATAAGAAAATTATAGCAATTGATAAACTTTTAATAACTTGCGGAAAGAGCAAAAGCATACCCTAGTGATTTTTTTAGGAGTTGATACACAGAACTCAGAATAAGGCAGTTTCCCTTCAACAGCATCACAAGCTTGAAAAGCGAAAAAGATTTCAGCAGTTGATTGTTAGGTGGCGCCATCAGTTAAAATCATAAAGCAATAAACATGACGGAACAGGTACTAGTTTGCCATTTTTATTCACCACTGTTCTCTAGTACAATATCACTTTTTGCTCGCGTAACCTCAATTGTACTATTTCGTCTTGATGCTATAAACGTATAACATGATTGCCACCACAAAAAAAGTCTTCATGTGTCTTACGCGTACAGTATAACCATTTGTACAAGACTTTTATCAATGGCTCTGCAACATCAAAAATTTTTTCTGAGTTAAGCGTTAACATTTCTGAATTTCGGATAAATTTTATTCGCAGATTTTCCTCCATTTCGGAGATTTCAACTGGCTTTGCAAAAGGAAAAAAGGCAGTTTCCCAGAAAAATGTATTCCTACTTTCAGTAGGAGTCGTATCGATCACAATCCCATTACCCAAATGCGCACGAAAATAACCAGCAAGGCCAGTAATTTCGCGGGTCGTATTTTTGAACAGTTTTAATTTTAGAAATGCAACCATTTCTCTTTTAAGTACAGTACACACACTTGAATATACTTCTGTTATCTCTGATAGTATCACAGTGTCATCAGGTAGGCCGAGAATGTACATACTGTCAGGGCAATTAACTTGAAAATAGTTTTTTAAAACCTGAGATTGAATTGCACATATGTAAGTCGAATATGAACGAGGTAGCGATACACTGTCAGAGCTTCCGAAAGCGTTTTTACAAGCTGACATTATTTCTTGCATACATTCATTATCACCAAAACTACCCAACAATTCAGAAATAAACAAATCAATTGATTTGTCTTGCAGCAAACTTTTAACTCTCTCATTAATTAAGTCCATGTCTGCAGCCAAGCATAGCTCTTCAGTTGTTCGAACGAGAAACGGCGGCAGCACAATGACATTATCTTTTTCTTTATATCTGTCACGAAGAAAATCATTGGCACTTGAGTTGCATTCAGCGACGTAAATTATTGCAGACATACCAAGTTCTTGAGTGGAGTCAAGAAAATAATCAACAAGTCTACCTCTACCAGCACCCACAACCATACCATTAATAGTTTTTTCATTTAAACACTTTTTTATAAACTGTAGTTCAGAAAATATAGCAGCATAATACAAAAAGTACTTTGCATTGTCTTTCTCCATGGCTTCGTATTCATTCACAGACCAGGGTGGATTAACTGGATCTTTATTTTTTGATGGAGGAAGAATACCATTGCTACCAAGGACATCAGCATAATCTTTTAAAAACATTGCTCGAGCTTTATTCAAGATGTCCGCAGTTTCCATATCTTGACTGGATCAGCAAACAACAATCACAAAAATTTACATCACGCCTGTAAACATAACTGTGATTACTACTAAACAAAATAATAATTTCTAACATCAAACATACTGCTCATTAAGTGCATTTAATTCGGACAAAAAAAAATTATGTTGCTCAAAATATGCAGAACACACAAAAATGACAATACTGAATATAATACGCTACATAGATAATTCAGTATTCAGACATAGATATGCAATGGCAGAGAGTACGGGAGCAGCACTGCCTGAAAATTCGCCTATGAGGGGGGCACTTTTTTGGCACCTATGTAAATGCATATGCAAACATCACAACCAAATAATGACTATGGTAAAATGCTCTATCACAAGACAAGAATTGAAGTACAACATTTAAATTTCCAGCACAGGTGTGCAATGTTTTGTACATTCTGTCAAAACCGGATTTAATTTTCTTATCGAGTTACACCAAAGGCTTTAAACATGGTATTTATAGCTTCCCAAATTGGCAATCGAAAGGAAATGAATAGTGCGGCAACAAAGTAGACAAATTTGCTTGTAGTGTCCAAACAAGCATCATTAGTTCATTACAAAGTTTTCTTTCCCTTGAGAAAACATAAAATGACTTGAAAATAGCTTTTTGACATGAACAATATTGTTAATGATGTCCTAACAAATAGAACATATTAGTGAGGTCCACAATGATGTTAACTAACTCTAACTCATATCTGAACCTTGTCAATGCAGATATTGCAGGACATCAAAGGCATGTTCTAATTAAAACAAACGTTGCTAATGCATCAACTTTGTCATTCTGGGTAAGTCAAGTAATCTGCTGAATGTAAAGTAAGCTGCTGTCAACTAAAGGAAAGAAAAACTAGAGAAACATGTGAGTGGCCATTTGACCAAACAGAAGCACTTTAAGACAAACAGCCATTAAATTTGATTTTGAGTTTCACAGTTTTGAGTCCGGTTTTTGTGTTCAGCGTTTATGCCTTTGATCACCTCACTTTTACAGCGTTTTTTTGTGTTATCTTGGTCGGTTTTTATGTATTACTTAAGTGCACATATTAAGTTGCTGGTTTTGCTTCAAGCATTTTGCACATTTGCAAACTTACTTGACTTTGCTATGACTCCATTCAGTTCTATGTAAAACTGTTCAGCTTTAAATTTTAATGCATTTGTTTGTTTGTTTGTAGGCAAATGGATGCATCTTTGGTGCACATCATCTCTTATCATTTGTATTTTTTTGTATTGTCCATCTTAATCCTCCATTCACGAGAAAGCGAATTGTATTGCTATATTTTGGACTGGACATCTGCACTTACTTGGGAGTTGCCATTTTCGAGGCAGCTGGGCCACCTGTATTCCACACAAAGGCAGGGGCATCCCGTTAAGTGCCTTGCCCAAGGATGCAACAAGCAAACTTGCTGGCTTGTTCTCCACAACCTTCCCTAAATGCTGAGCACCATGCAGGGAAGATGTGGATACCATTTTTTGAAGTCTTTTGGTATGACTCAACAAGAGGAATAAACCCCAGGTCTACCGACTACAAAGAAGATGCTCTAACCACTGCACCATCACATCAGTTTTACCCTACGACTGTCAGTTGACCAAATTGGTGATTGCTAGGTACATGGGTATTACACAATATAACAGTATGCGGAAATCCACAGGAAGTCCCCAAGAAGTTCATTCATTCATATGACAATTTCATCAGAAGTTGCAGTTCATCAGATATCAATTGAGCATAGGGTTGGCAACATCTGTTAGGTTGCAAGGAGGTCCTGTTGATTTGCAGTCATTGACAAGGTGGTATGCAGTTTGGGGTTCTCCACATTGGCATGGATTGTCATCACCAAATCCCCATTACACCATTGAGTCACTAAATTTTCCTATTCCAGTTTACAATCTATTTTGTTGGACCCAGGCTTTTTAAAGGAGGCCATGTTCTAGGGGTTTGATTGACTGGTCATGGATGTGTGGTTGCAGTTTATGTGGTATTGGTTCTTGCTGGGGGTCATAGCCTTGCAGTGATTCCAGAAATAGGCGAAGATATTTGCGAGATTTAAGCCTTTTGGGAGGGGTTTTGTTGTACAAGATGTTGTGTAGAAGATGGTCAGTGTTATCTGCTTTGTAGTATAAGCGTTTACAGAGTTTTTTCCATCAACAGCTTGGTGACTGTATTCCCAAGAGTGGTGGTAAGAAATTCCAAGGGGTGGGGTGGATGAAGCCTGAGAAGATCTGCATTGCTTCATTAAGAGGTATGTCTAGTGTTTTTGTGTGGGTACTTTGGCACCAGACAAGGGCACAATACTCAGCTGGTACAAATACAAGTGCTGTGGTGGAGCTTCTTAAAGTGCCAAATGAGGTACCCCAGTTAGTTCCCGTCAATTTCCTCACTAGCACCACTCAGGAAGACACTTTTTGTTTCAGTTTGTGCAAGTGGTTTTTGTATGTTAGACTCCTATCCAGGGTAATTTCAAGGTAAGTAGGATATTGCTTACAGTTCAGGATTGTATTGGGGTCCAAGGTTACTTTAATGGATTTTGAAGCCAGATGGTTCTTAAGGTGGAACAGCAATGACACCGTTTTTGATTGGGAAAGCTTTAAGTGCCAGTCATGTAGGTACTGGCATATGGTTTTTATGTCAGTAGATAGATTTTCTTTGACTTTGCCAATACTTGATGTGAAATAGGTGATTGCTACATCGTCTGCATACATGAAGCAGTTGCCAGATGTTTTAGGGAAATCAGATGTGTAAATGTTATATAGAGTAGGGGCTAGAACAAATCCTTGGGCTGTGCCATTTTTGAATCTAAAGAACCAGCTTTTTTATCCATAACTTGTGAACAGGGTGAAGAACCTAGTACACAGTAACTCCATTATGAAATTGATTAGGTGGTTGGAGATAGGCATTTGTTGCAGCTTCACATGCAAGCCCTGATGCCAGACTGTATCATAGGCAGCAGTGAGGTTAATGAACACTGATCCCATTATCTCTTTTTGGTCAAATGCATCCTCGACTGTTTCAGTAAGTTTAGCCACTTAGTCGACAGTGCTGCAACCCTTTCAAAATCCTGCCTGTTCTTTGGGTAATAGCTTGTCTACTATGGGTTCAATTCATGTTAAGAGTATTTGTTCAAGTAGTTTGCATGCTAGTCACGGTAAGAAAATTGGGCGGTAGCTTCAAGGAGAGGTTTCAGGTTTGCCTGGTTTGAGAAGACTAATAACATTGGCGTGATGCCACTGCTTTGGGATCCGTATATGGCAATTACATATATTTAGAAATTCATTTAGCCAATGTACCAGTTTAGTTCTGCAAATCTTAAAAAATTCATCATGGATGCTGTCTGGACCCAGTGCTTTGCCTAATTTCAATGATTAAATTGCAGATGACACCTCAGGAGTTGTGATGTCGTTTTCCAAGTGCTGGTGATCTGAGTAGGTGTGTCTGATTTTTAGTTTGTCTGATTCTTTTAGGATCACTTTCGTAAATTTTCTGTTTGCATTGGGGTACCTTTCATTGTCTTGCAGTTGCAGTTGGGGTGGAAGCTGCTTTACGTTCTCGTTGTCCACCCTAAGCAGTGAGTAAACTGGCAAAATTTACAGCAACTTGACAATCTCATCTCTCCCAGAGATATGAAACACAGAAATTACATGGTATGGCAGATCAGCGTTTGGGGTGGTTAGAATTAAGATTATGGTTAGTTCATACAATTTCTGTGTTTTAGTAACTGTGAGCTACTATTGAAATGCAGAAATTCCACATTATAGCAGATCAGCATTAAGTGTAGTTATGGCAAAATTAAGATTAGGATTACTCCATGTAGAAGGGGCATTCAAAAAGTATTGCACTCAAAAGCATTGCTCGTACATGATTTTACCAATCTTGTTTATATTTGGCACAAACATGATAGAACGCACCTTCTTGCGATTGTTGTATGTTTTTCTTTTATTTTCAGATTTTTAAAACTTAAACTAGATTTAGAAATGGCTGCCCCTTTTGAAGCTCGTCAGAAGCAAAGAGCTGTAATCAAATTCCTTGTTGCAGAGGGAGAAACCTCTCTGAAGATTCATAACCAGCTGAAAAATGCCTACAAGGATAATACCATTGACTATAGTAATGTAAAAAGATGGGTACAGCGATTTAAAAAAAGTACTGAAGACCATGAAGAGGTGGGTAAAGCCAGCATAGCCGATAAGCCACGTAGTGGTCGCCCATCAACCTCTGTCAATCCTGACAACAAAACTTATGCTGATGAGTTGATAAGAACTGACAGGCACATTACTGTCAAGGAGCTGGTATCCAAGCTTGATGTAAGCATAGGCAGTGCCCATTCAATTGTGGCATCCCTTGAGTATTCAAAAGTGTGTGCCCGCTGGGTACCCAGACAGCTGACAGAGGACCACAAGACTGAAAGAGTTTGCTGCTGCACTCAGCTTCATGTCCTCATACAAGCATCAGGACCATGGAGGCCATCACTTCATTTGGATGGACTGTGATACCACATCCGCCATATTCTCCTGATTTGGCACCGTCAGACTACCACCTCTTTGGTCCAATGAAAGAAGAACTCCGGGGCAACCGATATGGCAATGACATCAACCAGTTGAGTTCTACAACACTGGTATACATTAAATATAGCAGGCATTCCTTGTATGTCGAGTGTAACGATATTTCAATCAGATCACTTCGTTCTTTCGACAAATTTTCTATTCAAATTAAACGTTTCGCTCCCCTTAGTTACCGGGGAGCTTCTTCAGAACACGGTAGATGTAAATAATGTGACATACAAACTGTACAACATAAAATTACAAAGACTACCTGTATTACTAAACACTAAAAATTATTTATCAACAGGGCAGGCAATCACGTAATAACAAAAACATTGTTACATCACAGATACAGGAGTGGCCAAGTGAAAAGTGTTGTGAGAAACATAAGACATTACTTATTGGAGACGAACACACTATAAACAGTCGGAAAATTCGCACCATCATTGCGATTAATAACATTACATGAACAAGCCTTTTGATTTATCAAAAAACTTTCCGCAACGCGACGTCTGTATGCATGTGATTCTGACTTCAGAATTTTGACATTATCCCAATCTATTCTATGATCGAATTCCATAACATGTTGACTCAGCGCTGACTTTTTAGTGTTAAAAGTCTTGAATTTGTAGAATTGATTTCATCCATCAAACTTGGCAAATCTGAATCACAAGTTTCGTTTGATGTGGTAAGTTTGTTTACTTCGGTTCCACTTATAACCGCCAAAACCATTGTGGCTAATAGAGTCGGCGATGATTGCACCTTGAAAGAAAGAACAAGCCTTGCAGTGCCGGAAATCATGGAAGCATTAGATATTTGTTTACAATCATCGTTTTTTGTGTATAATGACGTCATTTATAAACAGATTTTTGGTTGTCCGATGGGCTCTCCTTTGTCACCAATAATAGCAAACATGGTTATGGAAGAGATTGAACAAACAGCTTTGAACACGTATTTGAATCCTCCGTCTTTATGGTTACGTTATGTTGATGATGTGTATGCTATTATGAAAAAAACTGAGGTCGAGCCCTTTCATGATTACTTAAATACTATATCTACTTCAATAAAGTTCACTAAAGAATTGGAAAAATCAGGACAATTAGCCTTTTTGGACGTAAGCATACAACAGATGGAAGATGGATCCCTTGCTACATGCGTATACAGGAAACCAACACACACGGACAGGTATCTTCAATATTCGTCTCATCACCCGGTTAATCAAAAGGTTAGTGTGGCTCGTACATTATTCTCCAGAGCCAACAGTATCATATCCAATAACGAAAAAAAGATTGAAGAGTTTCATCACATAACAAAAACCTTAAAAAACAACGGATTTCCCAGTAACAAATGTAGTTTTAAGAAGTACTTGAAAAATCATAATTTTAGAAAAACAGAAAAACTGCAACGGTTCACTTCGATTCCCTACGTGCAAGGTGTCTCCGAACCTATTAGCCGAATTTTGACTCAAGTTGGTATCGGAGTGGCTTTAAAACCACATCACACGTTGTCTTCGTTGTTTCGCAAACCTAAAGATGTTATTAATTTTGAACAAAAGCGTGGTTTGGTGTATCAAATTTCTTGCCGGGATTGCAATGCTGTGTATGTAGGTGAAACAGGACGTAGTGTTAGAACCAGAAAACGGGAACATGTTGATGCGGTCAAGACTTTTAACACTAAAAAGTCAGCGCTGAGTCAACATGTTATGGAATTCGATCATAGAATAGATTGGGATAATGTCAAAATTCTGAAGTCAGAATTACATGCATACAGACGTCGCGTTGCGGAAAGTTTTTTGATAAATCAAAAGGCTTGTTCATGTAATGTTATTAATCGCAATGATGGTGCGAATTTTCCAACTGTTTATAGTGTGTTTGTCTCCAATAAGTAATGTCTTATGTTTCTCACAACACTTTTCACTTGGCCACTCCTGTATCTGTGATGTAACAATGTTTTTGTTATTACGTGATTGCCTGCCCTGTTGATAAATAATTTTTAGTGTTTAGTAATACAGGTAGTCTTTGTAATTTTATGTTGTACAGTTTGTATGTCACATTATTTACATCTACCGTGTTCTGAAGAAGCTCCCCGGTAACTAAGGGGAGCAAAACGTTTAATTTGAATAGAAAATTTGTCGAAAGAACGAAGTGATCTGATTGAAATAACTGGTATACATGCCCTCATTCATAGGTGGACTGTAGCTCTTGAGAGAGGTGGAGACTATGTGGAGAAGTAAAAATGTAATCCTCATACTTGTACCTTTCTTTTGATGTATAATATATGTTGCTACTATAATTTGTTTGTACATAATAAAGTTGGGTGCATCACTTTTTGAATACCCCTCGTAATTTCTGCGTTTCAGTTTTATTTGTTTATTACATTCCTGTAATTGAATTCTGTTTATAAAGCTAGATTACCAGATGTTCCTTTTGAATTTTATGAAATCCAACTATTTTTTTAAGTTGCCCCTTTATCATAGTTTAGGGTAGTTTAATTTAGTTCCCAAAGATTATTAAGAGCAGCATGAAATTAAAAATTTGTGTAAACCAAATAAGATGAAAAATAAAATTTTGTGTGGTCACTTGACATGGAAAAAGCGAAAAGATGAGGCCATTGGAGTCAGCTGCCACCTCATCAAAAGACAACAAAATGTACAAATTTAGCAATAACAAACAGGAAAGAAAATAGAGACAGGACTAACACTCAAAGAAAAATATCAACCACAAAACGTTTTTTTTGTTCCATTATGTTACTATGTAGTAGTTATTCAGTTTTTATCCGGTGTTTTCCCTTTAGCAGAGATGGCCGGATTTACCCCATTCCTTCTGCAATTTCTCGCACTCCGTCCCTCCACTTGTCTCGTCTCAGAGCATCCTCCTTCTTCAAACCAATTTTCTCTGTCTCCTCTTCCACTTGCTTCTTCCAGGTCTTCTTCGGTCGTCCTCGCTTTCTCTTGCCACTCACTTCAAGATTCAGAGCAACCCTCAAAACACTATCGCCATCCCTCCTCAGTACATGTCCATACCATCTAACTCCATTTGCTGTTGCTAACCGGTCTATAGTTTCCTTCAACCCTAACATATCCATCTGTTCTTCAGTCGTCTTTCTGTCTACAATTTTCTGACCGCACATGGCTCTCACCATAGCTCTCTCCGTTCTCCTTAAAATTGCTTTTTCATTTTCTTTCAGACACCATATCTCACTTCCATACAGTATTGCTGATCTTACGCAACAACAATAAACTTTACCTTTCATCTTCAGAGGAAACCTATTTCCAAGCAACAACTCTCCACATTTCCTGAATCTTACCCAACCGATTCTTACTCTTGCTGTGACTGCCGCTTCACAACCACCACTAGCATTTAGTCTGTCTCCCAAATAACAAAATCCATTCACTGTCTCCACTTCATCGCACAACTTCTGGATCGAATCCATCGTCCCTTCCATAATTCCTTTACATTTCAAGCAAACAAAATGCATTGCCAACCTAGCGGTAACTCTCTTTATTTTTGCACATTTGCCATGAACCCAGTTTTCACATTTTGTGCACAACACTGAATTGGCCATGACTCTCCTCCCACAAACTCCACATGGATCTATCTTGCTTTTGTATAGTTCGCCTTCTGACCCGCTTACCATCAATTTTGTTTTTCTGGTGTTGACCTTTAAACCTTTACTTTCCAGTGCATTCTTCCAATTCCAAAACCTTTCCTTCAAGTCTTCCATGTCTTCACTCATGATAACAAGGTCATCTGCATATAGTAATTCGTTAACCACACCCCTTCTTGCATTTTCAGTAACAACGTCCACCACTATTGCAAACAATAGTGGTGACAGCACAGATCCTTGATGTACACCAACATTTACTTCGAATTCCTCTGAATATGCAGATCCCACCCTCACTCTTGTCTTTGCACCATCATACAGGCTCATAACTGCCCGAACTATTACTTCTGATAGACCCTTCTTTCTCATGGCCCATTCCATCACTTTTCTTGGCACTCTATCAAAAGCTTTTTCCATGTCAACAAAACACATATACAACTTCTTGTCCTTCTTTTGATATTCCTCCTGCATTCTTCTCACAATAAATATCGCATCCACTGTTCCTTTTCCTGGCATAAATCCAAACTGCATTTCATTCAAATCGACTAGTGTTCATATTCGCCTCTCTAGCACTCTTTCAACGATTTTCATGGCATGTTCTAGCAGTTTCACTCCTCTGTATGATCCGCAGCTCATCACATCACCCTTTCCTTTAAAGATAGGTACAATCACACTTGTTTTCCACTCATCAGGCATTCCTCTACCATCCAATACACGCTGGCACAGTTCCATCATCACTTTAACCCCGATTTCACCACTTGCAACTATCATCTCCACACTTACTTCAGATGGTCCAGTTGCCTTTCCTGATTTCATCCTTTGCATTGCCTCCACAATTTCATTACGAGCCACTTTTTCCACTGGTCCTTCTACTACATCAGTTTCCACCATGTGGTCCCATTCGTTCTCTTCATTCATGATCTTTTCCATATGTTCCTTCCAAATTTTTGCCCTATCTTCTTCAATAAAACCCAATCGTCCGTCTCCTCCTCTCAAGCACCTTCCTCCTTCCACATCCTTCCCTTCCTTTTTCATTCTTCTAAGGAAGTAGAAAACACTATTAGAATTATGATATAAATTATTCAACTCCTGATTAGCTTCCTTTCTCATAGCTCTAGCAACAATTTTCCTTGTTTGATTTCTTATACGTTTGTATTGATTCTTATTTTCTTCTGATGGGAACCTGCACAGCTCTTTAAATGCCGCCTTCTTTCTTGCAATGGTATCCTTGACCTCTTCATTCCACCACCACATGTCTCCTTAATCTCTCCTAGACTTCTTCTTTCCACACACTTCGTCACAAGCCTTTAGAACACCATCCTTAAAAGTTTTCCACAAATCAGGTGCATCTTCATTCACTAGTTCTTTTACTCTTTTTTCAAATCTCACTCTTGTTCGGTTTTCATTCAACTTCCAAATCTTTCTTCTTATGATTCGTTCCTTTCTCACACCCTTTTTTAGAACCTTTTTATCTAGATCTACGACCACCAGCCTGTGCTGAAGTTCCCATGGAATCACTTTTACATCCCTTATATACTTTCTATATTTTTCCCCCACAAGCACAAAATCAATTTCTGTTTCACACCCACCGCCACTATAAGTAATTTTCCTTTTGTCTGTCTTTTTAAACCAAGTATTTGCCACGCACATCTCTCTCTCATCACAAAACTCCAGCAATCTTCTTCCTTCTGCATTTCTTTTCCCAACACCATTTCCCCCGTGAACACCTTCAAAACCCTCAGCACATTTCCCCACATGTCCATTGAAATCCCCCAAAGAAACAATGATTTCACTACAACTTCCCAAGTCCCACTCACTCCCCATTTCATCATAAAAACGAACTTTCTCTGCATCTGGTCTTCCACTTTGTGGCCCATACGCACATATTACGCACATCACCTCTCTACCTAGAGTTAGCACAATCACGATTACTCTGTCACTTTTTCTTCTAACTTCCACAACGTTTCCAGATATTTCCTCTTTCACCAAAATTCCAACCCCTCCAAATCCTGCATCATTTCCTGACCACCACATTTTATACCTTTGTCCCGAAGCACCCACAAAACGAGCTCCTTGGCCTTTCCATCTTACTTCCTGGATGCAACACACATCAACTTTTCTCTTCCTCAGTTCTTCACACACTTCCGTTTTCCTTCCACAAAGACTTCCCACATTTAATGTTCCAAATCTTATCCCATGACATTCAGATTTAAACCCGGAGATTCTTTGCACCCCCTGCCCATTTAAGAGCTGCCGGGGACTGGGGGCCATTTGTATATTTTTTCTGGTCATGGGGATTTAGTGGAGCAAAATTTTTCTACAGGGAGCATGCCCTTGCTTACCCCCAACCTCAGTTTTTTGACACGAGTGGTCCAACCAAGCAATTAAGCTGGCAACCCCACCATTAACAGTTAGACTGCAATTGGTAGGTACCCAATAGTCGCCTCTTACGACATGCTGGGTAAACAGCTTCACTATTCTGATAACCGGTGAAGTACGGAAGCTGAACTATGGAGTACAAAATTTTTGTTTTTAACTATTTATTTCATTTAGATTCTCATGCCCTACTTGTGACCTAGAAAATTATTGAAGACTTTCCCATATTTGCCTTATAGTAATATGATAATTGTCTTCAGTAACATAACCAGTTTTGTCGTCATGCATTGAATTTAGATTTGTAAGTGGATATGGTGAGCTGTTGATTTTCCAGATATTGTGTTTTAGATTGAACACAGTAATTTCAATATGTAATTGATATATATCACATAATTCTAGTAGCAATGATTCGTTAAATAGGGGGTTTAGACTTGCTGTTGTTGCTACCAGCATTTATTGTAACAACTAAGGATGGGCAATTCAGAAAATCGAATCTGAAGGATTTGAATCCCAAACTATCCAAATCCAAAATGCCAATTCAAACCGAATAACAGAATTTGGTTTATATCCTGCTTACAAGCTTTATCACATTGCTTGGTCACAGATTTTTTTTGTAAAAGAATCAATTGCATGCAGTGATTCAAAATCTAACTTGCACACACAGGCAAACGTGTAGAAAGCTCAAATGTATTGCACTGCAATAAACGTGCTTTTGCTGTTGCAAACTTGTAACAAATGCTTTCATGTTGATTGTGCTAATTGCAAAAAAGGATTGGGATTTGTTTTGACTATTCTAGAATACTATATTTTTCTGAATTGCCCATCCCTACTAACAACACATTTGTACATATTCAAAACTAGCTGGAGAGTTGTTTTGGCAGCTCTTCCCAACTAGTCATGCAGTATTTCAAATGTGAATAAATTAAAACTATAGTATACAGTTTTCACTGTAAAAGTATCCATATAGTTTTTGAGCTCACAGATTTCTCAAAAAACCTTTGCACAGCTTATTAATCCAATAATCAATGGAGTGTGACCAACTCATCTTGTTATCAATTATAATGACAAAGTACTTTACACTTTAATAATGTTTGATAATACTTCGCCATTTTGTATTTTAAAAGCATATTGATTAGTTTTCTTTTTTTTTTGTAATTATTATGTAGCTTGTTTTATTATTATTTATAGTTAGTTTGTTTACTCTCATCCAGTCCTCATATCTTCTTTTATTCCACATTGGTCTTTTGCAGCATAGCTGGATCTTTATAAGAAGGAGTTAGAGTGGCATCATCAACAAATAACTTATCCTCCAAATTTGAAGCATGTGGCAAGTCATTGATATAAATTAGAAACAGAAGAGAACTCAATGTAGACCCTTATGGAACTTAACAGTTACTTATACCCGAATTTGATTTTACATTTACCACTATACATTGATTTTTGTTGACTAGGTTGCTATCGAAAATTTTGTGATGTTTACCAAAAATACCATCCTTTGTTAATTTATTTGGAAATATTTGGTGATTCAGGGTATCTAAGGCTTTTGTAAGATGTAAAAAAGAAGCAGGTAATATCATTATTGTCAAGATTCTCGATTATGTCACTGCAAATGTTTAACACAGCCAACTCAGTGGAGTGATCTTCTCTAAACCCAAATTGGATCTTGCATAAAATATTGTGCTTATCCAAAAAAGAACAAAGTTGCTTGTACATGTATTTTTCAAAGCTTATTGAAAATGTTGATATTAAAGTAATTGATGGGTAACTGCTGCAAGTGTATTTGTTTCCTTGTTTCAATATGGAAACAATTTGTGACATTTTAAATGTATTGGGAAGAGAAGAAGTTAAAATACAGTGATTGTATAGTCTTGTTGAAGTAGGAGCAGTTATGCATGCAGCCCAACCTAATGCACTCGTATCCAATGAGAGGTGTGTGAGATCTTGCGCCCTTTGATGGATTTAAGTTTCCTAATTCACTTGGAACTTCCTCCTTAGTGATTGGTTTTCAGAAGAGTGATTTTCGAGAATAGCAAATAAGTGATGTTGAAGCAAGCATACAGGTATTGGATGACCAATCTATTTTTTTGCAATGTTTTCACCAATTCCACTAAAATACAAGCAATTACTAAATTCATATTGATATATGAAATTACTGACTCACAGAAATTACTGAAATTCATTTAAAAAAGGAATTACTCACTTATGGAAATATCACCAGTACTAAAAACTATAAGTTTAACTGCCCGATTGGGTAAAATTAGTTTATTGCATTGAGTTAAACTAAGTATTTTTTAAAATTTCTGTAACTTGGATTAGCGTTTTTCCATATTTCAGCAAGAATTTCCATAAATTCCTGCATTTCAGTGTACAATATATCCAGTCGTGCTTTTGAACAAATATTGTTCCTACATTTGTGTGTTTGACTGTAATTATGTCATAAGTAGTCTTCTACAAATAGACCACTGCTGTATTTGTTCAATTTATTTATCATAATACATTTTTTTCCTGGTTCTTTTATGTATGTGAGTTTGATTCTTTTTTGTGTCCCTTTTTTGTATTGATTACTTTGGGGGGGGGGGGTGAAAAGGTTGCATAGTATGCACAATGCTTATTTTGCCATCATCGATATTTTACCCTTGAAAGCTATTTTGCTGCTGATCATTACTGATTGGATAAGTTGTCAACTCACAATACTTTTGGTTGCTTGCGATTGATCAACTTCTATGGCACATTAAAAACCTGTCTTTACACAACTTTAATCCTCAGTGTACACCACTCTTACATTTTAAATACCTATATATCCCCCACTGTACACTGCTGTTAAGTACAGGGTGTCCCAAAATAAATGAAACCCACAAAATTGCTAATAAATATGTTGATTTTAACCCTATAGTTTATATTTTTCAGATTTGATAACAGTTATAAATAACAATTATTGTTTTAAAACCCCATGGCTTGGAAATTAGAAGAAAAAATTTTTTGCGTCACGACTTATATAGAGACTAAATCCTATAAGACTGTTCAAACACGCTTCCGCAGGAAGTTTAATTTCAACACTATCCTGGAAAATCCCAAATATTCCTGTGGTATCGTAACTTTCAAATCTATGGAACTGTAAATAAACGTAGCAAGAAATTAGAGAATCCATCTAGTGGAAGGAAATTGAGTGCAAGATCTGCAGATAATGTGGAAGCGTCCAGAGTTTCTGTTGGCCGGAGCCCGAAAAAGTCCATTCGAAGACGCAGTAGTGAGCTCGGCATTTCGCGGTCCTCGCTGCATAGAATCCTTACTCAAGACCTTAATCTGTATCCTTACAGATTCTCTAATTTCTTGCTACGTTTATTTACAGTTCCATAGATTTGAAAGTTACGATACCACAGGAATATTTGGGATTTTCCAGGATAGTGTTGAAATTAAACTTCCTGCGGAAGCGTGTTTGAACAGTCTTATAGGATTTAGTCTCTATATAAGTCGTGACGCAAAAAATTTTTTCTTCTAATTTCCAAGCCATGGGGTTTTAAAACAATAATTGTTATTTATAACTGTTATCAAATCTGAAAAATATAAACTATAGGGTTAAAATCAACATATTTATTAGCAATTTTGTGGGTTTCATTTATTTTGGGACACCCTGTAATTTGCAAAAAAAAAACTTTTACTGCTATACATCCTTTGGAGAATTCAACACCAATTCAAAAAAGAAGCCACCAATTAAAATCTCAACTATGATATTTGAAGGCAATAATAGGGTAAACTGAGGCAATCTACTATATATCCAGTCATGCCTCACACAATTCAAAAAAAACATTGATTTTAACCCTGTGTAATCTGAACAAGTTTTTGTAACTCCAACTTTTGCTTGACTGCACATGCAGTGATGCTTGGCTGACACATATGCAATAAAATGACATGCAACTGTGCTAGCGACACTTACACCATGAATGAAGTGAAACCAATAAAAGTTGCTGCAAATTGTGCAATCAATTGTATTTGGATTGAATCAAATTGCAAATAAAGCCACAATCTCCAAGTATCACAGCATTTTTCTCAATGACCCTTGACATTTTTTAACCATGTCCCAAACTACCCTATTTGCAGGGCATCTTGAGAGAGCAGATCCACTAGTAGTAGTAGTAGTAGTAGTAGTAGTAGTAGTAGTAGCAGTAGTTATTCAGTTTTTGTCCAGTGTTGTCCACTTAGCAGAGATGGTCAGATCAATCTAAAAATCCATTACTTTGGATCCAAAAATTTTTGAAACCTGCAGCATTGCAAAGTGATAAATAAATATGCATATGTTAAAAAAAAAGGTTAGATCAATGCTGCAAGTACTAAAGTGGTACATAAAAGCTGAAAAGTAGTAATTTGTCCTGATGCCCCAACTTACCCTACTAGCCATAATACCATTGCAATGCTGAGTGTAACTGGGCAAATGTGCTTATGTAAAGACATACAAACCATGTATGGAAAAATAGCCAGTGGGTTTGTTTTGCTGTTGATGCAAAATACCACTATGCAGTGTTTCCTTTAAACACAAAGAAGTGCTCATTAGTGAAGATATGTCCGGCAAATTGGTGATAAATGTTTAAAAAAAGTCCAACAACTTTTGATTTTTTTCAGCTAGGTGAAATTTTTGCAATTTTGCCTGCAAAATTTTCAACTAACTGCTTAAAGCACGGGAAGACAGTAAGGAGAAATCAAAGTTTGGTCAAACTTTATTTCAACATCTGACAAAAATTTGTGTAGCAGTATCGCAACAGTAAGTGACAATGACCTAAATATTGTGTTTGCCAATAGCATGCTTTTTTTTGTATTACTAATTATCTCTTAGGTGAACAATAAAGTTTTAGAACAGCAAATGTTGATTTGCGAGTATATTTAATGCTCATTTCAGGAATCGGCATAAAATCAATCTGATTTACATGCATTGTTAATTTGATGTTCTGAAACGCTTGTGAATTGCTGTGCAAACATAATACAGTAGTCCCCGCTTATTAAGCCCATGGTTAATAAGCCCAACCGCTTAATAAGCCCAAAATCGTCCGGTCCGGAATTACTCCATTTATTCCTATAGATAAAAAACCCGCTTTATAAGCTCAAAACCCCGCTTAATAAGCCCAATTTTCGAACACATTTGCTTAAAACTGAGTGAAAACGCGTCGAAAGTCACACTTCTTTGTCTTGCTTTCGACGATTTCACACTTCGTTACGCTGCTGCCCTAGTTCTTAATTCAACTGTTTCGTCACAGATCGTTTATCTGTGCGGTAATCAATTGGCAAGACAACTGGTGCTCTGAAGATTTTACTGCAGGCTGCTGTATTTTCAAAATGGCGAAGAGACGTGCAGACCTAAGCTTGTCTAAGAAAGCTGAGATTTTAGAAAAGTATAGATCTGTAACTGTTGCGTACAGTATTAATAGATTCAGCAACTTTTAGCCTTAGTACAGTCGACCATATTCATTTATGCGCATGAGAGTGGCGAAAATTTATCCCCTGGTTAATAAGCCCACCCGCTTAATAAGCCCAAAATTGTCCGGTCCCGAGGTGGGCTTATTAAGTGGAGACTACTGTAGTTTTCAAGTGATCACCTTTAGCTTGTAAAACAGACGTAGCCAGATCTTTTGCTGCTGCCATTTAGTAACCAATAGGATATTTGTTAGCAAACTTTTTTGGGCAGACATAATCACAAGAATTTTTATGTCAGCCTTGCCTCCTCACTGCCAAAACTTTTTAAAACATAATTTCTGTGCTCATGCAATTGTTTGGAGTTGTTCTTTTGGCCATCTTTGATGCATAGTTAACTCAAGTCTCTATAGCAAAATAAATAGCTGAGTGAACAAGAACAACTCGCAAGCAAACATCTTAAGTGGTTTACCAACTAATGATTATTTGTGACAGAGATGATGGCCTAAACCAGCAATCCAGAAAAATACGAGGCCACATGCTTCTGTGTAATTTGAAAATGGAGCACACAGCAAAAATGACTGAGAAGCACTGAACTAGACAAAGAGAACTGTAATAAACCAACAAAATAAAACTGAGGACAATTGGATGATTCCATCAGATGCAAAGCAATGTTGCAGATGAACTTAAAAAATTGAAATTCTGCAGGGTCTGAAGAAAACTGTAAGCTTATTGCTGTCATAAATGAAGTTGTTTGGCTGATTATTTGCACAAAAAAAACAATAAAACAATTCACACTTAGCTATGAATCACCATCATGTCACTGTCAAATAATGTTCAATAAGTGGCTACTTTGCAGTCGATGGCATTTTACCTTTGGAGGCTATTTGTTGTCACATTCATGTGTGTTTATTTAGTGTAATAAACACACAATGGTACAAAAGTTACAACTTAAATGTGCTTTTACATGTGAAGCAGAAATTAACACTAAAGGAAGCTTAATATTTACAGTATATACTGCATTAAACAACAATACAAGTGTAAGCAGCAAGGTAGAAGAATTATTTGGTTTGTTTTAATTGATGTTAGAATGCCTTTAATATCCAAGGTTAAGCAATCACATATTTTTCCTGGCAGAATCATTTTTGGAGGGGAGCATGATATGTTAAACGTAGCATTAAATTTTTTACACAGAACATGCATGTTGTCATCATTTAAATAATAAAATGACTGAAATTGCTGTTATACGGTAAATCAAGTAAAAACTCTTCAGGTAAAAAATGTCTTAAATGTGATCTACGAGTGTAAACTTTTAAAGATATTGATTTTGGGCAAGTGATTAGAAATGTCACGTAGTAATATCTGTAATATTACCTTGATATTTTTCATTTGGAGCACTTCTTTTCTTTCAGAGCAAACACAACACTCTCTCAGCAAAACCAGTACCAGAAGCTAAGTTATTTTCCTTTGCTACCCAAAAAATGTCATGATAATGGCTTAGCTATTTACAGGTAGGCTTAGGCCAGTAGGTTGTTAGGCGTAACCACAGTTAACACTAAACTTATGAATGTAATTACAAATAGAAAACAAATTTAAAACCTAAATAAATAACTTAGCCTAATGAAGTTCATTTCAGTTTAAGAAATTTTACTTGTTATGTCTTGCACAATTATGTATGTCTTGCACAAAAAACCGATGCCATGGTGTAGTGGTCAGAGCATCCGCTTTGCAGTCGGTAGACCTGGGGTTCATTCCCCTTGTCGAGTCATACCAAAAGACTTTTAAAAATGGTATCCACAGCTTCCCTGCTTGGCACTCAGCATATAAAGCGGATGTTGTGGAGAACAAGCCGGCAAGTTCACTTGTTGTGTCCTTGGGCAAGGCACTTAATGGGACGACCCCGCCTTTATGTGGAAGACAGGTGGCTTAGTTTTCCCTCTGAATAGAGGGTTGGTGGCAGAAAGGGCATCCGACCATAAAACAAATGCCATGAAATAAAAATGCAGATATCTGCTGTGGCAACCCCTAATTGGGAATAAGCCAAAAGACAAAGATGTCTTGCACAATAATAAAGCTATGAACAAAGTATATAAAAACAAAATAAAAATGTAATTTTGTGCAGTCACTTGGCTAGGAAACAGCTAAAAAACCAACAGGTAATTAGAATGAGCTGTCATCCTATTAAGCAACCACAAAATATACATATATAGCAAAAACAAACAGAAAAAACTGTAATAAAAATAAAATTTAAACAAACGTATTAACCAATCAACCACAAAACATTTTTTTTTATTTCACCATACTACTTAGGAGTAGAACATTTTTGTATGCTTTTTTAAATTGACGTAAATTTGGAATTTTTCTTAATTTCATGTGGAACCTCAGCCCATATTTGTAAGGCAGTGGCTATTTTGCTGTCGACGGCAATTTACCCTCAGAGACTATTTTGCCGTGAGTTATTTGAGATTGGTCAATCTAAATGACGTACTAAACATGTGACTTTTGGTCGTTTCTGATTGGTCAATTTTAAAAACCAATTAAAAAAATTTTGCACCCCCAGGTCTCTATCCCCCACCCTGTACACTCCCTTCCAGTGTACACTGTCCCGTACATTTACATACTGGGCCTGCCCCTTCGGTGTACACTGCCTTTCTTTTAATGCACTGCTGAGATTTGAACCCGCAACCATGGTATCTCAAGACCAGTGCACTATCCACTACACCACAGTATCACTGGCATAATTATAGCAAATACGGCTATATAAACACACGTGAATGATTACGGCAAAATAGATTCCAAGGGCAAATTGCCGTCAATGGTGAAATAGCCACTGTTTATTTGTAAACTTATAAGATATCCAAATGTGCCTATAAAAAGCTTAAAAATAGAAAATTAAATAGACTGACCTTATAATTAAAGTTTACGTATGTAAATTATTTTTCCCCCACTCTGTACACTCCCTTCCGGTGTACACTGCCCCATACATTTACATACCGGGCCTGCCCCTTCAGTGTAAACTGCCCTTTCTTTCAATGCCCTGCCAGCTGAGATTCAAACCCGCAACCATTAAATTAAAACAAAAATAAATTAATTTAAATAAGAATAAAATACTAAATTAAAACAAAAATAATTTACGTACGCAAACTTTAATTATACCAGGCTGACTATATTTTATAGAGACAAAAACAGGACATCGTATAGCTGTGCAGCAAAAACATTGCAACCAATATGTTTACCTTGCAACTGTGTATTCTTTTAAAAATAAATACAAGAGTTTCATAACGTATTTCTTCAATGTTGATCAAACTATCAGTTTGTAGTGGTATTTAAAATATATCGTACAATTCAGCACTTTATTACTTCTTTCCTCTACCGTTACCAGTTTACAATTCACTCTTTAATTTCTGACATCATATGCACACCCAGGGTTATCAGCCACACCATACTTGACAACCGACAGAGTTGCCAATATAATTGATGACATTGTACAATGCCCTCTTAAGTGTTGGCAAAATCCAACATTGACAGAACAGGATCTCATCGTGCAGAAAAAAATATACAAAACAATAAAACAAGAATAATAGTTAGAAGCAGCAAATAGTTACAAAAATGCACTAAACGAAGAGATATGTACATACATCAAGGAATGACAATGTACTGCAGAACAGTGGACCAACCGAGAATTCGGAGCAGACCAGTAACGCAATACTGGGCAAGAGCATGCGAAAATACTAAAGACGAAAGATTAGGAAAAAATTGTGTAAACTGCTAATGATAGACAACAATTCAGCACTTAATTGACTTCTTTGGTCAATCATTAGGAGTTTACAATTCACTCTCTCTAATCTCTGACGCGTAACAATATAGCCATGCCACACTTGACAACCGACAGGATTGTCTATATAAATCATGAGATCCTAAAATAATATTTTTTGTGAAGCAAAGTAGATAAAGAAATCTCGCACAGCAAATTTTGGTCTTTCTAGACCAGTGGTTCTCAACCAGTGGGCCACAGCATGGATGTCAGGTGGACCACGGATCTCTGCTTATTCTAAAAATAAGTTTGCATGCCGAATAAGGTTGAGAAATAATGGTCCATATGAACAGTCCAGTACCTGTGAACTGGAGGAGCAATGATCTTTTTTTTGAATATCAACTTTCCTGTCATGTTGCTTTATGTTTATTCCAGTGACATTGTAATCATTACATTAAAGTTCTTATTAAAGTGGATGGCAAAAATTTGAGGCCCTTTGAAGTAGGCCCTTTGAAGTAGGCCACGGCACAAAAAATGCTGTTCTAGACTTAAAAATAGAATTTGTGACGCTTCGTGTTACAACTTTGTCTTGCAATCTGCATTGCTTTTATTTTCTCCTCGTGCTAGTATGGAGACCTTACGGGATACAAACTGTGGATCATTGATGTTTTGCTGAAATTATGTGGGTGACTCATAAACGTTCTCGTTCTGTTCGTGCACTCGTTGTTGTACTGTAATCGTTATTATAAATCATCCGTTGGCCTACAAACAGGTCATAAAAGAATAACCATAGTTGCATATCATGATGTAACAATACTGGGTGACTAAGCCGTATGGCCAGGCGTGGCTTCGTCCGACGTGCGGCGGAGTGACCTAGTAAACAAGTATATAAAAAGAAGCATTGCTATTTTCGTTCAGAGAGAGGTTTGGCGATTAAAAATTCAAATTCAAAATTCATTGGCAAAAATTCCATTCGATTCGATTAATCAAGATTCGTGCTTCAACGTCGTGTTGTAATTAAATACATTCGTTCTTGGAGTCAGACGTGCTGTGGAAACACGATTCCCATACTAGTACGGTATGGATTTCTCATTTGACCACATACTGTTCCAATCAAAAAATGTTCTTTCAACAGAAGATGTATTTCTACGAAAGTAAAAGACATATTTGCAATATAACGGTAAGATATCTCACATGGCTCCTGCCTGGCCCAATATTCTACATAGGATTGTAAACAAAACACGCCGGTTTACCCTTGACAGCACTACGAGTTTGTAGTGTTACTTTCAAGCAATTGTACAAGATAGATGAACAGAAGCAGTTTCCGGAAACATAAACAAGATTGAATCTAATTGAACCACAAGCAAAATCAAAACCCAAACAATCCAACACAAAGCACAAAACTTGCGTACCATTTACTTTTGATCGAGAATTCCTTTAATTTTACTTCTAACCGTACAAGTATGAACAAAAACTGAAACTGATATCCTTTCATGAAATTGATACAATTGTAGCCCAACGGCAAGCATCCGACTACATTCCAAGATAAAATGAGTGCACTCCATACGGCGACTAGTTACTTCTATCATGATAGCTACTTTTCATAGATTCCTTCCGGTTTATAACCTGAGGTTGCTGTTGGTGACTTTCTGTTTGTGGTTTGTAGTAGTTGAGGTTGTTACACAATCAAAAGCTAATTAGTCAATAGAAAAAACGTTCCAATAATTGCTCACTAAATGTGGTGTTTAAGGCGTAAGTGATTACATAACAGTAAGTCTTGGCATTTGTGAAACAGTAGCTCAAATAACCCGCGCTCGAGGCTTGCCAGAACTAGATCGTAGATATATTTATAGCAAGCTAGAGAAAAAGCGCAACTTGCAAAATACGGTGTAGATTACAGTAGTTGGGGTTGGCACCCTAGCACTCAGCTGAGATTGCAATTCGTAACTCACTGCACCGCACAATTCCACAAGCCAGCAAACGAACAAGTAGTTGTATTACTAAAAATGTACAACTGTATAAATACAGCCCAGAGCAGAAGAGTGACTTTGACTACAGCAAGCAGCGCAGATTTTATATTACTGATAAGCAGTGTCATGCAGTGGTTAGCAGATTAATTTACTCAATATATAGTTAATTTCTAAGTCAAATATAACAGAATTAATTATTACTGTCTAAGTTATAGGCTGTCCTCTCCATTTACCAGCAAAACAACCTGTAACATACGGTACTTTTAAAATATACGGGTACGCGAGGATCGCTTGGTACACTACGTACCAGAGATGAGCGGTTCTAGGTTTTTTCAGATCCTGATCCGATCTTAATCCGAAACATCAAATCCTAATCCGAATCCTAATTTTGGAAATGCAAATTTTGAAATTGATTTCAACCTTTAATTCATTTGATCACACAAAAGTCAAATCCTAATCCAGATTTTTCAAAAACTCTAAATCCTAATCCGATTTTAATCCGGCTCAAATCTTTAAATCCGGCCGGATCTAGATCCTAGTCCTAATCCGTGCTTATCTATGCTAGGTACGCGAGGATCACTAAGATCGCTTGGTACGCTAAGTTCGCGAAGATAATTTGATGCACTTCGTTGGATTCGCGTTAGGGTTAGGGTTAAGGTTAGCAAAAAGCAACAAGAGTAAGTCAAATTTACTTGATACCAAATTTCCTAAGCCCTGCATCTGTATTTCAAAAAACATTTCTCGGTAGGCTACTTCTAAAATTTACAGGTACGCGAGGATCGCTTGATACAATTCATTAGATTCGCATTAGGGTAAGGGTTAGAGTTAGCAACAGACAACAAGAGTAAATCAAACTTACATGATACCACTTTGCTTAAACCCTAGATCTGTATTTCAATTAACATTTCTGGGCCTCAACGTATCAAGTAGCGAAGCCTCATCTATTCATCTATTAGCGGAATTAACTACTGCCCATTCCATGTGATCACTCGATTCTGTGATTGCTAAGCAAACCTAGCGATCCTCGCGAACCTGCTGCACCAAGCGATACTCGAGTACCTGCTGTACAAAGCGATCCTCGCGTACCTAGTGTACCAAGCGAACCTAGCGCACCAAGCGATCCTCACTTATCTTTATATTTTAGAAGTACCTGTAACATAGTTTTTTAGGTTTCTAAGAAAGCTAAACAGAGTTTCCATTACCAACTATACGATGGTTACATTAACAAGACATTAAGTGGTGAAAATATCTAACACACAGTGCTTCTTTTTTATTTTTTTTAAATATGACATTTTTTGTTAAAAACAGGATGACATTAAGAACGATGGTGTAGCGTGTCGTGCCTCGCACTTCATCGAGCTGCCATGCCAAACATCTTTTTGTCTTTTTACATTTTTTTTGTTTAGTTTGCTTTCGGCGGTTTAGCACCTTGCTCCCGCCGATATGTGTGTGATTCTAGTTGTTTACTGTTAGAGCTGCGTTTGCTAATTTGCAACTTCGTGCGTCCCTAGTTTGACGCCCAGCTCGCGCACCTTTGCTGTTTTACCCTATGATTTTACTGTAATATTAACTGACGAAGTACATACGGTCAGGTTTGTAGCCGCTCGGCTATCTCCTTTTAAAGTACATCGTGCTCCTATAGTTCGCACGCCTGGCGATGTAACCTCACGCCAGGAATCTAGCCTACATGGCTTTCCGGCAACCTAGCCGTGATATTGCAACGCGTATTGTTTATTGTTATTGTATGCGTCTAAAATCACACACATTTATTTTTCTTTTTTTATTAGGGCTAGATTATGTTTATTTTTGTCTTCTCTTGGTAGCTCGGTGATCGCCTTGCCTTTCCCGCCATTAGGTTGTTTATCCGTTATTTTATTTTTTTGTTAATGTGACGTGTGCAGTGCCCTGTTTACATAGACGTGTGCAGCGACCTAATTCCTGGTGTCGCGTGCAGATTTTGTTACCGGCCATGTGGTCGGAGATATTGTGCCCTCTTTCTTCGTCGATCGCCGTGGCGGACGGACGTGTTCTGGTTGTCTGTCATGTTTCTCGTTCGTTGTTGATCGTCGTGGCACAAGGACGTGATTTTTGATTATCTGCCACAACTTGCGCGAATCGATGGAATAAAATATTGCTGTAGTGCTTTCTTCCTTGTGACTGCCATAGTTCCCAGCAATTGGGATTCAGTCAGCACGTTATTGCTCGAAGGAATATGTTTCCTACAATGGGATGGCCAAAAATACAAAAAAAAAACGGGACTGTCTCTTTGAAAGCTGTACATTTGGTCAGCCTAAAATTATATTGGCTACCCCTGAATTATGGCCTAAGATTTCTTTTTAACATTCAACTTTTTTACCAACGAAAAGTTGCCAACTTGAAATCTGCAAATATCTGAAACAAAGCTAAAAATTCTAAAAATGCCACGCTTTGCAATATAAAATTTTGTAAGATTATAAAATGCTTGGGTATATCATATAGTTCCGATTGATACAAAAAAACTCTTTGATTTGGAATCAACTTTAAAAAAATCCCCAGTTTGGTCTTAAACATTTTTCAAAATCTAAATTTTCAAAAAATCTCAAACTTTTTCGAAAACTCACAACATTAGCAATCACGTGTAAGAGTGAGCAAAAGGAGTAATCAGGGCCGTTGAGAAAATAGTCCGGGTCCAGTACCAAAATCAATTCTGGGCCCCCTTTAACAAGGATCTGGAAAAGTGGAGTTGCCGGGCTTTGTTCAATTACAAATAAATGATAGTTTGGCATAATTGCTTAGAAAGTACTTTTCTTTCTGTGCTTTTTTCTTTTTTAAACTCCACTCTGATACGCGCAAAACATTGCTGTTTGGCTACTTTATTATTCAAATAATCAAATTTTCATATCTGGGGTAATAACTCAAGCACAGTTATACTTATAATACTATGTCTATGGAATAACATAAGGCCAAAAGTAATTTGGAAACAAAATGTGAATGATTGCAATCCATCATTATCGGTCGCCAGTGATCCGTAAGAAAACTGCAATCTTCCTATTTAATAGAAATAACAAAACATTACAGAACTGATGTAAAATGATTTTGCAAAATCTGACCATAAAAAAATTGATTGATCCTTATGAGATATCTGTGTTTAAAATTTAGGGGTTTGGAGTCTAAAGTCATGCTATGTTTAGGAAGTTATGTGCTTTAAGAGTTACCGAAATCAGATTTTATGTTTTTGGCCACAAGGCCAGAAAATATTCTGGGGGCTGAAATTTTTTTGAAAAGGAGTTTTAAGCCAATTTTTTATGGACAAAATGAAGAAAACATTTTTCATCAGGTCACAAAAATTATTACATAAGTTATGCATTTGTTAACATAAAAAATACAAAGCTTAGGCCTAATCTTTTGTTAATGTTGCAGGCAACGTTTTCAAAAAGCGGCCTCCTAAAAATTTCCGGCCCCTGTACCAAAGGTACCCCCTTGTCAACGCTCCTGGGAATAACTGATCATAGGAAGATTTTACTCACCTGATCAAACGTCATCAAAACTCGCTTCCGAAAAAGTGGCTGACCAGTGTCAACATTTGACATGGAGCTGCATAGAAGTGTTTTTGTTTTTGTGAATATTGGATATATTATTCACAATTGCCCTTTCTTCATTTACCATGTTTATCCTCCACTCACGAGAAAGCGAATGGTATTGCTATATTTTGTACGGGATGTCCGCGCTCGCATGGGAGTTTTCCTTTCCAAGGCATCTGGGCCACCTGTCTTTCACATAAAAGTGAGTTCGTCCTGTTAAGTGCCTTGCTCAAGAACACAACAAGCGAACTTACCGGCTTGTTCTCCACAACCTTCCATAAATGCCAAACGCCAAGCAGGGAAGCTGTGGATACCATTTTTAAAGTCGTTTTGATTCGACCCGACAAGGGGAATTGAAGCCCAGTTCTACAAATCATGAAGCGCACGCTCTAACCACTACGCCATCGCGTCGGTCGTTTTTTTTACGAATAAAATGGAGAAAATAGATCTTTATTACATACACTATAATATGTTTTTTCTGATCTTAAGGAATGAATCTGCAGTCAAAATTAAGCAAAAACGTGTTAAGGCTGACTTGTTATTGCTAGTAGTCAGCCTGGTTTGATTGGTCAAACATGCAGGCTTAGTCTAGCAAGCAAAGCTACTGGTACCTAGTGAAGGCCTTTGCACGTGGTTCCCGGAGAACCGCTCCGTGGCCCCAAAAGGGGGCCGACGATCCCTTTTGAGAAATCATGGACCAGACCATGAGATGTGACGTTGAAAACTGTGGACAAACTGTCACTTGGATCTAAATCGAAAAGAGTTTGCATCCAGATAGATATTTTTTGAAATGTTGTTTTGGCTTGCTTTGTCGCCATAGCAACAACTTGTGCATGTTTTCGTTAATGTTTGATATTTCACAAGAACTAATGTGTGTTTCCTTGTTGTATATTCCATTTGTTTTGGTTATTTTTGTTTGGATATTTTCATTTCTTATAATACTTGAGCTTTAGGCCTTTTTTCCGCATAACGGTTTTAGCCAAGCTCCCATTTCAGACTACTTTAGTCAACGATTTCCTGTACTCCCAGTGAAATTTTACAGAACACAATGTGATTTAGACACATCAACGAATTTGCAATTTTTCGTGAATGAAGTATTGGATTTAGCCAGGTTCTAGTTGACCAAATCAAGGGGTAAGCCAACCTGAGGTTAAAGTCAACCAGCAGCTAACTGAACCATCTGTGATGACTTCAATCCTTAGCTGCTTAGTTTAGCTTTTTATCGCGAGCAAGAATGTCAGATTCTAGTGGCACTTAGATTTGGGTTATAGATCTATGGTTAATGAAATGCGATGAGACCTATCTGCAGTAATTGTACCAGTAATACACTTCAGTGCTTGAATGAGCCCTCCACTCGGTATTGCAGCTGTTGCCTCTGATAGCTGAGTGTGATCTTGGGTTGTGATTACAATTTTGTCGAAATTTATTGGTGTAAAATTAATCATTTGTTTGTGACTTCTTAGTTAGCTTAATAATGACAGATCAGTGGTGAAATTTATTTGGGTAAAGAGCAAATGAAGTTGCAGCAGTAAATAAAACAGCAACTTGTGGGACCAGATGAGAATCAAAAACGGCTGAGACCGAAGTTACCAGTAATTCTAATGAGCTCAGAGTGGATAAGAAAAAGAAAGGGAATTTGAACTCTTTTGAACATAAAATGTAACTCTAACAATATCTAAAATACAGTGAATGTAAATTAAGCAGTTAAGCAGTTATTTTTTGATTGTTTAGTAGAAAAATTGTATATTTAGGCCAAGTGCTTTACATTTCACCAGTTGAATGTCTTACCTGTAATTGTATAATGCCAAATGTAAGAGTCTCCTGAATATTGGCTCTGGTAGTAAAAAATGTTGAAGTGTTTTCAGAGTCCTTGTACTTAATTGGAAAGCTGATCCATGAGCTGAAACAAAATGAAGAGCTCTGGATTAAGCTGTCAAGATTAAAATCAGATCAAAAAGTTTATGCTAATTAAGTGATTGATGCAAGTTTGTGATTGTATTAGTATCAGACTTCAAATACTGACAATAGAAAACGTAAAGTTTTATTGAACTCTGGAAAAACTATGGAAGTTTGAAAGACTGTAAAGTGGTCTTACAGTCTTTGAGCTAATAACTGAATAACCATCCTTACTTGCTGTTGTGTGGTTGTGGTTGGCTTAGCCATAGTTTTAACTCAAAGGGTAGCTCAAGCTTCAAACAAGTCATAGTTTTGTTTGGCCATGCACCATAATGCTTTGAGCTGTGAATGTGGGCTATATTTCACCTACTGGCACTGTTGGTCTTATACTCAGTTTTACATGCACCATGGTTTACTTTTAGGAAATGGCTATTTTGACATTGATGGCATTTTACTCTTGTAGACTATTTTGCCGTAATCATTTTTGTGTGTTTGTATTGCCATAATTGCTAATATTCTGCAAGTGATGCTGTGGTGTGTTGATAGTGCACCTGCCTTGAAATGCTATGGTTGCAGGTTGGAATCTTGGCTGACAGGGCACTTAGAGAAAGGCAGTGAACACTGAAGGGGAGGCCTGATATATGAACATATGGGGCAGTGTACAGTGTGGGGGAGTGCACACTGGGGGTGCAAATTTTTTTAATTGATTATTAAAATTGACCAATCAGAAACAACTAATAGTCACATGTTCAGTATATCATTAAAATTGACCAATCACAAATAGATCATGGCAAAATAGCCTCCAAACGTAAAATGTCATTGATGGCAAAATAGTCACTGCCTTATTTTTAACAACTTGGCATGTGTCAAAATTTGGGGCAAAGATAAACTGGAGAGAAAGTATGCTCACCTAAGTAGTTCACATTTCCAAAATTGAGCTCATTTCTTTAGGCCAATTGCTAATAATTTAATACTTTAAACAATTTTCCTGCCTGTTTTATTGCAAGATGAAAATCTAAACTCCTGTTTTTATGATCCTGTTTTGTGCGACAAACACTTTATTCAGAAGCAAAAATTGGCAATTAGTATGACCAAATCTGTGTGTTTTGGGTTAAAGTTACATTTAAGAATTTAAAATAATGGCATAAGCTGCTTTTACAAAAAAACTGAAAAAGAAATAGCTTTCATAGCAGAAAATATTAATGACTCTGTGTTTAGGGTTGGATCTGAGTTGTATTTTGGTATAGTGTTAGAGTTGGGCTTACAATCAAAATTGGGGGCACAAAGTCAGTTACATTTGTTTAAATTGATATCATTGTGCAAATGTAGAGATTTCTGATCTCAGAATGTGTTAGAAAGTCTAAATAAAGTTTTCTGTCTCATAAAAACATGTGTATTTTCCATGTTTTAGATAACCAAACAAATATGATGAGCAACACTTTTATTGAACATAGGAAATTCAACAAAGCATAAGAAAACTAGCAATTTATTTTCAGAACTGTGCCTAAATATTTACCCTTACGAAGTTACCAAAAGGGGACACAAAGCAGATGTTGTTTTTTGTTAACTTTCTTATGATTTGTTAACTTTTTGATGTTTAATGAAGTGTTGCTCATCATATTTGTTTGGTTAACTAAAATATGAAGAAAAAGTTTCCCACTTTCTGAAATCAAAAGTATGCGTTCTGATGTAATGTTGCCTAACACACATAAATTGCTAAAAAAGTTAGCTGAAAGAGTACAAGATTATGGTGCATTTTTCGTTGGAAGCATGATGCTTTAGACTTGTCATTAGAAAATTGCAGGTTTTTTGCTCAGAGTGTTTCATGCATGCAGCAAGGCCGAGAATAGCCAGAATGCATGAAAGCCAGTATCTTTTATTCACACTATGACTTGCACCAACCACAATCACATATATGAGTGGCTGTTGATTTAAAGACAGTGAGGTTATTTTACAGCCTATCAAAAACTTTATTTTTCTGTATTCTATGAGTGAAATAAGTTTTCATTTTTTTATTGCAAATTGTGTTGTTACATTTTGTTAAATTGTGTTTTCTCTCTTGGATATGTGTATTGCATGGAATAGAATGAATATTAAAACTCTTCAACTAGAAGTAGCTTGAATCAGTGTTTGCCATAGGTTTTGACAGTTTGGTATGTGCTCGAAAATTTTTGCTATGAGCTGATCATTAAGTGTGCTCTGTGTTTAAATCTGGCAAATATATAAAGATAAAAGATCATAGTTATTGCTATCATGCAAAGTTAGTGCCTTTGATAACAGATGTGTTAATTAATGCTGCTACCATGTTTAGAAAAAGCACTTGTAGTAGCTTTGAAAACATGTTTCATGTCATGAAGTGAGTATGCCCTCCAAAAATTGCAAATTTGCCAAAAAAAGTTCACCCTAGTGGAACTATGAATAAAATTTTAACTGTGAACTAAAAGAAGTTGAAAATTACACTGTGCAATTTTTTGCATATGTTTGCCCATTTCACTCAACTAGATTGACAAACAGACAGTAATGCTCAGTCTGTACCATGTTTGCAATGAAGACTTTTGTCTTGAAGTCCCCCTATAATCAGTGGCTTTCAACTTAAATTCCACAAGAAGGTGTTGGGGGGTCTGTGGTTGCCTTGACCCAAAACATTGACTTTTATTTGTTTTTTAATGGTCTGTATATTCAATCATAATCAGAACTACTAAAATCACATACGTTGTTGCACTACTGTCCACATTTTGTGGATATCCAATGGAGCATGATTTTTCAATGATGTTCATCAGAGTTTTTGTATTAAAATCAAAAGAACAAAAATTACATTTGACTGGGACTAGGAAAAGGGAAAAATGAAAAAATTGATCACACCATTATTTGCCAAAATCTTATTTGTGAAATTAACAATTTTTCAATGTTGTCGGTACACTCCTTTTCCACAAATATTGCAATGTAATCTTGTATGTTTCTTGCAAACCCTGAATCTTGTTTGACAGCTGGATGTGAGATCAGGGCAAATGGTGGATTCAAGCAGTAAAGTAAAGCTCATCTGGGCAACTGCATTTCTAAAAGTGTGCTTTTGATTCAAAACCATTAAATGAGCCTTAACAATAGGTTTTGCTGGACAAAAAGTCAAATTTTTCGAAAATATTTTTTTGATTTAGAATCTCTCAATTTTTTCGGAAAGATACGCAAATTTTTAGCTGCAGTATCAAGCATGTTGTAAAAGAATAGTAGTGGCAATTATAACTTTTTCTGCAGTATGAAAACTCCTCTAAATTTTTGTCAAACAAGTTAGTACCACTTTTGTTATACAAAATCATCTTATTGCATTTGTGAGCATTAATTAAACTATTTGTGTGTGACCTCAGCAATGTAATGCTTTTTGTTCTTTTTTAGCTTGGCATGCAACCAAGCACACACCATCGTCATGATTGTATAAAAACTTGGTTGAATATAACTCCATTCTGCTGTTTAAGGTATGTGAAATTTCTCTGCACGTGTTCGTAGTTTTCTCAAAAAAGTAAACTGCAAGTAGTAGTTTTGCAAGATCATAACTGGTAGAAAAGTTATTTGTGCAAATTTTTTTCCTGTTCTGTAATAGATTTCAGCAATCTTACTATCTTGACCTGAATTTCTATGAACCAGGCCTACTTATTTACCATGAGCAATTCCACACAGAGCATATCCAGTGCTGGAACCACTTGCCCAGAAAAATTTCAGTCCATACTTTCTTGGTTTTAATGGCATGAATGTCCTATCTGAAATTCGGCTTCTGCAACTCACCTACTGCTCATCTACAGATATGCAATCATCTGCAACATATTCATGTTGAATGTTTGTATTTGACAGCAAAACGTGCCATTTATTTTCCTCTGCTCCCGTGTATGCTAATTATTAAACCTTATATATCTAAGAAAACATGTGAAGCGATTTAAAGACATAACAATCTTATAAATAGGTTTGCTGTCTCTGACGTCCAATAAATTTTTTAATTTCATGAATTTGTCCCTGTCCCTGCCAGCCCAAATGATAACTGTTGACAAAGCTTTAATTTCTTCCATTGAAAAGATGTAGTGATTTTGAGGCATAGATAGAGTGCACTGAAGCTCCCTCACTTTTTTAGTAGTGTTTGTGAAAACAGTTTTCATCATTTCTTCTGTGAGCATAACTAAAAACTCTTGCTTTTAGTTTGTGGGGTGGCAGTAGCTCTAGTTTTGACATCGTCTTTGATTAAGAATCTGCTGAATTGTGTATAAAATGTCACTTCTTGGTATACAGTCAAGATTATGACCTTTGTCATTACTTTGGCGAGCATTTGTAGCTTCATCACTTGAGGCTCCATCATTACCATGTGTGTCATTATCAACTCTCTTCAACTAGTGCTATATCTTATCATCAACAGCAATAGCAGTCTCCTCGTCATCCTCACTGTCTTTTCCTTCTATGAACTACTTTATATCTTCATTATCATCAAAGCTCACTTCATCTACCAACCCTAGTTGATTGCATACTTCCCATAAAGTAGGTTGCCTACTCATGATTACATTTATTGCACTCTTAGTGTGCAAACTGTTACCAAGTAAATAAAATCCAATAGATAGAAACTCTTTTTAATAATTGCTTATAACAGCCTCATCGAATGATGCAAAGTGTGCTTACTAATCCTGGTCATGGCATCGTATTTTCAGCAATGTTTGGTAAGAACTTCTTAGATGTTGTTTTGTCATTAACTGTTTCTATTTAGAGTATCTGTGTAGCCAAACTTTACTTCTTGATATTACAGCCAACTGCCAAACATCCAAAGAATTATTACGGTTTTATGGAGCTTATAGTGCTTAGGGTAAATACAAATGTCCTTGGACACAATTATAAAGAGTTACTTTTATCCTCTACATCTTCCAGTGATAAGCTAACAATGAAAAAGCTGACCAAGCAGTTGTTGGCACAACAAGGAACTATGACGTGACACTAATCTTTTGTTGTTCTTGTTACACCAAAGTGGCTTGTCTAAAATTCCCAGAGAAGCAGTTACTTGCTGTGTATCAATTGCGGGATTAGCCTGCTTTTCACATAAATATATTCAAGAGCAAAGCACACGCACAACAAAATAGGGTAACCCCAAGCCAGTTCTTAATTTGATACATTATGCAAGTTAAAATCATTTGTCTGCAAATTGTGAACAGTAATGTAATAACATGTGTTTTAAAATAAAAGAACAAAAAATTTTTTCCATAAAGCGAATTCACAAATTTTTATCATAGTCGAAAAACAGCTCCACCAAATGATTGTTTTGTAATAACATGTGTTTTAAAATAAAAGAACAAAAAATTTTTTTCATAAAGCAAATTCACAAATTTTTATCATAGTCGAAAAACAGCTCCACCAAATGATTGTTTTGAAAGTAGCAGTACATTTAGTGACCTGTGTCAACAAAGCATTAGCAGTGGAGCCGACAAGGGTTAAGTTTAAGTGACCAGGAAGTATTAAAATTATTAATAGTAGATTAACTGTAGTGGTCTCTATGACGTCCAAATAGGTGTCAGTAGGGATGGGCAATTCAGGATACCAAATCCGAAGGATTCGAATCCCAAACTATTCGAATCCAAATTGCCAATTGAAATCGGATAATAGGATTCGGTTTATATTCTGCTTATGAGCTTTATCACGTTGCTTGGTTGCAGATTTTCTTTTTGTAAAAGAATCAGTTGCATGCAATTATGCTAAAATTAACTCGCACACAGGTAAACATGTAGAAAGCTTAAATGTATTGCACTGCAGTAAACTCGTTTTCTGATTGTGCTTTTGTTGTTGTAAACTTGAAATAGATGCTTTCATGTTGATTGTGCTAATTGCAAAAAAATGAATTCGGATTCTGGATTCAATTTAATTTTTCTAGAATAGTATAGTATTCTAAACTGCCCATCCCTAGGTATCAACAACACGTTGGCTATTATTTCACTTTGTAAAGTGCAGTCAATTTTCATGCATCCGATGTTCTAGTAATGGCCTCTTACAATGAGTGCTTTTTTTACTTGCTGTGTGGAAGAAAGTGTTGTAGCAGCATATTTATTCATGACAATAGTTAATAGAAATTGAAACCTTTTAGCTCATGCGCAAAAGGTGTGATGGTGGTCGGAGTGTTAACTGGTTATGCTAATTTGTTGTAAAAGCAGCACCCAACCATCTTTTTGTAGAGCTGTGTGTGTATAGTCAAATGGTGCTGACATTTTATGCATGCATTTTTATTTGAGTAACTATTGTAAGCGCTGCTGGGAGAAGGGCAAAAGTGGTCATGCTTCATCAAATGCATGGACTGGTTAAGCTATTTGTAACGAAATAGGAAATATTTTTTTGCCTTTGGGGTGATTGCCACTGGCTACTATTGTTTTCTTTAGATTTCCTTTTAAACTATAGATGTGTTAACTTTTCTTTGACTTTTCGTCATGCAAAAATACATGTAGTTACTTAGCAGTATTCTATAATTTTTTGGAGAATGGCCCACTGATTATGGTTTCAGAAATAGCATGCCTTTTGCACCACAGACTTTTGATCCAAAATCTTATTTTTATACTACCACCATTTGTACCGAACCTTTGTCCTCATGTTGGCCCACACAACCATTTTTACAAATGCACTCCAATGTATAACCTAAGAGTTTTTGAATTTTTTTGGTAGGATTATCTAATCACATTAGTATGAACTTAACTGTGATTCTTTTAGTCTTGCAGACGCTAAAAGAATAAGAACGTCAACTTTAAAAGCAAATTCAATACTTTCTTGTGCAAACATTTTTATTCCCCATTCCATTTAGCTCTCAACTTCGTTTGCAAACCAGGCAAAAGTCAAGCTGCAATAATTTTTGTTGGATTAGCACAAAAAGTTTGTGAAGTTCATAACGCTTACTTGACTCCTATAAAATTCAGCAAGATTGGCGATGGGCGTAGAAAAACAAAATAATTTGTTTTACCATATTTTTAGTAAATATGAAAAGTTTAGTAGTTGTATAAAATGTTTTAAAGCAAAAAATTTGGTTATCAAGTATTAATATCTTTAAAAAAGAAGCATAGCTTATTGGTTAGGTGTTGCAGTTGCTTGTGACTTATATTTGTGTAGTCTGATTGATGCGCGAGATGATTAAATATTGATGCATTTGAAGTACGTTTTATTTGCAGTGACTTCACTTGACAGTTATACATTGTGTTTGGTGATATTGTTGTAATATGGCCAGTGGTGTTGTTATTCGGTTGAAAAACTTACCCTTGGCTGCTGGAACAATTGATATAAGACGTTTTTTTAATGGTTTGAGAATTCCTGATGGTGGTGTTCACATCATAGGTGGTGACGATGGCACTACATTTATTTTATTTTCAACTGACGAAGATGCACGTCAGGCAATGCTTCAAGATGGTCAAGTGCTTTGTGGTTCAGTTATTAAATTGATGCTAAGCAGCCATACAGAGATGAAAACCGTTATAGAACAAAGCCAAAGAATCTGTGAGCAACTAAGAGGCCAGAGACCTCCTGATCCACCGATAACCAACTTGTCAAGCCGTTCTACTGCATCTAACTATCAAAAACCTCAAGAAAGACCTCAGACAAAGCCAACAAATCAAGAAGTTCCAGCAGAGTCACTGGACGCCAATGATGTGTATATAGAGATTAAAGGAATGCCATTTAGTGTAAATCAAACTGATATTGTTTACTTTTTTTCATCGTTATCAGTTTCAGCCATAAAATTTATGCTCGATGATAAACAACGAAAAAATGGTTCTGGTTACATAAAATTTTCGTCTCCAAAAGACAAACAGTTGGGATTGAAACGCGATCGAAACTTTATTGGTAGTCGATTTGTAAAGCTAGCTTCTGCCACTGAACGGCAGTGGCTTTTAGCAAATTCTCATTATGAAACCATTCGTTTAGCATCAGAAAATGCTATTAATCGTAAACGACAGCAAAGTGTGACTTCCACTGATGAGGCTTTACCAAAACGGTCAAGAGAATTATCCCCATTAAAATCTGATAATTGTGTTGAAGTTCGTGGCTTACCAGCAACTTCAACTTTTAAAGATGTTGGTGATTTTTTTTCACGTTTAAAGTTTGCTGAAGGAGGTTTGTATGTTGAAATGAATGGCAGTGTGTGTAAAGGTATTGCATATGTTGAATTTGTGTCCTATGCAGATTTTAAGCAAGCTTTAGATAAAGATGGAGATATGGTCAATGGTCATCAGGTTCGTGTTATTAGTTTGTCAAAGCAGAATATGTTGGAGCAAATTAGCAAGCATAAAAAGCAAATCAAAGCAAAAAGAGAAGAACAAGAAAAGAAGCTGCGAGATAAGAAATCAAAGGAAGTAGACTTTCATAAAAAAAAGGATCAATCTCGCAAACAGAAAGATATGAATGAATGGTTGAGAAGACAACATATTAAAGAAGAAAGTGAGCGAAAGCGATTAGGACAAGAAAAACCATCTGTGGAGGAAAGTAAACAACTTGGTCAATTGCTATTAGATGCGAAAGCAATAGAAAATTTAAAACTGACAGAAGATAGCAAGTTGAATGAAGAACTCAAAGCTAAAATATTAGAACTTGCCGAACAAGCTAATTCTATTGCTGATAATGTAAAGGTTGAAAAAGCTGAAGAGCCTTTACCTGGTGCCGAAGAGATGGATATAGTAGACGATGCCAATGAGGAACCAAATGTTCAAACTACTACTATTCAACAACACATAGCTGTACCTTCCACTACTTTGGGCCTTACTATGCTTGGTAATTCTGGAAGTGTAGTAGCTCCACAAGTTCCAGTTGGATTTAATCCATTGATCAACCCACCTTTTTCACTTGCTGGTCTTTCCACTATACGACCTCCACCTTTACCTGGAACTTTGCCTTTTTCATCTGCTGGCCTTGTGCCAGTGCTGCCAAGTGTTCCCTTCATGCCAAGTCCGTCTGCCCCTGTAAATGTACCACATGTTCCACCTGGTGTTGTGCTTCCACCACCAACTCCTGGACTCGGTCTGCCTATCAATACATTTTCTGAAACAATGGTAACAACAACACTCGCATCGAGTGTTGTTTCTCCTGTTGTCAATAATCTTCAAGGTACATTGGTTGGTCATTTTCCAGAAACGGTAAACTCTGAGTATGCCCGAGTTGCAAATGCGCCATACTATGCTACAGAAGAGCATGTGCGTCACTTCTTCAGTGGGTTGAACATTCCTGAAAAAGGCATTCAATTTATAAACAAAGCTGATGGCCGACGATCTGGTCAGATTTTTATTAAGTTTGCTTCAAAAGAAGATGCAGCAAAAGCCGCTTTAAAAGATGATAGTAAATTTCTTGGAAGAAGCGTTTTGGTTAAAACAGCTACCATGAAAGTTCTTTCCGTCATTTATCAAAAACTTACAAAAGGCAAAGAGTATGTTCCCACATTCGGGTCATCGAAAGCCAGCAGTAGTGTAGAAGATGACGCAATTGCAAAGCAAATTTTAGTTGATCAAATGACATGTGTGTGCATTGGAAATATACCTCCAACAGCAACGGAAGAAGACATCGTCAAGTTGTTAGATGGCATCAAATTTCGGAAAAATAAAATTCTTATTGTAAAGAATACTGATGGAAAGTGCAGAGGAGATGTGTATGTTGAATTCGAAAGTTCTTTTGAGTGCATAAAAGCTGCTAACTTGCATGACAAAGCTAAAATTGGAGAACAAATCATTCGGGTTCTTCCTTTGACATTTGAAGCTATGATAAAAGAATTTAATAGTAAACAGCACCAATCTGCAGGTACTCAAGTTGCCAAATCAAACGGTCATAATTATAAAACAGTTGTTGCTTCAGAGACCTTGGTGCAGCCGTTTGACTTTCAGGGTTATCAAGGGCCACCTCAGAAATTTGAGAATATTACAAAGACTGGAGCCCCTCCTATTCCTTCAAACTTTATGAGGTCCCAATTTGACCCACTGCCCCGATCATTCCCAGACGTACCACCCCCTCGTCATCCTTTTCCTGACTTGCCAATGACACTGCCCCCCTTAGGAGCTCCTGATGTGTTGCTCCCACCTACTCCAGAAGAGCTTGTAAGAATGCAAATGGATCCTGTTTTTGGGCTGCCTCCTCATGCACCACCCCCTTTGCCATCTACTTTATTTATGAATCGTCCTCCACTTCCTATCAACAGTCCTGTAGCAACAGTAAAAATGAGCAACCTTGCTTTTCGAGTTACAAGAGAAGATATTATGGAGTTTTTTGCTCGATATGACCCTTTGCCTGATTCAATAAAACTCATGTATAACAATCAAGGAAAACCAACTGGAGATGGAATTGTCTCGTTTCCGAATTTTGAAGCTGCTAAAGCAGCTGTTGAAAAACTGAATTTCCGACGATTTTTGGCGAGAAAAATACGATTGACTTTGCATTAGAGTAATCATAAGCTTTGCTTGAAGTTAGATGTGCTATTTGCTGAACTTGTGACTGGGTTGTATGCTCAGTTTTCTTGTTAAAACTTTTGAAACATTTTGAAGAATTTGCTACTATGTTAGCCTTGTGGAGAAGTGGAATTGCGTTGCAATTTACTTGCCTAACTATTTTTTTGTGCATAGCTAATGTTTGCTGTGGGTGCATACTTTTACACAAAATTTTTCACTGATTTAAGTTTCATTTGCTTCTTAAATGTTTTTATGCATAAGTTTACAGTGAAATTGCTTACATTCAATTTCATTTCAAGCACCCATTAATTGATATGGCAGAAGTGGAAGTTAAGTGACTCACGGGGAGGCTTAGCTAGAGACTATCACATTGTTTTAGACAATGGGCATCATTTTTGAAATTCTGCGTGGCTGCATTTAGGGAGGAGAAAAGCAAATGAAAACTTTCCAGAAAAAAATTTTAGATAGCATCATCGCTTTGCTCTAAATTTTTAAGGTTAAGGAAAGAAATTTGCTCGTTTTACCTTGGACAGATTTCTATTTGCCCATAAGCGAATGTGATCAGCAGTACATCGTTGAGCGGGTACTCGAGTTAGTATTTTCGCTTTAGTTCAAGTGGCGCCAAACTGCTTTTTACTTGCCTGTGGCGACAAACTGCTGGACTATGTTGTGACCTCCTTGAAAAACAGGACTTGTAGCTAACTGTGTTTGCGGGCATTTGCAGCATGCTTTAATCGCTTATTTGGTTGGTGACTTTATAATACAAGGTTTTATATTGTTGACGCACCAGGGTGGGAGTTAGAGCGTCCGCTTTGCCTTCGTTTGACCTGGGTTCAATTCCCTTTTAGCGAATGGCTTAATAGCCTGTGCACATTTTCATTTTCGGCACAACATCAACGTATCAACGATATCGATTTTACTTCACTTTTTCCCCACATTTCGCAAGCTAAGACGTGCGGATTCATTGTATGTCTACCACTACACACTCACTTTCGAACCAGTCTTTCTAGAGCATTGTGGCACCTTCAATTTCGGAAGCCTTTCCTAGCAAATACCAATTTTTTTATAGAATTTGAACTCCTGACCTCTCGATCCGACAATGATCACTACACCACGGCGGCTACTCATCAATTAACGATGCATCTTTCTTAAAAACCCAGTTTCTGTGGCTTGGGAAGCAAAGGTTCTGCTTGGTAAAACGAGTTTTATAGTTTAAGGGAGGAATGGTTCAAGGCACTGCTGTTAGTTGTGAAAGCTTGTATCATGAATATTCAAATCAGTTTTGTGGTAGTTCACTTTTGATCATGGAAACGCACTGACTGTGATATCAAATTGTGCTGATTTAAAAATGTGAGTTTTGTAAATTCCTATTGGCCATTTTTGCTGCAGTCTATTTCTCACTTTGGTAAAATTACTGATTTCATAAGATATTAACGCGCATTTATTGCTCATAATATTCTGCAAATATTTTAGCTGGATTAATGTGGTTTTAATCCCAATGTGTTGCTCTGTGCTGACGACCACAAAGCTTCTAGAACATAAAGTTTTCCAATATAAAATTTGATGTTTAAACTTGCTGGTACTCTGTTTCGCGATGCTATTTTGTGGTACGGTTTTGTTTTGTGGCTTAATAAGTCTTATCAAAGTTTACTTATGATGTTGAGTAGAAAATGAAATAGCATTGGTTTTCTTAATTTCCACTACATTGGTGTGTGAGAATAGTGCTGAAAGTACTGATACAGCCATGTGCTGTGTAGTACATCATTTATTGTATAGTAACTATTGAATGGTGCTGTTCTCGTGGTTTCAATGTCTTCGATTGCTTTCTTGTAACAGTAGTTTAGTAGTTTCTGCGGCGCGATTTTGTTAATGGCCAGAAAGTTATGGTATGCATTGACTGTATTTTAGCTGTTGAAGTGGCATTCCGGAAGGAATAATGTTAAACCAAATCTTGAAATTTTATTGTGATTTTATCTTTCAATTGCATTGTTTTGATCGCAATTTAGTTCGTAACCTTAAATATTCGTTAAGAAAGCCGTCTTCAACTTTACGGCTTGGCTGTCATAACCTGATATTATTTTTTTGCTACATAGTGTTAGAACTCTACAATGACTTCCGATAATGTGCTACGTCATAGATCAGCTTGTGGCATTCATTGTCGCAGAAGTAGTTACCTGCGCGGTGGTGTAGCGGTTGGAGCGATTGCTTCGCCGTCGGTAGAGTCTGGTTCAATTTTCATGTTCAGTCATACTATAGACTTTAAAAGTGCTATTCACAGATCTTCTGCTTGGCGCTCAGCAATAGTGGGGACAATGAAATATACAGGGTGGTCCAAAAGTAGGTGAACAGTAAAAAATTTTTACATAAAAATCGCACGTTTACTTACAAAAGATAAAATAAAAGACTAAATTGAATAAATTTTAATACTATTTATTAACGTAAATGCTCAAACTATAACCAACAAATAATCTTTTTTTTACTAATATTACCTAATTTAGGTATAAGCCAATTTTGACTACTGTCCACCTACTTTTGGACCATCCTGTATAATCGAATTTACTGTCATGGTTGCAAAATGTCAAAGCGACAAAAACTTCCATGAATACTGATTTGTTGCAGCGTTATATTACATATATTTTTTGACCAATTTGTTTGAAGAATAGAATTTTTTTTAGGTGAAGGGGAATTAAAAAAGTTCTCTTGGAAGGTTGAGGTGCTAGAAAGGTGAAATTTTGTTGAAAAAACAAGGATATTACCTGTTTTGCAAATGGTCAACTCTTAGCGTGGCTATAATTTTGACTGTTGGTTTATGCCAACTCTCATTCTTCTTGAGAGATCGTGTTGATTGTGAATACGTATTATGCAGTGAAATAGAATGATGCTTCTGTTGTGCCTGTTTTTGAATAAGTAGAATTGTGATTTTTAACTGTTGCGTAAGATTGCGCTAATTTACGGTACGCTGAGACAACTGCATTAGATGTTTTTTGTTTTTTAAGCGCTCAAATCAGTGACGTCACGCTGGAGCAAGTGGCTTCCAAACTATATTTTTTTCTGTACGTGGGACTCGCGTGTGATTGCTTTATTTTGCCTCACTGCGTGTATTGTGCTTTGAAATTAAGCTGAAATGCCACTTCTAATTTTTTATGTTTCAATCGTCGAAAAAAACTATGGTCAATGTTACATGCCATGGCGTCTAAAACTTATTTTCAAAAGTAGAGATATATACAGAGAATACGTGTCTATTGCAAGCGCTGTAAGCGTGATTGAAGTTCTTCCGACCTCAATCATGTGAGGTATGGGACCCACACTATGGCCCTGTTTTCAAACTGTGGTTTGCCCGTAGTGTGACAACATATCAAACTAAAGTTCAATGTGGGCGTGTAGCTATTTCATACTGTTGTATGTCACCAGCAATGTAGAGCTATTTGACGAAACGGTTGCCATTTTTTTGGAATCAGTCTGCTTGTAATATTTCCGTCACGACAGCCAAGCGTGGCAGCAAGCAAACTTGAAGTTATTTTGGGTCCAGTTTCAAGTAGTTTACATAATGTGCTGACTAAACAAAATTTCAAGCTTTTTGGTCGTGAGCCGACAAGGAAGGTGGCTAATGGCTATGTGAAAACATTTCTGGCCCAGTCATCAAAATAGAGTAAAATGTCAACTTAACAGCAGTGCTGATAAAGACTACTTGGTAAATACATATTTTTAGTAGTGTTGGTTCTGATGTGTAAACACTGCCGGTTCTTCATATAATATTGTCGGTCGCAGTAGCAAATTATAAAATTTGGCATAGGCAAAATACGCCTCCGTGTTTGTATTTTTGCCTGCGAAAGTTATACAGATATAGATCCAATTTCAAGCTGCATCTACATTTTCTAGGCAATTAAGCAAAACTTCAAACTCTCCAACCTTGCGTGCGTTAAAGTGGACAATGTGTTACAGTAGCTTAGTGTCCGTCGTGCTAGTAGATGAAGCGTGAAAACTGTATCTAAACCAGTGCTGTCGCAAGAGTACAGAAATCAGGGAGCAGTAAAAGTTGGTAAATGAGGTTCCACAGCAGCTCAAAAGTCGTCATGTTTTTTGCGTTTAAATCTAAACCAAATGGAACCTTGGATTTAACATCAAAAGATTGGTAGGAGCTCTACAATTTGGTGTTTCAACTTATTCGTCAATATTAGCTGAAATGATGTTTGAAGACTTCGAAATGCCATTTGATATTGGCTAAATGTAACTTCTACAAAGTTTTGTACATATGTGCTGCATGTCTGAGGGTTATTTTGTCAAAATGATTGTGCCATCTTTTGTAAATAAAGTGTACAAAAACTGCATTTTCTCCTGTTAGATGACACGGTAGGCTTACTTTATGTGATAAAAAGTCAGCAATCGAGTTGCGAAACCTGGCACGTGGCCAGGGTATTTATGAGAAGGCGGGGTCAATCAAAGCTGAAATGATTTCTTTTGGAACCAAAATTGGCAACACTTGAAAAATGGCTTTTCTCTTTTGGAAGAGAACATAGTGACATTGCTACCACCCTTGGTTATTTTCCTGAACGACGATCTACCTTTGAAAACTGCTTGCCAGAACCGGTAGTTATAAATAGGCATTGTACAGGCTTAGTACCGGTATACATAGTACAGGCATAGTAAGCATAGAACAGGCATAGTGATGATAACTAGAGGTTTTAATATGAAATCTCATTGTACCCCCTTAATGCTTAAATCTAAACTCATAAAATTATTATTTTTTTGAAAGGAAAGGGGTAAGGCTTCTTCATATTGGTGCGACTGGTTTTCGGTCGCACACCTTCCCTACGATCTTTGTACCGGCACTATGTATACTACGCCTGCTATGCCTAATTTGAACCATTCTGCCAGAACCCCACAGCCTATGTATGCTTTAACTAAAATTGCTTCCAACGTCATAATGTACCATTTTTACAATCGGTTAGATCAGGGGCGTGCAACCTTTTTTCAAAGAAGGCAATGTTACAATAGTGTTAGGATTCCGTGGACTAGTCAAGCTCTTGAAGTGAATGTTGGGGTAAGACTATGTATTGCATCTTCCGGAGCCTCGAGCCTAAGTATTAGGGGGACTAGGTACTCAAGATTTCCCACTGCTCTTTTTATCTATTAGTCTGCATCAGTGGTTCTCAACCTTTGTGTAGTTACGGACCCTTTCAAAGAACTTGTCAGTACTGCGAATCCCCTATCTAGACTTTGTTTAAAAGCCGCCATAATGAATATTCTTTAAAATATGAATGCAAAGATCTTTTTTGGAGATCATTGTTTTTAAAGTTTGGATTTGAAGTTTTTTAAAACCGCAAGCGACCCTGCCGAGAGCCGCAAGCCGTGGTGTGGAAACCGCAGTAATAATTATGCAAACCATTAAATATTTAACAAACTATCAAGTAGGCCTAGATCAATTTGTTTTCAGCTTTACAGTATCTAAATTCACCAAAGCATTTGCGGACCCCCTGAGGCCTTCTCCCTGATCCCAGGTTAAAAACCACTGGTCTATATAATTCTTTGTCATTTGCAAAAGCTTAGTGTATTTTTTTTATTTATCTGGCCTAATGGATTATGCCAAATATCCCATATAACTCAGTTCAAAAACGCCACGCCTAGTCACCTCAATGTATACTGCCCCAATTTGAGTGGTTGTGCTGCCATATGCAAGGAGTGCTCCGAAAAGAAAGCATTCAACATCCGTAGTCAAAGAAAAAAGCCAACAATTTTGAGATTTGAAAACAATTACATCCCCAATAAAACTCTGACTGCAAATAAGCTTACGACACTTTGGCACTGACTGTATAATCTGCTCTTGTTTTTTATGGTCTCAGGTGCGACGCCAATGGAGGCAATCTGGGTTATTGCCCCTTTACCCAATACGTAGCTGTGCTTCACCAAACGGAAGAAGTGCCCTGGAAGAAAGCGTACTTCACGACTTCAGTTTGAAAACAATTAAGAATTATGGAATTTTTGACCAATGTTGCCACCCAAATTTTTTTGTTAATTGTTAAAATGTGGCTTGGGAGTTCGTACCCGAAATAAAAAATGACTAAGTATTTTTGGATAATTTACTACGGAAAAGCAGGGGCGCATGCCTCCTAAGTTTGCAAAAATGTGGCTAACGCATATAGGAGCAGTACAATATGGATCTTATTTCAGCAAAATCTTGTTCAAATGCCAATTTGTAGTTTAAAATATCAGTACCTTATTAATTCCAATGCCAGAGACGCGCACACCAAGTCGATGGTATTGGTTTAGTATCAAATGCTTTTAAAAGTACGTGTGAAATATTTCAGATTCTTTGTTTGGAAAACTTTAAATGCGCTGAATTTCTAGAGAGTCGAACTAAAAATGTAATCTGTGGTCACGGGCCACAAGTCGCTTCCTTTGGCCGCAATATTTTCCGCCGCTATCTGCAGGTTGTAAACTCCTGGGTTAAGTAATAACGTTTAAGATGAAGCTCAAAAATGAGTCTTGTATGGTTGACTCGTTAGCATCACCCTAAATTGTTTTTAGGATCCACCTGTTTACTTACCCCTTCCTCTCGATGGTAGCATAGCGAAAGATCATAAAGCCCATGGAGCCAGACAATTCTCCATAGCCTGAATCGGAGGCCGTAAATAGCGTCTCCGACAAGCGTGCGGTGTGAAGAGTTCATACAGTCTGGTTGCCTTAGCGCTGTACGAAGACTTCTCAATTATGCCGATTTTTGAAAGATAAAATTTCAAAAGACTGTGCTTGTTGCAGCAAAGACAAAACAAGAGTGGGCACAGTAAGCATGATAAAAAAAAAAGCACAAGCTTTTCAGTGGATCGATGGGGGACTTGTGCGTCAAAAACTTTTGAGAAGGGGCGCCACCAATCCAAAAAAAGAGGCCAACAAATATGAGAAGAGAATCTGCAATGGATTTTAGGTGGCTGACGCAGCGTACCTCGTCTGGCCAGTGCATCGGTTTTGTCATGAGACTCGGAAGAAATGAAAGATTGAGGACCCATTGCCGTCAGATGATATAGGAAGAGTAGTAAGTCAAAAGTTTTTGCCAAATGTGCTAGAGAGTGTGAGAGAAAGTAAAAGTCCTTTAGAAGGGCAAGTGGTAAATTTACTATAGCTGCCAAGACCACCAAAGAGCTTGCAGAGTGGCGCAGGTTTCAGTACCACAAAGTGTACTGTTGGCAAGGATTCCGGAGCCTTATTCTTTGCCGGAAAGAGAGGAAACAGAACAGTCGGTCTAAATTACGGTCGAGTCACGACAGGCAAAAGCAGCTCTTAGGCGAGAAAATAAGTGGTTCCGAGCGAGGGCATGAAGTAGAAAGAGTTGAACACAGTGGTATTTCAGACAAGGAAAGGAGGACAAGCGAGAAGAAACTCCCTGCTTCAACAAAGAAAAAGTATAAGCGGGTTAGTGGAAGCAAAGTCTCTTGAAGAAGGGTTGGAAAGTCTTGGTTTCTCTTTGCGTCAAGCCGAACCTGAAATAGGAAAAGGAAATGTTTAATGAAGGGCCCGCTCATAAGAAGACTGGGCGGAATTGGTCGGGATGACTCGTAAAGGAAAGTTGGAGAGCTTCAGAAAATAAGGGGGATAGATGAGATCCAGACGCGGCAGGTAGTGATGCAACTAGTCGCCAACGTCTGTGATGCAGAGAAAAGGAAACCATCTGGGTGGAACATAGATGAAATTGGCCAGAGAGTAGCTTTGTAAAAAAGAGGTAAGATCTCCTTGGAGGAGCCCAATTACGAAGCAAAGATACTGCGTTAGGATCTAAGACGAGAGAAGAACTTGACTTTTAAACTGCGTTCATAGCACCTTTCGTTTAGCATTTGTTTCTTCCTATTTAATGGTAACTTGCCCTTTTGACCCCATTTGCTGCACGTGTGCCAATACGAGTGTAAAAAAGTCTACTTTTGTAAGACAGTCTTGAGCTGCGAAATCTGTGGTGGCGTAAGTTTGTGTTTATAAACTGATATGCCTACCAGGAAGGAATAAAATGGCGTAGTCAGAAAAGACATGTTGGGAGTGGACAAATTGTAATTGCAGATTTTGGCAATCTGTTTCACAAAATTTTGTGTTGATCTCGAAAAAAGAAATCACTCTTGATTTTGAAGATTCCTATTTAATTATGGAAGGTCTTAGCCCCTCTGGCTGCGCTTATGAACAAAAAAACATTTAATGTAGGAAAAGTTTTAAAAAACCGTTTTGAAACATTAGCAGACTGATTGGCTTCTATTAAATTAAACAATTTGAAGTTTGTAAAGATGCATTAATACTTCATTGAAAGCAAATTCAAGATCTAACCGTTGCTTCAAGGAACCTCGCTTTATTATATCCCATCAGATTTTTTTGGCTTGGATCTATTTTGCACTATGCGGTTAACTTTGCTCAAGTAATCGTCCTTCACTTTTGAAAAAGACTATGCTCGCAAAAAAATTAAGGTTCTTAGAATTTGCCGACTGCTTTCTATAGACTGCGTTAGTTTCAGCTTTCAATAGATTTTGAGGTGATTCAGCCAATTAACGGGATCTAAGTTGATGGTCTCGGTTAGCGGACTATAACCAGTGGGCGGCGTTAACTCCTCGATTCACTGAGGTCACCTCTGATTTTTCGAGGTCCAAGTTAGAATATATTTATGGAGGGAAGGGAAGTCAGCCTGCTGAAATGTGTTAGAACTGACTTTTTTGTGTGCTTGCCCAGTGATTTTTAGGTTATCAGTACTAGTGATGGGATGATACCAAATTTTGTAACGATTCCGCTACGAGTCCCGATACCTCATTAAAATTCCGATTCCGATACATGCAATGAATTCATGATAATTTTCTGACCCTGAAGCTGTTTTAAGAAACAAATGCTTTTTGGACAAAGTACTTTTTATTAATTATGCATTCAGAAGGAATATAAATGGTTTTCAAAAATGGGATTTATTCGCAATTCTTAGTAGAAAGAATAAAGCCAAAATGCTGGTAAACATTTCATTAAAACGTTTCGCTTTTACACTAAAGGCATAATCAATTAAATAAATGGTTAACTAAGGCTAGGTTAAGACAGATACTGCATTGATAGCTTAGTGGTTAGAGCGACGCGATGACGTAGTGGTTAGAGCGTCCGCTTCGCAGTTGGTAGACCTGGGGTTCATTCCCCTTGTCGAGTCATACCAAAAGACTCTAAAAAAATGGTATCAATAGCTTCCCTGCTTGGCGCTCGGCATTTAGGGAAGGTTGTGGAGAACAAGCCGGCAAGTTCGCTTGTTGTGTCCTTGGGCAAGGCACTTATCGCGACGCCCCACCTTTATGTGGAAGACAGGTGGCCCAGACACCTCGGAAATAGCAACTCCCAAGCGAGTGCGGACATGCCGTTCAAAAACATATCGATACAATTCGCTTTCTCGTGAATGGAGGATGAATATGGCAAATAAACAAAAAAAGGATCAAGTGCATAAATTTCCCCACAGTGGCTATTTTACACTCCCTTCCAGTGTACACTGCCCCGTACATTTACATACCAGGCCTGCCCCTTCAGTGTACACTGCCTTTCTTTTAATGCCCTGCCAGCTGAGATTCGAACCCGCAACCATGGTATCTCAACTGTTTTGATGTTCTTAAGAATAAACTTGATAACTAACTGGGGAAAATTTTGCACTTGTTCCAAAAAAAATATATGGCAAATAGCTAACCGCTGCACAACTTGTATAGCTAACTGCTGTACAACTTATACAGTTGTACAGCGGTTAGCTATCGATGCAGTATCTGTCTTAGCCTAGTCTTAGTTGACCATTTATTTAACTGATTATGCCTTAAGTGTAAAAGCGAAACGTTTTAATAAAATGTTTACCAGCATTTTGACTTTATTCTTTTTACTACTCGAAATAAATGGTTTTGTTATAGCCAAAAAAGAAAAAAAATTTCCTATGCAATAAAATGAAGTGAAAAAGGTAATTGTTTAGAAAAAAAATATTCAAGGGAATTCCTTGAAGGTATTTATTCATATGTAAGTCCCAATATTCTTCGATTGTAATTTAAGTTGTAAACATACAAATTCCAAAAAATCGTTTTCACAATCGGAAATTCGATTAAATTTCTCCGATTCTGATACCAGAAAAAGTTCCCATATTTTGGATTCCGATTTCGAGTACTCGTCCCATCGCTAATCAATACCCTTTTCTCCTTTCTTTGAAAACCAATAAGCCTATTTAGCAGGAGCCACTAGCCTATAGGCCTGCCAAGAATTTTTAAATGAGGCCATTTTTGAAAGGGTGGCACAGCACAGAGCTCCTTCCCTTAGCATCGATTGCGAACCACAAAAAGAGTGCCTATAATGCGCTCTATATTTTCTGTCGGGGCTATTTTGGGTTCTAAAATAATGGTCTTCGCATTTTAATTGTCGACGTCCCTTACGTGACTGAACAGAGGGTTTTTTTCGTTGAAGCGTCGATTGCATTTTGGACACTCTTTACCAATCGGAGAAGAAGACTTTGGATGTTCTTGGCGTTCTTTTCTTCGGTTTTCGTTTTTCTTCTGTTATCCCAAATCTAAGATATTTATTCCTTTTTTGATGATAGCTATCCAAATTGGTTTCTTTCATGCTGTATTCTGTCAATGGTGAAAATCAATGCTACACTTTAAGATTTTTCTTAAACAGGTCATTAAATCGCTTTCTCTGGCCGACTGCCGAGCGTTTGTTTTTAGCAGACTGGAGAAGAAAATTCGCTTAAGTAGACGTTCATCGGACATTGGAACCACTATCCCACTCTACCTCAATTTGACATGAAGGACTTCATGCTTTTAGGTTTTGCTTCATTGCAACTCGCTGGGATTGGTCTTATATCTTCCCAGATAAAGTTCATTATCTTTAGAATTCAGTGGTAGTGGGTAATCTCAAAAGTGATAAAATGCCCACGATAGATACCGGTAAGCCAAGTTTTAGAAGGATATAGGAACGTTGATATGACCACTGCTTTTTACGCAGTAAGCTTTTTTCTCGATTGTCTCTATTTACTGTCATCCTCTGTAGGGTTGCTGTAAAGCTTTTGTTAAAGATTTTGTAGGTTGCCTTTTTATCCTTTAACATGTCAAGCATTATCAACTTCTATGGTATCTTCCTTTTTTGCGTGCAACCCGACCTTTCAGCATATTTCTTAACGTGCTTTCATGTTGCAGTGCACGTTCTATCTAATTGCTTTTTCTTCTCTTGATCATGTTTATCAAATCACACGTCACTTTAGTCCTTTCGAGAACATCTTTATTGTGACGTGGTCACACCTATTGACCTTCATCATTTCTTTTGTAACCCAAGTGCTTTCAATTTGGTCTGCAAGTACTCTGCGAAGCCGTATCACTCGTGAATGAGTGGCGATTGTCACAGGTGCACTAAATCCAACAACTGCTAGAACAATAGTGCTGTCACAGCCCAGTGGTCACAAGCTCTTAAAGTAATGCAAGAGGCCAGCGATGCACTTAGCAAACTGCAGACAGGGACACTGTTTCGACCTATCAGGTCTCTTCAGTGCAGTTGGTGACCGACAAGAAGCTAGAGGCTTTTAATAAAGCATATCTTAGACCGTCACACTTGCGGGACCTATACTAGGCCCACTGTAGTGGATGGTCTGTCAGTACTCTGCGAAGCCGTATTACTCGTGAATGAGTGGTGTTGTCGTAGGTGCACTTAGTCTAGCAACTGTAAGAACAATGCTTTCAATTTCTTGATGTTTTCCTACTTCAGTGACTATACTTCCAATCCATTCAAGAGAACCGTTCACACTATCATTGTGGTTATTCTTACTTTTAAGGTAATGTTTACTCTTTTGGTAAGCAGTTTCTTTCTCTTGTGCAAGGAGTTTTTTGCCATGGCACCCTCGCTCGAAGTTTATTGGACCATCTTCAATCTTTTTTCAGGGTGCTGCCAAGATATTCGAGATGTTTGACTTGTTCGGTAGTTTTTTGTTTATCTTTATCATCGTCACTATTCTTTGTCTTCTTATTTTTATCATTTTGTTGTTAATTTCTATGCCATATCTCTCAACTGCCGAGTTGGCTCTTTTCATGATTCGTAGAAGTCCAATTCCCTTAGTTCATTTTCCGTGGCGAGTCGTACTAAGAGATTTCAAAAGTAGCATTCACAGCTTTCCTGCTTGGCGCTCAGCATGAAAAGATTAGCGTGGAAAAGTAGCCAGCAATTTTGCGTGATATGTTCTTGGGAAAGGCTTTCAACGGAATGCCTCCATCTTATGAAGCAGATTGGTGGTGGTGGCCAAGCAGTCTGTGATCGTGAAGGTCCAGTCTGGCTAAGACATGCAAACAGATCATGATCATACGCATGAATGAATGAAGTCGATCTTATCTGAGGATGCCATCATCGCTTGGTTGTGTGTAAATCTAGCTGCTTGCATAATTTTACGTCCAACCTTTACATCATTATCCGCTGTTTCCAGAGCTTCTTTCATCATTTGTTTTGCATAGATGTGGGACAGTATAAGAGATTAAAGACGTTCCTGTCTCAATCCTTTTCCAACAATAGTAAGAACTGATTCACTTTCTGCTGCTCTCACACAATCGGATTTTTTGCAATGAAGCGATCATTTTTCTTTTTCTCTAGTCCTTATCCGATATTAAAAAAAAAGTTATTGTGTAATTTATTCTGTAGCCTTGATTGGAAGCTTTTTCAAACTCTATAAAACAAATAAATATAGTTTGATTGTATTCGGTCATTTTTCTTCCATCATTTTTACAACAATTGCTTCCCTTATCCATCTTTTCTAGAGTCAAATTGGTGTTTGCCAAATAGAGTCGGCGGTCTTTTCCAGTCTTCGCTTTGAAGTTTTCAGTATTATCTTTGATGTAATGCGATTTGAGGCTGATTGTTCAGTTTTTCTCACATTTGACTTGCTTTCTCATTAAATCATGATTTGTTTAACGAAGTCTTCGAGCCAATTTTCGTCTTTGTGCATGCTGCTGTGCAGATCATCTAATGCTGTTCATTTTTCCAGCACTTGCGGTGTCTTTGTCGGTATTTCATCCGCGTCTCCAGCTTTCTTTTGTATCAGATTAATTATTGCCTAGTTAACTTCATTCTCAAACGCATCTCGGGTCAAGTAGTTACTGTCGACAATTTCCTTTATATGGAATACTACTTTATTAAACTGGATTTACTTTGTTGCGATACAGGTGCTTGATATACTTTTTCCATTTTGCCTTGATGTTGTCTGGTTCTGTAAGCAGAATTCCTTTCGCATTGTTTATTACCCTTTTTTTGCTTTCTTTAAAACCACTGAGCGATTTTGGTAGATCATACATTAGATCGGCTCGGCAGCTCTTGTCAAGAATTTCCAATTCTGTACTCTATTTCATCAAGTCTTACCGGGATCACCTGGGACCTTTTAGCACTGGATTTTATTCTCTTGTACAATGTTCTCCTGACCTTATTGTTGACATTTTTCTTTCCTTCATCTCGTTATTCATCTTCCCTGTCATTCACGGCTTTATTGCCTGCTTTCAGTTGTCCCGGCCAAAGTGCCGCTTTTCGCTTTTTTTTTATAACGTCTTTCATTTCTCTCCACTGTTCTTCGGTTGAACCACGCGGCCATGCTCATTGGCACTATTTTTTCACTATTACTTCTCTGGAGTCTCTTCCTGATTTTTTTCATCTTCTCTCGATTTCAAAGCTGTTTTTTTTTAAATTTCATTTTTTAATTCTTACTCTTACTTTGTTAATACCAGATTATAATCTGTATCAACATCCGCTCCATGGTATGTTCTCCGCATTTTGCATGCCATTTCAATAATTTTTGACTAGAATGTAGTCAGATTGAAGTCATCCTATGTCGCCTGTTGTTTCCGGTGCACTTTCTTTTAAACTGGTTTTTGAAGCGTGTATTGACCATCATTATTTTTGTCATACTTTTCTTTCTTTTGTTCCACTCACCCAAGGCCGTATATCTCCAGCACTTTTATTTTCTTCAAGTTCTTCATTCATGTCTTAGACAGAGTGTTCATCATGGTAAGTTGATATTGGCTAGTGGACTTCTCTATTGATATTATCTACTGGCTTTCCGTGTAGTTTCACGAGCTTGAGCGTGTCAATAATATTTTTGAATTTTTTAAGGCTGCATTTGGAAATGACATTCCAAAGTACTGTGGTCACACCTTCTTGACTGTCATTTCCGCCGGAGAATGTGAATTTCATTTCTTTACTTTTAAAATTTTCACTGCCTTTCTATTAGGTTGCATGTACTTGTCTTTCTCTATCTCTATCCTGATGCTTACCATCTTATCTTTCCTCAGCCTTATCTATGCATTCTAACTTCCATCCCTCTTGTTTTCTTCTAGGATTTGCTTGAGTTGGCGACACGATTACTGATGTCGAGTGATCTGTCTTCAATTCGATTGTGGAATTCTATTTAACACAGATTAAGGGTTAACTACACGTTTTCCCAAAACTTCAGAACTTTCTAAATGCAGCTTTCTCTTTGGACACAGCTTGTTGCCATATCCAAAAAAACCTCAAAACCAGCAGCATGTAGATATCACCATCTTTAAAAATCTGCGAAACCTTTCAAAAGCAGCGCCTGCGCAGTTTAAGCGAGATTAAAGTTTGCTGACAAATAACTTCCAAAGTAGTAGAAGTGTTTAACCTAAATATCTGTTTGGGACACTTTTTCTCACCTCCTCCAATTCAGAGGTGAGCAGAGTGGATTCTACAAAAAGCTTCTCAGTCTTTATATGTTCAGCCGAGCATCTTTCCCGATAATACATAGAGCCACTGAATCAAAATACCATTGCTTCCGTGTCGGCACCATCCTAGGAACCTCCAGCTCATGGCAGCTTAAACGCCTGCGATTTCGGTTAGACTAAGTTGTTTGTGCGAGGGTTGGATTATTTTATGTATTCTACATCAAGCTGCACATTCACGGAGAACGCTTGAGCTTGGCAAAAGCCGATGATTTTGTCAAATAGAAAGGCAGGCCGAGACATGAAGTTGGTGGATTTCTGCTACTTTCGTCCGCCATCATAGCCATTGAGCTTTGCTTAGTTACTTCATCCGCCTGCACTATTGTTAACAGTCTTGGTTGCTCATAGATTAGACCCCCCATCAAGTGCTATTAGTGTCAGAGCGAACCAGGGAGCAACACGGACTATGAGGTGGCCCCGCTTTCCCTCTTAAAACTCCGGTTCACCTGCTTCAGAGCCCATGCACTGCCAGATGTTTCGATTTATACTCATGAACAATTGTATGCTGCTAAAGCAGTGATACCGTTGCTAATTACAAATGCATTCTTTTGACAATATCAACAGAAGTAGGCCATAACTACCACAAGTAGCGCAAATACGCCGAATTTAGGGATTTACTCAATGCCGCGTGCAGGGATCAAAGTCTTAAAGATGGCTGCCGTATGACGTTGCACCAACCTTAGTGAGCTTGTCTTTTGTATGATCAGCAAAAAATGCTAATTCTCCGCTGATTATTTATTTTGCATGGCGTGCATGTTACATAAGATGTTATGGTTGAATGATGATGAGCTGTTTGATCACGTGATTTTCTTGGTCTCGATTAGTCGCGATGTTATTGTTATAATGTCTTCTTTTCCGTTAAAGGCAGATCTTGTTTTTCAAATTGAAAGACAGATATTTAGGCTTGTATATTCAGATAAAAATTGGAGAAAGGCAAAATCAATTTTATTTGCTTGTCATGATCACATCATTGCAATGTTGTGCTGCTGCGAGTCGAAGATATGTTGCTTGCCCTCTTTTACCGGGCCATCTTTACTGTAGAATAATTAACTGCAGTGGTTTGAGCATTGATGGATCGCTTAATTATTATTATTGTAGCCATTGCCGTTGCGTTTAATATTTGTTTTATAACTGATTTTGATTTGCGGTGGCTTCCTCTATATTATTTGACGGAATCACGTGCTAGAAGTAAATTTTCTCAACGATCATTAAACTATATTGTTTGCTAGATGTAGACTGCTCAAAAGCGACTGATCCTTCAAGTTAGGTGACCTATAGTCGAAAAATTACTTTCATGAAGCGCGAAATAATACTCTTCACCGCAAGTGTGAAGGTCAACCATGTGTAGAACTCCTTGATGGTTCTGACAATCCTAAGTTGATCCTTCATTATTTCCAAATTGTTCCGGAATTCTAGAAGTTAACCACGATAAAAGTTTTATCAATATACTGTACATCTTGCGTAACCTGTAACGCGGAAAAAACAAAGCTAAAGCTATCTCACTACCAGGCGAAGCACATTTTCCGGCAATGTTGCCACTAATCTTGTTATGAAGTTGGTAATAATGTGTAGGGGAGCAATCCACTACACACGCTACTGCACGGTCGAGTTATTCAAGTGTCTGTAGAACTTATAACAGCGTCGCAAGTAAAAAAGCGGCTTGGTAAGAGAGGGAAGAAAACAGATGTTGCGATTTTCGGAGATGTTTTAAAAGTAAAAACTTAATACTGGAATGAAAACGTTATCATGATAAGAATCGGATTGAGCTGAAGTAGCTAAAGATACAGCCAAAGCATTGTCTGATGCTATTGTTTAAAAAAGACTTTATTTCTTGTAATCAAGATTCGTTATAGAGCATAACCCGTACGCAAATTTGACACTGTCGCTGGCGCATGGCAACGGCGTAGTTATTATTATGGCTCCGTTGTAAGCAATGGCGCAATTAGGAGATACAGGGCAATGTATTCCCAAACAGTATGACAGTTTCAAAAATTGTAAAAAAAAGTCATTTTGGAGACAAAGTTCGCGGTTTCAAATGATCGAACTTCAAAAAAGAGAAAAGACCTTCATGTTAGTTCGGAGACCAAATTGAGGAAAAATCTCGCTTTCAAAAAGTTTCTTTTCTTAATACTCAGCCCCCCCCCCCCCAGAAGATTGAGCTTACTTATATTGTAACATCGTTTTAGGGTATGATTGAGTTTATTTGATGCTCCGGCCTCGCTCAAAATTGGTTTCTAATCACGCAGTTGGAGGTATAGTTATGATCTATTTTATCCAAACAGTTTCTCAAGTTATTGCTTCGCATTCACGCTTTGCCAACATACAATGCACTTTGTATCGGTTTAGTGACAGCTACAGAAAGTAAATGCAGTGGTGTCAACAAATCACACTTGTTGTTAACTCTTTAGAAGTAACTGACCTGATTATAGCTACAGCTAAATCATAACTGGTTGTAGCTGTTCAACTTCCTAACATTATTCGTCGCGAGCATTTAAGTACATGCATCTCGCTGGGACAATGTACATGTATAAACTTTAATGCTCGAATGGAAAAATCTATAATTGACAAACTGATCTAAATTTAATGACCAAATTGAAAGAACATAATCCTCTTTAAGTTACAAAAGAGCAATGTCACAAATCGATTCGGAAAAATCCAGACCACGCATTTGACTTTTATAATCACTAATCCCGACTTAAGAAAATAATTGGCGAAAATTACGGTCACGGAACCGTTGTTTATTCAAAAGCAGCAGCCACAAATAATCACAGATGAAGCTTCACGTCCACGTTGCTGTTTTAATGAGTAAATTTTATTTTACTTCTGTTCTTAGTTATTGTTTTGCTAATTTAACTCGAACTAAGTTTGACCTCAAGTATGTATTGCTTATTGCTTTCTTGTTCAGTAGTTGAATTGTCACGTCGTAAACGTAATTTTTGACCTCTGCAAAATTTTGAAGTATCAGTTGCACTATCTTGATTGATTGTGCTATAGGGTGGCCCTTAGCGAAGAAAGTTTAAAAAGTTAAGCTCCAAGCCCCTAATTCTTTTCCAATCCATAAAAAAATAGTTCTGTAAAAGTTTAAAGTCACTTGAACAAGGTTTAGAACCTCCACATCAGAGTTGAAGTTTTGGGGAGGTATCACCACATCTTTTAGGGGGTAAAAACACAAAATCAGTTATTGCTTGTCAACCACAAAGGTTGGAGTCATTGTTGACCACTTAAAATTTGTAAAGCAACACTAGCAATCTACTTGTAACATAAAGAAGTAGATTTTCTTAATTACAAAACATTTTTTTGAAGAAAATACAAAAAATCATCAAATTTTGACAGAAATTTCTCAGTGGTTGATTTACAGTGTGTTGATTTTACAGCTTCATAACAAATTCATCATCATGGCATTACTGTTTTAGCTGAATTTTATGTAACCTTTCCTTAAACTAACCACTTCTTCTGTTTTTGCATAGGTTTTTAATAGATTGACAATTTGACATGCAGTATCCGGTTAATTGCATAGTCAATTTTCCAAACCTTTTTATGCGATTAAGCAGAATATGCGTTTATGCGAAAGTGCAAAATCAAAATAAAACGCAACGGTCGTCACGCATAAAAACATCTTGACGTCATACTTCAAAGCAAGCACAATGCGATTGTCTTATTCTTGCCTAAAAAGTAAATATAAACACGCAAATAAAGGGTTTAATTGAATTTTATTTGTTTCAAACGAAACACTGTGCGATTGTTGTTTGTTTAATTTTATTTTGCAGGCTATCTTGCATATTTCTTTCTAGTCCAAAAAATCTGTCTGTATTCTCCCCTTCAAATTGCAGTCGTCGTCTAATTATATCAAATGCATGAAACACCTCTTTATTTTTTGGTGGAATTACAGCAGTTGCGTCGGCAGAGCTTTTTTCATTAGTGTCTTTGCTCTCAACTTGATTGTTTTGTAAAACTTCTTCACATAAACGCGATATACAAGCGCAAGATCATCAATCACATCGCACGTTCCGTTGTTTTTTTTGTCCCTAATCGGGGGGTGGCCTTTTTCATTTTGTGACGTTGGCAATCGGCGTTGTTCTCTATCTTTCAGTTTGTTTCTGTTAAGACTTTGAAACAATCGTGTTTTTGTCACTGAAATTTCGCAACATTTGGTTTAGCAATCAAATATTTGTTTTCAATTCTATTCAATTAAGCGGATTATGCAATAAACCGCTATGCGATTATCCGAAATATTTTTTTAATAAATGATTGACTGAGGTTTGGGATTTGCGATTTCAATGCGATAAAACGGATTATGCCATTATCCGATATGCAATTAACCGGATTCGACTGTATATTAAAATATTGATAGGTAGTTTGTTATGGCCACTCGTAGTCGTACTGTTGATTATCTCTGTTCACCAAATGATGGAATCAGAGGAACAAAACTCTCTTCAAAAGGACAGGCCCTGTCATTTTTTCTTGACCTCCACCTTAACAATAAAAAAACAGTTAGAGTTAGTGCAACTATTGTTGTGAATTGTGTAACAAACTTTTGGGATCAAGCAAAATTCCAATTATTCGTAAGGACACTGTAGTTTCAAAAGTGGAAAAGCTTTACAAGCATTATCAAAGCATAAAAAGAGGAAAAAGCAGAAGGTCCGCTCCACAAAAACAGAAAGAAAGTGAATTTGTAGCAGAACTGCCCAATCTCTTTGACATTGCAAGTATTAATGCTCTAGCAGTAATGGAAAACCAAGAAGACAGAGAGTTTCTTTTAGCACAACGTGAACCTGGTCATAGAGGAACGATGGGGGCAGCAGACCACAAACTTACAGCAATGCAAAAACGCTCTCAAAAAAGACAGCTGTTGCAAGAAGAAAGGAAGAGTCGGTGGGAGCAAGAAGCTATAGCAACCTCCAGTACTGTCGCGTTAGATTCATCTTCCAGTGGTGATGATAGGGAGTCTGAAGATAATGAATCTGCAACCAGTCGCGGAGAGGCGTGATTTCCGAAACGTCGCAGAGCAACAAAGAATGTTGTTACACCACAATTATCCATCGCTCTTGACAGGACAAAAGTAACCGACAGATCTGCTGCTTATGTCTTAACAGGAACGGTTCGTTCAATTGGCCAAGATCCAAAAGAATACAACATTAATCGTACTTCTATTCAACGTTTACGCAATCTGCACCGGAAATCACTGGCAGGAACATTGAAAGCAGACTTTCAGGCTGATTGCCTTTTAGTTGTCCACTGGGATGGGAAATTACTTCGGGACTTGACAACTAAAGAACATGTTGATCGCTTACCAGTTATTGTTACTGCTAATGGTGTGTCGCAGCTGCTGAAAGTAGCAAAATTACCTAATGGGACAGGATTACAGCAAGCAAAAGCTGTAGTTGAAGCTCTTGATGATTGGGACCTAAAGCAGAAAGTTGTTGCTATGTCGTTTGACACTACATCTTCCAATACAGGAAGAAAGCAAGGTGCTTGTGTGATGATTGAACAAGAACTTGAAACAGATCTTTTGCATCTTGCATGCCGCCACCACATTCTAGAGCTACTAGTGCAAACAGCTTTCACCACATTAATGGGAAGTACTGCTGGACCAGAAGTGTTGATGTTTAAACGTTTTCAATCTCAATGGGAATTTTTGGACAAGAACAACTTTACAACAATTGCAACTACTGAACTCGCTAAAACAGTTGTCAATCCAGATGTCATTACTTGGGCAGAAAAATCTTTGAAGGAAAGAAAGGATCTACGTGACGATTACAGGGAATTTATTGAACTCTCATTAATTTTTATGGGAGTGACTCCTCCCAGAGGTATTCATTTTATGGCACCTGGCCCAATGCACCGTGCCAGATGGATGTCCAAAGTTTTATACTCATTGAAAGTATGGATGTTTCACCAGCAGTTCAAACTCACAGACAAAGAAAATAACAACCTTCTACAAATGTGCATTTTTTCGGTCAAGATTTACCTTAAAGCATGGATAGAAGCTCCTCTATCAGCTGCTGCTCCAAACAACGACCTAAAGCTTTTCAAGAGTATTCAGTCATATGCTAGCATTAACAGTGCCCTGTCAAAAGCTGTTTTGAGTAAGTTTTGTTCTCACCTATGGTATCTATCAGAGGAACTTGTGGCCCTTGCTTTTTTTGATGTGTCTGTGTCTGCCAACACTAAAAGGCTTATGGTCAAAGCAACAAAGGAACGCAGTGAAACAGAAGATGCCCCCAAACGACAAGTGTTTAATCCTGCAACATTTGATAAATTGGAACTGCCTGACCTTGTCACAAGAGGATCACTTTCATTGTTTCGAAAACTTGGCATATCCTCCAAGTTCATGGAAAAGGATCCTGACACTTGGCAACATTGTGATGATTACTGTGAGGCATTAAAAGTGGTTAACGCACTTACTGTCACAAATGATCATGCTGAACGAGGAATAGCACTCATACAGGAGTACAATCGTATTCTCACTCATTGTGAAGAACAGAAACAATATCTGCTACAGGTGGTTTCTGAACATCGAAAGCAATTCCCTAACTGTAAAAAGTCTACACTAACAAACTGAAGAATGTGCTAACAAACAATTGTTTACTATGTTTAGTGACTCATATACTTTGTTTTCCAATCTATGGACTCCAGCTGGCTAAGCCAAAGCATGTGAACCAGACTCTGTGGGATTATTCAGTGTTACGATTCTAGCTATTGTTCAAAATCAGAACATTGAATTCAGTTTAATTTAAAGTGTAGTGTCAATATAAACGGTGTCTATTTTGATATGTTGCTTCAGTGCATAAGAAATTTTTCCATGGTGTATTCTTTACATTGTTTCTTTAAATCACAGTGCCAAAAAGTATCACTGCATTTGGAATAACTAAATGAAAAACATAGATTTTTTATTGAAAATTACAATAATTTTGAGAAAAAAGTCAAAAAAGTATCAATTTTTGCATATTTTGCTAAACATGTTTCTGAATATCTGTTTATTATGTTTAACATGGATACATTGGATAGCCACAGTTATTCTACAAATTTTAAGTGGTAAGACATGGTCTTAGGCTTTGCAGGTGAAAAGCTATGACTGATTTTATGTTTTTACCCCCCTAAAATGAGTGACGATATCCACCTAAACCTTCAACGCTGATGTGCAGGTTTTAAACCTTGTTCAAATGACTTCAAACTTTCACAGAAATATTTTTTTATGGATTGGAAAAGGATTAGGGGTTTGGAGTAAAAAAATTCACAAAAAAATTTTTTCAGTCCTTATAAGGACCACCCTACTGTGCTAACATGGTTTTGCGAAGCGTTGTAATAAGATGCTGACATGGTTTTGCGAAACGTTCTAATAAGATATATATAGCAGTATGCTGGCTCTGTTTATTTTTGCTGAGAATCGTATGAAGATTCCATGTAGGCTAGTATGCATTTGCATTTTTCAGTTTGCGCGCCTGTACGCATTAGCCACAATTTCGTTAGGGGGAAGGGGTAAAACATTATCAGGCCTATGGCGACTACTCAGAAGAGAGAGGTTTCGAATCTATCATATTGGTGTTTTTGGTATATTTTTTTCTTCAGGTAGCGCACTGGTGTGCTCAGGCACAAGTTTTGTTAGTAACAAAGAAGTAAACTCTCAGGCGTACATTACAGTACTAGATTGCTCAAGTGGCTTCAATCCCATTGAAGTCATTTTTGTTTATTATCATTGAAATCCCGCTGTCGTTTAGCTTGTGTGTTTATCCTGTATATTTCTGTTCGAAACGTTTGATGAACGAAACAAAATGATAGCTTTAAAGAGAAATTAATAATTTGCTGATTTTTTAGACGTACTAATGTTTTTTTTTAATATAATCACTTGGACATTAATTGCAATTATTATTAGCATTTTAGTGTGGCAATTTTGGTACAAGGAATCACCTCATGCTCCACCTGGAACCAAGGGATTGCCACTTCTTGGCATTCTGCACCAAATGCAGATGTATCCTGAGAAACTGTTTCAACGCCTTGCTCAAAAATACGGTCCATTGTATATGGTCAAAATAGCTTGGCTTAACATTGTTGTAATAAACGATCCTGACATAGCCTATGAAGCTTATGCTAAAAACGACTGTTTCAATGATCGACTGCAGTCTATTTCTTTCTTTTCGGGAGGTTATGGAATATTTGGCATCAACCATACTGATTTTCATAAAGAACAACGCCGGTTTGGTCTGAATACTCTCCGATATTTTGGAATGGGTCGAAAAAACTTGGAGCCTTATATTTTAGATTTGATGCACGATGTTTGTATTAAAATTGAGCATTCTGAGTCATTTATCAATAATCAGCCATTCAATATCCGAATGTTGATTTACGAAGTGACAAGTCAAGTAATTTCTTTGTTGGTATTTGGTCAAGACGTTGCCAAAGATAACAAAGTCTTTGCAAATATATTACACAATGCAGCTTCGCCTACTGGAAATAAATTGTTACCCAGCATATTGTCAATGGCTCCCATTTTGAGGTATTTGCCTTTTTTCTCATCTGAATGGCAACGTGGATTGGATGTTCAAAACATAATGCATTCTGAAATCCGGAGTCAAGTGATAGAACACCAAGAAAGTGTTGATCTTGAAAACCCAAGAGATTATATTGACTGTTTTTTAAATGAAATACAAAACGCAAAGAAAGCAGAAAGAGCAGGTAAGTTGCTAGTCTTGTGACCACGTTATCAGAGCTGTCTTCAGCCTAATTATGTTCCATGAACATGTCTATTGTAACAAGTTCCTTTAATGCATTGAAATCGTTTTGTTCTGAAAGAAACTGCTAGGGCAGAAAAGGTTTTTTTAAAGTGTGTCACACCAGGGTCGGACTCGAGAAATCATCTTAATTTTTAAAAAACTACAGAATTTATCAACCACAGATAATAAATTTCACCGTTTATGTAGATTAGTCCGCACAAATGTCGTCTGAACCCCCACCCGAAGTGACGTTACTGAGACAAAACCTGCTATAGTTTTTGGAGTGCGCGCAAAAAAACAATTTTACTCGGGAGGGCGCGGTGGCGTAGACGATGTAACCAGCTGGGAGAATTGTTGATAGGAATCATGGTATTAAAAAAATGTTATTGTTCGAGATCGTCAAGAAAATTGTTTCTATTTCCATTGAGTTTCTCAAAAAAGGGTTGTGGGTAGTAGTTTGCTTTCTTAGGACCACAACTACATCATTAACTGTGGGGAGGCGTTGTTTTCACTCGCTCACATACCACAACATTTTAACTCTCGTTACGCAGAGAGAAGCAGCTTTGTAACCCCTTCTACTTCAAACCATGCTCTTTGATTTGCTAAGTGATGTTTCAAAAAGACCTTTGCTTTGATGCCAATCGTCTAAAACCTGTTTCTTCTACTACTGATTGGTGGCAACTTTAAAGCAGGTATGAACACAAGTTCCATATCTAGTAGTAAACATTGACTCTTTCATGGTATGAAAACAGCGTTGCCAGTAATAAAATTTTGGGTTAAGCTTTTTTGCTTTCCGATATTTGACATTTTTCGCAGGTGGCGACTAAAAGATAGTGGTCCTCTACTATTTTTTTTTGCTGATTTCCAAAAGAGAGAGATGGAGGTCCTTACACCTTGGATATGCGAGATTTCAAAAGCCTGAGAAAAACACGATTTTTTTGAACCCCTTCCGCCGTGGTTGGGATATGCAATGCCTTTAAAATTGTCGCTTTACCGTGCAATATAGATACCTACTTTCAAATGCAAATTTATTTTCAGATACCAGTACAACTATGCTTTCTTCTGAGAACACAGATGACGATGAAGCTTTGAAAGTTTCACGAACTTGGAAGCGTTATTCATCATTTTCAGAGGAACAGCTCGTTGCTGTGATTCGTGATCTGTACGTTGCAGGAATAGATACAAGCTCTGCCACGATTTGTTGGATAATATTGTATTTGTCCAAGTATGAAGAAGTGCAAGAAAAAATGTACAGAGAAATTGAAGGCTGCTTAGGTGAAAGCAAAGCTGTTACAATGCGGGCGATGGAAAAGTTGCCGTTTGTTAGGGCGGTTATACAAGTAAGGGTAAAATTTGGTCTACTGAACTTTAAAGATTACTGAACTGGCAATGGCGTTTGCCAAGAAAGGAGCAAATTGTAGTGATTTGTTCTGTTTCAAATTTTCTAAGTTTTCACTCACCGTTTGATTAAAAAACTTGAAAAAAGTTGCATCTTAATTTCTTATTTCACGCTTTTTGTGGGGCATTATGTGTGACTCAAGGTGTGTCTTCCACAGTCCACTCGCTTTTGAATCAGACTTTGTATGGAAGGAGCACAGCACTTCAAAATCTACTGTATTGTTAATAAATTTGCTTCGTGTTTGAATCCGCCAAACAAAAAAGAGCTTGTTTATGCCAATGTCAAAACTAATGACGATTCTGTCAGAGCTATAATTAATTTGTGCTTATACGATCACAGTTAAGCTGATGTTACCTACTTTTTATTTTAAACAACCTACGTTAATTTTTTAGGAAGTTATGAGAATCCGTCCGCTTGCTCCTCTTTCTGTGCCTCATTTGGCGTCCCGTGATGCTACACTAAGAGGCTATGTTATTCCTAAAAGGGCACTTATTTTGACCAATATATGGGCAATACATCACGATGAAAACCGATGGCCCGAACCGAACAAGTTTATGCCTGAACGACACTTGGACGCTGCAGGAAAGTTCATGAAATCCGCTAATTTCTTGCCTTTCAATGTTGGCTCTCGCAGCTGCTTAGGCAGGCAGCTAGCTAATGTCGAAGTATTTATGGCCATCGTTGTATTATTCCAGCGATTCAAATTCTCTCTGCCACCTGGTGAAGAAGTTAACATGGATGGGTATAGTCACATTTCCCTCAAACCAGTCAATTTTGGAGTCACCATCACTCATCGCAAGACAGAAACCTACAGTTCTAGTATTTGAGCTTTTATAGATCTATTGTCGCATCGTTCCGTGGATTAGTTGAATCATAGTTTAATGACTAAAGTAACTCTGTTTATTGGAGGTGGTTTTTGGGGTGAGGCAAAGTAGGCAGCTGCCTCGGTCCCTCTTTTCAGACCATCGTTTTCCAGATGTATCTGAAATTTCGGTGTTAAAATCTTAAACCCAAAAAATTAGGTCTTCGTCCAGCTGATCTCCAAAAGAAGTTTATCTCACTGCATTGCATTGGAAACAGCGTTTTTTGAGCTTTCTGCAAATGTGACCTTCAAAAAAAAGAAATAAAGATTGTTGCCAAAACTGCCCCTACAAACAGGCGTATTGCGGACCTCCCGACGTCGTCATCCCCAAGGAAAGGGGTGAATAATGGTCTTTATGTAGAACTTCGACAGTTGGGGATCCCTTCATGATTTTTTGTCTCAGGCCTCAAAAACCCCAAACCCACCACTGCTGTTTTCCTCCCGTAGTCCCAAAACCACTTTTAAAGAGAGTAGATATTTTAACTCTTGTATCCGCGAATAATCTGTGTACTCGTTATTCATTTCAAATGTAAGCATTAATCAAGTTCAGCCTTGAAAAGTGTCACCACAAATCAAAAAACTAACGCGGCTTTATCTTTTTAAATCAATTAGGCTTGATTTTTTTGGCGATGAGTCTGCTGGAGTGAACGCGTCTTTAGTGGCGCCATTTACGGGATACTTTCCTGTGTTAGCTACAGCATAATGTGCAGTTCAGTGCGGTTCATTACGAAAGTTCATTTTATTGATGTGGTGATTAGTAAATACTTGAGTTAAATTGTTTTAGTAATTCTGTTTTAGCAAAAGGTGTAGAAAAATTGAGTTGACTGCCATTTTTAAACGCGTACTTTGCTTAATTTGTATTTTTAATAGAGCAAAAGGAGTAATTTCAGTTTAGCCGCATAATCGACTCGTAAAATTTGTTACGAATATCAACCTATAGCAATGCTTGATGCGACAAATATTAGGTATTAAGCATAGTTTCAATAATATTGTTAATATTTTGCAGCTACTATAGCTCATTACTTGATGTTATCAAATATAGTCTCCATGTTGAATTTATTTAATTGATTTGTCTTCATCTAAAGGTTGCAGGCGTGTTAATGCACAAATGTGTTATGAACTGCAATCTCCACGACTTCATTCAAAGACCAAGATTTTTGAGAGAACTTTAATTTTCATTTAATTGTGATTAATTATGTTGTTTCTTAAAACCAAATAAACAATAAGTCAATTAGAGTTAATTACTTCGTTCCCTCTTACACTCTTAAAAAGTATGAATGATAATTTTTGATGTCATTCTTTGTGAGTATTACCACTCTTGATTAATTGACCAAGATGATCACCATTACTCACAGTGCAGGAACTATGGTTTATATTTGCTAAAACTTTTCGTTGCTGCTTTTACAAATGTTTGTACAGTCAACTTCGGATGTAAGAGATCCGCCGGGACCAGCTTAAGCAGTCTCTTATAACCGAATTCTATTATAACCGACTTATTACAGTCAACTTCGGATATAAGAGATTCAGATATAAGGGATTTTCGCTTATAAGGGACTACGTAAAAGGTCCCAAATGATCGGATCGAACTTTGCAGCAGTCGGTTATAAGAGAATTCGGTTATAAGAGACTGATTAAGCTGGTCCCGGCGGATCTCTTATATCCGAAGTTGACTGTAGTTTATATTGAAAATCATTTGGGACTTTTTGCGTGGTCCCTTATAAGCGAAAATCCCTTATATCTGAATCTCTTATATCCGAAGTTGACTGTACAGTGAAGCCGGGGCAGCTGTCTTAATTGATTCGTTTTAAATCGGCACAGGCGATCGCACGCCCTGTCGGAGTAAAATCGCTGCATACTTTGGAGAAACATTTTTTCAATTTTGGTTGATAATGGCTTTGTGGCGCCACCGGGATCAAAGCTAAAAGTTGTGGGAGAAGCAAGAAATGTTTTAATTACCCTGGGCATGCCAAGCAGGGAGAAAAGAACATGCAAATTTAAGGGAAAACCAAACAACGTCACTGTCTGAAATCGCACCGCATGAACGACATTTTTGTTGTTTTGCTTCAAAATACTGTAATATAAGAAATGTGTTTCCTACTTCCAAACTAAGAGAAACACCAGATCTCCTTGAGTTCACGTAAGCAATGAACAAAGCACATAAACCGAATGCGTATTCAGAACTTTGAAATGCGAAATTTCATTAGGAAAGAAACGCACCAAGTGGTAAAAATCTTTTGGGCAGAGAAAGCATAAACATTTTGATACTGTTCACACAAGTGCCCGATGGGTAAAGCCGGCTGAACCCACACTCAGCCAGCAGATTTTATATTCTTAAGCTCTTACATTACTAATGATAGCTACTGTAATAACTGTAGGTACATAGCTTTAGGTGAGTTTGCTCTTTCGCTGGTTGCGTTTACGCCAGAACCAAGCACGAAAAAATCGTAAATAGTGGTGCTAAGATTTAATAAGCTATTCCTATTAACACATATGAAGTAATTACATTAGCAGTCACTAGTAATGTCGAGGTTAAAAATATCAAATCGACGGCTGCGTTTGCTTCACCTAATTGCAAAGAAAATGACTTCAACATTTAGATAATGCGTTGCTCGAGGCGCTTCTCCTACCCATAACTTTAAAATTATACTTCAATGCACTTCATAAAATAAACAAACAAAAGACTGTTTCAACTACAAGCAAGTTTAGTTATTACGAAACAAGGCAAGTTAGATCTAGCCAGGAACTCCAGAAACTTTTGAAAAAATGGCGGCTATGATCAACACCCAGTAATGTTTTTAATGCTTAAACAATTTCCTGCAAAAAACGATATTTTTGATTTTGGAACAACAGTTGCCTATGTCAACAACACATTAACTTTTTATTACTGTTCTCACAAATATCAATTCGGTGAAGCCGGCTGAACCCCTTTATTTTTAAATTTATAAATTCTTAAAACTTGACATTACTGATGGGGGCGCTGCTATTGTAATAACTTCAGAGCTAGTGTTTAATTTCGGGTTAATTTACTGTTTGCCTGACTGCGTTTATGCTAGGACCAAGCAACAGGCGCCAGCTCATACAAATACCCAAACAGTCACAATAAAAATATCTCAAAAAAATAAGATTTGTTAAATTTTCTACATTGTAGTGTTAACATGGGCCTGCATTTTCAATTTCAAAATTTTTTCTCACTGAAAATACAGTATGTACAATTGTAGGTAATTTCGAGGTGCTACTTCCGAATTTGTAGTCCCTTTTTCCCACAACATCAGATTTTGCAGATAAATGCTCCACACAATATGTCGGTTTTGACAATAGCAAAATATCGCAAGGTGTAAATTAATAACTTCACTCGAAAAAATTTAAAGTTTACTGAGAATCGTTACACATCTTTGTCTTCTCATGATTGAACAAAAGAATTTTTATGAAATATGAAAACAGCTTTGATACAACAACAGTAATTTGACATTTTTTAACAACACAACTGTTCAACACCACGCTATCTATTTTTGGAAAGTGCGTTTTTTCGACTTTCTGCTCAGAGAAATTCTCATTGTTCAGACACCAGCAGTAGTCAGCAATCGTACTGAAATTCCATCCGATCTACTAGCGTTCCTCCATACGCATACGCAACGCCTGCAACTTACGCCTTATAAAAATCAGCCTTTATTCTAGCACCTGTAATCCAACACACTTTGTTATTCCTTTTGGTTTGTCGGCCAAGGCCTTATCTATTTATATTGATGATTTCCCATGTTGAACAGTGTATCTTATAGGTCAGTTGCAATGACGTCATAAATTGCCCGCACCAGTCGTTGTGAAAATAATTAAAAAGTTTTGGAGGACCAAAATTTAGTTTTTACACAAAGGTATAGCAACCAAAACAATAATTTCGGAAAATTAGAAAGATATAGCTATTTGAGAAGTTTTTTTTATCAGTGGCAGATCAGATCAAAAAAATTTACCAAATTTTGATTTAATTCTGTAAAAAGATAGCATTTCTTTTGACTAAACGTTTGCCATACTAACAAAAGAATAGCCTAACCCCTAAATGTATAAAAGGCTTACAACTGTAAACTTAATGCTTCATCTTCTTGCTTTGATTGGAGTAGAGTACAATAATGGTATTTTTTCGTGCCGTTGTTGAATGTGCTAGCAAAAGAACTAGGTTGTTTTGATGCCTAAAATCATACATAAGGCTACAAGGGCAAGCAGCTTGAAATTTATTTTTCAGCTGCTCAAAAGTTAAGTCAAGTGGCTCTCAGACATTAAAAGAAATATAAAAGAGTAGTTACACATATCTTCGAGTTTGCAGTGACCATTTTTTAGAAGGTGTATAAAGCTTAACTGGTATATTTTGCTACTGTACACTGCAATACTAATAAGCCTGTGGGCTGCCTGAATGGCAGAAATGCCTTTTGATCAGTACACTATCAGCTATTTGTCATCTGCTGATGTTGTCCTCATATGTTGTAAACTTGTTGTATGGGTCTAATCCAAGATTCTGATCAATTGTTTTTACCATCCCTTTTTTGCTGTAGTCATCATCCAAATTTAGATAATATCCAAAATATAAGCTTCGTTTCGCAGCAATCTTGATGCAAGCCAATAACCTGCAGTTAGAAGACAATTAAGAATCAACGTAGATGCCTTTCCAATCTGAGTAATAGAGAAAGGCTAAATCTAAAGTCTACATCTGTCAGCAGAATAAGTAAAGCTCCAACGACCTAATTTGTGGCTATGCCCCCACAAATTTAAGTTTTAATCTCAGCACGTCAAAGTGTTTTTGACATGGTGTAGAGAAGCCAGTGTTGATGCCTGTCACAAGCTCGGATAAACGAGAGGGTTGCGTCATGAAGAGCATTTGGCGCATCCTATGCTAAATAAATGCACATCGAAGGAAATTTCATTTAGGATTGGTCGAAGCCCAGGCTACAGACGACCATAAACACAAGGACTGGAAACTGATGATTGGTCGAAAGTAATTGATAATTTACTTAATAAGCTGGTTTCTCTACACCATGCTTTTAAACTTATCACCCAACTGTGTCTACAAATCAAACTTTATCCACTACCATTACATGGTTGAAAATATATTTCTAGCTAGTTACACATAACTTTTTGTTTCAGATTTTGTGAACGAACTATTAATGTTGTTGGTGTTAAGAAATAACAATACTTTTTTGACCTGCTGCACAAAATGTCTGCTTTTGGATCCTATACTTAGTATAACATCAACAAGCAATAGAAGATAATTGAATAGTGGTTCTACTATCTGAAAGTAAATAAATTAAAATATGCAATCTATTTAAACTGTTTAATTTTTTTTTATTTAAATGAATGCAATACCTAAAGACAGGTTCTTAAAATGCAAGATAATGGTGCACTAATTTTCTGTGGTTGTGTGCTACTTAAGTATACTTTTGCTATTATATTTGCGATCTGGAAGTTGTAATTTAAATGTATAATTAGTTAGCTTGTGCAGACAATTTAGTTTTTAATAGTGCCAAATAAATCACTAGCACTTAGCCTTCGTTTGACATTAACCCCTTGTAGTGGTGACTAAATCTCTGTTTCTGAGGACAGCTGTGTAGAATGAGATTCATTAATCTTTCCTCTTGTTTGTTTTATGTAGTTTCCGCAAAGAAATTATGGAATACGGCATTACTCAGTATTAAAACCATTTGGAACAGCTTCTGTGCACTGGTAAGTATTGTGAAAGAATTAAATGGCACGTCTGTACTCCACTAGGGCAACGGCTTTGTGTAAGTTTGATGCTATAAATTAAGGTTGCTACCTTGTAGCATGTTGTCTTTTTAATTGAATGTAAAATTCGACAAGGTCTTTGCTGCTCTAAAGTGCGATAACAAAACTATGATGCCACAAAGGCGTGATTACTAAGTTATTTAAAATGGTCTCAAAAAGGCTTTTTATGTTTAAACAAAAACTGCTTTGTATAAGTTGTTTTGTTTTTGTGCTCGTTTATTACACTGATCCAGCGATCATTTTCATATAAACGATTACTTATAAACTTTTTATGTGACATGCTGAGTCACTGAATAGTCAACTTTTGAAAACTGCAGATTTTTAAAAAGCATTGTCATTTGTACAATGTAAATATTGATGAAAAGTAAAGCTGATAGATACAACTTTGTAGGGTCTACCAGAACTGGTGCTGTCATGATTCCATGACTTTCAGAAATGAATGCATTCAATCATTGGCTTTATCTTATCCCAGATGATTAGTCATACGGCTGCAATAGAGTGGATTGGTTTGCCCAAGACCACAGAAAAAAAAGGACTGCTTTGTTTTTTGTTTTTATGGACTAATTTTCTTTTTTCATTATCGAAATTGTGCATAAAAAGTCTAAATCTGGACCATCACATTCGCATACATTTCAGGCTTTTTTCTGCTGCTACACTTAAACATGAAAATATTGTTAAATCAAATAGAATAGCTTTACAGTATATTCGTATTGTTTATTAAAAACCTGTGTTTTTGAACGATGTGTGGGTTTGTTTTTCTTATGAGCATATCATGGCTTCTGCTTGGTCGTACTCGAGCAGTACTTTTTCTAGTTGAGCTTCAGTTATTTTGAGCGTAAATTCTCCCTGCGCAATGACCGACAACTCAACCTTGAAAGAGCTTGCGTGTGATCAACATTTTTTGTTTCGAGTTGTCTACGTCAACGCTATATGAGAAACTCGGTTTCTTCTACCTCTTCTCCTCCCCTCTTAAATTGTTCTTACTATTGTGATATTTACATGAGTTGCTAGTTGCTAGCCAGCAATTTTCAAGGTGATCTCCTATCAAGAGGGATCTGCCTCCAGCATCAAAGTACAATAGAAAAATTTGCTCAAAAATGATCACCAGCATCATACGGTACCATACAGCAATCCATTACATCATGTCAATAACCCGCGACCGGTTTCGACCTTATTGGGTCTCATCAGGCGGGTGTAAAAAACACTCAATAATAAATATGCTAAAAAAAACAAATTTTCCATTGGGTGCAAAAAAAATGCAATGCAAAACAATATGATACAGCAATACCTATATCATGGGGGTCACATTCAAGGACACACACACATGACATGGACAACAAGTCACATCGGTAAGCCCTAATAGGGGTGCAGGATCATTGTAAAGACTGCACCTATTATTAGTAAAGACTGCATATTGTAAAGACTGTAAAGATCATTGTAAAGACTGCACAATGATCCTGCACCCCTATTAGGGCTTACCGATGTGACTTGTTGTCCATGTCATGTGTGTGTGTCCTTGAATGTGACCCCCATGATATAGGTATTGCTGTATCATATTGTTTTGCATTGCATTTTTTTTGCACCCAATGGAAAATTTGTTTTTTTAGCATATTTATTATTGAGTGTTTTTTACACCCGCCTGATGAGACCCAATAAGGTCGAAACCGGTCGCGGGTTATTGACATGATGTAATGGATTGCTGTATGGTACCGTATGATGCTGGTGATCATTTTTGAGCAAATTTTTCTATTGTATTGTGATATTTGCACGGAATGTCACTGAAGTGGACCTACGGATTGAGCCTATACCAGTTTCTATGCAAAGAGCGAAGATGTGAAGCTCACTATGATAAGATTTATGTTGGTTTAAGACATAGACCTTCTACTCTCAACAATCTTGGGTGTGGTGTGATCTCTGAATTTAATTTGAAGGACTGGTAAACTTGCGGTTGTTATGGCCTCATACCAAAATTCTTTGATTTAATTATGTTTAACGAGTTATCCTTTTTCTTTTCAATTGTGGTTTGCATTTATGTAGTTGATAATAACTTCATATTTTGAAAATTATTGGCAAAGATATTGAAATTATAAACCTTGCACCTAATTGGCAAAGCAGCATACGGGCGTAAGGGGCATTAACAATTTATTAAAATGAATATGCCAGGAAACAATAATGAGTATACCACCCAACCAATTCAGACGACACCATCCCTGGATGCGTTTTGTCCTTTTGGACTCATCAGCAGGACCCGTCCCGTCGCAAGCAAAAGTAACCCACTCATTAACGTTATCCTTAAAAAAAGAAAAAAATCCAACTATGCACATGCAGAAGCACTGAGACTTCAACCGACCACGTATTGCGTTGCTTAACAGAGCGGGATGACAAATTGGTTGATTTTGACTGTATATCCACTGGGAGATCAGTTTACACACTGATTTAGAGATTGATTAGGTGTTCTTAGAGATTCATGCTCACAACACGATAACCAATGAAGCACTGACCCTTTTCCTCTGCTCGATCACTGACTGAGGTACACCCATACTTTATATAATTAACATTATACTTTTTTTTGCCATACTTAAAATGAGCCAAGCGTAAACAAGATAGATTATTGTTAGGCTAATTAAAAAAAATGAATTTAGGGCATACAAAACAGATTACGTAATCGATCATATGTGAAACATAGCAATCCAGGCCTGGGCGTTAAGAACAGTAACCAAAAAGCGAATGCTCTATTTTTGTGGCACTTGTAATCTCTTAGATTTAACACTTCTATAGCTTTAATAACTGCTGTACTTCCATGGTGTAGAATCTATGCAATAGCATAGCAATTCTCGTAAATACAACTTCAGCTAGAATTGTAAAGTTATATCACAGACGTAACATTTACGTTGAGTTTTTTTTGCTGTTTGTTTATTCTTGTGATCATAACGACATCATTATACAAGTCTTTTATTGCTTTCATTCTGATTTATGCCAAGCTCTGTGGCCTACCACTGGACCATGACCCACCGGTCTAAAACTACTGCTCTATACCATCAAAATACCAAACGGAAGGCTCTTGAGTTTTTTGTTGTGCCTCATACGTAGCTTGGCAACACATCACGTGCATGTAGCATGTGGGACAAAGTCTGAATCTTGGTCACCAAGTTTTAACAGGTGTAATGGAGCTACAATATATTTGTTGTTATGCTGCATCTGTCACCTGCAACCATTAATTCTCCACAAATACAACAGAAAGAGTTTGTTGAGCTAACGGATTGTAGAGGCATTTTGATATCGAGACTATTGAAATTGTGTTACTCTAGCATGAATATATAAACCTAAGGAATACAGATTCGCAATAAACTCTACACTATCAGTTTATTCTTTTTTCTTTTTCAGTAAACTCTAGTTAACCGGCAGGATGGCGTAGCGGTTCGAGCGTCCGCTTCGCAGTCGGTAGACCTGTGGTTCATTTTCTAAGTCGAGTCATACCAAAAGACTTTAAAAAATGCTATTTACAGTTTCCCTGCTTGACGCTCAGCAAATAGGGATAGTGTGGAGAACAAGCAGGCAAGCTTGCTTGTTGTGTCTTTGGGCAAACACTTAACGAGATGCCTCCATCTTTATGTGGCAGACAGATGGTGGGGCCAAGCAGTTTACCCGTCATGGTGGCCCCAGTCTAACTGAAGACTTGCAAGCCGAGCGTGAGCGCTAGCGCAGTGTGGCCTATATATACATCTTTCTGCATAATGCTCACAACAAATAGCTCAAACAACGAAGAAGTAAACTGTACACATCGCAAGACTGCTTGGTTTTGGAAAACAGAAAAATATTCATGCAGACAACAAATAGCTCAAACAACGAAGAAGAAGTAAACTGTACACATGGCAAGACTTGGCTTTGGCAAACGGAAAAATATTTATGCAGACTAGTGTAGTTTATGGACACCCGATATAACAATTTTGCTTGAAGTTTCTCTTTAGGAAAGATCCGAGTGAGTTGAGCCATTAGCAGAGTTAAGCCACACTTTTTTTTTCACTTCCATAAGAGATAAAATTCTATAGTGCCCTCTATCGTTATCTGGTTAGGTTACACTACCTTCTTTTCCATTTAATCAGACGTAGAGGTTTACAGCTGTAAGAAGGAAAATTTGCAAAAGACCACTTTTTATTATTAAAAAGTGGAATGTGGAGTTAAAGGTAAGATTGTTTTTCCAACTTAACCAAAATTATTAACCTTTGTCCTCGCCATGTTGAGAGTAAGCCTGTGACTATGTGTTTCTATTGTAAAAACTCTAATGGACGTAATGACAACCTCGACTTGAAAAAGATATCACGTCTCAAAATGTCTGATATAGGGAGGGTTGAGCCACTGAACTAGTGGAGAGTTGAGTATCGCCTCGTCTTCCTATTTTCTTATCGGTTGTTAAATGCGTTTTTCTTTTCAGGACATCATAACACAAACATGCAAGAGGAAAACAAAACGGGGAAGTGATGGCGATATGTTTTAACGTGCTATGCAATTAGTCCTAAATAGGGAAAATGTTCGGCACGCAGCGCGAAAGCTTAGTGTGGATTGCATGACGCTTAAGCGTTATATAGATAACAAAAGTTGGCTCTTCAGGTATTGGTGGGTACGAAAACTGTAAACATGTAAATATGATCTTTCCATCTGATTTGGAAACAGAACTGCCCAGGCACAACTAAACAACTAACAGCAAGCTACCTTGGATTATCGAAAAAAGTGTCCCATGCTAATCTTTGAAAATGCTGGGTGAAACGGAGTTGAAAATTCGGAAAAGTGGCAAGTTACAAAAAAGCGGGAGAGGGATTCTGGATGAACTTCAAAACGCGTAATAGTCTTGCCGTTCGCCGATTGGAAGCTAGTTCTCTCGCTAGGGTGACGGCTTTTATCGTCACAGCGTGGGTGAATTTTTAATAGCCTGCAGGACGTTATAGTTCGACATAATTTCCACGCACAGATGATATACGATGCTGACGAAACTGGATGCACCACAGTCCAAAATCTGTAAGAATTGTCGCTGAAAAGGGAATTAAAGAAATAGGGTCTGTTACTTCAGGCGAAAGAGGCGAGCTTGTAACACTTATAAACACCATTAATGCTAGTGGTACAGCATTACCACCCACGTTAATTTTTCCGCGGTTAAATTACAGCGAACACTTTATGAGAGGGACACCGTGGGCTCAATTAGAGCAGCCACTGTAAATAAAGAAATGTTTGGGCAAAATCTTGAGCATTTTTTACACCACATTGGCTGTACTATTGACCGAAAAGTGTTAGCTATCCTTGATAATCAGGAGACCCATATATCACTAGCAGCGTTAGATAAGGCAAAAGCCATTGGTGCTTTCCTCTTAACAATCCCACCCGCACACGTCTCACAAGCTCGAGCATTTAGATGTGGCGGTTTATGGTCCATACAAGAAAAACCTAAGCATGTGCCATGGATCCTTGGATGCGTTCAATTTCTGCCAAAACTGTTTCTACCTATGACGTATCTGAAATCGTAAACGAAGCCCATCTCTCTGCATGCGTTCCAAAGAATATACTGGCTGGCTTCCAAAGCACTGGAATTCTACCATTCAATTGTTGCATATTTTCAGACATCAACTCTACTCCAGCAGCACTTACTGACAGGGAATATGATCAAGATACAGAGGACTTGCCAACGAGCTCCGATATGTCTATTTCAATGCTATCAACCAATTCTGATAAAGCAATACCAACTGTAACATGCCCTGAAGCAAGTACAACAAACATAGAACGGCCCTCTCTCGGCCGAAGCAAGTGCAGCACCAACCAACATTTCACAAATGAACATGTAACCTCTCCCATAGGCTGGGCCTGGGAAACAAAAAGCGACGAGCAAAAAGAGGGAATATTTGAGTATTGAAAATCACTCCAGTAAAAAATAAAATTGCAGCCAAAGATTAATGCAAGAAATAATAAAAAATAGAAAAAAGATAGTATTTCAGTTAGAAAAAGGATAGTTACAAAAACACACAGCGAAATTCAAGCAAAGCAGTACCTTTTCTTTTCCTTGGAGTCCTTCAGCGAAATTGTTAAAAGGCAATGTGTTAAGACCACTCGAGCTTCGTTTGATTTCAGCTGCGAAGAAAAAATTTTATTCCATCACTACGCTCAAACTCCAAGAGTTGCTGCGACTCGGAAGAAGCGGAGAGCATTGAGGACCTTTTTGTAGCTAATCTTAACATCGACGATTTGGCAATTGTTAAAGTTTTTTAAATGAAGAGAAAGGCAAAAATTTTATTGTCCAGATTAAAAGTGCATCAGATAAAGATGAAGATTATGAAGTTCGCTTTTCAAAGCATTCTCTTAAATTGAAAACGGCTTTTTATTTCCAAAAGTTGATAACCTGGCAATCTTTAAACTTTGTGGATATTATTCGTGTTTTGCCCCAAGCCTATGCCCACAGCAATTACCAAACGATTGGCAGTAATTTTCAAATTTGGCATAAAACTTGATTCTTACTGTGTGTAACGTCGGCCTGAATAAAGTAATAATGTTTGGTGGTGTTTTCGTTTGAAACGTTTTGAAATTATCTCTGGTGCATCCTACACCAAGTTTTGATTTCCTTTAAATATTTCAATAAATGAAACAGTGTGAACTTTAACTGCCGGTTTTGACCTACCGTTATCAATTGGTTATGTTTTGCTTGAGTTTTCTTTCGGTGGTAGGATACAATAATGTGACGTGAACCAAAATATCTTCACGATGTTCGCTAATGTTAAAATTAACTTTGAGAACGTGTTGACTTGTTTCAACTGATCTAGAGTAGACCTATTAAAATGTTGAAAAAACGTAAAATTGACCCTTCTCGCATGAAACAATTGCAGTCATTGTTTCTGCGACTATATTTTTGTTTGATCATGTGCATGCAAATGTATTGGCTATATAGGCTCATCTCTCCTTTAAAATCTGATCGACTCTCCTCTGCCTGCAGGTGACTTTCGCCGCTTTAAAACTATCTTTTAAAAAGCAATTATACCCTAGTGCTACTACTTAAAAGAACAAAAGATTTTCGCTAAGTAGCAGACTGCTTGTAGGTTTATAGACGCGAAATTTTTTTCACTCTGCTCGATAAATCATAAAAATTTTCATTTTAATCTAAAAACTGGATCAACTCTCCCGGGTTCTTCTTTACACAAGTCAGTTTGTTGGCATAGGTTTTGTGTCCTTCTATCAAATTGAGATCTGTTTTCTTATACTGTATTATCTATGAAATAATTTTTTAGTTGTGGCTAATAACGGACTTCAATATATCTTTTGCTATATATGGCTTTGGTGAATTTTGCCTCTTTTTGGTTTCTCTTTCTTTGTGATGCATATTTATCCACAATATTGAAAAAACACTGTAATTAATTGATTTTTTGCGCTTTTCATGTTTGCATTTTTATTTGCTTCAAAAACGGTAAACTATCACATTGATCCTTTTAAAAACGATTACTAAATACCACTGCTATTTCTTTTAAGGATCAAAACATCTATGACGAAGCTTTGATTTTCCATATATTGAGCAAAATATTGGGAAATGGTTTGAAATATCATTCGTCGAAATACCGCCAACATTTGATTTGGCAATTAAGTTGGAAAAAATATGAGCTAATAAGGTCGAGCTTTTGAGTGTAATTAATGCTGGTTCATCGGTGATGTTGATACTAAGGGTGTTTGGAACGAATTTTGCTGGGGCGAAACCAAATTTCACTTTATGAAAGGCGGTTCGACACGAAGCGAAATTTTACAACACAAAAAACATTTTGCAATTTTTCCATTATCACTCATCTGTGTCATCGTCCTCCTTCGAAAATTCATGTGACGATGGCAAATGACCGCTCGATGCACATTCAATGCGGATCGCGTGTAAAGCATGTTGATAACACGGAATGAGTCCAGCCTTTCACGGTTTGGTTTTCAGAATTACGAAACGAAATTTGTTTGGATTTCGAAACAAAACCAAAGCAAAGCAATTTTGCGTCGAAACGAAATATTTTCGTTTCCAACACCCCTTGTTGATACACCTTTAGATTGTAAACTATTACAGTAGTTTTCGACTGAGGTAGTGCTGCAACATTTTAGCAAATCTTTATTTGCATCACCACAAGTTATAGCTTCTTGTCGGTCACCAACTGCACTGAAGAGACCTGATAGGTCGAAACAGTGTCACTGTCTGCAGTTTTGTTATATTTTTCTGTTTGTAAGGTGTAATCTGTATGAAGTGCTAGTAACTTGCTCTTGAAATAAGTTGATATTTGAGATAGCATGCCCTTAGATAACTCTACTCTAATTTAAGGTAACTTCAATAAATAGATTTTCAGAGTCTAAAGTGTAAAATAATAAATTAAGTCTTTAAATGTGCCTGACAATTTTGTATGCTCACAAAATTTTGTAAGCCGCATCACCCATATTAAATTTCGAATTACGATTTTACTAGTCATAATTACCAGCAAGGCATAATTCAAATTCCTGTTATTTAGCTTTGTTTCAGTTATGCTATAACATCGGAGCGATGTTAACTTGAACGGCGCGATGGTGTAGTGGTTATAGCGTCCGCCTCGTAGTCGGTAGACCTGGGGTTCATTCCCTACGTCGAGTCATACCAAAAGACTTTAAAAAATGGTATCCACAGCTTCCCTGCTTGGCGTTCAGCATATAAAAGGGATAGTGTGGAGAACAAGCCGGCAAGCTTGCCTTGCTTGTTGTGTCCTTGGGCAAGGCACTTAACGGGACGCCTCCACCTTTATGTGGCAGACAGGTGGCCCTCCCGTACTTCACCGGCTTACAATTGTGAAGTTGCCAACCCAGCATGTCAGACGACTCTTGGGTACCCACCAGTGGCAGTCCGCCTTGTTGGTGGTGGAGCTACCAGTCACTTATGACTGGTTCGAAATGGGCTGCCATCTTTCTCCTAGCCTAATTTCAATTAGGTTGACGGCATGAACCTAAATTGCCGTTCATGCCGTACCTCCACCCCGAGGAAGAGGAGAGATAATCACAAACAACAAACAAACAATGTTAACTTGAAAGAACAGTGGCTCTGTTTATTGCTACCAACCAGCTTTGCCGACGTCGCCCGACAGGGGCCCTTCATCAGTAATGACGGGGTTTAGCATTTTGGTTCAACCGGCTGCGCCGGCTTCACTCATCAGAGACTTGTGTGAGCAGTAGCGAAAAGTTAATGAATTTTATGCACTTTTACGATTCCTGCACACGAAATTGTGATTGACATATTTTCTTAATCATAACTGACTATGTTCACAAAGAGTCTTGTCACAAATTATCGTTAATGCTTGTGAGGGAGAAGGGATTAAAACATAATCAAAACTGATTGTAGCGACAAAATGGTGATTGCTTTCGCAATTACACAAATAAGCTATTTAACGGTAAGCCTATTTCGCAATGTGATGCTGCCCCTTTCCTATTTATATTTGTGGTATTAAGTTTTTTTGCTGCGCTACTTGTCTTGTTTCCGGCATGGCGACAAAAGCGGCTATGGCTTCCCAAAAATCATTAAAAATATTTTAGTCGACGCACATCAGGCCGAGTTATTTTTAAACAAATGTTCTCTCTATATTCAGTTTTACAAATTTTTATGGTTATGGTTTTATGCTAACTTTTCCTGAATTTGGAGTTTTATTACAATGCTGTGGAGTATAAACATAAATACCTTAACAGGCAGCATATCAGCACAAGAAACGATCCTTGCTTTATAATATACACGACTGCGTCACCGGAAGAGCCGCCGTCAGTAACGTCGGGATCGAGAGTGTCAGTTCAGCCAGCCAAGCCGGCTTCACCTATCAGGTTCTTGTGTGAACAGTTATCAAACATTTACGTGTTTTTTGCTCATAAGATGTTTACGACTTTTTGTGCTCCTTTTCTTAGTAGAATATCTTATTTCAAGATCCTGGCAATGCCTTAGGTCTAAGTGCTTTGTTCATTGCGGACACGAACCCAAGGGAGCCTTGCGTTTCCCGTAGTTTGGAAGTAGGAAACACATTATCAATATTCAGCTATTTTCAATCAAAATAGCAAAAATGTCTTTCGTGTGGTGCGATTTGACACAGTGACGTTGTTTTCTTTTGATTTCCGTTTAAACTTTCTCAAGTTCTCGCTGGCTTCGCATTATGTACGAGGGTCAGTCAATAAGTAATGAGACTTTCTCAATAACTCAAGTTTGCAATGACTGGTAATCAAAAAATGCTTTTTTATTTTTCAACATAGTCTCCCTTCTTTGCAACACACTTGTTCCATCTTGATATTAGATTGTCTATTCCTTTGGCATAGAATTCCGTGGACTGGGTCCTTAGCCAGTTGCTCACAGCAGCCTTCACTTCTTCGTCAGTCTGGAAGTGAATTCCTTTCATACTCTCTTTGAGTGGGCCGAAGAGGTGAAAATCAGATGGTGCAAGGTCTGGGCTGTAGAGTGGGTGTGTTAGAAGTTTCCAGCCTAAATCTTCAATTTTGGCTAGGGTTCTTGCTGCTGTGTGGGGCCTTGCATTATCCTGAAGAAGAATCACACCTCTTGATTGAAGTCCCCTCTGTTTGTTCTTAATGTCTTTTTTCACTTGAGTTAGCAGCTCACAGTAGTTTTCTGAGTTCACAGTATTGCCCCTTTCCAAGAAACTGATAGTGATCGGCCCATTTCTGTCCCAGAACACAGTGAGCATGACTTTCCTTAAACTTTTCTGAGATTTGAATTTTTTCTTCACTGGGGAAGAAACATGCTTCCACTCCATTGATCGTCGTTTCGGTTCAGGTTCATAATGAAAAACCCAGGTCTCATCAGTTGTCACTATTCTCGACAGAAATTCATCTCCCTCCTTTCTGTATCTGCGTAGTAATGCTCTGGAAGCCATCAGGCACCATCTGATTTTCACCTCTTCGGCCCACTCAAAGAGAGTATGAAAGGAATTCACTTCCAGACTGACGAAGAAGTGAAGGCTGCTGTGAGCAACTGGCTAAGGACCCAGTCCACGGAATTCTATGCCAAAGGAATAGACAATCTAATATCAAGATGGAACAAGTGTGTTGCAAAGAAGGGAGACTATGTTGAAAAATAAAAAAGCATTTTTTGATTACCAGTCATTGCAAACTTGAGTTATTGAGAAAGTCTCATTACTTATTGACTGACCCTCGTAGCTATTCTTTTCTCCCTGCTTGAGGAGCCCTAGGAAGTAAAAGAGTTCTTGCTTTTCCCCAAATATTTCCTTTGTTCCCAGTAGCTCCATATAGCTATCATAAAGCAAAATACCAATGGTATATTATATGTGGTGCGATTTGACATAATGACGTTGTTACAGAAATTTTGATTTTTCCTCAAACTTTCTCAAGTCCATGCTGAGAACGCATTATGATTCATATTCGTTTTTTCTCGCTTATGTATGCTCATAAAAGATAAAAGAGTTCTTGTTTTACCGAAATTTTCAGATTTGATTCCGGTAGTTCGATAAAGGTATTATCAAGCAAAATAGAAAAAATGTTTCTCTTTTGTATTTTACACCGGCAGGCAAGGTATCAATTAATGCAGCTACGCCAGCTTCACAGTATAAACATTTGTCAGAGCAATAATAAAATGTCTCAGTAAATATAAGCCATAGTTCTTGAGCATGTAATGGTGATCATGTTGGTCTATTGATCAAGACTGGAAGTATTGAAAAAAATGATTCGTAAATTTAAAAGTGTAAGGGAGAGAAAGGGGAGGGTCTGAAACATAATCAAAATTGATGGCGTCGCCCAAATGGTGGTCGTTTTGACTCATAAAGAAATGAACTATTTAGTGGTGGGCCTATTTGACGATTTGGTGGCCCCGCTTTCGTAGTAATATTGGTGACGTTAAGATTTTTTCCTGCGCAGTTGGTTTCATTCGGCCATAGCATTAAAAGGAGCCATGCTTTTTCTTTAACTCATATAAACTATGCAATAGGCACCTATTAAACTCTTTTCAAACAAAAACATTCCCTCTTAATCCAATGTTACAAATTGATGTTATTGTTGTTTAATTTTGATCTTTTCTTAAATTTGGAATTATATTACATTTAACGTTGCCTCTAATCTTGACCTCCCTAGTTTTAAATGAAGATTAGTGTTTTGTACCGATATCCTTGCAATTACAAACATCAGCGATGGGCTTTACCATTTATATTTGCTATCAAAATGATAGTGGATGATTTTGCTGCCTGCTGCTGTCATTAAATAGTCACAAGCTTTCTGATATGATTAAAGATTATGACCTAACAGTGTGTTTTAAGCCATTAAATAATAGGATCGCTACCTACCACTTTTATTTTACTATAGGCAAATTAATATGAACTAACGTCTCTGACTACGTGCATGTTCCTTGGCCATGGGATAAATTCCATCGTGCAAAGAGCAAACTAACTCAAAATCAAGCCCTTACAGTTTAGTCATAGAAATAGTGAAGGCTTCCTTTAATAATATCAAGGTTAAAAATATCAAATCAGTTGGCTACGCCAGCCTCTCCCAATTGCAAAGAAAATTGCTTCAACATTTGGATCATAAGTAACTCGACACTTACATTTTGTCGCAAAAGGCCATCTATACCACATAGTCTTTTCATTGGGTGATCACCAAGTGTTTTGCTTGGAGTTGGCTGCATATTAAAATTTGTAGACTTCATTTGTCGACGAGTTTTTTAAATAATTTGATGGATAATGCCAAAGATCCATGCTATCAAGAATAATTAAACAAAATATACCAAAGGACTTACTTTTTCTAGAAATTGCAATTTTGTGAAATGCAAGCACCAAAATTTTGTGTGTTTTTTACCGGTAGACTACATTTCATAGACATTTGGAGACTTTAGTTTTTGATGGATCGTTTTGAAAACGTCGACAGATAATGCAAAAGAACCAGGATTGTGAAAATAAGTAGTCAAAATGTACCAAAGAACTAACTTTGTCTAACAATTCCAAATTTGTTAGGTAAAATAAGATAATTGTACAGCTAAAAATGAAACATGATGTATGGCAACCAATTTTTGTTCAGCCATTATAAACAAATCCTTAGCCTTAAGTAATTGGAGTCACATATTACTGAAAGGAAATTTCCCAAGCTTTCAAAGGACAGTAATCGTTAGTACTTATTATAACGTTTTTGAATTAAAATTGCTTGTTTTTGCACAGCTTACCACTTTTTTGGAGTAGTTAAAAGTTACACCACAGGTCTTAAAGTTTAGTTTTTTCATTATAAAAACAAATATTAATTGTATATATTATAAACTATCGGAACCGCTCTAAGATAACCTTTAATTTGTTCAATAAAGTTTGAAAATCAGTTTGAGAAATGAAGTCACAAATTAGTTTTTTAGTAAACTGATTTTGCAAAAAGGATGCAATTTTTAAAAACATTTTTTATCATGATCTGCGGTAGCGAACATTTGTGTTAATTGTACGAGACAGATTATGACATCATAGAGCCAGTTTTATGCGTGCAAGCGAAAAAGAGAAGAAAAATGCAGAGGGCTTAAAGTTCTTAAATAAAGAATTACTCGTAGCATTGTCAAATAAGCTTTAACTGTTGTAAAGTTGCTTTTATTGAAAGCATCTTATTAATATTTCCTGAAAGAGCGTTTAATCGTGTTTCTGCGATCAGTACTTTTTGAAAAAGAGCAAAAACCAGATTGTGCGATGAATCATTGATTGTGACGTCATTTTAAACCCAAACAAATGAAAGTTTTTGTAATGTGGTAAGTCGGAAGCTGGTTTTCGTTTGAGCAAAAAACAGTTGTTCCCTGCGAACTAAAGCAAATTTTAAAAAATATATTTAATTGTGACCTCATGATGACGTCGCAAAACCCTTATGACATTCACCACGGGGTGGTGATCAATCGTGCCAAGTTTGATGCTTGTACTTCTAGAAGTTTCAGAGGAGTTAAAACAGACACACACACAGAGAGACAGAATTGCGCTTTATCGTGTAGAGTAGCCGGTTTTTTCAGCGTCGTCCGGCAGGGGCCCTCTATCAGTAATGACGGGGTTTAGCATTTTGGTTCAACCGGCTACGCCGGCTTCAGGCATTGGGCTCTTGTGTGAGCAGTAGCGAAAAGTTAATGAGTTTTATGCACTTTCACAATTCTCTCACACGAAATTGTGGTTATCATATTCTCTTAATCATCACTAATAATGCTCATAAAAAATCTTGCCGCTTGTGAGGGAGAAGAGATTGAAACATAATCAAAACTGATGGTAGCGGCGAAATGGTGGTTGCTTTCACAATTAAAGAAATAGCTCATTTAGTGATAAGCCTATTTCGCGATGTGGTGCTGCCCCTTTCCTATTTATATTGGCCTGCTATTTATATTTATAATTATTTTTGTGGCACAAATTATTTTGGTTGCGCTATTTGTCTTGTTTCCGGCATAGCGACAAAAGCAAAAAGCGGTTGTCCTCTGTGAAGTAAAGCAAATTAAAAAAAAAAATTTGATTGTGGCGTCACAATAACGTCGCGAAACCCTTATGACACTCACTACGGGGTCGTGATCAATCGTGCCAAGTTTGATGCTTGTACCTTTAGCAGTTTCAGAGGAGTTAAAACAGACCCACACACACAGAGAGACAGAATTGCGCTTTATAGTACAGGTAATTTCATACTTAAGAAATACAAAAATGGCGTTACCTTTGCCATACCTTGTATAACTTAAAACCTCTGGCTAGCTACAGGTATGGTCCTTGGTACCGGCATAAAACTTTGTGTTTCGTTAGTCTTTGCTACACGTTATAAAAATGTCTTTGCATTTAAGAGTACTCATGCCTGCCACATGACTGTACTAACAAGGCAATCTAAAGAGAATTCATCTGCAGAACAGTTATTGTAATTTTCCTAGTAGCCGTTCTAATACAGGGTGGGGCAAAAGTAACGTCATTTTTGTATTTCTCAAATATAAAACTATGTATTTATAAATAAACAACTTCTAAACCAAAAAAAAACAATCATTGATTTGAAAACTCACATACAAAAACGGTGTATTTCTAAAATGAAGAGAAAATCAAGCAGAAACTAGAAAACACAAATAACAAAAAAGGCGTTATTTCTGCCGTAGCCTGTTATGTATGGAATTTACAAGGCGGATTTTCTGAAAAAATCACGAAAATTAAATTGAAAAAATTTTCCCGAAAATCCATTGACTAATATCAATAATCAATATTTAATAGTATTTCTTAGTTTAAAAATAACAAAACATGCACAAAATAGCATGAAAATATATGTTTCGTGGTTTGTTTGCATCTACCGGCTCGCTCAAAACGGTCACGCGGCCTGGATTACTTTAACTTGTGCTGTGTTTGTGTTTACAGTATTTGTGTAGAAAGGAATGGGTTTGTAGAAAGGCTTTGTGATTAGAAATGAAAATTATTATTGGTCGATTTGATTACGTTTTCCTTTTTTCACTGTTTTCTTCTTCGCGGATTTTCATCTCTAGCGGGGGATCTTGAAACAAAACTACCGTGATAGATGAGAGATCACTGTAGTAGAATCTGGTTCAACTGTATAACTTACAGGCTTTAATTCTAACGGTGGACTGATTACAAACTCTAAGTTGAAACCTCGTGTAAACTTTGCAAGGATTGGACTTACCTAAAATTATCATGGTAATATCTCCACAAAATTTGAAAAGCAATGCAAAACTGCCATCAGCTCATGTTTTGGTGCAGTAAAACTTCGTGTAGTATTTTCCACAAGAAAGATGCTTCCAACGGTCAGCAAAAACGTTGTGCCTATCAAGCAACAATGTTTGGTGGTTTATCAATACGTGTGCCGCTGTGATTGTCGGTACGTAGACCGCGCATCTCAAAGACTGCACGATAGAATGAAACAGCACATACCAAAAGCAATAAGATACCAAACTCAACCAGACCATGACTTATCTCAATTCAATCCTACTAGTACTTCAGCAGTAGGACAACACCTCCTTAACAATGAAAATGCGCCTCTTACTACGATAACAACCAATTTTCTATTTTGGCTAAAGAAAGAACACTTTTTATTTATCAACCTTGGAAGCAACTTTAATCAAAATGCTTAAACCAGAGCTTTGTCGCCAGAGAGAATTTGTCTACTCACTAAAATTGCATCATTGATTTAGACTCCGCAAAACGTCTGGTTGTCTACCAATCAAAACATTCCGACATTTTCACCAACTTCAATCGCTGTAAATATCTTGCCATCAACTCCAGGTTTCATTCTAGCGATAACTCCTGAAGTAAGCTAGACGAAAACGTTTAAGTTTTCACCTATTCTTTTTAAAGAGTACATAAAATGGTCGCTAGCAAAAGCTTTATTAAATATAATATAAAATAAACATGGACAAAATACCACAATTCTCTACTTGTAGCCTACACTGGTGTTAAAATTGTATATTCCGACTTGGGATTTGCCGCGTGTGACGACCCACTGACAAACCTTTGTAAAATCATAATGCTATGTCTTTGTTACATCATTTTACCGTCACCACTATGCTTAAACGCTTATATGTGCCATGACTCACTGACTGATTTTTTGGTAGTTGCAACGGTAGGGCAGTGCATCGAGCTCATTCTTAGTTTGAGCAGTGGTAGCAATTGGTTTGGGTTAGTTCAATGTTCTTTGTTTTTTCAAAAAAAATTCTATCATTTCCAGTTAAATACAAGCTGGAAAGGAGCAATCTCTTTTTAATAAGGTTAATTTGAAAGCAACACGGACAAGAATCAAGCTTCATTGGAGAATTTTTTGGTGGAGCTAAGAATAAAATAAATGAAAATAATGCTCTGACAGCTACAGAAAAGAAAAGTTACTTTCAATCGGAAGTACGACGAATCTTACCTAAAACACGGTTTTATTGCTGTAGGTAATCAACATGCTTTAATGACAATGTGCATGATATGTAGGGCCATTTTTTTTTTACCTAAAAAAACATATTTTTGACTTTATTTTAGCAAAATTTTGACTTTATTGTGATCTAACCGCTTTTTCCAACTTTTTATGTGTGTGAAGCAGGTTTTTCTGCAATGGCAGTAACTAAAACAAAGTTGAGGAGCAGATTGGACGTAACTAACACCTTGCGTGTTTCCTTATCTGCCATCACTTTTTGTCGGGATCGTCTTATTGCCGAAAAACAACCTCAAGACTCGCCCTAACTTAGCAATGCTAGTGGCTGCTACGTTTTTACTTTTACTATGTCTATAAGTACTGATCATGTGCGTTTGATCAACAACTGCATTATATCTATTTATATTTATCCTCAGCACCTAACGAGGCTACTCGCAACTAATATTGTGATGAAAATGTGGTGAGAAACCTTATTCTCGATAGACCTAAACGCGTCTAATATACGAGTGCTCATACCGGATGTATTTTTTCCGTTCGCTGGTCCGCAAGACCATATTCAAATCAAAACCGGTCTATGAAGCAAAAAAGGTTGGGGACCCGTGGTCTAGGTGGTAGAAGCCGGTGTCTACCAATCATGTGGGATTACATCCCCCCTGAAAAATTAATTTTTATTGAATAAATGGATGCGGTTATCACTACTACACATATGGCTTTAGCGGGGAACAAGGAAACACCTCTGTTTTCTGATGCGGAGTCTGCTGAGTTTTCAACACGTTTTATAATAAAATAGAATACAAATGAGCTCTCTCACAACAGACTTTGACTTATACACCCAATTCGACTAGAATTGCGCAAAATGAAGGCAATAGCTGACAGACAACAAGTCGGTAGTTTGTCATAATAAACCGACAAAGACTTGCGTTTCCGAGAGGCAAGTCGGACCTCGTGACTTCGGTTACATCATACCTCAGCAATATGGTTTTAAATAATTGTCTTAGACTTCTTATCACTCCCTTGTGAGCTGACGAACGCATTTTTGATTCAATACCGTTTTTTTTAGTAACATCACTTACTAATCTACAAATATTAATATTAATTAACCACAAATGACAAACCACATTCTAACACAAAAAGCCTTCTCATGTAAATACTAACCAATCCTACAAATGACGTCTGATAGCTCCGCTGCAAATGCGACACTTTGGCCCATCATATACAGTATTAATATCCTTAGTGCAAACTTCTAGACATTCCACTTCTGCTTCTGCTTTTGCTTTTCCTCACTAGAACGTTGAAGGAAATCTAACAACTGAGATGTTGGCCGCCAACAATCTGATGATTCTACAGTAGTGCAGAAAAAAATGTATGTTAACACGTTTCTGGCTGCTACGTTCCTGCTTTGTGCTGGCTATATTAGATCTTTTATCGTGATTGACCCTCTTCTTCTTCTTATGAGCAAGATCTTTAATTTTTGGAGAACTTCTCAGATCATGTGCTTAAAGATGGAACTTAAAGATGGAAGTATTCTTTTAAGTGTCTTGCCCAAGAACACAACAAGCAAGCTTGCCGGTTTGTTCTCCACACTATTCCTATGTGCTGAGCGCTAAATAGGAAAGCTGTGAATACCATTTTTTATAGTCTTTTAGAATGACTCAACTTGAGAAATGAATTTTAGGTCTAATGACCAGGGCCGATGAGAGAACAGTTCGGGCAGGGTACCAACGTTCATTCTGGTCCCCTTTAACAAGGATCTGGTAAAGTCTGAAAAAGGTCTGAACATTTTCCCAGAGAAGATTGTACTAAAATTGCCCGTACCGCGAGGTAAAGCATCTGTAGACGCAGTGATGAGAGAGAGGTGAACTTTTTTTTCGAGATCAAACTCAACCTACTGTCATGTTCAATCGCCGTATCGATGGCAGGGTTTAAATGCATGAACCAATGCAAAACGCGTGACAGCAAAAACCAATCCGCGCTGCATATAACAACAGCGCAAGCCAACTCAAGAAGCCCGGGCATGGGTACTCTGTACACCCTTGCCCCCCTCTTCTCAACGTCCCTGCTAATGACTGCCAAACAGACGCTCTAACCATCACACCATCGCGCCGGTTTGATCAGTGACTTTGAATTGCCATCGGTTTGACAAACAATAATTCGAATTGTTATTTCGACGAAGACAAATTTGCAAATGACTTTTTGGTTTCCAGCAGACCCCGTATTTGATATTAGAGTGAAGAATATCGGTCCAGCCCGCTGCGGTCAAGTAACAGTTTTGAGTATAGCAGCAATACGTTGTTACATCAATGGATAATTTTAACTGTGATCAGTTTTGCGGACTGTTTCAAGTGTTGTGCCTGTTTTTTTGAAGTTTTTCTTCAATATTCGTATAAATAAGGCCGTATTTAGGGCGCGGTTGATCACAACCCGAAAAATCAAAAAATTTAACTTTTTTTACCGAATAATTTTTTCCATTTTGGCAAATAATGGCTTTCTAAACACCCTTGAGTAACCTAGTTCAAGCGAGTAAACTTAATTTTTAAAAATCGTCCATAGAAACCATCTAAACTTTTTACATAACACTTTAGTTGAAAGTGTTATGAATTAATTATATAGCTAAGCAATACAGCAAAGCTTCATCTGTAAAATACAGGATGTTCAGAAAGTCTTTAGACCTGGGCAATATACTGGCAGATATTTTTCTTTAAATCCCATATCCGGCTTTATTGCGCTAGTCCGCATCCGATGCAAAGTTTTATGCATAAACCGGTAATTCCTGTAATTTCAAACACAAATCAGTGAAGTTGAAAATGCACTCTCACTGTAAAGATAAACACAGAACCGGTACTAAGCTAAATGCATTTGTTACAACAAAGGCGTTGAAAGATGGGGTGAAGCACTTACCCCTCTACTTTTATTTCTACTGCACTGAATGCACGGGAAAAACTAAAATTTATGAAAAATATACTCAGTTTGTAAGTCGGTCACTTGGACTTATCTGCAAACATTGCTAGTCATGATGCGAAATAAAACCCCACAAGCACCTAAGTCCGCAAATCCAAGTCCAAGGCCTTGCACATATTTATAAATGTTACTTAAATTACAACTGAACTTACGAGGAGATATTAACTGCCCGTGCTTTACCGGATTAGATTAGTGAAGATACTTACCCAGCATGTGAGTAGAAGAGCGAGAAGAGGCAACTTTTGAGTAGCCACGTAGCTACCAATGACAGCCCGCTTTGTTAGTGGTGGGATTAACAGTCTGTAATTTACATTCTTGACTGGTTCGAAATGGGCTGCCACTTTTCCCTTGGCTTTATTTGATTACGTTTGCGGCATGAAATTGGAAAATCGTTTCATGGCGTGCCTCTTTCTTAAGGAAGAATAGGAGTGACCATGACAACAGGAGATATTAACATCAGCTAAATGGTAAAATTTTTACTTTAAACATTAATAAAAGTCTTATTAGCCCCATTCATTAACTTTGCCAAAAAAGAATTTAGGAAAGGCCTTTGTGTTCCACAACTTTGGTTGATCTTTTTTTTCAAAGATCAATGTTGTGTCAGGGACCTTGGACCTTCTTCCAAATAAAATGACTTTTTTTTTGGACAGTTTGCTAAAAAAAGATCTCATATTTTGGTCAGATCCAAGAAATTTTGTGGACATGAGCTGTCTTGGTTTTGTCTATGCCTCACTTGGCGCTGAGAATATCTAAACGCCATCCAATTTCTATCGCAGCTCTTTTCAGCATATCCCATAATTTGTTTTTACAACGGTAGTTACTCTTTGTCTAAGGTCATTCACATTTCTTGATTTCGTACGAGTATTTTAGATCCCTTATTATCCACATATTAGCTTACACTTTCTTGTCCTGGTAAGATATTGAGTACTTCACGAAATAAGAGGCGCAAATCATCTTTATATAAGAGTTATTGTCGGTAGAGAGACAATTGATGAAGACATGGTAAAAGAGACGTTGGGCTAAAAATGAATATCATTTGCATATCCTTCGCTCGATAAATGAGACCCAAGCAGAAATTAGTCGATGTTTTGCATGAAAACTTTTCTTACCTAATATTCCATAATTTCAGTATTGCCCAATTTTAGTTGTATTTTCAATAACTTTGAATTGTTCAAAAACTGTGCAAGACCGCGTGTTGTACACAACTTGTCGGTTGTTCTGGCAACCATTACAATTTTGTTCAATAATGTTTGAATAAACAAGCTTTTTAAATCGCTATTTTTATGTTAACTAAAATGGAGCGCTGTAAAATGACGTCTGTCCTTTCTTTTTGCGATTGAAGGAGCGATACTTTGCTTGCACACGATAATCTGCGCCTATTCTTTGGACCTGGATGTATGGTTTTTTGCATTCTCTTATCGGAAAAGTCTAACAATGCAATGATTTTTCTTTCTCGATTTTTGACGTTCTTTTCAATTTCAACACGTTTAGCAGCAAAGCGTTTCATGGCTTTTTGAGAAAAAATAAGCAAAGTCATACCACTACGTTAGCACAGCTGAAAACTAGAAAACGAGTCCCTGCCAATTTGAATTTGAAGTTCTTCCACAAGCTGATAGTTTTTGGATAGAGTAGCGGAGGTTGCTGTTCCCAAGACCATTCTGTATATGCACGCACATGGTTATTCGAATAAATCAATCAATCATACAAGTTCAATTCAAAAAATCTTTGATATATTTAAACAATACTGTAAGAGAGCAAACAAGGTGTTTACAAAACTATAGAAACTATGCTTCAAACCTATTATTGGCGGCATCAAACTTTGCAGTAGCTGATATCGGATTCCTTAAATTTTTCACCAGTAAAGTTTATCATCCCTTTGGTTTATCACGCTGGTTAGGCTGCCAAAAACTCAAACTGAGGGTAACTTTCATTTGCAATGAATGACCTACGCGCTATGCTGTGGTTAGCACCCACAGGTGTATAGGCAGTAGTGGCACCAAGGAGGCTACATGCACCCCAGGTAACGCTGATTTTGGGACGTCACGTTAAAAGGCTTCTTTCTAAAAAAGTCAGGCTATGTTCAATTGATAGTTGATTAAAAATAAAAGCTTTCGTTTTATATTTTGGGGTGACACGTTTTTTTAGCTCGCACCTGTTGCAACTGATACTTGTAAATTTCCTTAGTTCAGGGCTGGTATTGCGCATAACTTTCATTTGCAATGAATAACAACACAGAGCTTATTCTCCAGATTTCAAAGTTTAACCAAAGCCCTAATCCTCTAAGAATCAATTTGACAAATATGCGTCGTGATTATTACCTGTAGTGCCATTATTGAGTAAAAACCACTTTTCTAAAACTCACATCTCAGTTGTTACCAAACAGTTACGGAATTTTAAGCCTTTAGCTACTTGTCGGTCACCAACTGCACTGAAGAGACCTGATAAGTCCAAACAATGTCACTGCCTGCAGTTTGCTTTAAGTGCATCACTGACCTCTTGTATTACTTCAATCGCGGAATTGTTTCAAATGCGATTAATTATTTTCTTTTGAAAGATCCTCACTCTCATTGAAAGCACCCAGAAGTGACCTTATCAAAGGAGAGTGGGCTGGGAGCAAGAACTAAAAGGGAAGCCAGCTTTGTTAGTTTTATTAAAACTAAAAATCCTCAGCTGGTTCATTTGATGCACTCTTTACAAGTAGTGGTGAATTGTGGACAATTTGAAAAGATCAATATAGTCTTACATCCAAACGTTATTTTACGGTACAAAAGCCGAAATCTAAAACGCAATATAACTGGTTATTTTCTTTTTCTTCAAATTTTAAACGGAAAGTGAAGAAGCAGAAGCAGCGAAGGAATAAATTTGATGCACGATTACACATAATCACATTTTGGGTATGTTTGTATGGCAGTTAATTCATGCGGGTGAGCTCATGATCTGCTTTTAGTCTTTAGTAAGCTTGGACTATCGGTACATGATAAGTTTACTGCTTGGCTCCATTATTTTTCTGTTACGTAAAGATGAATAAATACCGTTAAAGTTCCCTTATCCAAGACACACCAAGCAATCTTATCAGTTTCTTTTCCACACTGTTCAAACTTGCTCAGCTTCAATCAGGTAAGCTGCGACTATCATTTTAAGGACTCGTTTGACTAAGGTTTTTAGCATAGGCCAAAAATTAGGCCCATAGCCAAGGCTTTCACCGACCTGGAAAAAAAAGTAAGAACAGCCCGGAAAAATATTTTTTCCACGATTTCTTAACAGTCATTAACTTCCCATATGGTTTAGCCATATGGAGACGTTTAAGGATACATGTTGCGTTGAAGATCCCTTTTTTAAGTCTCAAGATAATTTGCAAAAACTTTAATGGCAACCAGTCAAAATGAAAAGCTAAATTTCGATTTTTAATCTCAAGGTAGGATGAAATAAGGAGAAGCTTGCATTAATTGTTGTATATTGCTGACAATGAGACAAAATAAGAATGTGAGTCAAAAAAACGTTTTTTTAGCAATAAGGGCCCATTATTATTTTCTAAGACGTAGTCCTTCAAAATAAGAACAAATCTTAGAAATAAGAAAGGTATGGAAGCCGTGCCTATGACATATTAAAATGGCAAAGTGTCAGCTCGAGGTTTTTGGCATGTCATGCAACAAAGTCAGAGAGGTAAATTCAGGTTACAACTCAACATTTATTGATCTAAAACTTCTGCAACCACTTATGCCATTTCAGCAGGTTAATGTTTTAAGATTCAGATCACCTAATAACGAAACCACGGAAGTTTTGAGGTCGATTTGATTTCACTAAATGTTTGAGGGGAGCTGTTTTTTGGCAATTTAAGAAGGGACCTGGAGCACTCCCTCCACTAGCACCACTTAAAGTATTTATCGGATTGCGTGTGGCAAGCAGAGAGCACAATCAATTAATTACAGTTTAACCAATCCGTAAAACCATGTGACAGTAAATCTAAGTAAATCCTGCAATACTAAGGTAAAATTTCCCATACTAGCTGTAGGTTTCTGTCTTGCGATGAGCGGCGATTACTTTAAAATCTCTAGGTTTGAGGACAATGTCAGAATATCCGTCCATGTTAATTTCTTCACCAGGTGGCAGAGAGAATTTGAATCGCTGGAATAATACAACGATGGCCATAAATACTTCGACATTAGCTAGCTGCCTGCCTAAGCAGCTGCGAGAGCCAACATTGAAAGGCAGGAAATTAGCGGATTTCATGAACTTTCCTGTAGCGTCCAAGTGTCGTTCAGGCATAAACTTGTTCGGTTCGGGCCATCGGTTTTCATCGTGATGTATTGCCCATATATTGGTCAAAATGACTGCTCCTTTAGGAATAACATAGCCTCTCAATATAGCATCACGGGACGCCAAATGAGGCACAGAAAGAGGAATAAGCGGACGCATTCTCATAACTTCCTAAACAGTTAACGTATGTCATTTAGGTCTTTCATGAAAAGTTACATGAGCTTCGCCATGACTAAATACAAGCGCGTTAATTCTCCTCTGACAGTTTGACCTTGAAATAAGCAAGTTTTTTTTACTTGGCGGATTCAAACACGCAGCAGATTTATTGAAAAGATAAGCGCTGTGCTGCTGTTCAGATGCAATTTGAAGTGCTGTGCTGTTTCGGTAAAAAATCTGGTTCAAAAGTGAGTGGATGGTGGAAGACGTACGCTGAACCAACACATTTCAAAACAGCACAAAAAGCGTAAAATAAGAAATTAAAATGCAACTTTTTCAAGTTTTCAAACAAACGGTGAGTGGAAAACTTAGAAATCGGTAATAAATACAAAAAATGATTAATATTTGTTTCCTTCTCGACAGAGACCATTGACAGTTCAGTAAGCTTTAAAGTTCGCTAAACCAAATGACAATACTTACCTGTATGACCGCCCTAACAAACGGCAACTTTTCCATCGCCCGCATTGTAACAGCTTTGCTTTCACCTAAGCATCTTTCGATTTCTCTGTACATTTGTTCTTGCACTTCTTCATATTTGGACAAATATAATATTATCCAACAAATCGAGGTAGAGCTTGTATCCATTCCTGCGAAGAACAGATCACGAATCGTATCGACGAGCTGTTCCTCTGAAAATGATGAATAACGCTTCCAAGTTTGAGAAACTTTCAAAGCTTCGTCATCATGTGTGTTGTCAGAAGAAAGCATAGTTGTACTGGTATCTAAAAATAATGAAGTTTCTTCGTGTCGGCAAAGCAAATGTCTTTACTGTCTGGTTGAGTGACAACGTTTACGTCATTGGGGCTGCTAGAAAAACGGAGAGTCGAAAAGGGGCCACGTTGTACCAACTTTTGACTACCTCGCAAACTTGAGATGTAAGCACCCTTGCGCTTCTGTTTCTGCTTTAAAATCATCTGTAAATAAATGATCACCATTACCAGTTGTGGCTACTTGCGATAAAAGCAGTCAAAATTTTCAAGATGGAATTGCGTCCCTCAACTTTGTTTTAAAAAAAAACGCTTTTGTGTACGGTTCAAGAAACGATGTTTTAGAGCAGGATGGTCCAACTAGTTCTGGTCAGTAGGCGATTTTACAACTACCTTATCAACTTGCGAATCAATATGCTTAAAGCAATTAATGAAGCAATTGACGTAAATATCCAAAATCAAAACAGGAGCAAAAACTTCTGAACGTTTGCTTAAATTTATTGCATAGGTTCACTGAGATTCCTGTGTTCCATGCTACTCTGACATTATTGCTCGTATATCAATAATAACGTTAGTTGTAGCAATTTGGAGACAATTCTTCAGTGTTTTGCCTGCCATTGAACTTTTACAGTTGGATTTAAATTGCTTTGTAACAGAAAATGTGCTCTCACATATACTCAGATGCATTTAAACGTTGAGTGCATCATCAATGCAAAATTCTTCAGTTTTAGAAATATACCCTTGCTCCCAACTTCTAAAAGCTCTCCTAAAATTCGTTTATAGGCTTGTTGTTAAACCACGCTGTATCAATGTGTTGGGCTTGCGAACTTGGACGCGTAAATTTTTATCTCAAACTGGGACAGGCAGTTCTTACAGACAAGTCAAATTCCAAGTTTAATTTAGTTAAAAATAATATCAAATTCTAATTCTTGTAGAATAGACATACTAAGCCACGAGCATTATTTGCAATTGAAGTTTTTAATCCAGTGGTTCTTTATTTGAGCGTCGGCACATTCTGGCTGGCGCTTGGTTTCAATTTTGCAAAAAAGTAGCATACGATAGTAATCTTTTTTAGTTCCATTAATTCTTGCTTGAAGTAAAACTTTGTATCAGACTTGGACTAGTGCAATAAAGTGGGACTCGCTACTTGCCTAAAAATGTTTGCAAGTCTATTGCCCTACAAAGTTTACAGGACGCCTCGACAAAAAATTTGCTCTAAGCCTAGTATAAGAGTTAAAGCGCATCAGTTATACGAGTGGTTCCCAACCTGGGGTTCACGACCCCCATGGTGGTTGCAGAGCATTTTTGTGGGGGGGTGCGTGAAGAAATTACTGACATTATCAAAAAAATTTCTTTACTAAAATGTTCGCTTGTCGATGTTTAATTTATTAACCACACTCGATTCAGCTTCTAGCATGTTTTGTGACGCAATAGCAAATAATAATGTAATAATGCAAAAGCACGTGCAGACCTTTTATTCCCCGCATGAGTCGAAATTCTCATTTGTGGCTAGCGCGCTCGCTCAATATGGGGCGCCATTTGTTCACTGCTCGTTACTCATGTTTTAAGACAACATTTATGATTAAATTAATGCGGTTTGTTTAAATGCACAAATCGATTTGATTTACCCGCAAATTCATATAAAATAAATGCATTTGTTCAAATGCACAAATTGATTTGATTTAGTCGTAAATACGTATGTCACTGAACTGTTATCACTCTTTAAAGGCAATGTACTGCGAATATCGCTTTTTCGACATATTTGGCCATTGAATCATCACGTGACAGGTTTGCGATAGCTTGGTTTGAAATGAAAAGGTGGCGCGAGGTAATTAAGAATTTTGAAACAGGTGGTTTGCTGCAAATTGATCAATTTACAACAAGCCTTTCAGTTTTTTTCAGCGCATTTGCTATTTATACAATGCATTACTGGTAATCAATGGAAAAGTGTAATGGTATAGGCTCAGGTATATTGCTGTATAGATTTTGCTGCAAAAGCCTAGGAAGTAACTGGGGGGACCTGTTAGGTTATTTTGGACAAAAATATGTGTCTTTAATTTTTATGAATAACGCTTTTATGGACCTTTTAACGCAAGAACTTAAGTGGGGATCCCTTAGCGCGACAGATCTTGTGGGGAGCTTTGTGCATTTTCCCAGTTTGCTCATACCTATGGCTACTACTGCAGTATATGTTGCATAAAGCCATTTTAATTGGAAATCTTATTCACTCATAGGTACCAAAAAGATAATTTTTAAACCTTGGCGATACTTGAAGGGAAATATCTCAACCAATTTTTTGAAACTGCTATTTCATTTGTCAGATGGTGTTTATGTCGTGAAGTGCCAATTGGCACAGATCAGTCTTAATTACTCTTTCCAAAGAATCCTTTTTTCCAATCAATGGAAAATAACTCCTTTCTTTATAGCGTAATGTCTAATCATATTTGCAGCATCGAAACAGTCAACTAAGTATTTTTTCTGGCATTTAGGCTTATTAGTTACTGGTATTTACTGGCATTTTTAGACATTGTCGCACAAACGTCTCGCCTTTCATGGTGACCTGCTGTCAAAGCATCAGATGTTGCACAGTTAAGTTATATAGCTTTTTGAATAATTATTTTTCAAATATAAGTCCAATTTCACCCGAAAGTAGCTATTGGGGTGAAGAGGAATTCACATTTTATTAAAGAAGAAACAAATTTCCTATGAAGCGAACAAAAATAAATTAAAGCATGCAAAAAGCAAGCTCAGATAAAAAGAGGACAGCGTAATAAAAATAACTCATAAGGAAAATGTGGTATTAAGCTTACGACTCTCAGCACAGATTTGACACTGCATTGCCACAATGCAAACTTTTTGCTATAAAATGCACCTAATAAGTGATTGTATTTGACTGTTAACGTGCGAATATGCTTAACTTGCGAGTATTAGTAAGCCTTTTCTTTGTATTTGTATCATATTTTGGTCTATATAAGTAGGTAGTGTTTCTTAAGCTGCAGCAATACAAGCATCTTGGAAACTTAATGCAGATAAATGAGTGATGATCAATCACGAATTTTTTTATTTACAATTTAAAGAATCGTCATAGAAATGTTGATATTGAAAAATTGCATCAGCTTCAGCTTGAAAAATTGCTAAGGCAGATTATCATATACAACAATCGGTACGCTAGCTTAACCTTTCTTAGACTCAAGGTTCTTCATAAATACCAATATCTTCTGCAAGGAACTGCCAGACCGAGTTCATTGGCTAACAGCATAAACCCATACAGCCTATGTTGCACTTTTGCTTCCAGAAGTCATCCTATAGTAAGAGACTCGGACCCTAGCTGTTTGTAGTTCAATTTGCAGCAGACCGCCTTTTTCAAAATTCTTAACCACGTTGCGCCTGCGGCTCATTTCAAACCAATCTACTGCAAACCTATCGCGTGATGGTTCAATGACCAAGTATGTTGAAAAAGCGGTATATTGCCTTTGAAGAGCAACATGGCTGACTGACGTATGCATATACGACTAAATCAAATCGATTTGTGCATTTAAACAAATGCATTTATTTTCTTAATACAGTATTTATGACAAATGCATTTATTTTTCAATATATTTATGACAAGTGCATTTATTTTATATGCATTTACGAGTAAATCGAATCGATATGTGCATTGAAACAAATCGATTTGATTTGTCATAAATGTTGATGACAAATGCATTTATTTTATATTTATTTGCCAGTAAATCAAATCGATTTGTGCATGTAAACATAATGTTGTCTTAAACACGTGTAATGAGCAGTGAACAAAAGGCGCCCTATAGCTCTCTCTGTGGGCACAACGAGAATTCTCGTTTCGCCATCGCAACGGCGCATTATACAAGGATCTAATATAGATCCCGCAAGTGTGGCAGTCTAAGCTATGCTTTATTAAAAGCCTCTAGCTTCTTGTCGGTCACCAACTGCACTGAAGAGACCTGATAAATCGAAACAGTGTTACTGTCTGCAGTTTTGCTAAGTGCATCGCTAGCCTCTTGCATTACTACATACAAATTTCTATTGTTTCATATAATCTGTTTACAAACAGCATGAGACTGCAGGAGACATCCCTTGTATGTAATGGATTAAGTGACACCAAGAAAAGAGTCGTGATATTACACACTGAAAGACTGTTGATAAAAATTTATTTTCCCTGCTAATGGGTCAAGTAGCTTTCCAGAACTTTTGATGTTGTAGATTATTATGGTAACCTCAGTTTTGTTTAACCCTTTGAGGGATAATGTAACACATACGTTACATCATTGTTTACTGTTATATCAGTATGACGTAACAACCATTTTTCTGAAATTCATTGTAATTCTGTTGTTTCCAAACAATAAAGGAATTGTCTCAAATTTTATGAATTAAAATCTTATGATCCTCACAGGGTTAACCTAGTTTTTCTAAACATATTTATTGTCAATTTTGCCATGGAGAAAAATAGGAACTCGAAGAGCATATTAAATTTGGATTTACCTAGTTGCTCAGCAATGATATTGACAAACCACATTTTGTTCACTGCAACGCTATCCTCAGAGCCCAAACAATCAAACCATCGACATTAAAGCGCCCTTTAGAAGCCAAGAACTCGCAATACCTAAAAAGGATGCGGCATTTTTCTGACATCATGAAACTGGTTTGAAACATCAGAGATTGGATACCACTGAAAGATTCCATCAAAAAAAATGTGAACAATATGACAGCTCTTTGCTACCCCTTATAATATTTTGTTTAATTGATTACCTTTTATAAACCGGCATTATTGATTTATTAACAACAATTGCCGATGTCAAAAAACATCCATTGGGTGAAGCCGGGTGAACTGGCCTTCCTAACCCATACATTACTGATGTAGGCCTTGCCGACGACGCTGGCTAGTTGTAAATAAATACATACATTCTTGTGATTACTTTCATCACGAATTTAGCAAAAAGCATGAAGGGGTCGTAGTATGCGAGAAAACCGGTCGCAAAGCAAAAAAGGTTGGGAACCACTGAGTTATACATTTAAACAAGATTCCACAATATAAGAGCCGTTGGCCTCAAAATAAAACTATTTTGTAGAACGCGGTAAAATGCGTTAAAGAACTGAGTGCGAGGTAGGGAGTATGTTTTTCCTGAGGAACAATCGCCACGTCTATGAGTGACAGGAAGCCCTAATAAAGTAATTGCCGACGACTAATTTTTACCTAACGCCTCTAAAATAGAAAAAAGTCTTTTTGACGACCTTTCATAAAACCGGTAACAAACTGCTGTTTAAAACAAACATAGTTTCGGTCAAAGATCTGCACAACTGTTTGCGCCACTAACCTCCTCCTCCTCCAGTCACATTGTTTTTTAATACACGCGTCTCCAATAACGGTCAAATCTATTATATTAGCAGTTGATATATTCAACAATTTTTAAAAATTTGTATTAGCTCTTTCTATTCTGTCTCTTACGTGACGTGATCAAGTGAAATTTCCGTCTCGTCCTCATCACGTTTTGCCAAGTTTAACATGATAGGACCTTTCATTAGATTGTAACTCATCCTCTTGCAATAGAAACATTCTTAGGCCTCAATTAGGTTAAGTACGGTTCTAATAACATGCTCACAAGACAAGCAGCTTACCTGCTTTTTCCATCTTCTTCGCGTTTTGTATTTCATTTAAAAAACAGTCAATGTAATCTCTTGGATTCTTAAAGTTCACACTTTCTTGGTGTTCTTTTACTTGCTTTCGGATTTCGGAGCGCAATATGTTTTGAAAATCCAACCCATCTTGCCAGGCCGATGAGAAAAAAGGCAAATACCTCAAAATGGGAGCCATTGACAATATGCTGGATAACATTTGATTTCTTGATGGTGAAGCTAATTCCTTTAAAATTTTAGCAAAATCTTTGTCATCATAAGCAATACCTTGACCACACACCAACAAAGAAATTACTTGGCTTGTCACTTTGTAAATCAACATTCGGATATTGAATGGTTGGTTATTGATAAATGACTCAGAATGCTCAATTTCAGTGCAAATGTCATGCATCAAATCTAAAATATAAGGCTCCAAGTTTTTTCGACCCATTCCAAAATATCGGAGAGTATTCAGACCAAACCTGCGTTGCTCTTTATGAAAATCAGTATGGTTGATGCCAATTATTCCATAACCTCCAACTAAAACAGCAATAGACTGCAGTCGATCATTGAAACAGTCGTTTTTAGCATACGCTTCATAGGCTATGTCAGGATCGTTTATTACGACAATGTTACGCCAAGCTATTTTGACCATGTACAATGGACCGTATTTTTGAACATGGCGTTGAAACAGTTTCTCAGGATACAGTTGCATTTGGTGCAGAATGCCAAGAAGTGGTAGTCCCTTGGTTCCAGGTGGAGCATGAGGTGATTCCTTGTACCAAAAGTGCCATATTAAAATGCTAACAAAAATAACTACCAGTGACCAAGAAACAGAATCAAGAAAAAACATCTGCAAGCAGATGAGAACTACAAATTAGTCTATTATATTCATCCAATGCTACTATATTTATACTTTTAACAATTATCTCAAACTTTCAACAGAGTTGAGATACTCAAGATAGTCCAGACAACTGCGGTTATCGCAACGAAAGGCTCTGAATTGTAATATTGGGAACGAGTCGCTTCAGTTTAAGTCTCGAGTCGAGTCACAAATCATGGATGTCGATTTTCGAGTCAAGTCTTTTTTTACACCGACTCGAGTCTCGCCAACAATGCTGAAATGACTCCAGCAGGATTTGATATTACAGTAATTTGATTGAGCTTCGTAGCTATACCACACAATTTCTTATTCCTTAGCTACGAACCAAATTATAGCATACAGGTGTACAAGTTAAAAAACAAAAATCAATACCCGTATGCATCTTCTCAACCGGCGCTTCCTCTTAGGCTGGTGGCGGAGGCAGCAGCTTTAGAATTTGCCTGTAACCTCCGTGATCTCTAGCTACATTCGCTAACTCAACCGGTTTAATTACATGCCCTTACCCAAAACATTCCTTTAAAATTCAGCAACTTAATATTTGGGTGTTCAAGCGGTCTTTTTTCAATTAGTGTGGCTAATAAAATTTGACGAGTAAGTCTTTCATGGGGATATAAACAAGGAGAAAAGGCGAACTTTATTTGTTTCTGGATAGCAGACCTTTCTTTTAAACATGACTGACAAGTTTAGCCACAAATTTCTTATACAAATCTTGACCAAATTGTTGTGATTGGGATCTTGGAGACTTTTTGAATATCGACGTGTCAGGAAGAATGTACGGTAACTCACTGTTTGCTGTAAAAGATAATTAGTAATTGAATTTGCCTCTAGACTTTTAAACTCTAAACATGTGTAGATGTTCCCTCTGTCACCTAATGGATATTTTCAATATCAAGTGGCAACACTAACCTCGTTAGAAAAATATGGAGACGGTTGTAGTTGGAAACAAAGATCAGTTGTGTATTGGCATTTTTCAGCAAAGTTAATCGTTATCTAAAAGCAATAATTTTTATAAATAATAACTGAACTTCAATTACAAAGAAATTCTACAAAAGTTATTGAACTGGATAGACCGCTCTTCATCAGTTGTCAACAATTTGTTGGTAAGTTTGATTTTACTCGAATTAATTTGCTGTGCGAGGCCGCAGTCCACCACACATGATAGAAAACCTGTTGGTGGTGGGATTCGAACTCACATTTACACTAATCAATAGTTACAATTTACACCAATCAACAGCGCTAAATTTGGACAATTGCATGTTGCAGTTTATAGGTGTAGAACAGTGGCCAATTATGAACTCACCGATACTTTTTAGTGGGCCATATACAGCTTGCAATTGTGCGCAGCTAATGTGTGGAAGCCGAGGTTACCAAGATAAAAGATCGGGCAGTTTTTTAGGTCAATCTCCACAATATAGTCATCATCTTCAGCAAAAAGTAAAAAACATCAATTTAAATAAAAATTTTGCTCAAAATTATGAAAAGTTACTTTCCAATAGTTGATCTTCAACCCATTTGGGACCATTGTTCCTGTAGAGGAACAAATTATTCGGAAGCTTGAAAAACCATTCGGTTGTTTTGCATCGACGTAATTTTTGACAAAGACCTAGTTTAATGACCTTACAAACATTGTTCAAAATGTTTTTCTTTAACTCGTTATATTCCGTTGCAAACGCCCATCGGAAAACAGCTATTTTTCTCAAGTCGGAATGACCATGATTTGCTTAAAAATGCTGACTCAGCACAAAAGTGTGAAAAAATTTTATTTGCAGTTTATGTAACTACAAAGTCTTCAAAAGGTAATGGTTTATCAGTTTTTGCGCGATTTTGTCTCTGAAGTAATCATTTTTACGTTTACTTTTTTTGTTCCTGTACAGCAACAATGGTCCAAAACGCTATCACCAGCTAACATTGTGCAAAAAAATTTCGCAGCTCTGTCTTCTCTGTAAGCACTTTCTATTGCGGAAACACTCCAAATGACATAAAACAAAGGCAAAAATACCGGAAATAGACACAATTTTATCACTTATGGTAATCCAAGAAGCACATAGGATGCAAGCGAACACACAGCATTCTTGACATATTTTACAGTGTTTTTTTGCAGGGTGAGCAGTGTCCTTGAGTTTCCGCGTTTACAGGGTGGTGCAGACCAGCACTGGTGTTCATAATTCTTCTTCCATTAGGGCCTGAGGACGCAGAACTAGTAGTTTTCAACAAGCCTTCTACAACTGACCGGATAAATTCAAGAAAATCTAAACGTGGGGAAGTTTCCACGGTGACATGGAGCCTCCAAGCAGTCACTGTCAGCATTTCTATACGTGCAATTTTTGTGCAAATCTTGCAGTAAATAAAAAGATGTAAAAAAATTGTCAAAATAAACACAATGACAAGCAGGGTTTTCAACTATCGAAAGAAGAGCAGACACAACTTGTGGTCCATGAGGTTTGCTGTTGTCCTTAGCATTACACGCTCCGGTATAAGTCTCAAATTTGTAAGGATAGCCATCACTTGATGCTCAAACCTAGTTTTTGTTGCCAAATCTGATCGACTTGCCAGGAACGAACGTCTTTGCCGAGTGCCTACCAAAGTATGATGCCATTTGCTCATCAATCGTCAGATCTTTTGTAAACACTCCAAACTGCTAAAGTGAAGCATTGACTCAAATATGTAGAAGTCGAATTTTAGCAAGCTTATCTGCAGCAGGAAAATTATTGTTATCAGAAAAATGGATTAACTTCTTTATGTCTTCAAATCTTTTTCTTGACATTGACCTTGATATCAGTGGGCAGCTGATATCATCATCTTTGCTCCAGTACAAGCGCTGACGCGGTCGGCTGTTGTATCCTGTTAACAGAAGAATTCCAACAAAACCTTCGATTTTCAGCGGTGTAAGATGAATGATCTCATTCCATTGAGACGCATATCGCTCCGCTTCACAAGCAATTAGACTATAGATTTCCTCATTGAATAATAATCGAAAAAGTGCAACTGGCTCAAGCAGGGCAAGATGAGGTTGGCTGTCAGCTAAGTGCATAACATTTGCTTCTGGTATTTCCTTCAGGCTGTTTTCTTCTTCCAGAGCACTGCTTCCGATTCTTTCTTTTCTTCTTTGGCGGTGATTTGTTTTCTTTACTTTGAACTGCTGATACGTCGGAAGCTACTTCGCATTCATGGTTGTTATGTACCTCTAAAGTTCCTGCAAAATCGTTAGGAAACATATCATTTTTATGCCACTCATCGACATCATTTTCCTCTACATCAGTAGCATAAGCATCATCTTGCGCTTGTGGCAAAATAACAATATCTTTCTCTTTACTTCCTGTTGACCCTAAAATGTCGTCAACTGCTTCCTGCAGAGTTATATATCTTCTGTCTAACTGGTTGCTGGTCATCTTTAACAGAGAAATAATCCAAAATATCGACTCGAAGAAACTGTTCCGAAAAAGATAAACTTCGCGCAGGGTTTTCAGAGAAAAATAAACGCTGATGCTTAGTAAAAAAGCTTTTGTATCAAATGCGTTCTGTAACTTTTCTTTCAAAAAGGTAATGTTAGTTTTGTCTTCTTAGACAGGATTGCGTATTGCTGCACAGATGGTTAGATTATAGTTCCGTACGGTAAACCAATACAGGCAGGCCACCTCCAGCCTTCTGCACCAATCAACAGCCGCCTCAACGTGGTGGTGCGGTCCCCGGCCTCGTTTGGGTTGGGTCGAAATGGCTGTTGGCCTTCCCGAGGGTCCCAGTTACCCGGGGCACTCCCCTTCATTTTTTCGCTACGCTGCCCCCTGAACGACCGCAGAAGGGCAGCACACAGCTTCTTTAAAATCGGTCGCCTGTTTTCTCTTTTTCTTTTCTCCTGCTCCTCTCTTGCCCTTCTTCGTCCTCTCATTCTCCTCCTTCTCTTGATGAGCGGTAACGTTCATCCCAACCCTGGCTCCATCTTTCACTGCTCTGTGTACGCTGGAAATGTGATCTGGCGGGCAAGTCAGTGCAATGCTGGACTTGCTCCAAATGGGTCCATCTAAGGTGCTCACAACTCTCCCAATTCAGAGCTCTTGGCAGCTCTCACTCTTGGAGCTGCCCCCCTGCCGAATCACTGTGACTCCCTTTTCGGACTCCTCCGACATGTATACCTCCACTGTGCAATCTAGCCCCGCCTCTGCTAACGCTGCTCTCTCGCCCCACCCTCGTCTCCAAGCTTCTTATCCTCCATCTGCCCATTCTATATCTTCTCCCTCTGCCCCTACACCACCGTCCCTTGCTCCTGGCTTTTCTTCTGCGCCTCCTGCCTCCACTCCCATCCCTGACTCTCTCAGGGCTCTTCAATAGAATGCTGGAGGTCTTCGAGCCAGGAGCACTGAACTACTTCACTTTCTTTCGTCCCATTCTGTCGACCTTAGCTGCATTCAGGAATCCAATCTTAACTCCTCTTCCTCTTTCCGGATTCCTGGGTTCTCTGCTCCGCGCTCTGATCGCACCCACTCCCAGTCTGGCATTCTCTCCTCCGATGCCACGCACGCAAGCGGCGGCGTTGTCATTTTCGTCAGACAGGGCCTATATTTTTCCGAACTTTCTACCTCATCTCTTTCTTCGCTTGATCCCTACTCTGATTATGTAGGGATCAACATCTCTCTTAACAACTCCTCCTCGGTGTCATTTCTTAATGTGTATGCCCCCACTATCCGCTCCTCTCCAACGGATGGCAGAACCGACTTCTTTTCTTCCTCCATCTTTCCCTCCTCCAGAAATCTCTTCATTTAGTGGGACTTCAATTGCCATCACCCCCTCTGGGACTCAAGAGGTACCTCCGACTCTCGCGGGGAGGAAGTATTTGACTGGGTCATTTCTTCTGACCTCCTCCCCCTCAATGACCCTGACACACCCACCCTTCTCCATCACTCCTCTGGCAGTCGCTCTTCCCCTGACATCTCCTTTACTCCCTCCTCTCTTGCTCTTTCCTGCTCCTGGTAGGTGCTACAGGACCTGGGTTCTGACCATCTATCAATTCTTCTATTTATCCCTCTCTCTCCGGTCTATCGCCCCAACGAGCGTCCCCCTTCCTTCAATTTTCAGAAAGCTCGCTGGGATGGCTTTGCCTCTTACTTTGACTCTCACTGTCCCTCAGCAGAGGAATACTCGTCTCTTTCTCTTTCCTCTGCTGCTGCTCTCTTTACCTCTCTGACTTTGAATGCGGCCAAATCTTCCATTCCTTTCGGTCGCATCAAACGCCCTCCTAAAGCCTGGTGGTATGCTGAGGTGGAAGAAGAGGTTAGTGAAAGACGCAAGGCTTTCGCCGCCGCTCACAGAAGTGATGAAGATCGACATGCTTACATCTCTGCTTCTCGACGCGCCTCGTCAGTCATCGCCAAGGCCAAGGCTGAGGCATGGCAGACGCCTTGCTCTTCTCTTTCACCTAGGTCTAACCCTAAATCTGTACACTCTCTCCTTCGCTCTATCACTGGCTCATCTTCCTCGTCGTCCTCCTCTCCTAACTTTCCCAATTGTTCTTCTCCCAGGAAATCGTCTTCGGTCTATGCCACCTACCTGAGATCTCACTTTTCCGTTTCTTAGACAAAGGTTCTGCGCAGCAGAGCCATAGGCTACCTCTCTGAGCTCCGCCGAGCCACGTGCTCGAAGGAGTCTCATTGGTTCTTTTGCTCTCATTTCTCATTTGCTGAATTTCATGTGGCTGCCTTCAACCTCTCCTCGTCCTCCGCCACTGGTCTAGACAAAGTTGCCTATCCCATGCTAAAGCACCTTCCTCGTTCTGGCATGGATTTTCTTCTGCACATCTTCAATCTTTCCTGGTCTTCGCATTCCTTTCCTTCCATCTGGAAGACATCTTCCATCATTCCCATATACAAGATGGGAAAGCCTCTTGACTCTCCTGCTTCCTTCCGGCCTATCTCTCTCATCTCCTGCGTATCAAAGCTTATTGAATGCATCATTCTATCCGGTGTACTCTTCTTTCTGGAACCTAATTCCATTTACTCTCCCCGTCAGGCCGGTTTTCGCCCTGGACGGTCTACACTCAATCAAATTCTGTACCTTTCTCAGTCCATTTCGGATGGATTTAACAAACCCAGGCCGGGCTCTCGGACGATCCTGTCTACTGTTGATTTCTCCAAAGCTTTTGACTCTGTCTGGCATCCGCCCTTTTTCATAAACTCATTTCGGCTGGCCTCCCTCTTTGCTTTACTCGATGGACTCAATCTTTTCTTTCTGATAGGCGCGCTTCTGTGGTCTATCAAAATCACAAAAATCGTTCCTTTCGAGTCCGTCGAGGTGTTCCGCAAGGATCCGTTTTTGGCCCTGTACCTTTCTCTCTGTTGATGTTGTATGTTTTGTACATTGGAAACATTATTGTACACGCTATGCATTGTGGGTAGCGCTGCTTTCTTCCTTCTTCGTAGTACGCCATTATTCAACAAGACGTATAGCAGAACATCCGTTGTTGTTGTGACGTTGAGGATAGTAAAGACAGACAGTAGGCAGCAACAATAAACATGGTGGCAGCTACGGGATATTGTTAACGACTTACTGACGCTTCTGACGTAATATTGAGTAACCCTGAAGTTATTTGAACAAGTTGCTGGTTAGCCTATATCACGTGCTGATAGCACTAGCCTTGAGATTGCCTGAAGCAATGGATATCAGTAATTTGAGAATCCCTGAGCCTTTGAATATCTATTCTAACACACTGGCCGAAGATTATCGGAAGTGGAGAGAACAAATAGATGTGTACCTCACAGCTTGTGGCGCAGATGAAAAACCCAAAAAGGTGATCAAGTGCATCATTCTGAATTGTGCTGGACCAGGCATAATAAGTGCTGCAAAACAGTTTGTTTACGCCGAAGGTGAACATGAAGAGGACCCAGGCGAATTACTTAAGAAGATAGCTGCCTACTGCAACCCTCAAAAGCATGAATCCTTGGACGCATATCTATTTTGGAATATCGACTGGAAACCAGGTACTAGTTTTGATTACTTTTTAACTGAGCTTAGAAGCAAAGCAGACCCTTGCAATTTTGGCACCATGAAAGATCGACTCCTGCGAGATAAAATTATCTTTTCGGTATCTGCTAGACTCCGCCAAGTACTGCTACGTGAGAATCCGCTCACACTGGACAAAGCTGTCCAAATCTGTAGATCTTTTGATGCGTCCAAACCCAATCGAAACAGATGCAGGGACAACAAGATAATGTTGTTCACAAAGTGGCCAAACGTGAAGAAGCACCCACTCGACAGTTTAACTCTGCAAGACATTTCAGTAAGAAAGTTGATGCTGATACAGTAATTGACTGCAGATTTTGTGGTTTCCGACACAAAAAAGTCAAATCCTTATGCCCTGCCTATGGGAAAACTTGCAACAAATGTGGAGGCCGTAATCATTTCAGAGCAAAATGTCACTCTAAAGTCCATAAAGTACAAGAAGATGCTGAATCTGCTTCGTCATCAACAGAAGAATATCTGCATGCAATAAAGCCGAAAGAAGATGTCAAACGACTGACAGCGCTGCTGCAGGTTAATGACTGCCAAGTTCGTTTTGAACTAGACACAGGCGCCAATGTTAATACAATTTGCAAAAAATTCGTGCGCAAAGAGCAAGTGAAACCATGCTCCAGAACATTGACTATGTGGAACAAGTCTACAATCCATGTTGCCGGTGAGACCACACTTGATATTGTAAATACTAAAAGTAATGATGTATGCCCCGTAAATTTTCTTGTTGTGAACAATGATTTACAATGTTTGTTAGGACTAGATACTGTACGGCGAATGAATTTAGTTACTGTAAACTCCGATGCGTTTATTGCCACAGTGACTAATGATAATTTGGGTCATTTAGGATATGCTTCACTCACAGTTGATCCCGCAGTGAAACCTCGTATATTGCCTTGTCGTAGATTACCTGTCGCTATTCGTGACAAAGTCAAAGCCGAACTCGACACCCTTGTTAACAAAGGAGTGCTTGCACCCATATCTGAACCGACCCAATGGGTAAGCCAAATGGCTGTAGTGAATAAGAAAAATGGTTCACTTAGAATTTGTATTGACCCACAACCACTAAATACTGCTTTAAAACGTGAACACTTTAAACTGCCCACTCTTGATGATATATTGCCTGAGCTTCATAATGCAAAAGTGTTTAGTAAATTAGACGTTAAGTATGCGCATTGGCACGTTGAACTGGATGACATTTCTAGTAAGTTGACCACTATGATAACACCCTTTGGTCGCTATCGATGGAAACGACTGCCATTCGGGTTAAAAGTGAGCAGTGAAATATTTCAACGTAAATTGAATGATACTATTTTTGATTTACCCGGTGTTTTTGCTGTTGCTGACGATGTAATAGTCATTGGACGCGGTGTCACCCATGAGAATGCTTTGATTGATCATGACGCAAACTTGCATAAACTGCATGAGCGCTGCCGAGAAAAGCACATTATGCTGAACGATGAAAAGGCTGACATGCGCAAGACTGAAATTACCTTCATGGGCCACCTGATTACAAAAGAAGGCATACAAGCTGATCCTACCAAAATTACAGCCATACGTGACATGCCCTCACCAACCGACGTCCATGGCGTGAAACGATTTTGTGGTATGATACAATATCTGGCTCGTTTTATGCCAAATCTCGCCCAAATGTCAGAGCCTCTGAGACACTTAACCAAGAAAGGCATTGTTTGGAACTGGAGCCCTGAGTGTGAAAATGCGCTCCAAGCCATAAAACAAGCAATTTCTCAGCCTCCAGTACTCGCCTTTTATAACCAGAATTTAGAGCTTGTACTTCAAGTCGACAGTTCAAAAGATGGCATTGGTGCTGTCCTACTACAAAATGACCAGCCCATTGAATACGCCTCTAGAGCACTCACGAAAACAGAGCGCAATTGGGCACAAATAGAAAAAGAACTGCTTTCGGTTGTATTTGGTCTTGAACGTTTTGACCAGTACACCTACGGCCGAAAAGTGCTAATACACAATGACCACCGTCCTTTGGAGACTATTTTGAAAAAGCCATTGAGCCAAGCTCCAAAACGTTTGCAAACCCTTGCTATGCGTATTAATCGCTATGATATTGAATTTGCTTATGTTCCTGGTAGTGCTTTAGTGCTTGCTGACACTCTAAGCAGAGCATACCCAGAGCTCGATGACACCAGACATCAGATAGCTCAATCTTCCGCAGACCCCGTGTGTGAAGAAATACATGATGAAACCTTATTGGCTGTTGCTCAAGCCACAATTAGCGATGAAGAGTCACAACTCTTACTGTCCGCAATTAAAAATGGCTGGCCCGATGATAAAAGTTCTCTGCATACCCTAATCAAACCGTATTTTGCAATTCGTGATACTTTAAGTTTTGACAATTGTGTGATTATGAAAGGTGAACGTATTTTTATCCCTAAGTGTTTACGCCCTCTCATGAAAGCCCGACTGCATGCCGCACATACTGGCGCTGATAGCATGATTCGACGGGCAAAAGAAACTATATTTTGGCTAGGAATGCCAAACGAGTTACGACAACTAGCCCAATCTTGTAGTATTTGTCAACGTTCAAAACCCTGTAATGTTCAAGAACCCCTGTTGTTACATGCGGAAGGCTCGTATCCTTTTGAAAAAGTAGGTGTTGACATTTTTGACCTTAATGGAAAACATTACCTTGTAACTGTTGATTACTTTTCGAATTTTGCCGAAATTGATGTAATGCATAACATTTCTAGCCGTGACGTCATTATTGCTCTAAAACGTCATTTTTGTCGATACGGTATTCCCAAGTGCTTAATTTCTGACTGCGGACGACAATTTGTAAGCGACGAGTTCAAATCTTTTTGTAATAAATGGTCCATTCTTCACCTTACATCATCTCCAGGCCATCAACAAAGTAATGGCAAAGCTGAGGCTGCTGTCAAGACCTATAAAACCATGCTTATGCGTACCTCTCAGCAGCATGAGGACCAATGGCTTGCTTTATTAGAAATTCGCAACACACCACGACAAGATATACTTGCAAGCCCGGCTAATATTATGTTTGGACGACCCACACGTACTGTTATTCCTGTACTTACTAAAAAAAGTGCCGATTTTGATTTTGAACGACGTCGTAAACGCCGCAATACTGTGAAATTATCTCGTAATAAATGTACACCTACCAAGTCGCTATCTCCTTTGCATTTTAATCAAAACGTGTATTTTCAAAGCCCGAATAAGGAGGGATGGCAAAGTGGTAAAGTCGTAGAAACACTCTCTGCACGTTCATATGTGATTCAAACTGAAAATGGTTCTCGTTATCGCAGAAACCGTGTGCATATTCGCCCCAATCATAGTCGCGCTGTGCAATCTGGCGATGTAGATATTTATGACTATGTGTCTCCTACTGTTACGTTCCTTGACACTAATAATCCGGCTACCACTGCTCGTCAAGCCCATCGTAATTTACAAGCTTGCTCATCATCCAATCGTAGCCGAAGAATCCGTAAACAGCCTATTTGGTTTAGGGACTATGAAACCTGAGATATGCTTTGTTTGTTTCTTGTTCGTTTGCTGTTTATATGCTTTGCTTAAAAAAGGGGGGATGTTGTATGTTTTGTACATTGGAAACATTATTGTACACGCTATGCATTGTGGGTAGCGCTGCTTTCTTCCTTCTTCGTAGTACGCCATTATTCAACAAGACGTATAGCAGAACATCCGTTGTTGTTGTGACGTTGAGGATAGTAAAGACAGACAGTAGGCAGCAACAATAAACACTCTCTTTTCATCAATGATCTTCCGGTTTCTCTGCCTTCTTCCGTCAGCTGTTTTCTTTACGCTGACGATCTGGCCATTTGGTCGTCCTCCCCCTCGGTCCCTACTGCGGTGGAGGCCACACAAGGAGCTCTGTTTCGATTGGAGCGATGGTGTGAGCACTAGTGTCTTCCTCTCAATCCGAGCAAATGTGAGGCCTCCTTCTTCTCGGTGGATCCCCACCAGGCTAACCTCCAGCCCAACCTTCTCCTACTCGGCTCCCGCCTCCGTTTCAACCCAACTCCAACTTTGCTCGGGGTCACCTTCGGCCGCACTCTTTCCTTTTCTAAACATGTGTCTTTGCTGAAGGCCAAGTTTTTTCCACGTCTCAAGGCCTTACGCTGTATCTCTACTTCCTCATGGGGCCCCTCTAAGGAGTCCCTCTCTGTTCTGTATAAATCTTTTCTTTGGTCCCTTCTCACTTACACTTCACCCAGATGGTTTCCTTTCCTAAGCGCTACTAATTTCACCAAATTGGAACGCCTCCACCGAGCGGCCAGTCGCGCCATCACCGGCTGCCTCTCGTTCTCCCCTATCCCTCTTCTTCTCTCCGAGGCTTCTCTACCTCTCCTACGAGTCACCCTGACTCATTTCACTCTTTTATCTTATAAGCGGGCTCTTCGTCTCCCAACCTCCTTTCCTATTTCAGGTTTGGCCACACTTGGAGTGAAACCAAGACTCTGCAGATCGTCCTGGAGAGCTTTTGCGTCCACTCACCCGCTCATGCTTCCTTCTACTTGTTCTAGAGAGGCTCTTGTTGCTTGCCCTCCCTTTCCTCCTTGGAATCTGCTCTCCTTCACGGTGGAGTCCCCCCTTTCCACTCCATGCTCCCGCTCTGATTCCCCCTCTCTCTCGCCAAGGTGCGGCTCTCGCCCACCTTGACTCTCTCCCCCCTCATGATCTGGTGCTTTGGACAGACGGCTCTGTTCTTTTTCCTTTTGGCAAGGGCGGCTCTGGCGTTTTTGCCAACTGCTCTCTCTGTGGCACTGAGACCACTCTTTCCTTTTCGGCAGGCCCAGTAATGCTCAAGTTTTTCCGCTGAAGCCTGTGCCATTCTGCACGCTCTTTGCTAGTCTCGGCAACACCAACAAGTCTGCCATTTCTCTTCTTTTCTCCTATTATCTGACTCTCGTTCTGTCCTCGCCACCCTGTCCTCTCCTCCATCTTTCCTTTTATCTCAAACTCTGTGGCAGATCTGGCAGGAACTGTCTTCTCTCTCCTGTTCTACCTGGCTACAATGGGTCCCCGGACACTCATTTCTACCGGGGAACGACACGGCTGATGAGCTACACAGACGGGGAGCGCTACTTGCGCCCTCCGCTATCCCTTGTAGTCTTTCTCCTCTTATCTCTGGTATCCACTCTCGTCTTATCTCGGACTGGAGGCGTACTGTCTCATCGAAGTTCTTTGACACACAGGTTCTCTCGATTTCCACCGAGGAACTTGTGCTCCCTCGTCATGCTCGCTGTGTTCTCTCTCGTCTTCGCTGCCATGGACACAGCCTTCTTTTAGGTTCTTATCTCTCTAGGATTAGCAGAACTGAGAATCTTTCCTGCAGCGCCTGTGGACACTCGTCCCAGGACACCTCTCATCTCATTCTGCACTGTCCAGCTACGGACTCTTTGCGCCGCTCACTCCTTGGCGACTCTCTGTCTCTTTACGACCTCTGGTCCAGACCCAGGGGAGTTGCACGGCTTCTGGGGCTCCATGGTCTTCCGCCATGCCCCCATCCCTCGGAAGGGGTTGGGTAAACAACAACAACCTCCAGCCTTACTAATCTGCAACAGTTGAAGTAAATCTGCAGCAGCTTTGCACCTGTATTGGACCATTGTTCCTCTAGAGCAGGGATGTCGAACTGGCGGCCCGCGGGCCAAATGTGGCCCGCGACGTAATTTTTTCTGGCCCGCGTAAGGATTTTGTGGTAATGTGCGAATGCCTGGTCTCTGAATTTGGTCTTCGAAAAATTGTCGTGAAGAAAAAAAATCTTTTAAGTTGAAATTACGTGAAAATAGTGACCGTCGCCGGAATGACAAGTTTTATTTTCAAAAATAGTTCAAGGAGCTATTGAGTGAAAAATGCGAGAAAATTCCTATTGAAAGCATTAGTCTCCAAAAAAGAAATATATACAGCAATGTTTTTCAAACTGTGTGCCGCGAGTCTTTTTAAAGTGCTTGACACCTACACAAATTTTCTGTCACAATCGAGAAAATGCTGCCATGAAGTAATGGTGGACAACTGCTATAAGTCGGGTGGGCGAGTGGCATTGCAGGTTACGGTGAGAGAGGTAATGACATTTTGGTAACCATCACACAATTTTCGGAGATCGTTGCCTGGAGAAGTGGTGATTTCCAAATAATGCCAGTCGCCATCCATAGGAATAGATTTGCGTGGCTGGTGTGCCGCGAAATTTCATCAACTGGTTTCCTGTGCCAGCAGACAAATAAGTTTGGGAACCATTGATATACAGTCTTGCCTGCTCAAATTTTTTTCAAGTCTGGCCCATATAAAATCCAGGTATGCAAATGTGGCCCGCAGCACTGAATGAGTTTGACATCCGTGCTCTAGAGGAACATCGCGTTGCTAGGTAACCAAAGGCAAGTGGCAAAATTTTTTTACATTTTATTCTTAATTAGATCAAAAGTAACCAAATACTAAAAACTTACAAGAAAGTGACTTGTATTCCTGGTAGTGGTCATTAAATGGGTTAAAAAAAGACCTTCAACTGACAAATTGCAAAACTTGTCTCTAATTAGGTTCCTACCATGACGAATTGGCATTTAGCAGAATTGAAAATTAGAATTGGGTCACTCTAAGGTTTCGTGGCTTCCAGTTAACCTGTTATCATTAGCGCCCGTGGTCACTTTTTCCCCCATTTCTTTTTTTATTGTGTTATGAATCATACTTGCTACCGTGACGGATAAGCCATCACCCTTTGTCTCAAAAGATTTAGTAATTCTCAATTTAGGTCAATGCTGGTCATTGATTGCTAGTTTTTATATATTTTGTTGAGGCAAGGCAGAGCTAGTTTGACTGGGAACTTACTTTTCCGGTTAGTCCAGTTGTATTTTTTCTCTTGGTCATACTGTAGTGCTTGTACCATTCTATCTTAATTAGATTTCTAACCGGTACCAACGCTAGCCTAGCTTGTGAATTAAATTATCAGTCTGACTGATCAGGCCCACTTGGCTCTGCTTAGTGCTGCAAACCGTAGTTTTAGTTTTTTGTGGTCGTTTTCTGACTCTCGCCTAGTCATATGTTGCTTGCTTTTTGCTTCATGTTTAGACTACCGGCGTCGCCCGGCAGAGACCCTCCATCAGTAATGTCCGGGTTTGGTATTTCGGTTCAACCGGCCAAGCCGGCTTCACCCATCCAGCTCTTGTGTGAGCAGTAGCAAAAGTTAATGAATTTTGTGCACTTTCACAATTCTTCTACACGAAACTGTGATCATCATATTCTTCTGATCATGACTGGCAATGCTCACAAAGAATCTTGCCACAAATTATTGTTAATACTTGTGAGTAAGAAGGAATTGTACATAATCAAAACTGATTGCAGCGGCGAAATGGTGGTTGCTTTCACAATCAAAGAAAAAAATCTATTTAATGGTAAGCCTATTTTGCCAATTGGTGCTGACCCTTTCCAATTTATTCTTGTAATATTAAGTTCCTAATTTGGTGATCACCAAGTGTTTTGTTTGGAGTTGGCTGCACATTAAAATTTGTAGACTTTGAGTCCTTTGAATAATTTGATTGATAATACCAAACATCCATGCTATCGAGAAAGAATAGACAAAATGTACCAAAGGACTTAGTTTTTCTAGGAATTGCAATTTTGTGAACTGTAGGCACTAAAATTTTGTATGTTTTTAACCGGTAGACTACATTTCATAGACATTTGGAGACTTTAGTTTTTGATGTATAGTTTTGAAAACGTCGACAGATAATGCAAAAGAGCCATGCTTGTGAGGAAAAGTAGTCAAAATGTATCAAATAACTTACCTTGTCTAACAATTGCAAGTTTGTTAGCTCTAGTAGGATACTTGTACAACTAAAAATGAAACATGTTGTATGGCAACCACTTTTTGTTCAGTCGTTATGAGCTAATCCTTAGCCTTAACTAATTAGAATGAAATATTGCTAGAAAGGAAATTTTCTAAGCTTTCAAAGGAAGGTAATTGTTAGTATTTTATCATAATGTTTTAGTATTGGAAGCCATCTGTTTTCACTTAGCTCACCACTTTTGAGAGCGGTAAAAAGTTACACCACAGATATCAAAGTTCAGTTTTTTCAGTATAAAAACTAATATTAATGGTACATATTATACACTATCGGACTCGTCTTGAAATAATCTTTAGTTTGTTGAACAAAGTTTAAAAATCGGTTGAGAAATGAGGTCACCAATCAGTTTTTAAATAAACTTGATTTTGCAAAAAGGTTGCAAATTATGAAAACATCTTGATATTATGATCTGCGGTAGCGAAGATTTTCTGTTAATCGTACGAGACATATTATGACGTCGTAGACCCAATTTAAGCGTGCAAGCGAAATATAGAAAAAAAATTGCTTAGATGGCTGGGAGTACTTAAATAAAGAACTACTCGTAGCATAATCAAATAAACATTAATTGTTGTAAAGTTGTTTTTATCAAAAGCAGTTTATCAATATCTTCTAAAAGAACATTTAATCGTGTTTCTGTGATGAGTACTTTTTGAGAAAGAACAAAAAACAGATTGTTCAATGAATCATTGATTGTGACGTCATTGTAGACCCCAAACGAATGAAAGTTATTAAAATGTGGCACTGGAAGCTGGTTTTCGTTTGAGCAAAAAGCGGTTGTCCTCTGTCAAGTAATGCATATTCTAAAAAATTATTTTTGGTCATGACGTCATCATGACTACACGAATACCCTTATGACACTCACCACGGGGTGGTGATCAATCGCGGCAAGTTTGATGCTTGTACCAATAGCAGTTTCAGAGGAGTTAAAACAGACACACAGAATTGCGCTTTATAAAATAGATGCAGAATTAGCGGCTTTTAACGTCGACTTGGACAAGTTGCTAATAATTTTCTGTAAAGCTGTCTTTGCATAATACAGATTTCTGGCTTTTTTGACCGAGTTGGTTTTGTTCTTTCCTTACGTAGGACAGACCAGGTTTAGATGTCCAGCAAGTTCAAATAGTCATCAGATTCTTGCTGCGACCGCAAGGACGACCACAGTAACTCTAAGAAAAGTTAGCCGACCACTAGCGTAGAGCAAGATCAAATCAGAGTCATAACTAGGCGTAGTGTACCTAGACCCGCTGATTCAGCACCGGTAACTGCTTGAAGGGTAGACTATAGCACATGGTAACTTTTCCTGTTTGCTTATGTTCTTGAACAATGGCGTACGCAGGGGTCTATTAAGCGCGCCCCCTCCTCAGAAACAGCAAAATGTTTATTTCAGCGATTATTTGCCGAAAATTAGTGCTCCCTCTCAAGAAATTGTGGAACGTGATTGTCGGGTGCCACCATTGTCACTGCAGCATGCAATTGTTTAAATTTTTGTGTTGTGACGCTCAGTCTTCGAAAAAAAAAGTAAGTTTCTTAGATCAACACTGCCAGTTCCCACACAGTGTTCCTCGTTTGTCGATCTGCAAAAACAAATACGTTCTTGAATGTCTCTTTGACCTTCGTAAATAATGTCTCACTTTTTGATTAATTTTGTTCTTGCTCAAGTGCGTAGCACGAAAGTTTGGTGGCAAGAGCGTAATATGGTTATCAAACATAATTTGGGCCGTATCGAGGTGGGTGCTATTGATAATGCAGCATTAGGTCCTTTCTCAAATAGGCTCAGAGCTAACATACAACTAACGCAAAATTTCTATAAGTTGAATAGTGCTATTTTCTCATAATTAAGTCATAAGTAGTCAGAAAAGATATTTCTACTCAGCAAAAGGCCTGATCATCTACGCTTCAGCCAGGAATAAACTGGCTGGGGGAACTTAAGTACTTATCATCTCATAAAATTCGCAACTTAAAGTTGAAAATATTTTATTACAGACTCCTAGATACAACGTGCAACCAGCTTGTTCAAATAGACAGTTAAAGGTCACTGGGCCCAGTTAAGCGAAGCACTGGCACATAAATAACTAGTTGAGACTCACAATTTACTCAGATCATTCACTCTGGTGTATACGGCTATCTACCTAACCAGGATACATAAGATAAGCAACTAGGCAATCTGTACTTCAGCCTGCCTCATTCACAACCGTAGCTAAATCACACACGAGGCAGGATATTACGTCATACCTACATTGTGATTAAAGCTGTTTTCATTGCCAAGTTTTAATCATTATTGAAGGAATCAGTAGTGCTAACACGGCGGGACCAAGCGAAAATAACATTACAAATGCCAGCAAGATATCTGAGCTTTAATATACAGCGCTACGAGCTTCAATTACCAATTACGTTGAGTGTTGCAATAAGCAACTCAAAAAACATCATGACGTCACAATATCGTTTGGCACATACCAGATGCCTCAAACAGGCAGCCGTGATCTATTGAACAGATTATATACAAATTAAATCTTGTATCTAATGTTTGTACGATGCCATTAGAAAAAGCTTAAAAATTTGAAATGAGTGAATTTGCGGGGTCAACTACTCAATATCGTCTTCAAGCAGGCCCAATTTTCTGACCTCACGCATGAAAGTTTTACCACTAACATCATGAATGGTCACTCTGCATACTTGTCGATCTTATCAGGATGAGTTGCAACCACTATAGCCTGTCTGTTGGCCCAACGCGGCGTTGGATCGCCTTCATTAATCTAAACGCAGTCACCGGCCTTCAAGTTACGCTGTGGTTGCAACCATTTAGAGCGTTTTTGCAATAGCGGAAAATATTCATTGATTCAGCTTGTAGCATTTTCAGCAAATTCAACTACAAACCACAAGTAGAAAGTCGCCAACATCACCTGGGTTTATATATACATCGCCATCTGCGTACAGCAGTTATCATGATAGAAGTAACTAGTCGCCACATGGAGTGCACTCATTTTAACGCGGATTACAGTCAAATGCCTGCCGTTGCGCAACAATGGTGACCCCGCGAAGAAGCTACATTTCCTTTGTTGTAGTTGGGCGGCAGCGTCTTCAGTCAAGCAGTACAAGCCATCGTCCAGTCGCCGAGCCCTAACATCAAGACCGCCTTCCATTGAAGGCTTGGCGAGAATCTCACTTACGTCGGTTGGCAAGCCTCTCTCTCTCAACCTTGGCAGGGAAGGCATGTCGCGACCTCAGCAGCCTCCTCTGTTCATTGGTACGTCTCCGCAAGCTGCACGTGCTTGACGAGGGGAATTGTGTAGCACTCACAGCAAATTTAATCACAAGCAGATAGTCGCCAACAACACTTAGATTTATATATAGATCGCCATCTGCGTTCAGTAACTATCATGATAAAAGTGACTAGTCGCTACATGAAGTGCGCTCATTTTAACTTGGACTACAGTCCGATGCCTGCCGTTGCGCTACAAGCGCCTTCAAAATTCATCAGCTAAAATTGTGATGGTTTACATGAAGAGCGCATCCCGTCGGACTGTACAAACACGTCAGGAAGCAGCACTGCATCAATGTCGCGATTCAATAAAAATTTTTGATTCTATTTCAATTTTAATTTACTTCTTAAAATTAAGGCGACCTATAGTATCGCTCGAATAATTAAGTCTGGTTTCAACTTAATAGCTAGGAAAAAGATTGGCTTCCACTAAGATACTTTAACCCATGCACTTCTCGATCAAGAACAGAACAAATATATTCACAAACCGCTTTAAAACTTCAAATTCCTTCGCTTGTCAAATACAGAAACTAAAGCACTTTACTACATAAACATCAGACTAATCAAAACTAAAACCACCAAAATAATCGCTTGATTTCTGTCACAACAATCACCACAGAACAACGCCTTTTGACTATACTCTATAATCTCGCTCAGAACTACACTCTGAATTACACTCTCTGAATGAATGAAAAATCTCGCTGCCTCATATATACGCCTAGAAAATAATCTAGAAATTGCTAGAACATCGCGTGACCCAGGAAAAACACCGTCAATAAATTGCGTAATCGGCAATAATAAAAAAAAGAAAAATCTTTGAGAAGAAACAAGAATCACTAGTAATTAATGGATGTTAAGGCATATAGGCTAACTGCAATCAGTTGAATAAAATACCACTTCCACGACCGGAACGTTGAATAAAATACCACTTCCAGCCTATAATTCGTATTAAGAATCACGAATACACTGAAAAATTTAGTTACGTAATCAACCATTGTGACGTCAGAAAAGGCTGTGAGTTACAAATCTATTTATAAATGCGAAAGAAAAAAGGTCTTATTTTCGAAAACAGCTCAGCAAGTATTGGGCTTCAGACAATTCAGATTTACAAATAAAATAATCACTGCAAAATAAAACAACAGATTGCAACTATACACACAAAAAACTGTTCTTTTAAGGCAAATTTACTTGGTCGTGACAATCAACATAGCCGGTCAAAATACCTAGTGAGCTAAGAGCACCGTAAATTGTAGTGTAATAGAACGACTGTTTAGAATTAATTGCACTTCTCGGAAAGATGTTTTCAAGCTCTTTTCAGTCAATGTACGCAGTTTATCATTGTCTTGGAGTGCAATAATAGTTTTACGAACAAGCTGAATGACAGACTCCCAAACACCTCCCTGATGAGATGCAAGAGAAGGATTGAATCTCCACTCAATACATTGCCGACGTCATCCATTTCTTGTTGATACAAGCAAGCCCATGTTTCATCTCAGCGTGAGCCCCGACAAAATTAATCCCATCGTCAGAAAATATTATTCGTGAAGCCTTGCCAGTAAGAGCGAGGAACCGACGATATACCATTGCAAATGCTTCTGTAGTTAAGTCTTCAGCTACCTCTTAATGCACTCCACGGGGGGGCTAGACATCTATTCATTCATGCGTATGAGCTCATGCTCTGTTTGCATGTCTTTCGTCAAACTGGGCCACCACGACGGGTAGACTGCTCGGCCCTACCACCTGTCTGCCACTTAAAGATGGACGCTGTGATCAAGTGTCTTGCCCAAGAACAAGTGTCTTGTGGATCAAGTGTCTTGCCCAAGAACACAACAAGCAAGCTGGCCGGCTTGATCTCCAAACTGCTCTTTTGTATTGAGCGCCAAGCAGGGTAGCTGTGAATGCCATTTTTTAAAGTCTTTTGGTATGACTCGACTTGGAGAAAAGCACTTTAGGTCTACCGACTGCGAAGCGCACGCTCTAACCACTGCGTCATCGCGCCAGTTGGCGAGACATGCAAATATGCAACCATACCGTTTCAATTCGTTTCTATCTTGTAGCAAGAGTAGCAGCTCAAAGTAGTCAACAACAGCATTAGTAAAGGGACGGTTTTCTGGCTTCACTCTAACATGTGGAAGAGGAACCATGAGTGGTCCATTAGAGGCGATTGCGACAATGCATACAAAGAACTCTGATGTAATGTTTCTCAGTTCGTTTGCCACCGACAATATGGTACTTTTCCATCAATTTACTATTTTAAAGTTATTGACAAAATGTTCACATTTTCGATGCATCTCTAAAATAATAAGACCATTCAAATGATGACGCCGAAGGAGCGCAACAGGATGCTTAACGTCTTGCAGTAATTTTGCATGTTGTAAGCGGCCACTAATTCAAATCTCACCATCCTCAATAAATGTGCGCTAAGCAACAAAAGAGTGGCACTGAACTTTAATATGCGCGTCTCTTTTATGGGGGTCTCCATTCTCGACCACCTTGGCAATACCAGAAAACTTTGGCAACATAGAGCGGTACTTTGGGAAACACAGATCAAAGCTCTAGGGACATCATCAATTTTAATAGCAGAAATTGGTCCATATTCAATACCGGTAGCAGCAGCATTATTTCTTAGAACACAGAGACGCAAAATGCGCTTCAAGCGCAGCTACCAAGCAACTGCCTGAATGAAATGGGTTAGCGTACTGCAATAAGCTATAAGTTTATCAGATAAAGTGTCTTCAGCTGAAGAAGCACCAACCAGGAGAGTTTGCAAGGGAGACCAGGGGGTATCATTGATACCAGGCCCGGAAATATTTAGGGGGCCAGATTTTTGAAAATGGCACGCGCAACATTAACAATAAATTAGGTTTAAGCATTCTATTTTTTATATTAACAAATGCATAACTTACGTAATAATTTTTGTGACACGATGAATAATGCTTTATTTATTTTGGCCATAAAAAATTTGCTTAAATACTCCTTTTCCAAAAATTGTACCCCCCAGAATACTTCCTGGCCCAGCGGCCAAAAACATAAAATCTGGTTTCTGTAACTCTTGAAGCACATAACTTCCTAAACATAACATAATTTTAAATCCCAAACCCCTGAATCTTAAACCGAGATATCCAATAGGGATCAATCATTTTGTTTGTGGTCAGGTTTTACAAAATCATTTCACATCAATCCTGTGATGTTTTGTTATTTTTATTAAACAGGAAGATTGCATTTTTCTTAACGATTACTGGTAACTAATAATGATGTATGGTATGTTATTCACATTTTGTTTTTTGACGTACTTTTGGCCTTATGTATTCCATAGACATAGTATTATAACTGTGCTTGATTTATTACCCCACGTATGGAAATTTGATTATTTAAATGCAATGCTTCCTCGATTATCCGGTCTAATTGGGATAATACCTTCAGAAATCTGAACGGATAAGCAAAAAAACCGGATAACGGAATTGTTAACGTTTAAGTCGAGGGAACAAAAACACAACACATTCATGGTTTAAAAAGCGAGAGAAGTTCAAAATTACAATATTCTAAGAAATTTCCCGCTTAACTATCACTTGCAACACTTGATCTACTAAAATAGGAATCAATTTTTGATTGTTTGCGGGAAGATTCGCGTTTTTCAGCAGCAAACTCGCGAAGTCGTACCAACGTGGAAGTGTTTGAAACTGTTGCTTCCGGCTTAATACGGAGCCACGATAGGCGATGGTCAAACATTTGCATTGACTCTGCACGAGAAAAAGAGCGTTGTGCTTTGAATGTTATGTATTCTCGTCTGCATCCTTTTCTCCATCACATTCGTTCCCTTCTGCTACTGAAACAAGATCAACTATTCCCTGCTCATACAAATATTCATAACCTGGCCCATCAGCATGAAACCAGCCATCAATATCAGAGGTTGTCAATTCAATGTTTAGTGCGCTAAATTGTTCTATGAAATCGTCATTCAGCCCTCTCTCTGAACTAATTGCGTTTTCTTTCACAGAAAATTCGCCGACAAAACAGTATTTTAGCTTTTTTTGTGGGATTTATTGTAAAGTTTCCCGGAAACTATTCCCGCAATATCTAGTTAAAAGCAATCTTATTTTGAAATGTTGTAGCAGCATAGAGCCACCAGATAATTGAATGCTGGTTAAACGAGGTACGGATAATTGAAAAAGCACTGTAGTAAAGTACCCAGACGGCAAAGTCTTATTTGTATTAGAGTGGCTAAAAAAGAAAAAAGCGCAGAAAGAAAAGTGCTTTCTGAGCAATTATGCCAAACTATCATCCAATTGCAATTGGATAAAGCCCGGCAACTCCACTTTACCAGATCCTTGTTAACGGGGACCCAGAATTAATGTTGGTACCAGGCCCGGACTGTTCTCTCAATGGCCCTTGCACCAACAATCACATTTATACAGTTCAAATCGTCACTCTCCATAGTGCACAAATTATCATTGACTGTCTCAGTGTTGCTCAATGTCTAAATGGGCCAATTGCCGTCATCCTATAATAAAAGCAAAGGACCAACAAGCCACTCCGATGCACGTTCCGCTCGTGACGGATTAAAACCGCGAGAAAAATGATCTGCACGGTTTCGTGTAGACTGTAGTATTAAACTATCTCCATTGAGAGGGGTTTGTAAAACTGATGATTCGCTTACTTCTTTTTTATTTTCGCTTTTTATTTTGCGGAAGTTAAGACAAGCAATTTGTTTTACATAATACCAGGCCAGTACACATAACTACGATCGTAAATGCAAGGTTTAAAAAAGAATTGAAGAATTTGATAAATATAGATAGCATCGGCGAAACCTTCTCTTCAATTCCCAGCGAATTGGGTAGCTTTGGTAGTTTATTTGTCACGTCATAGCGATATTTGTTAATACGAGACTGCCTTACAATTATTAAAGCAAGCGCTTTTGATAAATGCTCTTCTGATAGCTGGTCCATAAGGCGCGATGGTGTAGTGGTTAGAGCGTCCGCTTCGCAGTCGGTAGACCTGGGGTTCATTTCCCTTGTCGAGTCATACCAAAAGACTTTAAAAAATGGTATTCACAGCTTCCCTGCTTGGCGCTCAGCACATAAGGGATAGTGTGGAGAACAAGCCGGCAAGCTTGCTTGTTGTGTATTTGGGCAAGGCACTTAACGGGACGCCTCCGTCTTTATGTGGCAGACAGATGGTGGGGCCAAGCAGTCTACCCGTCGTGGTGGCCCAGTCTGACGAAAGACATGCAAACAGAGCATGAGCTCATACGCGTAAATAATACCAACGATTAAAACGATGTGCTAAACATGGTAGACTAGCAATTTTCTCCCACAAATTTTCAATTCAAAAGAAACCCAATAACAAGCAATTTCCTTTACGTTAGACTGAGAATAAAAACATCTGGATTTAGTGGCAGTCTAAAAAATGAGGCATGATCAAACAGAATCAGCTAATTCAAAAAGATCAAATAACTTTTAAAAATTTTGCTAATTTTTTCTTCTTGAAACTTATCGCAATTCAAAGAAGGTTCAATAAAAAGCAAAATTTTTCCTTATAGAATATTTCTGCGATTTCTATTTTTACATTTGCTCTCAACCGTAGTCTTGGTAGTAAATATGGCAAGATCATACAGCGCCACTTAATTTGAGAGTAAAATCAAACGACTTCAAAGGCGATGTAAACGATCAAACAAATAATCATTTTGAAGCAACTTTTTCTCAAACATGCAAAACGGCCATAAATACGGGACGACTTTGAAATTAACTTTATTTTAATAATAACAAAATAATACGTCAATCAGCTATACGGGACAACCTTGTCTCGTGTTGTTATTTTATGTTATACCGACTGTAATAGGTTGACATTATTCTCCAATGCTATCTCTGCATGTAGATTCTAGCGCAATGCGGTTGAGACCTGTGAAGTGACTATATGAAATAGGTCGAAACCGTTGCCCTTGTATAAGGTCTATGCAGTAATACAGCAGTGGATCGTTGGCATGATCTGAAATTGCCCAGAAGGGCATATTTGGATTTTATGGGGGGAACACTGTGGATGGACCAGCCTATAATAGACTTGTAAAGATTTAATTTTGTGTGAAAGATCTGTGAATGGCTGGCATGTGAGATGCTAGCATGGATTAAAAAAGTCGAGATTGCTGGTGAGGCATCACCATATCTAGAAATTTGAAGTTTTGGCATTCTATAAAATTGCATGATGTTTGATAGCTGTTACAAATTTTATAACTTCTGTCAATTAAGCATTTAATGTTTATCTTGTATTTGAATGGAATAAAACTTCCGATTGGCGTACAGTCCCACGTTTGTTTGTTTTTTTTATATACAGTAGAAATGAATGATTGGTTGCTTTTTTCGATGAGAACATCCAAAAATGGTATTTTGCCGTTTTCTTCTAATTCACAAGTAAATGTTACATCAGTGGGAACATAATAGACGTCTTGATAAAATTGTTTTATTTGTTCATGACTTGAAAATATTGCTAGGCTATCGCCTACATGGCGAAAAAAAAACTTTGGGCTAAAATGTGATTTCGAAGTTTTGTATATCACCCCACTCATACAAATGTCTGCTAATAGAGGAGCAATAAGAGTTCCCATTGCCAATCGGTTAGTTTGTTCATAACTGCCGCAGAATTGTAATACCGCTTTTCTTTGTTGTTCATTCAAGCATCTTTTTTAATTGCTGTTTTTTCATTTCATAAAATTTGCCATCTTTCGCTTTTCCATCAAATACTAGATCCAAAAGTAAATTAATAGAAGTCGATTGGAATATTTGTGAATACTCTTTTGAGGTCAAATATATCTAAAGAGGTAGGGTGGTCTTTGTTAAGTTTTTCCACAAAATCAAAGGTGTCTTTAATCATTGTTTGATGGTGCCTATAGGGTGTTAAAACTTCGATTAGCCACGATACACATTCATATGTGTAACTAACTACATGGTGAATCTAATATAGCACGACAAGGATTTTCAGGCTTACGTATTTTGGGTGAGCCGTATACTATGGGCGTAACTGCTGCTACTGGTCTTATTCTGCGATTTAAATGTTGCTTTCTCTTTAAATTATAAAGAAACTATTGAAACTTGGCTAAATTTTGTTCATTTTTTAAATATAGCTGTCTCTATTACCCGTGTCCGGTTCAGAAATGATAATTTCCACTTTACTTAGGTTTTTGACGATTACCCTTTCTTCATGAGAGAAGCCTAAATCTTGGCGAGATCGTTTACGGAATAAAGATTTGCACTTTCTGTATAGATTGATCAATCTTGATTTAAATTCTATTTGTTCATTGGTATCCAAGTGTGGTCTTACTTGTTGATAAAGATATTGAAATTCTTTTTGCACTTTTATATGATAGAAAAAGGAAATATCCCAAATTTCAATCCATAGTTGAGACATTTGTATTCAATTTCTGTTAAAGAGCGGTTAGACAAATTTCTTACCACGTCCAATTGGGAAGATTGAATCGCGTTTATTCCAAGATTTTCAAGTTTACGTTTATGAATAGATTTTACCAAGGTTTTATAGCACTTTACTTGATGTTGCAGAATTTCTTTTCATATATTCCAGAAATTTCCTCACAGTAACGAAAATTACGTATTAAGGAAACGTCATATATCCAAAAGCTGCAGCCATAATTGAACTCAGATGAAGCTTTGCATTTACTTTACCTTTTTAATGTGTAAATTTTGTTTTATTTGTTAGTTATTGCCTCACGAAATAACATTGACCCTAAAGTGAGTACGGTAATAGTTATTGTTTTCTTCTTTCGTAATTGAATTGCACATCATAAATGTTATACTTGGCCATGGTTCATTAAATTCTAAATTAATCAGTTACATTATTTTGGTTGACAATACTAGCAACGTTCAGCGAAACATCCTAATTAAAATTACGGAATTGATTCAAATGTTATGAATTAAAATCTTATAATCCTTAAAAAGATCCCCACCTTTATTGAAAGCACCCAGAAGTGGTCTTATCAAAGGAGCGGGGGGGGGGGGGGGCCTGGAGCAAGAGCAAAAAGGAACTAGCTTTCTTAGTTTTATTAAAACCTCAGCTGGCTCGTTTAAAATACACTCTCCATAAGGACTGAAGAATATATGACACTTTGAAAAGATAAATATAGTCTTACAACCAAACGTAATTTTTACCGTACAAAAACCGAAATCCAAATCGAAAAATATTTGGTTATTTTCTTTTCTTTTAATTTTTAACTGAAGTTGGCGTACAGAAGCAGCCAAGGAATAAATTTGATGCGCAATTACGCATAATCAAACGTTGGATATGGTTGCATCACTGTTAATTCATGCGGGTGAGCTCATGTTGTGTTTGCTAAAGTTTGGGCTATACAATAAATACACTAATTGGCTCCATTACCTTTCTATTACGTAAAGATGAATAAATGCCGTCAAAGTTCCCTTGTCAAAAACATACCAAGCAACCTTGTCAGTTTCTTTTCCACATTGTCCCAAACCTGCTTAGATTCAATCAGGTAAGCCGTGAATATCATTTTAAGGGCTTATTTGTCTAAGGATTTGGCATAGACCAGAAAATTAGTCCAATAGTTAGGGTTTCATCGATTTGGAACAAAAAGTAAGAACAGCCCGCAAAAATATTTTTTTCTACTACTTTTTAATAGTCATTACGAATTTTTAGCCATATGGAGGTCTTTATGGACACATATTGAGTTGAAGATTTTTTTTGGGAGTCTCAAGATAATTTTGAAAATATTTCTTGGCAACCGGTCAAAATGAAAAGCTAAATTTCGATTCTACATCTCAAAGTAGGATAAAATAAAAAGAAGTTTACATTAATTGTTGTATGTTGCTGAGACAAGATAAGAATATAAATCAAAAAAAACGTTTTTTTGCAATAAGGGCCCATTATTTTCTAAGACGTAGTCCTTCAAAATAAGAACAAAATCACAAAATGTCATTCCAGGGATTTTGGCATGTCATGCAACAAATTCAAGAAAAAAGTTGAGATTACAACTGCACATCTATTGATTTGAAGCTTCTATAATCATTTAAGCTCGTTAATATTTTATCATTCATATCAGCTAATAATAAATTTACACAAGTTTTGAGGCTCTTTTAATTTTACTAAATGTTTGAGGGGACCCATTTTTTGGCAATTTAAGGGAGCGATCTGGAACACTCGCTCCACCAGCACCTTACTTTTAGGATTACGTGTGGCAAACAGAGAGTATAGCCAATTAATTATGATTTGACTGATCCACAAGATAAGTCAAAAGGCACCGCAGAAATGGCAACTCCCAAGTGAGTGTGGACACCCCCTCCAAAAGACAGCAATATGATTCGCTTTCTCGTGGAGGACAAACATAAACAATTAAAATCAAAACAAAAATCATTTAACCATGCGACAGTAAATCCAAGTAAAACCTTAAATGCTGTAGGTTTCTGTCTTGCGATGAGTAGTAATTACTTTAAAACTTCTAGGTTTGAGGACAATGTCAGAATATCCATCCATGTTAACGTCATCGCCAGGTGGCAGAGAGAATTTGAATCGCTGGAATAATATAACGACGGCCATAAAAACTTCGACATTAGCTAGCTGCCTGCCTAAGCAGCTGCGAGAGCCAACATTAAAAGGCAGGAAATTAGCGGATTTCATGAACTTTCCTGCAGCGTCCAAGTGTCGTTCAGGCATAAACTTGTTCGGTTCGGACCATCGGTTTTCATCGTGATGTATTGCCCATATATTGGTCAACATGACTGCTCCTTTAGGAATAACATAGCCTCTCAACATGGCATCACGGGACGCCAAATGGGGCACAGAAAGAGGAGCGAGCGGACGAATTCTCATGACTTCCTAAAAAATAGCGTGTCGTTTTATACAGTGCTTCTCAACCTTTTAGATGACATGGACCACTTTTCGCCGAGACTTTGTTTTGGGGCAACTTCAAGAAAAATTTGTTTCAAAACAATCATTTATTCCAGGAAGGAAGTTGCTACAAAACGAAAGTGTTAAGTTTATAGTACATTTTTAGCTTTCGTAATTCATAATTTTTTTCAACAAAATCTTTAATTTATGGCAGAACGTTTGCGGCCCACCTAAAGGACCTTTGCGGCCCATCAGTGAGCCGCGGCCCATCGGTTGAGAAGCGCTGGTTTAATATGAAAAGTAGCATGAGCTTCGTCGTGAATGAATACAAGCGTGTTAATTCTCACCCTGACGGTTTTGACTTTGGGATAAGCGAGTTCCTTCTACTGCTTAGCAGATTCAAAAACGCACCGGATTTACTGAAAACAATGGAATTTGAAGTTTCTGTGTTGCTTCAGTGAAACAAAGGTTTGGTTCAAAAGTGAGTGAACAGTGACAGACACACACTAAACCAGCACATTTTAAAAGGCCCACAAAAAGCGGGAAATAAGAAATTAAAATACATTTACAAATTTTCAATCACACAATGGCGGAAACCTGGAAAAATCAGAAAAATGTAAACCCTGAAATAATTATAATTAGTTTCTTCTCGACAGACGCTATTGTCAATTTAGCAGCTTTAAAGGTAAGTAGACCAAATGGCAATACTTACTTGTATGACCGCCCTCACAAACGGCAACTTTTCCATCGCGCGCATTGTAACAGCTTTGCTTTCACCTAAGCATCTTTCGATTTCTCTGTACATTTTTTCTTGCACTTCTTCATATTTGGACAAATATAATATTATCCAACAAATGGTGGCAGAGCTTGTATCCATTCCTGCAAGGAACAGATCACGAATCGTATCGACGAGCTGTTCCTCTGAAAATGATGAATAACGCTTCCAAGTTTGAGAAAGTTTTGAAACCTCGTCATCATCGGTGTTGTCAGAAGAAAGCATACTTGTATTGATATCTGCAAATAGTGAAGTTTCTTTACGTCAGCAAAAGCAAACACTTTACTGCTTGGTTAAGTGACAGCATTTACAGCATTGGCGTAACTAGAAAAGCGGAGGACCGAAAAAAAACTATATCCTGGAAACTAGTAAACAGGAAGAGTAAGTACCCTTCCAACTTTTTTAGTTTTTAAATGAACTATCAGCTATATGAACTATCACTATTATCAGCTGTGGCTTCTTGTGGAAAAAGCTGTCAAAAATCTTAAGGTGAAATTGCGCCTCTCAACTTTTGTTTCAAAAAATGTTTTTGTCTATGGTTCAAGTAATGATGTTTCGGGGCATTGGACTTACGAACCCACATTTGAAAGTTTTTATCTCAAACTTGAACTAGCAGTTTTTACAGCAAGTCAAATTCTAAATTTAATTTAGTTAAATAAGGTACGAAATAGTAATTGTTATACACTAGACATACAGAACTACGGCTAGATATTGTCATTTATATTTGGAATTTTTTGATCCAGTTCCTAAACTCGACGTCGCCACATCTGGCCCGTCTTTCCGTTTTGCAAAGACGTTACCAGGCAATATTTTTTCGTGCCAACAATTTTGCTTTTAGCAAAACTTTTGACGGGCTTGGGCTCGTGCAATGAAGATGGAGTTGGTACTTGCCTAAAAATGTGTGCAATTCCAATTCCATGCAAAGTCAACAGGAGGTCTCGACAAAGAATTTGCACTCAGCCCAGCATTAGAATTAGAGCCCATCAATTATACAATTAAACTAGATTCTACCACATAAAAACCGTTGGCATCAAAATGAAAGCCTTTTTTGCAACGTCATAAAACTTATCAAAGGCCTGGGTGCGAAATGAAGGTGAGGGAAATGTTTTTCGTGAGTAACAATTGCCAGGTCTAAGAGTAATGGTAGCCCTTAGGAAGTTACTGCCCACGACTCTTTTTTAGCTAACAACTCTGAAATAGAAAGTTTGCTTGACGATCTGAAATATAACCGGTAACAAACTCTTTTTTAATTATCATAATTTTGATCGAGAGTCCTTCTAGCTGGCAAGGCCACTAAAGTCCTTCCCCAGTTTTCTACCGTGATGTTGTTTTTCTGTTTGCACTGCAAAGAAACGTAGCAGTTCTCTTTTCAGTGGTGTTTCTATGGGTGTGCGGTACAGGCGGCACAGACGACACTTTATCATAAAGGTCTCTAAATTTGGCCAACTCTATTTATATTGGTACTAGTTGGCTTTGCCGGTGTCGCCCGGCAAAGACCCTCCGTCAGTAATGTCGAGGTTTGGTGTTTCGGTTCAACCGGCTGCGAAGGCTTCACCCATCCGGCTCTTGTGTGAGCAGTAGCGAAAAGTTAATGAATCTTATGCACTTTCACAATTCTTTTACACGAAACTGTGATCATCACATTCCCTTAGTCATGACTGGCAATGCTCACAAAGAATCTTGCCACAAATTATTGTTAATACTTGAGAGAGCACGGATTGTACATAATCAAAACTGATTGTAGAGGCGAAATGGTGGTTGCTTTCGCAATTAAAGAAAAAAATCTATTTAATGGTAAGCCTATTTTGCCAATTGGTGCTGCCGCTTTCCTATTTATATTCGTGGTATTAAGTTCCTAATGTGGCTGCGCTATTGGTCTTGTTTCCGGCATAGCAACAATAGCGGCTATTGTTCTCTCTATATTCAGTTTTACAAATTGTTATGATTAAGTTTTATGTTGATTTTTTCTTAAACTTGGGATTTTATTATAATGATGTAGACATAAACGTAAAGATCATAATAGGCAGCATATCAGCATAAGAAAAAATCTTTGCTGTTTACTATATATGACGGCGTCACCCACAAAGACCCCATCAGTAACGACGGGATTGAGAGTGTCGGTTCAGGCGGCCAAGCCGGCTTTACATATCAGGTTTTTGTATGAAGAGTTACCAAACGTTTATGTGTTTTCTACACATAAAATGTTTACGACTTTTTGTGCTCCTTTCCCTTATAGAATACCTCATTTCAAGATCCTGGCTATGTCTTAAGTCTATGTGCCCTGTTCATTGCTGACACGAACCCAAGAGAGCCTTGGGTTTCCCGTAGTTTGGAAGTAGGGGACACATTTTTGATGTTAAGCTATTCTAAAGCAAAAGGGCAACAATGTCTTTTGTGTGGTGCGATTTGATTCAGTGAGGCTGTTTTCTTTTGATTTCCCCTTAAACTTTCTCAAGTTCTCGCTGGCTACGTATTATGTAGCATGTTCTTTTTTCCCTAATTGACGTGCCCTGGGGAGTTTAAAGTGTCCTTGCTTTTCCTCAAATGTTTGGTTTGATCCCGGTAGCTCTATAAAGCAATAATAAAGCAAAATATCAATAATATTTTCCATGTGGTGCGATTAATCACAGTGACGTTGTTAATTTTGATTTCCCCTCAAACTTTCTTAAGTCCCTGCCGGCTATGCATCACAATTCACATTCGTTTTTCCTTGATTAGATATGCTCATAGAAGTTAAATAAGTTCTTGCTTTTCCCAAATTTTCAGATTTGATTTCGGTAGCTCTATAAAGCTATTATCAAGCAAAATAAAAAAATGGTTCTCCTAAGTATGGTGCGATTTAACCTTGGTAGGCCACTGGTATCGATTTAAAACGTATCAATTAATGCAGCAGCGCCAGCTTAACCGTTCAAACATTTGTTTGAGCCACAATGAAATGTTTTAGTAAATATAAGCCATAGCTCCTGTACATGTAATGGTCATCATGTTGGCTTATTAATGAAGACTGAAATTATTCAAAAACAAAGAACGATGACACAAACTACCAATTGTAATTTTTGAAAGTGTAGGGAGGGGGGCGGAGGTGAAACATAGTCAAAATAGATGGCGTCGCCCGAATGGTGATCGTTTTGACCCATAAAGAAATAAGCGGTTTGGTGGTAGGCATGTTCGACAATTTGGTGGGCTCGCTTTGGTATTAATATTGGTGACATTAAGATTTTTGCCAGCGCTGTTTGCTTTAATTCGGCCATAGCATAAAAAGAGACGCTGCCTTTCTTCAAGTCATACAACCTATTGCAATAGACGCCTATTAAGCTCTTTTCAAACAAAAACCATTCCTCTTAATCCACTGTTATAGATTGATGCTATTGTTGTTTAATTTTGATCTTTTCTTACATTTGGGATTTTATTTCATTTAACTTCGGCCCTAATTCAGACCTCCATGCTTTTAAATGAAGATTAGTGTTTTGTATCGATAGATCTATCCGTGCAATCACAAATATCAGTAATGGGCTTTACCATTTATGTTTGCTATCAAAATAATAATGGATAATTTTGCTGTCCGCTGCTGTTTTCACTACATAGTGGCAAGCATTGTGATATCATTTAACATTATGACCTCACAATGCGTTTTGAGCCATTATTATTAGAATTGCTACGTACCACTTTTTCGTCACTGTAGGCGAATAAATATGAACTAACGTCTCTGACTGCGTGCATGTCCCTTGGCCCCGACATAAAAACCGTCATGCGCATAGCAAACTAACCCAAAATGAAGCACTCACAATTCAGTTATAGCAGTAGCGGTAGCCCCCATCAATAACGTGGAGGTTAAGAACATCAAATCAGCTGGCTGCTGCAACAGCCTTGGCCAATTGCAATGGAAATTGCTTCAACATTTAGATCATATGTAGCTCGACACTTGCATTTTGTTGCAAACGATATAAAAGGACCATCTTTAGCCCATCGTCATTTTCTTGGGTGATCACCAAGTGTTTTGTTTGGAGTTGGCTGCATATTAAAATTTGTAGACTTTGAGTCTTTGAATAATTTGATTGATAATGCCAAACATCCATGCTATCGAGAAAGAATAGACAAATGTACCATAGGACTTAACGTTTCTAGAAATTGCAACTTTGTGAACTGTAGGCACTAAAATTTTGTATGTTTTTAACCGGTAGACTACATTTCATAAACATTTGGAGACTTTAGTTTTTGATGTGTCGTTTTGAAAACGTCGACAGATTATGCAAAAAAACCACGCTCGTGAGGAAAAGTAGTCAAAATGCATCAAAGAACTAACTTTGTTTAACAATTGGAAGTTTGTTAGCTCTAGTACGATAATTGTGCAACTAAAAATGAAACATCATGAATGGCAACCAAGTTTTGATTAGCCATTATAAACTAATCCTTAGCTTTAAGAAATTGGAGTGACATATTGCTAAAAAGGATGCTTCCTAAGCTTTCAAACGATAGTAATTGTTAGAACTTTATTATAATAATTTTTTATTAAAGTCATCTGTTTTCACTGAGCTCACCACTTTTGAGAGCGGTAAAAAGTTACACCACAGGCACAAAGTTTAGTTTTTCCAGTATAAAAACTAATATTAATTGTACATATTATACATTATCGGACTCGTCTTGAAATAAGCTTTAATTTGTTGAATAAAGTATGAAAATCACTGTAGAAATGAAGTCACAAATCAGTTTTTAAATAAACTGATTTTGCAAAAAGGTTGCAAATTATAAAAACATCTTGATATTATGATCTGCAGTAGCGAAGATTTGTGTTAATCGTACGAGACATATTATGACGTCATAGACCCAGTTTTACGCCCGCAAGCGAAATATAGAAGAAAAAATGCTTAGATGGCTGGGAGTGCTTAACTCTTTCGCTCCCGCGATCATCGATTAATGATCTCGTGTTTTCAGTGTTTCCCTCAAATTTTTTTAATTGAGTTACAAAATTAGTTTACTAAAAAATCGATTTGTGATTTTATTTTTCATCCGATTTTCATACAATTTTCAAAAGATCGCGCTTATTTCCTTACGCATCGGAAGATGTTTAATTTGTGCCCTAATTCTTGGATTTTTATACCCAAAAAGGGTTAAAATGACCAACAACCCAGTTGCAGACGACAAAATCGGCCAAATTCTCAGCACGTGCCAACTACGCTGAAATCAAATTGAGATTACATCTTTACCACAAAACCAAACTCTTTATCATTAGCACGGTCTGAAAACTACTCTTTTGGGGCATCATTTGACAAAATTTCAAGCGATAATAATAAATTTTACGTTTATAGATTTCCAAATTTTTTAGGGTCTCAAAACCCCCCCAAACAAATTTGAGTGATAAGTAGATAAAAGTAAATTTAGTGCGTAAAAAATATGATATGTTGCTAAATACCGGTCTCATTTGAAAGCTTAGGAAAATTGATTTCCAGCAATATATAACTTTAAATAGTTTAGACTAAGTGGTATATGATATTTACTGATCAAAAATGAGTACTGTACATCATGTCAGTTCAAAACCCTCAAAAATTTTTTGACTTACCTTCACTAAATTATGGTTTTTAGAAAAACTACACCCTATAAAAAGATAAAATAAACCCTCAAAAATTTTTTGACTTACCTTCACTAAATTATGGTTTTTAGAAAAACTACACCCTATAAAAAGATAAAATAAATTGCAAATGTTTCACCAATAAAGTCGTCATTTTGTATCAAGTTTCCAAGGAGACAAGAAGCGAAATACCAGTTTAAAAGCTAGCACAAGTTTTGCTTCTCTAAATCAAAGTTTGCTGTATCCCCCTTGTTTCTCAAAAAATGGGAAGGGTGTAAACAAGCGGCTGTTTCATTATCAGTGACAGCATATTCTATTTAAACTCAATATTTTCTGAATCTTGAAGAAATTCCCTGTTCAAAAATACATAATGTTACATGGTTTAGGCTAACCTCTAGCAGATAATAACTGATGATATTTTAGGTACTGAATTTAACTACCAAAATTTGGTACCGGTCGGTACCGGTCAAAAAAAGGTCATGTGCCTCAGAAAATTGCAAATTGTAGAAAACCTAGGGTTTTAGGTAAGTTTTGATTGATGTACCTTGAAAGCTTATTTCCTTAGCATCATTTTGCGACCATTTCTAAAAAAATTGGTAGAAAATAAAATCTGTAGTGATCTTTGAGGTGAGGGTACCTCTTTAATTTTGAAGACAACTACCCCCCAGTTGGGGGGGCTAATTTGCATAAAATTTGCATATTCAAAAAAAAATTTTTTTTTCTATTTGAAATCCTCAAGAAATGCAGATTTCAACGATATATCACACTTAATGTAGAAGTAGACAGCTGAGTAATGATTTACAAACAAACTTGAGGTACATAATTATGATTAATTATGATTGATTATGACAGTTTTTCGCGCTGCCACCTTACGGACATTTTTTCGCTTTTCACGCGGGAGCAAAAGAGTTAAATAAAGAATTGCTCGTAGCATTATCTAATAAACATTAATTGTTGTAAAGTTGTTTTTATCAAAAGCAGCTTATTAATATCTACTGAAAGAACAATTAATCGCGTTTCTGTGATGAGTACTTTATGAGAAAGAACAAAAAACAGATTGTTCAATGAATTTTTGATTGTGACATTTTAGACCCCAAACAAATAAAAGTTTTTAAAATGAAGTAGGTCGGAAGCTGGTTTTCGTTTGGGCAAAAAGCGATTGTCCTCTGTCAAGTAATGCACATTCTAAAAAAGTATTTTTGGTTATGACGTCATCATGATGTCACGAACATCCTTATGACACTCACCACGGGGTGGTAATCAATCGTGCAAAGCTTGGTGCTTGTACCTATAGCAGTTTCAGAGGAGTTAAAACGGACACACAGACAAACAGAATTGCGCTTTTCATATTAGACGAGACATATTATGACGTCATAGACCCGTTTAAGCATGCAAGCGAAATATAGAAGAAAAAATACTTAGATGGCTGGGAGTGCTGTAATAAAGAATTGCTCGTAGCATAATCTAATAAACATTAATTGTTGTAAAGTTGTTTTTATCAAAAGCAGCTTATTAATATCTACTGAAAGAACAATTAATTGCGTTTCTGTCATGAGTACTTTATGAGAAAGAACAAAAAACAGATTGTTCAATGAATCTTTGATTGTGACATCATTTTAGACCCCAAACAAATGAAAGTTTTTGAAATGTGGTACTGGAAGCTGGTTTTCGTTTGAGCAAAAAGCGATTGTCCTCTGTCAAGTAATGTACATTCTAAAAAAGTATTTTGGGTCATGACGTCATGATGACGTCACGAACATCCTTATGACACTCACCACAAGGTGGTGATCAGTCGTGGAAAGTTTGATGCTTGTACCTATAGCAGTTTCAGAAGAGTTAAAACGGACACACAGACAGACAGAATTGCGCTTTATAAATTAGATTTGACATATCAATAATTTTTCTTTAATTTGTATTGACTTTTTTAATTCCGTCCCTTACTGTACTTAAGGTGATATCACGGTCTCATGTTAATCACTTTTCGTCAAGTTTCAACATAGTAAGACCTTTTCATTTAATATAAAATGCGTATTTCAGTCTATGTAGCTGTGTGCTTCTGTGTCTGTCTGACCGTTTGTGTTAACTCCTCTGAAACTGCCTGGCGTACAAACATCAAATTTGGCACGACTGATCACCTCTTTCGACTTAAACGAAAGCCAGTACCCTAATTACCATCTTCAACACATCTTACTTCTTTGCTATTGTCACATGATGTCATAATAAACATTTAATTGTAAAAGTTGTTTTCTTAATTTACTAAAAAAATGCTGATCATGGAAACGCGATCAACAGCTTTTTGGGAGATCTTTGCAAGGTGGTTTCGACAAAAGAAACTCTACAACAATTAAAGTTTCATTGGCAAAGCAACGACAGATTGTTTAAGCATTTTAAGCCGTTTAAGCTTGCTTCTTGCTTTTTTCTGCACGCTTCAACTTGCTTTATAATGTCATAATGCTGCTAAGTACGGATAATACAGTTTTTCGCTATCAGAACTCATCGTTTCATAATTTTTGTCAAAAATTGCAATATTTTACGAAATCAGTTTACTTAAGAATTGGTTTTCATTTTATTTCTCGACACTTTTTCAAACTTTTTTATAAGTTAAACGATATTTCACGCCAATTTTAATAATAAATGAAATATGCATTAGCATTAATTTTTATATTAAAAAAGCTAAACTTTGACACCTGGAAACTTTTATTCCCCTAAAAAGTGGCAAGCTGAGTAAAAACAGGTAAATTTAATGTATACACTTTAAGATGTGGTATTAACAATCAGTATCGTTTGAAAGCTGAAGAAATTTGCTAAATATGTTACTCTAATTGATTTGCTAAGATTGGCTGGTAATGGCTGCTCAAAAATTGTTTGCCATACATCATTTTACATTTTTAGTTGAACAATTTTCCTACTAGACGCAAAAGACCTGTTCTTTTTTTAAAAAGTTAGTTTTTTTTACATTTCAGCTATTTTTCCTAGCAAGCATAGTTCTTTGGTATTATCTATCTACATTTTCTAAAAGATTTATCAATAAATGAAGTCTTTCGACATTTTAACCAGGTAGCCTACTCTTAGCAAACAAACTGGTGATCTCCTTACAAAAACTCAAAGGTAAAGACTGTCCTGTTTTATCTTTTGCTACAAAGTATTTCTATCGAGCTACATATGATCTTAATGTTGAAGCTATTTCCTTTGAAGCTGGATGAAGCCGACCCAGCCGTCTGATCTGATATTCCTAACCTCAACATTACTATTGGCTGCTATGGTAACAACTTAACTGTAAGTGCGTAACTTCGGGAAGGTTTGCTATTTTACTGGCTGCGTTTTTGCCAGGACCAAGCAACTTGTGCTCACCCAGAGCATGTAGGTCATACAAATAGGCATTCAACTACAAAAATGTCCAAAATAGTTGTCCTAATATTTAATATGCTATTCCTGAAAATACATATGTAAATTATTTCGGAACCTCTCCTACCTATAACTTTGAAATTTTACTTTTATGCATTTCATAAAGCAAACAAATAAACTTTTTGAAATCGTTGTTTGTATAAGTTGCGCGCAAGTTCAGCTCCTACGACTTGAACAAAGCAATTCAGATGCAGTCGGAACTCCAGAAACGTTTCGAAAACAATGAGGCAATGCGCAACCCCAGCAATGTTTTTTAAGGCTTAATCGATTTCTTTTGAAACAGTGCTTTTGATTTTGGAACAATAGTTGGCTATGTCAACAACACATTTATTGCTGTTCTCACAAATATTAATTCGATGAAGCCGGCTGGACCGATAATCTCAAACTCGACATAATTGATGGGGGCGCTGCTATTGTAGTAACTAGAGCAATTTTTTTTACCTAAAAAACGAAAAATTTTGACTTAAAACAAAAATTTTAACAAATTTTGACATAAAAGTAATCTTTATTGTCATACAATTTAAAATTTATTGTAGTACAAAGATTAGAGTTACCATATTTGTTGAGGCGAAATCCCGGACACATTTTTCAGTCATGTTTACTCTTTTAATAACTTAACCGCGAGTGTTTGATTTTGGATTAGTATGCTCTTTGCCTGGCTGCGTTTATGCCAGGACCAAGCAACTGTGCCCAACCTTGGTTCCAGGTGGAGCATGAGGTGATTCCTTGTACCAAAAAAGCCATATTAAAATGCTAACTATAATAACTACTAATGCCCAAGAAACAGAATCAAGAAAAAACATCTGCCGGCAAATGAAAACTACATATATAGCTTTGAAAAAAGCTGTTTCAACCACCGGTGTTAGCACAACAAATACGCCTACAGTTACTACAAAGTCGTAAGTAGTAGGTCTAATATTTAATAGCTTAGTCCCGAAAAGACATATCAATTACTTTGGTGCCCTTGCACACCTCAGATAAGCTCTCAATTAAAACCCTGCTCAATTTACGGATAAAAGTTTGTTAAGTTCAAGAATTCTTGTGAAAAAACAGGGCAAATAAGACGTTGCCAGGGACTCGCCAAACATGGAAACACTTAGTGACTATATGAAACCCCCGCAAAAGTTTTTATATTAATTGCATTTCAAAAAACGAGAATTTTGTATGGGAACTTATTGACTATGTCAAAACAATAAGCTTTTTGTTACTGCTTTCACAACTATCCATTGGGTGAAGCCGGCTAATTACATTATAAATGATCCTCTTTCAATAGAAATACTTCTGGGTCCCAACTAGGTTTAATACAGCTCTTATTACGTGGTCACAAAACTAGCAGCTTACCTGCTCTTTCCGCCTTCTTTGCGTTTTGTATTTCATTTAAAAAACAGTCAATGTAATCTCTTGGATTCTTAAAGTCCACACTTTCTTGGTGTTCTTTTACTTGCTTTCGGATTTCAGAACGCAATGCGTTTTGAAAATCTAGGTTTCTTTGCCATTCAGATGAGAAAAAAGGCAAATGTTTCAAACTCGGAGCCATAACCAATATGATGGATAGTAATTTATTTCCTGGTGGTGAAGCTAATTCCTTTAATATCTTAGCAAAGGTTTCGTTACCTGGAGCAATACCTTGACCACACACCAACAAAGAAATTACTTGACTTGTCACTTTGTAAATTGACGTTTGGATGTTGAATGGCTGATTATTAATAAATGACTCAGAATGCTCAATTTCAATACAAACATCGTGCATCAAATCTAAAATATAAGGCTCCAAGTTTTTTCGACCCATTCCAAAATACCGGAGAGTATTTAGGCTAAACCTGCGTTGCTCTTTATGAAAATCAGTATGGTTGATGCCAATTATTCCATAACCTCCATCGAAGACAGCAATAGACTGCAGCCGATCGTTGAAACAGTCGTTTTTGGCATACGCTTCATAGGCTATGTCAGGATCGTTTATTACGACAATGTTACGCCAAGCTATTTTGACCATGTACAATGGACCGTATTTTTGGGCAAGGCGTTGAAACAGTTTCTCAGGATACAGCTGCATTTGATGCAGAATGCCAAGAAGTGGTAGCCCCTTGGTTCCAGGTGGAGCATGAGGTGATTCCTTGTACCAAAAAAGCCATATTAAAGTGCTAACTATAATAACTACTAATGCCCAAGAAACAGAATCAAGAAAAAACATCTGCCGGCAAATGAAAACTACATATATAGCTTTGAAAAAAGCTGTTTCAACCATAAGCTTTTCGTGACACTCTCATCAGTGGCGGTATCGCGTCAAAAAGATAGATATAGAGTGAACAAGTGTTTCATGTGATTAATTTGGACGTCAGGCAATCAAAACAAGTCAATGACAGCGCTAGTACTGTAAAGTGCGCTAAAAAAAGATTTTGTATCAGCGAAATGCTGAAGAAAGCGCAGAAAGAGGCCAAATAAGAACGCCGCAATCTTCGAAAGAGTTTGAGAGTGTAAGCAAACTCCTTCTGTTTGCATAACACCGGGCGCCGGGTCTTGATATAAGCAGCCTCTAAGAGATTAAGATGGAAAGAGCTGCGTGCTGCGGCGAGGATTGAAAACCGCTTATTATCATAGTTTAATGGACATTTATCATCGTCTAAACGATGCTGATTAATGGCAGAGTCACAATCCGGTTTGGTGTCGTTTCGTTTGCACGATCTGTGTGGTTGAGATCGGCGTGGACGAGTCAATTGACCGGCGTGAGTAGTATATAACTACCTTTTCGAGCCCTTTTCTGTGGTGCACTACGTCATTTCCGAACGTGCTGATACGTCATTTCCGAACGTGATGATACGTCATTTCTGAACGTGATGATACGTCATTGCTAAACGTGATGATACATAAACTTGGAAATGCATTTTACTTGTAACGTTGTTTGGATTTACAATTGAAAATGTTTTATTTCTTTGTTTGAATTCTTATTTGTTTGACTTCTTTTTAGGAATGGTTTTGAAAATGTTGTTTCTTGTTTTTAGGAATGATTATATTTGTTTTTGGAAATGTTTTTATTTGTTTGATTTGTTTTTGAAAATACTGTTTCTTGTTTTTAGGAATGATTAGGTATAGTTGTTTTGGAAATGATTTTATTTGTTTTGTGGTTTTATTTGTTTGAGTTCTTTTTAGGAATGCTTTGAAAATGTTGTTGTTTTTGGAAATGGTTTTATTTCTTTTTGGAAATGATTTCATTTATTTTTGAAAATGACCTAATTTCTTGTACCCGCGCTTCAGAATACCCCCATTTCAAAAGTTCTGCAATTGATTTCACTTTAATTTTCAGCTCGTTTACGATTTTTTGTCTTATTGTAAGCACAACTACTGTAAAACGGAAACATTAACTTTTAGGTCGTGACTGAAGCCTTTGATACTAAATCATCAACAACTTCCTTTCGAGCGTAAGCATTAATCGCGCGTAATCATTCACTTCTTGAAATTGTTTATAAAAACTCTGATCGATTTCTCCTTTTGATTCCCTAGAATGTTGTTTCTTTACTCTTCTATTGGAGGTCTTTTCCTTTACTTGTTATATTTCTGCAGTTGGTTGGAATTAATTTACATCTATTTCAGTATACACAACCAACAGTTTAGAACTAGCCGCAGATACGATGTTGGGGAGCATAGATTTCAAAACTAGGGTCAGACACAATCTTGGACGAGTATAGATTTCATTACTAGCCGCAGATAAATCTTGGAAGAGTATAGATTTCAAAACTAGTGGCAGATACAATGTTGGGGAGTATAGATTACAAAACTAGGGGAAGATACAATGTTGGGGAGCATAGATTTCATTACTAGCCGCAGATACAATGTTGGAAGAGTATAGATTTCAAAACTAGGGGAAGATACAATGTTGGGGAGTATAGATTTCATTACTAGCCGCAGATACAATGTTGGAAGAGTATAGATTTCAAAACTAGGGGAAGATACAATGTTGGGGAGTATAGATTTCATTACTAGCCGCAGATACAATGTTGGAAGAGTATAGATTTCAAAACTAGGGGAAGATACAATGTTGGGGAGTATAGATTTTGGAACCAGCGTCAGATACAATGCTGAGGGATTATAGATGTAGCTACCAGTACGATCAAAGACAGATGTTGAAGGAAAAAAATCTGCTCGTTCATCACTAATTGTAGGCTTACAGAAGAAAATAATATACAGTTTTCTAGATCATACAGGTATTTCAATCAAAACATTTACCTTTATTACAGCTAGTCGTTAGTTCAGAGGAAAACAACCGACAGTTTTCTAGATTATCAGGTTTGCTGGGGAAAATCACAGGCAGCGGCGTTGCTTCCAGAAGAGTGCGGTGGAAGAAACAATATTAAATTTGACGCAACTTCAAATAAATCTTTATCGTTAGTTTCACACTTTTTAGATTAAAATTTCAGTAGCTTGACCAGACTTTTGGGTAAAATGTAGATTTGCTTCACATATGACAGTGAGGTAGTTACATTTTTATGTTAGTTTCACACTGTTTTGGAAGAAAATTTCAGTAGATTGACCAGACCTTTGAGTGAAATGTAGATTTGCTTCACAAATGACAGTGAGGTAGTTACATTTTTATGTTAGTTTCACACTTTTTTGGAAGAAAATTTCAGTAGCTTGACCAGACTTTTGGGTAAAATGTAGATTTGCTTCACATATGACAGTGAGGTAGTTACATTTTTATGTTAGTTTCACACTTTTTTGGAAGAAAATTTCAGTAGATTGACCAGACCTTTGAGTGAAATGTAGATTTGCTTCACATGTGACAGTGAGATAGTTGAAGTACAGTGGTGGAAGCATTTTGAAAAGATCACAACAAAGAAACTTGTTTCAATTCAGCATCACTACTAAATATTATTAAATCAAGAAGATTGAACCTTTATTGTGCTCAAATTGTGTTTGGAGACTACTTCAATAATTGTTAAACTTTTACTTGTAAACATTCACCACGCATCGAATTTACATTCATTTTTCATACAACTACAAACCAAAGTTGTATCCTATCAGTAGTATGTAATACGACTTTTGATCTGTTTTTTGTGGAGCGCTACGTCATTTCCGAACGTGACTTCCGAACGTGTTGATACGTCATTTCCGAACGTGCGGCTACGTCATTTCCGAACGTGTTGATACATGAACTTGAAGTACATTGTAACAGCTTGTAAATGCAACGTGTAACAACTTGTAAATAACAACTTAAAAACAAATAGTAACCTTACCAAGACAACTTGAAAACAAATGTCAATACAACTTAAAACAAATGTCAATACAACTTAAACAAATGTGAATACAACTTGTAAAGAAATGTTTATAGCAGCTTGTAAATACATGTAAATAGAACTTGAAATTGATTTGTTGTACCCCCACTCCAAAAGTTCTCCAATTGATTTCACTTTTCAACTCGTTTACGATTTTTTGTCTTATTGTAAGCACGACTGCTGTAAAACGGAAACATTAACTTTTAGGTCGTGACTGCAGCCTTTGATAACTACTTCCTTTCGAAGCGCAAGCATTAATCGCGCATAATCATTCACATTTTGAAATTCTTGATAACATCATAGAGCCTCTGATCGATTTCTCCTTTTGATTCTCTAGAATGTTGTTTCTTTACTCTTCTAGATGTGTTTATTGGAGGTATTTCCCTTTACTCGTGATATTTCTGCAGTTGGTTGGAATTAATTTACATCTATTTTAGTAGAACTAGGTAGGTAATGGATTCAGTCTTTCTTCAGTCTTTTTGTCAATAATTTTGTGACCACACATGGCTCTCATCATAACTCTCTCCGCTCTCCATAAAATTGTGTTATCATTTTCTTTTAAACACCATACCTCACTTAAAGCACTACTGTTTACATCGTAAAATCGAAAAGATTTAGTTTTAATTGTGTGCAAATCATAAAACATTCATCTCAAATTTACATTCATTTTTCATAAAACTAGAAACCAAAATTGTATCCTATCATCACACTGTTTAAAGATTTTTCCGAAATTTAGCAACTTCTAAACTTATTAACACAAAATTTTTACTACCTTTCAAAGTCTACCGAACTCATCTACATAGAAATAAGCACAACTTTTGACATTATTCGTAGGACATTAACATAAAATTCAGGGTTTTCACAGTTTCCTCAACTCACTTACATAGAAATAAGCACAACTTTTGACATTATTCGTAGGACATTAACATAAAATTCAGGGTTTTCACAGTTTCCTCAACTCATCTACATAGAAATAAGCACAACTTTTAACAATATTTCAAGGACATTAACACAAAATTTATGGTTTTCAACATTTACGTTTATTACAGCTAGTCGTTAGTTTAGAGGAAAATCACAGGCAGCGACGTTGCTTCCAGAAGAGTGCGGTGGAAGAAACAATATTAAATTTGACACAATTTCAAACTTTTATCGTTACTTTTACACTTTTTAGATTAAAATTTCAGTAGCTTGACCAGACTTTTGGGTAAAATGTAGATTTGCTTCACATATGACAGTTAGATAGTTAAATTTTTATGTTAGTTTCACACTTTTTTGGAAGAAGATTTCAATAGATTGACCAGACCTTTGAGTGAAATGTAGAATTACTTCTCATATGTCAGCGAGTTAGTGAAATTTTTAGTACAGCGGTAGAAACATTTTGAAAAGAAAAGGTCAGAACAGTGAATTTTGTTTCAATTCAGCATCACTACTAAATATTATTAAACCAAGAAGATTGAACTTTTATCGTGTTTGGAGACTACTTCAAACTTTTACTTGTAAACATTCACCATGCATCTAATTTACAATATCTTTTCATGCAACTAGAAAACAATTATAACGCTGGTTTAAGTAAAAACTATCAAATTCTTAAGCCACCAACATTAAATTTTTCAAAATCAGCTAAGCTTACTATCAACAAAAATCTGATGCAAGCGGAAACATCAACATCACGTCAGCGAACCTTTAACCAATCACAATCGATGTAGAACTTCAAAAATGGTTTTCTATCAACAAAAATCTGACGCCAGCGGAAGCATAGACCGTACGGAGGTGATTACGTCTTTAAAGTTTAAACATTCTTACCTCTTATTTGACCAATCACGAACCAGCGGGTGTTTTGATTTGCACTACATCACAAGTTTTCATTACACAATTGTTGGAAAGAACAAGACAGGTCTAGGCAAGAATAGCGATTTTTCTTCTTTCTTTGTTAACATCTCTCTATAAAAGTCGTATGTTTTGTGTGAAAATTGGAAGAAGAACAATGGAAAACTGCGGCGAGACACACACTTCAATTGCTGACAAATATGAAGAGAGGTCAAAAGAGGTCGACGTTACAACGACCTACCCCTACTCCTCATGCTACGACGGGTTGATGGAGCAAACAGAGTTGTTGGGGCGTGCAAGAAAACACCAAGAACAAGCAAGAAAAATACGTAAAATCTTCCTCGACATTGATAAAGAAGGGAAATCAATACCCGCAGACGGTGAGATGTTGAGAAAAGGCGTGCTGACTGTCTCAAGAGGAAAAGCTCTCTTTTCAACCAATCAACTTATTCAAGTGTGTATACATATGTTTGAGGATATACCGTTTGTAGCGTTCAAAGGTCCAACAGACGCCGTCCTTATGTGGTGATCATTTTCTCAGCTGACTGTCAATACGGTGATGGCTGCGAAGTGAAAACAAGATTGGAAATTTCAAAAAAGAGGCAGCTGTTGAAAACTTCCTTATCAGATTTAAACTGGAATCTATCTTTTCACCCGAGAAATATTTTCAACATCTACAAGATCGATCATCCGGATTCATCATTAGAAACGAAAACTGTGGTATCAGCAAGGAGCTAGCCGCTCTTGTGAAAACCTTGAAAGAGGTGAAACACACAGCCGGAAAGAAAAAACGATCTAGTAGTCTGCCTAGAAGTGCTGAACTTTATCAAAAGAAGAGAAAATCCTCTCCGCTAAACATAAAACAATAAATGTGTGTTTTTAACGCATGTAACCGTCTTTAGATTTGAGTAAATTTGTTTAAAATGTTGTGCCCTTCTTTCGAATCTGAAGAAACGCGAATCTTATCCTTCTCAGACAATTGGCCTCACCGAGTCGATAATTTAAGTCCTGAACGAATGGCTAAAGCTGGATTTTTGTACAGAGGCAGTGACGATCGAGTATTTTGTTTTTATTGTGGCCTATCTATTTATCAGTGGGCGGACACTGACATCCCAGAAATTGAACATGCGAAATACTGGTCCGCGTGTGCGCATCTAGAGAGAACGTTTGGAACTGGTTTCATTAACCAACACAGTAACTTCCGCATTCCAGAAGAGGAGGTTTTGTCAGGAACGAGATTCGGGTTTGATACTCCCGAAGAAGCAGCAGATCCAACGCTAACGAGAAACCCTCCAATTGAAAATGAAGAACCGAACATAACCCCACTAACTGAAGCAAAAGAGTGTGATACATCTCAAGAACTTGTGTGTAAAGTATGCTTCGATGCTCGGATTAATGCTTTAACGATGCCTTGTGGACATTGCTTTGGATGTTTGACCTGTACAACAAAGCTTTATTCAAACGAATGTCCCATATGTCGCGTGATTATTTTGGATGTAAATCGTATTTATATTGTTTAATAAAAACACTCGATTGTCTTCAATTCTGTTTATTACACGTAAAACAGTTACATTTTCAGTAAATTCTGAATAAAGCGCTCAACAGTTTTATCGTTTAAACTAATATTACTGGAGAAATGAGTCAATATCTCAGATAGAGAGCAACCACGCGAGCGAAATAAGATGTAGTACACGTTATAATGTCCACAGACTTGAGATATCAAACTCTGTAAGGTTTTTGAGTTGAAATCCCAGGATGAGGAGTGAGAATCTAAAAAAATCTGTCAAACCATAAACAATTGGATGTAGACAATAGCTATCGAAAAACTCAGCAGATCTTGGATTGTTGAAGAACATAGCAACCCAGTGTTCTCCAGGAGCAGTGCTCGGATCGGTGTTAACTACATAACTCCCAGGATACTCCACAGTAGGTAGCTGATCTTTAGGATAAACACCCTTAAAAAGCTTTTCTGCGTAGGAGTCATTCCTCTCAATCTGTAGTGTATCCATCAGTCAATACGTTTCTATCAGTCGGTCAATCAACCAATTTTGCATGAATTACGACATTGCTTCTGTTGGAGGAGTGTTAAAGTCTAGACAAATGTTTTTCATCAACTCCAGATGCGTACAAGAAGCCCCAGATCTGGCGCAAAAATTCAAAACATGACAAGAAAAAACTCAGGCTTATCACCGCCAACACACATAAAATTTCACCATCTCCGCAAATTTAGTTAGAAATCTGTACAGTAGGTTTTATTTTTCCAATCACAATACCTATTTGAGACACTTCAAAACTATTATGCTGCAGTCATCACCACACTCATACAAAATAAGTGCCCAGACCCGGGTTTGAACCGGGGACCTTTAGATCTTCAGTCTAACGCTCTTCCAACTGAGCTATCGAGGCAGTAATGGCCAGTACGGGCCTCGAACCCGCGACATTAACACGACACTATAACCGACTGAGCTAACTGACCACTTGTTGAAATCCCAGAAATTTCTCTATTAAGTGAAGCAACTGTCTTTGATGTTATGCATTTAACGTCTGTAGGAAATAATGATTGTAAAATTTTCTTGAAAAAGTCACATTAAAGGACCTCCATGATATAGGTATTGCTGTATCATATTGTTTTGCATTGCATTTTTTTGCACCCAATGGCAAATTTGTTTTTTTAGCATATTTATTATTGAGTGTTTTTTACACCCGCCTGATGAGACCCAATAAGGTCGAAACCGGTCGCGGGTTATTGACATGATGTAATGGATTGCTGTATGGTACCGTATGATGCTGCTGATCATTTTTGAGCAAATTTTTCTATTGTAAGTTATTTTATGCAACTAAAAATCAAACTAACTTTTTGTGGTGGGTTCTATACAGTGTACCAGCTGCAAACTTATAGGTGTAAACTTATATCGCCACTACACCTAATTTCAAAAACCACCTGCCTTCAACCCACACCTAAATCATTCTATTACTACTTTTTATCTCCTATTTTGTTTATTTGCAGTACAAATTGATATCTTTCTAGTGATTGTCTCTAACATATTGTTGCATAACATCCAGGTTACCTCAATTTTATGTATGAGAAAACTTCCTAGTTTACAACTCGGGGCCATTAATCTAAGAGTAATTGATAATATTACCTTGACAGATATTGTTCTTACAGCTGAGAAAGTAACTTTTCACTAAACTTTTTGTGAGCGTACTACAAAGTTGATTGGGGTTATCACACGATGTTCACATTGACCAAGGTTTGTGCTGCATAGAGATGGGTTATTCTGAACAATTACATCTTATTTCTAAATTTGCTAATACTTAAAACTGCAAGCGACTTTAATAAATAATAAACATTTCAAATTTCAAACGTTTTCAAGAATGAAAATCTGTAAATGTAATAATTTCAAATAATAAAGATATACAGTGTGTCCAAAAAATAGGTACGGTTCAAAATATCTACGTATTTTCCATCACTTTTTCACAATAAGTCGGTACCTTTCAAAATATTTACGTATTTTCCATCACTTTTTCGCAATAAGTCGGTACCTTTCAAAATATTTACGTATTTTTCATCATTTTTTCACAATAACTCGGTACTTTTCAAAAAATCCACGTATTACTTTGGAATATCAAGTTCGTTGGATAGACTCTTCATTCATCTTTGGCATCTTTCTCCACATCAGCGATTTCATCTTCTGTTTGGTTGGTCTCCACCTCTTGGTCTGTCAAACAAGCTACCAGTCTCCAATAACTTGGTACTCCAAGCCTTGATTATGCGATGTTCTGGTGGTTCAGTATCATATTGCACACGCAGTCTGTCTCTAACAAGCTTCATGGCGTGTCTAGTTTGCTCACTTGCAATAAAAAATGAAGCGGCGTGAACTCTATATTCAACCGTGTAGTCACTTGAATCAATCATCTTTATTGAATAAACTACAAAGTATGGCATGTCAGTTATGTATATGAGAAATGAGAACCACATTCTTTGTGAAAAAAAAATGATGGAAGATATGTGGATAATCTTTCGGTAATCTGTAGTGTCAAATATTAGACTGGATACATAAACTTTTTAGAGTAGTTGAGGTAAAGTTGTATTTTACTGCTATGTACAGAGGTAATAATGTGAATATACAGTAAAGAAATTTAAGTTTGAAAACACTATAAGATAGAATTTTTGGAATAAACATACAGCAAAAGTATTACATAGTGCGAGAATAATGCGTGATGATTGAAAAATATTAGTCCGCTCATTGACCGCTGAACTGTTTTGTGGTAAAATCGAAAACCAGTACATTGAGCACGCACAAAGTTGTTTAGTGGTCTTCAACTGAAATATTTCACAAGGGTGTCAGATAAAAATATTTTGTTGTCTCAACGTGTTCAATATTTGGTGAGAATTTAACAAGTGAATAAATCTGAAAGAAATGTTAAAGTCTCCCACTGCATTTTCAACCAATGAATATTATATTTTAAAATTTTGGTTCGAATTCAAGTGTATTGACGTAAAAAGTTGAATGTGGTGAAGCAAATTAGACAAAAACTACATATTTCCAAACATTTGTCAAGTTATTTAATCTTCATTCAGCGTTACCAATATTTCTACAGTCTCTTTTCCACTTTAAAACTTTTGTTGTCTTTACATGTTGCACTCGACATGCTCGCAAGTTTTAAAGAATCTCCAAATGTTGGAGCCAAAATCAGATTTGAAAAACCTTTAAAAATTAATATACATAAGTCTTTGTCAAAAGCGTAAAAATATTTAATTCCATGTTGTCCAGGCGGAAGAAAATATGATTTTATCAGTTACCCTTATAAACTGTTGCAGATCTAAAACTTACGGTTTTCATGAATATCCTACTTTAGCACATCAGAACTGATACAGTGTCTAAAACAATAACTATCAGCAACCCCTGAAGAAGTATAAGTAGGTAAGAAAGGGAAAGAAATTGTGATTTTGAAACTGGAGACTTGTTGCGAAGCACTGTAACTAGATAAATCTGTAATACTTTTTCAAGAAAATTTTACAATCATTATTTCCTACAGACGTTAAATGCATAACATCAAAGACAGTTGCTTCACTTAATAGAGAAATTTCTGGGATTTCAACAAGTGGTCAGTTAGCTCAGTCGGTTATAGTGTCGTGTTAATGTCGCGGGTTCGAGGCCCGTACTGGCCATTACTGCCTCGATAGCTCAGTTGGAAGAGCGTTAGACTGAAGATCTAAAGGTCCCCGGTTCAAACCCGGGTCTGGGCACTTATTTTGTATGAGTGTGGTGATGACTGCAGCATAATAGTTTTGAAGTGTCTCAAATAGGTATTGTGATTGGAAAAATAAAACCTACTGTACAGATTTCTAACTAAATTTGCGGAGATGGTGAAATTTTATGTGTGTTGGCGGTGATAAGCCTGAGTTTTTTCTTGTCATGTTTTGAATTTTTGCGCCAGATCTGGGGCTTCTTGTACGCATCTGGAGTTGATGAAAAACATTTGTCTAGACTTTAACACTCCTCCAACAGAAGCAATGTCGTAATTCATGCAAAATTGGTTGATTGACCGACTGATAGAAACGTATTGACTGATGGATACACTACAGATTGAGAGGAATGACTCCTACGCGGAAAAGCTTTTTAAGGGTGTTTATCCTAAAGATCAGCTACCTACTGTGGAGTATCCTGGGAGTTATGTAGTTAACACCGATCCGAGCACTGCTCCTGGAGAACACTGGGTTGCTATGTTCTTCAACAATCCAAGATCTGCTGAGTTTTTCGATAGCTATTGTCTACATCCAATTGTTTATGGTTTGACAGATTTTTTTAGATTCTCACTCCTCATCCTGGGATTTCAACTCAAAAACCTTACAGAGTTTGATGTCTCAAGTCTGTGGACATTATAACGTGTACTACATCTTATTTCGCTCGCGTGGTTGCTCTCTATCTGAGATATTGACTCATTTCTCCAGTAATATTAGTTTAAACGATAAAACTGTTGAGCGCTTTATTCAGAATTTACTGAAAATGTAACTGTTTTACGTGTAATAAACAGAATTGAAGACAATCGAGTGTTTTTATTAAACAATATAAATACGATTTACATCCAAAATAATCACGCGACATATGGGACATTCTTTTGAATAAAGCTTTGTTGTACAGGTCAAACATCCAAAGCAATGTCCACAAGGCATCGTTAAAGCATTAATCCGAGCATCGAAGCATACTTTACACACAAGTTCTTGAGATGTATCACACTCTTTTGCTTCAGTTAGTGGGGTTATGTTCGGTTCTTCATTTTCAATTGGAGGGTTTCTCGTTAGCGTTGGATCTGCTGCTTCTTCGGGAGTATCAAACCCGAATCTCGTTCCTGACAAAACCTCCTCTTCTGGAATGCGGAAGTTACTGTGTTGGTTAATGAAACCAGTTCCAAACGTTCTCTCTAGATGCGCACACGCGGACCAGTATTTCGCATGTTCAATTTCTGGGATGTCAGTGTCCGCCCACTGATAAATAGATAGGCCACAATAAAAACAAAATACTCGATCGTCACTGCCTCTGTACAAAAATCCAGCTTTAGCCATTCGTTCAGGACTTAAATTATCGACTCGGTGAGGCCAATTGTCTGAGAAGGATAAGATTCGCGTTTCTTCAGATTCGAAAGAAGGGCACAACATTTTAAACAAATTTACTCAAATCTAAAGACGGTTACATGCGTTAAAAACACACATTTATTGTTTTATGTTTAGTGGAGAGGATTTTCTCTTCTTTTGATAAAGTTCAGCACTTCTAGGCAGACTACTAGATCGTTTTTTCTTTCCGGCTGTGTGTTTCACCTCTTTCAAGGTTTTCACAAGAGCGGCTAGCTCCTTGCTGATACCACAGTTTTCGTTTCTAATGATGAATCCGGATGATCGATCTTGTAGATGTTGAAAATATTTCTCGGGTGAAAAGATAGATTCCAGTTTAAATCTGATAAGGAAGTTTTCAACAGCTGCCTCTTTTTTGAAATTTCCAATCTTGTTTTCACTTCGCAGCCATCACCGTATTGACAGTCAGCTGAGAAAATGATCACCACATAAGGACGGCGTCTGTTGGACCTTTGAACGCTACAAACGGTATATCCTCAAACATATGTATACACACTTGAATAAGTTGATTGGTTGAAAAGAGAGCTTTTCCTCTTGAGACAGTCAGCACGCCTTTTCTCAACATCTCACCGTCTGCGGGTATTGATTTCCCTTCTTTATCAATGTCGAGGAAGATTTTACGTATTTTTCTTGCTTGTTCTTGGTGTTTTCTTGCACGCCCCAACAACTCTGTTTGCTCCATCAACCCGTCGTAGCATGAGGAGTAGGGGTAGGTCGTTGTAACGTCGACCTCTTTTGACCTCTCTTCATATTTGTCAGCAATTGAAGTGTGTGTCTCGCCGCAGTTTTCCATTGTTCTTCTTCCAATTTTCACACAAAACATACGACTTTTATAGAGAGATGTTAACAAAGAAAGAAGAAAAATCGCTATTCTTGCCTAGACCTGTCTTGTTCTTTCCAACAATTGTGTAATGAAAACTTGTGATGTAGTGCAAATCAAAACACCCGCTGGTTCGTGATTGGTCAAATAAGAGGTAAGAATGTTTAAACTTTAAAGACGTAATCACCTCCGTACGGTCTATGCTTCCGCTGGCGTCAGATTTTTGTTGATAGAAAACCATTTTTGAAGTTCTACATCGATTGTGATTGGTTAAAGGTTCGCTGACGTGATGTTGATGTTTCCGCTTGCATCAGATTTTTGTTGATAGTAAGCTTAGCTGATTTTGAAAAATTTAATGTTGGTGGCTTAAGAATTTGATAGTTTTTACTTAAACCAGCGTTATAATTGTTTTCTAGTTGCATGAAAAGATATTGTAAATTAGATGCATGGTGAATGTTTACAAGTAAAAGTTTGAAGTAGTCTCCAAACACGATAAAAGTTCAATCTTCTTGGTTGATAATATTTAGTAGTGATGCTGAATTGAAACAAAATTCACTGTTCTGACCTTTTCTTTTCAAAATGTTTCTACCGCTGTACTAAAAATTTCACTAACTCGCTGACATATGAGAAGTAATTCTACATTTCACTCAAAGGTCTGGTCAATCTATTGAAATCTTCTTCCAAAAAAGTGTGAAACTAACATAAAAATTTAACTATCTAACTGTCATATGTGAAGCAAATCTACATTTTACCCAAAAGTCTGGTCAAGCTACTGAAATTTTAATCTAAAAAGTGTAAAAGTAACGATAAAAGTTTGAAATTGTGTCAAATTTAATATTGTTTCTTCCACTGCACTCTTCTGGAAGCAACGTCGCTGCCTGTGATTTTCCTCTAAACTAACGACTAGCTGTAATAAACGTAAATGTTGAAAACCATAAATTTTGTGTTAATGTCCTTGAAATATTGTTAAAAGTTGTGCTTATTTCTATGTAGATGAGTTGAGGAAACTGTGAAAACCCTGAATTTTATGTTAATGTCCTACGAATAATGTCAAAAGTTGTGCTTATTTCTATGTAGATGAGTTCGGTAGACTTTGAAAGGTAGTAAAAATTTTGTGTTAATAAGTTTAGAAGTTGCTAAATTTCGGAAAAATCTTTAAACAGTGTGATGATAGGATACAATTTTGGTTTCTAGTTTTATGAAAAATGAATGTAAATTTGAGATGAATGTTTTATGATTTGCACACAATTAAAACTAAATCTTTTCGATTTTACGATGTAAACAGTAGTGCTTTAAGTGAGGTATGGTGTTTAAAAGAAAATGATAACACAATTTTATGGAGAGCGGAGAGAGTTATGATGAGAGCCATGTGTGGTCACAAAATTATTGACAAAAAGACTGAAGAAAGACTGAATCCATTACCTACCTAGTTCTACTAAAATAGATGTAAATTAATTCCAACCAACTGCAGAAATATCACGAGTAAAGGGAAATACCTCCAATAAACACATCTAGAAGAGTAAAGAAACAACATTCTAGAGAATCAAAAGGAGAAATCGATCAGAGGCTCTATGATGTTATCAAGAATTTCAAAATGTGAATGATTATGCGCGATTAATGCTTGCGCTTCGAAAGGAAGTAGTTATCAAAGGCTGCAGTCACGACCTAAAAGTTAATGTTTCCGTTTTACAGCAGTCGTGCTTACAATAAGACAAAAAATCGTAAACGAGTTGAAAAGTGAAATCAATTGGAGAACTTTTGGAGTGGGGGTACAACAAATCAATTTCAAGTTCTATTTACATGTATTTACAAGCTGCTATAAACATTTCTTTACAAGTTGTATTCACATTTGTTTAAGTTGTATTGACATTTGTTTTAAGTTGTATTGACATTTGTTTTCAAGTTGTCTTGGTAAGGTTACTATTTGTTTTTAAGTTGTTATTTACAAGTTGTTACACGTTGCATTTACAAGCTGTTACAATGTACTTCAAGTTCATGTATCAACACGTTCGGAAATGACGTAGCCGCACGTTCGGAAATGACGTATCAACACGTTCGGAAGTCACGTTCGGAAATGACGTAGCGCTCCACAAAATCAGATCAAAAGTCGTATTACATACTACTGATAGGATACAACTTTGGTTTGTAGTTGTATGAAAAATGAATGTAAATTCGATGCGTGGTGAATGTTTACAAGTAAAAGTTTAACAATTATTGAAGTAGTCTCCAAACACAATTTGAGCACAATAAAGGTTCAATCTTCTTGGTTTAATAATATTTAGTAGTGATGCTGAATTGAAACAAGTTTCTTTGTTGTGATCTTTTCAAAATGCTTCCACCACTGTACTTCAACTATCTCACTGTCACATGTGAAGCAAATCTACATTTCACTCAAAGGTCTGGTCAATCTACTGAAATTTTCTTCCAAAAAAGTGTGAAACTAACATAAAAATGTAACTACCTCACTGTCATATGTGAAGCAAATCTACATTTTACCCAAAAGTCTGGTCAAGCTACTGAAATTTTAATCTAAAAAGTGTGAAACTAACGATAAAGATTTATTTGAAGTTGCGTCAAATTTAATATTGTTTCTTCCACTGCACTCTTCTGGAAGCAACGCCGCTGCCTGTGATTTTCCCCAGCAAACCTGATAATCTAGAAAACTGTTGGTTGTTTTCCTCTGAACTAACGACTAGCTGTAATAAAGGTAAATGTTTTGATTGAAATACCTGTATGATCTAGAAAACTGTATATTATTTTCTTCTGTAAGCCTACAATTAGTGATGAACGAGCAGATTTTTTTCCTTCAACATCTGTCTTTGATCGTACTGGTAGCTACATCTATAATCCCTCAGCATTGTATCTGACGCTGGTTCCAAAATCTATACTCCCCAGCATCGTATCTTCCCCTAGTTTTGAAATCTATACTCTTCCAACATTGTATCTGCGGCTAGTAATGAAATCTATACTCCCCAACATTGTATCTTCCCCTAGTTTTGAAATCTATACTCTTCCAACATTGTATCTGCGGCTAGTAATGAAATCTATACTCCCCAACATTGTATCTTCCCCTAGTTTTGAAATCTATACTCTTCCAACATTGTATCTGCGGCTAGTAATGAAATCTATACTCCCCAACATTGTATCTTCCCCTAGTTTTGTAATCTATACTCCCCAACATTGTATCTGCCACTAGTTTTGAAATCTATACTCTTCCAAGATTTATCTGCGGCTAGTAATGAAATCTATACTCGTCCAAGATTGTGTCTGACCCTAGTTTTGAAATCTATGCTCCCCAACATCGTATCTGCGGCTAGTTCTAAACTGTTGGTTGTGTATACTGAAATAGATGTAAATTAATTCCAACCAACTGCAGAAATATAACAAGTAAAGGAAAAGACCTCCAATAGAAGAGTAAAGAAACAACATTCTAGGGAATCAAAAGGAGAAATCGATCAGAGTTTTTATAAACAATTTCAAGAAGTGAATGATTACGCGCGATTAATGCTTACGCTCGAAAGGAAGTTGTTGATGATTTAGTATCAAAGGCTTCAGTCACGACCTAAAAGTTAATGTTTCCGTTTTACAGTAGTTGTGCTTACAATAAGACAAAAAATCGTAAACGAGCTGAAAATTAAAGTGAAATCAATTGCAGAACTTTTGAAATGGGGGTATTCTGAAGCGCGGGTACAAGAAATTAGGTCATTTTCAAAAATAAATGAAATCATTTCCAAAAAGAAATAAAACCATTTCCAAAAACAACAACATTTTCAAAGCATTCCTAAAAAGAACTCAAACAAATAAAACCACAAAACAAATAAAATCATTTCCAAAACAACTATACCTAATCATTCCTAAAAACAAGAAACAGTATTTTCAAAAACAAATCAAACAAATAAAAACATTTCCAAAAACAAATATAATCATTCCTAAAAACAAGAAACAACATTTTCAAAACCATTCCTAAAAAGAAGTCAAACAAATAAGAATTCAAACAAAGAAATAAAACATTTTCAATTGTAAATCCAAACAACGTTACAAGTAAAATGCATTTCCAAGTTTATGTATCATCACGTTTAGCAATGACGTATCATCACGTTCAGAAATGACGTATCATCACGTTCGGAAATGACGTATCAGCACGTTCGGAAATGACGTAGTGCACCACAGAAAAGGGCTCGAAAAGGTAGTTATATACTACTCACGCCGGTCAATTGACTCGTCCACGCCGATCTCAACCACACAGATCGTGCAAACGAAACGACACCAAACCGGATTGTGACTCTGCCATTAATCAGCATCGTTTAGACGATGATAAATGTCCATTAAACTATGATAATAAGCGGTTTTCAATCCTCGCCGCAGCACGCAGCTCTTTCCATCTTAATCTCTTAGAGGCTGCTTATATCAAGACCCGGCGCCCGGTGTTATGCAAACAGAAGGAGTTTGCTTACACTCTCAAACTCTTTCGAAGATTGCGGCGTTCTTATTTGGCCTCTTTCTGCGCTTTCTTCAGCATTTCGCTGATACAAAATCTTTTTTTAGCGCACTTTACAGTACTAGCGCAACCATTGACTTGTTTTGATTGCCTGACGTCCAAATTGATCACATGAAACACTTGTTCACTCTATATCTATCTTTTTGACGCGATACCGCCACTGATGAGAGTGTCACGAAAAGCTTATGGTTGAAACAGCTTTTTTCAAAGCTATATTAAAATTCTGTACCACCAACAAGATTTTTGAAAACTACAAAATAGCCTATTACATTTACCCAATGCTACTACATCAAATTTTTTTCATAGTAAAGATGAAAAGTGGTACAAAATTTCAATAAAGCCTTTGCTATTGACCATTTCATTGTTCTCTTTTTAAAAAAATATGTGAAAACTTAAACATTTTTCTTTATCTTTTTTTAGAAGTTATCGCTAGAATGAAACCTGGAGTTGATGGCGAGATATTTATAGCGATTGAAGTTAGTGAAAATGTCGGAACGTTCTGATTGGTTGACAACCAGACGTTTCGTCGAGTCCAAATTAAGGATGTAATTTTAGTTTGTAGACGAATTCTTTCTGGCGACACCAAGCTCTGATTTAAGCATTTTGATTGAAGTTGCTTCCAAGGTTGATAAATAAAAAGTGTTCTTCCTTTAGCCAAAATAGAGAATTAGTTGTTTTCGTAGTAACAGGAGCATTTTTCGTTGTTGAGGAGGTGTTGTCCTATTGCCGAAGTAATGGTAGGATTGGATTGAAATAAGTCACGGTCTGCTTGAGTTTGGCTTCTTATTGCTTTTGGTATGTGCTGTTTTATTCTATCGTGCAGTCTTTGAGATGTGCGACCTACGTACCGATAATCACGGCGGCACACGTACTGATAAACTATTATACTTTGTTGCTTGGTAGGCACAACATTTTTGCGGATCGTTGGAAGCATCTTTCTTCTGAAAAATAATACTGTACACGAAGTTTTACTGCACCAAAACATGAGTTGACAGCAGTTTTGCATTGCTTTTTAAATTTTGTGGAGATATTGCCAATCCATGGTAGCTTAAGGTAAGCTGGACATTTTTCCGGTCCTTTTTTTTGCGGTAATTTGAACTCTTTAATCTTCCTTTTTATTTTCGAATTAATTAAATTTTCCGGATAGCCATTGGAGCAGAGAATCGATTGAATGAAATCTATTTCCTGGGGTAATTTTGAAGGCGAACAAATTGCCAAGGCTCGGTGTACGAGAGCATCAATGAGATTGTTTTTTCTGCTTTTAGGTCGTAACGAATCCCAGCGATTGTACTGGCCGGAAAACGAAGGTTTCCGGTAAACAAAAGTTTAAAATTTTGAGTTATTGTTTTTTACAAGCACATCCAAAAATCGCAATAAATACCTCGCTATCAACACCAGGATACATTTTAGCGATAACTTCTGAAGAGAGCTAGACGAAAACGTTAGAGTTTTTACTTATTTTTTTAAAAAGAAAGCAACGAAATGGTCGATAACAAAAGCTTTATTCTTTTCATAGTCGAGTTAAACTTTCAACAGAGTTCAAATACACAAGATAGGCTTGATAACTACAGTATTTGCAATGAAAGGCTTTGAAATGACTTCATTACGATTCGATAGTAATATAAAATGGCCAATTTGGCGCGGACTGCGGCAGAGATCCACAAGAGGTCAGTAGAAAGTTAAAACTGTTTCTGTTTTGTAAATACTGTCGCTAGAGATTGGTAGTGAGTTAAAAATGTTATACAGACGTCATTAGGTCATGACTTGGGCAACCAATTTTTGACCTAAAAATCTTAAAATTTTGACTTAAAATTTTACAAATTTTGACCTTATTTTGATCAATAAGTTCATGCGCTTGCAACTGTGCAAAATGCAAAAATTTTATTAGAAATCAAACTGTTAGCATGAAAGTCTACTTGTTTCCAATCAAATAACATAAAAACAAAAAAACATGAAAGACTCAAGCAAACTACAGGTAAGAAGCAGGTAACGAAAATTGCTCGAAAAAGAACAAGAGATGAGTATTCAGTATCTTTCAGTATCCTGAAGTCACTGACAGGATTATGCGGTGTTGTACTTCAGCTTCAAGTAGCGACTCACGTTATCGTCTTTAAAGTTTCTGTCTATCGCCAGAAGTTTTCCTAAAATAGAAAAGCTTCTCTCTACTGAAGCAGAGGTTGCTTGGGAGTTGCTTAGCAGGCTGTACAAATGTGGCGAAATATCACCTCGTCCCATTTTCACAATGCAGTTGAGGTCATTCCTTGACATTCTTTCATGAATATATCATTCAATTTGGCAGCCATCAACACCAAAATCAAGGGATGTCATTTTTTGATAAGCTTCTAGAATAGTGCAACGGCTGTCTTTCATCTTCTGAATTGCGTCAACTAGTGCACTGTACTGCTCCTCTATTTCTACAAGTTGAGTAGCTAAGTTGGGAGCTTTTACAGTCTCTTGAGCACGCCGCACGAGGACACCACCATCATGGAAGCCTTGCAGAATATTTCTAACTTCTGGAAGATTTCTTGAGTAATAGAAAGCAGCTGTCAACCAACTGCCCCATCTAGTTACAACTGGCTGTGGAGGTTGGCCGATGGAAGTAAAAAAAGCTCTTCTTGATCTGTTCTTAATGGTCACTGCTTTTACCCAGGCAACCAACTCATCAACAGCAGGGTAGTTAGCTCTCACTTTCATAGCACAATTATGCTGAAGATGAGCCATGCATGTTACCTGGAAGAGCCTGGGATATAGTTTTTTTTAACAGGACTCCAGCAGCAGTCATGTATCTCGCTGCGTCCGTTAACAACAAGCAAAAGTTTTGTCGTGCAACACCAAGAGAGTGAACTGCATCGTCAATTTCTCGAGTTACGATGTTGCTGTTGACAGACTGCGAAAGAGTCTTACAGTTGAATAGTAACGTTTTTTCAGGAGCTGTTAACTTACCAACTAAGATATTCAAAAACTGTTTGCCATTTATGTCACTCTCATCTACAACCATAAACATTTCTTGGTCTTTCAAATAATCTTTCAATCGTAATGCTTCCTTTTTAGCTAACTGCTCAACTTTCGAACGACATTTTCCCTCGGAAGGTAACGGATTACCAAGCTCTTTAAACAAAGATGACAGGTGGCTATTTCTCAACTTGTGCAATGGTATGTCAGCACAAAGAAACGCCTTAGTAACTTTTTCTGCAAAACCCGGTATAGGAGTTTTAAGAAATGTTTGCGTAGGCTACTTGCCTTTTCATGTAAGAAGTCTCTTTGGTGTTTTGCACTGCCACGGTGTGAATCCACCATAAACTTTTTGTCGCATTTCACTATGCAGTCACAGACTTTGCAAGAGAGTTCACCTTTAGGTGTTGAGGTAAACTCAAAATCGTAGAGGTAAACTCAAAATCGTATTATTACGAACTTTGGAAGATTATGATTGCTTAACCTTTAGACATGATAGCTAGAAAACACCAGTAAACTAAAACTCAACACTGTATGCAAAATGACTTGAGCATTTAACTAACCTAGAAGAGAGACCACATTACCTGCCTTCCACGCCAAGTCTACTTAATATTCAATCGCTCATTAGTGGGCAATACAAAACTATTACGTCGCAATTTGCACAATAGACCCACTGAGAGCTGAGACATGTGAACGCAATGGTGATAAATCAACTAATTCAACGGCAAAATATAGCCTAGCACAACCTACCTAATTTATTTGTGAGTCGTGACACTGAAATAATTAATGTCGAGAAGAAAATGTGCTAAATTTTTTTTGACCTAACGCTGAATTTTGACTTTTTCTTGACTTAATAACTTTGAAACCTCTCATCGCATCAACCTGAAATTTAGTTTGTGGACGTTTTATCACTTCTAAACAAGGCAGAAAAAATTTGACTTTATTGACTTTTGGTTGCCCTAGTCATGACGTAATGAGTTTGTGGGGGTTTTGCTGGTTAGGTACAGGGTGAGTTGTTAGTATTATTAAAATTCCTAACCCTAGGTCTAATCCTTTACCTAATTTTAACCCTAATCCTGAGATCATTAAGTAGTAAAAATATTTGGTCTTGTATGGAGTTCTTTGTGTAACTAGAGGTCAATAACGAGTCTATGTGGGTGACACTTGCCCAGATTTACCTGGCGATGGATACAATATTTGTGCAACTGTGATACAATCCTTGCCTCCTTATTGTGCAGTTTTTAACATTTCGTTGTTAAGATCTTTCAAAATCTGCAAATATTTGTTTCCAAAACATGTTTACAGGATATAAAAAACAAAAAGATTTTTCAATTCAACTGTTTTAAAGCTACTCATGAGGTTTTTGTATTACGTAATTATGCTGTCAGCGTTTTCAAGCAGACACAGTAGCTCGCACTGTGCGATGTCGATTTATGACACCGTGTCTTGAAGGTAAGGATTAGTTTTGTTTACTTGTATGACGTCATGAGTCCAAACATCGTCTCAAAATGAGACAAAACTAATTGATCTGCCGCATGAAAAATTAATGTTACTCAAACACTACTTCAAACCAATAACAAGAATTAGCTGTGTGCTCTACTTCGAAATCGAAATGTTCTATTTGTTATTTAAACGGTCTAGTGCTCGATTTTATTTGATACTCAAAGTCTCATGCAATCAATGCTGTTGTATAGACTTGTTATTCAAACAGGTCACGTGATAATTTTTTTGTCGCATAGACCGATTATTTATTTTTACGGAGTAAAGGTCTATTATTTACTTTTACAGACATCATATCGCTAGATATCAGTTGAGAGTCAACCAGAATCTGAGTACGTCGTTGTGAAAGAATGAAATCTCAAGTTCAATTCCTAGTAACGCTTCGTAACTTTAAAATCAACTTTGCTCTTTACTTAAGTTCGATTATACTTGACACTGTTTTTATTTGATGCTCAAAGCCTCAAGCAATCAGTGCTGTTGTCGTACAGACTCATCATTCAAACAAATTGTATGATCAATTTTGTTGCGCCATACTTTGGAATTAACTTTGTTTGCATATTTTAATAATAACAAAATGATACGTCAATCGGCTATCAGCGCATTCTTTAGACCGGTTCCCAAAATAGAGGAGGCGTGCCGAAGAATCTAGTGCTAATAGCTACAATCTGCAGCAAGTTTCAACCTCGAGCAATGCTGTCAGTGAAAGTGAAGTCGCAGCGACCCACCCAGTTACAAACCTGGTAGTTGGAGATGATAACCGTACCACAGATACTCCTGTGCTCTTTGACAGCAGCATTCCACCAAACGAGATGCCATCCGGTCAAGGTCGTACTTTGCAAAGACAGTGGTTTACCGATTTCGCGTGGCTAAGATATGACAATGATTTCACCTGTCATTGTGCCTGTTGTTTGTTGGCCATTAACAAACAATCGGCTGCCAGCAAAAATACTGAAGGAATTCAGAAAAGCAGATGGGCGAAAACAAGTGGCATTTGGCAGCATTATCGTAAAGGTCGAGGGGCATTGCTTTTTCATTGCCGTTCTCCATGGCAGCAAGAGGCAAATAATATATTTCAAGTACGTATGGCAAAGTTTTCTTTGATACTGTAGCCTAGCAATTAGTTGCGACTCCAGCTTTTTATGGCTACTCGGGCTCGTCACTGACAGTGTCGCAAAATATTGCAAAAACAGTAAATAAAGCACTAAAACTAGCGAGAAGACAAAAAATAGCAACAATTTATCCAGTCGTTTGACTATTGTAAAACGCCTTTATTTGTACAGTCATAACAAAACACCTGCTTTATCAACTGTGTACTGTACACGTGCTTGTAAATTACTCTTTTGTCTATATTTCTCTGATTGCAGCTCTGGCTATTTCTCGCATGCCCCAGTTGAATAAAGTGTCTTCAAACAACGAAATAAACGCTCGCATTGCTAGAGCTCAGACAGCTGCAGTCACGTCCGAGTTAGATTTGATTCGAAAAAATGCTTGAAAATTGTTTGTCTCGTTATTTTTCTGCACAGCGTGTCTGGCTATTTTCCTTGGGCCCAAGCTAGACAAAACGACTATACAACAATACACGTGCTGGTAAATTACTCTTTCATCTATCTTTCTCTGATTGCACCTCTGGCTATTTCTCGCGGGCCCGAGTTCAACAAAAAAATTAAGCAAAAAGTGTTTTGAAACAACGCAATAAACGCTCGCATTGTTAGAGCTTAGACAACTCAGGTCACGCCCGAGTTAGATTTGATTCGAAAAAATGCTTGAAAATAGTTTCTCTCTATTTTTCTGCACAGCGTGTCTGGCTATTTTGCTTCGGCCGAGCCAGACAAAACGTTGAGCACAAAAAGCAACTGCCGCCACAAGCACCGGTGGTTTATGAGATGCCTGGCTTCTTCTTTGAACTTAATATAAATTAAGTTAAAAAGTTTTAAACTTGCTTTACAGAATTTAGATTTAACAAAGCCTTTTTTCATTGCGTAACTAATAACTACTCAGGCTCAGCCTGAGTAGCCCGAGTGCCGGAGCCACCTCTGCTAGCAATATTCATAAATGATTTTCTAAACTAGTACGGTGTGCAATAGCAAGCTCGCTTGCCCCTGCCTCTCATAAAATATTCTGCAATATAATAATTACCTAGTTATTACAAATGAAAATTTGGTTTGTCGCGCAGAAAATAGTTAACTTCTGCAAAGCATCATAATAAATACAAATATTGTAAATTCGGGTTTACCCACACTTCATCACGCGACATTTCATCACGCGACCTTTAATCACGGACATTAAACCACTAGACATTTAATCACGTAGACATTTAATCACGTAGACATTTAATCACGAGATTTCATCACTTAGCCTAACCCTAACCCTAACTCTATCAAATAAATAAATAATGTCATTATGACTTTTTTCTTTTTCGCGTGATTAAGTGTCTGTGTGATTAAATTCTTAAGTGATTAAACGTCTGGTGATTAAATGTCCGTGATTAACAGTCGGGTGAATAAATGGTAGGTGATGAAATGTCTGTACACCGTAAATTCGGTATGCTTTGCTGATATACAGCTTCAACAAAGATCCTGCGTTTTGTCGCGCAAGGGTTGACCGAAGTTCTATGCATGAATGCACAGCTTAAAGATGCGTTTACAATAGCGAAGTCTAATAAAGATCAGGAACCTTGCTCTTTTATTATGTTCAGATCGCGATCGCCGATCCAAACTAAGGCCGTACGTGCACAGGTTTGTACGTAGGCCATGATCTGATCTCCGCCATGCCATGGTCGAAAATTGCGTTTTGAGTGTAAACGCACCGTAACTGTTGTACGAAGTTCATGTTTGGGGCTGTTGGTTTAAGTGTGATCTTACGTCATTTTTTATTTGTAACAAAAATATTTTCTGAAACTCGTAGCCTATTTGAAAGAGTTATCGTTGCGTCATTAAATCTGTAAACCTGACCGACCAAGTCGTTTTTGTGTGTTTTTGTTACGCAAATTGCCCAGCAAATAGTTATGGGGCGCCATTTGTTCACCGCTCATTACACATGTTTTAGGACAACATTTATGAATAAATCAAATGCATTTGTTTAAATGCACAAATCGATTTGATTTAGTCATAAATGTACCGAAAAATAAATGCATTTGTTTAAATGCACAAATCGATTTGATTTACTGGCAAATGCATATAAAATAAATACATTTGTCATAAATGTATTGAAAAATAAATGCATTTGTTTAAATGCACAAATCGATTTATTTAGTCATAAATGTACTAAAAAATAAATGCATTTGTTTAAATGCACAAATACATATGTCACTCAACCGTATCATTCGCATATGTCACTCAACCGTATCGTATCGTTCTTTAAAGGGAATGTACTGCGAATAACGCTTTTCCGACAGATTTGATCGTTGGACCATCACGTGACAGGTTTGCGATAGACTCTTTTAAAATTAGCGGCAGGCGCGACATAGTTAAAAATTTTGAAACAGGTGGTCTGCAGCAAATTAAATCACCAACAGCTAAGGTCCGAGTCTCTTACTATAAGATGTCTGCTGGATAAGATATAGGATGACTGCTGGAAGCAAAAGTGCAACATAGGCTGTATAAATTTATGCTGTTTGTCAATGAACTCAGTCTGCGAGTTTCTTGCAGAAAATAATGGTACTTATGAAGGACCTTAAGTACAAGATAGGTTAAGCTAGCGTACCGGTTGTTGTTTAACCCTATTAAGGCCGGGCTTTTTTTTGCTTTCTATGTCCAAGGGGGGGGGTGGGGGGTCGATTCGACCCGACACTTTGGCAGCTAATAACTTTTAAACCGCTTACAACAGCAATTCCGTATTTGCTCAGATAGATGTAGAATTTATTTTTCAATCTAATGATATACTTTTAGTTATGATCAGATTAATAGCGTTCAAGTTATTGCAAATTAAATGCACAGCATTAGTTTTTAGATTTTTGACTGAATTTAAAATAAAGAAACAGCCGGCGAATTTTCTTTTTTCGTAGTGTTCACTCTTTGACGTTGTGGTTTTGCGATCGCCTAAGCCCAATTTATCAATGTCAGCTTCCAGCTAAAAAGTTCAACAACTTATCATCAATTTGCCATTTCGCTTTTTACCAGAAAGTTACCAGCCTTGATGTTTGTATAATATTTCTTATGTTGGACTACTTGCCATATGCCTTATCTCCAGCTAGATTTTTGTGATTTGAATTGACTGTTTGTAAATGTGAAGCAGGGTGTGAAATAGCATTTCAACGACAAAAATTTCTTAGCTTTATGAAATTACTAGCAGATTTACCCATCGTTGATCGGGTAAAATGTAAAGACTGATTAAATTTTTACATTGAATAACCATATCTTAATGTGTTTTCATGATTTTTATTTCATCGTACAACAGTACAAATAGGCCTCTAGTAGAGCCCCATAGGCTCGTAGCCCCCCATAGACGATTCTGTTCAAAATCAAAATACCGTACTTGACAGATTTACCCATCGTTGATCGGGTAAAATGTAAAGACTGATTAAATTTTTACATTGAATAACCACATTTTAATGTGTTTTCATGATTTTTATTTCATCGTACAACAGTACAAATAGACCTGAATCAAAATACCGTACTTGACAGATTTACCCGTCGTTGATCGGGTAAAATGTAAAGACTGATTAAATTTTTACATTGAATAACCATATTTTAATGTGTTTTCATGATTTTTATTTCATCGTACAACAGTACAAATAGGCCTCTAGTAGAGCTCCATAGGCTTGTAGCCCCTCATAGACGATTCTGATCGAAATCAAAATACTGTACTTGGCAGATTTACCCGTCGTTGATCGGGTAAAATGTAAAGACTGATTAAATTTTTACATTGAATAACCATATCTTAATGTGTTTTCATGATTTTTATTTCATCGTACAACAGTACAAATAGGCCTCTAGTAGAGCCCCATAGGCTCATAGCCCCCCATAGACGATTCTGTTCGAAATCAAAATACCGTACTTGGCTTCCCTGGAAAAATGTTATATTTACCCAATCAACGACGGGTAAATCTGCTAGTCTATATACAGGGTGGGCCATAACTAACGCACCAAAGCATATAAAACAATTCAGATAATAATAACAAACGTTTTGGGCTTGAAATTAAATTAAATTGAATTGAAATTAAATTTAACAGTTATAGTAACTGATATTGAAATTAAATTTAACAGATACCCAAAGAAAAGATATTTACATTATTTCACATCACAATTTATTTTAAATCTTTGGTGCGTTATTTACGGCCCACCCTGTATATAAAAGCCAATGTCTGTGTGTGTGTGTGTGTGTGTGTGTGTGTGTGTGTGTGTGTGTGTGTGTGTGTGTGTGTGTGTGTGTGTGTGTGTGTGTGTGTGTGTGTGTGTGTGTGTGTTCCCTATAGGAAGAAAGGTTAAAAAGTTTACATAAAAACTAAAAATGTATTTTTATGTAAAATTCTCCGAGGAAGACAACGGAAGTAGTTCCGAACCTCTAAGTGCCCCTCTAAGGGAGCTATGGGGGGCAGAACCCCCCTTTGAAAATTCAAATATATTCAATTTAGATGAAATTTAAACCATATGTATAAGACACTAAATTAGAAAGCTTTCCAAAATTTCAGCCTTTTTTGACTATATTAGGGGGCAAAAAGGGGGCAGAAAGCCCCCTTGAAAATTCAAATACCTATAGGAAGAAAAGTTAAAGAAGCTTCAAAAAATAAGTAAAAGTGTGTTGTCATGTAAAATTTTCCAAGGAATACTGTGGAAGTGGTCTCGAACCTTTAAGTGCTCCCCTAAGGGAGCTATGGGGGGCAGAACCCCCCTTTGAAAATTCAAATATATCTGATTTAGATGAAATTTAAACCATATGTATAAGACACTAAATTAGAAAGCTTTCCAAAATTTCAGCCTTTTTTGACTATATTAGGGGGCAAAAAGGGGGCAGAAAGCCCCCTTGAAAATTCAAATACCTATAGAGAGAAAAGTTAAAGAAGCTTCAAAAAATAAGTAAAAGTGTATTGTCATGTAAAATTTTCCAAGGAATACTGTGGAAGTGGTCTCGAACCTTTAAGTGCTCCCCTAAGGGAGCTATGGGGGGCAGAACCCCCCTTTGAAAATTCAAATATATCTGATTTAGATGAAATTTAAACCATATGTATAAGACACTAAATTAGAAAGTTTCCCAAAATTTCAGCAGCTTCACCTTTACATAGAATATGGTTATGCTAATGTAACTGTTGAGGTATGATATTGTAACCTGTTTCCTCTTCAAGGTGATTAGCCTCCGATAATGCAAATATTACGTGACAACAGTTTCTAGGGGTTAAAAAGCAAGTGTTGTCAGAATAGTAATCACCAGGATAACTTACATGATCTGACCAATTGCATATACTGACGTTGCTTTTTTATCCTATACCCGGGCAACGCCGGGTACCTCTGCTATCTTCTATATATATAAAACTCAAAGTTTGTCTGTCTGTATGTCCGCTATAGAAATAAAACTGGAGACATTTAGATACAAACAAACATATGAATCTTATATAACTTTTTCCAGGGAAGCCAAGTACGGTATTTTGATTTCGATCAGAATCGTCTATGGGGGGCTACGAGCCTATATTTATTCAACCTATATTAAAATACTAGAGTTGTCTAAAGTTTTTGTTAGATACCACAAACAGAAAAACATTTGTGACAAATAAAAATCCAAATTTGATGGTTATGAGCAAGACTGTACTTTTAAAAATCACTAGCAGATTTACCCGTCGTAGATCGGGTAAATATACGAGGTGCATTCAATAAGTTTCCAGACTTTTTTGGTATGGACACTTTTATTAACCATACACACAAAAAACTCTAGTCCCCTTCAAAGTATTCTCCTCCGACATCAATGCACTTGTTGTACCGTTCCAACAACTTCTGGAAAGCCCCCTGGAAGTCTTCTTGTGTGAGCGTGTTTAGGACCCTCGTCACAGCCTCTTTCATGTCCTCAATTGTGGAATAACGATTGCCTCTGAGGTTTTCCTTGAGCTTTGGGAATAGCCAAAAGTCGCAGGGAGCAAGGTCCGGGCTGTAGGGAGGATGGGGAACCGTCTTGATGCCCATCTGGGTCAAATAGTCTGTGACGAGGATGGAGTTGTGGACTGGGGCATTGTCCTGATGGAAATGCCACTGACCTGATTCGAAGAGTCCTGGCCTCTTCCGACGGAATCTCTTCCTGAACTCCCTTAAAACTTTAATATAGTACTCCTTGTTGACTGTGATTCCAGTGGGAACCCAGTGAATGTAGATTATGCCAATGCTGTCAAAAAAAGGTCCTCCCACATCAAAAAAAGGTCCTCCCACATCTCTCATCATCCCTCAAGGACTTCCTGCCTTCCTTGAATCTCTTGTGCCACTGAAAAACTGATGATCGATTCATGCAAGATGGTACGTTTCCGTGGCAGTTTTTCCAAGTTTAAAACAGAACTTGATCGCATATCGTTCTTCTAATGTGTCCTCACGTCCAGATTGCATTTTTGAAATTCACCAGCTGTGACAATCAGGATTTAGTAAGGTGTACTCTAATTCCTACTGTAGCTATAAATTTGCACTTAAACAAGAAAAAATTGGTCAATTATCTCATAAGGAGTATAGTAACAACATACTAAAATATCTCGAGTTTACGGCAATCATAAATGCCTGTACAAAAAAAGTTTGGAAACTTATTGAATGCACCTCGTAACTTTTTCCAGGGAAGCCAAGTACGGTGTTTTGATTTCGATCAGAATCGTCTATGGGGGCTACGAGCCTATGGGGCTCCACTAGAGGCCTATTTGTACTGTTGTACGACAAAATAAAAATCATGAAAACACATTAAGATATGGTTATTCAATGTAAAAATTTAATCAGTCTTTACATTTTACCCGATCTACGACGGGTAAATCTGCTAGTGATCCTTAAAAGTACAGTCTTGCTCATTTCCATCAAATTTGGATTTTTATTTGTCACAAATTCTTTTCTGTTTGTGGTATCTAACAAAAACTTTAGACAACTCTAGCATTTCAATATAGGTTGAATAAATATAGGCTCGTAGCCCCCCATAGACGATTCTGATCGAAATCAAAATACTTTACTTGACAGATTTACCCGTCGTTGATCGGGTAAAATGTAAAGACTGATTAAATTTTTACATTGAATAACCATATTTTAATGTGTTTTCATGATTTTTATTTCATCGTACAACAGTACAAATAGGCCTCTAGTAGAGCCCCATAGGCTCATAGCCCCCCTTAGACGATTCTGATCGAAATCAAAATACTTTACTTGACAGATTTACCCGTCGTTGATCGGGTAAAATGTAAAGACTGATTAAATTTTTACATTGAATAACCATATCTTAATGTGTTTTCATGATTTTTATTTCATCGTACAACAGTACAAATAGGCCTCTAGTAGAGCCCCATAGGCTCGTAGCCCCCATAGACGATTCTGTTCGAAATCAAAATACCGTACTTGGCTTCCCTGGAAAAATGTTATATTTACCCGATCAACGACGGGTAAATCTGCTAGTGATCCTTAAAAGTACAGTCTTGCTCATAACCATCAAATTTGGATTTTTATTTGTCACAAATGTTTTTCTGTTTGTGGTATCTAACAAAAACTTTAGACCACTCTAGCATTTCAATATCGGTTGAATAAAGATAGGCTCGTAGCCTCCCATAGACGATTCTGATCGAAATCAAAATACCGTACTTGGCTTCCCTGGAAAAAGTTATATAAGATTCATATGTTTGTTTGTATCTAAATGTCTCCAGTTTTATTTCTATAGCGGACATACAGACAGACAAACTTTGAGTTTTATATATATAGATATCTATAATTATTAATGCTTATCTCGAATATCTCTTCTCTGTCTTTAATACTTTAAGATTACTTGCATGACATCAAAAACCATTACACTGCGACATACACTTCATTTTTAATTCCTTTATCATTACTACTCATAACAATAGGTATTTGAATTTTCAAGGGGGCTTTCTGCCCCCTTTTTTCCTCCTAATATAGTCGTAGGAGGCTGAAATTTTGGAAAACTTTTTAATTTAGTGTCTTATACATATGGTTTAAATTTCATCTAAATCAGATATATTTGAATTTTCAAAGGGGGGTTCTGCCCCCCATAGCTCCCTTAGGGGAGCACTTAAAGGTTCGAGACCACTTCCACAGTATTCCTTGGAAAATTTTACATGACAATACACTTTTACTTATTTTTTGAAGCTTCTTTAACTTTTCTCTCTATAGGTATTTGAATTTTCAAGGGGGCTTTCTGCCCCCTTTTTGCCCCCTAATATAGTCGAAAAAGGCTGAAATTTTGGAAAGTTTTCTAATTTAGTGTCTTATACATATGGTTTAAATTTCATCTAAATTGAATGTATTTGAATTTTCAAAGGGGGGTTCTGCCCCCCATAGCTCCCTTAGGGGGGCACTTAGAGGTTCGGAACTACTTCCGTTGTCTTCCTCGGAGAATTTTACATAAGAATACATTTTTAGTTTTTATGTAAACTTTTTAACCTTTCTTCCTATAGGGAACACACACACACACACACACACACACACACACACACACACACACACACACACACACACACACACACACACACACACACACACACACACACACACACACACACACACACACACACACACACACACACACAGACATTGACTTTTATATATATAGATTACTCTTCATTTAGACAAAAAATACAAGCTATGCTTGTTCATCACGGATAAATATTTTTATTGATCAAGACATAAATCTCATTGAAATTAAGGAATGCTCACGAATCATATGACTCTTTTATTCTTTCCTCTCCCTTATGCGATGCAATACGACGTTTTTGTAAGCCCCTCCCATCCTTGTGTGAAGACTTGACGATTAGAATTTTTTTAGCATTTTCAAATTAAATTAAACTTAGAATTAGAGCATTAATGCTTTTCTCAAATTAGGGTAGAATAAAATTAGAGCTTTTCTGACTATCACAAATTAAGTGGAATCGGAATTAAAATTAAAGCTTTCCAGTTTTTCTGAAACTAGTTTGAAATTGGTACCAAGCGAATTTTGATGCCATTTGAACATCTTCGCAAAACCACTTTGTATTTGTGACAATTCTAAGACTTTTTCATTTTTGCCACCAAATCATTGTGAAGACCTTTTTTCTTTTTGGAGATCACCTAATTTCGATTTTGATTTTCGGCCAAACTTTTCGCAAATAATAAAAAAAGGTTCTTGTCATTTTTCAGATTCGACTCTTCGGTCAGGAACTTTTCTAAAATTAGATTAGAATTGAAATTAGGGATTTTTTTATATTACACTACAATAAGAGACTTTTAGTTTTTTTAAATCAGAATTAGCGACTTTTTGCTGTAATTTACCGAATTAACCAGCTAGAATTAATTAGTTGTGCAAGTCTGCGTATGTGAAGAGTTGCATAAAAAAGTACTCAAGCAAACTTAAGTTTTGGATTTGCTACAAAAACCTATGACATCGAATGATTGTAAACTTTGATTCTTTTTAGTAGCAAGTTTGTCCTACAACGATATGTCTATATAGCCTATCTTTTATCCTTCTCACCATGATAACACCAATACGGCAGTTTTGTTTTCCTCTGGAGGCGTTATATGATATTTATACGGTCCTTACAATTTTATATTTCACCGGAATTAATTATAATGTCACCAATTTGAGCTTTATCATCGTAACTTGTGCTTTGAGGCGTTAGTGAATTTAGAGCTATTAATTAAAAAATCTCTGGCAATTAACAGAATACATTACAAATGTGAAACGAAATAGGCTATTTCTGGATTAGCTAGTGTATTGCAGTCATACGCAGTCATGATGTTTCTGCTTATCATTTATCGTTTAATATGAAAATACAGGAACACTACATTGAATTTATGGGTAATATCAACAATACATATATCACCGTCAAAAGCAGCAATACGCTTGTCTGCGTGTGCATGTGACGAATCATATGAAAAAAGTCCTCAAGCAAACTTAAGTTTTGGATTTGCTACAAAAAGCCTGTAACATCAAACGATTGTAAACTTTAATTCGTTTTATCATCAGGTTTGTGCAACAACAATAGGCCTACGTAGCCTATTTTTTGTCCTCTCCCCCATAATAACACCAATACGGAAGTTTTGTTTCCCTCTGGAGGCGTCACGTGATATTTATACGGTTCTTACAATTTTATAGTCACCGGAAGCTAAAGAGGCTGTGTTTTCAATTCGTCGTTTCTTTCGTCAGATACTTCATTCAAAATTTTACTTAACACTTCTTCAGGTCATACATTGACATGGCTATTTTTTACTACTTTTGTTTGCGACATTTATATGTCTGAAAGAAGAAAATTATTCGTTAAATATCATGTAAATATAATCATCACTATCTTATACACCAGCAGAATATTTAAATTTTCGTGGAAACGAACAATTTGAACATTTCAAACATAGAACTAAAATGTAGTGGCTGCATTCCCAATGTCATAAAAAACTTTTGATTTAACTATTCCTGTATTGAAGTAAAACAATTAGAAATTTAACTTATCGAACGTAACATGAACGTAGTTTGGAGTAGGGGTGGGCAAACTACGAACCGCGGGCCGCATGCGGCCCGCCAGAGCATTTTGTGCGGCCCTCGAAACTTATACAAACTTCCATGAATTAAATTCAATAAGAAAGGGTTGGCCGCACTTGCCGTACTGAAGAGCCGAAAACGATAGAAGCCATCATTGAAAGAGCCGCTACACAATAATATTCTTAGTTTGAAGTAACGCATTTTCCGTCCAAATAAAGAGTGATGATCTTTGTTTTTGGACGCCATCATTATCAAAGCCCTGTAATACGTCTTTGCAAGAAGTTATTGCAAGATTTTAAGCTATTGCAAGATCTTGCATTGCATACAGCTATTACAAGATTTTACGCATTGGCCCTCGGCGAATTCTTGAATGGTCGATGCGGCCCTCGGCTGACTCTTGAATGGTCAATGCTACACTCCGACGAAAAGTTTGCCCATCTCTGGTTTAGAAGAATGGAAATGACAAGACGATATTTGCGTCAGCATTCAATCTTATAATGTTGTGACAGTTGACGCAAGCTGTAGTTTGAACTTGAAACGTCGACTTCAATGCAATTCTGCTTGGCTATGCAGCAGGCAACGTAACGTTTTTGCCAGAGGCGTCTTTATAAAAGTGGATAAAAGAACACGGAAAAAATCTTCATTTGCTTTTGGAAGTGTGGAGATGTAGAATACAAACACATTGTTTTTGTCACGCGGTCAACACAAAAAATTTTGGTGTTGGTCACAAACTCAGGAGATGTTCCACAGCTCCTCTCCTTAAAAAAATTTAATTTTGTGATTCACGATTTGCTTCTTGCGTTTCGAATTTGTATTTGCTGATAAAATTCGGTATGTAATTAATTACTAACAGCTAACTCGTAAAGCAACGGAAATCAAGTTTTATAAAACTCCTAAATTAAATTTTGCTGTCTGTCGCCCCTGCGTCCCTTAGTCTACCACTGCATATTTTCCATCCAATAAAGATTGCAAGTGCGCTCATTGCTCTCCCACCAACCAATCCCCAATTTTAACTGGTAACAACATTACAAATCATTATGAAAAGCGCAAACTATATTATCACGCCGCCAAATTTATTTTCTGGCTTTGCGCTTGAAAACAATTCTTTTTGCTTTGATGCATTTGTCAAGTATCAAAATTACGAAATATTTGCTTGCATTACTTTATCGGTAGGTTATGGTCTAGCCATTTAAACAAATGCATTTATTTTTCAATACATTTATGACAAATGTATTTATTTTATATGCATTTGCCAGTAAATCAAATCGATTTGTGCATGTAAACAAATGCATTTATTTTTCGGTACATTTATGACTAAATCAAATCGATTTGTGCATTTAAACAAATGCATTTGATTTATTCATAAATGTTGTCCTAAAACATGTGTAATGAGCGGTGAACAAATGGCGCCCCATAAATAGTACCGTCAATCGCACTGCTTTATGTGAAGTTTTGCGTATAATTAGCATAAATCAAATCTCCACAAACTCAGTTTGTAGCACGCACGCCATTACGTGTCACGAGTTTGCGAAGCTCATCTCCGCAGCTTAGCGCTCATGCAGTGCAAGCTTGTGACGTAGAAAACTACTGTAGATGTGGAGAGTCATATGGTAGCACTGCGCTAGACTTGACGATTTGGAAATCTCACCCACGACTCTAGTCCCGGAGGCATAAACCGTGCAGACCATCTGTTCTGTCTCATTATTGTCTTAGCGCCTCGTCGCTTTCTGGTGATAGGAAAATAAACAAACAAACAAAACAAGTTGAAATAAATAGAAGTAGACGTAGTGCACCTGCGACAACCGCCACTCATTCACGAGTGATACGGCTTCGCAGAGTACTGACAGACCTTCCACCAAGTGGATCTAGCATAGATCCCGCAAGAGTGGCGGTCTAAGCTATGCTTTATTAAAAGCCTCTAGCTTCTTGTCGGTCACCAACTGCACAGAAGTAATTTTGTTTGAAAAACTGGATCTCATTATTTAACCTACCATCCGTATTCTCAGGTTGCTTTTGATGATTCATTAGTAGCGCTTGGAAACGGAATGGCAGAAGACCAAAGAAAAAATCGTTTGGCACTCTCTACAGTTTTTAATTCTGTTTGTCACAGTGGAAAGAGAAAGACCTAAACACTTGGTTAACTTCCGAATTAATGACAAAATTTCTGCCGCCTGAAATTCAAAACGAAATGTAAAAGACATTATGTCATACGGTACTGCGGAAATTAATTTCTGCGATAAAAACGAATTCTGAAATTTTACCAAGTTTATGTGCAGTAGGAAGTAACACACAAAGAGTTACGTCTTTTCTCTCATTGGTGACGAAACTTCGGATATACCTAATAAATTCAATATTTTGCAAATTCTTTTCACCGTGGGTAGGTTTTTGTCGAATTTTTTGAAACTTGCATAACGGATTCAAATACTTTATTTCCTTTAATCAAGGATGGGCTGCTGAGGCTTGGCCTGGATAGTTTTGGCGTTCATGGTCAGGGTTATGATGGTAGTAGTAACGTGGCTGGGAGAATGAATGGTTTGCAGCAAAGAATGTTGAAGGAAAATTCGAAGGCACCATATATTCACTGCGTTGGTCATCAGTTAAATGTGGTTTGTCAAGACGCTTGCACTGAATTTCCATAGTATCACATGTGATAAGCATCGTAAGATCGTAACGTTTGTGAAAGAGTCGCCGAAACGCTCTACGTGGTTCGCTGCCATCGCAGAACCAACGACAGTTAAGCTTCGAACACTGTGCAGCACACGATGGATACTGCGCAAAGATTGCATTGACGCATTCCTAGTGACTTATAGCAATTTGATGAATATGTTGGAAGATATGAACAAAGATAGCACTGTGTCAGGAGCTGTACGGTCGTCAGCTTTTTCTCATCTTCTTAATCTTGTGAAGTATGGTACGTACTTCATTCTTCGTATGTTGTAACGATTTTTTGGCATGATTTACCCCACTCACACAAAATGCCTGTCACGCCGAGCCACATAGGAGATTTGAATACGTAGATTCAACAACTTGCAAGCGCTCTGATATCTGATTTCGATATGTTTGACAGAACTATTTGCTGAAAGCAAAGTGCAAGCACTGGCAATAAAAATTAATTTACCAGCTGCTCCACGGGTCCGTCGTGCGTTCACTGATGAAGAAGTTAGGGAATTCTATGTTAATTTGTTCCAAAAAGTTTATGAAGCAGCAGCGAATTCTCTGTTACGACGTTAACAATCACTTCCTCTGCAAATGTCAAATTTTTTGGTTGCCTTCTGAAAGATGAAGCTATTTCACGGGACGACACAGAAGCTGGGAGCGAGTTTTATGACGATTGAAAGTCTTCAGAAATTTTGCGTAAACGTCAGCTGTTGTTGACTCGGGTAAGAAAGCTGGATCGTAGCATCCCTGTTGCCGAAATCAACGAAAAAATGACACAAAATCATGCTCCAGCAGACATGGCACCTAACTTCATGTCAGTTTTTAAAACTTACTTTGTCCTCCCCAGCTTTGCATACGAAGCAGAAGGATCGCTTTCTACCCTGCGTAGATTGAAAACATATTTGCTCTCTACCCAAACGCAGCAATGCTTGAATGTCCAAGCTATTCAAAAAAGGAAAGTAATCATAGTTTCAAAAACTGTTAATTAAACCAATGCAGTTCCTCTTATTCTTCAACACGTTTTGACATGCCTTGGTTTTGTGTTACAATATTTGACACCACGTCCAAATTGCACTCTACATTCTATAAATAAATCTACTTCAACGAAAAAATACAAACAAAACAGACATATAACAGTTGCTTAAACTGATCTTAAGAACTTCGACTGATAGCACTATACTATTTTTATAACAGCTGACGATTAGTATTTTTCTGCAAGATATTTTAAGTTTACTTTTGCTTAGTAATTAATTAAGTTACTAAGTTATCGACAGTCAAGCTCAAACTTGTTGGCTACGATCTTAGATGAAGCTGGTCAAGTAAGAGTGTAGCATCGGCTGCCAACCGCAAATAGAAATCTGGTACACAGTTGTGAATGTACATATGTCACGATGTCTGTACCTTCTGCCAAGTGAGTGCTCAACGTCATGGAAATGAGAGAGCTTCTTAGTGTGCTACCTTAGGTTTCATGCATCAATAAGCATCATGCATTTAGCTTTCGTCTCGAAAAGAAACGAACAGTAAACATTTTTATAAAAATACGCATAAAGAATATATATTCCAACTAGCCGGCAGAGGCCCTCCATCAATAATGTCCGGATTTAGTATTTCGGTTCAACTTGCTGCGCCAGCTTCACCCATCCGGCTCTTGTGTGAGCAGTAGCGAAAAGTTAGTGAATTTTATTTACTTTCACAATTCTTGTACACGAAATTGTGATTGTCATATTCTCTTAATCATGACTGGCAATGCTCATAAAGAATCTTGCCACAAATTATTGTTAATACTTGTGAGGGAACAATGATTGAAATATAATCAAAACTGATTGTAGCGGCGAAATGGTGGTTGCTTTCATAAGTACAGAAATAAACTATTTAATGGTAAGCCTATTTTCCGATGTGGTGTTGCCCCTTTCCAATTTATATTAGTGGCATTAAGTTCCTAATTTGGATGCGCTATTGTTCTTGTTTCTGGCATAGCGACAAAAGCGGCTATTGTTCTCTCTATAATTAGTTTTACAAATTGTTGTGGTTATGGTTTTATATTGATTTTTTCATGAACTCGGTATTTTATTACAATGCTGTAGAGTGTAGACATACAGTAAATACTTTAACACGCAGCATATCAGCATAAGAAAAAATCCTTGCTTTGTAGTACAGTATGTACGACGGCGTCATCTGAAGAGCCACCGTCAGTCAGTAACGTCGGAATTGAGAGTGTCGGTTCAGGCGGCCAAATCGGCTTCACCTATCAAGCTCTTGAGTGAACAGTTACCAAAAGTTTATGTGTTTTCTGCACATAAGATGTTCACGACTTTTTGTGCTTCTTTTCCTAATACAATATCTTATTTCAAGATCCTGGTTATGCCTTAAGTCTATGTGCTCTGTTCATTGCTGACACGAACCCAAGGGAGTCTTGCGTTTCCCGTAGTTTGGAAATAGGAAACACATTTCTGATATTAAGCTATTCTAAAGCAAAATAGCAAAACTATCTTTCGTGTGGTGCGATTTGACTCAGTGACGCTGTTTTCTTTTAATTTCCCCTTAAACTTTCTCAAGTCCTCGCTGGCTTCGCATTATGCAGCATGTTCTTCTCTCCCTGCTTGGCGTGCCCTGGGGAGTTGAAAGGGTCCTAGGTTATCCCAAATGTTTAGTTGGGTACCGGTAGCTCTATAAAGCAAAATACCAATAATATTTTTCATGTGGTGCAATTTGACACAATGACGTTCTTAATTTTGATTTCCCCTCAAACTTTCTCAAAATCCTGCTGGCTACGCATTATGAATTTCATTTGTTTTTCCTTGATTTGGTATGCTCATAGAAGTTAAATGATCCCTTGCTTTTCCCAAATTTTTAGGATTGATTCCGGTAGCTCCACAAAGCTATTATCAAACAAAATAGAAAACATGTTTCTCCCATGTATGGTGCGATTTTATTCCGGCAGGGCATACTGACAGCTGTGCCAATTCCAGTTTTAGTAAACATAAGCCATAGTTCTTTTGCATGTAATGGTGATCATGCTGGTTTATTAATCAAGACTGGAAGTATTCAAAAAGAAAGAACGATGACACAAGCTACCATTTGTAATTTTTAAAAGTGTAAGGGGAGTGAAGCATAGTCAAAATTGATGGCGCCGCTCAAATAGTGGTCGTTTTGACCCATTAAGAAATAAGCTATTTATTGGTAGGCTTATTTGACGATTTGGTGGGCCCGCTTTCGTATTAATATTTGTGACATTAAGATTTTTGCTTGCGCTGTTTGTTTTAATTCAGCCAAGGATGAAAAGAGACCATGCTTTTGCCCTAAGTCCTTTAGCCTATTGTAATAGACGCCTATTACGCTCTTTTCATACAAAAACTCCCAATAGCATCCACGGTTACAAATTCATGCTATTATTGTTTAATTTTGATCTTTTCTTAAATTTGGGACTTTATTAGATTCAACTTTGCCCCTTATCCAGACCTCCCTACTGTTAAATAAAAATTAGTGTTTTGTACCGATATCCTTGCTATTACAAATATCAGTAATGGGGTTTACCATTTATGTTTGCTATCGAAAGACAGTGGATAATTTTGCTGCCAGCTGCTGTGCTTCACTACATAATGGCATGAATTGTGATGTCATTTAAGATTATGACCTCACAATGCGTATAAGCCAATAAAAATTCGGATCGCTACTTACCACTTTTTCGTTATTGTAAGACAAATTAATATGGACTAACTTTTCTGACTGCGTGCATGTTCCTAGGCCCCGGCATAAACGTCGCCATGCTAAGAGCAAACTAACCCGAAATAAAGCACTCACAGTCAAGTCATAGCAACAGAGACGTAGCAGCCGCCCCCCAAACCCCCCAATTGGGGGGGGCCCAGGCCAACTTTGGGGGCCCAAGTTAGTCTGAAATTGCTTTTTGGCTACGTGACTATTTTCAGTTCAGCAGACTTGTTTACAACCGATTTAAACTGTAGGAAGAAATTGGCTTGTGACATCATAAGTGAATGCTAGGTCATTTTATCTCACAGAATCTAGAATATTTCGATTGATTTTCTGGTAGAATCTTGAATATTCGATTGACGTAACAATGCCGTTGTTACGCAACAATCATAGAATGGTCTGGAATTCTGTTTGGCTATAAATACCGGGACAATATACAGGGTGGGCCATAAATAACGCACCAAAGCATATAAAACAATTCAGATAATAATAACAAACGTTTTGGGCCATAAATAACGCACCAAAGCATATAAAACAATTCAGATAATAATAACAAACGTTTTTATTAAAACAAAACTTCTTAGCAAGATAAATCCGATTAAACTTCTTAGCAACAGATCGATTAGTGGCGCCATCGGCACCAGACATTAACACTAATTCAACTCGTTCTTTAATTGTTAAGTGCATACCCTAAAAATGATATAAATTTTTTTTAAAAGGCAAATCATAACTAAAAAACTTTGATTGAAATTAAATTTAACAGTTATAGTAACTGATATTGAAATTAAATTTAACAGATACCCAAAGAAAAGATATTTACATTATTTCACATCACAATTTATTTTAAATCTTTGGTGCGTTATTTACGGCCCACCCTGTATATACACTGCAGAGTGCAGATAAAGTATTTTATTGGCATTGTATAGAATGAAACGTTCAAAACGTGGTGCTCAAAAGAGAAAAGAAGCAGCCACTACTCGAGATGCTGTAGCGAAATTGCCCAAGATGACAGATTTTTTCAAGATTACTGAGCAGAGTAGACCTGGCACTAGTACCGAGAGGGATGAAGAAAACTATAGTGTACAAGAAAAAGAAGACTATGACGATCAGCATCAAAGTGATTGTGAATTTCCAGAAAATGTAAGTTGTGATTTACCTGCCAATACGCAACCTTCAATATCAAAAATAACTGAATCTCAATTTACCCCTATCCCTGATGACCCATGTAAATGGCCTGAAAGTATTTCTGATGCTCAACGATGTGATATAGTAAAGCGTGGACCACATCAACTAATAATGAATTTTCCATATAATAACACAACTCCAAGGCGACGTTTTTCCTCCAACCATTATAAACGTGTGTTACCTAATGGTGATAGTGTTTCACGGTCGTGGCTAGTTTATTCTGGGGAATCAGATCAAGTTTTTTGCTTTTGTTGTAAGCTATTTGGAAAAACACTAAGCCCCTTTTGTAGTGGTATAAATACATGGAGGGTTTTTCGAAAAAACTGAAAGACCATGAAAACGGCATTTCTCACCAAGAATGCTGCAGTCAATGGATGTTGCTAGCTGAAGGGATAAGAAATTCATTGACTATCGACAAACGCGAGATGAATATTTTTTTCAATGAAAGACGTTTTTGGAGAAATGTTTTAGAGAGACTTATCGACATTGCCTTGTTTCTATCGGAAAGGAATCTTGCTTTTAGAGGATCTGAAGAAGTTTTAGGATCTCCTCACAATGGAAATTTTCTGGGTATATTTGAGCTTTTGGCAAGAAGAGATTCGATCCTAAAAGAGCTTCAAGACAGAATCAAGAATAAAAACACTAAAGATCACTATTTGAGTCCTACCATACAAAATGAACTAATTGAATTGCTAGCGACAGAAGTTGAAAAAGAAAATTTACAGCAATTGAAATTGGCAAAATATTTTTCTATAATTTTGGACTGCACTCCAGATATGTGACATCATGAACAAATGTCTGTCATTCCCCGTTATGTACTATGTAATGAAGAAGCTGCTGTTGTTAAAGAAACATTTTTTGGCTACTTGAGAATAAGTGACAGTACTGGGAAAGGCTTGTTGGACGCTTTCTTAGAAAAAGCGACCGAACTGTAACTCGAATTGTCTGATTGTCGAGGTCAGTCATATGATAATGGTGCTAACATGAAAGGAAAACATTCTGGGGTCCAAGCAAGAATGCTAGACATCAATCTCAAAGCTGTTTACGTGCCCTGTGCAAACCATACCTTTAACTTAGTTGTTGTTGACAGTGCTAATTGATCGACGGAAGCATTGACATTTTTTGGAGTACTTACAAGGTTGTATGTGCTGTTTTCTTCCTCTGCTCAGCGTTGGGAAATTTTGAAAAAACATGTGGAGCTGTCCATAAAGTCACAATCTGATACTCGTTGGGAAAGCAGAATTAAATGCATCAAACCTCTTCGATACAATTTAAAAGAGGTGTTGCTGGCACTGAAAGACTTGGAAGCCATTTCCATAGAAAGAAAAGATGGAAGAGCTGCCTCAGAAACAAAATCGTTGATAGCTCATTTATCAAAATGGAGTTTTCTTTTGTCGGTGTTTATTTGGTATGATATCCTATTCCAAGTCAATAAAGCAAGCAAGATTCTTCAATCGTATGGAGTCTCCCTTCATACAATGGAAACGGAAATCCAGGCAACTGAAAAGTTTTTGCAAAACTATCGCACAACGGGTTATGACAGTGCCGCAACATCTGCTGTTGAAATAGCACAGGAATTGGATATTGATCCTTCTTTTCCTCCGTCAAGAAGTGGAAAGAAAAGAAGATTGTTTGATTACCAAGGTGAAGAGGAGCAACGAGCTACTCCTGAACTGAAATTTAAAAGCAACTTTTTCTATCCATTAGTCGACCAGGCTATTATGTCAATAAAAGAGCGCTTTAATTTGTTGCGTGAGGTTTCTTCCGCCTTTTCGTTTTTGTACACACGAGACAAACTTTTGCTTGTGCAACAAGAAAATGCTCTTCTTACTTGCTGTAAAGAGTTCCAAAAAAAGTTTGGTGACATTGATTCTGATGAAATGAACGCTAAGCTACAGCGGTTTGTTTTAATTTTACAAAAAAAACGCAATCTCAAAACGGCTCAAGACTTTCTGAACTATCTTCTAAAGACTCATTTATTTGAATTGTATCCGAATGTGTACATCGCACTTCGAATCTTACTAACTTGCCCCGTGACTGTTGCCAGCGCTGAAAGAAGCTTCAGCAAATTGAAACTGATCAAAACTTTTAATAGAACGTCTATGACAGACAGTAGACTATCTTCATTAGCCATGTTGTCAATCGAAAATGACTGCGCCCGATCTCTTGATTATGACAATGTCATAACAGCATTTGCGAACAAAAAGGTTCGCTCCAGACTATTTAAATGATACTGTGTTTTTATAACTTTTTCATGTTTTTCAGTGTCATTGCTTTCGTTTCGCAGTGTTTGCATAAATGTCCTACTGAACTCTGGCATCAGTGCCGAATTTTTTATGACTTGCACCTTCGGTATCGGCATGCTTTATTCTGACATTAGCCTGTTTACTTATGTACAAATTGTGGTGTATTTTTATAATGCAGCTTTTCAATTTTACACCTCTAAAGTGATATGACCTGTGCGCAGGGGCTCTTGCGCTTACTTTGGGGGGGGGGGGCCCGAAGTTGGAGTGCTACGGGACTGCATAGCAATAGTGGGGCCCCCATTAATAATGCCAAAATAAGAGGAGATTAAATCAGCTGGCTGAGTCACCTTCGCCCAATTGCAAAGGAAATTGCTTCAACATTTAGATCATATGTAGCTCGACACGTACATATCCTTGCAAACGATAAGAAAGGACCACCTTTACCCTATCGTCTTTTTTTGGGTGATCACCAAGTGTTTTGCTTGGAGTTGGCTACATATAAAAATTTGTAGACTTCATTTGTTGATGAATCTTTTAGAATAATTAGATGGATAATGCCAAACATCTACGCTATCAAGAAAGAACATACAAAAATTACCAAAGGACTTAGTTTTTTTAGAAATTGCAGTTTTGTAAAGTGCAGGCACTAAAGTTTAGGCAGTTCTAACCGGTAGACTACATTTCATAAACATTTCGAGACTTTGTTTTTGATGGATCTTTTTGAAAACGTCGACAGATAAAATGCAAAAGAACCATGCTTGTGAGGAAAAGCAGTCAAAATGTAGCAAAGAACCAACTTTGTTTAACAATTGCAAGTTTGTTTGGTCAAATAGGGTAATTGTTCATCTAAAAATGAAACATATGTATGGCAACCAATTTTCGATCAGCCATTATAAACTAATCTTTAGCCTTAGGTAATTGGAGTCACATATTGCTGGAAAGCAAATTTCCTAAGCTTTCAAAGGACAGTAATTATTAGAACCTTACAATAACGTTTTTGTACTAAAATTACCTGTTTTTACTGAGCTCACCACTTTTGGGAGAGGTAAAAAGTTATACCACAGGTCTTAAAGCTCAGTTTTTTCAGTATAAAAACTGATATTAATTGTACATATTATACACTATTGGAATCGCTCTGAAATAATCGTTAATTTGTTGAAAAAGAACTGGAGAAATTTATTGGTTTGCAAATTGCTTGTGGTGTTTTGGAGAGAAAAAATAATCAGTGAAACAATTGTGGAGTAAAGAATGAGGTCACCCTATTTTTGAGAGTACGCTGAGCAGAAATCGCTTTGAAAGCATAATGAAACATCTAAGGTTTGCTAACGTATCCACTCGCGCAGAAAGAAAGACAAAGTCAAAAAAGTTTTGTCTTATTTCAGAAACATGGAATGCCTTTATAGAAAACTGTCAAAAGTGCTATGTCCCAAACCTAAATTTAACAATAGATGAACAACTTTTCCCTTGTAAAACTCGTTGTCCATTTATCCAATATATGCCAAATAAACCAGATAAGTTTGGAATGAAATTTTGGCTAGTAGCCAATTCAAAATTAAAATATTTGTGCAATGGAAAACCTTATTTCGGAAAGGATCCATCGGGCAAAAAGGAAAATGATCTTCTCCCTGATGTGTGTCTTTCCCTTTTGAAACTATATTTCAAAAAGGGATACAATGTTAATACAGATAACTTTTTCACAAATATCAAACTAGCTGAAACTCTAAAACTTGAAAAAACGACTATTATAGGAACTGTAAGAAAGCAAAGAAAAGAAATAAAGAATCTATGTTTCTTCAGAAATACTTCTTTCTGATTCAGACTGTTCACTTACCATATACGTACAAAGCAAAGAAGAACAAAATTGTTAATATTCTAAGTTAAATGGATAAAGATGTCTCAATTGACAAGAATCACCAGAATAAACGCCCTGAAACAATTGAGTATTATAACAAAACTAAAGCTCGAGTCGATGTATTAGATCAAATGTCTCGCTACCATACATGCAAATCAGCAACTTGAAGATGACCATTCGCATGTTTCTTCAACATTATTAATTGTGCTTGCATAAATGTCTTCATTGTCTATAAAGAAGTTACCATAAGTTCAATTTCAAGAAGACAATTTCTTTTAGAACTGGTAAAAGAACTATGCAGATATAACAAAATTGTTGAACCTGAACCTACATCAAACTCAAAATGTTCTGACTCTACAAATTCACCAAGACCTCTGAAGCGCAAACACTGCCAAATAGATAACTGTCCCGATAAATCTAATAACTATTGCATTGAATGCAGAGACGTAGCAGCCGCCCCCCAAACCCCCCGATTGGGGGGGCCCAGGCCAACTTTGGGGGCCCAAGTTAGTCTGAAATTGCTTTTTGGCTACGTGACTATTTTCAGTTCAGCAGACTTGTTTATAACCGATTTAAACTGTAGGAAGAAATTGGCTTGTGACATCATAAGTGAATGCAACGTCATTTTATCTCGCAGAATCTAGAATATTTCGATTGATTTTCTGGTAGAATCTTGAATATTCGATTGACGTAACAATGCCGTTGTTACGCAACAATCATAGAATGGTCTGGAATTCTGTTTGGCTATAAATACCGGGACAATATATATACACTGCAGAGTGCAGATAAAGTATTTTATTGGCATTGTATAGAATGAAACGTTCAAAAAGTGGTGCTCAAAAGAGAAAAGAAGCAGCCACTACTCGAGATGCTGTAGCGAAATTGCCCAAGATGACAGATTTTTTCAAGATTACTGAGCAGAGTAGACCTGGCACTAGTACCGAGAGGGATGAAGAAAACTATAGTGTACAAGAAAAAGAAGACTATGACGATCAGCATCAAAGTGATTGTGAATTTCCAGAAAATGTAAGTTGTGATTTACCTGCCAATACGCAACCTTCAATATCAAAAATAACTGAATCTCAATTTACCCCTATCCCTGATGACCCATGTAAATGGCCTGAAAGTTCTCTTTTCAGCAAATTGAAACATCTCTTTTGAAGCAAAATTGAAACATCTCTCAAAACAAACATCTCTTTTCAGCAAATTAAAACTGATCAAAACTTTTAATAGAACGTCTATGACAGACAGTAGACTATCTTCATTAGCCATGTTGTCAATCGAAAATGACTGCGCCCGATCTCTTGATTATGACAATGTCATAACAGCATTTGCGAACAAAAAGGTTCGCTCCAGACTATTTAAATGATACTGTGTTTTTATAACTTTTTCATGTTTTTCAGTGTCATTGCTTTCGTTTCGCAGTGTCTGCATAAATGTCCTACTGAACTCTGGCATCGGTGCCGAATTTTTTATGACTTGCACCTTCGGTATCGGCATGCTTTATTCTGACATTAGCCTGTTTACTTATGTACAAATTGTGGTGTATTTTTATAATGCAGCTTTTCAATTTTACACCTCTAAAGTGATATGACCTGTGCGCAGGGGCTCTTGCGCTTACTTTGGGGGGGGGGGCCCGAAGTTGGAGTGCTACGGGACTGATTGAATGCAAAAAAAGTTTGCTGTGGATTTCATACAAAAGCAAAAAAGTTCATTGTAACCTGTTTAAAGTGTGTCAAAAATTTGTGACTTTTTGTAGTTGATTTGGCTTTGTCACTATGTAAACATATAAAGCCTACACTACAGTATATTGGCCTATAGCCTATATGTATTTTTGTAACAGCTAAGTTCGTGAAATGGGTTAAATTATAATTTTTTCAATAAAATTCTAGTAAATAATTGCTTTTAATTGTTTATGTTGCATAGATTTAACACTACAAAAAATATATCAAAACAAAAGCAAATTTAACTAATGGATCAAAAATGATTCATTCGGTCCTTTTAGGTAGTCAAAAACCTTAGGGCTTTTTATGTTAGAACTAAATTCGAAAGAGCCACAAAGTCTTCGGCAGATCGGCGTGTTGAAATTGATGTGTTTTCCCTTTTTCAAGATAAAATTTTTTTAAGTTAAACTTTTTAAAAGCGATATTTTTTCCTATTTTGGTCATAATCAATCTTTTAAAAATGTTTTTTTTTGTAAATTTTTTGCTTCTCTGATAACGTTCGGACGGGTCAGAATCCTTTATCCCCTTTTAAATATGTGAATGACTAAGTGAATGACGTAGTCCAAGTTTGTCAAAAGAAAGAAAATATTAACCCACAAGGAAAAATCATTTAAACCCAACGTATAGTAGGTTGATATAGTCCTACAATATATCACTTTTAATGGAGACAAAATGAGTTCAATGAGCCGCATTCAAAAAGCCAAAAACCTGCATACGGCTTGCCCCCTCTGCTGACATGTATCATTTTTTTCTCAAGGGCGGCATATCAGTTGTTTTGTTTCGAAATAACAGTAAGTAAAAGCTTTACGAATAGCTGCCGCCTACTGCTGTTGTGCACTTTAATCGTACCAGATGGCCTAATGACATCCTAGAGGCAGTTTGAAGCGCCAAAGAAAAACGAGAAACAGCAAGCTTAGAATGTTTAAAAAAGAATCTGGTGTTAAATTGTCAATTCAGCTTAAATCGTTGTAGAGTTTTTTTTTAGCGATAGCACCTTGTTAATATTTCCCCAAAGAGTTTTTAATTGCGTTTCTACCATCAGTAATTTTTGGAAATACAGAGAACAAATTGTGCAATCAAGCGTTAACTATGACGTCATTTTAGACCCAAAAAGAATAAAATTGTTTGAAGGTGGTAAGTTGGAAGCTGTCAAAAAACGGTTTTGCTCTGTCAAGAAATGCAAATTTATAAAAATTAATATTTGATTATGACAGCCTTATGACACTCTACCAGGAAGGTGATCAATCGTGCCAAGCTTGATGTTTGTACCGCCAATAGTTTCAGAGGAGTTGTAGCGCACATACGTACACTCGTACGGACAGAATTCTACTTTCTAAATTAGAAAGATAAAATCGATTTCTATCGCGCGACAATGTGACACTAAAAGTAACTATTAGGATGAAGCAAACATAAAAATTTTTGAGAATCAAAAAGATGACTACCTTAGCACCTTCCTTCCAACATAAAGCTTTTCCCCAAATTGGTTTTGGGTGATTGACAGCAAAACTAAAATTGTACTCAAAGCAAAAGAATTGTCACAACCCACAGATCACACACTAACAGAAAAGTCATAATATTGGTTACTGATAGACAAGCAACTCTGGAACTAACTCTTGGTGTTGAATTTTTTCTTTGACTTTCAGGACTCTATCTTTGGCAAATTTGCCCTTCTCTACTTTAAAAACTTAAAATTTGATCAGAAGTTTCTGTTATTATGTGGTTGTGTCTTTTCGTAGCTTGGTTGTTACAAGGATGCAACATAATCAGTTTTTTAGTTAAAATTGCATTTGTGTCATTATGGGAATTACTACAAATAGCTAATGGTTGGTTGCAATCCTGCAAATTTATCAATTTGTGGTAGACATCTACCTTCTCGTTGATAGCTGGAGGTATAAATTTTCTCACAGCTGTGAAAAAGATGTTGAAACTTTTGTTTCACTTCGATTGGATCTACGCATTTCGAAGGCTTTTGAGACAGCCAAGTTGAACTATTTTGTCCTTATCTGCCAACATTGCCAACAGTATATTTTCATGGTGTGCAAGAAAAAGCATTTCTTCTGAGGACAATGAGAGCAAGATCTTGTACTTCGATATTAGAAAACTTCAAAACCCGTTCAGTCATGTGATCATTAGCGTACCGAAGGGGGAGGCCACTGTCCCATGGCCCCTCCCTTAGATCCTAAAGATGAAAAAACGTAAAGCAAAACCAAGCAGTTTTAGCAAAAGCAATGAACACAAAGACATGCTCCGGACCACCCTAGAATGGTCGTGCCTTCGGCACTCTCCATAAAGTTGATTTGTGACGTCACACGATTGTGTCAAAGCTTTGGCCCCCCTTCGGAAACTTTCTGCACACGCCACTGCATGTGACAGAAGCTTTTTGGTCCATGTACTTTTTTATTTAAGTTTTTTATGGTTAATGATTGATGTCCTTAATCATTTTGACAGCTGTTCTACTAGAAAAATAATTAAACAAAAATTACCAAAGTCACAAATTTGGTACGGCGAGAAAAATGCGTAAATTCTTTGAAAATTTTGGCAAAACTTATCTGATATATTGCAATTGAGCTCTTTTGGTGATTGTCACGAATACGTAAATTTGCGTTGAAAGAATAGTTTTTATGTATGTATAATTGTTGTAATTTGTCGTTTTGTTTGGCCGTGTTTATTTTATTTGTAAATCTGAATGGTCTTATGCCCTAGAACTTGCATTTTATATCTCGGCTGTTTTCGAAAAAGACCTTTCTTTTCTTTGGCATAGATTTGTAACTCACACAGCTCTTCTTACTTCACAATGGTTGACTACGTGACTAAGTTCCAGAGTATTTGAGTGAATCTTGTTTCTTCTCGAAGATTTTTTTGATTGCCAATTACCTATTTATTAACGGTGCTTTTTTCCTTTGTCACATGATGTTGTTCGGGCATTATCTGGAATCTTGTTTCATTCATACATAAGGCGGTGAGATTTTTTATGCATTCAGAGAGTAGTGGAGTAGGGAGAGAGAGAAAGAGTGACAGAGTAGAAAGAAGGTCTGTTGTTTTATTATGATTTATTGTGGATTCTATTAATGTGATGAATATTCAACGGTTATTTGGTGGATTTAGTTTTGGCTGTTTCCTGTTTGTCATATTAAAGTGCTTTATTTTCTCTGATCGTCGAGCGAAGGAGTTTAAAGTTTCAAGGCATTTTATGAATATATTTGTTCTGTTCTTGATCGACAAGTGCATGGTTCAAGATCTTGGTAGAAGCCAATCTTTACCTAGCTCATAAGTTGCAGCCAAACTTGATTATTCGAGCGATACTATAAGTCGCCTGAATTTTAAGAAAAGAATTAAAGTTGAGATAGGACCAAAAATTCTTTTGCACGTGACAGTGATTACTGTTTGAATACCTCAAGAATTGTAAAGTTACCTCACTAGATGGACGAACAATACGTAACAAACGGTAATGATTTAAAACGCAGACAATAATTACACAAAATTTACCGAAGTTAATGTGCTCGCGCTCTCATCCAGACCCTTATGCAGACTCAAATGAGTCCGCGGACTTGGGGTTGAGAAACGCTGTTCTAGAGTTTTCAAACGTTCATCCCACTGTCCGCCATAACTGCCGCGCATATGCAATAAACATAGTGTTGATCGTGGCTGAAATCATTAGCGATGTCATCTGGTACATCGGAGAAGTCTAATTTGGAAGAGCTAAAGTTGATAACTCCCAATTCTGAAACAGAATCGTACAATTGGCTGCCAATCACTCCATAAAGAGTCAGAGCTATTTGCTACTCCAATCAAGACCCTAAAAACATTTCTCAGCAGTATTTTATTACAATGGAGCAAACATATTTCCCATTGCGAGCAGCAGCACATCCAAACTCTTGTGGTGTAAGGGAAGAATATGAAAATTTATTTCCCAACAAAAGTAAGACCAAAGACCCATTTTTTGGAGGGAGGGTCATTATTTTCTACGTGTAATTTTACATATCTTCCATACAAATTAAAGTAAAGATCTTTTTTTTTTGAAAATCAACTTTTTGAAGTCCAGTTTTGAAATAAAATTTTTTCACGGCACAGAAACATACAAATATTCATAGAAAAGCAAGACGTGGAAAGGTTAGTGGGGACATTGGCGTTGGAAGTATGGGGCTAGGAAACTGAAGCCTCCCTTCATTTTTTCAGCCACCCCCTTTACTTTCTGAGCGCCCCTCAGCCCCTCTTTCCATTTAAACACGTCATCTTAATCTTCTATAAATCATCAATAAAAGTTAAAACTAGTTTCAACACACAATGTAGTCTGCAATCTGCATCAACGAATCATTCAAAGTTGGTTTTTGTTACCATTATTCAATTTGTATTGTCCTTATTACATCACAAAACTAACTTTCGGTTTGACTATTAAATTTTATCTTGCAACTAGTGTTACAAATCCTCAAACAACGAAGATTTGCACACAAGTGCCCGGGAGAACTCCAGGGCCTTCGCTTCTTCATCAAAACACAACGACTAAATAAAACTTCTTTATTTCGAGAACTCAGTATAAGAAAATTTTAAATCCAAAAAACTCAGTTAAATCAATTCCAAAATCGATAAAAAAGAAAGAGCAGATTCACCAAGGGCTTCTTCAGAAACAACGGAAAGCGGAAAAACAATTTGAACTTCGTGCAGCAACCAAATTAAGCAACTGACTTAAAATCCAAAAACGTTACTATTTTACTGCTTGGAACGAGAGGCCAGCTAATTAGATTACAAATCTCGCTAGTTTTTGGGCAAAAAATGTCCGAGAGTCGCATTCCAATCCCAAACGCCAAACAGAAAATACATGGCGTGTGAGAACAAAAGGGCGCTAGTTCAGTTCAGCCACGGAAATAGAAAATGTTTTCTTTTCTTTCCGAAACCGATCCTGTAACAACTAGCACCTACTACATTTTGTAAAAGGATAAAATCTTAACAATGATCCTACACCCTATCGATGTGACTTGTTGTCCATGTCATGTGTGTCCTTAAATGAGACCCCCATGATGTAGGCATCGCTGTATCATATTGTTTCGTATTGCATCTTATTTTGAAACCAATGGCAAATTTATTCTTATTCAGCGTTTATATTGTTGAAGTCGAAAGTCAACTGGACCTCGGTCACTTTCTGATCCTGTTCAAATAAGGCCTCTGTGCTTGCCCTCAAATCAGGCTTCAAATTTGAATGCAGAAATTTAGTGTAAGGAAAAACAATAAACTAATCTTTAGCTAAGTCTAAACAGCGGCTAAGATACAGTCCGCCAGCCCAATCCGAGCTAGCAAGTCAACTTCCTGAGTAAAACACAAATCAACTAAAAAACAAAGGGGCTAACATCAATTCCTGCCTAGCGCGGGTAACACATTGTACCCAACGCAATTTGCTAGAAAAAGCTGATAATTGACCAAATCTATGCCACAGCGCTAATGAATGCTTATGTTACGTACAATCATAATCAAATTACTGTTTCTATCTAAGCTACTAAAAAGATACACGAGGTCTAAATCTAAAGAAAATAAGAAATCGCGCTTAATCATCAACTCTGACCTGAATAAACGAGGTGAAGACAAGGTTATAACGTAATAGCATTCTAATTCACAAAAAAGAGACTCAAGAAAAAGGATACCGCGCAGAGCACCGCGGGAGAGACAAAAGAAGAGAATGTGGCTATCGCTTACAATACTGTTTTTTACACCGGCCTGATGAAATCTAGTAAAGTCGAAACCGGTCGCGGGTTATTTGACATGATGTAATAGATTGCTTTATGATAGGCTACCGCATGATGTTGGTGATCAATTTTGAGCAAAGTTTTCTGTTTTACTTTAGTGTGAGGCTGGAGGCAGATCCCTGTCAATAGGAGATCACCTGAAAATTGCTACGTAGCGACTAGCAACGTCTATAAATTTAAACAAATGTTCACTAGCGGTACCAGCTGCTGTAGTGCTTAAGCAAGGACACTTGGACACGTAGCTATGCAGGTGGCCTTGGCTTAGGCATAGCTTGTAGCCCCCCAGACGTTGATACGGCTTTATCGTTTTCGGCCTCCCGTTTCAAATAGGTTCCAACGTCAATGGGAGAGATTTATACCCACTCCGGATCCGCCACTAATTGCACGGGTATTTGGAATAGAGCTTTCAGAGATGCTATACATTTTATAATTGCGGCTCCTTAGAACCATAAATTGCTTTTGCAATTTTTTCACTAGCACCTGCTTCACTACTCACATAAGGCAGTTAAAATCCTCCAGGCTATCCAGCATTCACGTATTGGTTTCCTATACAGGTTCACATCTGCGAAGTTTTTCTAATTTCTGTCATTAAGAGTGTTGCGTCGTTACATCGGCCGACATCGATAGCATCGACGAGGACAAAAAGACGTTCCCCTTCTTTTCTAATTCTGTTCCTGCATCTTTCTCTTTCCTTTTGTGGTTTGCTTTTATCTATATCAAAACTTGCTTTAAATTCTGATATTTATTCGCAATCTTTTAATGCAGCTATGGCCAAAGCTGCTCCAGCTCTATCTCATATCGCTAGCATAACAGAGCAAGACAGGTACGTTGCCCCGGGGAGCAGTTCTCCAAATTTTTATTTTGCTCCCGAAACAAATCTCACCTAGTAGTGCGTTTGATACAACTTTCTATTCCGCGACAAAAAAGGAATATAGTTTAATTTGATTGTCTTTGCCAAACTTTTCATCTGCATTCCATTGTTTTTCAATTTTCATTTAGGTTAGACAGGTATGCATTATACAGACACACAAACTAATTTAACAGAGCTTTGGCCGTGCGATAAAAACAGATTTATGAGCTTAAAATGATTGTCACATCACAAATAAATTTTGCTTCCCCGCAGTCACGTACCTGCAGCACTTCTGTCAGGTGCCGTCATTATCTTCACAAGACATATCAAGCAGTGCAGTAATTTGGAATGACCGCAGATGATTGCGTCACTGCTAGAGCTTCTAATTGTAGGCAGGAAGGAAACCAATTTGGCCTATGAGTACAATAATAGGCTACCGGAAGTTGTACCTTATCTTGTTCAGTTGAGTATTGCAACTGACACTGACTAGTCTAATCCAGCTTACAGGATTTTTCCATTCTATTTTAATAGGCAGCGTATCATGAAAACCCAAAACTTAACCGTTGCAATGGCTTGCAAAAGACCGACGCATTATGTATGTAGAAACGAATAGCAGTAATTTCTCTTGCACCATTGCCTACAGTGAAATAAAATGATAATCAAGTTTCAAAAGTAGAAAAAAGCTTATCAAAATGTAAAACAATTCTTTGACTACAAAGATTTGAAATGCAGCTTTTTTACCGGAACCAAACGTCATACTGCTTATATTGACGTACAACGCCATCATTACCCCAATTCACAATCATTGAAACTCACTAAAGCATGCGGTACAAGGTGGTCATCACCTTCTCATCAAGTCCAAAAGTTTCGTGAAAGACACGGCGGCTTATTTGGATACACCAGCACTCTTTGAGACTAATCCAAGTGCTGAAACTAAGTTGTCCGCTACATCGCTCTTAGTCCTTTGAACCCTGACCTCCTGGGCCTAAAAATACCCTGAACCTGAGCTCCTGAGCAAAATTTTAGAATTTTCAACCCCCCACATATAAAGGCCATTCTCTAGAATCAAATACACCTCTAGAATCAAATTCTACACGTAGATTTTGTTGAACAAATGCTCTTGTCCATCCTGTTGACAAATTATCTGCATCACCACCAGCTGTAGGCCTAGATCTATTCCTACCAGTGCCACGCCCAACTTGGGCCGTGCTAGGTCTAGGTGCAGGACTACTTAGATCTAGATGTAGATCTACATCAAGCCCTTCATCTTCATTGCTTGATTCAGAGTTGACATCAGAATCTACTGACTCTAGATCACTTTCAGGGTAAATATCAGCTAAATCCTGCTCATCTTCGTCCGAATCATACACAAGATCTAAAGCCTGTTGTAAAGAAAATAGGCGTGACCTCTTACCAGATTCACCAGAAGTTGAGGGTTGAGAGAATGATCGTTTCATTGTCAATTTTACACAGAAAAAATACACTCAAGCATTGAACATGGGTGCAGACATCTTTGAATGACGTCGGTATCCCATAATATATATAAGTCAACCTCATTGGTCGGATAAAAAAAGCGATTGCAACATGTTTTTATGACGCACTCTCAGCGCGACGTGGAGCGTGCACTCGGTATATAAGCAAAGAAGGCTTGCGACGTACAGGTCGCACTCGGGGCTGTCGAGTTAGGAGCAATTCAAACGAAGAAGTTTGTTTGACTTCTTTTTCGCTCGCTTTTGCGAATATGCAAAATGATACTTGCAAAGCAAAACAATAGAGGTTTTGTCTTGTGTAATCTTGATGGACGACTAAAACAGGGGTGTCAAACTCGTCGGCTTCTGGGGGCAATGTTGTGTGTTGGGAATTGGGCCGAGGGCCGCATCAATTTTTCGATTCGGAGATTACCACTACTCAGGACAACGATTTCAGTAATGTAGCCCGAAGCGGAGTCGATCTCCCCCCCAAAAAAGAGTATTTACCTCTCAAGTATCTCCACTTCTTCCGGCATCGTTATTCAGAAATCGAAGTGGAGTTGATCTGTAGAGAAAATAGGTCTGTACCTCTCAAATGTCGCCAGTGTTCAGAGAGTCAAACGTTCATTCAAAAGATGAAACGTTTCATTCGAAGATGAAACGTTGTAATACTGGCAAAATTCATTAGGAATTTTAGAATAGTCTCGCGGGCCGCATTGAAAGGCTCCGAGGGCCGCGAGTTTGACACCCCTGTACGAAAAGACAATGACAATAACTTTGATTATGATGAAGCAATACAGAAAGGTCTCGAAATGGCAAAGAAGTATGACATCAACAGTTTCTACACTCGCAGCTTAAGCAGACAGCATCGCATTCCCGTTTCATTGAAGTCCGCCATCCTGACCTCGCCAGTCGGGCATAACTAGGGTTGCCAACCGTCCTTTATTTGAACTGCCCGTCCCTGTCCTTTATTAAAGTTAGAATTGTCCTTTATTTCTAGAGGTGAAAGAAATTTACTGTGAGAGCGGAAAAAATTTGCAAAAGTACAAAGTACAGCCCAACCCATGGAAAACCAGGTGCTGACCTTTTTTTTTTTTTTTTTTTTGGAGGCCACCATGTCCACAAGCAGTATTTTTGCATGTTGGCCTCCAAAAAAAAAAAATTTTGCAAATTTTTTCCAATATCCAATCCAAATTTTTTCCATTTTCCAACTTTTCGCAATTGCAAATTGAGAATTGCCCTTTAAAATAAAGGACGGTTGGCAACTCTAGTCACAGTGTCCTTTATTGGAACTTGTCAAAGTTGGCAACCCTAGGCATAACACCATTGCTACCGCAAAAGACGTGCTTGCTTTGCTTCGGCAAATTAGAGATCAAACCTCGGGAGAGTAGTGCTGCAAATCTGTTTGAAATAATTATGAGGTAATGAAGCTGGCAGAAGCTTGCATTTTTTCAAAGAACAATTATATGAATGCAGAACTGCTTAAATATACTGCTGTTTAGGATTTGATTCTTTCTGACGCAGAGTACAATGTCTTTAAAAACTATAAAGCGTCATGAGTAGGCGGCCCGCTTTGCCTTAATTAATATTTATGATCTTACACAAAAGGATGTATTTCCAAATATACTCAAACTTTTACAGATCCTGCTCGCTATTCCACACACCTCCGTTGCACTTGAGCGGATGTTTTCATCAGTAAAGCGAATAAAAGCCAGGCTATGATCTCGCATGGAATGATTCAATTATCAGCATTGTCCTTGCATTCAATTGAAAGAGGACTAAGCAAAATCGTAGATAAAGAAGCAATTTTGCAATACTTTAAAAATTCTAAAAGACGAAGTGTATAGTGGCCGCCAAAACGGTGGCTATTAATCGAAGCAAGGTTATCTGCTGCTAAACTTTAAACGGTGTAATTTGACTTTATGCGTATTTTTTTTATTTTCCATGCAAGCTATAGCTGTGATAAGCAATAACCGTGCAAGCGTACTATTCCAAAGTTTATTCACTTGTGTCGGCACTAACATTTTATATGCAAAGCGTATGCCTATGTACAGGGGCACAGAACGTTACGTGGGCAAGGGAGGCAAGATTTTGGAAAGGTTGAAAAGACCTATTTTTACTCCAAATTACACAGTAAAGATCTTTTCGGAAAACACCATTTTTAAGGGTTGATTTAACCTACTTTTACTCCAAATTAGAGAGAAGATATCCTTGTTTGGAGGTTACCACTAGACCAAAGGGTCACTTTTTTCCTTTAGCGAAAAGGCAAGGGGAAATCTCCCCTCCTGCCCACCTTGTTGCGGCACCATTGCCAATGTATGATCTATCACTGAAGGTCTTCATAGTGATAAATACTAAACATACACAAGTCTTCTTCATACAACAGTAGCAAAAACAGAGAAAATATTACTACAGTCGACTCCGCTTGATTCGGACACCGGATAATCCGGACAACCGCTTATTTCGAACAAAAGTCCCTAGAATGGAACAAAAGTTAACATCACACATATAAATATCTAGGGCTAGATCGTCTAGGGCGGAAACCGGGCTGGCGGGGAAGGAGAATACAGTTTGATTTCAGAAAGCAGAGTAGACGGGATAGTATGATGCGTTTAAAAAATTTTGAGATGCAAGAGGTGAGAAAGATAGACCGGAAGGAAGCAGGATAATCGAAAAACTTTTCCTTCTTATGGATGAAAATAATAGAAGACATCTTTCAGATGGAAGGAAAGGGATGCAAAAACTAGGAAAGATTGAAAATGTGTAGAAGAAAATTCATGCCAGAGAAAGGAAGATGCTTTAGCTTGAGATAACCAACTTTGTTTAGGCCAGTGGAAGTGGACGACAAAAGGTTTGTGGCAGCCGCAAAAAATTCAACGGGGGAGAAGGGGAAGCAAAAAGAGGAATGAGACTCCTCAGGGCACGTGGTTTGGTAAAGCTCGGAAAAGTAGCCTCTGGCTCAGCTACGCAAGGCCTTTGGCTGGAAAAGAGAAAAGTGGAATCTCAAAAAGTTGGCAAAGACCTAACCCGACTCCTTGGAAGAGAAACAGTTGGGAAAGTTAGTAGAGAAGGAAGAACAACCAGAGACAGAACAAAGGAGAAAATACACAGATTTAGAAGAGAGAGATCAGCATGTCGCCTGCCATGCCTCAGTCTTGGCTTTGGCGATGACAGACGAGGCATGTCGGGAAGCAGAGATGTAAGCTTGGCAATCTTTATTACTTCTATGTGCGGTAGCAAAAGCCTTACGTCTTTCACTAACCGCTTCTTCCACTTCAGGAGACCTTCAGGTTTGAGGTTGGCGTTTGACGCGGACAAAAGGAATGGAAAATTTGGCCCTATTCAGTGCCAACAGAGACGTAGCAGCCGCCCCCCAATTGGGGGGGGGGCCCAGGCCAACTTTGGGGGCCAAGTTAGTCTGAAATTGCTTTTTGGCTACGTGACTATTTTCAGTTCAGCAGACTTGTTTACAACCGATTTAAACTGTAGGAAGAAATTGGCTTGTGACATCATAAGTGAATGTTACGTCATTTTATCTCGCAGAATCTAGAATATTTCGATTGATTTTCTGGTAGAATCTTGAATATTCGATTGACGTAACAATGCCGTTGTTACGCAACAATCATAGAATGGTCTGGAATTCTGTTTGGCTATAAATACCGGGACAATATACAGTATATATATACACAGCAGAGTGCAGATAAAGTATTTTATTGACATTGTATAGAATGAAACGTTCAAAACGTGGTGCTCAAAAGAGAAAAGAAGCAGCCACTGCTCGAGATGCTGTAGCGAAATTGCCCAAGATGACAGATTTTTTCAAGATTACTGAGCAGAGTAGACCTGGCACTAGTACCGAGAGGGATGAAGAAAACTATAGTGTACAAGAAAAAGAAGACTATGACGATCAGCATCAAAGTGATTGTGAATTTCCAGAAAATGTAAGTTGTGATTTACCTGCCAATACGCAACCTTCAATATCAAAAATAACTGAATCTCAATTTACCCCTATCCCTGATGACCCATGTAAATGGCCTGAAAGTATTTCTGATGCTCAACGATGTGATATAGTAAAGCGTGGACCACATCAACTAATATGGAGTATCCCTTCATACAATGGAAACGGAAATCCAGGCAACTGAAAAGTTTTTGCAAAACTATCGCACAACGGGTTATGACAGTGCCGCAACATCTGCTGTTGAAATAGCACAGGAATTGGATATTGATCCTTTTTTTCCTCCGTCAAGAAGTGGAAAGAAAAGAAGATTGTTTGATTACCAAGGTGAAGAGGAACAACGAGCTACTCCTGAACTGAAATTTAAAAGCAACTTTTTCTATCCATTAGTAGACCAGGCTATTATGTCAATAAAGGAGCGCTTTAATTTGTTACGTGAGGTTTCTTCCGCCTTTTCGTTTTTGTACACACGAGACAAACTTTTGCTTGTGCAACAAGAAAATGCTCTTCTTACTTGCTGTAAAGAGTTCCAAAAAAAGTTCGGTGACATTGATTCTGATGAAATGAGCGCTGAGCTACAGCGGTTTGTTTTAATTTTACAAAAAAAAAGGCAATCTCAATACGGCTCAAGACTTTCTGAACTATCTTCTAAAGACTCATTTATTTGAATTGTATCCGAATGTGTACATCGCACTTCGAATCTTACTAACTTGCCCCGTGACTGTTGCCAGTGCTGAAAGAAGCTTCAGCAAATTGAAACTGATCAAAACTTTTAATAGAACGTCTATGACAGACAGTAGACTATCTTCATTAGCCATGTTGTCAATCGAAAATGACTGCGCCCGATCTCTTGATTATGACAATGTCATAACAGCATTTGCGAACAAAAAGGTTCGCTCCAGACTATTTAAATGATACTGTGTTTTTATAACTTTTTCATGTTTTTCAGTGTCATTGCTTTCGTTTCGCAGTGTCTGCATAAATGTCCTACTGAACTCTGGCATCGGTGCCGAATTTTTTATGACTTGCACCTTCGGTATCGGCATGCTTTATTCTGACATTAGCCTGTTTACTTATGTACAAATTGTGGTGTATTTTCTTAATGCAGCTTTTCAATTTTACACCTCTAAAGTGATATGACCTGTGCGTAGGGGCTCTTGCGCTTACTTTGGGGGGGGCCCGAAGTTGGAGTGCTACGGGACTGAGTGCCAAAGAAGTAAAAAGAGCAGCAGCAGAGGAACGAGAGAGAGAGAGAGGAGTATTCCTTTGTAGAAGGACAGTAGGAGTCGAAGTGAACAGCAAAGTCATCCCAACAAGTTTTCTGAAAATTGAAGAAAGGGAGACTTTCGTTAGGGCAAAAAAGCGGAGAAAGAGGAACAGTTACGTACAATTGGTAGGTGATCAGAGCCCAAGTCCTAAAGCACCTCCCAGAAGCAAGAGAGGAGTGAGCAAAAAAAATGTCGGGAGAAGAGCGACTATCAGAGGAGCAATAAAGAAGAGTTGGGGTGTGAGTTCATTGATAGGAAGGAGGTCAGAGGAGTTGACCCAACCTAATAGGGGAGATGTGGAACCTTTGCACCAAAATTATACTTATTCCTTTTAACCATTAAAAATTTTCAAAAAATTGCGTCATTTTCGCACGACATGCTTCTTTTATTTACTGCTTAGTGTTGGAAAGCACAATTTAAAAAAATTGCTGAACTTGACTGTGCTATAATAAAATGAAAAATCCTGGAAAAATGGTGCCAAGGTCCCACCTCCATGGGTCCTTTCATCACTTCCATGGAATCATCGCACCATTTCCAAGGGACCAATGCACTACTTTAAAACTGATAAAAACAAACAAATTTTCTACTAGAAATACTAAATTTAAACGCAAAACAACAAAAACACAACATTCCATCTCACAATGCAAAAATACAGGCTAATTTTAAGCACTAAACTCATCCAAGTCCTCATTAAATCTATAAACGCTTGAAAGTCTAGACGTATGTGCTACTGGTGATGGTTTGGAAAGAACACACACAATGTCATGGTGAGAAGTTGATGCCAAGTTCTCCATCTCGGAAAGCAAAAAGGCTTTTTTTACCTTAGCAGATTTATTCATAAATTTCACCTCATAATCATTTTCGTTATCTGGTGCTTAGGTCATCTAACTCATTGGTGCATAGGTCACTTTATCAACCTATTTTACTTTTTTTTTCAATAAAAGTGCAATAAGCAAGGTAAGAGGCTTAGTCGAAATGTTAAGAATAGATCATAGTCAGTAAGATCACTGTAAAAAACAATTTGTTTATATATAAAAGCGTTGCTATACCTCCAATCCTTCACCATTAATTTATTTTCACACCTTCAACTCACGATTTCTGAAATAACTCTTGAATCACTGCATGCAAAGTTGGCAAAGTCCGTAACTACAAGTAGGAACCTAATATCCTTTCAAAACGCAAAACAAAATTATTTTTTAAGGTGGCTAACAAAGAGCGCTGCTGCATTGGTCCCACATTTCCCCTACTTTTTACCTACGGGGGTCAGAGGTACCTTTTGAATCCAAGAGGGGGTGATGGCAGTTGAAATCCCTCAGAATGAAGAGAGTTCTGGAGAAGGGTAGAATGGAGGGAGGAAAGTAGTCGGTTCTGCTTTCCGTCAAAGAAAAGCGAACAAGGGGAGCATAAACATTAAGGAAAGAGTGCGAGGAGGAGTTGTTTAGTAAGGTGTTGACCCTTACATAATGAGAGAAAGGGTCAAGCAAAGAAAGAAAGGAGGTAGTAAGTTCAGAGAAGGATAAGCTCGGCCGGACGAAAACGATGACGCCTTCGCTAGCGCGTGGGTCATCAGGAGAAAGAATGCCAGGCCGAGAGTGAGTGCAATCAGATCGCAGAGCTGAGCATCCAGGGATCCGGGAAGAGGTAGATGAGATAAGGTTGGATTCCTGGATACATATAAGATGCACAGGATGAGACGAGATAAAGTATATTAGTTCAGTGCTCCTGTCTCGAAGACCTTCGGCACTCCATTGAAGACCCTAAGCAAGTCATGGGGAAAGAGGAAGCAGAAAGTATAGGAAAACATCCAGAAACATGAGGGGTTGGGGAGGATGCAAAGGGAGAAGATACCAAGTGGGCAGAAGGAGGTAAGAGGTTTAAAGGCGAGGGTGGGGCAGGAACGCTGCATTAGCAGGGGGGGCCAGAAAGGCCAAGTTGAACAGTGGAGGTAAACAAGTTGGATGAGTCGAAAGAGGAAGACACAGTATTGGTAGGTGTGGGGCCTCTAGAAGAAGCATGGACGCAGTAGGGAGAACAAATCCAGGAGTGAGAGCTGCCTAGAGTTTTGAATCTAGAAAAGGAGAGAAGTGAGCACCTTATTTGGATCCATTTGGAGCAGGTGCAGCATTGCACCGACCTATCCCTCAGGTCACATTTCCAGCACATACTGAACAGGGAAAGACGGGGCCAGGGTAAGGATGAACGCTACTGCTCAACAGCAGAAGAAGAGAGAAAACAGTCGACCGAGTTCAAAAAGGCCGCGTGCTGCTCTTCTGCGGTCGTTCAGAGGGCAGCACGGCAAAAAAATGGTTTGTATGAGTAGGCTTACCATATTTTGGTGATTGAAAAACGGGACGCTCCAGAACAACAGGCCTGATCGGAGGGTTTTGCTATAGCTGACCAGGTAATGTGTGGACACACTTAGCGGTAGCAGATGAGGTGTTGACCTTTTCTTTTTGCAGGGCACCTCCTATTCCGATTGTGTTTATTGATATCCAATGAAAAGAGATAAATTTCACCCTAAATGGATGTGTCCTCGAAAAATAAAAAAGAAAAGGTCAACACCGGTACTACTGCCGCTATTGTGTCACTCCCGGTCCAAATCATCGTCGGGCTAGATTTCGTTTTCAAATTTTTTTGCTTACCGAGACGGACGTTTAAATTGGGATGCATGGTAGGGCTGGCTGACTGAATGCAAAAAAAACGGGACTTTAGATTAAATAACCGGGACAAAGCCTTGAAAACCGGGACTGTCCCGGCAAAAACGGGACGTATGGTAAGCCAATGTATATGGAGAGTGCCCGGAGTAACTGGGACTCTCGAGAAGGCCAACAGCCATTTCGACCCAACTCAAATGGAGTTGGGGACCACACCACCACTTTCAGGCGGAACAACTATTTCACAAATCAGTCTTATTGTAATTCTACAGCTGTTTTTTTTTGCCAGTGGGCTTAAATCTACGCTGATGATGATTCATCCAAAACAGATAAACTTTTTCTTGAAAAACTGTTATCGTCACATTGTTCTGCTGCTATTTCAACAGGCCCTTCAACTTCTCCGATGAGTTTTTAGGAAAGTTAATAATACTATTGGATGGACTTTCGACAATTCCTATACATTCCTGTGTTCTGGATCTTCTCTGGTCATGATAAACCCAAATACCAACTCATTGTTTCTTTTGACAGTTTAATCAAAACAAATTATGTCAAGCAGTTTCTCATTATCAGACATGACTTCCAACGGTTTTTTCGGAGTATCAATTCACAAATTTGAAATTTTTGTTCTAGGAAAACAATCTTTTCTGCCACAGATACCTTATGACTGTGTAAAAATTATACCACAACCAATGCTCTTTAAATTCTATTGCTACCATTTCAGCTGTTTGTTTTGTCCTCCAATGTACTTCGTGAAGGATTTTCTACAGAACATCTTTTTACGGGCAGCAAGCCCCCTATCGGAAAAACTGATTCTAACAAATATATTTTCCATGCAGTTCACTTACACTTGTTTAAGTTCTTTTGGTAAATATTTCAATGTTCAAATAAAGCATGGGTCTGAACTATTTTGCACAAAGTTTTGTATCTTTAGAACAATATTAAGAGACAAAATATAGGCACTTACACAAGTTAAACTTTAATTAGATACGTAAAATTTGAATTTTTAATTCAAATAGAAACGAACAAGCATCAGCAATTAACCCAAAAGCATCACATGCACAATTTTAAAGATAAAGTCAAAGTCAGACTTGCTAGCTGTGATATTTTTGGCAGTAACAAGTTGCTAACAGTACAAAGAATAATCTCACACTCGAATAACTTAAGAAAAAAAGTAAAATAACTCCCAGAGAAACAGCAAGCTTAGTTGACTCTGACGTCATGCCAAATAACGCATGTGTAAACAATGTACAGTAAAACAAAAAAATGGCGAGGCACAAATATAATAAGATTATAACATGCCAATTTGAATAAGATAAAAAAAACTATCTAGGTACCGGTACCAAAGTTGTATCACCACTAGTTATCACATAACTGACATTTTCACCCAAATTAGTATTAAAATTAGGCAAGTTGTATTTTACTACTTCATTTCGGCTCTTATTCTAGTTCATTTCGGCATTCAATTGCCTTTTATTATAGCCGACTAAGCAGGACAAGTTATAGGCCTATTAACACGATTTCTGTTAGAAATAGAAGAAAATATTGAATTAAAGAAGATATAAAAGTTTATGTTCTGTTTTAAAGCAGCTTTCTAGCGCCAGCAGTTTTCGAGTACAGGATTTCCGGGAAATTCTACTGTCTGCTGATCCTTGAGGGGAAGTTGTCACACCAGTTTTGCAGTCAACCAACCAAATCTTAATGTATTTGGAAAAAAGCTTTATGACCAAAGGCAGTTACATTTTTTAATTTTTGTTTTTGTTTTTTTTATTCAAAAATTTTTATTTTTCACTCCACCGGAGTGACTATAATTTTTACACAACAGAAGTAGTTTGTAATATTGGTAGCTCAACAGGTGTAACGTAGAACAATGTGATTAACTTTATCAAGAAAATTTATATAATAAAAGTCAACCTAGGATAGGACCATACCTTGAATCATTTTTGAAGATTTTGAAGGTTTGCAACCATCGTTGTTCACTGTAGGTTTCTATATATGCGGCAGATTTTTATGCTACTGATCTAGATGTAGATTACAGTTAAATGACTGCTGTAAATTGCTGAAAAATGCGACGTTGTGAAGTTATTGATAAAACACAGGCCTTGGTCCGCGGGATCATTTAGTCGAATCAAATTGGTCCACCAACCGAAACAATACGTACACACCCCCCGCTATACGCCAATCTTAGATAAATACATTTAAATGTTTGAACAAATTTATAAGAAAACCCAAAGTCAGTTTTTGCCAAAACGGTGAATGTCTCTAAAAAAGACTTCACTTATTTCGCGGGAAGAACACCCTCCCCTTTGGAGGCAGCCTGCCATGTCCAATCAAATAAACTCGGCCCTTGTTTTTCCGGACCTCATTAATCCAAATTTTGGTTTGCCGGACAGTAAGCCCGGACGGCAGACAAATGAATTCAGACGACAGGCGTCTCGCGTACTGCCGCAAATGCCAGATTGGTGGCTACCGACGCTCGTAAACACCGTGTTTTGCCAAGTATCAGTTAACAATTCTGCTGTGATCAGTAAACAATTCGGCCATGGACCAAGGATAACAAGTTTTCTTAATCCTGTAAATAGTGTAAATGCATTGTAAATATTGTTTAGGACGGTTATTTCATTTTATTCGCATTACATAAATGCATTTGTGTTATCTGGACTTTTTCATCATCCGGACAGGTTCCTTCACCATCTAGTCCGAAAAAACGAAAGTCGAGCGCATAACTTTTTCAATACGATCTTTTGAGATACGGGTGCGCAACTCTAGAAATATTTTGAAAAAATGGATCACGGTTTTCTATTATCAATTTATAACTTTTTGTAACTGTTTTTACTACTGTTACATGGGTGCTGCCAATTGAACCAATGTTTTTACCTCTAGATTGCGCACGGAGATTTGCTAAATAGCCATGTATAACCAAAAAGTCATTTGCAACTAGTTTACGACAAAATGACAATGCCAATTAGCCTGACGGCTATTTGACATCATTGGTCAAACACGAGCGAAACCTCGTGAAAAAAAGATGATTTAACAAATTTATAGCCAGCAAAAAGCAGGAGCCCAGAAGCCAGGAACAAGTTGAAATACATTTCTCTCTGCATTCGAATCATCAAATTATTAGCGGCCAACATTTCCGTCGTCAAATTTCCTCTGACGTTTTTGTGAGGAAAAGGAACAGTAGGAACTGGAACGCCAAGAAATTTGCACAAAGGATTCCAACCCTCTTTGACGTTGTAAACTAATAATTTTTCTTTAGGAGCAGTCTAAAATTAATCAAAATATTGGCAAAAATAATTCGTTGTCCTTTCAGACATTGCTTGCATGAACTGTTTTTGCATGGAAGAATTAAGTCCAGTAGCAGCCCAGTGCACCTTTATTGAAAAAGGTTCTGATCGTAAGTGCGCTTCAAAATTTCCCTGAATTAGGTCTTCTGTAAACAAAACATTTTATCTCGATGTCGTGGATCACTTTTTCCACCACAGACGATAGCGCACGCGCACCCTGTGACCCCCCGTAATTCAGCTATGCTTGTAGAGATAAACGAATCTTTGTCTTTCAGTCGTAGATCTTCAACCTCTCGCACTCTACAAGTTAGGCCAATCCCGACTCTGTTCACAAGCAATAGTAAATTTCCGTGCCTTCTAGACAGGCACAACCTAAAACTCGTGCGGGCATTAAACTCTTAATTGCAAAAACGTCATTTCGCAGCCCCATGCTTTTGCATAGTTTCTTAGGCAAAATACAAAAATCTGATTCTTTCAAACAAACTGACAACTAATCTTGTCTTTTTACCTGCATGACGTAAGAGTTATGGCGTCGATAGGTCATCCTACAAAGAAGCTCGTTCGAACTTCCTTGCTTGAAAGGCGAATTCTTCAACGTCCCGAAAACGGCAAGAGCTGAACAAAAAGCTAATCACAAGAACAAGACCATAAATTATGATTAAATCACAAATCTGCAGTGAAAAACATGAGCCAATGTAAAATAATACAACTAACATTAAGACGCTTTGTTTTGCCTTCAAGCCATTTTCAATCTTATTCGAAACAAATTGTATTATCTCGATGCGATAGCGTAGACAAAAGCAAATTTTGGGGGAATCAAAAATATGGAGCGACCTTCTGAAAGTCAATACCTTCTAATCTCCGATTTTGTCAATTTTTACTTCAAATTTGTTGGATGACCTTTTTTAAAGTTCGACAGTTGGTAGCCATAATATCTGAAAACACCGTTCTTCTTTAATTGAGTTCAAATCTTTCGGACAGAACATGGTCCCTGTGGTCCCCGAGCTACGCCAATATCTAGGTGGCCTTGACCTAACTCATCAAAGACCAAATCACGGAGAGCATTAAGACTTCGGAATGACCTTACGCTTTCAGTGTTGGCAGCCGCCCACACACGCCGTTTCCGCCGGCGCAAGCGGCGTACAGTTTGAACCTAGAACGTGAATAGTGACGCCGGTTCCGCTCATGACGCTCTGCAAGTGAGCTCGCAGGCTCTCGATAGCAAATTTGACTCTCTTTTTGTCGTGCCAATAAAATTCTGGTAATTTACCTATTGTTTCACAGTAAGAATAAAATCTTCTGTAAGAAGGCGAGAAGATGCGAAGCAGGGTGATGATTGGTTTGTTGAACATTGACTGCTGCTTAACAACGCTTTCAAACCACGCGTCTTCACTATCGCGAACAGTCAAGATTATCTGCAAAGTACTTAAAAGTTGTCGCCTCTGCTTGGTGGTTGGAGCATTTGATTTGCAGTGGATGGATTTGGGTTTAATTCCTCTGTCCAATCATATCAAAGACTTTAAAAATGGTACTCACTGACCTTTTGCTAGGTGCTCAGCAATATGAGTAATTCAAACTTTCAAACATGTTGGTATCATCCACCTGAATACGAGGCCATGAAGGGCTTTGGCTGATCAGACTGATTCGACTTGAGATAGCAGCAGGCTTACAGTTTCGGTTTTTTATTTGCCATATATATCCTCCATTCACGAGAAAGCAAATTATATCGCTATGTTTTGGACGGTAAGTCCGCACTCGCTTGGGAGTTGCCATTTCCGGGTCACCTGTCTTTCACATAAAGGTGGGGCGTCCCGTTAAGTGCCTTGCCCAAGGACACAACAAGCGAACTTGCCGGCTTGTTCTCCACAACCTCCCATAAATGCCGAGCGCCAAGCAGGGAAGCTATAGATATCACTTTTTAAAGTCTTTCGGTATGATTCAACAAGGGGAATGAACCCCAGGTCTACCGACTGCGAAGTTTTGTAGGGTGATGCTAATTCCTAAAAAAAGTTCTAAAAACTTTGGTCGACACTTTTCGAGACCTTATAAGTGAAACGGACTAATAGTCACGTCATTTACTACAGCAGTACCTTTGCTTCAGGGAAAGCTTCCAACAACTCTTCCCAAAAATATGCTGGAGGATTGTCAGTTACTGCATCTACTCCTTCATATATGCGGCGAAAATCTTCGACAGTGGCTCCATCTTCACATATTTTCACCCAGTCTTTTCCGGCATGAATGAAAGTTTCCATATAATGATGCACTACATTATAACCGGTTAATTGTTTCAACGCCACGTGCATTGTTGTGGTGCCGGTCTTGTTAAGGCCAGCTACTATGACTTTCATAGTTAATGGCACTATCAATTCTGCTATTACAAAATTTTCTACTAAAAGAAAAATAGCAATTGGTGAAGTGAGTGTCTGAGTAGCGTTTTCTGAGAAAAAAGGGTACGAAAACAATAGCTGCATCCTTCTATTTTGGTGCTATCGACCACTGTAGTGCTGATTTATTTCCGTTAGCAATAGATAGTGCAAGCGTTGTTTGGTCGAAACTGGCGTCAAAATAAGAAAAACGCAATGTCGCGTTTCTATTTTTTGCACTTGGTATGATGTAATACTGCACTCCATTTGATCACAATCTCAAATGCGCCGTAATCGATAATTTGGCGAGGGGTTATGACAGTTCCTGGACAAAAATGGGTTAGAGTAAAGCAATTTGAGGGAGTGAGTTGCGTGGTTGAATGAGTTGGAGCGTCATTTACGGTAATAATGATCGGTAACGTGGCCATGTCTTACGAAAGATTCATCAAGCATTTTCTTCCTTAATCGCACAGCTTGTAACAGAAATGCGCCAGCAGTATAGAATAGTCTGTAGCAGGCCTGAACACAAAGGTGTTCTGTATAACCTACAAAAATTTTCTTGTGGTAGGAGGTGAAAAAATGTGTAACTCGACTAACCGTAGCCGTTTTTAATCTCTTTTCAAATGTGATAAGGAAAATGAGTATGCAGGCGCGCAGTCAAAAAAATTGGTGGTGAAGATCTCGCCCTCCTATTAAACCCCCAGCAGGCGCTCATAAACACTCAAAATCATATATTGGTAAGTTATTGCGGCAAGTGCAAAATTGAGCAGCACCTCACGTCTTCCCAGGGCAGCACCATTATCTACTGGCAACAGGGGCGCACGAAAAGTGGAAACTTTTCCCTCCCCTTAAAATTCTTATGCGTCAATTAATTATAAAACGTTAACTATAATTATGATTTTATTTCTTAGTATTTGAAATTAGAAAAGTTAGGCCTACAGAGCTCATACTAAAACCAGTTAAAAAGTTTCGAAAAATCTTGCATAGTGTGTAAAAATTCTAGTGACGTCATTGCTCAAGAATAATCTTCGCCCTGTCAACACTGAGCCACTTTTGTTAAACCCCCTAACCCACCCAAATAAACTTTGGTCGCGTCCCTGAGCGGCACTTCCGAAACGGGTGAAAATGCACGTTGTTCTAAACACGACTTGAAGGTTTTCACATAAACGGAAGAGATGACACAAACTAACAATAGCTTTGCTGTAATTCTATTTTTGAAGCTTGTAATACATACAACTGCACCATTTTTCTATAGTCTACACATTGTGCAAGAAAGTAATTGAAGTGTCGCTTGGTTTTGTCGAGTTTTCAGATGCTGAATTAGCTTAAGTTACCATATCTATCTGCATTACATAGATTCAGTTCTACAGCAGAAATATAGCCTGATTAAATTCAAGTCAAATTCTTATTTTACGCCCAGAAGTAAATAGCAGCTACCGCATTACAGTACGAGATCAGATCACTGTACAAGCTTCGTTTTGCTGACTGACTGTACAACGCAGCCTAAACTTTGTTTTGCTTTATTTGATGCGACAATAAGCTGGTCGTTATTTCAACGCAAATTGACGTAATCGATAAGTATTGGCGGCACGTATACGATAACACGTTGCGGTGGCTGGGTTGCTGCTCTGCAGCTTTAATAAGCAATGCAGTTGCTGCAATGGACCAGACGTTTATTTTCAAAAATTCCAGCGCTGTGTTGTGATTTGGAAACTGCAAAGTAGCTCTGGATTACGCGGGCTATGATTGGTGTCGCTGTCAGTCGAGTCTAAAGCAGGGGTCGTCAACTTTTTTACAATTGAGAACTGCCTTAAGAGCTCTGAGTAATGAAAAAGTGTTGCTTCAGAACTGGCCTGCGGGCGATTGATGTGATCTTCGTCTGGTATCGTGTTTGTGACCCCTACTCTAGGGTGTGAATCATTAACAAACTTAGAGTTTTTGCTGCAACCATGGGCGTATGAGCTCAAACCAATTTGGGGGGGCACCAAATTTTTGCCCGAAAAATTTGTCACTGCAATAACATCTCCAAAAAAAAAAAAAAGGTCATCGCCTGTTTCGCTGCACCTTTTCCATCATTTTCGGCCTAAATCTGTCACCAAACGTGAGGCCAAACATCTGATGACCTTTTTTTTTTTTGGGAGATGTTATTGCGGTGACAAATTTTTCGGGCAAAATATGAAGACACTTACTCAAATTGCCCGAAAAATCAAAAATTGCCCAAAATTTTACAAGCAGGGGGGGCCAGTGCCCCCCCGGACCCCCCACTTCCTACGCCTATGGCTGCAACCCGCATCAGAAGAATTTGTGGGGGGCGCGCTTAACATGGGACAAACGACAAATTTTGAGACACACTCAAATTACCCAAAAACTCCACTCTAATAAAAACCTAAATCCGTGCCCACAATTTTACTTTTGGTAAATATTTTTGAGCAAATGTTTGTATTTTAGTTTATGTAAGTAATGGCGCTATCTGTGGTGGCATAGGCTACAAGCCAGTCGCCAAGATGGTTCTGGAGAGCAACCCCCCAAAAAAGGTTTTTCTATTCCAAGTTTTTTACCTGATTTTTCAGGGCTCTTCTATGATGAGAAAAAGCTGAAAAGAGATGTTATTAAAAACTTAAACTACATTTATTTCACATTTTAATTCAAAGTACTCTACAATGAATTGCGTACAAATGTTTCTCTAAGACTTCATGACAAAAATTTTGTAAGGAGTGAACACAAGTCTAGTTTAGTATTGTAATGAATTGCACTATCATACAACAAAATGGCATTGCGACAAGCTCACTTGTTACGCGTTTGCTTAGCCTGCGCTAAGTTAATCGTTTCGCATGTGAATATTATATTAAAGAACCTAGAAGAATGTGAGATGGAAGCAAGTTATGCATTATCTGACTGCTATAATAGGTTCTACGTCAAGGCTACTAAGAATGATAAACTTCCGTAATTACTGCGAAAGAATCTTTCAAATGATATTCAATATTTAGCCTTTATTTTGTTTAAACTCCCAGCGTTGTCAAGTAGTTGTCATCGCCTTCGTTACATCAAGGACGCTGACGCCAGAAAACCGACGCGATGTTGTAGTAACCGAGGCGGTGGTGTAGTGGTTAGAGCGTCTGCTTCGCGGTCGGTAGACTTAGGATTCATTCCCCATGTCGAGTCATACCAAAAGACTTTAAAAAATGATATTCACAGCTTCCCTGCTTAGCGCTCGGTCTTTATGGAGATGTTGATGTTAAGGAGGTTGTTAAGGTTATGGTTAAGGAGGTTATGGAGATGTTAAGGAGGTTATGGAGAACAAGCCGGCAAGTTCGCTTGTTGTGTCCTTGGGCAAGGCACTTAACGAAACGCCTCGGAAATGGCAACTCCTAAGCGAGTGCGGACGTCCCAACATTCTCGAGATAGCGATGCAATTCGCTTTCTCGAGAATATACGATAAACATGGACAATACAATACAAAAAAGGCCTTCGATTTATGCAAAACGCTGTACAATTTTGCGGTGTCCAAATTCATCTCAGTTATCCCAAGGAAACAAGCTGAAGCTTTTGCTGCAATAGCTGGAGCAGCGTTGGCGCGGGCACCAGTATTTCATAGATTTGATGAAATCACGCAATGCTGTAACGTATAATTTAGAGACATGTGTTGAAATTACATTACATTAAACGTGTTTAATTACTTTTAGACATGTTCAATTTATCGGCTGAAGAAATTAGAATTTGCTCGGCTGAAGAAGTTTATGTTTATTTTGCGTATCCCACGGCTGGGGTGTGCAACCCTTTATGCAGGCAGGCCAATTTCAAACATCTTGAAACTTTCGCGGGCCAGTCAGAAATTGTAATTCATATTGTTTTTACGCGCAAATTAGCTTCGAAGCAGTGGCTGGTGACAGTTTTTACCCACTTAAATAAAGTTCTTTTTTTGGAGACATTATTTCAAAGAATCATGTGCGCCAAGTTTTTTGGACCTTTGTTGGAAAGATCGGCTTTTCCAAGATTAAATCGATGGGTTTGTCACTCAAAGCCACGAAATTTCACGTTGCGCACCGCATTTGGAAACCTTTCTGCGGGCCACAAAATTCCACAGATTGCAAACTCCTGATCTACTGTACAGCCTACCGGTATATTCTTGATATGCAACGTACTGATCAGCAGTTACAAGAACATGAAAGAGATATTTTTACTGGACTACGCTTGGAGAATAACATTTTGCAAGTTTTGCAACAGGTGAGAGAGGACGGTAAGGTACAGTTCAAATAAGTTTGACTTAGACCAGGGTTGCCAGCAGAATATTTCAAAAAGAAACAAATTGATTGAAAAGGTAACAAACCTATAAAATAAAGTGAATATGTTAATTTAATTAATAAAAAACATGTATTTACTCACTTACTTTTTAAAATATTAAAAAGAACGTGCATTTCACTTGTACTTACATCTCACTAGCGACTGACATATATTGGCTGGCACTGGCAGTGCAAGCACCGTTCGTGGTTAGCCCAAAACAAAACATGTTTTATACGAAAACAGAATAAGTTCAAACCATTTTAAAACCGTCTCAACTGTAATTCAAGTAATGATGCTTAAGCTTTGAACTCGTCTAGCTATTAAGCAAAAAATAGCCTCATGGATTGAAATTAAGCAGGGATAAAGTTTTGAACATATTTTTTAAAGAAATGATCATGTATTTTATTTTAGGCAGAGCAAAATTTATAACTGTTTCCAAAAAGCTTGTTTTCACATATTTCTTCAAAACGTCGTATTTCAAGCAGCTAGGTTTAGGGAGGACAAAACAGAAGTTTGCTTTTGATAAGATTATTTACACGCCACACACAATCATACTCAAGAAGCCGATTATAGAAAAAAATACAAAAGATCTAGCTCTAAAATTTGCTTGTAAGCAAAAGCAAAGGACCTCTACTCTAGCGAAGGGCAAGAGATAAAAATGTGAAGGGCTTAGCGTCAGAGTATCATCAAGGTCCGGAACTTCATCAGATGTTCAAATCTCCAAGATCATTCAATTCTCTATCCTTAAGCGATTTGGCTCTGAAAAGTGCCTTGTGTACTTGAGGGTCCCTTGGATAGGTAAGCCCTGCACAAACTAGGAAAAAAAAGTCAAAAACAGCCATAAAAAGCTGCTATGGTTTCGTCAGCTTCCACTTGGTCTTTACGTCAAAGCACATGCTTCCCGTAGCTTGCAGGGTGTTTTACCTGCCATTCAGAAAAGCTTTGTCTACCTATATAAATTCTATCTAAAATTACTATAAATACTACCTATACTTGTACTATCTAAAAAATCTTTGTTCTACCTATATAAATACAAGTGCCACTGTGTTAGTCGGCACGTAGGGCGAACATCTCAACTACTGCACGATTGCATCAAGCAAAATATTCCTAAATGTTTAAAACAAACAATTGACCCGTCGACACTGATCTTAACCAGACAGATTGTGCAAACGAAATGACATTAAACCGGACTGTGACCCTGCCATTGGTAAGCATCTTTTTGAAAATGAACAATGTGCATTAAACTAGGGCAACAAACGATCTTCAATCCTCGCCACAACTCGCAGCTTTTTCCACCTTAATCTGTTTATATCAAGATTCAGCGCTCAGTGTTATGCGGACAGAAAGAGTTTGTTTACACTCACAGATTGTTTCCATAATTGCAGTGTTCTTATTTGGCCTCTAGCTGCGCTTTTTCCAGTATTTCGCTACAGCGAAGTCCCATTCTTTGGCGCGCTTTACTATGCTCGTGCTATCATCGGCTTGTCTTCATTGCCTACCATCCAAATTAAGCAAATAAAAACAACTTACTCACTCTAGCTTTTCCGTTTTTGACGCGATAACGCCACTGATGAGATCGTCATGAGAAGCTCATGGCTAAGCAGCCTTTTTTAAAGCTGTATAAAAATTTTGTACCGCCAACAAAATTTTTATTTCTTTGCGCAAAACTCAAGTTCTAGCCTGCCTTTCATAGAAGTCAAAAACTCAAATCTAGCTATGCCTCTCATAGAACTCACAATTACCTATCAATATGTTTCCTCACTGGCGTCAAATGGCATATCAAAAAATTGTTTTTCAATTGTTCATTCAACCCCATCCTCCCCTTTCCAAAAAGTAGATATAGTAAGAAAAGTCATTAGCTTGACCGGTTATCCTTCTCCAAGTGATTTCTATCACAGACGTGTGGCCGAAAAAACAAGGAAAAAGTAAGATTTTTCTGGCGTCAGCAAGACCGCAACCAGAATATTGATTGGAGAAGGAAATGATATTCACTAGAAACAATAAAAAGATTCTAGCTTCAGGGGTTTCTCTCAATCTTGGCTGTGTGCTTTTTGTGGGCTATAATATGAAAATTCCGGGGAGCACACGTCTCTTCTGTCTCTACTCCCCTGCACTTTATCGCCATGTTAAAAATTTCGCGTACGGCGTCTCTCGATACTGGTTTTCGAACCATGTTTGAAGTTTCATAGCAAACCGACCTAGAACTTTTGAGGGGAGCACAATATATAGGCCCGTTAAAAATTTTGTGGACCAGTCAGAGTTTGTATGCCAAACTTTTTCTGCGCCTAAGCAAGCTTTGGTAGTTGCATTTTAAATCCAAAAAAAAAGTGAAGACCTTTTTTATGAGATCTACATTTTCGAAGCGAGATATTCGGCCTACGCGTATTTCATCCAATTTTTACATCGAGATCTTTTCTTTGAAGATCGATTTCTCGAAGCTCAACCTGGTACACAAAGCAATCCTTCAATCAGCCATTTTTCTCCTTCAAAACAAATGTGACAAAGCTTAACCTAATGGTAAGCGACATTAGATTATGCGTAATTGAGAAAAGTCAAAAGAATAAGGTAGAACCGGCCATGAATAAACATTATTTTTGGTTGCCCAGAAACGGTACAATGTAAGGTATGAAAAGCCAAGAGCTTTTACTTTGTGAGTTCTAAAGAATAGATGAAGCTTAGTCAGGTGTAATAACAATATCGTTACAATGTGCTAAACTGCTGCTGTTTCGAGTGATCGACTCAGGCTAGAGATTAGCAGATGAGTTTATATAGATTTTGTTGTGAGTAGTAGTTGTATAAAAAGACCAAGTACAGTATATACTTCGTGAGATGAAGCACACGTTGTGATTGCCTCCTAAAGTAAATTGTACAATGAGAAGCCGTCATGCACTGACGTTTTTCTGCGCAACATAAAACGTCGTTATTGTTGCTCTATGGTTAAGTCACCAGTTTCATGGTCACGGAAATCTTTGCGGTTTTAGCAATGACACCGCTCCTAGGGCGGAAGGAAGTAGGGAGGCGTGCCATACAGCTCTTCACAACTCTACCATGTTCAGTGAAAAAGAAAAATAAGAATGCTATAGCAAACAACATTTTTCACAGCTAACAAGTTGATTCCTTTTAAACCGAACTAATATAGGTAAAGTCGCCTGTTTATTAAGTGCCCTAAAGCTTCAAACTAAAATGGCAGTTTACATTACTCGCTCTGTCGAAACAGTTCCTTTTTTTCCTTTGATAAAAGCGTGGTTGCACGCGCATGCCATCTTCGTCACAAAAATTCCCTAAACTGTTCCTTTCAGCTCTTCACTTATAAAGACCACCAAAGCAGAAGTTAACAACAGAAAGACCGGCGCGGTTGCTGGAGCCTATGTTTCGCAGTCTGTAGATGTGAGTTCGAATCCCCGGTTGAGTTATAACAATGATTTTAAGAAAGATGTGTTCAGCATTGGCGGCAACGTGGAGAATGAATATGAAACAATTCAAAACTTAATGAGGCATGTTTAAAATATGTCTTGGTGTCAAAAAAAAGGCCTCGATATCTGAAGTAGCAGAAACAAAAGTTATTGCCAGCTATTAGATTAAAAAGTTGTTATCATATTTCAAGAAAGCGACTCAGTTCACTCAAAAAGTAAAAGATGTACCGCGTAGGTGAAGCTATTATAAAGAACTTATTAGGCTGTATCAAAAAATGTTAAAGCTTACGGGAAGAAGCTGCTGCAGGTATTTTAACTTGGGACAACAATCTAAAGTAGATCTATGCACAAAAATCTTGTTGGTGGTACAGAATTTTAATATAGCTCTAAAAAAGCTGTTTGAGCCATCAGCTTTTCATGACGCTCTATCATAGCGGTATCGCGTCAAAAGGGAAGCTATGGAATAAGTAAGTTTTTCATGGATAAAATTTTTGAATAAATTTTGGATAAATTTTTAGATAAAAATTTTACCCATAAAACACTTACTCATTCTAATTCTTGTAATACTGTTTTATTGACCCCAGTTTGAGAGTCTCAGTGTCAGGGGAGATAATGCCTCAGCCCCAAGCCGTAGGCATGCAGCGATAATGACAAGGAAACAATACACGAGTTATTCATGCTTGTCTTCATTTCTGATAACCTATAAAAATTTTACCGTTTGCGGTTGCTTATGATACATATAGATTCCTCAGAAACGTCGATTTTAAGCGAAATGTTTTTTCAGCAAGCCTATGTAAAACAAGGCGACGAACCGAATCTGAACCCGAAGCAATAACCGGTATAAACCGTTTATTTTTCCCGAACCCGAACCTCTAAACCACAATTATATGAAGTATTGAAACTGAAACGATTAAAACAAATTTTGCTGAACCTGAGCCTAAACCGGAACGTTATTATTTAAACGGTTCCATTAGTTCCGCAGATCCATTCAGAAAACTGGCAGCCATTACTGTCTAAAACAGCGTTTCCCAAACTATGGGTCGCGGCCCACTGGTGGGTCGTGGATGCAATTTCAGTGGGTCGCGAAAGTCATTCGAAGTTTAAATTAATGCATGCTTTGTCTCAAATAATTTAAATGAAAACTAGCGTCTTAATTATATGTTTTGTTTTCACTGTACTTTTTTCCAAGTACTTTGAAGATCATGTAGAATTTTGTGGGACTCAAAAATTTGTGTTTTGAAAAGTAGGTCGTGACTTGAAAAAGTTTGGGAACCGCTGGCCTAAGATGGTGTACGGACTGCCTGAAACCAAACAGTTGGCTTACGATTCAAAAAATTGCGATAAGTAAACGAAGTTTGATTTGGTTTAGTGCAAGAAAGCAAAATAAAATTCAAATTTCACTGTTAACAAAGCTCTTGCTGTCGTCGCCTATCCTTAAGCGTTGTTTGGTTACCATATAATTTGTTTCTTTCAGGTTAAATCTTGTCACTTATTATAGAGACCGGAGCGGGACCGTTTATATTCCCCGACTTTTCCTCATCTGTTCTCACGTTTTTTGTGTGTAACATAAATTAAATATATCTTCGTAAAAATATGGACTTCTAAACAAGTTTATATTAGAAGTTTTTTGTTTGAAGGTTTAACTCTAATAAATACCGTTTTAATGAATTTTTTAAACTTCAATTAAAGCATTTGAAAGTGGGTTACTGGCTTTTACCGCTATGCTTTTGAATATGAATTGTATTGCTGTAACTGAGAACGTGGCAGACAGGCGTTGGCATTTACAGACGCAGTAATGGAATTCGAGCAAAGCATAAACGAAATCAAGTTTTGGAATTTTCAAACTGAGGCCTTGTTCATCTATTTCTTGCCTTGTTTATTTCAAATATTTGCGTTAGACATCGCAAAGAAATGAACGACGGGCTGAGACTAAGGTTTTGCTTTCACAGAGCTTGTTTAGCGTTCTACAGAGCTACAGTTGTTTCGGCAATCGAAAGAAAGCAACAATTTACTTGCAGAATGTAAGAGAAATTCTTGGTAATATTGCTGAGACATAGTTTGCTCTTAAAGTAATTGTATTTTAGATGCGTTTTTGAGCCAGGGTTTTATCTTTTAAGCTCGCAAAAAAGCGACAGTGGCGCTAAATCTTAAGGCAATTTTTCTTATCGGCTTCGAAGTTTACGAAGCCGGAAATTCGCTTTAATTGATTTGTATGACCTTTATTGAATTTACACATCTTGTTAGAATCCTCTAGTTACAGTTTTCAATTTAAAATTTTTAAAAGAGGTAGTCGAGAACATGAGAATTTGGGTCGGGGCAGTAATGCGGGACAGCAATAACTAAATTAAAACAAGTAATAAAGTAGTTGTACTGGTGACGAAGCGAAATGTAAATTCCGTGGGTAAATGATCATCATCTGGTTCGAAAATAAATAATGCATCTTTTGAGACTGGAAAGCTGCATCCCCGATTCGTGTTCAAAAGTCATAAAAACATTATCTCAAGATCGTTTTTGACACCAGTGGCGGGCCCTTCTCCCCCTTGTCCCGGAGATGGACTAATGAGCTGAGGGTGCTGGTGGAAGAAAGTACAATTGATATCACATCAAAGGCTTTGAAAATGTTATTTCCAGATCTCCTTCGAAGCGCTTAGCAAAAGCACCGTTTCATTTAAACAGCGTTAAAAGCTGTGAAGACCTTTATGCCTTGTTATACTGAAGTCAAGCACAGCTTCACCATTCGCTAGTCACTCGTAAGATGCTTGTTCTATTTTGGCTCAATCGCGAGTCGCGCGCCAGTTAAGCCAAAACAACAAGCAAAGATTTAAGCTACGCTTGGTCTCAATGTAGGCCAGACTTCGGGGTGTGCACCGTAGCCTGTTGCAATTCAGAAAGATGGTTCGTTTTCACTAAGCATTGAAGCAGCAGTATTTACGTGCAGTGTTCCTGTAGTAGTTCAAACGAGCGGAAGCGTATTTACTGTAACCTTTTATCTAAACATGATCAGGTATTATACAATGTTCTTGCGTGCTATGTACCAGAAATGAGATCACCAGCTGTTACCTTGTGGCTGTCAGCTACTGTAGTTAATCACGTTTTTCTTTCGTTATCCATAACATCATCTTGTCAGGTGTAAGACAAACCATAAAGGTTTATTGCTGTTTTTACATATTTCTAAAATTGCATGATGCCATCAGTCGTTGCTTCATGGATTAAATCTTTTCATGTGATCAGTGTCAATTCAGCTTACGACATAATGACGTCATTTTCGTCGCTCTTTCGTTACCATGGCAATCATGTCGTACGTAATGCGTCGAATCCTGATGTGATTTCTGTTGAAATGTCGTACACGGATTTACAGCTTTTCGTCTTTGTACCATCAATGTTGGCTTTTCTGGCCGCAGTGGCGCTGATAGTGCTCGCCGGGATAACACTGTCACTTCTCTACAAAGTATTTTTTGTTCCGATGGAGAGAATCAAACGACTGGGTTCAATCGGGTAAGTTGATTAAAAGCAAGGTTTGGATAAATTGTGGCGTAGAACTCCCTACTCTGCCTCATCGCTGAGGGGCGGCGCATTTAGGGATACAACTAACCTACCATTACGTATTTGCTCGAAAACCCCACCGGATTGTCCTTCAATTGGAACTCCCAGTCATGTGCTTGTAAGAGGATCTAGTTACTCCAATGCAGTGTAAAGCATTAAGCATCATTTCAATTTTTTTGCCAATGACAAGCTTATTAATTAAGATTGTGCTATTGGGGATGATAAAGTCCCTCTAATTGCAATCATCACTGAGTGAACGAACCAATTTATAAATAAAAAGTGAAAAACGATTCTCATGGATGTATTTAGCGGAAAGTTATGGGGTGTACAAAATTTTCATCTGAATTAACTTTGGTGATGACTTTTAGAAACCACTCTGAATTTAAATAAGATATTCCGAAGTATATGCTAAGGTTAAGCTTATGTGAAAACCTTTTCTATTAGGCTCTTAGATATTTGATTATAAGCGATGTTTTGATAAGTCTATCTACGGGTAATTGTCCCTTTTGGTGTCCCAGATACTTGCTAGACACTCCCTGATTACATCCATAACTATCGGTTGTACATTTGTGGCTAGGTCGTACCTGTTCAGACGGTTGGGTTGGGTAGAAGCGCCGTTTCATTTCAGCAATGATTGCATGGGAGCGCATTCAAACCTCATGAAGACGGCATTGTTGTGTCTTCGGAATAGGATTTTTCATTTGATTATGCTTGTTTGGCCGATTTTAACCAGCCATAAACCTATTGAAAGTAACACCAGCCAGTTCAAACGCAGTATTGAAACCTGGCAACTCCAAAGCAGGCCTGGAAAATTCGCCTCACACAGAACGCCACCGTCGTTGTACTGCGGGTGTAGAGGATAAAAATGCGATAAATAAACTCCTTGTCATCCAGTCGATTGGGCAAGATTGTATTTATCGATTGGTACGGGAAAGAAAAGAAGTTGGTCAAATGCTCAAAGAGTTTTACAGCAATCCTTTGCAGAGGATTATTGGAGTGTAGTATCTTGTAGCATTGCCGAGAGGTTTAAAAAATCCTGACCTCGTACGTAAAGCCAATGGTTTCGTAACAAGATCTGTTGACTTGCTTGTTAAAATCCGAGAGGACAAGCGAGATAAAACAAAAAGCTGCTATCGGGAAAAAAGGAAAAGTTCTCAGTCAAAAAATCTTCAGGTTTTTAATTAAAGCCTAAAAGCAAAAGCAATTTCATCCCAAAATTCCAAAAGCAAATTAATTTTAGATTTGGAACTGTTTCCTGTCTTTTACCCACGAAGAGTCAGTTGTAGTGTGTCGTTAGCAATACAGTAGCGGCTTTGAAAGAGCGTGGTTGTAGGTGCACTGGCACAGTCCTTTAACACTTCTCAAGTTTGAAACCCTGTAAATGCAGTTAGTCACAAAGTTCCATTAATGTTACCGCACAAATATCGTTTGGCGTGGGACAAGAAAATAATTAGGGCGAGGCCTACTTTTTTCGTTTGTCATCACGCCGTGACAGATCATCAGAAATGTTGCAAGCCCAAAATTTTGGGTAACTCTCAATCCTTCTTTCCTTTGGCAACGAAGCCACGTATCGTTATTTCACAAATTTTTGGTTAGATATATTAACGGCGAAGCTGGATCTATTTCAAAGAAAGACCTTGCCAATATGATTCGGAAGAGGCGGAAAATAGGAGACGATTTACCTCCCGTTTATCCGAACGGCTGGTTCCGACTCTTGGATAGCCATCAACTTAGACCAGGAGAAGTAAAAGAAGTTTGCGCAATGGGTAAGATATTTTTTCTAGAATTTTGTAATTTTTAACAAAATTTTTCTCAAAAATGATATAAACACTTTTCTGTAAAAATTTTTATCATTTTCATGAAATACTATGGGGTGCCAATTGCCAAGTACGTGATCTTTCCTTTCCAAAGACAAATGGCATTGCAAGCAAAACATTTTTCTTTTCCAAAGACAAAGCGTATTGGAAGCAAAACTCGTCCCTTTCTAAAGGTAAATACCATTGCAAGCAAAACATTGTTAAATAGCGTTCATTGTAAAGTAGCGCCACTTTTAAATTATTGCTGCTTGCGAAACACGAACGTTTCCGAACATGTCGTGAGCGGTGAGTGTCGGTTTACTATGACATGTTCTGGCTATTTATAGATAGGCCTAGGCTTCGCAGTTAACCGAATGTCGGCGCTTCCAAATTACCACGAACATTTTGGAACATATTTAGCATATTTTGGAACATATTTAGCACGAAGCGCTTTTTTTCACGTAACTCTATTTTCAAACGGCCATTCACCAAGTTTTATTTGCAATGTGATTTGTGTTGGGAAAGAAATGTCTTTGTTGGGAAAGTAATACTGTCTGATATGTCTTTGGAAAGGACAAATGTTTCCGTTGCAGTACGATATGTTTCAATCTCTGCAAAATTTTTCTTTACCACCTACTTTACAATTGGCACCTCATAAAAATCTTTGAAATTTTTTATTTAAATTAAGTAATATTTTTGCTGTTACGGTACTGAAAATACACGTAGAGATTGGAGATCACGTAGTATATTTACAGTCGAAATCGTAAGATACTATTGTGTTGCACGAAAAGCCACGTCAAATTGAAGCCTACAGCTCAGGATTAGACTGTTTGAGAAACGGGTAACTTCAATATATTTTCAGAGCAACATTTGCATTATCACCGTTGTTGCGTATGCACTCATCTTTAAGTACGCTTTATGCAATTTTGTCACGATTATGAGTGTATGGTTTTGTACCCTTAAAAAATGGAAGAGTATGTGTTTTTATTTACTTGCTGATAACCAAAAACATAAAAGAAAACGAAATGCTTCCTTCGAGTTCTCATCCCCTTTACTGAATAACGTCTGATCGAAGGCATTTATTTAATCCCTGGCTATCATTTGGTCAATTCGACCCTAATTGCCTCTTTGAAAAGTTACTATTTTAAAATCGTTTGCAGTTGGGTTACAAAGCTTCTTGATTGAAATTTTATTGTCATACTATCGCCCAAAAAAACCATCACAGCTCGTGCTCATCGTCTAATAAAAAGGCAGCACCGTGTAGTAGCGAAGGAAAAATGACCCCGAGCTGTTTGATCGGTACGAAAAGAATAAATGTAGGGTTATGTGGGGAGAGGATTGAATTCATTAAAAGCAAGATGTTAATAGTTTGATGCTACTGCAAATTCAATGAGTAGGCTTGCTTGCCTAATTTTGTTTCTTAAAACCTTCAATATTTCCAGGAAAATTGTTTTCTTCGTTTATTACGTGCCAAGTACGCAAAATATAGTCAGGTTCATCGCGAAACCAATTTTAAACAGCAACTCAGAATTTGGGTCAATTTGAGAGTTAAACAACATTTCGTCTGCGGGTTAACGCTTGTTATTTCTGCTTAACTTTCACTGTGTACAGATTGATATGGAAAAGAGCCACTGATCTTACCAGTTCTAGTTTCGTTTTTGCTGTTTCCAGGTCACGCGTTGAACAGGCGTAATTTCTGAAACAAAAATGCAAACACAATAAAATTTAGTGCAGTGTCGCTTAGAATAGGCCAACTCAACGAATTAGTAGGAACAATGATATTTTAGAGTCTACGCATAATGCGCCATTCCCTAAATGTTTTGCTACAAACAATAAACATGAAAAAGACAACAAAAAAATGAAAAGAAAAAAATTATTTTTTCTTTATCTAATATAAGCCAATGATGCCTTTGTTGTTCTGTCACGATACAGCGGTAAAAGTCAAAGCATCCCGAATTTGCCGACGCGGAAAATGAGAGAATTATCTTTTGTCCTGTTATCAAAAAAAACTTTTTTGGTATTTCTGATTGCAAAACACCACCATTTATCAATTGTAATAATTTGTATCCCTGGATCAGGGGCGTACGCATAAATTGCTTGAGGGGTTGAGACATCTGTTTTTGAAGATCAGCGAACAATTAACAAAGTGCTCAAAATTGTGCAGAAATAGGCAGTGTTGACCTTTTTCTCGAAGATCGATGTCGGCGATGGTATAAATTGTGCCTAGGTATACGGTTCTGACCTTTTTTTCGGAGATTGAGCGTTCACAGCGCTAAATTTGAGCAAATGCTTGTTGCTGTTGCAATCATGGCAGCTGACAATCGCGTTGCACGATTTCCTGAAGGGAACGCAAGGATAATTTTTGGCAAATAATTGTTGAAATAGACATTTTACTGTTCGCGAGGGGGTGCGCACATAGGAGCCCCCTCTGCGTATCCCAGTGCACTGGACTCGTCAACTAAATTAAGCGCATGAAGACATTCGGGTAGATGTTGAGATTCTACCGGGACGTTTTCTCGTAGACGAGATAGGGCGCGGTGATGTGGCATCTTTTCGGCAAACTACACACGCCCTGTTGCCTGATAAATCCACTAGCTTGAGCATGATATGGTTTTGATTGATTTAAGTAACCGCTACAGCAGCCGCGATTTGATGTTCATGGTGTTGTGGTTGCTTGAAGCGGAGCCTTGCCTATCGACGAATCTTTCAATGAAACGAGCGTTTTGTCATCTCAGTCATGTTTTTACGCAATGTCTTACGCCAGAGTCTTTGTTAGGCTCGGTAAGGACGTTATCATTATTGGTTTGCAGGTTTTTCATTGAGCAAAAGCACTCTTTGTGCATCGAGAAATTGTGGTAATCTGTCGAGCTGCCTCAAAACATAAGTGCAAGATCGATGAGAACGAGAAAGGCTTATAAAGCTATGCGTTATTCTTTGCCAAAACTAGCAGCAACTTGCTGTAATTCACAGTGTTTCAAATTCAGCAGAAATCTTTTCTCAGCACAAATACATCGGTGGCAAGCCAAAGCTAAGATCTGCGATTACTGCCACTAATGAGAACGATCCTAAACGCTTGCAGCAAAGCAGCTTTTTTCCAAAGCTATAGCAAAATATTTGAAACCACACAAAATTTACTCGGTAATGACAAAAAAAAATATGACCTGAGGCAGAAAGCGATTGCAGCGAAAAAAGCTTAAATGTATAGAATTTCAGTTCCGAGTGAATTGCTGTTTTGTGACAGTGGAGTTGTTATTCTGATGCCATTGCCGACCTTCAGTCACGTGTTGATTACAAATTAGTAAATTTTAAATTAAACGCCTCACAAGCACGTGACTTGACCAACTGAAGGTACTTTTCAGTTTCTTAAAGAGGAAGTTGGTGAAAAGCCCCGCTGATATGTTTTTTCCACGCAAGCTGAAAAAATTTTGTCTAAAATTGCTTAGTTTGGAAAGTTAATGAATGGCAGGGAGAAGAAATAATGTACTAGGAAAAACAAAATTTTTTTCCTGAGAATTGGAGTGTAAAATGAGTTCATTCTTTTTCTCACCACTTATTCCTTAAACAAAGCGTTAAATTTTGGTTTAAAAAAACAAATAACGTAGCAAAACATTCGCAATCATTGAGCATTAGAAAAAAGGAGAGCTTGGGATATTGGGCAGTGTCCTTACATTTTGGAAATTAGTTGTCATCCGTGATCAGCATTGCAACCGGCAAAGCCGTAGTCTGAAGAAAAGGCATGAGCTTAAAAGCAAATTAAAGTTTAGCTCAGGCAACCCTGCGGACCATGAGTAGAGCTCATGCAACGTTTCAAGCGCTAATTTTGCAGACTTTTCAAGATATGTGTGCTGCGCTCTGCTGTTAACGGGCAGCGGCACGATTCATTTTTAAGTGACTACTTCAAGCGTAAAAAGTAGGCGTGCCAGTGCAGATTCCGTTGCGCAATTTCGCAGCAATCCAAATGAAGGGGAATTCTTTTTTCAGTTTTTGTTTTAAAATATGTCTGGAATGCAAAAAGTGGTGAAACTTCTCATTTTATCACTTTTAAATATTAGTGGGATTTCCATTGTTAATTAAATAAAATTACCCTATACGAAGACATTGTTTCAACGTAAGGCAGCAACAATGACGTCACATGATAAGCGAGATTTTTATTGGTGTGATGTAACGTTGATATAAGAGGATCCGGAAATAGCGTAATTGTTTCCAGTAAATGATTTGTAAATGATGTAAATAATTTGGCTCACAGGAAGTCGTGAAAAGATCTTCAACGTGATTTGGCAATTAAAGATGTCCCCAATACATACTCTGCCATACGCAGTTGCATCTTTTCAGCCTATCGTCAACCAAGGCTTTTATGATTACATCTTGGAGCTACACTAATAATAAGTGAAATAATGTTTTTTGGAGAAGGGACACTGGATCGATAAAAAGTTTAGTCTCCCTTTTAAAATAGATTTTCAGAAAATTTCGTGGGTGAGCCGTAGAAATGCGAATCCCTCGACTCCCTAAAGTATTCTTGTATTCGAATAAATGCTTTTTAAACACATCTCAATATTTTAGCAAAACGGTCTGATACTACTTCGAGTTGGCTCAGTGTTTTCCAAAACTATTATAGCTTTCACGCCAGCTCTGTTTTGATCATTTTTGAACCTTCCAAGAGCAGTGGAAAAAATTCTCCCGACTCAAACCCTCTGAACTCATTAAATTTTTTTCTAAACTCCTCTTGTTATGCGGCACACTTTTTTCTTTAAGAGACTGGCTTGTTTGCAAAAAATTAAAGATAAACTTCCTTCTTCTCTTAGTAAAGCTCAACCCCGTTGCTTTCCAAGACCCGACAGCACTGATTTTGTCGATGGTGTCATTGGGATGAGGCGTTCTGCCATGGTCACCTTCCAAGAAAAGGCCATCAATCAAAAAAAGGAACGGAAAAAAATTTTATCACAATTTCATCTCGAAAAAAGGTCTTCAACTTAAAAAAACGCGACAAAAATAATTTCAATGAAAGTTGTTTTTCGAAATAAAAGGTCGTCATCCTTTAACAAATCCAACGCTGCCACCCTTTTCTTTTTCGCAACTTGTCAGCAAGCCACTGGGCTTCGTTTCAATGCGTATTTTTGATTGCAGGCGAACATTTTGCCGTTTTTCGTTCTCAATCTGGAAAAGTAGGGATTTTGGATGCTTACTGTCCTCACATGGGCGGGAACTTGGCAGTCGGCGGAAGGGTGAAAGGCGAGTGCCTTGAGTGTCCTTTCCATGGCTGGGTATTTGACCAAGAAGGGACGTGTGTTGATATCCCATATTCTGATAAAGGTAAGCCCTTTTGTTTTCGCTGTAAAAATGTTGGTGCTACTATAGCGTGAGGTCTACCGACATAAGTCACCTACCGAGATGCAGGGTGAGCTCTACCGCTTGACTCGCACCTACCGAGGTGCAAACCGCGTGAAATTTGGGTTAGGGTTAGAATCACTGCCTTAACCCTTGTGTGTGGAATGTATGTGTGGTGTTTGGGTAGTAAGTGTGTAGCTATAGTGTAGCTATAGAGTGGTAAGGGATAAATAATTCAGTGGTAGACCTCATGCGATCATAGTAACCGGAGGTAGATCTCACGTTATAGTGTGGTAGACCTCACGCTATAGTAGCAATAAAATGTTTTCAAGATTAGATCCGAACAACTTGTGTTCAGACCCGCTTCGGAAGCATCGGTACCAACAATACAACGCCTTTACACAGTCAGCGAAATGTCTTCTCTATGCTTGCTTGGGCTTTATCGCGCCGACAATGTTAACTTTCTTTGCTAAGCTAAACTAATACAGCCATTTGTAGAAATATAATTTGACTAATATAATCACTTTTTTAGTATTTTCCGAAAACATCTCGGAAAAAACGTTTTTGGTTTATTTAAGAAGTTAAATAGTGTAATTAGTGGTCCTTTACCTTATTGATCCATTTATTCTCTAACAGTAACCTCCAACTCAAAAAGGCGTGATATGCACTTGACTAAGGCTGCCTTCGCACAGAGCGGTTTTCGCTATCAGGAATGAGACTGATATTCAGAACAGATTTTGAGACGAGGTTTCGCTGCTTGATACTGAGTGCAAACAGTGCGACTATCTCGGTATCAAACAGCGAAACCTCGTCTCAAGACCTGCTCTAAATATCCGTAAGGAGTTTTATTCCGTACCGAAACCGCTGAGGCGAACGTCGCCTAAGGCAGCTAGTTTGGCTACGAAACGACGGTGTTAATCATTGAAGTTGTGTTTTAACTGGATGCGATATTAAAGTGCAGATAAGCTATTTAGTACCAATGCATTTATAATTTCTTTCAACACATTCTTGCGCAGTTCCCAGTTTTGCAAAAACGAAGTCTTGGCCAAGTAAAGAGTTGAATGGCACTATTTTCGTGTGGTACCATTGTGACGGAGTAGCTCCAGAGTGGGAAATTCCTGAAATCAGCCAAATTACAGATGGAACACTAACATATAAAGGGAGAGTGGAACATCACGTGAATTCGCATATTCAGGTAAGCCCAGTTGTTTGTACATTTCTTCTCACGAAAAGCCTAAACTTTATTTTATTTAATGAATGTCATTTTCCTAGAACGTCTAGTTCTTTTTGTGAGTTTTAAATTAGTTGACTCCTTTCCAATAAAAACAAACTTCTAATTAGGATCTTAAACATTTTGCATATATTTTTGTTAGGGGAGGCGTTGTCTCTGTAGTTTTAAAAGCTGAAGTTAAATTACACCAAAATACTGTCATGTTGAGCCATTCGCTGGCAAAGGTGCTGCTAACTTTATGGCAAAGTTTTTTTGTTTCGTTGTTTTGTTACTTTTGCAATGGCATGATTGAGTTATGTCTCAGCGACCAAAGCAAAAGTCAAATTAGAACCCGAGAATAGAAACTAGGCGCTGGTAATATAGAAAAATATTTAAATCAATTCTTCTTAACCAGCAGGCCGCAAAGTCCTTTCAAGAAGGCAGCGAATCATTTTAAAACGTTACAGTTTTCCGGTTTCTAACTGAACGTTTTCTTAAATATTAGCAAATTCTCTGCAATTTTCCATCGATTATATCAAGTTTCCGTTAGCAGCAAATCGCATGCCTTGCGAATATTTTGCTTCTGTCTGCTATCTCAATGTTTTTTCTTGACGTTTGCTGCACCATTTCAACTCAAGGACAACGTCAGTAAAAGTCGGTCATCAGTTGAAAAAATTGGGGAAGTTCTGATTTAAATGTTCGAAAACGTTTATCTATTAGTTCCAGTAGTTGCCCAGATAAAAGCCTTTGTTTTTTGTTTTTGCTTGCTTTTGAAAATGAAATATTAGGCAGTTTTAGGTACTTTTTAATTTCCAAGGGGTTTTATTGCAAAACAGTTTAAATTGTGGCACACTGCCTAAGTTTTGTTCGGCTATATATTTTAATTGATAAATAACTGTGATATAATTGCTGAGCGCCAAGGAGGAGATTTGCAAATACCATTTTTAAATCTTTGACATGACGGGACAGGGGTAGCGAGCCGAAGTCTACCGATTGTAAAGGTGCCATAAGTCGAATATCACCAATACTTTCTTTCATATTATATTTTCTTTTTTGTCATTTCTTGGTCAAAGAACCTTATCAAACAATATTTAGGCCATAGACTTGGCGTCTGGGTAGGTTGTGCAAACACACATTGCCGGCGATTTCTATGTACCTATCTCAGAAGTGCAAATAGATTGACTCCGTTCTGTTTGGTTGACTGCAGATCGTATAAAGGCGTTATCAAGCGTGAAAAGGTAACTCCAAATATTAAGACTGTGATCAAATATTGATTGTTATCATATGTGACAAACTAAATCGGGATAGAAATGTCTTAAAAGATGCTGAAGGAAGATATGATTTTGACTTCGATACTGGCTTGTCAAATTGGGATAGAAGTAGGTTTGGTACAGGATTTTTTTAAAGGCATTACCTAAAATTTTGTTTCAAAATTCCTGAACAAAAATTTTAAAATTTGTGGGATATTGTACACTGACTCCAAAAAAAATCTTGAGAACGAAATTGAAAAATCTACGCGAAGTACATTATACTAAATGGTGTGATGCTTGGTTATGTTTTTATAAGCGGCGAGAAGAGTAGGTACTGCAATGTCAAGTCGGTGCCGTGCACTCCCCTTCTTTAAGATAAAACCACTTGAAACTATCAATATAATATTAGAGCTCTCCCGGATATCCAATAATTATCTGGTATCCGGCACTTTTTGTACTGTGAGGTATTCGGTCGGATAGTAAGTGCTATTTGGCTGGATACCAGGATGATAATTGGGCAAGAGTATTTATAATTGTGCGTGCAGTTTACATTTTGGCATAAAATGCGATGAGTAACAAAGCAGTCAACGTAGCCCAGTTTTGCGCCTCAAACAGAGGGCTGGTCCCAAAAACCACGTTTAAGTCTAGGCTTATATTCAATCAATTATTTCTAGAATTGCAGTGAATTTGGTTGGGAAGTGAAGTCTTGCTTCTGCTTGAGTTGCTTAAACGTTTAAATGCAAAAGTTTATTTTAAACTAATAAAAAGGTCAACCAGCGAAATTAAAAACCTAAAATATAGTAACTCGTAAAAATGTAAAAAAGAGAAAAACTGTGAAATAAATTTCACAAAGATTTTCCTGGATGCGTTACAGCAAAAAGTAAAAACCCAAACCGTATTATTTAGAAATTAATTTTAAGCAAAATTTCAAAAGGAAAAGTTTTCGTAAAAAAATTTTCCTTCTACCAAAAACTGCAAAACTCCATGAAGAGTGAGCTTTACATAAGTCGGGGATTATTGGAAGCCTACTCCTTGAATACAGCGTAAGCTTTGAATTAAAGTTGTGCGACCATGAGCTCATCTAGGCCAAAATTAGGTCTACATCTAACCGAAAGCACACGGGACACAGATCAAGAGAAAAATAAAAAAATGATAATAGGGAGCTAAATTTTCGAGAAATTATGTGCGTTGTAAAAAAGATACGTTTGATTCAACTTACCAAAAATCAATCCACTTTTTCTGTGCATTGTTTGCATTGTGAGGGGCATTAAATTGCTTTGACTGCAACTTATAATTTTTTAATGCGATCTTCTGGTTTAAGACATTGGGGAGATGGGTGCGGTTCATTTTGTTCCTTAACTTCGAGCTTTGCTACGTTTCATAAAAAGCTTGCACTTTTTATGAAATATCTATCAGCGATTGCCGTAAGAAAAGGAATTGGCTTCATCGCAAATCAATCAAAAATGGTTTTACAAGTAATTTTGCTAAAGAATTGATGGTGGCTTAAAACTGTCAATCACGAAATTTATGGCACAAACCTTTCTTTTTTTTTAAAATCAGTGCAATACCGATTACACTTCTCTGCTTTAGGCAAAGCACTCGCACAAAACTTAAAATATAAGACTGCCGTTAAACCTATAGTTATAGATATTTACAATTTCTTATAATAAAAACCAGTAATTTTGCGTTGTTTGGAGTCAAGGAATTTCTGTTATCGCTTTAACTTCGACCCGCAGAACTAAAGTTACTTCAAAATGATAACTAAAGTTACTTCAAAATCAAAATGTATAGTTACTTCAAAATGATAGCCCCAGACTGCATTGTAAAAATGAAGAGCACAAGTATTTTAACATTATTTGTTCCATCCTCATGTAAATTGCGATCAAAATTCAAAATGTTACTTATGAATTTAACCTTCCACTTTTTTGCTAGGGGTGAAGTTTGCAAAAATCACCAAATTTAAAAGGTATCAAATCCCGATGTCAACTGGTTGAAATAAAAAACAATTAAAAAGAAGCAAAATATTTGTTAAAGATGGAAACACATTGAAAGGGTGGTGTTTGAAAAAAATGATACGCAAAACTTATACGATATAATAAGAACTATCCAGATGCCGGATGTCTAGCATCCGGAAAATTTGCTAACCGACACTCCTCAGCTTAAAATAACTGTTTCAGGCAAATGGCTCTGACTTAGGTACATCAGTTTTCTTTCATCTTCTCTTCATAACTACTGAACAATAACTGGTTGTGCCACACTACCAGGTCAAGACTTCTGCTAGCCTCCTTTGGTCAGTTTGACCATGGGTTTGGGCATCCTTTAGATTAATACTAAATAAGAAAAATAAATTACTAGTAAATGAATAATGAAAAGAAAGAGTCAAGTTGCTATTCTGCTGAAGCATCGTCATTCGTGACAGTGAAGCCGTATACGGAAAAGGCGTTGTCTGGCACACAAGTCACACTGATGAGAGAGTGTGATGGTAATTGTGCCTTGATGCTGAGCAGTAGAGTCTTAGAACTAATAGTTAAAAGCTAGATTTAATACCACGATTTTAGATTGCATTTATATACTTATAACCGTAAGTATAAATAGCACAGGGTAATCACCAAAAAAATAAATAAATCTCGAACACCCCCTAAAGACAGTTTGAGAGAAAGACTCCTGTCTTTGATCCTCCACTGCTATAAGTATCACAAGCCTTTTGAGTAGTGTTTGCAAACGCAAGTTAAGTTTCTGCTCCTTCCAAGGCTGCTTTACGACAATATTTGTTTTGTCAGTTAAAATGACAATGAATTAGTCACACTGTTTTTATAATTCACAATAGCATCACGCCAGATGTTCAAAAGAAACAAAATGTAGTGATGTTTCATGGCCTATGAATATAATCGCGATAATCTATAAACTCCTTTGTTCAGGGCACAACCAGGTTTTTTGTGAGGGGGAAGAAGCATAACCCAGAAAATATTTTGCTTGCGTCGAAAATCGAAATAAATCTCTTTTGGAGTTTCTAAAAAAGAGAATTCTTTCGATTTTTCTTTCTCAGTTTTTGAACCTCTTGGAAAGGGTTTCTTTAAATTTTCCAGGCGAGGACGTATCTAAAAAAGTCTTCTTAAATAATGTGGCTAAGAGGCTTTCAGCTTCTTTATTCCTCGTTCGTTTAAATAAAAGAAATTGAAATGGGAATGTTTTGTTTGTTTGCTTCATTGTGCATCCTACTAATGAGCTACTGTTTGTAGGATCTTCCCGAAAATGGATCGGATCAAGCTCATTTAGGTCACCTTCACATTCCTTGCATCACAGCCGGCAATGATTTGTCAAAGCAGTTCGAATCACTTCTTAACATAGCCCGGCACATATTCAAGGTACGTGAAACTTTGTTCTGCTCTTTGATAAAACAAACAAATCGATTCAAGGTGCTCTGGACTCAACGGTTTCTCAGTTAAACTTGTTTCGTTGAATCAAAAAGTACTTGAAAGTGCTTTTTCTGGTTGGCACTTTTCTTCGCAAAATACCCTTATCTCATTTAGCTCATTGTGTTCAAGTTTTAGCGAGTTGCAATTGTTTGACGTTGTAGGCGACAAATGCCACCACATTAGCTTATTTACACGCTCATCTTATTAACGTGGGCTTGAGAACTGCATTTTTGCTGAGCGTGTATTATGTAAACTCAACTTGACAATGGTTTCATGACCCGTATGACGTAAGCCAGCAAAATTTAAGTTTGTATCATAAAGCAAAGTTCACAGTAGTCAGGCTAAATGGAACTGACGGTACCGCAAAAATATCATTTGCACATTGAACTATGGTGTAGGATTGATAGTAAAGTAACGGTTACGACCAATGGCGATTTCAAGATTTTTTTATTATTTTTATTTATTTGCCATATTTATCTTCCATTCATGAGAAAGCGAATTGTATCGCTATATTTTGGACGGGACGTCCGCACTCGCTTGGGAGTTGCCATTTTGGTGTCTGGGCCACCTGCGTTCCACATAAAGGCGGGGGCGTCCCGTTAAGTGCCTTGCCCAAGGACACTACAAGCGAACTTGCAATCTTGTTTTCCACATCCTCCCCTAAGTGCCGAGCGCCAAGCAGGGGAGCTGTAGATACCATTTTTTAAAGTCTTTTGTTATGATTCGACAAGGGGATTTAAACTCCAGGTCTATCGACTTCAAAGCGGACGCTCTAACCACTACACCACTATACCATTTTTGAACATTATCCCATCGTGGTTCAACTGCTAATCTGTGGGCCGCTTGCGGTCCATAAACGAAGTTCAAGAGAGGTTTTGAAATAACTGGCAAACTTAAATTTCTCCAGCTAAAGAATTTGGCATTTAAAGTGCTCTCAACTCTTACAAGCATGTGCGTATGTGAAAGTATGTTTTCTGTGATAAAGTAACTTTAAAAAGATTGAGAAAGTGTGTGAAAAAATCAGCGTTTGAAAGAAATTGATCTCCGACAAAACAAAGCCTTCATGTTACTTTGAAAAGCAAATTGTGAGAAAATCAGTTAAAATCAGCGTTTAGAAGAAGTTGGCCCCCAAGGAGAAAAAAAGTCTCATGTAGCTGTCTGTACTAAATTTCCATTGGATCTTCATGGACCTCAGTGAAAGAGCCATTGTTTTAGCAAATTGGCCAGCAAGTTGATCAGTTGGGTGTAAACTGGCCCACTGAATAAAACTAGTGGGACCACACTGCATTAGCCTATGTTGTCTAATAGAAACAAAAAGAATTCAATGCCTGTTTTTAGGCCTATATTGTTAACAATATTCAATAACAATGACTACAAGAACTCTATACCGTTTAATTTCCCCACTATTGCACCCATGAAAACAGAAGTTTAGTGCAATTTTCGGTGCTAGGTTGGCATAGGCTAGGCTGTACTGGTGGTAATGACAACTTTGAAGTAGGCTTGATCACAAATAGCGTTCTGGATAGGCACTGTCAACCTGTTGTTCTGTATAAATAAATGCTCGTTGTGTTTATTTTTTTACAGGCGGAAATGCTTGGATCATCAAAAGAAGAGCCACATGTGTCAAAAATTAAGCTTACACATTCTTTAGAGATTTTTAACAAATGGAAATTTTTGAATTTGGTTTTTAATGTTTATCAAGTAAGCTACCACTAGGTATAAGTAATATACTTGCTTGGAGAGAGAAAGAGACTTTATTTCTGAACCTGGTTTTTGGATAAAAGCCAAGGGCGTAATAAAATTATGCGTTTTTTGAAATTCTAATTTTAAGGATTTTAAAACAATGTCTTTACAGATTGGACCAGGAATGGTGCATTTACATTTCAAAAGCTTTCTTGGAGATGCAGTGTTTGTGCAAAACGTCACTCCCCTTGAACCTCTCCATCAAGTAATGACTCACAAATTGTACGCAACCTGGAAGATTCCACTATGGATTGCCAGGATGATGTTGCTTGCTGAAGCAATTCAGGTACCATCTACATTAGTACTACTGGTATATTCAGAAACAAATTATTTGGGGGAGATGGAGGATAAATTAAATCTAATTTTATTGTCAAGCGACATTACAAAAAAATTTGAGCTCAACCTTCTTTAGCGAGGGGGAAGAGCGGAGCATAGGGGAAGATAAACTTTTTGAAAGCGAGAATTTTGGTATCAAACGCAACATGAATGCCTTTTCTGAAACTGACAGTTTTTTCCGAATGCACTTTTCTTTTACTTTTTTTTCTCTGCCTTACAGTTTGGATAGAGTTGTCACCCTTCATCACTACACAATGAAGCCCCCGATTGTTCTTACTTCTACTGCTATTCAACACAATTCAAAAAGAATATCCCAGTTCACATTGAATCCAGAAATACTTTAGGAGAATGCAAATTTGTTTCAGTTTGAGCGTGTCCCTACCCAAAAAGAAGGTACGTCACAACATGATAGCAGTTATGCTGCACCGACAAAATTCTAAACAAACAATCCGTCAATCAATGATTTCATTGTTACTGCACAAGACGATAAACAGACAAACATAGAAAATTTAGAACTGCTCTGATGCGCTGCCCTAAAACATAGGCAAATATTGTAGCCCAGTGGTTTCCAAACTTGATTTATCAATTTAAACTAAAATCCAAGTCTGCAAGTACATGCGACCCTGTTCACTAAAAACCTTTTTTTTCAGAAATCGACTCTTTGAAAGCAATTGGTTTTCCTAAATTTGTTACCCAAATTGTCCCTGATGCTTTTGTATAGGTGACATATTTTTCTTATTTTGAAACGATAGGCAACCCCCAGAAATTTTTGCGCCGCTCGCAGTTTGGGAGGCACTGGTATAGCCCTTATGAAGTAAGCAAATTGTCTTCGTCAAAATCAAAAACTAGCATACACCACAACACGAAAGTTTGCTTCAGGATATGAATGGGAAGGAAAGGAACGAGCTCAGATTGTTCGCGAAATCATTTTTTTCCTGCGTGACAGCCACACACTCATGTTTCCAAATCAGCAAATGCAGGTCACAAGATTCAACACGATAAGTCTGGATCTCCCAAGCGGCACGTTTCTGTTTATGTCGAAATGATTTAGGCGTTGTTGTACCCTTTAAGAAAAGCACTTTATGGAAACTTTTCCAACTTTATTGCAGTGAAGCTCATTTTACCTGCAGTAGCCTACCCACAGCTGCGTAAAGATCTTTCTTTCCTCCGTGCGAACAGCGCCTTATTGTACAAACTTGTTAAGCTGAGTAGGCCGCGCTGCTCGAGCTACTGATGTTTTCACACTAAAACCGATGGTTATCGCTTTGAGCTTTACACGGAAACGTAGCCTACCTTTAGTCTATAACGTTTACGATTCTTGTTTGTAGTCGAATAAAGTTTCGTGATACGCACTAAAAATTTAAACACCCTGGTAAAATAAGAGTTGTGCATGCACGAGTATGATTGCTGCCAGCTTCCGATCGCGTATTGTCATTACCTATGGTACTTTCTTAATTTATTTACATGCTATAACCAGGGATGTAGTACTAAAAAAAGAAGTGTGATAAAGCACAATTAGTATGGGAACAAACAGGGTAGAAATATATATCTTCCAGTCCGATAGTGTGGAACAGTGTGGAAATGCCGTTCCAGCACGTTTCCACTTCATTATACCCTTGGCTATAACTACATTGTTGCCTTGGTTGTATCACTAGAGTTATATCAATAAACATTATGACATAATAAAGCTTCTGTTCATTGATGCGTGACTTTGTTTGTCGCAGGTCGACCGTGACGTGATGATATGGAATAACAAGACCTTTCAGCCGCGCCCTAAATTAGTGAAAGAAGACAAATTAATCGCTCAATACAGACGCTGGTTTTCACAATTCTACAATGAAAACAGCCCTAAACTGACCATGAAATCTGAAGGCAACGACTGGTGAAAATGTTCAATTCTTTTTCATGCTAAGTTATTTTTTCAATACTTTTTCGGTGATTTCATGTATTTTGTTTTTCTCTTTAAAGCTTTATGACCTTTCACTTGAAGTTTGTTCCAACCCTAAGATTATAATATTAGTATTATGGCCGTAGTGGTGTATAACTTGATGTATTTTTACCGCGTTATGAAATGAATTTATATGCTTTGCAAATCTGGTAACCAGAAAAAATTGGGAGAATGAGCTTTAGCTTTTTGTATTTCATAATGAGTTCAACAATATTTGAAACTATGCAAATTCAATATTTGTTGGAGGCAGTAGTACCTAATGGCGTATTTAAGGAGGGGAAATAATGGGCAATGCCCTCTTCAAACGGTTTCACAGAAACGAAAAAAGATCCGCTCAAAAACGAGACCAAATCGGGCGAAACCATCACTTTCGAAAACTAGATGGGACAAGTGCACAGTTTGTCTTAATCTCCCCCCCCCCCTCGCAGACGCCCATGTAGGTGACTGAACAATATTAATATAAATTGATTTCACTTAAGTTATTCTGGACATGCGTGGTTAACATATCTGAGAAAGCAACATGCAGAAGTCCATTTTATCTTTAATGCTTAGCTTGAAACAGTGCACACTGTTTCGAACCATCAGATCCATTTTGATAATTTTACACGATCGCTCGGTTCTCTGTAAGATATATTTGATGTCCATGTATAGAAGTATTGCGTGTTTGCCGCAGCTAGATGTTAAAGAGTATAAATCAGAAGTGGGCAATCTTTTACGCTTAGATGGCCGCATTAAATATTACCTTTAATCATATGGCCGCAAAATTCAGCGCCAGATAACCTTTTACAGTCGAAGAGCCATTTGGACCTCTTTTCCACGGCAATAAGAGCCACCATAAGTCTGCTGAACATAATTGTGTTCCAAAAAAAAGGTCTCCAACTGCAACCGGTGGCAATAAACCGAGTATCAACACGTTCAATGAATGCCAAAAGAGCCATTTAATTTAAAACACAATGATAGAGCATTGATACATCATGCCTTACGTATGTAGAAGTTAAAACAATGTATTTATTTACGAAGCCACATATGACCGCACATTTACTATAAAAAGGCCGCCGGTTTCCCACCCCTGGAAAAAATATTTCAACATGTTACACTGTTTGCAGAAATGTAGGTTTGATATGTTTGTCTTATCTGATACGTAACGTGTTTGAAATTGAAACTATTTCGCTCTTGTGACGGGTGTTACGTTTTTATGGCCAGCTTTGAGATTTGGCGTTTTTCTTTGAAGCGATTGTGAGTGATCTCACAAACGCCAAAGCACAACATGTTTAGCTTCACTGTATGTTGGCTAAAAAGGGGTTGGGCAAACTTTTTAGCCAGGGGGGTACATCGACCATTCAAGAGTTGTCCGAAGGGCAGTGCTTAAAATTTTGAAATACCTGCATACAATGCCGGTGGCTGGTTGAAGGATGTATATGCCTAATTTCGGATTTTGAAAATGACGGTCTACAAAAAAAATGTCGTCATCGTCTATTTGAATGCGTCAATTTAACTAAAATGCGTCAATGCGTCAATTCAAACTAAGAATTGCGTCGCACCTACTTTCAATAATAGCATCTATCGTTTTTGTCTCTTTAGTATGGCCAATGTCGCCACCCCTGTCATATTAAATTAGACACAATGGAAGTTTCTACAAGTGTTGGCGGGCCGCACAAAATGCTCGTGCCGGCCGTATGTGGCCCGCGGGCCGTAGTTTGCCCACCCTTGGGCTAAGGCAACTCTGTATGTTGGCTACAGAATTACAGCATTAGGCACAGGCGAAATATCAAAGCGAAGTAAAAATGCAAAAAATTTTTGATTTTTTTACGTGCTCATTTTATTTGAATTTCTGTATCACTAAATTACAGTATTCTTGTTTCATATGGCGCCAATTTTGTATTTATGTTTAGATTAAATTTTTGTGTGTTGCCTGTAAGTATAGCTCATGTAAAAAAATGCTTTGTAATCAGTACCTTTATTATATTTCTTCAATCAACTGTATTATATAATTTATTGCATTAAGGAATATTTTGTTGACTTTAGAGGATAGGCACATGGCAGCGCAATACCCTTTTGCAACACGTGACCATTTGGGTTGCCTTATTGTATGCACATAACCCTTAAATATTAGGAAAAATGAAGAAATTATAAATAATTCTTCCAACAATCAAAGAAAAGTATAATGTCGTAAAGCGATAGGCCCTACTACATTTTTAGCATAGGGCAGTACACTGAGCATTTAATAATGCTTTTCTCCTATTAGCCCATTACAGCCTAGATTTTACCGGAATTATCTATAATGTCACGCCTCTCTTAAGCAAAGGCTACAGCACAAATAGTTGACAATAGAAACCAGGGCTGATTAAGCTAATTGGGAAGCCGGGTGTTCCTTTATCGAAAACGACTTGGTGAATACGATATCCGACCGCATACAAAACACGGCAAAAAGTGTTAATACCACATGTTTTGCCCGATTCGAGAAATCATTTCCAAAAAAATATTTTCACCGCAACGCCAAGCTTCCATTAATCCAGCACTGATTGATTTGTATTATTTACTGTGCTCTTCCTCAATTGCAGAATATTTTATGTTTTTATCGTGTTTCCTTTGCACAACCAGTGCATATTCTATTTTGGGTGCCACATATACATTAACTGAGAAATGACTTGCTTGTTTAACCTACCATTCATTGACGGATCCGACCTGCTAAAGGGAGGATTACGGCCTACCTCCAGGTGCAAAGATAATACAAATAATTTTTATTACCTTTTCAAATTTGGTAGATACCTCTTGAACATGGAGTGACAATATTTTTGATTGCGATTTACCGCTTTCGCACTCCACTTTCCTGTAAATAATTCTTAGGTCCGCTAGAGCTCCACTGCGAGGTTGATCATGTTTTCCGTCAAATTGTTACGAATAAAGTCAATAATTTCATGCCATGGTGTGTTGAAATCTTTAAGTTAGAACTAAGTTAGTTTCAATGCTTTCTAGGCGTAGCTATCCTGCATACTGAAGGACCTGAAATATTTCTAACCTTTTATGCTTATAAAGTTTTGTAGTCAGCTTGCATTTTTATTTTCCGATAGCGGAAAAACCTTAACTATAGTGCTCAAGGACTGGAACAAGTTCTGTGCAAAATCACAAGGGATCTCCTTCTTCTGAAAGAGAATTGGAGCGTTTGAGAATTTCGTGCAAAATAGCATTACATCACAGACACATGCGCTGATGTATCGAGAATATTTGAAAGGAGTGTGGCAATGACCTTTTTTTTAGATCAAATTGTAAGTTTGCAACTAACATCAAAGCCCAAATAGGAGACGTCACAATGCTTTTCACTAAATTCACCAATGGTCACATGGCAGATTTTTGCATTATAAAAGATTTGACTGCGTCTGGATAATTAAGTAGCCTAGCAACATTTAAAAAAAAAACAGCTTATTTTAGTTTATCAAAGTGACTTCTGGTTTCCATATCCGTTGTCTACTAGGGGTAGAGCCATATTAAACAGAGGCTTTCAGGCACTTTCAATAAAAAGAACTCTAATCAAGGGGCAATCCACGAATTCTCCAGGTATTGCAGCATGGGGCGAGCAACCTGACTCCAAATGCGGCCCGTGGAAGGATGAAGAATGTGACTTGTTACCAAGTTCACAGATTCAATTTTTAGGTCGACACCTTTGAAATTTAGTTTTTTTGAGGCCGTCCTAGTAAGTTAGCCTTCCATGCAAAAAAAAGGTCTTCAGGCATTTTTATTGTTATTGTTGAATATCCGACTACTTCCTTGGGACGAGAAAAGGCGGAAGATCATAGAGCCCCAGCAGTCGATGAACACCATAAGGCCTAGGCCAGAGATCGTAAATAGGTAAGGGGTGACCAAAGAACGAGTGGTGTAAAGTGTCTTTGAAGGAATCAACAGAATAAAATAAGTGTCCTGAGTCAGATGACCGCAGACTCTACATGAAGGATTTCCAATTCTGCAGATTTTAGAGAGATGAAAGTACAACAGAAGGCTGTGTTCCTGGTAGCCACGACCGCAGAGGACGTAGCGAGCGCGACGAGAAACCATAATTTCTTCAATGGAAACTGAACGAGCTTTTGTGTCAAAAGATTTTTATGAGACCGTACTCTTATAGTCGGAGAGAAGAGATGAGCGGATACGAGAAGAGAGAGGAGATAGACTACTGGTGACTGTAGTGGCTCAAGAAGCATACCTCGTCCGACCAGCTCATCGGTCCTGTCATTACTCAAAGGAAATAAGTAACTGGGGACCCATTGCAGCGCAACAGAAATAGAAGGAGAGAGGACGGATAGTTCTTGTCATATGAGCCAGAAAGTGCAAGGAAAAAAAAGACGGAAAGGAAAGTGTAGCCAAAACATAGCGAGTGTCAGAGAGAAGGAAAAGAGAGGAGAAATGGAAGATTTGTTAGTGATGCCGGGTTTTGGCTCTATTGGTACTGTTGTTGTTGAATCTCAACCATAAGCATAGTTAGGAGAGTAACAGCACCATGGTACCCCTCTGTTTTTGAACCCAATCAAAAGAATGAAGGCAAATTGGGAAATAAATAGTTTCGATTCTAAAGCCGATCTTTCAAATGTAGAAATCTCATTCCGGTCTTTTTCCGAAGATGGGAAAATAGCCACTTTCGAAGATTGATCTCCGAAAAAAAGTTTTTGAAACGAATTTCGTAGCGTTGCCTCCCCTCCCCCCTAAAAAATATACGTCGAGCAATGCTATTAATTTTGATGGAACAAAATAGCTTTGTTTCCACTGCTGCCTTGCAAAAGTGGGAGCCACATTGTGATCAGGTAGCTTTTTATAGCTATTACCAGTTTTCGTGAAAATTTGTAATTTTTGCCTCAAGCCTGTGTCCAGGCAAAAATATTGCCATATAGCAGGGGTGGCCACACCTGCGGTGATAAAGAACCAAAACCGATAGAGGCCATCATTGAAAGAGCCGCTACACAATCCCTAGTTTATATAAATTGATGCATTTTCCGTCCAGATAGGGCGTGATAGCTTTTTTTTTGAAGACCATCATTTTCAAAGTACAAAATTACGCATTTGCCCCCTTCCACCAGCCCCGAGACTCAACGTGTTGCACTGCAAAATATACACCCTTACACTACATCATTGTTCCCAAATACAACATGAGTCAAAAGAACCGTAGTCAAGGACTTAAAGAGCCGCAGTTTGGCCACCCCTGCCATATAGTGTCTTTTTCAAATAACGCCATAGATCATGAGGCGTTGAACCTTTAACCTTAAGATAACAAGCTAGCTCTCTATTGCACAAGAATATTTTTTAGTAACCAGGATCTCCCTTGAAGTAGTAGCACCCAAGACGGTTTCGAAGTCTCAGCTTCCAATCGAAAAATTTGTTTCCAATTTAGGAATGTTATCTAAACAACAAAACCTGCGTAATGTTGCCGGAGGCAAACCCCCACTTACATCACAAGCAATAATTCAGCTGTTGATGGTAGTCACATATGGGTGACCACACTATTTTAGGTAATGATGCTCAATAGCCTCGTGGCTTTAGGCATGTGCAACTGCATAGGCCCCACTACTTTGGAAGGGTTTCTTTCGATGCTAAGAATGGCAACGAGCTCAGGCCCTAAAAACCTGTGACACTCTTTTGATTACACAGGCCAACAAAAACAATTTTTGTCTAAAGCCAAGAATGTTGAATCGTTTGGGGGTTAAATCGGGAGCGCTGAGTCTAAAAATGCACTTAGTTTTTGCGAATTGGCTCTAGTTTTGGAGATATTTTTATTTTTATTTTTTTATAATTTTGCTTGAGCACGGTTCATTCTCAAGCATGCGAAGCTTCTTCAATGTATATTACTGGTTTCCCATTCAAAGTTTAGTGTCCATTTACTCCATACAACCTATATGTATATCTATTCGTATAAAAACAAGTCATAATGTTGATGATACCTCGTACATGAAAGTTTGATGCGGTTTGGAGCATTACTATCAGCTAATAACCATAAAATTTACTGCTTACTCCTATCAAAAATTTCTCTTTGTTACGCATATATTCCTTCGTAGAGAAGAGTTATCAGTTTGTTTATTTGTCCTCCCCTGTGAGTTAAAACAACCACGATAAGGTCTAAAGACAGCATATCATTCAGCTAACCAAAGCGCTAGATTTTGTGGATTTAACCCTCAAAAGGCCGCCTCGATTTTGTAACGTAAAAGGCCGTGTGGGGTCAAATTTGACCCCATATTATAATGGACGATAATCCGTTACGTTTTTGAGTTTTTTGCTTGAAACCAATTTGTAGCCTAGGATTAAATCAAAATACTCACCGCAACTACAAACACTTCTTATTATGAAGTCACAATTGTTATCGCTTTTAGTCGAGCTCTTCTCGACACGGCCGGGGTGTTTGTGGCGCTGTGAGCAACGTGTTTCAGAGTGGTTAGACACAACGCAATTAAAATGTGGTATCTTCTGCTAGCCGTCCCTTTCTTATCCCGATCAATCTGTGCGTCGCATCCGAGGGAAACTCACGTGTTTTTTATGTGTCATAACAATGATGTCGTTTATATTATTGATTCAAAACTAAAGAAATGTTAGCAAAATCAATAGTTTTGTTGCAATAAACTAGTAAAGGAATTGTCTGAAGAGTACAAAACATAATCCAAACGTGCAGTTAGTTATTCAGATTCTTCGCCTCCTGCATCTTGAACCTTGCAAGCATTACATATAATGGTGATGCTCATATGATTCTTGCAGGCATACAGTGCACACAATTTACAGATAAATGGGGTCTTTACATCTTTTCTCCTGTTGAATAAATGACAGCGTCCTCTCTTCCCCTCCATGGCTCTGTAGTCTTGATCTTCAGTATTCTGCACTGTGCTTTCATGAGAATCGGGTGCAAACCGGCACAAGATTATACCTTCTTTGATTTTTTTTGAGAGTCTAAGAAACTTGTATCTCTGTGCAGCAAACCGTGTCACCAGATGTCGTGCAATACTGAGCAGATATTCTTTTCGTTTTAGTTTCATGTGTCTATGTTATTTGCGCATGTTGTGCGCATACACAACAAATGCATTTACTAAAGCAACGTTTGCCACTCCGTAGAACATCGCCATGGTCCATCTTTGGATAGCTCGCTGTACAGTGTATCGAGCGCACATTTGGTCCAAAGTGTCCACAGCGCCTTTGGTTTTATTGTAATATTCAATAATCTCAGGGTTCCCTGTGTCGTCGCATATAGCAGCATCATGATGAAGCGTTGAAAGGAGGACAACTGACTTGTTGTTTCTGGGAACATATGGCACCAAGGTCAGTTCCTTAGTAAATACAAAAAAAGAAGAATATTCTGGACGTTGCCTAGCAGGTTTGAATTCCGTTGGAATTTCCCTTTTGTTTTGCTTCATTGTTCCAACCAGTGTCAAACTTCTGTTTTTTAGACAAATGGATAAATCGACAGATGTCAAAAAATTATCTGTTGTCACATTTCGCCCACCTTGCTAACCGGAAATTGATTGAACAAACGTGCAGACGACATCACTTGCTAATCCAAGAGCTATTTCATTGTTTTCTTTTCCTAAGTATACTTTTGCATTCATCATATACTTCGTTGCACAGTCGCACATCACCCAAATTTTTATTCCATACTTGCTTGGTTTTTTAGGCATGTACTGCCGAAAGGCACATCTTCATTGGAGAGAAAGTAACTGTTCGTCTATGCAAACCGCAGTACCTACCAAGTACACTGATTTACATATTTCAACAAGCCTATCCCATATTTTGCGAAATGCTGCCAATTTATCATTCAAACGCCGCACAGCTCTAGTTGCTTTATCGTCAAATCTCATCATGGATAATAGAAACCAAAAACGATTTTTTCCCATGACTGCAGGAAAAATTAATCTTCCTGTGCCATCCATTTTATACAAGGACTCGAAATTTTTATGTAAAGACTCGAATACTTCTCCATAAATCACTAAGCCTATTACAGCACGGATCTGATCCAAAGTTGCCCCATGCATATCAACTCAGTTTTTCACGACTGCCATCGAAGTTCACGAGGTATTCTTGTATTTTCTGGTTGGTGTGGCAATGAATAATATTTAAGATATTCTCACTAATAAATAGAGAAAATGTATCATGTGAAGTATTTGCATTTCGCGCTTGGCCTTTGCAAACAGGAAGACGTAGTATTTTATTTTCTCAACGTGCTCAACCTACTCGAGATGGTATTTTGCTCTATCTAAAGTTTTTGGCTTTACAACTATTTGCATCTTCATGTGTGCTTTTTTCCATTGTTGAATTGTCAGTATCACTCTGATCATGTAGTTCAGTCATATCATCAATGTCGTAAATAGAATCAACATCATCTTCACAGTCTTCCTCTACTTTGTCTTCTTCATTTTCTAAACTTATCTGATTGTTGTCATCAATCTCATCACTGCTTTTGTCATTCAACTTTTCATTCTCGTCGTGCAGGAGCCGAAAAGTTTCCTCTTCCTCTAATTCCGCTCGTCTACACGCCATTTTTTACTCAATTACTTTACTATTTTAACAATAATCCCTAAAAACGACTTATCTAAACAAGAAAAAATTGTAATGTAAAAGGCCGCATGGGGTCAGAATTGACCCCAGTGCAAAATGAAGCAAAAAAAGTAAATGGATAGTTGTTCCTGGCAACAAAAAACATTTTGTCAACCGAGCGTACTATAGTCGTAACAAAGTCAAGAAGTTTGGCGCACCTATGAGACAAAACAGGAAGCTCACAACAAAAACAACAACTCTGGGGTCATATTTGACCCCACGCGGCCTTTTGAGAGTTAAGGACGTAATGAACGATTAATTTCTGCTCTTTGGCGAACTATGTAATGGGTACTATATATTTATTTGCAGCCAAATTTAGTTACATTGTCTTGAATAAAGCTGTACATGAGAAAGTAGTAGCGATGAGCACTAAGCAAAGGCAATGCCGAAACATTCCAGGCGTATTTTGCTACATTTGTGGTGAATATATGATGGCAAAGTACCGATTTAATGTGAGAGATTTTACCAAGAAAGCTTATAAAGCCTACTTTGGCATGAATTTAGGGGACCAAGACAAGTCTTGGGCACCCCACAAGGTGGGCAAACATTGTACAGAACGCTGCGCTTTTGGACCCAAGGCAAAGTCAGTTCGATGCGGTTTGGGGTTCCTATGGTATGGCGTGAGCTCAAAACTCACCATGATAATTGTTATTTTTGCATGGTGGATATGTCTGGATGGAATCAGCAAAAGAAGAAAGATTGGTATTTTTCTAATATTGAGTCTGCTCGACGACCCATACCACATCGCTTTGAAGTTCAATTCCAGTTTTTACTTCCTTACCTGACCTTACTGTAGATGAAATGCTACTGGAAGCGATGGATGATACTGATAGTAGCGACAGTAGTATTAATAGTTCTTCCAGCATAGCTGCTGCAGCATCTTCGCTTAGTGCAAAACCAAAACCCTTTAGTCAAGGCCAACTGAATGATCTAGTTCGTGATCTCGACCTATTCAAGAAATCATTTGAGATTTTGGCATCTCGTCTTAATGAGCATGGTATACTGGATTCGGGAACTAAAATTACATTCTACTGGGATAGGGATGATTTGTTGATTCGTTTTTTCACTATGGAAGATGACTTTGTTTATTGCAACAACATCCAAGGCCTTTTTTCAAAAATGGGTCTTCCAGAGTACAACCCAAATGAATGGAGATTGTTTATAGACAGCTCCAAACGGAGTTTGAAATGTGTGTTACTTCATAATGGCAACAAGTTTGCATGTGTTCCAATCGCACATTCCGCGATTGTTAAAGAACACTATCTGAATGTGAAGATGGTTTTGCAGAACTTCCTTACAGTGAGCACAACTGGACCACATGCTCATGCCATACTTTAAAATGATCAATTTTTTGTAAGGACAGCAAGGGGGTACACCAAGCATCCTTGTTTTCTCTGTTGCTGGGTCAGTCGCACTACTGATCAGCACTGGGTAAAAAAGGATTGGCCGGCACGAGAAGGTCTTGCAGTAGGCGATAAAAATATCATAAATGAGCCACTGGTTAATCGGAATTGCATGATCCTGCCTTTGCTTCACATAAAGTTGGGTCTGATGAAACAATTTGTGAAGGCTCTTGATAAAGATGGTGATTATTTCAATTATATCGCCAAAATCTTTCCTGGTCTCAGCATGGAAAAACTTAAAGCAGGTATTTTTGATGGACCCCAAATTCGCAAACTGATGCAAGATCAAACTTTCACTACTCGTATGACAGTGGCTGAGAGGGGTGCTTGGTGCTCATATGCTTCAGTGATACGAGAGTTTCTAGGTAACACAAAAGCTAGCAACTACTGGAACCTTGTGGATGTGATTTCAAGCTCCTGGTGCAAGAATGAACATCAAATTTCACTATCTATTTAACCATCTAAAGTTTTCTAGCCTATTTTCCATAGAATCTTGGTGATGTTAGCGAGGAACAAGGGGAGAGGCTCCATCAAGACATTAGGACGATGGAAGAAAGATACCAAGGTCGTTGGAACTCTCACATGATGGCAGATTATTGCTGGACATTGATCCGTGATTATACTGAACAAAGCCATAGCTGGAAATCATATAAGTGAACTCTTCTTCAGATTTACCGTTAAAATCCAATGTGATATACTAGTTAATGTTTCTTTGAGTCTATGAACATCCCCATGTAACTGTTTGTTACAGAGGCTGTGTTTTGCAAATGACGAACTGATACAATTCTTTGTAGTTTTTTGTGATGTTGAACATTGCGCGTTAACTATATAACACGCTTTATTCATTCCGTGAATTAAGAGCTTTGCCTATTTTGGCTCAGTAGTCATTCATTTCAGACCAATATGGATCAGTTATACTAAAAACACATTTTTTCATTGACCAGCCCAATATAAATGTGCATTTAAAAGTAGCCCTAATTACGGTAAAAAATAAATAAAAAATTCAAAATATCTCAAAAACTAGAGCCAATCTGCAAAAAATAATTTTGTTTTCGAACTCAGCGCCCCCAATTTACCCTTAAAGCGCTTTCATCTTATATGCCAAAAATTTTTTGTTGGCCTGTGTTTAGTTAGTAAACTCAAATTCATGTTTCATTCTCCACGTTATTCCAAGTACAAAATGACTAACGGAAGATCTATCAATATCATTTTTAAAGTAGGCTTATGGTCACAAGATAAAACTAAACCAAAAAAAAAGCCTATCTATTTCATGCAATCTGTAGTCTGTTCCAGAGGTGGTCAGTAACGAAGCAGTTCTACTTTATTAGATTTTTCAGTAACGAGATACTTACTTGAGTAGTTTCATTTTTTGCTTCTTTGACTTTTACCAGGGTAGGTTAAAAAGAAAGTGATGTTACTTGAGTGGTTATAACTTTTATTAAAAAGATGATACAGATTTCATGTTTGTTCAATTGAAATGTAGTTCACTAGCAGAAAAAAAACAGCTTTGAATTCAAATTTTTAATTTTTGCAAATCTTACATTAAACTGGGCCATTTTTGATTCAAATTATAGAAACCACGTACTACTGTTTAACGTTTACTAGGCAAGGTACGGTGAGTTGACATCAGTGAGCAGGGTTGTCATAAAGCTTCTTGACTATAAAGTTTTTAGCGTCAAAAGCAAATTTAAACATTCTCCAGTGTTTAATTTTTTGCTATTTGTTTTATTTTTCAAGCTGCAAACTAGCTACAGCTCTTGTCAAGATAATAGCCAGTAGAAAGTTATCGGAGGCAATAATACTCTCCAACAAGTTTTATAAAAGCGTTGCTTTTTGCTGGGTTTGTAATACCAATAAAAATGTTTTTCATGAAAGCCTCATCAGCAGATATCTTTAAAATTTGATTAATTCTGCACTGACTTTTGCTAAAACTTTGTGGACTCTCTAAAATAAATGAAAAAAGGTTGTCACCAAACATGCAATCCAAGATATAAAAACTTTGCTTCTTTTTCCGATGTTTTTGGCTTCATTTTTATTTACAAGTAAAAAGACGCTGGTGTCGTCAACTCGCCCAAAGTTGTATGGCTTTTAATCATTACGAAACGCTCTATCAAAAACATAAGACAACAACAAAAAAATATATGAATTGACCATCCAAAAAAAGTTGTAATTAATTTTATTGGAACAATTAAGCCAACGTGTTTGTACTACGGTGTGCTATTTAGGTCTAGATCAGCAAATATTATTTACTTGACATCTGGCGTTCCGCGACAAAAAAGTTTTTCTTTTACTCTCTTCTTATCATAATCTATGACTCCCCCAGAAGAATTCCAAAAGTGATAGTTCATGAAAAAATTGCTCCGAAAAATGTTTTAATCTAAATTACAGAGCGTTATTCAAAAGAAGAACTCTCCCACCTAAATTGAGGTAATTATTTTCGAGAGTTTTCTAACAATATACCTACCCCCTACAATAGCGTGTCTCGAGGCAGACTTTCTTTCATAGTAATGCCACTACATGCACCATAAACGTAAACTTTTAACTTATTCAGCAATGTAAATAAAGCTAGGAATTGGCAGAGACCTTAGCATCGTTAGAAATTCTTTTTCGCTCTCGATGTGGTGTGCGCATTCCTTAATAAGAACCACTGGAGTTGAGAAATACAGAGCAAAACTGCCAAAAATAAAACTACTTTTTACTTTTCTACTTACAGAATCCTTCAAACTCATTTACAAAGATCCAAGTTGTTTAAGCCCCGGCTACTTTTTTACCTTTGTTCAAGTAAAAATACTCATCATTGCTTTGTACTTTCACTTGAGCATTTTTTGTAGTAAGAGACAATACTTTTACTAAGCAGATTTTTAAGCTACTTTGACCACCTCTATCCAGTTCAAACCAAATTCATTCATCAGAAACTGGCGCGTAGCTGTAAACGTAACCGTAACGTCGCTCTAACCGTAACCGGATTCCTTGTGACGCTCGCTTAAACGCGACAAACTGGCGCTGGCAGCTACAGCCACAGGAATGGAATTCAAGCATAAAAGAAAGCATAAACGAAATCAGGTTTTGGAATTTTCGCACCGAGGCCTTGATCATGTATTTCCATGGCTATTTTTATTTCAAGGATTTTCGTGAGACATCATAAAGAAATGAGTGACAGACAGAGACTAACGTTTCGCTTTCAATCAAGCATACTTCCAGAACTAAAGTCGTTTTGGTAATTGAACAAAATCAGCAAGTTAGTTGTAGACTACTAGAGAGATTCTTAATACAGTAGTTCCTGCTTATTAAGCCCGCCTCGGGACCCGACGATTTTGAGCTTGTCAGGTCTCTGCGGGCTTATTAACCAGAGAACAAATTTTTGTCACTTTTATGCGCACAAAAGAGTATGGCCGACTGCACTATGGCTAAAAGTTGCTAAATCTGTCAGTACTTTTCACAACAGTGGCACATAACGATCAATCAATTTTAAAACCTCAAGATTTTTAGACAACTGCGTCTTCACCTCTCTTCGCGATTTTGGAAATACAGTAAAACCCGCCGAGCACAAGGTCTTACATGTATAGTAATGCACTTAGCAGAACTGCAGACAGTGATACTGTTTCGACCTATCAGGTCTCTTCAGTGCAGTTGGTGACCGACAAGAAGTTAAAGGCTTTTAATAAAGCATAGCTTGTGACCACTAAGCTTGTGACCACTAGCTTGTGACCACATAGCTTGTGACCACTACCTATGACCACTAGGCTGTGACAGCACTATTGTTCTAGCAGTTGCTAGACTTAGTGCACCTGCGACAATTGCCACTCATTCACGAGTGATACGGCTTCGCAGAGTACTGGCAGACCTTCCACCAAGTGGATCTAGTATAGATCCTGCAAATGTGGCGGTCTAAGCTATGTTTTATTAAAAGCCTCTAGATTCTTGTCGGTCACCAACTGCACTGCAGAGACCTGATAAGTCGAAACAGTGCAGTTTTGCCAAGTGCATCGCTAGCCTCTTGCATTACTATACATGTAAGACCTTGAATACCAATAGGTACGTATATGGTAATGATCTGCATTTTTTTTGAGGTAAAAGTAGGCGCTTTGGAGAAAGAGAAATTCTATCCCTGTGGTTTTGCCAGTCTTTTAATACTTATAAATAAATTTATAACATGCCGAAATATGAATTAAGCGTCGAAATGGGTGAAAATCTTGAAGCATAGAAAAGCCACTTGGTTGTGTCAAGATGCTTCCTGACTTCGGCAGTTTGCAGAAAACATGTAGTTTAGAGCTCGTCTATAACTCAGTACATTGTGCTCTATCCTGATATTTTGACCTGATTCTAAAGTAGGGGCTAAGTATAGAAAACCAGTTGGTTTTCTATACTTAGCCCCTACTCAAGAATTAGATCAAAACAACACATTTTAAAAAGTTTTCTATTTAAAATGTTTGATGAATAAAGTTTTGATTATTAGCTAGATCGCAAACTTTTAAACTGCTGTGTCTCAATCACTGATATTGCTCGGAAAAGTCTTGAGAGCAGAAAAAAATTGAGGCCGAGGATTCTCAAAAATCTTAACACTGTAAACGAAATAGTTTGGTCACAATAAAATTGCTGATATTTAACATAACCAATGTTTTTGAGATTTTTTCATAGAATTACCTGTAACGCGTTGAGTGAAATGGCTTCGACTGCAACTTTAAGCTAACTGGTGCATTAGCAATATAAACTCTAGTGAAATCAACAGTATTCAAAGGTTAAAAAATACAGCAAAAGTAATTGTTGCTTTCTTTCCTCAGCTCAGCAGCAGTTTAGTCTAAACTTTTTCTCCAAAAAACCTTATATGGGGGTCGGAGCGAATGCATACGTAGGATGTGAACATTGCCTTGGGTCTCGTGGTTTTGCTTTGGGCAGGCGGGAAAAGGGAGAATGAAAAGTGCCATAGCTGAGCGCCTGGTCTCAACCAATATTTACCAATGATTCATATTCTTCTGCCGTTGCTTCTCAGAAAATAATCAATTAAGTTGTTTAGCAGTATCGTCGCGAATAGTGTCAATGATTAGTTTGCTTTCATAATTTTTCTTTGTGGTTCTTAATCACTTATGAAAAAGTGATTTATTCTTTGGAAGCTTTTATTTATTGGTTGGGTGCATTTTTGGGTTAAAAAAATTTTTTGGCGCTAATTTATTGTTGGTTTGGAAGCTTTTTAAAAATTTTATGGGGAGACCGGGGAGGGTTGTCACGATTTTCACAAAAACGCAGAAAATTCTCCTTTTAATACGAGCAAAATATTTGATATCTTTATTGTAAGCAACCAAATTCCTGGCCTACTCAAAGGCATTATTAACAAAATTTTATCGCTTCAGGACTGGTAGCTATTTACAAATTTTGTAGTAGTGGTCGATGTAACAACTCACCCCACAAGCGGGGTGATTTGTTACATAGTACTGGATGTAATATTGCACAGATCAAACGCTTTAACATTAGTAAATTAAAGGGATAAAAGGAATTTCGTGGACAATGTGAAGAGGTTAATTGGCCATTAGATGGGTGGAAAATAACGGTGGTGGGAGGAGGAAGATTAGGGTCAGATGCTTACTAGGCCTATAGCTTCATCAAACTTCAATTTAAGTTTGCTACGATAATTGTCTGCAAGTTATTTGAAAGTTGTGGTAATACAGGGTGGGCCATAAGTCGCGCACCAAAGAATCACGTAAAAGTGTGATAGGAAACAATGTAAAAACAGCGGGGCAAAATATCTTTTCTTTTCCTTGGGTATAAAATACATGTTCTTCCATAGAGTAATGAAACATTGTTTGTATGCATCAGTTACTACAACTTTCAAATTTAATTGCGATCAAAGTTTTTAGTAATGATTTACCTTTAAAAAATTTTTGTTTTAATTTATAGATATGACCTCTAAAATTGACGAACGAGTTGAACTAGTGTTCATGTCTGGTGCTGATGGCGCCACTAATCGATCTGTTGCTGAGAAATTTAACCGAATTTATCCTGATCGTGAGCCCATCTCTCACATGACAGTAGACGTTTGGTATTGAAATTTCGTGAGACTGGTAGTGTTCTAGGCAAACCACGAAGTGGCCCTCCAAGAGTGTCTGACGAAACCCGAATACGCATCATTGAAAAAAGTTAACAGTCCAGAGAAACGATTGCGCATTTGTGATTGTACCAGCGTGTACAACTTGTTTCTCAGTTCATTAGTTAAGCTAGGTTTTAATAAAATAACGTTTATTATATCAGAATTGTTTTAAATGGTTTGGTGCGCAACTTATGGCCCACCCTGTATATTGGAAAACAATCATACAAGCAAAGAACACTAAAAACAAAGCTGTATAATCAAAGAACAATAAAAAACAAAACTATAAAAAGTGATGCACACACAAAAAACAACGAAAAATAAAACTTCAAAAAGTGGTGCAATGTTTTACTCTCAATTTAGTGCTGCTCAATTTTAATTGTTTTTGGAACAGTTTTCGCAAATATAGATCAAGTCAGCACCGCTGCATGCATAATGTGACCATCCTTCACAGTGGCAACATTGAATCCAGGATTCACCTGGTGCTGAATTTGAGTAACTGTCACTACACACAGTGCAGAACCACTCTTCCTTAGCTAATGGTGACGACAGCAAAATCTTTGTTTTGGCTTTCTTCTGTGATCTCACTTTAGTGCGTCTAATAGAATTTAACTTCTCTAACTCCATTTTCTTAGGAGTTGAAGTGATCACTGCTGAGCGACGCTTTTTTGAGGAGCATTTTGATTGCCTTAGTGCAGCTTTTTTAATGTTCGCAACATGCGTGGCGACTTGACCACACCTATGGGTAAATCTTCTTCCTCACAAATATTATCAGCTGTGCAAAATTGCGACCTGTCAGTTGAAGTTGATGGCATATCATTAGTTGCAAGATTGGAGGTTTTCAAAGCTGATAGAAGTTTTGCGTCCTTAGATGATGACGAAGATGCTACTTCACTTGGTGAAGCAAGTGCTGTGCTTATATCAACGGACCCAGGGCTAGCTACCATGTCAGTAATACCGTTCTCTGGATTAGACCTGTCTGTAACTTAAGCTGGAAAAAAATCACTATCCGAAAAGACTTATCGGTCATATGGTACTACTCCACATGCTTTGAAACCATTGTCAATATTTTGGCATGTGGCTGCTGCAGCAAGAGTTTTTTTAATTATTGGTGGAATGTAATATATAGTCATTATTTTTCCAGGATGATTTGTAATCCAGTTATCACAAGCAGTGTTGATATATTTCTTTAACGGACCAAATACAGAACGGTCTAACGGTTGCAGTTTGTGTGAGCAATGAGGGGGCAAAGTCAGCGTAACCACTCCGTTGTCTCTGCAATAATCAATTAAGTCAATCGATAAATGCGAGACATGGTTGTCCAAAATTAGCAAAATTGGTGATTCTTTGCTGCAATTCGTTACTGTGACAAAGTGCTTCATAAAAACCATAAAATCTTCTGTTTTATCCAACCACTAGGCTTCGCAGTTCCAACGCAGCCAACAGGATCATTTGATATGGAATGTTCTCGAAATCGAACTCGAGAAAGCGCAAAGTGATGTGGTATTAGTGTTCCTGTAGCACTCACAGCTACTGCTACAGTTACCAATTGTCCTCTTTCAGCTGAAGCTACAACACCAACTTGCTTTACTCCCTTGCTTGCCACAATACGGTCAGGTCTTTGCACAGTTATGATCCCTATTTCCTCAACATTATAAATTTCATATGGCTTAAATTTATATTTGTCGAGCACCTGAGCCAAATTATCAAAAAAAAATTTACCTTTGTTAAATTAAAACTTGTGGTTCTGGCCAAACTAGTTTCTGGTTTTCTTATAGATAAATCATTATCTCTTTTCATAGATCCACTAAACCAATCAGGCCCTGCACAAGCATTGGCATCCCATAAATGTGCGTAGTTTATTAGTTTTGGCATATTCAAATGCAAGTTGTTCTATTATTCTGGGTGAAAGCCCATGAAACATCTTAGCTGCATTCATGACATAATCTGTCAGTAATTTTTCTTGTTCTTTGGTAAATACAGGACCAGTTGACTTGTAACTCACTGTAGGCATTTGACCTTTCTCTAGCCTTTTGCAAAAACGTTGCAATGTCATGAAGTTTATCTGCAAAAAAAAGTGGATACACGAAGTTGATTTTGGGTTCTACTCCTTTTTAGTATGACCATGGAATCAAATGAAAAAAGATGTCCAAGAACAGATATAATCTGTGATGTTATCACATCAGCTTTTTCAGCACATCACAAAAGATAGCGATGATGTGAATTAGTTGATGTTATAATCAATCCATATACACTTACACCAAAATCTGCTGCTACTTTTCTACTTGATTCTTTGTGTTCTGACTCTTTTTGCTTCAGCTTCATATGCTGTCAGTGGCATAATTCCAAAATTTGTTTTTCTTTTGTGGTATCTTTGCATTCTTTTTATAGTACTTGCAATATTAAGTACGCCAGCTAAAAACACAGTAAACCAGTATTTAAAACAATGAGAAAAATCTACAAAAACAGATGTATATTGATCACCTAGCTACCAAGTTGGTTAATTGTAAATAGTCTGCCAGTATTGCTTGACTACAACAAAAACGTGCAGTTACATTCTAAACCAGAGCATTACTTTGTTACAACTTACAGATACTACCGTACCAGAGCCAGTATTAGTATTTTTATGTACCAGTACCTATCTATTATAGAATAGCCAGTTCGCTATACTTTTAAATGCGAATAAATGAGAAGTAATAAAATCGTCTGAAAAAGTAAACTTACTAAAAATATACGTAGGAATGTTGGGGTAACTTGTTACACAGTGTATCGAGTCTCCCCATCCTCAGTGGCATAAATAAAGCCTAATATTCTCTGGTACATTTGACCAAACTGACTTTACTTCTATTTCTGCTTGAAACTACAATAACCAAACCTCTGAAAAATGCAGTCCGTTCAAACATACGCTAAAATACCTTGAAAGCAGCTAGTTTTGGATAAAATCTTTAAAATTTACTTTTGACATACAAAAATTCTTTTTCTCTCTTGTCTTTCCTTTACCTGGCAGTTTTTATTAAAAATGCTTTTCAAACAAATGAAAATGATGTTAGAAACAGCATAACATTAATTGCAGCGATTTGAAATTTTTTAAGGAAATAATAAGGAGTGTAACAACCCTCCCTTGTAGCATTTCTCCCCGGCATCCCCTGCGAGCCCTGTAACGAATTGCGAAAACATCAAAAGCAAGAAAGAGAAGAGTAAGTTGTGACGCTTTTTTACTCAATGTCAAGCAAATGTATTCGAAAATAGGAAGGTTGCACGCACGTGATCAAACGTCATCAAATTGCGCTTTCGAAAAATCTGGCTGACCAGATTCAGAGATTTTGCATTGAATTGAATAGGAGTGATATCGTTTTTTGCAAATCAAATGAAAAAACGTGACATTTGTTAAATGAACGTTAAATATGTTGTTTTACTGATGTTAAGGAATGAATCTAAAGTCAAAGTAAAATAAGAGGTGCTAAGGTTTGCTTGTTATTGCTAATAGTTGGGCTAATTTTATGGGCTAAACCAGTGGTTCTCAAACTTTTTTCGTTGCGACGCCTTTGCAAAAGTACGCTGAGCTTGCGACGCCCAAGTCATAAAAACAATGCTATTAAAGTTCTATTTAGTAGTATCGCAACACATAATAAAGGAAAGAAAAATCAATGAAGAAACGAAATATCAAAAAGAACAAATGGCTTATCAGTTAGTAATTTGGTTCAAATTTAATGTGACGTGTGAGCTTGTTTATTTCTGCCAAGAACGTAAAACCATGGGATAATCTTTGAAACTACCACCTTCATTTTTCTTTCTACGTCTATTTGTAATTAATATTTAGTTTTAATGACGGCTATGGCAGAAAATCCAGCTTCTCATAAATACGACGTAGCAAAAGGAACAAGTATTCACAATGCTTTTTTTGTCAAAGCTAAGTATTCGTCATTCAATAAAATTAAAAAATTTGTCGGAATGACTGAATTAAACTTCTTTTTTAGGGAATTGTCACAAGTAATATCAATGTTGTTTTCTTTTTCTTCTTCAGTGAAGAAATATGGGATAGGTTGGACGTAAGGGTCGCGAATCCATTTATAGCTTGATAAATCTTCTGGAAAGTACTGTGAAAATGCCATCTGTCCATATGCTAATGTAGTTTCGCAAATCTAAGTTATTTGTGGAAAAAAATCGTCGATTATATTGAAAAGATAAATTCCTCGGCAACCAAGTTCAAAAGGCTTGCAAAATAATATCTCTTCTACCAAGTTGTGGTCAGAGAAGTCAACAAAATACACGTAGCAAATTAGGTGGGCATTTCAACTGCCATCAGTCGCTTCGTCTAATTGCTGGCTGAATTCTCGCTGTTTCATTTGATCGTGAATGTCCAACGCCATGTCACCAATCCGACGACACACGGTATCATTGGATAACGGTACTAATTTGATTTTTCGGCAGCACCTTCTATCATCGTACTTGCAGGATCGATTGCAGCAGGCAGTATTATTTTCTCAGCAATGCTGTGAGATTTTTTACACTTAGCAATTCTGTGTAGTACTTGATGGGATGCTACTAAAGGCTTTGATGGGAATTGCGTAAATTTTGAAATGGTAGATACTTGGCTCTTCACATCATTTAATTTTCAAGCAAAAAAACTTCTGAGTTTACTGGCAAATTGTTGATGTGATGATGCCAGATGTCGTTTAAGTTTGTTCGGCAACATGCTCTCACTGACCAATATCTTGTTGCAAATAACGCACTAAGATTTTTCTTCGCCATTTTGAAAGATAAACTTGAAACCGAAACCCAAATAAGTCTCGCTGTACTTGCGAGACTTCTTTTTAGGCTTATCACTTTTAATCGAAGATTTATGCTTAGCCTGCAACATTAACTTGCTGTTTCCATCCATTTTATAACTGACTTTATACTAAATGAGTTGCGCAATACGCTCTGAGCAATAAAAAAGTTGTAAGCTGAAGTAATGGCTATTACGTAATAAAGAAAACAATTCGAATGCGTGAAGCGTGAGCCGGCGGAAATAGTGCATTACCTGTATTCGGGTATCCACTTCTGCTCTTGATATCAAATATGGCATGTTTACTAAAGTTATAAAGCTGTAGTTTTTGCATTAAAATTTTCCGCTCTTTGCTTATTTGAGTGTAGTTTCGAACAGAATGGCTGTGCGACGCCCTACGAGATTTCAAGCGACGCACCAGGGCGTCGCGACGCACAGTTTGAGAACCACTGGGCTAAACATGTAGGCTTATTTGTAGCCAGCTTCTGTGAGGGTTTCATATTCAATTAATCAGCGTGTTTCGGAATGCTGAGTTTAAGTTAATTGTAATGTGCAACTTATACAGTATATTTAGTGGCATAAGCAATCTGAAAAGTTGAAAACTTAAGTTATGCTGTAGCCTAAATGACAGGGCAGACTTCTGTACCGTTTATCATATGCTGGATTAGTTATTGCTGGATAAAATCAGTAAGTTTTTGAAATTTTTTGTCAATAGTGATTGCAGGTCAGTCATATTGATATGTCAGATGTAATTTTGTGACCTTAACTACTCCTTAAACAATTGTTTGGGCTATTACCTAGGCTGCTGGACCAAGGGTAATGTAAAAATTACGGTACCGATTTATTGATTCATGCGTATGAGCTTATGCTCTGTTTGCATGTCTTTCGTCACACTGAGTTACCACGACAGGTAAACTGCTTGGCCCCACCACCTGTTTGCCACATAAAGATGGAGGCATACCGTTAAATGCCTTGCTCATGGACACAACAAGTAAGCTTGCCGGCAAGCTTACCGTACCGGTAGTAATGATCAGATAAGGGTTGTTTTTGCTAATGTACCGACTGGTATCTAATTAGTATAGTCTATTTTTAAGTGAGGAGCAAATGGTAGTTAGATGGCACTTCTCTTTGGGGCATTTTTTAAAAATTAGCACACTGTGCTAGGCTTATACTAGCCAACTGCAAGACCAAATCTCAACCAAATTGCTTTTTGTCAAATTTATTTGTTTCCGAGGATCCAACTAGCAATAATTCATTCCAAACTTTAATTAATTTTTCATTAGTTTTCAAAATAACCCCAAAAGTTGGTGTTCGCCCTAGTACCTCTCCAGCATAAATTACAGCTTTTGGTCAGCCAGTTTTTTCGCGCGAAATGTGTGACGTCATATGCAACCTTGCTATTGAGCTTATTAAGCGTGGTTTTGGGTATATAAAGCGAGTTTTTCATTACAAGAATAAACGGAGTAAGTACGGACAAGACAATTTTGGGCTTATTAAGAGGGTGGGCTAAATACTGCAATATTGTAGAGACATTGTTCACATTAAAAGTAATCGTATTCTTTATGCGTTTTTGTGCCAGGCTTTATCTTTTAAGCTCTCAAAAAAGCGACAGTAAGACTTTTTAAGCTCTCAAAAGTGCTAAATCTAAGACAATTATTCAGACTGGCTTCGAAGTTTTCAGAGCCAGAAATTTGCTTCAAATAGTTGGTATTTTTTTAATGAATTTGCACATGTTGTTAGAATATGCCGATTTCAGTTTTCAGTTTAAAACTTCTGCGAAGAGGTAGAAGAGAAGATTGGGATTTAGGTTGGAGTGGTAATATGAGGGAGCAATAATTAAAGTAAAACGAGTGATGCAGTACTTGTAATGGTAAAAAAGCAAAATATTGGTTCTGAGGTGAAATGATCGCACCACCTTTTTTCGGAAATAAATTATTCATTTTTTGAAGGACTGAAAGTTGCACCTAATCCATGTTCAAAAGTCAAGAAACCGTTATCTTAAATTTGCTTTTGTCACCAGTGATGGACCCTTTTGCTTTGCCCCAGTGATGGGCTGGTGAGCAGAGCATACGCTTTGCTAGAAGAAAGTGCAACTGGCATCATATTAAAAACTTTAAAAACGGTATTTCCAGATTTCCTGCGTAGCGCTCAATTAAAACACCGCCGCAGTTAAGAGACCCAAAACTGCATAGGCATAAAGGCTGCTCTACCCTGAGGGCAAGCGCAGCTTCACTCTTTGCTTGTTAAATTAAAATCAAAGACTAAAGCCGCCCTTCACTTCAGTGCAGATCAAGCTTAAGTGTATAGCCTGTCTTAATTTGCGGAGCTGGCTGGTTTACATTCAGTATCGAAGCACCGGTTTTTATGAGCAGTGTATCTGTATTTCAAGCATGCGGAAGCGTATTAGCTGCAACCGTTCATTTAAAAATGATGTGGTTTTTATGTAATATTCCGGCATGCTGTATACCAGAAATGAGAATACCAGCCTGTACCTCGTCTGTAGGGTTGCCAACTTTGACAAATTTCAATAAAGGACACTGTGACTAGAGTTGCCAACCGTCCTGTATTTTAAAGGACAATCCTCAATTGGAGACCCTCTGTTCTTATCCGGGTGGGTAATTAGGTGTTGACCTTTTTTTTTTGAAGGCCACCATGTAAAAATACTGCTCGCGGACATGGTGGCCTCCAAAAAAAAAATAAAAAGGTCAACAACCGGTTTTCCATGGGTTGTGCTACACAACCGCGTTTGGACTGTACTTTTGCAAATTTTCTCCGCTCTCGCAGTAAATTTTTTTCAGCTCTACAAATAAAGGACAATTCTAACTTTAATAAAGGACAAGGACGGGGGGTTCAAATAAAGGACTGTCCTTTGAAATAAAGGACGGTTGGCAACCCTACTCGTCTGGCTGTGAGCTGGTGTTGTTAATTACGTTTTTTGACATCGATGACATTATCTTGTTAGGTGTAAAATCTACCGCTAGGATTTATTGCTGTTTGCATGTTTTAAAAATCGCATGATGTCTTCAATTGTTGCTGCATCGATTCATTCTTTTTACATGCTTACTATCAATTCAGCTAATGACATAATGACGTCATTTTCGTCGCTCTTTGCTTTCCGTTGCAGTCACGTCGTACGTAATGCCTCGAATCCTGATGTGATTTCTGTTGAAATGTCGTACACGGATTTACAGCGTTTTGCTTTTGTACAATCAATGTTGGCTTTTCTGGTTGCAGTGGCGTTGATAGTGCTCGCCGGGATAACACTGTCACTTCTCTACAAAGTGTTTTTCGTTCCGATAGAGAGAATCAAACGACTGGGTTCAATCGGGTAAGTTAAGTAAAAACAAGGTTAGGCTTTTTGACCGCATAGAACCCCTTCTCTGATTCATCACCGAGGGAAGTGCATTCAAGGTTACAAATAGATTATACATTTGCTCAATAGCCCTTCTAAATTTTACTTTGATTGGACCGTTCCAGCAATGTGGTTGCGAGGGTTCCTAGTTGTACCTATTTTTAAGTATGGTATGTAGCATTGAGCATCATTTTAACTTTTTCTGCTAATGTCGCTTTCGATGCAGTGTTAATAAAGTTAATGGCATAATAGGGTAAGTAAGTTTTATTTAAAGCTAATTACAACTGAGTGAATAAAGCAATTCATAGATGAAATGTGAATAACCATTTGCCGGAGAGGAGTCAGCCGAAAACTATGAGGAAACAAATTTTTTTGACTGGATTAATTGTAGTGATCACCTATTACAAACCACCACAGAATTTTGATAAGAATTAGAAGAATTTGATAATTTTGATAAGGTTACGCTTAGGTAACAACCATTTCTTGTGAGACACTCACAAATACTGTAAGTTTTGATAAATCGTACTGGGAACAATTGCAGCCATTGCCTCTTTGGATTTTTCGTGGTTACTCTCTGGTCAATCGCTACCACATTTTATTTGCTAGGCCGTACGAGGCAACGGTCGAACAGGTTGGAGAGCCGTTTTAGTGCAAGAATGATTGAATGTGCAAGAGTTCGAATCTCATAATTACTGCATTGTTGTGTGCTTGAAAAAGGCATTTTGTTTGATTATACCTGCTTAGCAGATTTTAACCAGCAGTAGGTTAATTGAAAGTAGTACCAAGCATTTCCAGAGGAATGTTGAAACTGAGAAACTCTAAACCAGGTATAGAAAACTCGTCCAAACCAGGTATAGAACACCGTCGCTGTTTTGCGAGTCTGGCGGATAAAATGCAATAAATAAATTCGTTGTCATTCAGCGTCGATGGGTCAAGACTGTATTTATCGATTGTATTGCAAACAAAAGAATTTGACCAGCCACGGAAAGAGTATTAGGGTACTCCTCTAGACCAGGGCCGGATTAAGCAATGGGCAAACTGGGCAGTTGCCCCGGGCCCCGCGCTTTTTAGCACTATTAACTATTGAATTTAATTGAAATAAATTTATAGCCTTATAACCTACATTACCAGCAAACTTGAACTGAAGAATCAAAATATCTACATACCGGTACAATTATTATTTGTACGAAAAAAATTAAAACTGGCTTTCAATTACAAAGTAACTGTGACGTCACAGTAGAGACCGGTATAATCAGTGATGTATTGCTAAATACTAAAGTAGGTGGACGGTTGGAACTGATTTCAAGCCTTATGGTCTGAGAGACATGCGCAATGGTAAACTTCGCTACAGCGCAAGACGGGAAACATGGACAACATGTAATTGAACTGTTCGCAACAAAGGGTATACTAATTAAAACAACCTTATTTAAATAAAAGTATATTTGAAAACATATTTTAGAAACAATAAAATAAAAAAATTTTGAATATTAATAAAATGTTCCGTTTTCTAAAAAAAGTAAGTTGACGGCGGTCCCCCCTGATCCCCCTCCAATACATCTTTGGGTATAATAGCATTCAAATTAATGGCTGCGAATAACTGTCAAATGTTAGAGCAGTTATAAGAAATCTTAGATGCCACTACAGCCCTCAAGAAAAATTTTGTTAAGTTGTGACAACTGCAACAAGATTTAAGTTGGACGACAATGAAACAAATAAAACCAAATCAGATTCATCGTATTTGAAAAAGAGTATAGATGCCTTAGAAGCAGCCATATTATGTGTTTTATGGCACAAAATCCTTCAAAGGTTTCACAGTACAAGTAAAAGTCTACAGCGTGCTGACATGACTTTAGGAAGTTGCGCAGCACTTTACAATGGAATCGAGAGTTTTTGCCTGCATTTACGGGATGAATTTGATAAAACTGAAAAGGATGGTTTGAAACTCACAACCGATATGCAGAAAACCTACGTGTCTCCAAACAAATGCAACCAAAAAACGAAGAAGACTTTTGAATATGAAGGAGAGGACACTGGATACACTAAAGCTTTGGAAGATGCTCGACAATCCTTTCGTAATGGAACTTACTTTCCAATCATTGATTTATTAATTGCAGAAGTAAGACGAAAATTTGTGTACTGCATATGGCAACAGAATTTTAATTTTTTGCTGAATCTGAACACTTGGGCTATCAGTGATATAGAAAACGCTGCAAGTAAGTCGTTAAAAGTATATGCAAGCAATTTGGATAGCAACTTTCCTTCAGAAGTTGTGCAATTCGCTTTTCATTTACGCTCATCTCCTGATCTTGGTTCAAAGACAAATACTGCGCAAGCACAGATGTCATTTTTGAAAAAGAACTGCTTAATTGAAACTTTTCCAAATGTGGCTTTTTTTCTTCGTGTATATCTGACCTTGCCTGTTGCAAATACGGAAGGTGAACATTCTTTTTCGGCATTGAAAAGAGTGAAAAACTACTTGCGCTCATTTCTAACGCCGGATCACGTCCGTGATTTCTGTATTATAGCCATCGAAAAAGATTCACAAAATCTATGAGCTTTGAGGATATTATTGATAAATTTGCTGCTGCGAAATGCCGAAAACACCAGTTGTAATACATTATTTGCCTTAGTTTTTTTTGTGTTGCACTCTCTGTGTTGTTTATTATATTTTCTGTGTTGTTTATTATATTTTCTGTGTTGTTTATATTTGCCCCGTTAATGAAACAGTGCGAAAATTTTATTCTATATTTAACCATTTAAAATAAATTTCGAAGTAAATTTTAAACAAAATTTAAAAAATTTACGTTTTTTAATAAATCAAAATAACAAATTAGGCTCAACTCTTTGATTAAAATAAATTTTTTTAAATTTATATTTCTATCAAACAAAAACACAAATAACGCAAAAAAATCAATTTTTAGTGTAAAATAAATACTGTACAGTTGAATTAACCCGTTTATATTTCACCCATTTTAAATACCAAGGATTACCTCTGGGACACTTTATTCCCGGAAGGCAAGAGCTTATTATGTCTTCTATCATTAAGATCTACTAAATCAGTGGCTTCCACATATTTTCGAACGCGACCCAAATCTAAGTTGTTTTCGCATTCCATAATTTAGGGGCCCCGCACTCTTATCTGCCCCGGGCCCCGCGATCTCTTAGTCCGGCCCTGCTCTAGACAACGTTAGCCGATATGTAATGTAGCACGTGGTAACATCGGCCGAAGGTTACGAAAATCCTGATCTTATGTACAAAACCCATGAATTTGTAATGTGGTCTGTAGGCTTTCTTGTTGAGAACTAAAAGGAAAAGCGAGATCAATCGAAGAGCTGCTATCGATTGAGGAGGAAATGTTTTCTGTTAAAAAATGTTCAGATTTCTAAATGGGACATTCCTCAGAAACCCAAAAGCAGTTCCAATTTTAGATTTAAGACGGTTTTCTTATCCTTTACTGACCTAAAGCTAGATGTATTCTGTAATACAGTAGTGGCTTATTTTAGGTCAACTGGCACGGTCCTTTAACGCCTCTGAGATTCGAACTCTTGTAAATTCTGTAAGTGACAAAGATTAGTTAATTTTACCTTACAAATACTTTACAGCGCATGACTGGAAAAAAATGAAAGAGACACCAACTTTTGCTTGTCATAACATTGTTATCGATAGTTGGAACTGTCGCAAGCCTAAAATATGGGGTAACTCTCCCTACCCCTTCCTTTGGTTACGACGCCGCGTATCGTTATTTCACAAATTTTTGATTAGATATATTAAAAGCGAAGCTGGGTCTATTTCAAAGAAAGATCTTGCCAATATGATTCGGAAGAGGCGGAAAATAGGAGATGATTTACCTCCTGTTTATCCGAACGGCTGGTTCCGACTCTTGGATAGCCATCAACTTAGACCAGGAGAAGTAAAAGAAGTTTGTGCAATGGGTAAGATGCATGTTTTTTCATCATTTTCATAAACTTTAAAAACACTTCCTCAAAAAGTAATAAAAACAGTTTATTTTCAAAAGTATTATTATTTTCCTAAAAATCTATCAAATTGTTTTTATTTGTCACCAGGCGGCGTCGCCCGGCTGGGGCCCTCCATCAGTAATGATGGGGTTTAGCATTTCGGTTCAACCGGATGGGCCGGCTTCACGCCTGGGGCTTTTGTGTGAGCAGTAGCGAAAAGTGAAATGATTTTTATGGATTTTCAAAATTCTTGCTCACAAAATTGCGATCATCATATTCTCTTTAATCATGACTGGCAATGGTCACAAAGAATCTTGCCTTAAATTGTTGTTAATATTAATACTTGTGAGAGAAAAGGGATTGTACATATTACAACTGATTTGTAGCGACAAATACCACCAGGCCTATTACTTCACAGTTTCATTCCTGTAAATGCATCAATCACTTCTGGGTCTTCCCACTACTATGAATTTACGTCTCTTTGTGAAATGAACGGATGAAAGTTTGTGAAATTATTTATTTGTAAGTAGGCACAATCTCAATTTATTAGCTCAGAGGCCGGAATTACGAGTTTATGAAATCCTAAATATGAGGGAAATCAACAGAAAAAATACGTTTGTAGGTCTTTACTACATCACTGTGAGAAATGAAAGTCGCCAAATATAAGTGCAGTCGTATCAATAAGGGGACATTTTTTCTTGAAAATAGGTCGTAAGACCAACGGGATGATTGTATGCAATATATTTGGAAAGAGGTAGCCCATTTTTCTCAATTCCGCACCATGGTTCACAGGTTCAGTCAAGAAACTTGGCGTCACAAACGTCATTACGAGTGTGTTGCACCTTGCTGTGAATAGGCTAACAACCAAATCACTTGTTTCTGTAATCGTAAAACAAAAGCCTTAAAGTCCGTATCCCCAACTTTAACTTTGTGCTTCTGTGCTTATTTGAAAGAACAGATAGAATTTGTGAAATGATAGTGATTTTGTGAGTTAGGGTAATCGGGATTAAGAGCAATGCCCCTATGTATAGTAATTTTTTGTTACTGCTCTCAGAAATGTTAAGTGAAGGTGGCGCGGCAGGCTAAACCGATATTTCTAACCCGATACAAATGACTGGTAGGTAGCCTTGTAGAACGACTCCGGCAGAGCACCAATTAAAAGGCAGTAACGTTTAGCTAGGGAGAAAATTATCCCAAGCAGTTTGATGAGTGCAAGTAGAAAACAAATGTAGGTTTATGCAGGGATGGGATTAAATTTATAGAAATGTAAAAACATTATAGCTTGATGTTGCATTAAATTTCATGAGTAGGCCTACTTACTTTATTTTGCTTTTTAACATTTTAATGCAACCAGTAAGAGTATTTTCTTTTTTATTAAGTACTAATTATGCAAAACTTGGTCAAATTCATTGTAAAAACAGTTTTAAAACGCAACTACAATTTAGGCCAATTTGAGAGGTAAATTAGCATTCTGCCTACGGGTTAAAGCTTGCCGTTTCTGCTTAACACCGATTATACCACGGTCGATGAAGGGGAAAAGAGATAAAGACCTACTCGTGCTCATTTCGTATCGGTTGTTTCCGCGTCAACCGTAATTTTTTAAACAAAGCACTAACAAGCGACGCATCATTGTGATTCAAAATCGCTCACAAGAAGCCGTCACATTGAATTTGGATATCAGAACAATGACTTTTTAGCGACGGCTTTACGTGTGACATTTCACGAATGTCGGCTTGTAACATGTCTAGAAGACAAAAACGTGAAAAAGACAAAAGACCATTGTGTTAATTATTTTGGCCGCGCTATTTGCCTCGTTTCCGGCATAGCGACAAAAGCGACTATACTTTCCCCAGACTCATTCACCGTCATGATGATGTAACAAATACCCTTATGACACTCACCCCGAAGTAGTGATCAATTATGCTGAGTTAAATGTTTGTATGTTCACTAGATAAGGAGTTAAAGTGCACGCACGTGAGCATGTACGTACATAAGCACAGATAGAGTTGCGCTTTATATATTCGATTTACCGCTTCATGTTGCATTACTTTTACCGCGCTATTCTACTTTTATTTTTACTTGCATTATTAATGAATCTTTACACATTTTAGCAGGGGAGATTGCAGTATTACCGAGCTTTTGTTTGTCCATTTTTTGTTTCTGCCTGTTGATCTGTTCTTTTATGTAAGAATCTTTGTTTCACGTAGCCTATTTATTTTCATAGTACGTATGCTAAAAGTAACTGGTTGGCTTGCTCCAGCTACTGAAATTCTAGTTTTGGTTACACGTGCTCTCCCAGTGATCCCATGTTTCTGTTAGCAAAACAACACAGTTTACCAATTGTGACGAATTGAGTTATGGTACTCATCTGCTAAGCACATGAAGACCTGTGAGTTGATGTTGAAATTTTACTGGAACGATCTTCTCGTCCAAGACAAACAAAGCGCAGCAATGTGCCATCTTTTTGATAAATTATACATGCATGCCGAGTTGCCTGATAAATCCACTAGTTTTAGTACAACATGGCTCTGACAAATTCAAGGCAACACCTCTGAAGTCGCAATATGATGTTGGTGGTGTTGTCATTGCATGAAAATGTGCCTAGCCTTTGAACGAATCTTTCAATATGATGAGCGTTCTGTAAACCTAGTTATGATTGCTCGTAATGGCTCCGTCTGAGTCCCTATCAGGCTTGGCAAAGACGACATCACCATTCCTCCACAAGATGTTTATTGTACGAAGTCACTCCTTGTGCATCGCAAAATCGTGGTAATCTGTCGAGTGCCGCAAAGCAAATGTGCATGGTCAATGAGAAGGCGACACTCTTTCCAAACAATACGTTATCCGTCTGAACTAGCAGAAACTTGTTATAGCTGAACCCACATTGATTCATCGTCAGCAGAAATCTTTTCTTTACTCATTTACACCAGTGGCAAGCCAAAGTTAAGGCTGCGATTACTGCCACTGATGAGAAGAACCTGAAAACTTGTGGCAAAGCAGCTTTATTCGAAGCTATAGTAAAATATTTGAAAGCGTGCAAAATTTACTCGATCATGATTAACATATGACCGGACGATAAAAGCTGTTGCTGTGAAAAAAAGCTTAAAAATAGGTGATACTACTTCAGTTTTCTATGAATATCTGCTCTACTGTAGAGGAGTTGCTTTTTCGTGCCAAAGCCAGCATTCAGTCACGTGTTAATTACAAATTTCTAAATTAAGCTCACTCTTTAACCTCAAACGTCTCATAACCTAGTGACTTGACTAATTATTGGTTTATTTCAGCTTGTTTAAAGAGGAAGCTGGTGCAATAAACGCAAAAACCCGGCTAGCATCTTTTTGCTCTCTATCTGTTCAACAATTTGTCTAAAAATTCAGAATTTGTGAAGTTAGCCATTGGACGAAAGGGAAGAAATAATTTTCTAGCGAAAAACATGATTTTTTCCCAAATAGAAGGTGTAAAATGAGTTCATTTATTCTTCTCACCACTTATTACTCGTAAAAAAAGCATTTGATTTTGGTTTAAAAAATAAATCAACACTACAGTATAAAGTGCAATTTTGTCTGTCTGTTTTAACTCCTCCAAAACTACTGGGCGTACAAACATCAAACGCAGCACGATTGATCGCTCCTCGGGGTAAATGTCACAAGGGGGTTCATGACGTCATAATCAAAAATAATTATTCTAAAATTTGCATTTCTTGACGGAGGAAAATAGATTTTTGTTCTAACAAAAGCCAGCACCCAACTTACTAACTTGCAAAAATTTTGCCTCTTTGGAGCGTAACATGACGTCAAGTTGACGCTTGATTGTAGCATTTGCTCTGTTTATTCTCCACACAGTGCTAACCGTAGAAACACGATTAAAAGCTTTTTGTTGCATATCAACAAGGTGCTTTTGACGAAAGATATTCTACAACAATTAAAGCTGAATTGACAACGCAACTGCAGATTCTTTATTTAAGCATTCTAAGCAAATTTTTTCTCTTTTCCTTGAACGCTTCAAATTCTCTCTATGATGTAAGTGCTCTCTGGTACGATTGAACTAAAACCAGGGCAGCAGGCAGCAGCTACACTTGAAGTTGTCGGCTATTTTCATTTCAAAAGCAAACAACCGATATGCTGCCTGATAAGAAATAATAATGCATAATATTAATAACATACCCGTAAGCCTAAAATCCTTTTTTTAGTAATGCAATGGTAAGTTACAATACTTTTGTTCAGTCCTGTCGCAAGCCTGACTAATTTTTATCACTAACACATAAGCTGATCAGTCAAGTGCAGCAAAATTGAATGAATAGGCGTTTTTTTAAGTAAAACCTTTCAGGAATGACAAAAATAGTCCACATCTTCAGCGCAAAAACCTGGTCGATGGATTATACTGTTGAAGCATAACCGGGCTTTTTGTAATAACTCAACTGTAAGTGCTTGACTTTGCTTTAGCTTTCTGTTTACGTCAGGACCAAACAAAATATGCACAGCCAAAAGCTTTAGGTCTTACAAATACGCCTACAATTACAAAAAATTGTAATTAGTATATCTAAATATTTAATAGCTTATTCCTAAAATTTCGCAACAATTACTTTGGCGCTCTCTCATGAGTAAATTTATGCTTCCATGCAAGTGGTAGGATGAAAGGACATAAGCTTGTGAGTTATTGGCTGTTTAATTTGTCAGCAAGTTCAGTTTCAAAGTGCACTTATACTGGAATCAGGGCAAACAACACGTTTCTAGGGATTCCAAAAACTTGGGGGAAATAAAACAACTATGCACAACCAGCCATGATGTTTTTAGCTAAAGTCCTATTGAAAATCGGTGCTTTTGATTTTGCAACGAGAATTGGATATGTGAAAAAACATAAGTTTTCATCACTGTTCTTCCAACTACCCGTTGAGTATAGACAGCGCAGCCAGCTGAACCAATACTCTTAATCACGACATTTCTGATAGAGGCCTTGCTATTATATCAACTTAACCGTAAATGAATGACTTTGGGTTAGTTTGCTCTTTTCCTGCTGCGCTTATGCCAGGACCAACCAACTTACGCGTAAACACAGGCTTTAGGTCAAACAAATAGGCCTACAATTACCAAAAAGCCAAAGGTAGTAGGTAACATTTAATAGCTTTTTTCTGAAAATACACATTTATCACTTTGGCGTCTTCCCACAATTTTGAATTTATGCGTTTCATGCACTTCATCAAATGAAATGAAAGCGTTAACGTTTGTGAAATCGTTGGCCGTTTTAATTGTGATCAAGTCCAGTTTCAAAGTACGCCTAAGCTGCTAAAACTTCAAACAAAGTGTTTCAAAAGAATCCAGAAACCTTGAAAAAATATAGCGGCTCTGCGCAACCTCATAATGTTTTTGTTCGCGATTGCTTTCGTGACAAGAATTGGGGATGTGAATTCACCACTGGGTGAAGCCGGCGTAGCCGGCTAAACTGATATTCCTAACCCCATTATTGCTGATGGTGGCCCTGCGCACGACGCCGGCAGAGCCAGCTAGCACTTAAATAAAGACATAACCAATCATCGAACATCAGAAAGAAGGAGAGCTTGGAAGACTGACTGCACGTTTTGGGAATAAACAGTCGTCCGTGCTTACTACTGCCGTCGGCAAAAGCCATAGCTTAAAGAAGAAGCGTGAACTTGAAAGCAAATGAAGGATCCTCTCAGACAAGTCCAGGGGACATTGGTATGTCGAGCGTAACGTTTTTGGCTTTGAATTTGCAGACTTCCAAGAAGTTTGTCGCTGCCCTGTTGCTTGTGCGCGGTTGCATATTTCAAATTGACGTAACCACCTCAAGCGAAGAAAGTAGCCGTGTCAGGTTAGATTCCGTTGCGCAATTTTTCAGCAATCCTTACGAAGGGGAATTCTTTTTCTGTTTATAAAATATCCCTGGAATGCAAAAATTGGTGAAACTTCCCATTTTATCACTTATGAATGTTTGTGGGATTTCCATTATCGATTAAATAAAGTTACTCTACACGAAGACTTCGTTTCAACGCAAGACAACAACAATGATTTCACATGATAAGCGAGCTTTTTGTTGTGTGACGAAACGTTGATACAAAAGTATCCGAAAAGGACATAATAGTTTCCTCTAAATCAGGGGTGGGCAAACTGCGGCCCGCGGGCCGCATGTGGCCCGCGACGAACTTTTGTGCGGCCCGCGAAAGCCTCAAGCAAGTAATTAAAAAAATTTAATTAATGTAGAAGAACATGATTGGGTGCATCTTTCTCATTGACAGACTTTGAAAATTAAATGTGCTTGCATTTTCATTTGAATAAAACTACGTTGATTCATTTGTCTAATAATTGTTGGTTTTTAATGTTATACCAAATTTAAAATGCAGGTCAATTAGAATAATATACCAATGTGTTTGTTAAAAAGTGCGGCCCTCAGCTAGCTTTCGTGACCACGATGCGGCCCGCAAGCCAAAACAATTGCCCACCCCTGCTCTAAATGATATGGCTCACCGGAAGTCCTTAGGAGATCTTCAACGTGATTTGGAAATTAATGATGTCCCCAACACGTAGTCTGCCATACGCAGATGCATCTTTTAGCCTACTGCCAATCAAGGCTTTAAGATTACATCTAGAAGCTACACTAAAAATAAATAAAAACTTACGTTTTGTGAGAAAGGAACACTAAACCGATAAAAAAATTAGTCTCCCTTTAAAAAATATTTTAAGAAACTCTGGTTGAGTGTGGAAAAAGCTTTAAGGATTTGCTATCCTTCGACTCTCTTACGTTTTTCTTCTATTTGAATAAATGCTTTTTAAGCACACCTCCATGTTTTGGCAAAACGATCTTAAACCATTGTGAGTTGGCTCAGTGTTTTCCAAAACTGTTATTGCTTTCATACCGGCTCTGTTTTGATCATTTCTGAACCATTCAAAAGCAGTGGAAAAAGTTTTCCAAACTCAGACTCCCTGAGTCATCCAAATTCTTCCCAAACTCCTCTTGTTATATAGTAAACTTTTTTATTAAAGAGACTGGCTTATTTGGATAAAACTAAAGGTTAACCCCGCTGCTTTCCAAGACCTAACAGCACTGACTTTGTCAGTGGCTTACTTAGGATGGGGCTTTTTGCCGTGTCCCCTTCCCTTGCAAGAAAAGGTCATCAATTTTTTAAATGGCACGGAAAAAAATTTTATCACAATTTGATTTCTGAAAAAGATTTTTAAGTTAAAAAGCGATACAGAAATAATTCTTTCAAAACTTGGATTCGATACAAAAAGTCGCCATCTTTCAATTAAACTTAAAATCCAACGCTGCCACCCTTTCTTTTTTGCAACTCATTACTACAACAATTGGCATGGTTTCAATGCATATTTTTGATTGCAGGCGAACATTTTGCCGTTTTTCGTTCTCAATCTGGAAAAGTAGGGATTTTGGATGCTTACTGTCCTCACATGGGCGGGAACTTGGCAGTCGGCGGAAGGGTGAAAGGCGAGTGCCTTGAGTGCCCTTTCCATGGCTGGGTATTTGACCAAGAAGGGACGTGTGTTGATATCCCGTATTCTGATAAAGGTAAGCCCTTTTTTTTTAGCTGTAAAAATGTTTTCAAGGTTAGATCCGAACAACCTGTGTTCAGACCCGCTTCGGAAGCACCGGTACCAACAACACAACGCCCTTACAACCGCACATAACACAATCAGTGTATTTCCTTCTCCATACTTACTTGTTGCTTTATCACGCCGACAACGTTGACTTCCTTTGCTAAGCTAATTTATGAAGTTAAATACTGTAATCAGTGGTCCATTACCTGATTGGTCGATTTACTCTCTAACGGTAACCTCCAACCCAAAAAAGGCGTGACAGGCACTCAACTAAGGCAGCTAGATAGGCTACGAAAACGGCGGCGCAAGTCATTGAAGCTGTGTTTTAGCTGGATGCGATATGAAGATGCAGATAAGCTATCCAGTATCAATGCATTTATAATTTCTTTCAACACATTCTTGCGCAGTTCCCAGTTTTGCAAAAACCAAGTCTTGGCCATGTAAAGAGTTGAATGGCACTATTTTCGTGTGGTACCATTGTGACGGAGTAACTCCAGAGTGGGAAATTCCCGAAATCAGCCAAATTACAGATGGAATACTAACGTATAAAGGAAGAGTGGAACATCACGTGAATTCGCATATTCAGGTAAATCCAGTTGTTTGTATAGGAATGTATGTGGGGAAGGGTCAAATCCTTACGCTTCTACTCACGAAAAGCTTAAACCTTATTTTATTTAATGAATGTCATTTTCCTAGAACGTATGTCCTTTTTGTGAGTTTTAAATTAGTTGACTCCTTTCCAATAAAAACAAACTTGTAATTAGGATCTTAAACATTTTGCATATATTTTTGTTAGGGGAGGCGTTTGTCTCTGTGGTTTTAATAGCTGAAGTTAAATTTACGTCAAAATGCTGTGATGTTGAACAAGTCTCTACGTTGGTTACTTTGCTTAAAAGTTTTTATTTCCGCTGTTTTGTTACCCTTGCATTAGCATGATTAAGTGACATTACAGTCGCCAAGGCAAAAGCCAAAATAGGGCCAGACAATGGAAATGAAGTGCTTAAAGACAAACTTTTAATTCAATGCTTTTTAATAAGCGGGCAGCGAAGTTTTTTCAAGAGAGCCCCGAATCACTTTAAAATGTTACAGTTTTCCGGTTTCTAAATGAAAATTTTTTTAAATATTAGCAGATAATCTGTAATTTTCCATCGATTAGATTAAATTTTCCATTGGCAGTAAATTGCATGCGTTGCGAATATTTTATTTCTGTCCTCTATCTCAATGCTTTTTTTGACGTTTGCCGCAACATTTCAACTCAAAAACAACGTCAGCAAAAAATTGGTCGCGGATTGAAAAAAGATGGGAAACACTGATTTCAATAATCGAAAACGTTTGTCAATTTGTTTCAGCAGTTGCCACGACGAAAACCTTTACTTACTATTTTTCCTAGCTTTTGATAATGAAATCTTTGGTAGTTTTAGGCCAGGGGAGCAAAAACACGGTCGCGCGGTTGCACCGCGCGACCAAAAAGTTTACGCCTGCGACCAAAAGGTTTACGTGCGCGATCAGAAAAGTTTACGTGCACCTGATGAGGAAAGTGTGAATTGCTGAGTCCCAAGCAGGAGATCTGTGAATACCACTTTTAAGTGTCTGGCATGACTCGATCACAATAGTGAACCAAAGTCTTCCGATCGCAAAGTTGTCATGGATCGAATACCACCAGTACTTCCTTTTATATCACATTTTCTTTTGTATGATTTCTTGCTCAAAGAATCTTATCAATCAATAATTAGACGAGGGGTGTCAAACTCATTTTAGCTCAGGAGCCACATAGAGAAAAATCTATTTCCAAACGGGCCGGACAGGTAAAGTCGTGGTGTATAAATTAAAAATAAAAACTTGTGATTGTCTTCTTGGTTTCAATATTGTCCAAAATAAGACAAACACAACATTTCTATGATATTCACGAAGCAGCTGAAGTTTTTTGAAAATTTTTGAAACAGAGAACATACAATGCCTCAATCATTCTCAATACTATTTCACAGAACTAAATTAAGGAATACTTTTATAGGGTTTGCATTGTTTATTTAACTCCTGATACCGGTAGCTGACATCTTTTAGCTTTCACCAGAAAATCAATATCAAGCGTGAAATTCTGAGTGACAGCCAACTTCATGATGCGATTTAAGGGGTTTTGGGTAAGCCTTGAGCGCAGCTTTGTTTTATTTATGCTCATTGCAGAGAAAACCTGCTCACCAAGATACGTAGTTCTAAACATGGACAATAGCTTTACACCAAGAGCTGACAAGTTGAGGTGACCTGGCAATAGGTTCTGATAAAAGGTGTCCAAGTCAGCTGCGGCAAATTTGCCCTTTAACTCTGAATCACTCTGCAAATCAATTATTTCAAATTGGATGTCAATGGGGAAATCAGACGGATTCGCGGTAAATGGTGAGCAAAAACTTTGAAGTTTTTCTCCAGTTCACCAAAAATCTGAAAACGTTTCTCAAACTCTCGTAAGGGTCCCGTTATTTTATCTTTGAACTGCTCCATATCTGCATCATGTTGGGTCGCGCACATGCATCTCAGTCAGGGGAAGTGAGCTGCATCACAACCGGCGAGTTGCTTCTCCCACAATGACCGCTACAACTTAAAAGTGCGTATGCTGTCATAATATTGTGTGACAACGTTGTTACGGCCTTCCACTGTTTGTTCAAGGTATTCAGGTGCTCAGTAAAATCCACCATAGATGCAAGGTCCTGCATCCACTCTCCAGAAAAAAATTCTAACATCGGTTTGCCCTTTTCTTCCATAAACTGTTTGATTTCTTTTTGTAAATGAAAGAAACGTCTCAGCACAGCACCTCGCCTTAATCACCTTACCTCAGCATGGTATGCCAAGCCATAAATGTGGTCTTTCTTTTTGAGATGGCTGCCAAATTGACGGTGATTCAGGATTCTTGATTGTATAAAATTTTCCGTTTGGATGACCTTATTCATGTTTAATGACTTACAACACAAAACCTCCTGGTACGCAATACAGTGAAAAGTCCAAAAATCACACCCTCCATTTACAGATTGCACCTTCTCCATGACCTTTTATACAACCTGATTTTTTACCAATCATTGAGGGCGTACCATCCATAACCAGGCTAACAATGCGGGACCAGTCCACTCCGGCCCTGTCCAGGGCGCCGACGAGTGCGGTGGAAATATCAGCGGCTGTCGTTGTACCTAACATTGGCATTATTTCCACAAACTCTTCGGTGACGGTCAATGTGTCATCAACTTCGCGGATGAAAATGGCCACTTGTGCAACATCTGTAATGTCTGTGCTTTCATCAATAAAAACTGAAAAAGCAATAAAGGCCTTTATTTTGTTCTTTCATTGGCCATCCAAATCAACTGAAAGATCGGAAATTCTGTCTGCGATGACGTTTCTCGTCAGGCTGACATTTGCAAAAGCCTAACGCTTTTCAGGGCACACGATCTCCGCTGCCTTCACCATGCATGTGTTTATGAATTCACCTTCACAAAATGGTTTTAAAGCCTTTGCAATTTTGTTGGCAATGCGGTAGCCAGCTTTCACCCTAGCAACACTGATGTCTCGGCTGTAAGTAAAAACAGACAACTGTTTCTTATACCCGACAACAGTTCATCACCCTTCTCTTTTCTTCGCTGTCCTTGAAACCTGTCGGCATGAAAACTCACATAGAGTCGACGAAGGTTATATTCTTTCAGCACTGCTACATTATGAATTTATAAATTTTTGCAATGAATTTAGTAAGGCAGCGAGAGCTTGCTTCTGCTTGAGTTGCTCAAACGTATAAATGCAAAAGTTTATTTTAAACTAATTGAAAGGCAAACAAACGAAATTAAAAATGTAAAATATTATAACCTGTAAAATTGCGAAAAAGAGAAAAACTGTGAGGTAAATTTTACAAAGATCTTCCTGGATACGTTACAATAAAAAGTAAAAACCAAAGCTGTATTATTTGGAAATTAATTTTAAGCAAAATGTGGGAAGGAAAAGTTTTCCTGGCACTAAAAATTGCAAAACTCCACGAAGAATGAGCTCTACATAAGTCAGGGATTAATAAAAGCCCACTCCTTGAATACGGCGTAATTATTAAATCGAAGGCCAGAGACCTTTAGCGCAGCCAAGCCAAAATCAGGTCTACACCTAACCGAAATAGACCATGGGACAAAGATCAAGATAAAATCAAACAAAATGATAATAGGGAGCTAAATTTTTCAGAAATTGTTTGTGTTATAAAAAAGATGCGTTTGCTCTTCTTCTTCTTCTACAATGAAAATACAATCTACCGTATGTTTTTAAGAGCTTGTGACCACTGGGCTGTGACAGCACTATTGTTCTAGCAGTTGATAGACTTAGTGCACCTACGACAACCGCCACTCATTCACGAGTGATACGGCTTCGCTGAGTAATGACAGACCATCCACCACAGTGGACCTAGTATAGGTCCCACAAGTGTGACGGTCTAAGCTATGCTTTATTAAAATCCTCTAGCTTCTTGTCGGTCACCAACTGCACTGAAGAGACCTGATAAGTCGAAACAGTGTCACTGTCAATCTATGTTATTTTTGTATTGTTTGCATCGTGAGAAGCATTAGATTGCTTTGACAGCAATTAAATTGCTTTTTTGTAAAAGCTTAAGACAATCATCTGGTTTAAGACATTGGGGGGGACGGGTACGGTTCATTTTGTTCCTTAACTCCGAGCTTTGCTACGCTTGTGGGTCAGACTAGCATTTTTTATCAAATATCTATCAGCGATTGCCATAACAAAGGGAATTGGCTTCATCGCAAATCAATCAAAAATGGTTTACAAGCGGTTTTGTTAAAGATTTGACGGTGGCTTAAAACTGTTGATCAGAGAATTTATGGCATAAACCTTCCTTTAATTTAAAACTACTGCATTCTATGGTATTCACTCCACTGCTTCGCATAAAAATAAGCAATAATTTTGCATAGTGTGGAGTCAAGGAATTTCTGTTATCGCTTTAACTTCAACCCGCAAACTATATTTACTTCAAAATGAGAGCCCTAGACTACATTGTAAAAGTGGAGAGCACAAGTATTTTAACATTATTTATTCCATCCTTATAGACCCCCATAATATAGTTATTGCATCTTTTTTTGCACCCAATGACAAATTTGTCCTTTTTCAGCATTTTTATTGTTGAATGTTTTTTACACTCATCAGATGAAACCAATAAGGTCGAAACCGGTCGCGGGTTATTGACATGAAGTAATCGACTGCTGTTCGGTACCGTATGATGTAGGTGATTATTTTTGAGCAAGTTATTCTGTTTTCCATCCTCATCCAAATTGCAACCAAAAATCGAAATGTAACTTATGAATTTAGCCATCTACTTTTTTGCTTGCGGTTAAACTGTTCAAAACAAAAATACTAATGAAAAGACAATGAAGCAGTTGATTAAGCTGCAATTAAAAGTTTTCAAAAATCACCAAATTTACGAGCTCGTAAAATGTATTCAAATCCCAAACTCAATCGGTCGAAGTTAAAAGAATTGAAAAGAAGCAAAGTATTCATTTACTCGTTATGTATTTTTACTTATGTATATATATTTGTTAAAAACATAATATGCAAAACTACACTTACACGATATAATAAGAACTATCCAGATGCCGGATGTCTGGCATCCAGAAAATTTGCTTTCCTTACCCACTTCAGCTTAAAATAACTGTTTCAGGCAAATGGCTGTGAGGTAGCCACATCAAGTTTTCTTTCATTTTTTTCTCCACGACAACAGAATAATAACTGGTTGTGCCACATTATCAGGACAAGACTTCAGCTGACCTCCTTCGGTTAAGTTGACCATGGGGTTTTCGTATCCTTCAGATTAATACTTCTTCTTCTTCTTTTTCTTTCGGCTTTTCCCGATTAGGGGTCGCCACAGCAGATAATCTGCATTTTCATAACATGGCATTTTTGTTTTTTCTGTCGGATGCCTTTCCTGCCACCAACCATCTGTTCAGAGGGAAAACTGGGCCACCTGTCTTCCACATAAAAGTGGGGGGTCCGGTTACGTGCCTTGCCCAAGGATACAACAAGCGACTTTCCGGCCTAGCAGGGAAACTGTGAATACCATTTTTTAAAAGCTTTTGGTATGACTCGACAAGGGGATTGAACCCCAGGTCTACCGACTGCGAAGCGAACGCTCTAACCACTACACCATCGCGCCGGTTAAATACTAAATAAGAAAAATAAATACTAGTAAATGAATAATGAAAAGAAAGAGTGAAGTTGTTACATCTGCATACATAACAAGTAAATAAATAATAAAAAGAAAGAGTCAAGTTGTTATTCTGCTGAAGCATCCTCATTTGTGACCGTGAAGCCGTATACGGAAAAGGCGTTGTCTGGCACACAAGTCACACTGATGAGTGAGTGTGATGGTAATTGTGCCTTGATGCTAAGCAGTAGAGTCTTAGAACTAAATAGTTAAAAGCTAGATTTAAGACCACGATTTTAGATCGCATTTGTATAATTATAACTGTAAGTATAAATAGCACTGGGTATTCCCTTAAAAGGAAAATTTAATCCCAAGCACCTACGGAAAACAGTTTGAGAGAAAGACTCCTGTTTTTGATCCTCCACTGCTGTAAGTATCACAAGCCTTTTGAGTAGTGTTTGCAAAAGCAAGTTAAGTTTCTACTCCTTCCAAGGTTGCTTTGCAACAATACTTGTTTTGTCAGTTTAAATAACGAGTTTGTCACACTGTTTTTGTAACTTACAATAGCCTCACGCCAAATGCTTCAAAGAAATATAATGTAGTGATGTTTCACGGCCTATGAATATAATCGCTTTAATCTATGCACCCCTTTGTTCAGGGCATAACCAGGTCTTTTTACAATGAAAAAGGAATATAACACGGAAAATATTTTGCTCTCCTCAAAAAGAGGGTTTTACTCGATTTTTGAGGTAGGGTAAAAAAGTCTTCTTAAATAATGTGGTTAAGGGGGCTTTCAGCCTCCTTACCCGTCGTTCGTTTAAATAAAAGAATTCGAAAGGGAAATGCTTTGTTTGTTTTATTGTTTGATGTCGTCAGCGAATGGAATCTGAACCACGCTACATAATAAACAAAGTAGCGTTACAACTACGTCAAACTGTTGCTACCTAAATGCAGCTCTTACGTTTGAAATCACCCCGGTTGGAGCAGCTATGGCAACCTCTGGCTTTCTGGCATTTGTTTTTGGAGGAGTCTGTATTAATCTTGCTTCAGTGTGAGGTCAGATGTTCTCAACCTTTTTTCTTCTTGATTCATCTTCAGCTTTGACTAAATCTCCATTTCGCACAATCTCAACCCAATCGAATTAAACCATTGTTACTAGTACAGACGCGCTTTATAACAATGATAATCGACAAATGGAATATTTCAATACAAAACAATTTAAAAGCACACAAAATATCCAATGACACAAAGAATGCAACCTTTTGTACGCTTGCTTTTTTCCTATGTTAGGTTCAACGTTCGCAGATCCCACATCGACCAAAAGACTCAACAAATCTGTTTCTAGCGTTTGTTTTAACAGCAGCGATCATCTATAAAGCAAACTTGCAGGAGAAAGTGGAGGGATCGCAGCCGCTTTCATTTGTTTACCAAATTTTAAATTTCCTATCTGCAATCCTGTTATTACTCATTGCATGTAATGAGAAAATATTCGCAGGTTAAAATCTTTGTCAGTTCAATGTGTATTAGGTATCAGGAAACTCCTAAAAGTTATCAGGCCTCGGGCTCCTCCTCCGTCCAACTTTGCGTAGCACCACTACTCACTTAAAAACAAAGTTTTTTTTAGATAAAAGGGGAGCTAAGGTCCATTTTCATTATTGTGATGTTGGAGTGCCATCATAAACAAGCATGTAGTGAGGGCCGGTGCTGGGAACTGCGGGCCCCAATTAGAAATCTGATGGCGGGGCCCCTACTACATAGTAAAATTTATGGGTGTTTATATTTCATAAAAAAAAATACATACATACAAACCCTAATTAATACTTGCTATAAAACAAATTGAAGGTAATGTGGATACTTTTATTGTTCTACTTGTAACATCACGAAAGGCAAATTAGGCAATTACATTATACTCTTTCAGAAATAGACTTTTCTAGCCTTTTTATTTGCAAAATCATTCAAAATATTTTCAAAGTCAATAGCTTTGGCAATCTCGCTTTCTATAGAAAGCATTGACAAACTGTTAAGTCTTTCTTGTGAGACCGTAGACCTCAAGTATGTTTTAATTAGTTTCAGCTTTGAAAAGCTTCTTTCCCCTGATGCAACAGTTATTGGCATCTTTAAATAAATCCTTAATGCAATGAAAACAATAGGAAATGTTGTAAATCTATTGTTTTCTATCAGGTGTTCAAACAGGGCATAAGGCTTAATTCTGGGTTGAAGGAAAGTTTTCAGAGCTTCAAGTTCTTCAGCCAACATTTACCCATCAACATCTTTATTTTTTTCAGTGACTATCTTTCCTTCAGCGTCCTGTCTTATTGTGGTAATTGCTAAAGCAGCCTCAAGGTTTGATGTGTGTTCTCTTATTTCCTCCTTAGGTATATCTTGAAAGCTATTTATAAATCCAAATGATTTTGCGTGATTTTTAAGTTGTTTAAATCTACTTTCCAATGACTGAATAGCTTGATCTAGGACTAAGTTGAAGCATTGAACTCTGTACGTTTCTTTTGGATCATCATAAGATTGATCATCTGCCTCATATAAAAACATTCGCTTCCTTCGACGTATTTTTTTTCATGAAATTTTCTAGACTCCGGTGACATTGAATCGATTCAGCCAATTCATTTGCACCTATTAGAACATCATTAAAGCCTTCCTCTCTATAATTTCTTAACCATGACAAGAGTTTTTCAAATGACTCCATGCATTCATTAATATGTGTTGTTTCACCTTGTAGTTCCTTGCTTATATAGTTAACTTTAAAAAGTACTGCATACCAAAATATCAAAGAAACATAAAATTTGTAGTCTTTTGGCTGGTTTGCTAAAAATTCAGCTTCTTCTTTTACCATCGGCTCATTTTTTATCTCTGATATTTCAACAAGAGCATCATATACTTCTCCAACCTGATAACGAATAGCTTTAACACTGTCAATGCGACATTCCCATCTTGTAATGCTCAAGGGTTTCACTGATAACCCAGGCACATATTTTTTAAAAATAGCCCACCTTTTAGTTGATGCCGAGAACAATGTGTAGATCGCTTGCAAGATTCCAAAGAATGTTATAGCATCTGGACAACACTTGGCTATATCTCCGAGTAAAAGGTTATAATTGTTACATGCACAGGGTACAAAAACCGCCCTTGAATTTTCTTTCAACAGTCGTGCTTGTAATCCAGATGTGTGACCTTTCATGTTGCTACCGTTGTCGTAGCCTTGGCCTCAAATATCTTGCACTTTTTAATTTATTTCCTTCAGTGTGCTTAATAGTGTTTTATATAAATCTTCTCCTGTGCTACTTTGAACTTAATGAAATGTTCATAAACACCTGGAGGAGCCAAGTTACCATCAGACACATACCTGATAACTAGAGACATTTGCTCTTCATGACTTATATCAGGAGTGCAGTCTAAAATAATGGCATAGTACTTAGCTGCTTTTACACGTTCAGTATCTCATTTAAAGTAGCTGTAGCCATGATATCTAGAAGTTCATTCTGAGTATCTTTTCCTTAATAGTGATTATGAATTTCGTGTGTCTTGATTTTTCACAAATGTGTGTCAAGAACAGGGTCAAACTTTCCAACTAATTCCACAAGACCTAAAAAGTTTCCATTGTGAACACTCTCATTACGAACATTTTCATTTGTTTCCTTAAATGCTAAATTTCTCTCTGCAAGAAACTGCACTATAGCTACTAGCCTTTTGAATACTTGCTGCCAGGGCTTTGCTTGCTTATTGATGATTTTTTCGTGCTTTTTATCAATTGTCTGTCCACTACAAAGTCTTTGATGTAACTCCCAGTAACTACATGTAGCTTCCATATGGTTCTTTGATTTTTCATGCTCACATAACCTTGTGTGAACATTAGACCAATTGTTGAATCCACTAGTTGATAAGGCCGTGGATGCATTCTTTATGAAAAGTTTGCAATAAAAGCATTAAATTCTATCAGCAGACTTAGAGTATATAATCCAAGGTCTCTCAACTCTCTCCCCATTCAGAAGTTTTCTCTTACAGTGCAACTTTGAAAAACACAATCCTTTTCCATTTCTTGGAAAGCTGTTCCCAGGAATATTAGCGGAACCTTTCATTGCTAAATAATCTCTAACATTGTTATTCATAGCTGTTGGCCAATTTGCTGGGTCATCGTTCATGATATTTACAGCTGTACTTATGGATGATACATCATTGTATGATGTCGGGGCTTGCTTTTTTCCGGTTATGATTATGCTTTCTGTATTGGGACTGTCCTGAGATGAATTGAGATTGTCTTCAATTTTATTCACAGCAGGGTCATTCTTTTCTAATTTGTGATTTATGTCATAATTGTATTGATCAACTGTTATTGGATTCATGGTTATATCATTTTCTGAATTGTTGTTATTTTCTTCATTCTCAATCCTTGGGCAACAAGAAATTTATTGATAGCACCTCTATGTTTTTCATTTTCAGCTTCCTTTGCCTTCGCCAATGCTCTTTTCTGGTCACCACTTAAATACTTGCGCCCTTTATCTCGATCTCTGCTAGTTTTTCCCATGATACAAGGTCTTTTTATATCATATATATCTTTTTTAGAAAACAGTATAAAAATTTTAATCCGAATTTCTGAAATAAAGCAGAACAGAAGAATTTAATTGCTAATGGTGACATAACGATAATTTACTAAATTTACCATGCATAAGAAATTAATACTATGAGAAAGATTATTTCACTTTTTATTTTAGGTTTTCAGTAGTATTTTGTACCTCATAATACAGAAAAGGACCCCCACCAGCGCGGGGCCCAATTTGATAAAATCGGTCAAATTGGCTTGAAACCGGCCCTGCATGTAGTTTCACGCAGAAGGATTCAGTCAGTGCTTCAGCACAACAAAGCTTGCTTCTAATTACGCTTGACCGTCATGTTAATGAAATCCGTATTTAACAATACATGCAGTGATGCTTTCATATCTTGCCTGAGAACGGGTATTGCGAGAGGAGCAGCAACGCTTCCCTTATTCCCACTTGCTAGCGGTACTGATTGTGCATCTTACTAATGAGCTCCTGTTTGTAGGATCTTCCCGAAAATGGATCGGATCAAGCACATTTAGGTCACCTTCACATTCCTTGCATTACTGCCGGCAATGATTTGTCAACGCAATTCGAATCACTTCTTAACATAGCGCGGCATATATTTAAGGTACGTAAAACTTTGTTCTGCTCTTTGATAAAACAAACAAATCGATTCAAGGTGCTCTGGACTCAATGGTTTCTCAGTTAAACTTGTTTCGTTGATCCAAAAAGTGCGTGAAAGTGCTTTTTCTGTTTAGCACTTTTCTTCACAGAGGTACTTTAAGTTATCTGTTTTATCTCAATCTTTTCAAGTTTTAGCGAGTTGTAATTGTTTGAGGCTATAAGCAACAAATACCACCACATTAGCTTATTTGCTTGCTCATCTTTAACATGGGTTTAAGGACTGCATTTTGCTAAGTGTACACCAAGCATACACAACTTGAAAATGACCTCTTTGTCCGTATGACGTAAACCAGTCAAATCTTAGTTTGTACCCTGAACCCAAATTCACAGTTAACAGGCTAAATGGGATTGACGGTGCCATGAAAACCCATTGGTATATTGGGCTATTTTTTTAGGATTGATAGTAGCGTGCCGGAAACTACCAACAACCACTTAAAGATTTGAATATCAGCTTTGCGTGGTTCAGCTGCAGCGCTGCGGAGGTGTTTTAGCGGTCTGCAAACGAAGTTCAAGAGGGCTGAAAAAAAACGTTAGCAAACTTAAACATGTTATGAATTTCCATTGAGTCAACATGTTATGAATTTCCATCGTAGAATAGATTGGGGTAATGTCAAAATACTGAAGTCAGAGTCACATGCGTACAGGCGTCGCGTTGCGGAAAGTTTTTTGATAAATCAAAAGGCTCGTTCACTTAATGTAATTAATCGTAAGGATGGTGCAAATTTTCCGGCTGTTTATAGTGCGTTCATCACCAATAAATGATGTCTTATGTATTTTACAACACTTTTTCTTGTGCCCATCCCTGACCCTGTGATGTAATAACGTTTTTGTTATTACGTAATTGCCTGCCTTATTTGTAAATAATTTTTAATATATAGTAATACAGGTTGTCTTTGTATTTTTATGTTGTACAGTGTACCGGTATATGTTACACTGGTAGCATCTACCGTTTTCTGAAGAAGCTCCCCGGATACTAAGGGTAGCGAAACGTCAAGTTTGAAACTTAGGAATTTCGCTTGGAAGTGCTATCAACCAGAAGCATATGCGTATCTGAAAGTATATTTTCTGTAACAAAACAATTTTAAAGAAATTGAGGAAGTTTGTCAAAAAATCAGTGTCCGTCGAATATCTTTGAGAATGATATCTGAAGCTGTAGGTATTAGTATTGGTGCAGTAGATACAATTCTGACCGCAGATCTGAAGTTTCACAAAGTCTGTGCCAAATTCGTCCCAAAGATCTTCTCCGACGACCAGACACAGTTTAGTGTGCAATGTTGCACTGACATTCTCGAAATGATAGAGGCTGATTCAGGTTTCCTGAATAACGTAGTGACTTGTAACAAGAGTTTGGTATCCACCAACGAGCCTGAGAGCAAAGGCCAGAGGGCTCAGTGAAAGCAGGTGACTTCCCCCTCGCCCAAGAAGGTAAAGATGAGCAGGTCACAAGAGAAGGCCATCGTCATTCTTTTTTTTGACTCCCAAGAGCTCATTCACGTTAAATGGGTTCCTCAGGGTCAAACCGTCAATAGGAATATTACCTTACTGTTCTGAAAAGGTTCAGGGAGAAGATGAGGAAGAGGCCTCAGCAATGGTCAGTGGAGGTTCCACCAAAACAATGCCCCGCGCCACAAGCAACGCTGGTGAGCTTCTGGATGGCCGACAGGGAAATGAAAACCTTACAGCACCCACCGTACAGCCCTGACCTAGCTCTTTGCGTCTTCTTCCTGTTCCCACGCATAAAACACAGCCTCAGAGAAATAAGATTCCAGTCAACAAAGGAGCTAAAAAAAGGCATCGGAATGTTACCTGAAAGAACTATTGAAGAAGGATCGGAGGAGGTCTTTCAGGATTGGAAGCAACGCATGAAGAAGTGTGTGGATGTGAGAAATAATTATTTTGAAGGAGACAAAGTTTTGTAAGCTTATGAAAATAAATTGACTCTCTCCTGACATTTTCTCTTCACTAATTGAACATACTTCGTATATTTCTGAAATGCAATTTTGGTGTTCATATCTGCGAATTTAAATTGTGCGTTAGTTGGCGTATTGTTTCTCCGCTTAATTTTAGTTCATTTTTTTGCAGCTAACACCGGTTATTGGTATTTGACAGTCTTTCTAAAATAAAAGCATGACTATGGGCACATGTCAGTATCTAGCTGTGTGTTATTCTCAACCCCACACTAGTCTTACGCAAACAAAGTAGGCCAGCTAGGTGTGACATTCACATTTTCTTTAAGAGCCCTAGTTTCAGCAAATTGGCCTGAAAATTGATAAGCTACTTGTAAAATGGCACACTGAAAAATCTAGTTGGACTACACTGCATTAGGCCATGTTGTCTGATAGTAAGAAAAAGAATTTAATGCCTCTTTTTAGGCCTATATTGTTAACAATATTCAACTTCAATAATGACTAAAAGATTTAATATTCAATAATGACTAAAAGAGCTCTATACCGTTTAATTTCCTCGGTATCGTGTCCTTGAAAACAGAAGTTTAGTGCAGTTTTTGGTGCTAGGCTGATATAGGCAAGGCTGTAGTGGTAGTAATGGCAACTTTGAAGTAGGCTCAATCACAAATAGGCAAAATGTTCTGTGTATATAACTACCAACCAGATGTTTCGTGTATATAATTGCTCATTGTGTTTATTTTTTACAGGCAGAAATTCTTGGATCATCAAAAGAAGAGCCACATATATCAAAAATTAAGCTTACACATTCCTTAGTTTTTTTTAGGAAATGGAAATTTTTGAATTTGGTCTTTAATGTTTATCAAGTTAGTTACCATTAGGTATAGGTAATAAACTTGCTTGGAGAGAGAAAGAGACATTATTTTTGAATCTGGTTTTTGGATAACAGCAAAAGATTTAAAAAATCATGTGTTTTTTGAAATTCTAATTTTAAGGACTTAAAACAATGTCTTTACAGATTGGACCAGGAATGGTGCATTTACATTTCAAAAGCTTTCTTGGAGATGCAGTGTTTGTGCAAAACGTCACTCCCCTTGAACCTCTCCATCAAGTAATGACTCACAAATTGTACGCAACCTGGAAGATTCCACTGTGGGTTGCCAGAATGATGTTGCTTGCTGAAGCAATTCAGGTACCATCTACAGTACTACTGGCGTATTCAATAATATATTATTTGGGGGATATGGAGCATAAATTAAGCTCAATTCTACAGTCATTGTCAAAAGTTTAAGACCATCTTACGATTTATCGAGTTTTAAAAATGGCAATCAGCGTTAAATCCTCTTACACGAGTTTGGGTTCAACCGGTGCGATGGTGTAGTGGTGAGAGCGTTCGCATCGCAGTCGGTAGACCTGGGGTTCATTCCCTAAGTCGAGTCATACCAAAAGACTTTAAAAAATGGTATTCAGAGCTTTCCTGCTTGGCGCTCAACATAAAAAAGGGATAGTGTGGAGAACAAGCCGGAAAGCTTGCTTGTTGTGTCCTTGGGCAAGGCACTTAACCGGACGCCTCCATCTTTATGTGGCAGACTGGTGGCCCACCCGTACTTCACCGGATTACAATTGTGAAATTGCTAACCCAGCATGTCAAATAACTCTTGGGTACCCACCAATGGCAGTCCGCCTTGTTGGTGGTGGGGCTACCAGTCACTCAAGACTGGTTCGAAATGGGCTGCCATCTTTCCCCTAGCCTAATTTCAACTAGGTTGACGGCATGAACCTGAATTGCCGTTCACGCCGTACCTCCATCCGAGGAAGAGGAGGGGTAACCACAAACAAATTTGGGTTAGACAATGGATTATAATGATGTCATCATAGTATGACTAGTCTGGCTTTGCTGATGCAATAAATACTGATTATTACCTAATTCCTAATTTTTGGAGGTGGTCTTAAATTTATGACAATGACTGAATTATCAAGCAATATTATAAAATAAGTGATCTCAAACTCATTCAGGGGGAGGAAAGGGCAGATCATAGAGGGAAAGCGAGAATTTTGGTATCCAACGCAACATGAATGCCTCTTTTGAAACTGACAGTTTTTTCTCCGAATGCACTTTTCTTTTACATTTTGCTCCTCTGCCTTACAGTTTGGATGGAGCCGTCGTCCTTTATCATTACCTTATGACCCCCTGATTGTTCTTACTTCTACTGCTATTCAACAGAACTCAAAAAGAAATACCACAGTCTACATTGAATCCAGAAATACTTTACGAAAATGCGGATTTGTTTCAGTTTTAAAGTGTCCCTACAAAAGAGGGCTTATCACAACATGATTGCAGTTATGCTGCCCCGACAAAATTCTCAACAAACATCCATCAATCAAACATTTTGTTAAATAAACAGACAAACATAGAAAATTTAGAATTACACCAATGCTCTATCCTAAAACATAGGCAAATATTGTTGCTCAGTGGTTTTTAAGCCGTATTTTACAATCTAAATAAAAATCCAAGTCTGCAAGTACTTGCGATCCTGTCGAAGTAAATGCCTTTTTTTCGGAGGTCAACCCTTTGAAAGCAAATGTTTTTCTCAAATTGTTCATGATGCTTTTGCATAAGTAGCATATTTCTCTTATTTATGAAACAATAGGCGAAGAAAATTTTGCGCCGCTCACAGTTTGGGAGCCACTGGTACAGTCCTTATAAAGTAAGCAAAATGTCTTCGTCAAAATCAAAAACTCGCGTATACGGCAATAAGAAAGTTTGCTTCAGGATACGAATGCGAAGGAAAAAAACGAGTTCAGATTCTCCAATGAATTCGTATTTTGTTCCTGCGCGACAACCACACAAACACGTTTTCAAATCAGCAAATGTAGATGAGAAAATTCGACACGATAAGTCCGGATTTCCCAGGCGGCACATTTTTGTTAATGTCGAAATGATTTAGGCTAAGGAAAGGCACTTTATGGAAACTTTGTTGCAGTGAAGCACATTCAACTACAGTAGCCCACCCACAACTTCGTAAAGATCTTTCTTTTCTCAGTGCGAACAGCGCCTTATTGTGCGAATGTGTTAAGGTCGGTTTCCATTGGACGTAAATCGCAGGCATAGCGTGAAAAATTCTTTGTTTCTTTATTTAGAGAGATGCGCGCACGCGCTGCTTGCGCTACTGGTATTTTCAAACTAAAACCGCTGGTTACCGCTATGAGCTTTACAGGAAAACGTAGCCTACCTTTAGCCTATAACAGAGGTCATCAAAACGGTGGCCGCGGACATCAAGTCGCCCGCGAGGATCACATGAGTGTGCCCGCAAGTTTGTTATAAAAATAGCATAACTCCTAGTGAGCTGCGTCTGAAATTTTTTTAATCATACTTGTATTTATACAGATTTAAAAATGGCAAATTTACTTATCAAAAATATGTGTTTTTCACGTAAAGTTAGGTGAACGCTAATTCTGAGGTCAATATTGCGATCATTACAAAGCTTTCGCGCTTGTGAAGAGTAAGCTTGTGAAGATTGTGAGCGGAGTGCAGTTTCTTGCCTCAAAAACATGGCAGAAAAAAAAAGAAAGAGAACTTATCATTTTCAAAGTGAATGGGAGAAAGAGTTCATTTTTATTACTGTGAAAGGAAGCTGCGTGTGTTTCATTTGCGAGGCGACTGTGTCGACGGCGAAGCGGCAAAATGTGGAGCCACACTTCACTACGCGTCATGGAAAGCCACAATCCTAACTATCCATTGGGAAGCAGTATATCCTAACTATCCATTGGGAAGCGCTATACGGGCAGAAAAAGCCCGTGGGCTGAAAGCAGCTTCGGATAAGCAGCAGTCTTTTTTTTTTAATAAACCGTCGACAAAATCCCGAAAAGCAGCCGAAGCCTCATTTAGAGTTACACATTTTTTGGTAAAGAAGAAGGACTTCACTGACGGAGATGTCTTCCAGGAAGTAATGATGATTGTTGCTAACACTGTATCAAAGATGAGAAAAACCGAACCGATATAATCTCCTCTCTGTACAATGTCCAACTGGGAGCATCTACGATGGCGATACGACTGTCAGCTATATCCGTTAACTTGGCCTATCAACTTGACAAGGATCTGGATAAGTGCAGCTGGTTCAGCATACTGTGCGACGAGTCTGTGGACAACAGTATTACAGCGCGGCTGTTGGTCTTCATTAGGATGGCGTTTAAAGATTTCTCCACAAAAGAAGAACTCCTAACACTATTGCCCTCAAGAAAATCACAAGGGGAGTTGACATTTACAACGCTCTGAAATAGTTTTCGTGCAGAAAAAGCTGGTTGCGGTAACAACACTCCTGCTGTGATCGGCCGACATACAGGTTTCATCGCTCTCTGTATAGGTGACCAAGACTTCCTAAATTTCTTATCTTATCCCTGCATCATTCACCAGCAGGCTTTATGTGAAAAAGTGATCGGCATTGAGCATGTGATGACTCCCGTTGTAAAAATCATAAACAGCATCCGCTCCAAAGCGAAACAGCACGGGACCTTCAAGATGCTGCTGGAGGAAATGTCATCTGAATATGGTGATCTGCCGCACACAGAAATTCGATGGCTAAGCAGAGGACGAATTTTACTTCTTTTTTTGTTACGTTTGGGTGAAATTAAAGGGTTCGTGCCAGGGGCGACTCGTAGCTAAAATTAATGGGGGGCTGCTTCAGAAAATTTCAACCATTGTTTTAATAAACAAACAATAAAAAAGGAAAGTTATACATAAACTTGAAAAACTCTAAGCAAAACAAAATAAAAAAAATTTACTTACAAACAGCGTAAACTCTATAGGCCTTATTTTTCTCACTACCTATCAGCTTTACACACACGCACATACACACACACACACACACACACACACACACACACACACACACACACACACAGCTCGCCAGTTGTCCGTCAAAAAGAAACCCTTATTACACCAGCACACAAGGGTCGGTACTGCATGAACGACAGTTCTCTTTCTACAGCTGCATTGCTTGGAATGATTGTTGAGATTAACTTTATGTATTATATAATGTAAATAGTACAAGAAAAACAAAAAAAAGATTAATTATTTATATCGAATGTCATCGATAAGATGGAGTGGGGACTGGGGGTGCTGCAGTTCCACAGTACCATACACGAGCCGCCCCTGGTTCATGCAGTCCAAAGGCAAAGAGGTCTTGCTGCTAGATGATACACTACAGACACTTGACCTTACATTTTTAACAAACATTACTGGGAAACTAAACCACTTGAACTGTGAGTTGCAAGGCAAAGATAAGACTGTAGCTGACAGTGCCGTAACTTCGTCATTTGGGGCCCCGGTGCAAACATCCATTATGGGGCCCCATTTTTTAGTACAAAACGTTCAACTGGGCTACTTTTTGCAGTACAGGAATCATTGTGTTTCTTTGGGGTTTTTCGACGACTCCGTGCTATAGAAACATTTCAATCGAGTCATTTGGTATTTTGCAACATAGCAAGGAGTTACTAAGTAAATCTATGGCATAGAAATCAAAGTCGCACGCAATCTTTATGCCTATACAAAACGAAACTCAGCAGTGAAAATCTGATAGGCTACCGTAAATGTGTAACGATCGATGAATGACGAGTCAAATAAGCATGTGCAACCTATTGGGGCAAGCTGCTAAGCATAAACGATATTTCAGTCAAGTTTAGCTCAATAAAAAGTGCCCTGACAATTGCCCGTAAGAGTAAGACATAAAATAATATAAACTACAGCACTTTGATGAAAATTGAGCAATTTACTTGCAGCAGCAGTCGCGGTGATTATACAGACTAAAAATTCTTCCGTCTCGCTTTTGCACTAGCAAACTGCTTGATGGCTTTTCTAAAATCCAAAGTTTTAGCTCGTTCGTGTTCTATCGATAACAGAGACAAACCACTAAGTCGCTCTTGTGACATGGAGCTTCGAAGAAAGTTCTTGATGAGTTTCAGTTTTGAAAAAGATCTCTCCGCTGTAGCAACTGTTACAGGTACTGTCAGATACATCATATAAGCTGTACCGACGTCAGGATAAGATGTTGCAAGCGATGCATTCTCTATAATCAAAAAAGAAGCCATTTCCTTAGCAGATTTTAAATGTGCAATCTTTTCTTTAAATGACGTTTTAATGGAAAGCATTTGGCTAGGAAACAAGAGAGAGACGTTATCAGCAAATTTGTAAGAAAACTTTTTTGCTTCCTCCTTAAAATTAAAATGAGAAGCACTTGATAGAAAACTTGGCTCTAAAACTTGATATGCCATCACCAATGCATTCATTCCTTCAAAGCGATTAATAAGTTGACGAGAAACTATGTACACCAATGGAAGAAAGACAGTTACGCGAAATCGCTTCACAGGATCACTTAATGCTATCCCTTCGGATAGTTCATCAAAAAATGTTTTTGTTTTCTTTGTTCTCTTGTTTGAAAACTGTCTTGGCAAACCCCATTGTGACGAAATACTGGAAGCTTCGTTCATTACCGCGTCAAAACTCGTTCTGAGTTCAGCAATGTTCTGAGCAGCTTTTTGCAAAAGTTTATGCGCAGAAATTAAGTCAATTGTTTTACATTGCATAGCTTTTGAAGGAATATTGACGATCTCCAAAATCTTACACTGGACAACCAGCATAAACACAAAGTCAAAGTTTTCTATCTGCTTCTTTATTGCCATAGCTTCATCTCTTTCTTTAGGTTTCGTGCTGGTAAGTATTATGTGAGTCAAGCATTTCATAATGTCAGAAAATCTTTCCTTCAACGCATAGACAGCATCATATCGACCGGACCACCGAGTTGGATTTAAGACTTTCAATGTAGGATTTGAGGAAGAACGATCATGGATATTCTGAAGCTTTTGCCACAGCACAATGCTATGTCCGAAAAAAGTATATACTGACTCAATCGTGTCGTAAAATTGATGGGTCTCAGTCACCCCTTCCATGGCATCTTTTAACACCAAATTTAAATTGTGCGAAGCACAATGCACATAGTAAGCATGTGGAGCAACATCTTGAATCTTCTTTTGCAAGCCGGAGTACTTCCCGCTCATCACTGCAGCGCCATCATATCCTTGTCCGTGGCAGTTTTTTTTATCAAGCCCTTTTTCCTGAATGGAATTAGTTATTAGTTTGTGCAATTCGATCGCAGATGAATATTCGACTTCGGTAAATGAGGTAAACGCTTCAATAACTTGCAATTCGCGTGGCGTTCCATCATCATGGTAAGCGATATTGACGTAACGAAATACTTCACTTCATTGGTCTTTTTTGCTGACATCCTGCGTGGTATCAAGAATGATGGCAAAAAACGGAGCGCTTTGGAGTTCGATTTTAATATCCTGGAGGACTTGTCCAGCCAGTAATGAGATTAGTTCGTTTTGTATCGACGGACTTAGATATTTTGGAAAACCTTTAGGAAGTTGTAAAAGTTTGTCTAATACACTGTCATATTTGGCGATGAGCTGAATGATAGAGAGAAAGTTGCCCTTGTTTTCGTTCGACACTTCTTCAGTGGACCCACGAAAGGGTAAATTACACATTGCCAGCATCAAAGTAACATTTAATAATCTTTCCAAAACCTTTTGCCAAAAATTTGTTTTTTCTAGTAAGGAGACGTGCAATGTTTCTTCGATTGTCTTGTTGTTTCGCCATTGCTCGTATACGATACATGCCTCCGCATGACTTGCGGAGGTTTCGTGACTTCGAATCCGCTGCGATAAATGACCCCAGTCATTCAAACCCGTTGTGCCCCATGGGTTTTGGTGAGAAAAAGAAGTCCTTGGACGGCTTGGAGGGGCATTTTTACATGAAAATAACCAACAGGGCTGACAATAAACACGGTCGATGCTTCGTGAATAACACAAACAAAATCTCTGTAACGTTACACCGGATTGAGTTATAAAGCTGTAGTAAGAATTAGAAAATGAACGACCGGTTTGGGGTGGATCTTTTGGGAAAGGTCCTTCAGGTTGCGTCGGACCTGCCGCAATTATCGCTCTTTTGATTTCCGGGTTTGTAATAGTGGTGGGAAAGTCACTATCATTAAGACTCACTAAAGCTTCAGGATTACAACTTTTTTGTGGAACAGTTTCTGATTCTGTGCTTTGCGTTGCTGTTGTGCTTACATCTTCGTTAACCGGCTCGGCCTCCGCTGTTGCCGAACTAACCTGCTCGGCCTCTGCTGTTGCCGAACTAATCCAATCGGCCTCCGCTGTTGTCGAACCATCTCTATTACGCGCAGCTTTTTCGGATGTTTCTGATTGAATGCGGCGACTCTGATGTCCTAACCACGAGCTCAAGCTCCGAGAACTTTTGGCAGCCTCAGCTAATTTCTTCTTCTTATCACGCTGTTTTTGTGCGCCACTTTTGTAAGTTCTTTTCATAACTAGAGTTTTCTAATACAGTATTTTATGTTACTCAAAATCTAAAAAGTTTAATGAAATTTAGTCAATAAATTGGTAAAGTCTTGAAACTTCATGAACTTTATTCATTCAGCGTCACTTTGCTGGTCTATACTCTGCCACCTGCACTAACTCCAAATGAAAACGTACGCGTGTTGCAACTGATTCTTGTGAATCGTTTATTTCGTCACAAAGTATTAATCGCAAACAATACAAAGTACGTATTACAGTAATGGCAAACAATCTAACGTTCCAAGGAGCCCCGTAAGAAGGCAACGAGTCGACTAATGGCATTACGCAAGACGCAATAAACTCAAATGCTGGGCGAAAAAATTACACGTGCAAATTAAATGAAAAAATAAGTTTTACTTAAATAAAAAAAATAGATGAAAAAAATAAGTTTTACTTTTTCAACGTAATATTTTTATTGCAGTAAGGGCCCCTTGCGGGGCCCCTTTACTCCGGGGCCCCGGTGCCCCGCACCGCCTGCACCGGTGGTAGTTACGGCTCTGGTAGCTGAACTGTTTAGTTGTTTAAATGCATTTAAAGCCAAAGTAAAAATTTTCTGTATGCATTTGCAGAAGAAAAAGGTGCTACATTTTCCTTCTTGCAGCTGGTGCTAAAAGACAATGTTTCTGCATCTGAGGCATTTGACAAAGTTGCAGAAAACTGCTGTGAAGTCATACACAGACTTCTTCAAGAGTTTGATAACAGATTTTATGACCTTGATCAGCTTGAGCCATTTGCGTCATTCATTTACAATCCTTTTATGAACATTAACACAACATGCATTGCTGAGCAACTAAGTGCAACGTTCAACTTGGATGCTGAAAAGGTTGAGACTGAAATCATAACATTGCAAAATGACCTTCGCCTCAAGGCCTACCAGGCTGCACCAAACGTTTGGTGCCTTGTTGACACAAAAAAGTACTGTGGCGTATGCACAGCAGCTATGAAGGTTAGTTGCCAGTTTGGTTCAACCTATTTTTTGAATCTGCATTTTCTGACATAAACTTCATCAAGAACAAATAGAACACGCCTCACTGATGCACACCAGCAAGATTCACTCAGAGTTACAGTATCAAGTTACACACCTGATTACAATACACTGGTAAACAGCTTGATATGCCAGTCTTACTGAAAAAGAAACTGATACAAGATGATGTCAGTGGCAACATGGTAGTGTTACAGAAAAGTTGAATTAAAATATTGAAAAATTGTGTTTAATTCAAAAGTGCGTTTCAAAATGTAACAGATTTTGAGCAGAATTCAGATTTGCTCAGTAAAAAATATGAAAAAATTTATTTTAATATGAAAATTGATTTTTCTTAAATTCATTCAACTTTTTTAAACATGGTTCAACGTAGTTCATGAATTGTTGAAAGGGCGTGTCACGGACTGGCGAAAACTGGACTTCTTTTAATGAAAAGTAGAAGTGATCATCTGAAGAATTGCTGCTATTAAAATAAATTATTGAATATTGATGTTATCTGTTACCCACTCTAAACTATTTATCATTAGCTATTTATTTTACATATATATGTGTGCGTGTATATACACAATTTGTTATTTTGGGGGAGTGCGAGTAGCTGGTGCCCTTCACATGACTCGATACCCAAAAAGTAGCCCATAGTTCAAAAAGTTTGGTGACCCCTGGCTTATAAAGCTGACGATTCTTGTTTGTAATCGACATAAAAGTTTTGTGGTACGCACTGAAAATATAACACTCTGGTAAAATGAGTTGTACGTATACGAGTATGATGGCTGCCAGTTGCGTATTGTCATCACCTATGGTGCTTTCTTGATTAATTTACATGCTACAACGAGGGATGTAGTACCAAAAAAAGAAGTGTGATAATACACAATTAGTATGGGAACACACACGGTAGAAATATATATCTTCCAGTCCGATAGTGTGAAACAGTGTGGAAACACCGTTCCAACACGTTACCACGTCATTATACTTTTGGCTATAACTACATTGTTGACTTGGTTGTATCACTAGAGTAATATCAATAAAGATTATGACATAATAAAGCTTGTGTTCATTGATGCGTGACTTTGTTTGTCGTAGGTCGACCGTGACGTGATGATATGGAATAACAAGACCTTTCAGCCGCGCCCTAAATTAGTGAAAGAAGACAAATTAATCGCGCAATACAGACGCTGGTTTTCACAATTCTACAATGAAAACAGCCCTAAACTGACCATGAAGTCTGAAGGCAACGACTGGTGAAAATGTTCAATTCTTTTATTTGCTAAGTTATTTTTTCAATACTTTTTCGGTGATTTCATGTATTTTGTTTTTCTCTTTAAAGCTTTATGACCTTTCACTTGAAGTTTGTTCCAACCCTAAGATTATAATATTAGTATTATGGCCGTAGTGGTGTATAACTTGATGCATTTTTACCGCGTTATGAAATGAATTTATATGCTTTGCAAATCTGGTAGCCAGAAAAAATTGGGAGAATGAGCTTTAGCTTTTTGTATCTCATAATGAGTTCAACAATATTTGAAACTATGCAAATTCAATATTTGTTGGAGGCAGTAGTACCTAATGGCGTATTTAAGGAGGGAGAATAATGGGCAATGCCCTCTTCAAACGGTTTTACAGAAACGAAAAAAGATCCGCTCAAAAACGAGACCAAATCGGGATCCATCACTTTTGAAAACTGATCTCTTGAAAAACGGTCTTCAATCTGAGAAAGGACTCATATATTAAGAAGCAAAAAGTCTTTAATGTCAAAATCAGCAAGACCATCGCTTTTGAAAAGTTGATTTTCAACAAAATAGATGTTTTGGAGGAGAAGGAGCAAAACATCGCTTTCAGCTCACGACCTAGTGAAACATTTCCATTACTAATACAGCTGGCACAGTGCATTTCAGTCTTAAATAGAAATGGACTGTGCCAGCTATGCTAGTAACTCCGAAAAACATCTGAAGACAAATTGTTATGTTTAGCAAGTGTGCTTGTGAGGATTTAAGCTTTGGATATTTCTTGTTTTGATCAGTTTGTTATGTTTTGATCAGTAAATTGCTTCCCACCTCTCGCAATCACTTAGATGTTAGATTAGACTCACATGGATGTGTAGAGCCGATATACAAAAAATGAAACGGTTTCTAAGAATACAAAATCACAATAAACATTCAGGGGATAATAAAAAACTTTAAATTTACGTAGCTAATATGGACCCCGAGCCGAACAACTTTGAGTGTATAACGGAGGTAGGCCAATTTTTGTTGCTATACAAATGCGATGAGTAAGTGACGTGGTTATGGAAGCGTCACAAACTGCGTGTTAGGTAACCGTAGGCGTTCGCTAAAGCTTTTCCAAGAGAAGGCGGATTTGCAAATTTTCGCACCGTTAATCATTTTCATACGATTAGAGGTGAAGAAGGGGGGACTGGAGTTGAAATCAGGCAAAATTTTCCCGTAAACCAAATGGCCGGAGAAGTAAGTTCTTCTAATACACGCAATTTTTACGCGACTTGATAAAATTTTACTCATTATTTAATTCATTTATGTTACAAGTAAAAAACCAGATGGGGCAAGTGCACAGTTTGTCCCCACTCCCTTCCCCCAGCGGACGTCCATCTAGGTGGCTGAAGAATAATAATATAATTGATTTCACTTAAGTTATTGTGGACATACGTAGTTAATATATCTGAGAAGGCAACATGCAGAAGTCTATTTTATCTTTAATGCTTAGCTTGAAACAGTGCACACTGTTTCGAACCATCAGATCCATTTTGGAAATTTTACGCCATCGCTCGGTTCTCTGTAAGATATATTTGATGTCCATGTACAGAAGTGTTACGTATTTATCACAGCAAGATGTTAAAAAGTTTAGATATTTCAACAAGTTACACTGTTTGCAGAAATGTAGGTTTGATATGTTTGTCTTATCTGATACGTAACGTGTTTGAAATCGAAACTATTTCGCTCTTGTGACGGGTGTTTCGTTTTTATGGCCAGCTTTGAGATTTGGCGTTTTTCTTTGAAGCGATTGTGACTGATCTCACAAATGCCAAAGCACAACATGTTTAGCTTCACAGCATTTTTAGGTAAAAGCAACTCTGTATGTTGGCTACAGAATTACAGCATTAGGCACAGGCGAAATATCAAAGCGAAAGAAAAACGCAAAAAAATTTGATTTTTTTACGTGCTCATTTTATTTGAATTTCTGTATCACTAAATTACAGTATTCTTGTTTCATATGGCGCCAATTTTGTATTTATGTTTAGATTAAATTTTTGTGTGTTGCCTGTAAGTATAGCTCATGTAAAAAGATGCTTTGTAATCAGAAATTTATTGTTTTTTCTGTATTATAACTGTATTATATAATTTATTGCATTGAGGAATATTTTGTTGACTTTAGAGGATAGGCACAAGGCAGCACGATACCCTTTTGCAACACGTGACAATTTGGGTTGCCTTATTGTATGCACATGACCCTTAGATATTAGGAAAAATGAAGAAATTATAAATAATTCTTCCAACAATCAAAGAAAAGTATAATTTCGTAAAGCGATAGGCCCTACTACATTTTTAGCATAGGGCAGTACACTGAGCATTTAATAATGCTTTTCTCCTATTATCCCATTACAGCCTAGATTTTACCGGAATTATCTATAATGTCACGCCTCTCTTAAGCAAAAGCTACAGCACACTATTGGGAAGCCGGGTGTTCCTTTATCGAAAACGACTTGGTGAATACGATATCCGACCGCATACAAAACACGGCAAAAAGTGTTGGTACCACATGTTTTGCCCGATTCGAGAAATCATTTCCGAAAAATATTTTCACCTTAATGCCAAGCTTCCATTAATCCAGCACTGATTGATTTGTATTATTTACTGTGCTCTTCCTCAATTGCAGAATATGTTATGTTTTTATCGTGTTTCCTTTGCACAACTAGTGCATATTCTATTTTGGGTGCCACATATACATTAATTGGGAAATCACATGTTTGTTTAACCTCCCATTCATTGACCGATCCGAGGGGCTGGGAGAAGGATACTGCCTACCTCCAGGTGTAAAGATAATACAAACAATTTTTATTACCTTTTCAAATTTGTTAAATGGAGTGACAATATTTTTGTTGTGATTTACCGCTTTTACATTCCACTTTCCCGTAAATAATTCTTAGATTTGCTAGAGCTACCATTGCGAGGTTGATCATGTTTTCCGCCAAATTGTTACGAATAAAGTCAATAATTTCATGCTCTGGTGTGTTGAAATCTTTAAGTTAGAACTAAGTTAGTTTCAATGCTTTTTAGGCATAGCTACCCTGCATACTGAAGGATCTAAAATATTTCTAACCTTTTTAGCTTATAAGGTTCTGCAGTCAGCTTGTATTTTCATTTTCCGATAGCGGAAAAACCTTAACAACAGTGCTCAAGGATTGGAAAAAGATTTGTGCAAAATCATGAAGCATCCCCTTCTTTTCTTCTAAAAGAAAATCTGAGCGTTTGAGAATTTCGTGCAAGATACTGTTACATCGCAGACATATGCGCTGATGTATCGAGCATATTTGAAAGTGGTGTGGTAATGACTTTTTTTTTGAAATGATGTTGGAGGTTTACGACTAACACCAACGCCCAATGAGAGATGTCACAATGTCTTTCCCAAGTACGCCAATGGTCACATGGCAGATTTTTGCATTGTAAAAGATTTGACTGTTTCTGGAAAATTAAGTAGCCTAGCAACATTTGATAAGAAAACATAGTCTTAGCATTTTAGTTTAAGAAAGTGACTTCTGGCTTTCATACCCGTAGCCTACTAGGGGTAGAGCCATATTAAGCAGAGGCTTTCGGGTGCATTTAATAAATTGAACCAAGGATCCATTCACGAATTCTACAAGTATTGCCGCAGGGGATTACAACCTATCTCCAAATACGGCCCGTGGAAAGATGAAGAATGTGACTTGTGACCGAGTTCACAGATTCAATTTTTAGGTCGACACCATTGAAATTCAGTCTTTTTGAGGCCGTTCTGTTAAATTGATCTCCCAAACAAAAAAAAAGCATTTTTATTGTTGTTGTTGATCACCCGACAACTTCCTTGGGACGAGAAATGACGGAAGATCATAGAGCCCCAGAAGTCGGGCAAGTCACCAACGCTTGGACCAGAGATCGTAAATAGGTAAGAGTTTGCCAAAAATCGAGCGGCGTAAAGAGTCCGTGCAAAACCTAACAGAATGAAATGTGTCTTGAGTCAGATGACAGCAGACTCTTCATGAAGGATTTCTAATTCTGCAGATTCTAGAGAGATAAAGGTACAACAGAAGGCTATGTTCCTGGTAGCCACGACCGCAGAGGACGTAGCGAGCGCGACGAGAAACCATAATTTCTTCAATGGAAACTGAACGAGCCTTTGTGTCAAAAAATTTTTATGAGACAGTACTTCTGTAGTCGGAGAGAAGAGATGAGCAGATGCGAGAAGTGAGAGGAGAAAGACTACTGGTGACTGTAGTGGCTAAAGTAGCATACCTCGTTTGACCAGCTCATCGGTCTTGTAATTACTCAAAAGAAATGAGTGACTGGGGACCCATTGTTGCCCAATAGAAATAGAAGAGGAAAGGATGGATAGTTCCTTCCATATGAGCCAGAAAGTGCAAGGAAAAGAAAAGACTCAGGAGAAATAGTGTAGTCTGACAACGAGAGTCTGCTAGAAGAAAAAGAGAGGAGAAATGACAGAATTATTAATGATGCCGAGATCAACGAAGAGCTTGCACAATGGCAAAGGCTTTAGCAGGAAAACTTGTACAAACTGGGCATTTTGAATAAGCTACTGGTGGTTTTGCCGCCACTAAGTAATCAATTCGCAAAACCGCCGGAGCCTTCTTTGCCGAAAGAGAAAGAAGCAGACGCTTTCGTTCAAATTATGAGTTCGTGATTCGGAAGAGAGTCAAGTTAGGTAAGAGTAGCAACTCGGCGCAAACGCAAAGTCTCTCCAGGAGGACCTGGAAAGCCTTAAGTTCATTTTGTGTCTAGCTAAGTCTGATGTAGGGAAAAGGATGGAAGGCAAATAGTCCGCCCATAACACGATGAGCTAAATAAGTCAGGGTGATTTGTAAGGGAGACAGAAAACCTCATAAAGGAGAAGAGGGATAGGGGCGGACGAAAGGCAGTCGGTGATGGCGCAACTGGTTGCTCGGTGAATGCGTTCCAATTTGGTGACGTTTGTAAAATTGAGAAAAGGAAACCCATCTGAGTAAAGCATAGGTAAGAATCAGTCGAATAAAACCTTTGTACAGAAAAGAAAAAGGACTCTTTTTAGGAGCTCTGTGAAGAAGAATAAATATATCGTAAGCTTTGATATTAGAAGACTTGGTCTTCACCAAAAATACATGTTTTAGAAAAAGAAAAAAGTGTAGCCAAAGGTGACCCTAAAAAATGGAAGTTGGATTGAAGCAAAGAGGAAACATGAGCTGGGAGAGATAGGGCTGAAGATTAGCTTAGTGGAGACACATCAAAAAGAAGGCCTCACATAGCCTAATTTGTGACGAAAAGCTCAGTTCTTAGACCCGCACTTCAGTCGAATTAGGAATCCTTGTGTGGTCTTCGCAGCAGCAAGTACAGAGGGTGGAAGACCAGATATCCAGCTGGTTAGCATACCAAGAGTAGCTTACAGAGGAAGGTAGAGACACAAGAAGATCATCAATAAAAAAAAACAAAAACAGATCCTCACAGGACATTTCAGCGGACTAGAAAGGAACAACTTTTGTGATTTTGAAACACCACGCAAACGCGTCTGTCAAAAATGAAAGATTGAGTTCATCGAACAAAACAAGAAGAGAAGCGAGCAGAAAAAAGCTTGTGTAGAAGAGCGTGCTGACAGACAAAATCAATTGCTTTGAGAAAGTATATATAGTAGCAGCAATCTAATAGCTGCAAAAATTAATTGCATTTCCTTGCAGAAATTGGCAAAGGAACCATTGTCAAAATGTTGATTTTCACAGAAAAATAGGTCTTTTGTCAGTTCCACACAAAATGCAAAGTTTTACGTCAATATTCATTTTGTAAAACTCTGGCTGTTCCGCGGTATATTCCACAGCCGTAAAATTGGCATGTCTACAGAAAAGTTTCAAACCTTGTGTTAACAGTATCTAATCAAAAAAAATTTTTTTTAAGGTAATTGATACTTCTTTTTACATGAATCCTGTGTCCTTAGCGCACAATTTATCTTAATTTAGTAATGACAATAAAGACTTTAATTCTCCCTAGAATTTTAGTGGCCAACCGAAGTACAGACTAAGAACCACGAAGACAAAAATTGTCCACCAATTATTCATTCAAATATGCAACACAGGTAATTAACCGCCGATCGCAAATAAGCTTCGTTAAATTCATTTGGCGATACCAAAAATCTTTTAATATATTTTTAGAGGACTTGACTCCTGGTGTTTTCTATGATCTGATATTGATATCAGTAACAGGAAGTGCGTTGGTGCAATGGCAATAAAATTACCACTTTTGCTTTCGTATGAGTAAAAAAGCAGCGCCTACATTTTGACTTCCTAGGTCCTCGAAATAACAATTTTCAATCGTCACTGAAATTTTCCAACAAGTTTTAATCGTAAAAAGCAATTCTTTGAAGAGAGTGCACCCCAAAAAATAAAAATATTTCATCTTTAAAAATAAAAAGATCTTTCATTCCAATTTGATCGTGTATTTAAAAAAAATTTTTAAGTTTTTATACCAGTTTTTGATTAAGCATCTGCAAGATGGTGCAAGAATCGCATTCCCCGCGCCTTTTACGTCGTAAATACTTATAAAAAGCTCAAGCTCAAATGAAAATCTTGAAATAGTCTACCGCCAGACTAGTTTAAATATAGATAGTTGTCGATTTGGTTATTGTTTTTGTTGTTGTTGTGTTCATTCCTTCTTTTCCTTGAAGACGATGCACGAAACAGCTCTTCGAGTTACCTCAAAGGCCCCATGAAGATCAGACTTGAAGAAATCGGTAGTCAGTTACCAGGCAGTCATGATCACAAATTGGCTAACTGGTTGTCCAACCACCAACAAAGCAGACTGCCATTAGTCTTGAAATGATGAATTACATGCGACGTCTTGCGGCAAAATGTTTTGAAATAAATTTTACAACTGCAGGACCTTAATGCTATAGCCAATGCTACAAAGTTGCTGTCATGCAATTTGTTCATTCCGCTTGTGCTACTTTGATCTTGATTGCCACGTCCACCTTCTTATGACCTCATGATTAGAGATTTAAAGAGAACAAGTGCAGTACCATAAAGTAATTTTCATTGAATGAATTACCGTAAGAGGAGAACACTAAAATATGGACTCATTTATTCAACCTCCGTGTGGTGGGTCCAGGAAAATGGTAGTGACGAAGCTAATGACTACCAAGAGAGACAGCAGTACAGTAGGCAGCTCGAGGTGGTGAAAGGATAAACCTTCAGCTTTGGAGAATGACAAATACTAATCGAGCTTAAACCGAATGGAGCGTTTTACTCGGAAAATACTCAAAATAACATACTGCAGCTGAATATTGAGGGCCTTACCGCCAGCAAGAGCGGCGTTATGGGGAGACTGGCCCAACAACACAAAGCCTTATCATTATTGTACACATAATTTACTGCGACAAACCAGAGAAGGCGGCGATTTTGAATTTTTCTCTGCAGGGTCAATCCTGAGCAGGGCACACTGCTTGTCCATGAAAAGCTAAGCTGGAGGCTAATCGACCAATCATCAACAAATTTCGAGGTTGAATGGCTATGCATGTTCGTGACTGGCAAAATGGTCATTAATATTTACTAGCCTCCCTGTTCACTGACTCCAACGGATATTCCAATGCATTCCCATTCTTGTCTCCAAACCAGTGACTTTAATTGCCAGGATGTTGACTGAGACTTCGCTATCGTCAGATTGTACCTGGAAAGCAACTCTCCTATACCTACAGCCGACTGTAGTCATAGGAAAGTTGCTTTCCAGGTACAATTCCATCTTGTTCATAATAAATAAACTAAAAGTGATATCGACCCCCTTCGGTTATATTAAGTGTCTCACTAATATGACTTATTGCAGAGGCGGGCAATTGCTTTTGCTTGCGGGCCGCATCGCGGTCACGGATGCTAACTGATGGCCGCACTGTTTAACGAACGCATTGGAAGGGCCACATTGAGGATTCAAGAGCTGGTCGAGGAGTGCATTCACCATTCATAAGTGGCCGAGGGTCAGTGCTTAAAATGTTGCAATAAAGGTATGCAAAGCAAAAGCTTGCGTTCACTTGAAATTTTGCGTTATCACTTAACAATGTCGCATTTCCAGTAGAGAAAATGATGGTGTCTCTACAAAAATGTAAAGGTCATTACCCTTGGATTTGACGGAAAATGCGTCAGTGCAAACCAACGGTTGCTCTTTTAATGGTAGCTTCTAAAGTCTTTGGCTCTGTAACACGGCAAGTGTTCCTCCCGTTGTCATCTTAACTCATATTAATGCAAGTTTCAAAAAGTGTTCGCGGGCCGCACAAAATGCTCACGGGGGGCCGCATGCGGCCCGCGGGCCGCACTTTGCCCACCCCTGACTTATAGCATTACAGCCACACAAAAACAGGAATGTAAATTAGGCCTTTAGATCTATGTCAGTTATAAATGAATTGTAAACTGCCCCTATCACTTGTTCATAATTCAGGATTTTCTCCTTTCTATGTTGTTTTTTGTCAGTTCACGTAACACCAGCATCGTCATACTTTTGTAAGCCTTTGCTCTGTTGGTGTAAATTGAAGATTGCATATTATTTTCACAGCAATTTTCAAAAACTTAAAACAACATTTTTGGGTCTGGAGCCTGCCATCTCCAACACTTTATCATTTTGAGCAGACAAAAACCTATCCATGTATTGCTCTTACTTTACCTACTTCGCTTAAACTTATTGTTCCGAACTACTCTGTGTTTGTTTTTTCTTAGATATTTGAATTCGTGTTGAATGCAGAATCTAATTCTTCTGAATAGCGACGTTCGAAATTTCGGTCGTATTCATATAAGGCGAGCAAAATTAAAATTGCTGACGCACTATTACGTAACAAAGGGAGTTAGCAAATTTAGACGTTGTCAAAGTTGAAAATAGGATTACACCACAATCTGCAACTTGCTGTCAGAAGACTCCATTACTAACTATTTATGTACACGGAACACCATTACATATAAGAAATCAATATACTGAAATAAGAAATAAATACTAGTAATAAACAAAGAACCTTCGCGGTCCCCTCACGGAATCCTTAAAACTCACGGAACACAACTACACGTTTTGTGGAACCCTATTGAAGAGCACTGATCTAGAATGATGAAAATGTTTTCGTCGTGAGTAATTTGCTTTTCAACGTTTTCAATTCCCCAACCAAGGTCAATTAACTTTAATCAAATCATCATTTTATTGGTTACGTTTCATTGTCCAAACTCCCTTTTTTTACCCGTAATCGATATAAAATGTGATGCTAGTTATAATTTTCCTTGTTCTCTCACGCTACTGATATCGCACGTTCATTCAGACTTATAGTGCAACTTCATCGTTTAATCCACATCGGGAAACGGACAAAACTTTTTCGCCTAGTTACTCTTCAAATCTAATAACCTATGTGGAAGCGGAAGCGGTAGATTTTTCGTGCTTCCGTTTCCACCGCTTCCGCTTCCACTTTCAAATCCTTGGTTAAGCAACCCCAAAAAATGCACGTTGCATAAATAGAATGTGGGCTATACATAAAGTAATGTACACTTATTAACAATAAACGAAATACAACTCACGCTTACCTTCACATGCATTCGAAGATTCGAATGCGATGTTGCGCATGCTGATATGCTAACCTTTTTTGGTCGGCACAAAATACATTCAAACTGCAAGTTCTGATTTTGAATCGATTTTAAAAAGTAAAATTTTTCTAGCTTTGACCAAGGAGTGCTTAATTTGTCATTGCTAATGGAACTATTGATTTGATTTGCTGGAACATTTCTTTCATCTTTATTTGTGTCCAACTCCAAACATACACTACATTCTTTCTCGGAAATATTTGAAGAGTTGATTGGTGGTACAAAACTTGAATATTGCGGAAAGTAATACATTCATTTTCTCGAAGCTTTTCGTCTGACTCGTCTTTAGGAGAAATACGTCAGAATGAAAAAGATAGAAGTGTTACTCGCTTATATAGAGGAATACTCGATAGTGATTGGTCGATGGGTCGACCAATGAAAAGAGAGGAAACTAATGTGAAAATGTATTATTTTGTGAAAATGAAACTATTGTGAAAACTAATGTGAAAAAGAGAGGAAACTAATGTATTACTTTCCGCTACATTCTTCCATGTAATTTCTAATCCAATGATTAACACTTTACCGTGAAGAAAGTTTTGTTATGAAATCAAAATTGTTTCTTTTTTCCTTTGTTTTTAATAAATTTATTGAACTAGCTTTCAAGTTGATCTCGGCAAACCTACCTGTTAAAATCAAAGCGAGCGAAACTCGAACAATTCTCCCACGCTTTGGTCACTAGTTGCATTTACTGTTTTACGAAGCGCTAGCCACCTGACTTCAAACACATTGTTATTTGGGTTTGTTATTTTCGTTCGGTGCAAGCCGCTGCGTCGACAATACTCGTTAAATTAAGAATTGCTTTTATAGTGATAGTTTCCTCTTGCCTTTTAAATTCTTCGACGAAAATCTTCATGCTCTCTTCAGCGAGTTGCACTCGGTTTGCTTTGGATAAAATAAACGTTTTGTTTGTCAAAAAGATTTATCGATTTATTGAGTTATAAAGGCAATCTACGCGCTTTATATGCATGTTAACATGAATGACGTGGTTATTTCACAGTGTAATAGTAATGCAAATAATAAAAGCCTCATTCAGACATGCTCTGCTGATGAGTCCAAAAGGACGAAACGCGTCCAGGAATGGTCTCGTCAAATTATGGGAGGGATTGTTGAATCCAGGACAAATTATGTCCTGGATTCAACAATCAATTAAAAAAAAACAAGTGTCAGAACTTTGTTCATGATTGAGTTAATTGGTTGTTTAAAACGATTTTTAAGCACCACTGCTGTGACTATGTTTTTGTATTTTTGAGAAGGTTATAACAACCATGTCTTTTTTGTTACCTTTATAACTGTGTAACTCCCAGTGCGTTTGATAAAACAGTCAAACTTGCTTTCACAAAAGGTCACATTAAATTTTAAAATTTTGGCTGAAATTCTTGATTGTCCTCACAAAAATGAGAAATCAACATCAATTAGGACTAGAAATCGCACAACTAAGCCTTTGGAATCTGTGAACCTCCCAAAAAAAGTTCTTTATGCTTGTTTCAGTATCAAACGAGCAAATGACTCTCTGCTGCGTTGAAGTCAATCGAACAATTTTCCTTTTTTAATGTGACGACCCTAATCTATAATTAACAGTATTGGCATGTGATCCACAAAAATTTATTTGTTTAACGTATCCACAAAAATTTATTTGTTTAACGTGACCCTTTTGCTTTTAAGTTGTGTTGGCCTGGTCTACATGCAACGCTGCAAATCAGTGAGTGCTAAGTTATGTTTTGAGCCTGACAGCAAGTTGGGCTAAAATGAGCATGTTGGTGTTTTATGCCGACTGATGTGGTGGAGCTTGGAATTTGGCAGTTTGTTCCCTGATGTCGTACTCTGGCTTTCAGACTACTCTTCTTGCACCAGAGTTTCTGTAATCTATGATTCATTCGTTTGCTCGTTTGAAAACTTGTATCAGGCTCGAATAATGTTTTGCTTTGTGGAAAATTATGGTGTTCATCTTGCACCACTTTCTACTTAAAAAATGTGGGCTAAGCTTGGAGTTTGTTGACATCCAAGGACATTGCAAACATGTACTATTTGGCAGCACCCATGTCTATCTGCATTTCTGCAGGAAAACAAGACTATGATCTGGCTTTGCAATACCTGAAGATGTGTACGCCCACAATGTGGTGCAATACATTAATCAGTGATGTGTAAACAACTTCATCCAGAGTTAACCTTGTCCAGTTGATAAGCAGCATGCTTTATTCGTCAAAGAGAGTGTTTTGCGAAACAATTCTACACAAAGAACAAATTAAGCAGCCAAATTGATTTGGACTATTTATAAATAGATAAAGTTAGGCTTAACTAAAATACAAAATTGTACTAATTATGAGGCGACCATCACAACTGCACATACCAGTTACCACCTACAAAACTATAGCACATACAGTGACCTGCGTAATTAAAGACAACAATGGGCTCTGCCAAATAGTAAGCCTATTGCATGCATACACCGGTAGTAAATCATATGCAGCAGAATATCTAACCTAATCAGGGACGGATTAAGGCGGGGGCTGATGGGGCTGCAGCCCCAGGCCCACCCAAGAAATAGGCCCACCACTATACCAAGTCAAAGAAGCCATAAAAGTTACTCATACAATCACTTTCAAAAAATAGTTAAGTATCATTGGCAAGGCGTTCTCCATTAGAGGCCTCGTCATCGTGCAAAGCACAAGCGAAACTGTGTCATAGTAAGAAATACTATTTTAGTTGCATTTGCGATGGATAAAACATTGTAACCAAAATGTAAACACGTATTGACGTCATAATACAAAATATGACATTATTCCGAAACAATGGCTTTTTTTAAGACTCTGACATGTTCAATTGTTGCCAGTTATTTTGAAGTTTTGAAAAAAAAATGCAGACAGGTTTATGCTGGGTAAGAAAAGTGAGGTTAGAAAAAGTTTAAATAAAAGCAACTGTATTTTCTATAGTCCGATATTTGAAGAAGGAAGGAGATGAAATTTTACCAAATAGTATAGACCAGTAGGAAGCAGATGAAATAGTTGAGTGAAATCCCAATTCAAGGGAATTTGTTTCTTTAAGTATTTAATAAAAAATTACTTCTAAATTTATTTAAATAGCTAAATAAAATTCATATTGATTCCACAAGACATTTTCTTTCAATATTAAAAACAAAAAAAATAATTATTTGTTTCTCTTTTATTATTGAAAAATATATCGATATTGATATGAAATGGAGGCACATATAAAAATGATTATTTGCAAATTTAAACTTTTTTTAATTTAAATATTTTCAATATTTTTGCATCTCAAATAATGAAAATGGATTACATACAATTTTGTGGTATTTTTTGCTTAAATAGTGCACCGCAAGTATTTATAACTTTTCAAGGGCGCTTTTAATAATCAGTTTTTGGAAACTACTGCTTTAGAAAAAAATGTATTAGAAAAGTGAAGTCAAGGAGCAAATTTCCTTGAATTGGGATTTTACTCAAAAATAAATTTCAAGTGTATAGATTCAGACCATTCTTGAGTAAACGAAAGTTTAAATTTTACAACAGAAATTTATTAGGGAATTCCCATATATTGAAATCTAAAAGGTCTGAAATGACTGTTTTGAAATCGAAAGGAAATAGCCACTTTATCGGGGGTAGCCAACTACACTTTTACCAACATTTACTAATCTAAACGTTTTTAATCTCAAAACTTTTGCCAATTTAAAAATAAAAATGAAAAAGTATAAAAGCGGTTGGGAAAAGGAGAAATCTAGAAGAGAATTAGAAGATAAACTGAAAAAAGTTGTAGCAAAATCAAAAACATAACTGATTTTTTTCATATAAGCGAACCAAAAACCAACATTGTAGAAACGACGTCCAGTAATGCAACTGCTTTGTGCTCATCTTTTAGTGGCTGTATTGCAGAGCAAGAGCCAAATATAAAAATTGTTTCATTGGAACCAAACGTACAAACCAAGTCATCTGATGTTGTTGAGGATGAAGCACATAGGTTAAAAGAAGCTATTGAACACGACATAGATGTTGGATGCTGGGGAGTAATTTCTGACCATCTGAGAGATTACTGCTGCCAAGTAGGAAGTTTAGAGTTTCAACATCTTGCTGCAGATTTTTCTACTTCAGAGTTATGTTTTACTGGCGATAAATTCAAACGGCGTTGTTCTAAATCGCTATTTTGGTGAGAACAATTAAACGGCGAAACAGTAAAACACAAATGGTTGTGCTATTCACTTTCATCAAAAAACTTTACTGTTTTGTTTGCAAACTTTTTGCGTTTGATTCTGAAAAAATAATGCTGAAAAATCAGTTGGTTTTGGCGACTGGAGCATGCACCACGCGACCTGGCCAGGCACGAACCTTCCAACAAACGCTTAAGTTATCTTTCAACATGTATCTCTCGAAGATCAAAAAGAGTAAGCATTTGCAAAGATTTGGAAGAGCAAAAAGAATCTGACAGAAAATATGGGTGCAAAATATTGGCTCGAGTTTTAAATGTGATAGAATTCCTATCATCGAGAGGGCTGACCTTCCGCGGAAGTAGTGATTTGGTTGATTCTCCACAAAACGATAACTTTCTCGGAATTTTGGAGTTGTTGGCACAATACGATACTTTTCTTGCTGAGCATATTCAAAAGAGAGTGAACAAAGGCAAGAGACACGTTTTGTATTTCGCATCAACTGTATGCGAGGAATTCATTGACGTAATTGCAACAAAAGTGTTAGATATTATTATTTCTGAAATAAAACAAGCAAAATATTATTCAGAGTTCGTGGACACAACACCTGACATCACAAATGTTGACCAGTAGACAATAATTTTTCGGTGTGTTTTACCTGATGCTCCCGTGCAAGATTTGTCAAGTTTATACCCACCCGTGGACACACTGGTCACCAATTGGCTGATTTACTTTTCGAGTTTATAGAAGACAATGGGATCAGTTTGAAAGATCTCAGAGGGCAATCCTATGATTACGCTCTAACATAAGCGCAAAATATAAAGATTTGCAAGCTATAATAAAAGAATGCAACCACCAAGCGGAATATATTTCTTGTGTAGCACATTCCTTGAATCTTGTGGGAAAATGTGCTGCTGAGTGTTGCCAATCCGCGGTCCGTTTTTTTATGTTTGTTCAGGGACTCTATGTGTTCTTTTCAGTTTCAACACACAAGTGGAATCTCCTTACTGATGCACTGAAACCACTTCAATGTCCAACAATTAATCCTTTGTCTGATACACGTTGGGAGGCGCGATATGATGCTCTACATGCAATAAGAAAAGGTTACCAAGCGGTTCTTCAAGTCTTGAAGGCAATGTGTGGTGACAATGATGAAAAATGTCAAACTAAAGAAACAGCCAGGGGTTTTGTTTCATTAATGGAAAAGCTTGAAACTGGTATTTTACTCGAGGTATGGTCGTGCATAATGGAACGGTTTCATAAGACTAGTCAGGCTCTGCAGAACAGCAAAATGACTTTGAATGGGACAACAAATTTGCTTCAGGGTCTACATGACTTCATTAAACTTCTAAGATCCCAATTTCAAAAATTCGAAGGAAGAGGTCAAGTATTAAGTGGTGGTCATCATTACACTGATAAAATTTCAAGAAAAGAAGAAAAGTAAGGTAAATCTAAAGATATATCACTTGATTTATCGAGCAGATTCGAAGTAGACTGATATTTTCCGATCATTAACCAAATTCTTTTGTCTATGAAAACCCGATTAGAAGCTTACGACCGTCTTCAAAGAAAATTTTCGTTTGTGATGGAATTGAACACCATGTCTAACCGCAAAATTGAAGCAAGTGCGAAAACGTTACTTCAACATTACCTAGATGATCTGGAAGAGTCATTATTGTCTCAGGAGATGATTCATTTCTCTACACTGATAAAACAACACCATTTTAACAGCGAATGCGAAGAAATTCAGATATTTTGGTTTATAAATGAAAATGAATTCATGCATGCATTTTCTAACGTATCTGTTATTTTCAGGCTGTACCCTTGTCTGACAATTTCTAATTGCTCGGGCGAGCGCTCATTTTCAGTTCTAAAAAGAGTAAAGAATTAACTGCACTCTGAGCCAGAAAAGGTTGAATTCCTTTGCTCTACTCTGCATTGAAAACGAACTTTTGGGAAAAGTAGATAACGATGACATTATTAAGAGCTTAGCATTGTCTAAATCCAGAAAATGTGTTGTTTGAATGTGTGCGCACTAAGTAAATACTTTGTTTACGTATTAATTGTGGTCAGTTTTTAATACAACGAATGGAATGAAAAATAGGCCTCTGATTATGATAGAGCCCCAGGCCCATGAAAAGCTTAATCCGTCACTGAACCTAATGCAATAGAATACTTCGTTAGCTGTAAAAACACTAACTTCAATTCTCAAAAATATGTTCTACATAACTCTGCCTCGCTCGGTTGTACAACTATGCTACTGTACCGGTAGTTAGCTAATTCCAGGCTTGTTGCAGCAAAAATCTACTTCAGTTCTTGCGTTGTTGTTGTTGATTACCCGACCCCTTCGGAGGGATGGGGCATGGCGGAAGACCATGGAGCCCCAGAAGCCGGCCAACTACCCAGAGCCTGAACCAGAGGTCGTGTAGCAACAGAGAGTCGCCAAAGAGTGAGCGGCGCAAAGAGTCCGTAGCTGGACAGTGCAGAATGAGATGAGAGGTGTGCTGGGACGAGTGTCCGCAGGCGCTGCAGGAAGGATTCTCGATTCTGCCAATCCTAGAAAGATAAAAACCTAAGAGAAGGCTGTGTCCATTGCAGCGAAGACGAGAGAGAACGCAGTGAGTGTGACGAGGGAGCACAAGTTCCTCGGTGGAAATCGAGGGAACCTGTGTGTCAAAATACTTCGATGAGACAGTACGCCTACAGTCCGAGATAAGACAAGAGTGGATATGTGAGATAAGAGGAGAGAGACTGCAAGGGATTGCAGAGGGCGCAAGCAGCGCTCCCCATCTGGCCAGCTCATCAGCCGTGTCGTTCCCCGGGAGAAACGAGTGTCCGGGGACCCATTGTAGTCTGATAGAACAGGAGGAGAGTGAAGACAGTTTCTGCCAGATCTGCCACAGAGTTTGAGATAAGAGCAAAGATGGAGGAGGAGAGGACAGAACGAGAGTCAGATAGAAGGAGAAGAGAAGAAAAATGGCAGACTTGTTGGTGCTGCCGAGACCAGCAAAGAGCATGCAGAATGGCGCAGGCTTCAGCGGAAAAATTTGAGCATACTGGGCCTGCTGAACAGGAAAGAGTGGCCTCAGTGCCACAGAGAGAGCAGTTGGCAAGTACGCCGGAGCCGCCTTTGCCAGAAGGAAAAGGAACAGAGCCGTCTGTCGAGAGTACCAGATCATGAGGGGGAGTGAGTCAAGGTGGGCGAGAGCCACTCCTTGGCGAGAGAGAGGGTGATCAGAGCTGGAGCATGGAGAGGGAAGGGTGGACTCCACAGTGAGTGAAGGCAAATTCCAGGGAGGGCAAGCAAGAAGAGTCTGCCTAGAAGAAGTAGAAGGAAGCATGAGCGAGTGAATGGACGCAAAAGCTCTCCAGAACGATCTGCAGAGTCTTGGTTTCACTCGAGTCTGGCCAAACCTGAAATAGGAAAGGAGGTTGGGAGTCGAAGAGCCCGCTCATAAGATAAAAGAGTGAAATGAGTCGGGGTGACTCGTAGGAGAGGTAAAGAAGCCTCGGAGAGAAGAAGTGGGATAAGGGAGGACGAGAGGCATCTGGTGATGGCGCGACTGGCCGCTCGGTGGAGGCGTTCCAATTTAGTGAAATTGATAAAGCGTAAGACCTTGAGATGTGGGAAAAACTTGGCCTTCAGCGAAGATACATGTTTAGAAAAGGAAAGAGTTCTGTCAAATGTGACCCCGAGAAAAGTTGGAGTGGGATTGAAACGGAGGCGGGAGCCGAGTAAGAGGAGGTTGTGCAGGAGATTAGCTTGGTGGGGATCCACTGAGAAGAAGGAGGCCTCACATTTGCTCGGATTGAGAGGAAAACACCAATACTCAGATCAGCGCTCCTAACGAAACAGAGCTCCTTGTTTGGCCTCCACCGCAGTAGAGACAGAAGGGAGGAGGACCAAATGGCCAGATCGTCAGCGTAAAGAGAGCAGCTGATAGGAGAAGGCAGAGAGGCCGGAAGATCATTGATGAAAAGAGAGAAAAGTACAGGGCCAAGAACAGATCCTTGCGGAAAACCTCGACGGACTCAAAATGAACGACTTTTTTGATTTTGAAAAACCACACAAGCGCGCCTGTCAGAAAGAAAAGATCGAGTCCAACGAGCAAAGCAAGGAGGGAGGCCAGCCGAAATAAGTTTGTGGAAAAGGGCGGATGCCAGACAGAATCAAAAGCTTTAGAGAAGTCGACAGTAGAGAGAATCGTTCGAGAGCCCGGCCTGGGTTTGTTAAACCCATCCAAAATGGACTCATTCTACCACGCAAAAAATTATGATGTTTTAGACTCTACCAGAGATGAATGGATCTAGATTTTTCAGATCCTGATCCGATCCTAATCCGAAATATCAAATCCTAATTTTGAATTTGGAAAATGTTAAATCCAAATCCTAATCCTGAAGTTGTAGAACCTGATTTAATGACCTTGCAGGGTTTGATGAATATATTCAAGTTTAGAGATAAATACCCTGAATCAGCGGTTTCCAAATTTTTTGTTACCATGCCGCCCTTAACCCTTTAAGAATCATAAGATTCTAATTAATAAAACTTGAGACAATTTCGTCATTGTTTGGTAACAACAAAATTACAATGAATTTCAGAAGAATGGTTATTACGTCATAATGATGTAACAATTAACAATCATGTATCATATGTGTTACAATATCTCTCAAAGGGTTAGAAATATTCAGTTTTATAACGCCCCCCGCATTTCATATAATAATACAAATTTAACATAAAACCTTCATAACCGGTGACACTTTCGCATACTTAACGATTTTTAAATGACTTGGCTAATATTCGCGCCTCCCCTGCAAGTTGTAGTGTTTTAAACTGAAATAAACCGCTCTAACTTTACGTTATCGAGCACAATGCCAGCGAGTTGAAGCTGCAACGTTATATATATATATACACATGTGTTTTTTTTAGTATTCATCCTCCTTCGCTGAACAGCAAATTGTATCGCTAACATGATGGACTACAAGTCTTCACACGAGCTACTGCAGAAATATCAAACAAGTTTGCAAAAACCTTGTTTACACTTCCAATACATGCAAAGCATTCAAATTTATTTAACTGCATACACACAATTATTACTTGATCCACTTTGCAATGAAAATATCAAAAATATAAATGCATAGTGTTTATCCAAAGTATGGCAGCTGCATTCTGAATCTATGTACAATACAGGTACTGGTATACAAATAATATCAATATGTTGGCCAATCTTGCATATAGCTACTGCAGCCAACAGCATTGCTTAACCCTTCTAGGATCATAAGATTCTAATTAATAAAATTTGAGACAATTCCTTAATTGTTAGGTAACAACAAAATTACAATGACTTTCAGAAAAATGGTTATTACGTCATAATGACATAACAATTACAATCATGTAACATATGTGGTACATTATCCCTCAAAGGGTTAACACATGAAAAAACAAACTAAAATAATTAGCAAACTCAAAGTTTTATTGCAATGAGATAAAAAATAAGGTGTCATAGCAAAAAACTGACATTCTCACAAACACAGTGAACACAAAGGTACATTGATTCCCAACAGTGCTAGCAAAAGAAAAAAAGAAGCATACAGTATAAAGAAAAACTACCGGTATATACAAATATACGTCCTAACATTTCAACTGTATTACACCATTAAACCACTAAAAGTAATAAATAGAAGCAATTGCTTTATGTGCTATTTGATGCGTCTAAACTACATATGATATACAATATGTTGATTCTCTTACGCATGTGTTTCCCGATATATATATATCAGGGAGAACAATTCTCACGTTGCTGGCACAGTGCTCGACAACAACCAAGGTTAGAGATTTACCGGTACGTATAATAATATATATATATATATATATATATATATATACACGAGGGTCAGTCAATAAGTAATGAGACTTTCTCAATTGCTTTTGTGTTTTTGTAGCTAAGGAACTCAAATTTTATGTGATGATTATGAATGGAGTTATCATCTCATTTACAACAAAACTTGTTTATTTTCAGATTACTGTAGGTGTGATGATAAATTGAAATGACTACTAGGCTAGCAAACAGCTCATCGTTGGAACAAAGAGGAGTCATCAGATTTCTGTTGGCAGAGAGTGTAAAATCATGTGAGATTCTGTCTAGAATGCAAAGACAATATGGTCCTTCCTGTATGTCTAGAGCAAACTTCTACAAATGGGTGCAAGCATTCAAAGATGGACGCGAAAGCATTACTGATGATCTGAGAAGTGGAAGACCTGTGGATGTCTCTACCCCAGAAGCAGTACAGGCAGTTGAAGACCTGATCAAATCTGATAGAAGGGTCACTTTAGATGAAATTGCTACAAAATTGGACATCTCCCATGGCACAGTGTACGCAATTGTGCGTGAGAAGCTGCATTTTTCAAAAGTCAGCTGTCGCTGGGTTCCCAAGATGTTAACGGATGATCACAAAATGCAACGCCTGATGGCTTCCAGAGCATCACTACGCAGATACAGAGAGGGAGATGCATTTCTGTCGAGAATAGTGACAACTGATGAGACCTGGGTTTTTCATCATGAACCTGAATCGAAACGACTCAAAGAGAGGCCCACTCAAAGAGAGTATGAAAGGAATTCACTTCCAGACTGACGAAGAAGTGAAGGCTGCGGTGAGCAACTGGCTAAGGACCCAGTCCACGGAATTCTATGCCAAAGGAATAGACAATCTAATATCAAGATGGAACAAGTGTGTTGCAAAGGAGGGAGACTATGTTGAAAAATAAAAAAGCATTTTTTGATTACCAGTCATTGCAAACTTCAGTTATTGAGAAAGTTTCATTACTTATTGACTGACCCTCGTATATATATATAGTTTATTTACATGTGATCACATTTTTTGCAGAACATCTAACGTACTGGACCACTAGTATTATAGCAAATTCAACCACTGGTAAAGATAATCTATCTGTTGCCATGCATCTCAATACAGTTTAGTCAGGAACATACCATAGGTTGTATGCATGATCAAACTACTGCATAACATAAAAAAATCACAAATACATCTTGGAGCATGAATATGAGTTTAACACCACCAGTGCATCTACACTAGATGAAGATAACTGATTTCGCTTTTTGGTTGCAATGTTTCCAGCAACACTAAAAGCACGTTCACTTGGACTGCTTGAAGCAGGTATGGACAAAATCCCTAGAGCTAACCTGCTCAGTCTTGAAAATTGTGTTTTGATTTCTGATAAACTCAAAAACTGGATGATACCAAACTCATTGTTGTATTGCAGTTGCTTGCTACAGTGTCATCGAACACTTTCTGCTTATACATTCGTACTTCATTTATTGCAGGAACTTTATTTGATGAATCACTTTGCCAATGCACAAATTCATCATCTATAGTTTTACTTTTTTTTGGAAGACATCCAGAAGTGGTTGCGAGATCAAAAATACAACTGAGATCTTGTCTTAGACCATTCTGATCACTCTCTGCTGGAACAAGATCCAATAAGCTTTTGGCCAAATCTAAAATTTCATCTTTCTCTGCAGCTGAAAATGGTTTTAACGACTTGAATTTAGGATGGAAAAACAAGGCCAGCTTATGTATACTAGTAATCTCAAATTTTCAAGTGATTGCTTCTAATCCACGTTTATAAAGAAAATTCACAATGGGGATAGCATTTGGTGATGCTTGCATGCAGCCACTCAACTTTTTATACCAAAGATAAACATGCTGAATCGTAGGGGTTTAATTGCCTTTGTAGCGCCAGAGGCGTGGCGTACTGTACCGTGAGCCTACTGACCTACACTTTATTACTTAAGTTCACGGGAGTTCTTTGACATCGAATTATTTCCTGAAGTTTTCAGTTGACACGAATTTTCTCTGTTTTGTTTATTAAACTTTTTACCAAAAATTATCGTACAATTTCAAAATTTAGCGGCATCTTCAGTCCAAAAGTTGATTCTGTTTTCTGTTTTTTGTTTTCTATTTTATGATGATTTATCCAAAGACCAACAGATATTTATATCTCAAAAAAATGAAAAAAGGCACGAGGAATAATTTTTTGTGGGGTGAAGACGAGACAATGCATGAGTCTTGTTTCTACGAAAAATAAAACGAAGCACGAGGATTAATGTTCCGAAACACGAAGGAATGCATGACTTACATTTCTACGAAAACATAACGAAACGCAAGACAATATCTGAACCAGATGCGCATAGGTGAGGTGAGGGCAAAGGTTACATAATCACTATAGAAAGACGAAGGAATGCATGACACACGTTTCTACAAAAATGAAAAGAAAACACGAGGTAGCAATATACGGAAACAAACGCGCGTGGGGTGGGCATAAGGGCAAAGGTTACACGATCGCTACACCTTCTAAAACTCTGGTTGCTTCCTCAAATGGTTTTAAAAAGTGAACTAACACTTCTACCACATTTAAGTCAATCTTTTCAAATTTTTCTTGTTTGTGAATAATTTCTAGAAGATTTTTTAGCTCATCCTTTGCTTTCTTGATTGACTCCAACATTACCAGTAAACTGTTCCACCTAGTATCATTTGCCTGCTTTAGTGTCGAAGCAAGTTTGTTATTAAGCCCACTTCGTTTGATGTAGCTCACCAGGGATTTACAGGCAGTAATCACAGAACCAACAGCTGCTGATAGTTTATCATCATCATCTAACAATGAAACTTCTTTTGGTTCATCTAACGGTAGAATATTACGCACAGCAGTTGCTATCATGTGCAAGCACAGGGAATTCTGTGGAACGTTGATAAAGCAGTCCTTACGTTGCTTCCCAGATCTGTAACAAAGTAAAGCTGATTGCACAAAACATGTTAAAGTATGCCTAAGCTCTCACAGGTTTGCCGTACACTTGATCTAATGTTGTCACCAGATTTTACTTGATGAAGAAATTCATGCACAGATAAGGTAGCTGATATTAACTTTCCTTTTGGTATTAAATGAACAGTTATTCCAAGATAATGTCGTTGTGTGGTATCACCCCACATGTCTAGAGTCATTCCTATAATTCTGTTTTCTTTAATAGCATTGTTAATTGCTTGAGCAAGATATGCTTTTATTTCAATAGCTTCATCACATGCAAGACGTTTTAGTGTAAACCTCGATGGAAGCAATTTTGCTGCAGATATTTTCCATACTTGGCACCTATACAAATTGCTTGCTGTACTAACTCATTTCAGCCATTTTCTTCAACTGATTTAAATGGCTGAAGATCATTTGCTACGAAGTCAACACAAACTTTATTAAACTTTTGTCGAACACTAGCAAGTAAAGTAGTGTTGGTAACTTTAGTTGCTTTGGTTGCTTTTCTTGAAGTGATGATTTATCAAATTTTTTTGTACAATTTGACTAATGGTTTTTCAACCTGGTGGTTCCACTTTTACATTTATCGTAAGCAAAAATCACTTTGCATATGTTGCAAATAAAAAAACCTTTACATTTTTTTGAAGCTGCATTAAATATTTCTGAGAAATGTTTCCACACAGGGCTTCAAAAATTTTCTGGTTTTGTTGTGACACATTTTCCTTCCTTTAGGTCATTTTCTACTGCAAAATGCGTAACCTTTGGCATAACTGTTAATCTTTTAAATCCTCAATCGCTTCTACATAAAAATTCTAGATAAAAAATATTGCTTATTGTTAGACCTTTTTTTTTTATTTGCCATATTTATCCTCCATTCACGAGAAAGCGATGTATCGCTATGTTTTGGACGGTAAGTCCGCACTCGCTTGGGAGTTGCCATTTCCGGATCATCTGTCTTCCACATGTAGGTGGGGCGTCCCATTAAGTGCCTTGCTCAAGAACACAACAAGCGAACTTGCCGGCTTGTTCTCCACAACCTCCCGTAAATGCCGAGCGCCAAGCAGGGAAGCCATAGATACCATTTTTTAAAGTCTTTTAGTATGACTCGACAAGGGGAATGAGCCCCAGGTATACGGACTGCGAATCGGACGTTCTAACCACTATGCCATCGCGTCGGTAGACCTGATGGCTTATACTATACCGGCATAGGCTAGCCTACTTTGATACTTCTAAATGCATAGGCAACAGTTATAATAGAAATTGGCAATCCCAACAGGCTATTCTACAGTGACAATGATATCCAACTTTTCATGTCAAGCCTATCAATACATTTTCTAATTTTTTTTTGTTTTGAGTTGGGGTTAACCTAGTTATGGTCAAGATTTGGTAAGCCTCGCCTATTTACGTACTAATACAACTGTAATCACTATTGACAAAAAATTTCAAAAACTTACTGATTTTATCCAACAATAACTAATCCAGCATATGACAAACGGTAGAGAGTCTGCCCTGTCATTTAGGCTACAGTGTAACTTAGGTTTTCAACTTTTTAGTTTGCTTATGTAACTAAATATACTGTATAAGTTACACATTACAATTAACTTAAGCTCAACATTCCCAAACACGCTGATTAATAGAATATGAAACTCTCATAGGAGCTGGTTACAAATAAGCCTGCATGTTTAGCCCATAAAATTAACCCAACTATTAGCAATAACAAGCAAACCTTAGCACCTCTTATCTTACTTTGATCTTAGATTCACTCCTTAACATCAGTAAAACAACATATTTAACGTACATTTAACAACTGTCACGTTTCTTCATTTGATTTGCAAAAAAACGATATCACTCCTATTCAATTAGGAAAAGCGGACAGTTTATGATAAAAATAATCCGCCTCTCATTGTAACATACAATTGCAAACACTTTGCTCAGTTTGCTGCAACTAATAAAACCAATTATTAAAAATGCAAATTTTGAAATTGATTTTAAGCTTTACTTTATTTGATCACAAAAATGTTGAATTCTAATTCTAATTCTAATTCGGATTTTTTAAAAACTCTAAATCCTAATCCGGCTCAAATCTTCAAATCTGGCCGGATCTAGATCCCAATCCTAATCCGTGCTCATCTCTGGACTCTACCGTTGTAGATTTAGACTCTACGGTTACTCACAGCTCTGAGTGTTGCCAAGTATAAAATCAATCAAAGTCTTTATATTTTAAGCTGGGACCACTACATTATGTTTCCACTAACTGAAACTGAAAGCCAGAGAAAATAAAATCGTAACCACAGCTTTTCACTTCAAGGGTAAAGAGGAAAAACGATATCTGAAGATAGACATCAATTAGAAATCGTTGTGATTTTGCCCAGAGCCAACCTATCTTTGGGTCACGCCGGACAGATAGCTCACGTACGGTTATAATTTGCTATCACTACGCAAGGAACAAATATCACGCGTTGTTTTATTGAGGCGACTGGCTGGACAAGTTGGGAACCAGTGCCGACACTTTGTGTATATCAACTCCATCCTTGGTTCATGCTAACACACTGCCTCAAGTTTAGCGCTCCAGCGCCCACATTCACCTTATTGACGTTCAAATCAACAATGCCTTACCAGCTGTTACTGAATGCCTGCATTCTACTGCTGGGCAGTACCTACCAGTCCTCGCAAGCATCCAATCGGCCGAATTCCATCTCAAAGTAGCAATACTTCGGCTATGTTGCCAAGCAAAGGATTCTTACCTACCAATTGTTTCACTCAAAGCTTTACTCTTCACCTTGTAGCGCTTCCTACGGGCTGCGTGCTGTCGTTCTCGTACCACCTGGTCTGCTGTCTGGTTTATTGCTGGACAATAGTTCTCGTACACAGTAGCAACAAGCTCATACGAGAGTCACGTAGCGATAAAAGTGAACAAAACGTGGCGGCGCGGCGCTCATATACGGCTTAGATGTGATGTAACAATGACTGCTACAACCTCAAAACCGTTTTTTAGGTTGAAAACAAAGCACCCTTTGTGCAGGCCTCGCTGCACTCAATAAAGCTGGCTGATCAAGACAACTGCGTAATACAATGGATGGTCTAAATATGGATTGCTGAATAAAACAACTCCATCAACAGATTTCGAGATTTCTGCTCAATGCCGCCGCAAGACCCGCATAAGTACCGTATCTTTGGACAGATCTCTGTGGTAAAACTATTAACAGACTGCGAACGTAGGTTGGTTGTTTCCTTGCGAGAATGTACAAAATTTTCTTTGCAAGAATGGTTGGTCGTTTCCGTACGAGAATGTATGTTCTAAAGTTTGGCTATCCACCAGTACCACCGGTACAAAAATGTAATTCGAACAAGGTTGGTCTCAGACGAAACAACAGCTACTAAAATATGGAAATCCAGGTTGGGAAAAATGCATATTAAAATATGAAACAACAGCATCCTAAAATTATGGAAATTTATTTGCACCTACTAAAACATGGAAGTAGGAAAAATTAGCCTACCCACTAAAGAAATACGGAAATCGCAGAAATAAGGAACATTGCCGAAGCCGCTGAAAACTAATAATACAACCAACCAATTGGATATAATTCAATTATTTAGTTCAGTTAAAACATGTATTTTCGTTAATTTCTGTATTTCAGCGATTTTCCTTTTAATTCAGAGTTTTTCCTATTATTTATATTTTAGAGTTCCCCAATACCTGTAAACAAATTGTGAGAAGAAACTAAAATGCGGTAATCAGCGGAAAGTGTTCCATGGATCTAAAATCTCAATACTATTAAGTAGGGTAGGAAAATCTCGGAGCGGATCTGCGTTGGGGTTATGGCCAGATTTTAGGTTTGTGGTCAGATTGTAGAGTTAATTCCGTGGAATTTCTCCATTTTAGTAGTATCTTTCTAAAGTGTGTTTTTGAACTCAATTTGGTTTAATCTATAGTGTGCAGCAATTTGGTATGAAGAGGTAGTGTGCAGAAATGCTGAGAAACATGCTTCAAGCGATAGTTTTAATTGGCACATGTCCATGATTTCTGCATTATCTAGATTTGAGCTAGCGTTAGGGTTAAAGTTTGAGGAAATTGGTTGGGCAAAATGTGATGATGTACGCTGTGGACATTTACCATTTAGTAGGGCTATGCTTCGAACAAGTAGATGCTTGTTTTTTTTAATATTTTACATAGCAGGCATGCCACTTAATTTCGTCAAGGAGTTGTGGTGATAGGTTGTATTTTTTATCTCTTTTTGTGTCGAGTTGTGACTCTGGACTATTTTGACTGCTTCTGAAAGTAACTATAATGTAACAACTTTATGTTACCTATTCTTTTAAAATGTTTCAACGAAGAAGTGTATCTTCATATGGCCATAATTCTTGAGTGTCTGCAGCAGTTAATTAATAGATTGCATGTCTGTTGGGGAAGCATGGTGTGTTTTAAAAGTAGACCAATGCAGAGTGTAAGCACCGACTTTGCTTTGTCAACTAGAAGCTAGCATGTGGTTGCATTTTTTGAAGTAGTGGCCTATTTCTGCATGTATCGATAGCTGTTGACTCCATAACTCGATTAGGTCTATCTAACTGTAGTCATTGAACAGGCTTAAGGTTTGTTACTCCTCTCAGTGATGTTCCATGACAGATTGGTTTAGTAGCATTAGATTCTCGTTCTTTCTGGCAAACTGCAAGTAAACATGACTTGCACTTTGTCAAACAAATATTCTGGTCTAGCATGGTGTGCTCTATACAAGCAAGAAGCACTGAATCAGTGTATGAAAGAGTGTAGCCTAGCTATTGTATTCATTTTGAAAATTATCATGTAAAGTCTGCATTGAAAATCTGTATGAAAGAGTGTAGCCTAGCTATTGTATTCATTTTGAAAATTATCATGTAAAGTCTGCATTTTCTTTTTAACCAAAATTGCAGAATGTAGCAGCAGCTTTGCTTTTTAGGGTAACACTGGAACACGGAATTAGAGAAATAGGAAATAAACACCAACTAAGTTACAGAAATGTGGAAATGTCTAGTTTAACTGAATTTAGTTCTGATTTAATTTTACCCATTTGGGTGAGCTAGTTATATTTTCAGCTTTGCTGACTTTGTAAATTTCAGCAATTGCTGTGCTTCTTTAGGTGATAGTTTTTCTGTGTTTTCGCAACTCCATAATAACTTTTTTAGAATGAGTTTTCATAATTCTATGTTTCAGAGTGAGTTTTTGTATTTTCATGATTCAGTAATCCGCATTGTAATATAAATTTCTGTTGGCTATTTTTGTAAATCTGAATTTTTTTATTATATTGTTGTTCACTTTTTTATGAAATTGTCTTGAAGTTTTGCAATCTTTTTTCCTTACTGATCTTTGATTTTTTGTTTTTATTGCCATACTACACTATTGTGACTCTGTGATTATTAGTTAGTGGGCAACATGATGAAATGGTCGGGGCACCATCTATAGTGACAATAATGGTTGATTAATGGTAACTTTGAGGCAGGTCTGATGTTCTACCATAATCATCAGTTTTTCTTGTGGCTTGAGAATAAAGATATATGACAAAAAATGTTGGAATTGTTTTGGAAATCCTTAATTGAGATACTGTCTTCATAAGCTTATCTGTGTGTTTGAAGAAGGAGTATTTAGACAAGTGGACGATAGGAAGGCTAGCATGTATCTAAAAAAAAATAGCTTGCAGTAGCAGTGCTGCTCTTATTTTTGTGATGGTGTTAAGATTCATTTATTTTGTCGAAAGGAGTTGGAAGTTTTTTTTTGCAGTGACGAGGTTGTGATAGAAGTGCAAAAGTGGTTATTTGAGAACTGAAATACATGGCAATTATCTTCCAGTGATCCATTTATATCTTAAGTTCACATTTCTGAATTTTTGTTTAGGTTTATTATTTTTTTTGATTTTCTGTGATAATTTCTCTTATTTTTTTCTAATGTCATCATAAAAATACTGCGATGCAATTATAAAGAAAAAATATAGGTACTTACGTATTAACGGGAGGACCTTTAAAAACACGACTCAAAAATTGAAGTAAATTATTTATTGAAACGGTTAAAACAATAAAATACACTCTTCCAGTGTACACTGCCCCGTACATTTACATACCGGGCCTGCCCCTTCAGTGTACACTGCCTTTCTTTTAAATAAAATAACATTAAAAATCAAAGGTCCTCCCGATAATACGTAAGGACCAAAATATATATAAATGCAAAAAAAGTGATAAGGAATGGTTGGGCATTGTTTTATAGTGGAAAAAATGTGTATTTTCTAATGTTCTTTTTTGCAAAGTCATACATGGTTACTTCTTGATACCTAAACGAAGTGAACATTGTGTGTTTTTTGCTAATAGTGAAGCTATGTGTATATGTTTCCCATCCTTTTTTTGGTATGGAAGCAAGACATGAAATGGTAATTCAGGCTGACACCACAATACCAATCAAACTCGAGCTTTGTGAAAGTTGCAGTCCATTTTGAAACATGTCATGAATACAAATTGCAGACTTGTAACCTCACTGCTATTAAAGTAGACTACGATTCTTAAGTACCCAAGAGTTGCCTCGTATTACTTGTTGGTGTGCAGCTTCATTATTGTAACCGGGTCAGGTTTAGGAAATAGAAAAGCTTATAAACTTTTTAAACCTAAATAAAAACAAAAGACCTTGTTACTTCTCATAAACAGTTATTGATGAATAAACAACATGCTGAAGCATATGAGTAAATGCTTTCTTGTTTGCTAATTCAGGAATTCCCCAAGTAATTATTTTTTTCAGTGCTGAAACGGCACTTTTTCAGTAATGTAAAGTTTTGCTCTGCTGGTATTGTTTCTCTGCAGGCTTTGCACTGATCGCGATGGGATTTGCAGAGCAAAACTTTACATTACTGAAAAAGTGCCGTTTCAGCACTGAAACCGAACTAATGGAAGCGTTTCTAATCAAACGCCTTAAGCCATCCCTTAACATAAAACTTGGTTATTCACAAGGAGCCAAGTCGCTCTTACAGGTGTTCCATTGAGCGGTACAGTGCTAAAACGTTACTAACTGAATTATCAATGACTAGTATCTTAATACCATATTAAATTTAAGAGTAAAAGTTTGTTCTCTTTTCTTTTATTTAGCCCTGATGAAGTCCCCGTGAGGGGACGAAAAGCTTCGGTGGATTTGTTTATGTTAATTATTGTTATGTTAATTTGATTATGTTTAATAAAGCATTATTTTGGATTTTTGTTTGGTTCCTTAAAACTCTAATAACAACGGAGTGAGAAATAACATGGAGTTTGCGAAATGCACAAAGATTTGATTTTTGCTGTAATATGAAAATTGTCTTTAGTACTCTGCCATCTGTAACCAGTGTTCCCTCTTAGACGTGCGCGCACACAATTAAAATAATGCCGCACATTAGATCTATATATTTTTTCAATACAAATTTAGATTTTTTTTAAGAGCGCACACTTCAAAAATTTTCCCGCACATGACGAAAAAATATTAGAGGAAACATTCTCCTTTGGCTTTGTTTGCTGCATCTTTGTGTTCATTTGAGTATTACCATAGTTATAATATAAGTTCATACTCTAGCTTTTTGTGGTCTTCTTGTAGCAGTAGTTTTGTGCAGCCTTTGTTTTTGTTTATTTTTCTTTCTGCTATTGTGCTTGGGCACTAACTTGAATTTTGTTTAATATACCGTAGGTTTGGTTACCCAGATTTTTACATTTTTTTCTTCTATTTCACAAAGCACTTGACCAGTTAAATGTGGAACGGCAGGTTTTGTCAGTTATTGTCGACACTGGGCATTTAAACTACAAGCACTGCAATCAAGCGTGAGATGTTGCTGTACATACACAGCAGTGCCCTTGTGCACTTTGAATTAGGAACTTAGGAAACTTAGGAACCTAGGAACTTAGAACTTAGGAACTCTTCAAACTTAGAACTCAGCCTGTCTGGGAGGAGGCGGAGCAGCTAGTAGGCAAGGTTGCAGTGCCACACTGTGTCGTAGGATGCTATATGGTCAACCAAAAGAGTTACAGCCTTTTTCTTAACCCAAGGAGTCATCCCATCCAGGATCATGTCCTGCCTAGCCACTTAGTGGAGTAATTTTTAATGGAATGAAGTTTTAACCCAGTAACTTTTTCGTGAAAGCCAGTTATTGATTTTATACTTTAAAAAACCTTCCTAGTCTGTTTTATATAAATTTTTAATAACTTTTGCATGCAGGTTGCATGGGGCATGTTTTAATGGATCTGAAGTGGCTTCCACTTTGGTAAGCACAGGTTGCTTCGTAATTTCTTTTCTTTTTTTTTAGTTTTTAGTTTTTGCAAAGAATTACGATCCGAACAACGTTAGTGTGACAAAATAGGCAGGACTATTACCTAAAATGCCGGTAATAGAGACGCATTGTCACCACTAGGTCTCATGTCGAGTATAAGATACTTTACGTGGTTCCTGGCTATCCCGATATCCTACATAGAACTGTGTACGAAACAAACCCAAAGGAGGTTTAAGTGTTGAATCAACCATACATTTTCATCTCAAAATAGTTCATATGCATGCACGTACCGTATTTTTCGGACCATAAGGCGCACTTATAATTCTTTAATTTTCTCAAAAATGGAACGTGCGCCTTTATAGTCCTGTGCGTCTAATGTGTGGATCAGGTTGCGCTTTGTCCCGAAGCTCTGAATGAATTCTATGTTCTAATAATCGCTACCAACGTAATAGTGCCACCCTAAACTCGTTCTTTCTTGAAAGCAAACTTCTTTTTGCTTGCAATCAGAATACCTACTCTCATTTCCCTTACGAGTGTGTTGTTTCTCTTCACGTACTCTCGTTCCATTCATGAGTGTATCTTTCTCTTCACTTCACGAGCGTAAACACGCACACACGTCGCGCATGTATTATGCAACCTGTGCGATACCTAGCAACTAGGCGTACACTTCTCACGCAATGCGAACACAACAAATGATTGTTTGATCATAAAATACAAGTACGGTACCGATAAAATGCGTTGAGTTTTGGTTTCATTAAATGCGCCTTATACTCCGGAGCGTCTTATGTATGAAAATAAACGCGTTAGAAGACGTTTATTAATACTACGCCTTATAGTCCGGTGCGCCCTATGGTCCGAAAAATACGGTAGTTATGATTAGCGTTGAGGTTGGATTACGTTTACATAACAAATAATCATAATTATATGCCCGAACTTCTGCCCTAGACTTAGTGCAACATTGCGAGTGTTTTGGCAGAAAAAGAAATTAGTGGTCAAATCTATCCTCTGCCACCAAAGGCATTGAATCATCAGTCCAGGTTTTACTGTGATTTTCAAAAGTAGTAATCACTAGAAAGAGAAAGTAACCTTCAAAGTATTTAATGCTCTCCTAAATGTTTTTGTTCTACATTTGAGGTCCATCAAAAGCGTCTTAAATTTGAGCAAACTGCAGATAGTGACTCTGTTTCGACCTGTCGGGTCTCTTCAGTGCAGTTTGTGACCGACAAGCAGCTAGAGGCTCTACATAAAGTATTGCTTTAGACCGTCACCTTTTGGGACCTATACTAGGTCCACTGTAGTAGATCGTCTGTCAGTTTGTTTGAGTTGTGCAGTGAGTTTATTGTAATTGAAAAGGCTTGTTAGTGATAAGAACGTTTTAAAGGGGCCTAAATTGAAATTTAGTTCGGGTTGTCCTGTATTTAGCTGTGATCAGGATGCATTTTTTTCATGGGACCTGTTTGTGTTGGGTTGTTTTGATGACAATGTAAATGCAAGTTATTTTATCAATTGCGTAGTAAAATTGGCCGAGCCAGTTACGACCTGTCGTTGCCCAATGCAGAATTGTCATTCTCTGTGACTGAGTTGTTTGATTGATTTTTCAAATCTCAAGGGATAGCTGACCTGAAATGTATAAGCTTTGAAGGTTGTGTGATAATTAGAATTACCATGTTTTCAATTTGGCTTAGGTCTGCTTTACGTTTTAGCGACAGAACTCATTTGTCGTATTTTTTTTAAATGCGTTATCTTGGGAGAACATGCTTGATAGAAATGTATACTTTAGCATATTGATTCGTTGCTGACTTCCAAGCTGGAGATCTGTAAATATCAGAATTTTTTTAACTAATTCCGTTGTGGTTACAAGTTTAACTAGTTTAAGTGTTCGTTTGCTGTTATTTGCTGGACGTATCTTTCGATTTGCTTGATGTCAACCCCAAACACTAGCAAAGCAGACCCATCTTTAGTTTCGTAAGTCACGCTTCGTTTGCTCTTGGAATGTAATGTTACCAGTTCGTTTAGCGTTTTCTAGAGTTTGCAATAGCCCCAGCAGTTCACGCTGTGATTAAATTGCTCTTTCATTTTGGCTTATTTTGTTGCTTTAGTTTAGCTTTACACGTAATTTATAAGTAGATGTCGTTGTTAAAGAGTGTGTGCTGAGCCATATAAAGGAGGTAGTAGGGTTTCAGAGTGGGTGTTTTGTAATTGCAGCCAATAGCGTTGTGTGTAGTTTTTGTATTTTTAAAGGGAGTCTTAATGAGCTTTTCTTTATACCAGTGGGTCCCGACTTGCGGCCACCTGAAAATTTTTTGGGCCGCTTGATGTTGTAAGAAAAACATTGCTTTTTATAATGTCCAATTGTTGCGCTTAAGATGTAGCCAGGGGTGAAATGGGACTGCAAAAGACCATGATCTTTCCCAATTTTTTGAATCTGATACCAGTATAAAGATAACATAGCAAACAATTTTTCAATACAAGCATTGTGATTTTTTGATTTCTTTTCAGCTTTGGATATTATTAACTTTTCCTAATTTGTTGTCATCAGGAAATTTAAAAAAATAAAATTTAACTATCAAATTTGTTAATATAATATAACTGGGAAACAAATGATTTGAATTTTTTTAGCCACAAGCATGTATAGGAAGGGTCAGCAATCCCAAGCAAAATTATTTTTGGCACGCCAAAAAATGATGGATTGTATTCTTTTTTATTTTGTTGTCTGCTACACGTTACGATTCAATTTGTTTAAGTCTTGCGCAACAGGCAATAACTAGGCCCCGTGCCTTTTCAATGTGTATTAGATTTTTCCTCCAATCCCTTTTTTGCCTGCGGCTTGTTACTCGTGTTATTTTGATTTTGGGAAAAATGCCCGCTTTGCACATCTCCATGCTTATTTTGTATGTACAGTCATTGTCTTACACGCGGCAAGGGTAGATTTATGGGTTATCCCTTCTCTCGTTGTGATACGCGTGGCAAGGGTAGATTTAGGGGTTATCCCTTTCCTCGTTGGTCTGATATGGTATAAATAAACTTTATAAATAATTTTCTATTTATCGTTGCTGAACTTGCATGGTAGGAACATTTTCAAGTAAAGATAGTGAACAGTTGTGCCTTTTTCTCAAAATTGATAGAACACGACTCTTATATTTTTATTTGAACAGCTACAGAATAGACATTAAATACATTAAAACTACAACAGTCTGTTTCGCCTAGTGGCTAATCAGGTGGTGCGTCTGCAAAATGCATATAAAATACAATAAAACGCTATAAAAACCGGCATAAAAATGTAAAAATTAACCAATAAGTGCAATACATTTAGAAATTCAAAATACATGACTCTTCTGTAGTTTGGTGCTTGGTAGCGCACTTTGTCAATGAAAAAGCAAAAAAATTTATCCGCCTTCAAAATCTGATTACAACTGACTTAAAATTCGGAAAGCTTTCCTCCCTCTTTTGGTATAGCGTATGTAAATGCTGCCACTCCCGCATTTCACTACATGTAATCAGGTTAGATATTGTTCAAATCAGATACTTCAAAAGCAAAATTTGTTGGCAATTGAAGTCATGACAAACTTGCTTGCAGGCATGCTACGTTTCAACGGTCGCCGACACCTGGTGCCCGGTGTAATAGCTAAAATAACTACTCGATTTATTATTGTTTCAATGCTTTGTGTTAATTCATGCAGTTTTAATTGATAAAAACCATTGAATCAATGATGAATAAAATGAAGATTTTAGCAATTGTACACTTGTCTGTATAAAATCAAATGACATAAGTTGCAGTGAAAGTCATTTCATGCAGCTTAAAAACGCAATATTGTCCTAAAAATCTAAACACGTGAATTAAACCATCATGATTTAGGTCAAGATCTTCCGTAATACTTCAAAAATTTGGTCTTGTCAATTTTTTTTTCTGGCTGCGTCCGTGCTGTTGCAGGTTGTAGTAACTCCGAAGCGGGTCTGAACACAACCACGTTTTATTCATAGCCGCAAAGGTTTTCCCTTGACTGGAGGATAAACGAAATATCATGACAACAAAGTTTTGTAAACTTTTTCCTTGTTTGCCTTTTTGGTATGGCCAAGATCTTTCAGTTTTGGAGAAGCATCTCAGGTTGTAAGCTTCTCGTTAACCCTTTTTGCTGGTCTTCAATTAGACTCGGCCACCACGACGGGTGGACTGCTGAGCCTCACCACCTTTCTGCCACATTAAGATGGTGGCATGGTGCTCAGTGTGTTGCGCAAAAACACAACAAACAAGCATGCCAGCTTGTTCTCCACGCTATCTCCTTCGTACCGAGCGCCAAGCAGGGAAGCTGTGAATACCATGTCTTTTCATAGGGCTCGACTTGGGAAATGAACCCAGATCTACTGACTGCGAAGCAGACGCTCTAACCACTACGCCATCGCACCAGCCCCTAATTTGTTATCATCTCTGAATAGAATTAGGTTGCTAAATTTATCTGTATAGAATCAATTAATATATGTTGCAATCAAAGTCAATTCGTGTAACTTAGAGTGCAAAATTTACCTAAAATAATCTAAACAATCGTGGATTAGAATATCAAAATTTTCTTTAAACTTTTCTTCGGCACATTAAAGTTCCTAAAAAAATTGCTCTCCACATATTTTTGTTTAGGCTAGACCCTTGGTGTCTTGTAATACTAATAATTGTGAAAAGGTAATACCACGACGTGAAAAATTTGACAAAATTCTTTTTTTGTGAAAAGTTTTCACATGATTTTTAGTCTTTTAATTATATTGTTGGGTCGCCTGGTTATTCGAAAATTAAGTTTCGGAAAATTTGGGCCGCTTTCAAAAAAGGTTGAAGAACCACTGATTTATACAACTGATTTTGGAGCATAGTTGCTTTCGCCTTTTTATTTGCCAAAGGATGTGGTTATGTACTGTAGTTTGATTTAAATGTTTGTTTTTCTACAGTTTGTTGTTAGCCTTGTCAAGCAATTGAGGTTTGACTGTTTTTTGACAGTCTTTTAAATACTAGCTGTCCGAAATCAAGTTAAAATTAAAAGAAGCAAAGGTACATTAGCTTTAACTTTGACCTGCTAACAAATTTTATATTGGAAATAAAAAGAAAAAGTGATCAAAAAATTCAGCATATTATTTTTTCATTCATTTCCTTTTTACTAAAAACATCGTTAAAGTTGTACCTGTTTAGTTCTGCTTTAACGAAGTCAGTGATTTAAATTCTCAGCTTAGGTTTGTAAGGCTTATTTAAGACCAATGAGCGGTTTAAGGCATGGGTATTCAAACCTCTGCTAGATGTGACTTGTGGGCCATATCCTTAGATTGATCAACCAAAATAGGGAAAGATTTTCAGTTTAGAAACTCCACCGCTTTCTAGGTTGATCAAAAAAGAAAAAAAATCTTCAATTTAAAATTCCGCCCTTTTGTATTCCATCTCCGAAAAAGAAACAGCAATGGTCTTGCAAAAGGTCTATGCTTGGCCCGCGGTATCATCCGGTTGAGTAAAATTGGCCCGCCTCCTGAAAAGTTTGCACACCCCCGGTCTAAATTACACTTTATTTAGTTACGTCGTTATTTTGTCTTCTAAATCTGTTACGATTGGCTTGTTTATCTATACAAAAAGGGCGGGAAAAAATGCTACTTCACTGTGTATAATGCGCGATTGTTATGTTTTCGTCCCCATTTTTACTTTTATTAAAATGACATAAACATTGATGTTTCTCACTGAACTGTTATTACGGTTCGATTGAAGCGCCATCATACAGTCTTGTCATTTCAAGTCGCAAATCACCTGGGAGTCTGTTTCAATTATTAAATTTTTGGCATTTTTTCTTCTTGCCGGTGAAGGTTAAGATCGCTTTTTCGAATAAACAAAAAGCAGCCGCATGAACATAAACTCAAAGCACTTCTTCAGCTTTGTGAGGACTTAACCAATCCAGCAATACAAATGTTTAGTTTGATTTGGTGGGTTTCCGAACCTCTTATTTTTGAGCACCTGTCCATGTTTACCGTATTTTTTGCGTCGCTTTGTAGTTGTCACGCATGGGTGATTTTGATCGCCTCAAGCAAACTTACAATAGGTGTGCGTACATGAAGCATCGACTGCATTGAGATGTAAATCGTTTATGTAGGCGAATTTACGATTGAATCGTTTTCTGTTTGCTTCAGTTGTTTGTCAAATAGTCGTAGCATTTACTGGGGTAGGTTGTACGTGCAAACAAGCTTTCCTTGCTCTTCAAATTTTTTAGATTGGGTCTTAAACTGTCTTGAAACAGTATATTGCTACACTAAGAAGTGGTGGTTGTTGTCAGGCTAGGCTTATCAATACGTGCTATATCAGCACATGGATTTATGTCTCTGATATTCCTAAGTACACAATCCAATTTTGCTGAATACGTACAGCTGCTCTAGTGTAAAGTTTTGCATATGTTTGATTCATATCAAATGTTAAAGGGGTTTATACAGCTGGTGTTTGCCCCATAGGTCAAGTGTTAGTTTTTATTCTATTAGAATTGTACTTAAATAAGATGTTGCATGCCAAATTTCCGGCCAAACAGTGTAGCAACATTAAAATTTGAAAGCTTGCGAGATTGAGTAGATGAGATTTTTGCAAATAAATTACGTTATCAGCTCAAAATGTTACTTAAAGTGGAGATTCGAAAAAGCCTCTTGTAGAACCTAAGTCATCTATCTCTTTCTCTTCGCCCTACCGGTGAGTAGTAACCATACAAATTTCTGGTACTATTACAGCCTATTTTTTTCGAGGTGATTTATCTCAACGTTTTAGGTATTAATCAGCTTTAGCACACTGACATACGCTGAGGTTTTTTTTGTACTTGATTTAAAGGTTTATAGGTGCTTTCTTATATGCTGTAAAAGTAGTAGTATATAGCCTTTGGAAAGTGCTCAGCTAATTTTTGCTTTGGCTTTAAGCCAAGTCCGTTAAAGGAAAAATTATGAATCGCATTGAAATTACACCTGAACTTATTTTTGAACGAGTTAGCGATGTAAGCTCTCCAAACTCACTCCTTTCAGTAAGTTGTGTGTTTTGCTAATGCTTTGTGACACTTCATTGACCCTATGTATGCACACATAAATTGCTTGTTTTTATTCATTTATTATGCTATTCTATACTTGTGAAAAGGTCAATATCAAATTTTTTCTCCAGAATACGTTGATAAACTAATTTTCTGTATGCTATATACGCTCTTGTAAAGTTGGTTGGTATAGCCTACCCTAAAGCTTTAAGTAAGAGGTGAGACTGATAAAGTTGCATAGCTATGCAAAATCCGTTTCGTCTCATTAGGCCGAGAAATTACATAAATGGCTTGACAGCCCTTAATGTTTTGGAACAGATTTACGAGTTATTTTGTTTGTACCAAACGATGAAATGACTTAGCGAATTTATGGTGCAAAAGTATTTTGCTTTATGCAGTGAAACGTGGTCAATTTCTGTTGAGCATATTAAACTTCAACTGTGTCGTCTGGCTATCTGTTGCTAGCTGGTTTTTGCTGCTTTGCTTACTTAACACTAATTTTTCTGCAGGACTAGCGCTTCAATTAACATTACCGGCAAGAAGATATTACACAGCGAAACAAAGCACGTTACTAAGTACATTTTGCTGCAGTTAACAGAATTTAACTAACTTTTGATTGCAACAAAATGCGTTTACGAGTAGTATTAATTTTTTGCATGATAGTGCTTTTCGGTTCATATTCACAATCTTGCTGTCAATTGCCTAAACTCTTTTGTGCAGTTGCGTTTAACTAATTAAAAGTATTTGTGGTGTGTTGGTAGAGTGTTAGTGCTTATCCAGCAATCGAGCAATGTAATTTTATCGGCTGTAAATGAAATTTTTCTCAAACAAGATCCGGAATAAATTGTAATTCTCCTTTTTCTATTAACTAGTTATTTCTGGTGTCTGGTGACATTACTTAACACGTTACATGACGTAAAATGGTATCGCTAGCAATTTGATCCTTGTCTGAATTAAAAAGCCATATGAGATACCTTAATTTGTTAACGATTTTTTAGAACATGCTTTTATAGGTTATTGACCAACTTGAAAGCATATTAATAGGTTGATCTCTGGTATATCAACTGCTTTAGGCCGGCGCAGTTCAATGTTGTGGTATTGTTACCTGCGTGTTGTGTTTGCATTACCTTTACGTGAATGTGCTGCAATCTTTGTTACTGCAATGACCTTGTAATCATCGCAACTTAATGCTGTAATGTGGATTTTAAATATTTGAAAAGAATTACTTGAAAGGCCTTTTTGTTTAGGCCGGAAATTAAACACACTGACAAAAGTTGACCAACTTGCTCAGTATTGTAAAATATGTGATACTTAAACCTGTAACTGTTTTAAACACACAGACATTTTTAATTGACTTCGAGTTAATTTTGTTCAGTTTGATAATTCATTTTCACGTTACTCTTAAACATGGATGAACCGAAGATTTGTAAAAGGGGGGCAGCCTCGGGGTGATTTTCTTTGTTTTTCTAGAGTTTATTTTTCGGTAAGAGCTTTGTCCTATTTTTTAAGTTTTTTTTCCTTTGGAGATCAACTTGTTTGTAGCAGGTTTTTTAAGACCATGGCTGAGGAGCCATGCACAACGCCCCACACTTAAGTACGCCCCTGCATTTTTAGCTAGCGTCAAGCTGGACCATGGACATCTGCAAACACCACTTTTAATGTTTGTGGTAAAATTCGACTTGGGGATTGGACCCAGTTTATTTTAGGGAACATTTTATTGAAGGTTTTAAAATGTTATTAAGTTCACTAAACGGCTCAGCCTCATTAAACTAACATTGATTATATTTGCTTAGCAAACAAACCTTTGCCTGTTTACTACAAATGTGATGTTATTTATAAATGATTGACCACCATATCTTTCATGTCTTAATGATGGTTATTAAACATTTTCACAGTTGGTGTAGGCCGAGAAATTCGGGATACCTTATGATTAACTCTGCTATAGTTTGTTTCCTCATTGCAAGTTTCAAAATTAACTTATGTACAACCCTATTTTTGTTTTAGCTGTCAAACTTTGCATGTCTCTTTTGTATCATTAACTTCGTGTCTAGTCCTACAAGCACTTCATACTGTTTTTTGTGTGGTGGGAGACGTAACATCACTTCATATCACATTTTTGCTCATGTCATTAAGCCCCGATTTTTGTTACTTGTGGTGATTTTACGATTTTTTTAGAACGATTCTCGCACACTTGTAAAGTCCCCCAGGGAACGTTTTATGGACCCTCCATACGCAGATCAGCGACCAGCAACCCTGCCCAGACACAAATACTATTCGCCTGATACAGTATCCATTGGTAAACCTGATCCTGTCAACACGTACAGCGACATGGCTTCGCGCCAACATCGGGGCTACAATACGCTCGGACCTGATCCAAGAGCAATCAAACGTAAAGCAGAGCCTCCAAACATATCTGATTACGGAGTAGCAATTAGCATCAAAGGAATAAAAGGCAAGTATCTTGGGTTTATACTAGGACCGCACTTGCAGCTCAAGTCGTGCGTGGTGAGGCTAAAGCCTACGTGATCTCTGCGTTGTAGAGCCAGTCTGGACAACATTTGACAGCGATTCTTCTCGGTTGCGGCGTTTATTGTAGTAGTTCATGGCACTGGTACCATTAGTAATTCCAAAGCGTGTATGTGGTCAAGTTATTTTATGTATCATAACCGAAGGACGGAACGGTATTAGTCGCTGATCTAAAATGCCAGGCGATGTGATTACCCAATGTCCAACGTGTGCTTGTAGGGTATGGAAGTGCGAAAGGGTATGAAGAGTGTGAAAGTATGCTCACTACTGGTCTTGCCTTCAGAGGCAAGCTAAAGAGACAAGCCTGTTCTAGCGTGCCTTTGTGCAGTTTCTAAAAACCCGTTTCCATCTGGTTGATTTGCGTTATCGGAAGCATATTTTATTTGTTTTATTACGTCGAAATACACGTTTGTACGCAAAAAGCTCGGAGTGCTTATTTCCATATAATCACTTAAGCAAAAGGTGCATCTGATTACGCAGTAAAATCTATTGCAAATAGGTCTTAAGCAAATTGGCCGTAATTTAGGTGTTTTCCAAGTGTTTGATAATGCAATTGGTGTAGCGTTGATAGTGAAGCGTTTTAAGGACTTCTTGATTGTCTAAAAAAAGAACTGAATTAGCAAGCTTAAAGTGCAGAGTGTCCATAAAGTCCGTGTGCACTTTAAAAAATTTATAACTTTATTTAAATTTGCGATAGAAATAATCTGTAACAGGAATTAGAAAGAAGAAATATATACTGTCTTTTTTAAGGTTTTAATAAAATTTTATTTAAGTTTTCCGACGTTCTGCATCATTAGCAATACTAAGGGCAATACAATTTTGCAGTCACCAGAAAACATTTGCCAACTGATTTGCAGTAATGCCTGAAATCACATTAATTATTTTAGCTTTCAAATCGATAATGAAATAGGTTTGGTTGCATACGCAATTGTTTTCACATGTCCCCTTGAAAAAGATCTAATGGAGTCAAATCTGGCAAACGCGGAGGTCAAGAAAATAGTTCACCCCTTCCATTCCATCTGTTAGAAAATTCTAGATTTAGAAACTGTCTAACACGCAGAGCTAAGTAGCAAGGAGCTTCATCTTGTTGAAACACTGTATCATCTTTCATGTTTTATTGTTCAAGCTGCGGAATGAAGTAATTCTAAGTAACTGTCGCCGTTAGCAAAACGATCTTTAAAAAAATGGGCCAATGATGCGATTTTTTTCCAAAGCACAACACACGTTAACTTTATGAGAGTCCCTTTCATGTTCAACACTTTCATTTGGGCTTTCATTTCCCTAAATTTTGTGGTGAAGAATTATTCAATAACTACTGTATACTTAAAACTAGGTGCATGAAACTTAATAGCACTTTTTATAGATTGTATTTATCGCAAATACAAATGAAGTTGTAAATTTTTTAATGTGCACACGGACTTTATGGACACCCTGTATGTTGCTTGATCGTAGTACGAACAGGCAAGAGGTAATGCAATCTTAACGTGATGAAGAAGAAACAGCGTCGTGGCCAGTTGTTTGAGGGTAAACAGATACGTTTCTCTTATCGTGCTTTGAGGAAGTACTTGAAAGTAATTAGGAAGCAGTACAGGCCAGATTACTTGCTTATCGAAGCGTTGGTCTACGACTACATTTATACCAATAGAAAGTAGTTTTAAAGATATTGAACTTCAAGGCACAGCAAATGCAGGAATTTTAACGTGGCTGCGTGAGTGGTAAATCTTACTTGACACGGGTCTCTCAAAAGTTTGAGCCTATCTCTCTCGCTACCCCTTTCTCTATTGATGCTCCATAGCACCGCGTTCATTTCCTTTTGATCTGGACTGCCACCGTACGTTTGGTGTTGATAAATCAGGGAAAGGGTGACGAGATTTAACATCTTAATTTTAATAAGCTTGAAAATGATTGGAATAATGAACCGAAACGTCTCAACATGCTTGCAGTTGTATGGGTTTTTGCTTTTAATAAAACATGCATTGCTCCAACTGATTGTAATTTATGACTCTAGAATCTTTGTTGACTGTTTTTGTTTCAGGCCATCCGTTTGTGATATTAGAAGACAAAAAAAATCACCGTCATATGGTACCAGCTCCCGATCCTTCAGATACTAGTGACGTATCTTCAAACGATCGTCTGCCAAACGGAACTGGAATAGGTAAAGTGATTTTGTTGCATTTTGTCGTGCTCTACACTCGTATAAATCAGTGTAAAGCAGCATTCTCAATGGCATAAACCTGGGACCCTCTAGCTTCCATGCCTTAACTAACAGTCCCTGCCATCAGTAAACGAGGTATTAGACCACAATGTTTTGAATTGCTGATTCTATGTTGATGGTTGCCCCACCTCTTGAAGGAGAAGCAAGGTGAAAAATACCTGACGCTGTTGACCCAATTGGGCAAGAAATCTTTGATTTTGGGAAAACCGCGGCGAATTGGAGCCAGTTATAAATAAAAAGTAGTAACCCCACCACCATCAAGGTTATTGATAGATTGGTCTTGTCAGTCTGAACAGTACAGTCACTTATTAAAACTCTTTCCTTTATGGTAGATGGCCCTGCATCTCCAAGTGGTAATACTTTGCCCAAAAACCGAAAAGAAAAGCAAAATCCTCCTGACTTGATCAGGCCAACCTACAGCAAACCGTCCAACACTAATGCCGGCAGCCGAAGAGTGCCAGAGAAAAGTAGATCAATGCCATACAGCGATCACCTTGTCAAGGTAACAAAACCATGGTATTATGCTGGTTTTACCGTCTCTTCGAGGTCGGATTACGTACTGTGCAGCGACCACTTACAGCTGCTTTTTTGTCGAGTTTCAACGAGCGAGATCGGAGTTCCAAAGTGCCTGCTTTTACGAATTTTCGTAAAGCGAATCGCAAACAGCGTGTTTTAAAACTTCAAGTTTCCACCATTCTACAAGGTTGCTTCATTTTGCCATTATTCTTGTCCATTTAAACTCCTAAGTCGATGCCAGTAGAGATAACACGCAATTTTTGACACGTGACCTTTTGCCCCGTCATAACCTGTGGCTTATGACCTGTTAAGTTCGCATTATGCAATGCTATATGATAATTGCTTCAGATTGCTTTGATATTGTAATACGAGTTGAAACGCGTGACTAATATTTCGTTGATGGTCAGCGTGCTGGCAAGTGCGTAGCTGTTGCTTGAAATATACGCTTTGAGTTATTTTACGCTTGCGTACTTTTCAAGCGTACGCCAGGGTGTTTTTTTGTCACAAAACGTTAGCTTTTAGATCATAGCTCAGTGAATTTGGCTCACTTTTCACGCCGCTCTTATTGGTGAGCTCCCCGCTGGAGCTACGTGAATATCACTTTTAAGTCTTTGGCATGACTAAACTAGGAAATGAGCCCAAGTCTACCAACTGCGAAGCGGAGACTAACTACTAGACCACCGCGTCTGTTGAAAAGATGTTGTGAGCGTATTTCAGCAGCATGATAAAAGTACTTGAGCTTGCATTGGCAGTGGAAACCGCTTTTCAACAAAGGAACTCTATTTGGTGGCGACGTATTTTGACATGGTAAAACATAAGAATGTTTGTTATTAGCAGCAAACATGCTAGTGGAATCGAACCGTTGCGTTATTTGCGGCACAAATCGATCGACACTTTTGTTTGCCTTCAAGCTCACGTTGCGTGTCCAAACTAAGGCTTGCACCGACTTCAATCACATGTATCGGTGATTGCTGACTCGAAGGCAGTTTGACTTGTCTACCAGTCACTCAAGACTGGTTCGAGATGGGCTTCCATCTTTCCCCTAGCCTAATTGCAATTAAGTTGACGGCATGCCGTACCTCCATCCCGAGGAAGAGGAGGGGTTAACTAGAAACAAACAAACAAGGCAGTGAGATCGATATGGTGATTTGGACAGATGGCTCTGTTCCTTTTCCTTTGGCAAAGGCGGCTCTGGTTTCCTTGCCAGCTGCTCACTTTGTGGCAGTATCGCCACTCTTTCCTATTCGGCAGGCCCAATATATTCCAGTTTTTCCTCTGAAGGCTGCGCCATTCTGTAAGCTCTCCGCTGGTTTCGGCAGCACCAACAACTCTGCCATTTCTCCCCTCCGACTCTCACTCTGTCCTCTTCTCCGTCTTTCCTTTTACCTCAAACTCTCTGGCAGATTCGGTAGGCACTGTCTACTCTCTCCTTTACTATCAGGCTGCAATGGGTCTCCGGACACTCGTTTCTCCCGGGGAACGACGGGGCTGATAAGTTGACCAGACGAGGACCGCTACTCGTGCTCCTGCAAGTTGTCGTAGTCTCTCTTCTGTTACCTCTCATATCCAGTCTTGTCTTTTTTTCGGACTAGAGGCGTACTGTTTCATCTAAATTCTTTGACACTCAAGTTTCCTCGGTTTCCACTGACGAACTTGTGCCCCCTCGTCACGCTTGCTGTGCGCTCTCTCCTCTTCAATGCAACAGACATAGCCTTCTGATAAGCTCTTATCTAACTACAATTGGCAGAATGGAAAATTCTTGATGCAGCGGCTGTGGACATCCGTCCCAGTACACCTCTCATCTCGTCCTGCACTGTTTAGCTACGTGCTTTTTGAGCCGCTCGCTCTTTGGCGACTCTCTGTCTCTGGGTAGTTGCCCGGCTTCTGGGGCTCCATGATCTTCCGTATTGCTCCCATCCCTCGGAAAGGGTCGGGTAGCAACAACCCAGTTAGGTTGTTTCGCATTCTCTTAAGCTTTTCTTTCATCTTGTTTTTAAGAGTCTGTAAAGTTATCATTATTTTATGTACTTGTTAGCAATAGTATATCCTTCAACCAGGGTATGCAGCCATTTTCAATAAATTAAATATTTTTGTTCTAGCCTTCTGAGGTTAAGGCAGCCCAAAGACAGGTTCCGTCTTCCGCTGCTTTGCATAAAAGGTCGCCTCGCTCCAGAACGGCCCACGAACGTTCGCAAGCCTTCCCGGAAAAACGATCTGAAATTGCCGCCAGATCGAGGAGTCTATCTCCGAACCGAGCGCTGGCTTCCATCAAGCCGAACCGGTAACGTACTTGTTTATATGCGACATTGCACATCTTTACCGGGTTAAAATAGTGGAACTGCTTACATAGTGTGAAACAGGAGGAAGAAGTGTCTGTTGGTTCCCATAAACAATAGTGAACCTTGGCAATGACGCTGCCAGTTTGCATTAAAAACTGTTTCAATCGTACAGTTGCTTTTTTCAAACTTCACCAGCATGTTCTACTTCTTTAATCAGGTGTGCTCTTCATTCAAGTGTAGGCGCTCATGCTCTGTTTCTAAATGTTTCACCGCGACCAGTCGACCGCCAGGTCCCATTTCCCAGCTGCCATAAAGATGGAGCTATCTCGATAAGTGCTTACCCAATAAAGGCTGGTTTCCTATAGGCGTAGCATGAAAAATTATTTGTTTCTCTATTTAGTTTTATATTTTATGCGCGCATAAAATATTAGAGAAACAAAGAATTTTTCACGCTACGCCTGCAATCTACGCCTAATTGAAACCAGCCTTAACACGAGCAAAATGCGGGCTTTTGCTCCACACTTTTTTTCGCGGTGAGCGTCTAGCAGGGAAGCTTTGAAGACTGTTTTTAAAGCTTTTGGTAATACTTGTCTATGTAAGTGAACCTTGGTCTACGGACTGTGAAGCGGACAATCGAACCTCTACGGTACTGCCCCGGGGTTCGGTTTGCGGTGTTAGGCCAGGCTGTTCTATTTCACACCGTTATGGGAGCAGTCATTTTAATTGTTGTTTTTAGTTCGCGTAGCGTTTCTCCTCCACGAAGAAACAATGCTCGTCGTGTAGATGACAATAGCACTCAGCCTGTTTCGAATTTGATTGGATTCTTTGAAACGGAGCCCAACGATGCGGAATCCAAACCGGTCAGTGTTCTTGTTCATGCGTGTTTGCTAGTATTCTGTGCGACTGAGCCATCGCGACGGGTAGACTGCTCGATCTCACCACTGCCTGCCGCGTCAAGGTGGAAGAATAGCGTCAAGTTTCGTTTCCAAATGCACACCTTGCAAACTCGCACGCTTTTTCTCGATATTGTTTCTCCCATTCATGCCACGCACGGAAGCCATGAATACCAGTTTTTCTAGGTCTGTGGTACGAATCGGTTGAGGTTTGAATTGAGGCAGCAACTTCGTATGCTAGTACTGCGCCTTGGGCCAGTAACCTGCCAGTTATTGCTCGTAACTGTGGTTTTTTGTTTTCCACTTACAGTTTACAACAGCTAAACTGGTCACAACTGCATTTTTTCGGTTGGGTTGCAGTGCTCGAGTTAAAAGCATATTATGTCAGCAGTGATGTCGACTGTAAAGCGGTTCTAAATACATTTGATGACTGGAAAATAGAGACATTACTTGTTTGCAGTCACCTCGTCCGAGCAAACCGAGCGATTTCAAATCCCAGCGATCATCGGTACCACCGACACGCAGGACCGGGTAAGGCTTTGTTCTTGAATTTCGGAAAAGAAGGATATTTTTCCTTGGATTTAAGCAGCTAGGTTGTAGGTAGACAAAGAAATTTTGTTTTAAACGCAATTGTATACTGTTTACTACATTTCCTCTATCAAACACGAAATCTTAGTCGATCTTACGGATGCGAAATATAAGGATTTTATTCGATGTTACAAAAATGTTGCAAGTGTGCGCGAACAATGCTGGTATACTGATATTTCACCGGCTTTTAGTGAGGAAATTGCATACCTGTCATGTCGCAATTCGTCTTTCTGATTGGATCAAAATGGACTGCCGCTTTTGCCCAGCTTATCTTGGTTAGGAATTCGATATAAATTAGAATACAGTTTCACATGATGCCTCCATCTCATGCAAGAGTAGGGGTAACGCATCAGTCTAAAATCTTCTCTGCACTATTTACAAGAAAAGCTTTTACAAGTGCTTGTTGATCAGGACAATTAAGGTTGAACCTTCCATTCACAAAAAGTGCAAAACGTTGATTTTTTTTGTATAATTACCCCTTACAGTAGTTTTTTTCTCATGAGAAGGGTAGCTCCAATTCGTTTTCAAGCAAAACCTTGTCGCTGGTTGTAATTCCAAATCATTGGTGCTGACAAACTTTCAAAGTTTCTAAAAAGCCTTTTGCTAATGTACCGACGTGTGGTGTTATTGTTTTAAGCGAGAACGAGTGAGGAGGAACTTTACGATTCTTCTTTTCATAGCTATTATCAAGTACGCTGTGCCACCAACACAGAGCACTTGTGTTTATCATCATTGTTTTTACAGCAGCCTTCCCAGAAAGACTGGCTCACAGCAGCGGGCTCGAAACACAGCCGCTGAAGTCGAAGTAACTATGAATTCGCACAAGCCTAACTTAACTGTTGCTACCGCAACGGCACCTGTCAAAACGGGGGCATCCCCAGCTGGAAGGTACGCCATATTCCTTCTAAAAGTGTAAATGCTTTGAAGATCATTCTGTGGAGATAGTTTTCTTTTATTAATTCAACCTCATGTAAAGTTAGTTTTGAAAGAGGTCTTGCTAGTGGCGCTCCAATATAGCAAGAAGGGCTGATAAACATGCAGTACAAAAAGCAAGGGTCAATCATCATCCTCGTTTTCATTACTCATCTAATCAAACAAAAGTTCTTTGTTGCATCTGTGTTCTGACTGATTAGATCACATAGTATTTTATTTTGTAAGATCTGGGTTACCATATTCCAATACTAATTTTAAGATTTGCGTTACGTAAAATTTTTTTTAAACAAAACAAGGTTAAAACTTGTACCTGGATTTTATGTTCAACAAAATTCTATCGTTGCAGCTTTCTGGGTAATCAAATCTTTAAAGAAAAAATCTCCCTTTTCAAAGCTTAATTCTGATCCGTTACAGGTACTTCGCTCTCACGTCACCCGCATCAACCACCTCCCCTCTTACGTCATCATCCACCTCACAACGACCTTATTATTTCTCTCCGACCCAAACTGCTCCCTCCAAACATTTATCCTCTTCCTCGTCTGAGACCGGCGCCTCCACCGACGAAGGAACCCTTAACTTGGCCAAAGACGACCCTAGGATCGACGCGAGAAAGTCACTTGACCACGGACTAATGCAGCGGGGTCCGAAGCCTCAGAAGCCTTCTTGGCAGCGATCTTCCACCACATCGAAGCTGAAAAATGTCGGAGTTTCTGAAGAGCCCCTGATGAAGCCCAGCAGCGGAAATTCGATTTTTGGCGCAACGGAGAAAAAAGGTAACGTTTTTAAATTCGATAGCTGGTGTGCTCTGTGTTTTTGAATACCACCCAAAGTCAGCTTTTACCCGTTCTGCTTCATGTTGGTAAGGTAATTTAGCGACATCGCGGTCATGCAGGGTAAGGTTTTGATCGTATGTGTGTCTCGTTTATTTTTTGTTAAATATGTGATCACGAGGTGTACACTACATGCCATTTGCCTGGATGTAATGGTGAATGCTTGCTCGAAAATTGACCAATGTGAAATGCATGCAAATGTCATTCGTAGTCTTTACCTTCTCCTTTACGTTTAATGCTTTGCGTTATTGCATAGTTTAAAAATCAGGTGGTTGATGGTGTACGCAGTACATATGCCGCATAACAACATGTTAGCAATAGATGCCAATAGCTTTTTCGCTTTATTGAGCAAAGTTTCAGGTTTAAATCGGTTCAAACCAATTGAAAGTGAACCAGCAGGATCACATTTTTCCAACAATGATGAACCTAGACCTGTTTTTACTTCAAGAAAGACCGATTCTTATCTAATGGTGGCATCACAGAAAGGTGATAGTGCTCTTGCTACAGTTGTCACGCTTGCTTGCGCACTGATGCACTTCACTGCACATTTTCTACTTCCGCTTTTTAACAGCTTTAATGCACTTTTGCAACGCATTCCGAGCACAAAATGCTATTATTAAATTTATCTTAAGGCTTTTTACTTGAAATCTTTCGATTTGTCATTCAAGCAGTAACTGCTAGTTATGGTGTTGGGAAAGCCAGCTTTATAAATGGTTTTCACGTACAGCCTCTGCCTACACGAGGTTTTTTGGTTTATACTTTGCTGAAAATTCGTACCATAACATGTTACCTTGTTCACTATGGTGTAATAGCTCTGGTAGGATTTGGCACGTAGTAGACTAGTCCTATAGATCGTGATTTTGAATTTGGTTTCGGTGTGAGTATGTGTGTGTTCGTACGTGCTTGCGTGCATGTGTCTAACGCTTACGTGGTTATAATTAGCTTCATCTTCCTCTTCAGATGATCAGGTGCCCAAAGGTAATTGGAGGTCTTTGGCCACCAAAGTCCTTGCCCAAGAGGAACAAATTGTCCCCCAGTTTGTGAAACGTTGTACTGCAAAAGAAGATGGTTTGAAAGGTGACTTCTAGAGTGCCGTATGTGAAGAGCATAGGTGCTCCTTGTTATGAGTTCCTAGGTGGTGTTATCTTTCTTACAAATCTACTTGGAACGTAAACCGTAAGCTTTCAGGGTTGGAATTGTGATGGCCTAAAACATGCTGGCTATTTTCAAGCCGCCGTTACACTTTGCGAGCCTTTCAAAATTCAAACGTTGCAGACCTAAAATTCACGTTCAAATCGAATTTGCAAGTAGGCTATACGTTTGCAAAAAGAGTCTTGTTCACCGCCTTTTCAGTCATAGAAAATTGTGGTGGGTGTTAAACCCACAATTTTGCTGATACGAGCATCGGCTCATGACCACTGTTTGCGCTGAACTCTTGTCAAACTTAGAGCCTTTTAGGTTCAGGCATTACCTCACGCCGTTATGCTGTGCTCTAAAAACAGTCCCGCAGTACTTCGTCGTGCAGGCGTCGCGAAATAGTAGCAAATGGTGAAATCGTTATCAAGTTAAAGCACAAACAAAACAATATAGCTTATGCGTGGTATTATGGACTTAGCAAATGTCCCTAATCTTCAACAATTATTATTTTTCGAACTTTACCATTTCATCTTATCGTTAGGCTATGATTGCCAACCGTACTCTAGGTTTCTATTTCTTCTCAACTTTTCTCCACTTCGTAAAGTAAACATTTTAAAAGTTTAAGCATGTCGTAAAATCGCTCTGTGGGGGTGACTCAATGTATCTTGTTTATCAGTCAAATTCTTATCTTTATAACCATTAGGTTGCTTTTGCGTGTAGCTGGTATGGGCATCGCTTTATCAATGCTACCTCTGAGGTTTCGATTCCCGCTTTGGTTCTGGCTGTGACTGCTTGATGCTTCTGGCTTGGCTTTGACAGCAATGCTCAAAACCCGATGCATAACCAGGTGCCAATGAAAAATAACTTACACGTCCTTTATAGATTTGACTAAAGCGTTAAGTTGAAGCTGGAGATGCCTGCCTAAGCTTATCATTTAACCTAGTTCCATGCCACACTAGATTTATATCGTTCTTGGTGTCCCAGACGAACTTCTTTATTGCGCACGTGAGCCAGAACAAGAATTTGGTGTAGGGGAAAGCCGCTTTAAAGACATTTTCGTTGAAGTTCAAAGTTTTCCTACAGAAAAAATGGCAGTTTGTGTCGCTGAATCTATAGATCTCTCGCGTTTCATTTCAAACTATGGCATGCCCTGTGTGATGCACCCTTGCGTTAGGTTGATAAAACTGCGTAGTAACGTTGTTTGATTTTCATTTTAGACAAAGAAAAAATGACATTTTCAAAGCTAGTTGATTTGCTGTTGGCTAGCACAACAAATGATCAACCTGTAAGAAAAACATCTACATCGTTAGGTGAATATAGAGTCGTATGCTGTTGGTATCAAATGCGTGTTTTAAGGCCGTATTTAGGAGGGAAATAAATTTTTTCGCCAAGTGTTAAAACTCTTTAGCTAAGCAATGCGCTTTTGACTCTTTTTGTTGAGCTTTTCCTCCAAAGAAATTAATACGGTCTTAATAGAGTTCAGGCAGCACTGTTGGGAGAAAAATTTAAGATTTAATATGTCAGTCACTTTTGATATTTTTCGCCAAAATAAGTAGTTTTTGATGTTTTTCTCTCTGCAGTGTCTTTTGATGGCTGCTGTAGTTTGTAGTTGATTTAGTAGCACATATGATTTATTATGTAGCCGATTGGGTTGTAGAGCTATAGTGAGTGATATGGTGATGTTTTGATTGCTATCTGCTCATAATTCTAGTCTAGAAGTCTAGTATGTAGTCGCAAACGCTTACTCAAGCTGTGGGATTTGCGCTGAAAAAAAAACGCCTTTCACCGTGGTTGCTATAAAAGTGTAACCTTTTTTCCATCATGCCAACATTGATAAAAATCGCTTGTTAGTCGGCTGGTTTCTCGGGTAGTTTGTTGCAGAAAGAGTTGCTAGCTTTTTGTGACTGAAACCAGCATAAATAGCTTTTAACAACGGTCATGTTTTTTGACTATTTAATGGCGATTAACCGAAATGTGATCCCGTAAACTCTCTTGTTTTGAGGTGAAGACGAACCGTATGTCTTTTCTCAGCTTCTTAGCGGCTTGGCACTGAACAGCTTGTGTTCAGACTCGCTTCGGAGTTACCAGTACTGCTGGCCGAGCGCGTTCCTATGACAAGCAGTGCAAATGGTTTCTAAGTGCTCTGTAGGTTTAAAGAACTAATAAACAATCCTGCTGCAGAAGATAGAAACTTACCTAACGTGCTGAAAAAAGCGTTCTCGCTTTCGCACGATTGAGTTAACTTATCGTAGCTGTTGTACAATTGTACAGGCTTGATATTTGTATATGTAATTATCTTATCACGGTGCCTCATTAATGGCAAAGAATTTCTGCTGAAACTCATTAAAGAAGTATACATTACAATTACCTTGGCTTACACAACTAACATTCCTCCCTATATTAGATTGTCTATTTCGGTGACGAATGGGCGCTTTGAGTTCTTTCAATTGAAAATAACTCAGCTTTTGTAAATCCTTTCCAGTTATTATGGCTAATTAAAACGAGTAACGATAAATAACGACTCCACGCGAGCTTTCTTGTTTCTACAACCGTCATTTCGTTTCAATACTTTCAACGTCGAAGTTCATAAGCAAAAATTGATTTGGCCTCGAGGGGTGAAGAACGGTTGGACTGATAAACCAACAAGGGGAATTTGAAAAGGGATAACTTAAAAGAATAGTTTTTACGCGTCTGAGGGGAAAAGTTTGTGGCTTCCCACCGGACCTGTTCTCGTCACAATGTTGATTGAGGGTCTTGTTCCACTTCTGAGTGTACTTGCTCTTGATCCTGTGACGATGTTGCATGATTGCATGTCCGCTGTTTGGTGCATGACAAACTATTTTGTGAAAATTGATCGCGAGGCTTGCGCTTATTTTGGTGCTTGAAAATTATGATCCAACTTTGCTCTAATTCAACTATTGTTGTGGTAACGACGACAGCAGCGCTCGAGGCACGTGTTCAAATCGCAGTCGGAGCATTTCGTAGACGTGCTTCGCCCCCTCCCCTGACGAGTTCTCTGACGCACAAAGATTTTTTTGGCGTTATGCCACCACTAGTGAGTGGGTCACAAAAAGCTTCTGGCCAAATAGGTTTTGTAGAATTTGAGCAAGAGGAAAAAAGAGTTCTGTGTTCGTCCTTCAGACTCGACACCATCTTCCGGTTTGCGAGCCAGTGCAGTGAGCAAAGCTAAAGTGATTGGACCTAGTCATCAGTTGCTAAAGAAAACCAGAAGAAAGAGAGACGCTTCGAGAATTTCGACGTCAAATCCTGGCAGCAGAAGTAAGTGAAACACAAAGTTTGGTTCCTGATGCTCGTTGCTTTACGCCAAAGTTTCGTAGCAGCTGCGCCATACGTAGCAGGAGATGCCTTTTCAGTCGTGCAACGTAGCTATCGCGTTTTTTTTTGGCGTGCCCTGTGCCTTTATATAGCAACGTGATAGAAGCGTGCCAATTGCGCAAAGCAGCTCTGATAAATTTCAACTGCATTTTCGATAGTGAGGAGTGTTAAACACTGTATCAAACTTGCAATTGTGCTTTCATCGATCATTGACATCTGTGAATGACTGCTGATTTGATCGTAAGGCTACTTCGAAGTCTTCAGAACTCTGTCAGTTAAGTGCGCGATGACTAATAGTTCACATCCTTACTGTCAAACAAGTCAACGAAAGTGCCGAAGCGACCATCAAGTCACTTGCCCCCAAACACACCAATTCATACATAGTCTGTGTTGCACCGGCAATCCAACATATTGCTGATATCTATTTGTCATTGCGCTAAAGCCTTCTGGTGCTGTTGTGTAGTTAAAGCGTCTGCCACGCAGCCGGTAGACCAGGGTTTCAGTTTCTCAAGTTGAGTTATAACTAAGATTTAGAAATTCTGCTTGGCGCTCAGTAATAGAAGTAGCTTGGAGGATGTCGTTTGAAACCAAGCCTACTCCGTCATAATTAAGTGTGCTGCGGGTCTCAATGGCCTGAGCACGTAGCCACTGTTGGTGCCACAACAACACTAAATTCCCGTGTCAATCATGTTTTTTGGCGTCGCGATTGAAGACCGAAGCTTGCACTTTATCCCTTACGGTCTCGTTTTTTTTCTTTAGCTGTGAGCGGGAGCGAATGGAGCGAGTCCGAGTATTCGGAAGGAGAATCGCTCGGCCTCCAACTGCAAAGCTCAGCAGATGAATATGACAAGGTAATTGCGTGCCATTTGTAATGCAAGGCCAAGCGTAAAGGTCTAATGACCAATCTAAAAAGTTGGACTTGCATGACACCGAGACCATAAACTTGCTTTTCTAACCCATTTTATAACTCTGCCTGCTAGCTTCATTTACAGTGACGCGCATAAAGAAACCCAACGTGTATTTTAATGCATATGACGAGCATTGAATTGGCTTGCTGGCTGTCATCCGGAGTCGTTCCGCATGAACAGAACGATGTTTAAAAACACATAGAGTAATTTGTACGGATATGCCATTATGCTGCTGTAGAACAATCACGAGTTGAACTAAATGCATTTGGCCGGGCATTTTGTTACGATTATGTATAATTATTGCAGAAACGCTACCACGATGAAGATTCTCTACCTGATAGGCATTCTCCGCTTAGGTATGTATTGGTCGTGACAATGTGGCTTGTTTAACTGGCAGGGTTTTAGCTGAATGTTGTGGGCGACAGTTAGCGGCGATGTTCTGTGCAGCTACGAAGCGTGTTTGAACACAAGGTGTTTGTAATGGTTTGAAATCTGACTTCTTTCTGCCAGTGCCTTTGAAAATCCGATGATGATTTAGTTGAAGCACATAGCAAATCGATACATTTACGCAATGTAGAGATGACTATCTGCTGCTTTCGCTGATAAGCTGCTTGACAGCGTCAAGAAGGTACTCAGGGCTTTGATGGCTGCACTCGTTCTGCTCTACAGGTTGCAATTTAGTCACTTACAAGCATATAAAGCTTAATGTCTGTTTGCACTTTCATATAAATCCATCGTCAAGGGTCGTTTTTGTCGCTACTATCTGTCCATTGCTGCAATAAAACCACAAAAATACCTAGTACTATAGGATGTACGTTAGATCTAACTGGAAAGACAAGTAAAGTATCTTTTTTGGACAATTGTAGTGAGCGGCCGTTCTGCGACCGCTTGAATAGTGAAGCCGCTGATGTATCACTTAACGAAAGGCGACTTTGGGCTCCTATCAATCGCTGTTTAACTCGTTGGTGGTGGGGCTACCTTTCTGATCTTTGTGCTTATAACTGGTGTAAAACGGACTGCCGCTTTCCACATTCTTGATATTGATTGAGTTTTCGGTGTAAGCCTTAATTAATGTCTCGTGCTTGGATTGATTTCATTCTTTTTATTTTAGCACTGCTGGCAGCGAGAAATCTCCGAAGAGAATTATATTTGGCAAAATAACAAGTCAAGGGAACACAAAGGTACGTACATTGATGAATTGAAGACTAGCGTTTACCGCTAAGGCTTTGAGAATGAGTAAAAATTTTCGAATGCGAATCGTGCCCGGTCTACTCTGTGGCCGAATGAAGTTTTAACTCTGAGTCTGATGCCTTACTACTGAGCCAAAATAAAACCAGCGAACAGTTAAATTGCACTTTGCCTCATTGTAGAGCAAGTTTTAGCGATCTAAAATCAACCGCTGTTATCATTCGTCAGTGTTCTCGCTTACGTGCGGGAGCGGCTTTTTATCAAAGAAACTCTCACTGAAGCTTACGCTTTTTGATGGAATGTGTTAAAAACACTTTGCACAGTCTTTGAGCACGATTGGAATCTGCACTGATGACTGTTTTGCATACGTGAAGTCTGTGAGATTACTGTAGAAGCTGTTGTGATATGCTTTCTCCCGTCAATTTAAGGGTGATGTATTGCCCGTGTCTGCTATTTAAGAATAACTTAATATCAGCATCTGCGCGTGCTATTACGCTTGGGGAAAAAAGGCCTGTTCTATCTCAACAGATTTGGGATCACGAAATGCAATCTGCTTATCGATGCTGTCGAGATCGTATGCATTTTGATTCTCTGACCAAAAAGAACTTTTAAAGCGTTGTCCTTAACTTTGGGGTTTGAGGCATGGCGTCTAATTTAATGCTGTAGGGGTTTATTTCAGCTATACACGAGGTAGTGTTTGTAAAAACTCAAGACAGTTCAGGCGCACAATTTACCGCACCGTTTTGTTGAGGTAGTTATGAATCACTTTTTCTTCAAGCCTGTTGCGAAATTACCAGTGCCAAAATGTTTTATTTCAAAGCAAACTGATTATGACTTTGAAAAGACGACTAGCTGCTCGTCATTTAAAAATGCTCTTCTCAATCATGAATTTGAAATTTCTTTTTCTCAACGTTATGCCAGATTTAATTATTCATGGCTCCTATTAGCTGGCTTTTCCAGCAGCGGTTTATGTACTATTTTAGGTAGTAATTAAGCAAACATTATTCACTTAGCCTTATTTAAGGAAAGGAAAAAGAACGTTAACATGTTTAACTAATCGAACAGCAAGCACATGAACAAAGAGTATGGGAAACTGCGAAGTGGCCTGATGACTTTGAGTCGACGATTACTCATGCATATCGTTGCGGTCGACCCTAGCCATAGTTAGAACTGTTGTTGTAAACGTTCTTTCTTTGCAAACCTAGCAAAATTCAGGTACCTTTCAAACCTCATTAAAAACGTTCAACAATTCCTTGACCTTTGACCGTAATCGCAGCGCGTGCGCAGTACAGTGGTAAAGAAATTGCTTTTGCAGGGCACGGAAACAGTGGATGGTCCCGTTTCAATAACACCATTGCAGAACTCTTCTAGTTCGCCAGCTACAGTTGTGGAGTTGCAGAAGCACATCGGTGAATTGAGAGACACTGTAAAGCAATTGCAAAGATCTGCCAACGTATGAAATCCCGAGATTTTTTCGTTGTTTTGAGCTGATGTACAAATTTTTTAAACCGACCATTGTAGTTTGTTTTATTGTGACGTCAGCTCGGCACGATATTGCATAGTAATGAAACAAACCAAAATCTTCGACGTGTTTTTTGAAAGTAAAACTGGCCTTTAACTCTTTTGCTCCCGCCTGAATAGCCCGTAAGGTGGCAGCGCAAAAAAACTGTCATAATCAATCATAATTATGTACCTCAAGTTTGTTTGTAAATCATTGTTCAGCTGTCTACTTCTACATTAATTGTGATATATCGTTGAAATCTACATTTCTTGAAGATTTCGAATAGAAAAAAAAATTTTTTTTTGAATATGCAAATTTTATGCAAATGAACCCCCCAACTGGGGGGTAGTTGTCTTCAAAATTAAAGAGGTACCCTCACCTCAAAGATCACTACAGATTTTATTTTCTACCAATTTTTTTAGAAATGGTCGCAAAATGATGCTAAGGAAATAAGCTTTCAAGGTACATCAATCAAAACTTACCTAAAAGCCTAGGTTTTCTACAATTTGCAACTTTCTGAGGCAAATGACCATTTTTTTTGACCGGTACCAAATTTTGGTAGTTAAATTTAGTACCTAAAATATGATCAGTTATTATCTGCTAGAGGTCAGCCTAAACCATGTAACATTATGTATTTTTAAACAGGGAATTTCTTCAAGATTCAGAAAACATTAAGTTTAAATAGAATATGCTGTCACTGACAATGAAACAGCCGCTTGTTTACACCCTTCCCATTTCTTGAGAAACAAGGGGGATACAGCAAACTTTGATTTAGAGAAGCCAAACTTCTGCTAGCTTTTAAACTTGTATTTCGCTTCTTGTCTCCTTGGAAACTTGATACAAAATGACGACTTTAGTGGTGAAACATTTGCAATTTATCTTATCTTTTTATAGGGTGTAGTTTTTCTAAAAATTATAATTTAGTGAAGGTAGGTCGAAAAAAGTTTGGGGTTTTGAACTGACATGATGTAGAGTACTCATTTTTGATCAGTAAATATCATATACCACGTAGTCTAGACTATTTAAAGTTATATATTGCTGGAAAGCAAATTTCCTAAGCTTTCAAATGAGACCAATATTTAGCAGCATATCATATTTTTTACGCACTAAATTTACTTTTATCTACTTACCATTCAAATTTGTTTGGGGGGGTTTTGAGGCCCCTAAAAAATTTGGAAATTCAAAAAAGTAAAATTTATTATTATCGCTTGAAATTTTGTCAAATGATGCCCCAAAAGAGTAGTTTTCAGACTGTGTCAATGATAAAGGGTTTGGTGTTATGGTAAAGATGTAATCTCAATTTGATTTTAGTGTAGTTGGCACGTGCTGAGAATTTGGCCGATTTTGTCGTCTGCAACTGGGTTGTTGGTCATTTTAACCGTTTTTGTGTATAAAAATCCAAGAATCAGGGCACAAATTATACATCATCCGATGCGTGAGGAAATAAGCGTGATCTTTTGAAAATATTATGAAAATCGGATGAAAAATAAAGTCACAAATCGATTTTTTATTAAACTAATTTTGTAACTCAATTTAAAAAAATTTGAGGTAAACACTGAAAACACGAGATCATCAATCGATGATCGCGGGAGCGAAAGAGTTAATGACCCACTTTTAATGTTCTTGAAAATTCCAAGAAACGCTTGCATCGAATTGACCTTGATGCCGCATTTTCTGCACTGTGCATTTTTCAAAGCTGATCAAATCTGATCTAAACCTCCTTTTCTTAAAGTGTTAACCAGAACCTCACGTTAGCTTAGCCAAGAAAGCAATTTTGTTTGAGTAGCTATAGCTACATACATACATGCTACAGCTTTTGTTGTTGTATCGGCTCAGCCAATTCTACTTTAGCTTGAAGTAACCGTTACCGCTACAATAGCAAGTTCTTATCAATTAAAGCTACCACGTACCGCAAAACTAATTGTCACATGGTCAAAAAATTGACGAACCATGAAAGGTTTACTCCATGTCAAAAATCGCAGTTCGCTGCATTTTAAATATTCACAAGGCAGCGTCAGCATCATCTACAGTATTACTATTAAAAGGAAATGTTACTCGTCGGAGCTCTGTGAATCTGCCGTTCCTTTACTGCTCACTCTTGTCACTGGCAATGAATGCGAAGCATGAAGCGGATTTCCAGGTTCACATCGCGAGCCTAATCAAGATCAGGGTAGATGAAAGACGTCAGTTATAAATCACGAGGACATATTTCAGACTTGAGCCCCATCACAGACAAGGCGGATTTCCGTTGATGTGTATCCAATACTCGCCTTAGAAAACAAGACAATTTTATGTTCTTTTCTGCAGTGTTTCGCAGATTCATACGTGCTGATATATTTGCATGTGCACCACTTCTCGCTCGTTTTGGATCCAGACTTTGCGCTGCCTTTTTGAACAGACTGCTTTTCGAACCAGATTTTATCCAGTAATCATCGCCTTTTGCAAAAAGCTAAATAAGTCGCCTCGGTTTTGTAGCCTGGTAGAACAAAAGAATTTTGAAACAGCCGTGCGGTGGTTGTTATGGACTTGAAAGTTAAAGTTTGAGATTTTGAATCTCCTGTAAGGAAATAAACCATTAGTTGAAAGTTTCGTTTGATAGTCTAAGCTCAACCTAAAAGCAAATGGTGTCAGGCAGGCTAGTGCTGCAGTGGCAGACGTAAACTGATGATGCTTTTTTGATTTTAAGCTCTTACGTTTTCCGTAGGAAAATCTTCACAATTATGAACTCCTCAATCAGCTCCAAGATAAGCTCCAGGATGTTGAGAGGGAGAAGAGGATGCTTGAAAGCGAAATTGGGAGTGGCCGAAGAATGTTACACGATTTGGAAAGCAAACTCGAAAAAGCTCAAAACGAAATCGCCGATCTGAGACGGAAGTAAGTCACGTGACGCATTCGACCAATTACAGCGCAAGGTCGGGCATTGATTCTGTTGTAGTAAGCATTACAGCTGTATAAGCTCTGGAGTGCAATGCGTTATACATTATACTTGTTTTTTGCAATAGAATTATAAATGAAATCATCAGCAAGTAAAGTAGCATTAGTAAGTAATATGTTGAAAATTGTCCAATTTACTGTAATTCTAGAACGTTATCAATCACTCCGGCCAGTTTTTAGATGTTGCACTTTGATGTCGTGTAGGTTAGTGTTGAAAGGTGTGTTAAACCCAATCTTGTTTGAAATACAACTTTATCCACCATTACTTGACTGTACGTTACATTTTAGCTTTTTACTGTTTGCCCATTATCAGTTGCCAACGTAAGTAACCGATGTCGTTTTTAGGCCTATCTACATTGTGCATGGGCAGTTTTCTAGCTTAGATTGAACTGAAACGGTCTGTAATGGGTTCCGCGTGTTTGCTCCCTAGTTGTTTCTCGCACTTTTCCTCCAATCGAGCCGGGATCAGCAACAGTAGCTCTAAGCTTAGTGCAAGCCGTATAGAAATTTTCCAGTGTCACCATTTTCCATGAATACATTGGGGTTACTGTCAATGAATCCACAACTTTCTGAATTTTACCAACTAAAAGGTATTTATCGTAAAGTGCCTTTGCCAATCCCACAACAAAAGCATCGTGAGATTTGAACGCTTGACCATTTCATCATGGACGTGATAAAGCTTTTACCCCCACGGCCACACCGCTGACAGTTACATAACCACTCTACTGATCATCGTCATTGTTAAATTTTACTCCAAGGGGAGTCCAGATCTCCTATTTAAGTCACTGATGGAGCAAAGTCGCTCCAGTCGTCTTCAGAAATATGCGAAGTCGGCCGAAGCAAGCCCCGCACAATGTAGATGAACTTTCAACGTTGTCATGTTTTGCATAGCTGTTGTTTTCTCGATGTCAGAGTAGACAAATTCTTAATGTAGGCCGCGGTGTCTTGGTTGACTAGTTTTTTGGTTACTGCATGTCAAGCTGGAAGAGACCTCAACGTTTGTTTGGCAATGATACCTTAAGCAAGATCATTATAAGCTTATTTTTTACCAAGCATCTTCTATACCAGTATTCTTCAATCTTTTTGACTTCCGGAACACATTCAAATTAAAATCTGCTAAACTTCAGCGTATGATGGCGGTACAAGACAGACAACACGTGGTTAAAATTTACTTGCATTGTATTTCCATTAAGTGGGGTTTATTCACGGAACACTTTCCCAAAGACAATCGCCATCATGAGAACCACTGTTTTAGGCCACCTGCTTTTTATTTAATCCAGATATATATATTGACGACAAACACGGTCTAAGTATTTCATTCGACGCAATTCGCTGCTCACAAGTTAGTCGGTAGCAATTTATGCTGCGGTCATCCGAAAATCATTTGTCGGTTGGTTTGGACATTGAGCTCAGAGTCGCTTCGGAGTTACCATTACCGCTGACACAACGCATTGCAATCGCAAGTAGAGAATACTGTCGCAAAATGCCTTTCCCAAGAACGCGGCAACATAGCCGTCGTGAGGTTCGAACTGATGGTCGTCGCTGTGAACGACGCTACCAGCCACTCGACCACGTTACCGTCGAATACATCACGAAGTGCTTTTCGAGCTAAACCATTCATCGAAGCCACTTTGCAAAAGTGTCCCACTTTCGTCTTCAAACATTGTTGCTTTTCCAGCGAACGTAACGACCGCATCGTCAAACAGCAGCAAGCTAAAGAGCTGGATGATCTCAAGTCGCAGCTCAGTGAGATGAATGATGCGCTCGATACAGTGGAATCAAACGATAAACAACAAACTTCTGATCGGTCTAAGTTGCTCAAGGTATGCCATCTTAGATTGGCAAGGTACTGGATATATACTCGTAAGGCCTTGACTGTAGATTTTTTATTAATATATGGATAGACGGGTGGATAAAAGTATAGATTAGCGTGCAAGTGTGGACGGACAGACAGATAGTCAAAAGGAATATTGCTTTTTGTGTAAGGTTTGGCACCATTATCGTGCAGCGTGTTGTTGCTTTTACGTGTTGTTTGGGCTTAAAGTTTGTTGCGGCCAACATCAAAAAGCCACTCTTGCGTTTCACTGTAGAAAGGGCGGAAGTGGTCGGGGTCAAACTTCATCCAAAAATATATTTGAAAATGATTGCATTAGGCGCCTAAAGTTTTGTTTTATGCTAATGTCCTTTTAACGTTTATTGTAGGAATTCCAGCAGCTTAAAGAGAACTATAACGCACTCCTATCGAACCAAGACAAAAGAGAAAAACAGTTGCTGAAGAGAGAGGACGAACTGATGTTGGTGAAAAAAGTAAGTGAGCCTCTTCTTTTTTTCCGGCAAAGAACTCCTGTGATATGAAATATCTAGACCTCGCTCTACATCTCTAATCACCCAAGTGGGAACTTGCTGATTACATTAATCAGGTGCCGTATACTAGCGGAAGTTGTGAACCACTCATTAATGACTGGTAGCCCCACCACCAACAAAGCGAGTTGCCATTGGTGGGTACCCTAAAGTCGCCTATTATGACACGCTGGGCGAGCAGCTTCACTATTTTAATCCTGTCAAGTTAGATATATTTTCTCCGTCAACGCCTCTTTCTATCCGTTACTTGCGTGCTATAGCTAATCTGCTGCATTCAGCCACTTGGTCGCAGTTTGACCGCGATTGAATTTTCGCTTTGAAGTTGGATAACTGTTTTACGCCGTGCTTCTGTTCAAAGCCAGAGGAGGGATTAACAGCAGCAAAATTGAGCGAATTTTACTATCAAGAGTACACGTGTTGATTGCATGCGTTGGTTTCACATTTTATAGTATCCTTGCCACAATCACTTATGTCAGTTTCTATGCTGGATTTTTTGCACAAAGGCACCCGCCAACCGAGTCAAACCACTGATTGGTGTAGAACAGAAAGGCCTGCTCACGACTGGAACATAAAACTTGTAATAATGATTCAAAACAGATAGGCACTGGAACTAGAGGCTACCTTCTGTGAATGTTTATAATTAGTTTCGTCTACATTTGCAGATTGTGAGTGATTTATACTTACGGTAGGATAGTGCTAAAAGACAATATTCTAGGTGTAGTTTTTATTTCCGCTGTAGCGAGGTTATTTTGAACATAACATTGTATTATTTACTGCAGGCTCTTCGTGAAGAGTCAGACGGCCATGATCAAGAGATTGAAATGATGAGAAAAATGCATGATGAAGTGTTATCACGACTGCGTGATGAGTTATCGGCATTACGTCAGGTGATATGATGATCACAAGCACGTTTTGACCAAAACTAGGTCGTAGCAATAGTGTATACGTCGTTGACGCCATGCATTGGATGAAATTTGAACCCTGAACTGCAGGTTAACAGCTGTTGTTTGTAGTTGACAGCAAGGTGATGGCTTTCATAGAAAATCCCTTAAGTGTTGAAGTTGGAGAGTCCGCTTTGCAGTCTAGACATGGATGCAATTCTGTGGTCTAGTCGGAGCCTTGACTTACAAATGTAGCATTTACATTTTTTCATTGTTTAGCGTATTTTTTCGTTGTTCACTACTTTGTACTTACGAACGCAACGTGTACGTGAAGTTAAGCGTACACGGGGTAATGTTTTGTTTTATTTTCGCTAAATTAATGATAGCTTTCACTTTTGACCGAAACAACTCAAATGTTTCGCGGTAAGCAAAAACCAACTGCAAGTTATTAATGGTAAATCGCGTCAAGGTCAAACTCGAGGTTTGTGTTGTTTGCATCGTACGTTTTGTGGTTAACTTATGGCAGCGCTGACCGCTATGTCATTTACGTGTAGCTGCTAATTTGAAGACCAACGTTCTTGCTCAACCTTTGTTCCATGAGTTCAAGGAGTTCTCGGTATTGCTGGGTTATTACTCAGCAATACCGAGAACTCCTTGAACTTATGGAACAGAGATTGAGCAAGAACGTTGGTCTTCAAATTAGCAGCTACACGTAAATGGGCTCTACTGGGCTAACTGACAAACTGTTTCAGGAAAGCTACAGTGCTGTTGAGGCAAGGCCCCGCTTGGAGAAGCAAATCGCTGATCTCCGTGCAGAGCTTGAAAGGTTGAAAAATGGTCGTAAGGAAGTCTCATCCTGGAAATCCTCAACTTCCAGCTCCTCCGATGACGAGTACGGCTCTTCCGTGGTATCTCGAGCCAAAGAAGAGGCAGGGAAAAACAAAAAACTCCTTCTTCAAACTCAGCAAGAACTCAAAGTAAGACTGATGGTAAATTGAACATCTCAAGTCCTACAGCTGTCAGGAATATCATTAAGTCGCTGTTGTTGAAAAGTTTTTTCTCCGCTTTGGTAGATAAATGATGGGATCAGGACTTATCCATTCTTCGAATACAATAGGAACGGTGGGTTCGGAAAACCGCAACGTGTATTTTCAGCCCGAAACGTATACCCGTATGCTTTCATTGAAAGTTCACCTCTGCTCGAATATGCTGTGCGCAGCCTAAGGCTCTGAACGTTAACTCACCGTTTTAAACAAAATGTTAACTTAAATCAATCAGTCCATTGTACAAGAAGAAATGGCTAAACAGTGATCGATTGGTTGATGTTGGTTCAGAATGTTTGCGGTTACCCAACTGTTGTTGCTTTTACTTGGCGGTGATGCAAATGTACACAGATCAATTTGTGTACAAACCCGCTTTCTAGTTCTTAATGTTACTGCCACGAAGCGTTCTATGCCGCACTGCTAACTTTTCCAAGTTGAAGTGTAGCTGCAATATCTTTATTGACCTACCTGTAGCTCGGTATTGGAGTAACTTTTATACGTCCCTGAAAAGAAACAAGTTTAAAGATGATGTACTCGTCCAAAAAGTGTACTACTCTGGTGAATTATAGGATGCAGTTTATCAAAACTATCCTCAAGTAATTCAAGCGGAATATTCAAGCTTGGAAAATCAGAGGCAGGTCTGTGCAGCTCTTCCTACACTTGTTGTTGTTGTTCGTTACCCGACCCCTTCCGAGGGATGGGGGCATGGCGGAAGACCATGGAGCCCCAGAAGCCGGCCAACTCCCCAGGGTCTGGACCAGAGGTCGTACAGAGACAGAGAGTCGCCAAAGAGTGAGCGGCGCAGAGAGTCCGTAGCTGGACAGTGCAGAATGAGATGAGAGGTGTCCTGGGACGAGTGTCCACAGGCGCTGCAGGAAGGATTCTCGATTCTGCCAATCCTAGAGAGATAAGAACCTAAAAGAAGGCTGTGTCCGTTGCAGCGAAGACGAGAGAGGACACAGCGAGCATGACGAGGGAGCACAAGTTCCTCAGTGGAAATCGAGAGAACCTTTGTGTCAAAATATTTGGAAGAGACAGTACGCCTCCAGTCCGAGAAAAGACGAGAGTGGATACGAGAGGTAAGGGGAGAGAGACTACAAGGGATTGCGGAAGGCGCAAGTAGCGCTCCCCATCTGGCCAGCTCATCAGCTGTGTCGTTCCCCGGGAGAAACGAGTGTCCGGGGACCCATTGTAGCCTGATAGAACAGGAGAGAGTAGACAGTTCCTGCCAGATCTGCCACAGAGTTTGAGATAACAGAAAAGGTGGAGGAGAGGACAGGGTGGCGAGGACAGAGCGAGAGTCAGACAGGAGGAGAAGAGAAGAAAAATGGCAGACTTTATGGTGTTGCCGAGACCAGCAAAGAGCGTGCAGAATGGCGCGGGCTTCAGCGGAAAAACTGGAGCAAACTGGGCCTGCCGAAAAGGAAAGAGTGGCCTCAGTGCCACAGAGAGAGCAGTTGGCAAGAACGCCGGAGCCGCCTTTGCCAAAAGGAAAAGAAACAGAGCCGTCTGTCCAGAGTACCAGATCATGAGGGGGGAGAGAGTCAAGGTGGGCGAGAGCCGCACCTTGGCGAGAGTGAGGGGGATCAGAGCGAGAGCATGGAGTGGGAAGGGTGGACTCGACCGTGAAGGAAGGCAGATTCCAAGGAGGACAGGGAGGGAAAGCAAGAAGAGCCTCCCTAGAAGAAGTAGAAGGAAGCATGAGCGGGTGAGTGGACGCAAGAGCTCTCCAGGACGATCTGCAGAGTCTTGGTTTCATTGCTAGTCTGGCCAAACCTGAGATGGGAAAGGAGGTTGGGAGACGAAGAGCCCGCTCATAAGAAAAAAGAGTGAAGTGAGTCAGGGTGACTCGTAGGGGGATAGAGAAGCCTCGGTGAGTAGTAGAGGGCTAGGGGAGGACGAGAGGCAGCCGGTGATGGCGCGACTGGCCGCTCGGTGGAGGCGTTCCAATTTGGTGACATTGGTAGCGCTTAAAAAAGGAAACCATCCGGGTGAAGCGTAAGTGAGAAGGGGCCGAAGAAAAGCTTTATACAGAAGAGAGAGGGACTCCTTAGAGGGGCCCCATGAGGAAGCAGAGATACAGCGTAAGGCCTTGACACGTGGAAAAAACTTGGCTTTCAGCGAAGATACATGCTTAGAAAAGGAAAGAGTGCGGTCGAAGGTGACCCCGAGAAAAGTTGGAGTGGGCTTCCTACACTTAGCGCCACTCTCTCTCTGACCTGCGAGTCTGATGTGTAAAAATGCAAAGGTAAACCAAGCCAGCGTAACTGGCTGTTATACTTCCGAAACTAAAATTTTTCATTGTTTCAGGCGTCGCAATCTCGTGCATTGAATTTGCAAGAAGAATTGGATTCATTACGCAGAAAGTTAAACACAGAATCAAATAGACAAGGCGGCTATGCAGAAGAAAGAATACAATCCTTATCCGTGTCGTTGGAACAACTTAAAGAGGTAATGATTAGCTTTCTGTTGATTTTCGGTTAGAGTTGCGTAAGTTTCCAAGGCATGCATTGCTGTACAGTTTAACACAAATTACCGACAGGGTAACCGCTCGCATGTGTACTTTGAGCTTGGACTTAATTAAGTCCGTGGTTTTCGTATTGAGCCAGCCAAGCGTTTACTCAGCTTGAAAGTAGGACCGTTCCTTGCTTTGATATTGTTATGGTAATCATATTAAACATTTTATATTAAAAACTCAACGCTTGGCGCTTGGGCTGAAAATGTTTAGTGTTATTTTTACATGCTTCATCGGTTAAGATAGAGAGCTGCTTTCCATGTTGTCAAAAGAGAAGATTTTTGAGTATCCACCGAATTGTTTTAATACAAAACATGTTCACCATCATTCTAATTTTTGCAAGTTTGCTGTTAGTTAAGATAAACTAGGTCCCCTAATATCCTTCCAGTAAGCCACACGTTGGAAATCTCGGAATTACAACCAGTATAACCAGATGCATTATACAGCAACTACCAATGTCGTTGGTTGCGAACCCGGAACCACATGCTTAGTAGGCAACGTCTTCAGTGCGCTCTATAGGTGTTATCTGTGGTTGTTTAGGAGAAAAAGTTGTTGGAAGCTGACCTTTCGTCGATGGAATTGCAAAGGACCACTTTGCGCGGCCAAATCAAAGAAGCGAGGACAGATAGAGAAGACAGTGAAAGAAGGGTGAGATCTTTTCTCTCCTACACCACCAAGTTGACGTCATAATATTTACTACAAGCTGTTGATAGCTTGAGATCGTGCACACCTCTTCCAAAGTCGAATTAATTCTTAAAAAATCGCTTTTGCCGCCAATTCCAATGATCTAGAAAACTTGAAAGGACGTGTGTCTGCCGTGTAAAGTTGGCGCGCGCCAAAATGATTCGTCAATTCTCCAATAAAAAAATCAGGCAGCACGCGATCAAGACAATTTCGAATTACGATCTTGCTTTTTTGCGTTGCCTTTTTATCCTCTAGACTTGTAGGCAGCGAAAGTGATGGTAAATATAGAACAAGTTGACCAGACATACGTTGGATAAATCTCAAATTTAGAAAGACCTACTATCAAATGTATCTCGACTATCAGCTTGACACCAAGTGCACCTCCTTTTAAAGTCAATGCAATGTATAAAAGAACGCTTTTTGTCGTCTTTTATTTTAGTGCGTCAGAAAACTAGAGTTTTCCTGCTGTGTGAAGTTCCCGTATGCCAAATAAGTCCTTAGTGTGCAGTTGAATGAATCGCGTAGTACATGATCAAGCACGATATTGGCTGAGTGTAAACCCAATCTTTGCTTTTTTGAATTGCGTTTTTATTATGCGGGCTTGTAGTTAACAACAGTTGCGGTAGATATAGGTCGAGCATTGTCCAGACCTGCCTCAAGGTTTCCAGACGACAACGCTCTGCTTGAATGGCTTGGCTTGTACTGCAGAAGATTATCGCGCAGTCTTTACGAAGAGATTCGAACGTCTGCCATCGATCATTGTCGTCAGGGCGCGGCGGTTTAACCCACTCGCCTACGCTGTCAAACTCTTGTTCCTTGCAAACTTCTATGCTATAAATGATAATTTTTTTACCGTTGCAGATGCGCAGTCTTGAAACCGAGATATCAAGGTTAAAGGGAAAGATACAAGAACTCGAAAACGAGGTTGAAAGACTCAAGAAAGAGTTGCTGCGAAGTAGAAGACAGTTGGAGGTGATTACTTCTTTAAGACTTCTTAATTCAATGTGAATAGTACATTTGAAAGCAGATCAAGTGGAACCCCTCCACTGGCTCCATCATAAACTGTGTGAAATTAACGAGTGCGTCACAAAAAAAGCGTGACCCAAACAGTTTTTTCAAATCTAGTATAAATTCCCGCGACATCAATGAACTACGACCCAGATTAGGTTTCTGCAGCAACTGCATTGGTGTTGAGGTAATCTTTTCTGGCTGTGAAGTGAAAAGGCCAAAGTTTGAATACCTTTGGTAGTAGTCTGGAATTGCTTCCTGGATACTTTTATGCTTGCAGTTATTCTTGTGCTTGCAAGCTCAAACCAATGCGCTTGTGCATAGGAAGTAGATTTTTTCTGTAGCATATTCGTTTTCCATACTTTCAGGGCAGCAACATTACTGCATGCTCCAATTTGCAAAGCAGAGCAAATCATCGTAAAGTGTTTTCCCAATGATACAGCGACACAGTCTTAGTTTGGTTTGAACGCCTGACAGCTCGATTGTGATTGTTATGAAAGCAGAGCGTTGGCCTGCGTATTAGCAGCAGAAATTTACGCCAGTGTATGCGCCTGTGTGCAGAGCGTGAGTCAGTTTCCAGGATAACAGAGCCTGGTCCACTCTAAGACCAAACGAGGCTTAATTCTTTGTTTCAATTAAGGTCAGTCGCAAGTCATGTGACTAAGCCAAGTCGAAACAAACAAACAAAGCGTTAGGCCTCCTTTGACCTCAGTGTAGACCAGGTTTCATTGATAAACTGCCAGCATCCTTGCTAATCGTATTGGGTTCGAGGGTGATGTCTTCCCGTCTCAATTGTCAATGTGCCCTTAAATGACTATGCTGTCATTGTCGATGTGTCCCAATGACTATGCTGTCATTGTCGATGTGTCCTTAAATGACTGTGCTATTTCTGTCGATGTGTTCTTAAATAACTATAGTCCAATTTTCGATTGAAAGCTTCGTTTGCGTTTTTGGACCGCGACTCCAATTGAGGAAGCAGGCTTTGGTTTGGCTTGTTGATTGCTGTAAACTGGACTGATATCAAGCATCGCAATAAGCGTGTGTTGCATGATGTAAAGACATCCAAGGTAATACTTTGATAGATCACTGAAGAAGCGGTTGTGAGAGAACGTCTCAAATTGTTCTACGCCTGTGCAGAAAACATTTCTTTTGCTTGCTGCCAAATAGTGTATGTGTATGTACACAGTATACGTTTTTGCACGTTTTTCTCATACATTGTTGTACGGAAATTTTTATCTGCTTAGATATTTTTATGGTGCTTTACAGTATCTTTTAAATAATTAAATACAGGCGATCGTTCAGCTTTAACTTTTATTACCGGAAAATATATTTCAACTATGTAATAGTCATCATCAGTTCCTGTTAACAGCATAAAAAAGCATTAAGTCAAAAACTGCGTGGCTAGCAAAATACAGGTTTAGTATCTCCACAATACGTACAGCATAATCTACAAGTAGCAGCAAATCGAGTAATTGTAATAATATTATTAAATAGAGGATGGATGTAAATATATCTGCGGATTAAGAACAAATTAAAAAATCTACCTTAGCCTATAAATACCAAGAGCAGTTAACATAACAACAGCAGAATGTAAGACTGAAATGTTAATATGACGTCATAAACCAATTAACAATAGTGAAAAGGACTGAAAGCTGATTGTAGTAAAAACTAGTAGATATTTAGTTAAACACAATGGAGTAGCTTGAAAATGAGTGCCAAGTAGTAAAATTGATCGAATTTTCGACGTAATCATAGGCTGAATGATAATTGAAGATTTGATTCTGTGCCACCAAAAATCTTCATAAAAGTCTAGAAGTGCTGCTTCAGGTTGTAGAAAAATAACTCTATAGCAAAACGAAAAGATGTTATTCTGATTCAAGTCACTTAAACGATAGTGTAAATAATGCTTCAAAAGTACGCGTTGGTCATTGTCAAATTTTGAGATTTGTTTGCTCCAATTTGTCCTATGAGCTCGCCACCTGGTTGAGAATTTTGTTTTGGTTTGTCCAATATATTTGGCATCGCAAATAGTACATTCTGCAACATATATACCGTAGTTTCGACAGGTTAAGTTTTGTTTTAGTTTAATGGTTTCATTGTCCGTCTTGATGATGGTAGTGGGCATGACCATTGAATTTCGATGTTGGCCGTGATTACCGCAAAGGGCACAGTGGCCGCATGGTCCAGAGGAACCTCCTTTGTTGGGCTTGTCGATGTTTACTGACAAGAATCTAAAATTTAACAAAAGCGATGCTAAACAAAGGGTTTTTTTGCAAGCGACCATGCTGTGCGGTTGTAGTTCTTTCTCCTTTTTCCAGAGTTTGATAAGGTTTTTGAATGATGTTATCAAACGATTGATTCTGGCTCTTGTGATTCATTGGCTGTGGATGATTTAAATCTGTTTGTCCAAGTTTTAGCCTTGGCTATTATATCTTTGACCATTGGTTTAGAATACTGCGTCTGGATTGTCTTCCTTTTAAGTTGTTCTAAGCTGCTATAGTAGTCTTCGGTGCGTTCATTTAAACGTCGAAGTCGAGCTGATTCACCGAACACAATCGATTTGAATACTGTAGCTTGGTCGTGTGAGAAACCTTGAATAAAGCAGCGATCAAGGGCTGTTGGTTTAACGTAGTCTGTGGTGATGAATCGAAATTGGGAATGGGGAGAAATTTTATGGAGAACATCTAGAAATTCCAGTTCGCCATTTTCTTCTGTTGTGTTGATATGTCTGTACTTTAATGTCAAATCGTATTTTACAAGTGTCTCTGAAAGCTTGGTTTTTATATTTTGCGTGGCTTGATTGCCAAAAGAAAGCCAAACAGCATCATCGATAAAGCGCTTGAATATTTCTGTGTGTTCTACTTCCTTGGAGACTTGGCACACAATAAAATGCAGTGCTATGTTGGCAAGTGAAACCGAATGATTATCTACTGTAATGATTCCATCTTTTTGGTTGCAAAACTAGTTCTGATATTGGAAAATGACATTTTTTCAACATAAATCAGTTAACCACATTAAAATCGTTCGCACCTCTTTGTCATAATTTGTATGTTCTTGTTACGCAATTTCAAATGCTTTCATTAATAAGGTTCTTTTAATGTTGGGATATAACCCCTGCACATCAGCAGCTACAATATACAAAGTAAAATTAGAAAATCGAACTGTGATGTTTCATTCTCAATTTTTCCATTCCTCTAGCTCTAACAAATAGTGCTTACTGAAAATTAAACGCGGGAAAAATGACGTAAAACCGACTTTCTTTTCATCTAACAGGAACTTATGATGACTGTTACATAGTTGAAATATATTTTCCGTCAATAAATATTAAAGCTGAACAATTGCCTGTATTTAATTACTTAAAAGATGTAGATACGGCCATTGGTGATCTTCAGATATGATTGCTCAATTTTCAGTTGGTCAAAGCTTTTGACTAGATCCCTTTACATTTTAAACACCTTAGTAATGACAGTGCTTAACAGTATATGCTGTTTTTCGAACATCCGATGATGTCCGAAGAATACGCGCGAAAAGCGCGTACATTTTTTTGGATGTGGTACGTACTTCCGGACAACAAGGAATTCTTTGTGACATATAAATATCAAAGCGGATAAAAATTTTCGCACGAAAATGCATGGGAGCAAAAAACGTATACTGTGTTCATCTATCGTCGCCCCATCAAGACATGACAGGGACAACCACACCATAGATTTTCCAAATTTTAAAGACGTTCTGCTTACGTTTGTTAAAGAAAATTTTCAAAAGAGAGGGCACTCGCTTGCTGCACTAGTGTTCATAATTTAGGTACGTTTTACTCTTTCCTCAAAAGTCACCAAATACCGGATTATAACCGCCTATCCGACACTGGTGTTAACATCGCCATTGTTTTTCAGGCACAAGTTTGTGATTTGGAGCTGCAAGTCACTGATTCTGAAAAGAAGCTGTCTGAACTGTCCGCTCAAAAAGCTCAATTAGAAAAAAATTTATCTGAAGCAAAGGTATCAAATTAAACGCCGAAAGATCATTTCCAACCGCGTAATGTTTTGGCGTCAATAGATGCTTTGTATGTCTGATTATGACGAAAGACGCCTTCAGAATCACTGAGCGCTAGTTTCGACGTAATAAATCAACCAAGGTTGCTCCTGATTACGCTCGAACATCACGCTTATGAAGACGGATCTCAACACCGCATGCTGTGCTGTGCTATAATTCTACTGACGCTGATTGGAGTTTCTTAGCAATTGTAGCAATAGATTCTGAGCCACAGACATTTGGCGCCGTCCTGAAAGACCACAGTCTCGCCTATGATAGCCGCCTTGTTGATTGGTGCTTCCAGATTATATTTGTAACCGATTGGAAGTGACTGCCGCTTTTCACCTACCATCTCATTCAGGGAAGAGATAGTACTGATCTAGTCGATGGTTCGATGGGGGTTTTGAACTCACAGTCTTGCAATTACACTATTATTTATTTAGTGTTCTTCAAATTATGCATGCCTACAATCTACTACACTGTGCTTCATACTGTTCTAGCTTGGCTTTGCGTAGCTTTGAGTTGGAGCTCAGTCGAATTGACTTGGCTTTTATTTTCTTCCATCACTTGTTTCTTGGTTTCTCCGTGTCTGTAGAGCTCGTGTGGCCTCGTCAGACCCTTTGATCCCTTCTAAGCGATCATAAAGGTTGAGGTTGATATTCTTGCGTGGCATATGTACCTTAACGTTGATATTTCACCACTCCGCTCAATTTCACTTCCGTAGTGAAAGGCGCTCACCAGGCATTTTATAGAAGGCGACTTTGCTGCACCCTCCAAAACTTGACCGCCATTGTTGTGACTGGTGCGAAATAGCTGCCGCTTTCCGTTTGCTTGATCTTGATTGAGTTTACGACGCGAATTTGGATAATCGTTTCATGTCGTTCCTTTTATCTTTAATCCTAAACCGGGGCGATGGCGTAGTGGTTAGAGCGTCCGCTTCGCAGTCGGCAGAACTGGGGTTCATTTCCCTAAGTCGAGTCACACCAAAAAACTTTAAAAAATGGTATTCACGGCTTCCCTGCTTTGCGCTCAGCATAAAAAAGGGATAGTGTGGAGACAAGCCGGCAAGCTTCCTTCTTGTCTCCTTTGTCAAGATACTTACAAGGATGCGTCCATCTTTATGTGGCAGACAGGTGGAGGGGGGCCCAGCAGTCTTGCAGTCGTGGTGGCCCAGTGTAATTGAAGACTCGCAAACAGAGCATGAACTCTTGCGCAGTGTATGTACATCTTTCTGCATAATGCTCTGCACGATAGTTTAAAAGACGACGATCCTAAAACTGAGCTAAGTAAACACACACTCATCAGTACCTAGAATGAAATAGCCCTATGTCACTTTGGTTTCTTCTTACGTGATCACAATTAACATGTAGCCTAAGTGAATGTGCGTGTGCAGAAGGTTGAGAAAGTCTACTAAGTCGCTGCAAACCCGCCTGACGCTCAAGAGCAAAGCCAAACTACGATAGAGAATACAGCACAGTGTAGGTTGGTCTATAACTTCACTCGCATTAGGTTTTAACCGCTTCCAATTCTTTGCTAACAACTTTGCATGAGCTTGAAAGTCAAAAATCCTTCCTTTCCTCGGCCTTAGTGGAACAGAAAAACATGGTAGCGGCGAAGGAAGCGGAAATCGAAGACCTACATGACCAGGTAGCCGAGCGCCAGTCAGTTGTGAGGCATGGCCTTGCCCGGGGTGTTTCCATTTTTGGTGCAATGCAACAAAAAGCATGTGAAATTCATTGAGAGAGACTGTGATATTGTCTACTTGGTGATGCAAAATCTTTGCAGCCAAATCTCGAGCAACCTGAGTTTAGACCTGCTTTGGAGTTGCCATTGACAACATGGTGCAATCAGAAAAATTTGACATGAAGTGTCTTTGTCAAGGACACGCGGCGCAGAAAAACCCTGGCTTTAAACTTGCAGCTTCGCGATTGCTACGCTATTGATTTAAAGGTTTAGTTGATGGGTCTTTGGTTCCGGTTATGGTTTGTCGTTCTGGCTTTTAAACAGTTTAAATCCCCCCTTTTATACAGTTAAATCATAAGTTGCTGATGCTTGCGCTTGGATGAGTTTGAGCATGCTTTATATTTAATGCAATTGGTAATGTTTTTGTTGTAGATATTATGAAAAAGGCTGTTTTGTCAGAATCTTTCACGACGCACTTGGTATTGATTAAATATTGCCACTGTGGATATTTATCCGACTTTTGGGGCTCCATGGTCGACCACCATGTCCCATCTCAAGGAATAAGGGATAACAACGGCAACGTATACCGCCGCTAAAAAGTGCGTTACTAGAAATTTTGGCAAAACAGCTTTTCTCAGTCTTGTATAAAATTGTACCACCTACAAACAATTTTGTATCTATACGCATGCCATATTTTTTCAATTACGCTTGTTTGCATGTGCTTGATGTTGTGCTTATCCAAGATAAAGTACAGTACTAGACCTTTTTGGTTCATGAAATCAAAACCAACACGAACGATACCTGCTGCACTTTGGGAGCATTTAGGTTGCATGAGACAATGCTTCTAACTCTGCCATTAACTATCATCTGAGGATTACAAATACCTGGTTACTGGTGTTCGTGTGACAATTGTGCTTCAAATGCTGTGTAATCTTGCTCTTAGGCTTTTATTTATGTGTGGTATGTGGCGAAGCATGGTTAGTGCTTGCAAAAGCGAAGTTATTACTTTCTGATGGAGTTGTGTATTAAAGCTTCATTTTGACAAAGCCTTTGCAAAAATACTAAAACTTTCTTCACTTTAGCTGCGTCGCATGTCTTCCGCGACTGCTTCCAATGCTGCCAACGAAACTTTGAAGGAACTGGAAGAATTCAAGAAGAAATCCGCTCAGGAGATCGAATGCTTGCGCGCCGACTTAGATGCGAAAGCGAAGATGCTGAGAGAATCGGATCGAACAAATAACAGACTGCAAGAAGAGGTGTGTGTGGGCGTGTTTGCAGAAACTAGTTGTCCAAATCTATCCACTTGCGAATGACAAACATTTTTTGAGAATTTAACAATGAACATCTTGTTTATCGCAGTTATTTTTAGCAAAACAGATGAAATGGGGACGATTCTATATTTTTCATTGGCAATCTTTTTCAGCTTCGAAGAATGGATCAAGAACTAGAGGAAGAATTGAAGGAGCGGGAAGCAACCGTTGCGGAGCACGCACGCGTTGAGAGGGACTTGCATGAGTTGGATGGCCAGATTTCAGAGCTGAGGAGGGAAAAGGAAGACAAGGAGCGAGAGATTGAAAAACTGCAAGTTAGTACATAGGACTTTTGAGTGTACTGAGACAAATGCTGGGTGGATTTCTTTAGCCAACTTTGCGGTTAGGCCTTTGCTTAAACCAATTAGGATGTTTTTCACGTGATGCTATGAAAACGTAAATGGCGTGTGTTATGCCACAATTGTTTAAGCAAAACGCAAATCATAAAAGCTGAAAATGTGAATGCAGCAAAACATACAGAAACTTACGTCGTATTGACAACGTTAATTAACTTTAACGACCTTTGTTGCGAGCCGTGGGGATTTGCCCAGCTTCTTGAGTGTTATGGTCTTCCGCTGTGCCCTTACCTCGAGGAAGGGTTCTGGTAACGACAACAAATCAGGGGCTAATTAGCCATAATGTCGGACAAGGAAAAGTAAAGTGCTACATGCTAGATGGACGTTTTCGTTGACCGAGTTTTGTTGCACCGATCCCACGTTAACCTAATTATGATTAGGGTGATTCTAAAGTAACAATCTATGCTTTAAACATCTCTTGAAATTCTGTTAAAAACCCAGAAGTTAATTAGGAAGGGCTTTATAAGTATTTTGAGAGGAAACAATTGCTTCTCGTCTTTTTCTGGCTACTCATTTGGTTCGAAACGCGACTTGCACTGAGAGCTCTGTGAAAAGCTATCAGGTTTTGGAATTTATCGAACGCAAGATAAAGTGAGAGTTCTAAACACTGTAAATTTTGGTAACTTTTTATCTAGGGCAATATAGATTTTAACGAAGAAAATTGTTTTTAAGTTTGGTCGTCCTAACAGCGTAACTCCTAAGGGCGTTAAGCTACCAGCCTCTTAGCTGGGGTACTGAAGTTCAACATATTTGCAGAACATGCTTTCACACGTTGAAGATGGTAAGCTTAATTTGGAAGAGAAGCTGGAATTGTCTGAAAAGGAACGAATGGACGCTGTTAGAGATCTCCATGTTCTAAAAGAAGATTTTAAAGACAGAGATATGGAGTTGGATGAACTTAAAATTAAAGTAAGGGATCTTTAGAAGACTTGTAGCCATTCGGTTTCAGTCTGCCTTAAATTGCGATAAAATGTTTTTGATTTCTTGTGTCAGACTCGGTTGCTATTCTCCATAACTCTTGTAGTAAAATTTCAAAATGTGAGTATCGTTTGTGAGTAAAAATTAGATTTTTTCATTGCAAACATGGCAATGCGTTGACTCAGAATGCTTTCCCGTGAACGAAGGGTAAAACTTATAACAAAACAAACTGGATATTACTCTTTGCAATGTGGAAGCGGTGAGAATTTTGACTTCGGTAATGTACTCTGATAGCATTACAGCTTTCATACCCCTCCTTTCAGATTAATACCGTCCAATTAGAAGCCGAGGCTGAAAGGTCAAAGGTGAGTGAACTGGAGCATTACAAGTACGTCACCAGCATGGATATCAGTGGATTGAAGGAAGCAATGGAAGCGAAATGTGAGGAGCTTGGAGACGCAGAAGCGAAGATTAAAAAGATGCAGAGCCAGGTAATATTGTGATGACGTTCTAGACGTCCCTAGAGGGAAAGAAGATGTTATGGTGCCCCCAAAATTCAAAAAAACGAGGGCACTACATGGGTGAAAACTTTTATAAATTTATGTTTAAAATGGACAAGGTTTTTACATATCACCTGAAAATGGATGTTGAAATTTGTCCCTTTTCCTCCTTTAAGTTTGATATTGATTACACTCTTTTACGGAGTTTTTGGATGGTTTTTCATTGCTCTATGCCTAACGACGGAAGCAAAACATAAGCTTAACATCAGCCTAAACTGATGCCTACTTTAAGAATAACCTGATGTATATTATGTACTCCACCCACTGCAACTTTTTTGCATTGCATGATGTGAATGATTGTTTTTCCATGCTTGTCTTTGGTCTTGCCAACTGGATTTTTGACCTTGACCTTTAATGTTATTTTCTTGGATTGCGCATCATATTGTTGATGAAAAAAAATATTTGTTTGAGGAAAACTGCTTCTAAAATTTCTGTAGAGAACAAACACCTTTGAAGGCCTAATAATTAGCTTTTGCAATATCCTTTGTAAAATTGATTGGTTTTCTTTCTTTCGAAAGAGCATCGTGGGAAGCAATTTATTTAGTATGTGACAGCAGCGTGTACTTTTTAAACGTATTAGGTTAACTGCTTCTCCTTCTTTTGTAGAGTTCATAATGCAAAATCACTGTAGGAGCATTGGTATAAACCATTAATCTTATTCCAATCAACATCTCATTAAAGTGCAATTTTCCATCATACCTACTTTGCAGCAAGTTTTTTTGTGCTTTTTTTGATTGCCACTACCCATAAAAATAATCGCCGATGTATAGGTTTACTTCGTAAGAAGTACCGTGTTTATAACGACAAATCTCGTGGGCACGTTTTTACTACTTGATTTGGTTACATTGAGTGGACCTGGGAGGTTTAACTTGTTTTTCAATCAAAACAGGCGGTGGATCCAATGATTCTTGTCCCAAATTTTTTTCCTTAAGTTTAACTTCGTTTCCTAATCTTGTCTTTGTGTTTTCCAGCTTAAAGAAGAAGACACGAAGCAAGAAGAAGTTTTAAAGAAACTCCGAGATGTGGAGAAGCAGAGAAGATTAGCTGCAAAAGAATCGGAGGATCTCACAATTGCTCTGAGTGAGAAAATAGCTGCTTTAGATGAAGCACAAAGAAAACTGAGACGATTAGAAGCAAAGGTATGCATATGGCGCATGAGGCTGCTTTCTGAATCGCTGTAAGGTGTTTTGTAATCTATACTGCAACGCAGGAAGCCTGAAACAGTTATGCATTGAACAACTTGGGTTCAGAACTGCTTCGTAGTTACCAGTAGCTCATGGTGCGTACACTTCATCACAAGCAATGCAACCTAACCTAAAGCAATGCAACCTATTCTAACAACGCATTGCCCAAAAATCACTTTCTCAACCACAAAACATCGCAGAAACCAAGTGAGAGTTCAACTAACGACCTATTAATTACGAGGCCAGCGTCTCTTCGCACCTAGTTCCCAACATTTGGCATAGATTTTTACTTAAACAACTTTAAACAGATTTCCGATTTTGACGAAAAATCTTCTTCTGCTGCCAGTATTCGATATGAAATGGAAAGGATGAAAAAAAATTACTCCTCAGAGCTGTCGGAGGCTCAGGAGGAAGTGGAAAATGCTAGAAATGCTCTCGCATCCGCTAAGAGAGACATAGCTCGTCTTGAGGATGAGGTAAGCTTAACTATTCTATTGCTATCTTGTTGCTGCCACACTGTATAGTTATACTATCGCTAGAAACAGTTGTGTCGTCACAAGTTATAAGATTTATTGATTATGACGTCACAACTGCTTTAAGCGGCTGTAAAATTATAGTGTGGCCTTTAATACACGACTTTGATGTCGCATGTGTTGTGAGGTTAGAGTGGGCCGTAGAGCTGACATTAAAAATCCTGTAAGAAGGTGCTATATTGCTAAGTGGTGTTCAAGCTATCAAATGGTTATGATTACGGCTTAGACTTACGGAGACAATCCCAAGTCTGTAGGTAATTACGGTGTCTGATTGCATAATAGTACTTGATGCATTCGATCAAAAACAAATTCAAACTTGGAAAACAAAGTTGGGAATTGTTTCCAATATTTAGTAAAAAATAATTTTTTCTGCTACTAAACATCGAATTAAAACAATTCTCCTTAAATCTGAAAGCATTTTTTGCAAAACATGTAGCTGACTTATCCGACGTTACTCACTTGCAAAAAGCTGCTGTAGCATCAGAAATGGCGTCCGGTTATGTGGTCGAGTAATACTTGCCACAGATAGAAGGTCTACACCTTGAAGGTTTGCTTTACTACTGGCTGGATACGCATCACTGAAGAGCCCCAATAATGGCGAAACCGGTCTTGTGGTGCTTCCTTATTGTTCGTGTGTGACTACTTAATTATGTAACTGACTGAAGATGTTTTCAATGTGAAAGCGAAGCGTTTTAATAAAGTGTTTGAAATGCAGTTTTCAGTCTTATATGCTAGGTGCTGTCGCTAGTTGCTTTTTTGTTTGTTGTTGTGCTTTGCGGAAACCCATTTGGAGGTATGTCCGTCTGTTCGCCCATCTTGTGGTAGAGTTGCACTTTACCTGTTGTGCAGGTAGCGCCCCGAAGCGGTTATGAATTTAAGTTTCTCAATATTTGTCAAGGATTGCCTGTGTCTTGAACCTCACTGAGGACAGATTTATTCTCGGTCTGTTTTAGGTACGAGATCACGAAGAACGATACGAAGCGGCTGCCAGAGAGGCTTTAGAACTCGAGAAACTTCGCCGTAACCTCACACAGCAGGTAGAGCAAGCGAAAAACGAAACAAAAGAAAAGAGCAATGCTTTTAAGAAGCTGGAAGAGAAAGTATCTCGACTGGAAAATGAGGTAATAACTGCTTTTAGAAGTTGCTCTTGGAATTCTCTTCAGGATTTGTCCTTCATGAGTCAAAAATTAAGGTCTAGTGCCGCCAATAATTCCTTTTCTTGCGTTTTTGCGCCCTCTTAATATTTGAGTAACCTTTCAAACTTGTCAATGAGGCGCGTTAATCAAAAATCTGTGAGTTATGCGCTTCGAACATTACATTGCTACATTACTGAGCGAAACCGGCGGTTTCCCTCAAGCTCACATTTCACCTTCATATTACGGCTCGCGCCGACCTCTTTGACATCTGTGGATCGTGAGGTTGCATCGCAGTCCCCCAATCTTAACGGCAATCCATATGACCTTGATAGTTGTTGGGTAACGATTATACAGGTTCTTTACGCCTTACAATACCCGGTTGCATCTGTTCACTCAACTGGTTTAATTCCAAACTCAGTCGTATGGCTCAACCGTGCGCAAATTTAGCCGACTTCAGAATTTGTTTGTTCCAGCTTGCTACGTCCGAAGACGCTGTTGACCGATTGACCAATCAGTTTCGAGATGCCGAACGTCAACGCAAAGACGCCGAATTCAACGGTCGTGACGCACTTTCCAGGCTTGAAGACAAGAAGCGGGCGCTGAAGGACGCTGAGAAGAAAATAAATAGCCTAAAAGCAGAAGTAAGCATGACGTTCTGCGATCCCAGACGTCAAGTTTGTTGTGTTGGTTTCGCCTTGAGCACTGTGAGGCTGTGGCCCTACGCCACAAGATTTGTTTGGATGGCTGCAGTCTAGCGTTGGGGAACTGAATTTCCATGACTTTTTTTGTTGTGAAACTTTATTCGAAAATGACCGAAAGAACAGTAAAGTATGTGAAGTGAAGGTATTTGTAAAATCCATAGGGATAAATAGAAAACAATGTAAGCATGCTTTATGATATTCAACAAATTACTTGTCATTGTTCAAGCCCGGTAAAAGGACAAAAAGCTTCCGTGTTTTGTTTCGTTTTTAGTAAATTTAATCACATCTTGTTGTTTGTAACTTGGCTTAAAATTTTAGATTAATAAGTCGAACGCGATTGATGAAAAATCGAAAAAAGCTCTCTCGAATCTTGAAGAAGCGAGAGAGGAAGCTGAAGAAGAAGTGAAAAGGGCGAAACAGGAAGCTCAAGTGCTCCGTAAACGACTGCTCGATGAAGAGGAAAAAGTAGATTTCTTGAACGAAAAAGTGAGCTGCTACAGCAAAACTACGCTAGTTTATCAGTTTTTCACGGGCGCGCGCTTCAATCGACTAAATAGTTATTTTGTTCTATTTTGCCTGAACGCGAGCAAAGTGTGACATCTCGTGCTTCTCAGGTTTATAATTGCAAAGCTACTCATCCAGCATGTCGTATAAGATGGCTTTTAAGTACCAATCAAAAGCAATTTGTATTTGTTACGGGTTCGAAATGGACTGCCCCTTTTTTTCCTACCGCCTAGCCCAACCTTTGTTAGGTTTGCGTTGTAAACCTGAATTGCAGCTTCATGCCATGTCTCCATCCCAAAGAAGAGAAGGGGCAAGTACACACTCTGCAATTATGACCGTTCTTTCAACAAAGTTGCACCCCAGCATAAGCTTGCATATAGCACATTTTTGTGCAATGACAATCGGATTGATATCATGGGTATATGAGTAAGCGGTCACTCGTACACTTCATCGCAATCGACGCTCGCAGTAGTTTGAATGCGGTGTGTGAACTTGAAAGCAAGCGGCGGTTGTGTTCGGCCATACAACGTTGCAAGTTAAACGTTTTGTCGTGCCACAACCCCGACAGTTCTCCGCAAAGTAGGGTTTTTTTCATATTTCAAAGAGGAATTGGATTTTTTATCCCTTTTTCTAAATAGAATTTGGGCTTCAAAACCCTTGTATTTCACAAAAAATGTTTTGCTGGAAAAAAACAATTTGCCTTTCCAATTAGTCTTGTTGCTCAAAACCCTCGTTACTTGATCTACCCAACTAATAATTTTTAAATTTTCAGTTAAAACTGGCAGATGATGCTCTTAAGGAGGAAGTTCAGCAGTCGCGCGATGGTGAAGACGAGAAGAAGAGACTCGTGGATGAGATTAAAGCGCTAACAGAGGAACTAAATGACCGCAGTGATGCATTGAAAAAGGCACAAGCTGCCATTAAAAACATAGAAGCAAAAGTAAGAAACCGTGTAACTTCAACAGAAATAGTTGCTTCGTTTGCCGTTTTTTTCTTACTGAATGGAGGAATGAGGTGAAGAGGTGTTGCTGACCCAGCATGTTGTAAAAGACGATTCTTGGGTACCCACCAGTGGCAGTCCGCTTTGTTGGCGATGGGGTTACCAGTCACTCAAGACTAATTCGAAATGGGCTGCCATCTTTCCCCTAGCCTAATTTCAATTAGGTTGACGACATGAGCCTGAATTGCCGTTCATGCTGTACCTCCATCTTGAGGAAGAGGAGGGATAACCACAAACAAACAAACAGGTGAAGCAGTGTTTCAGGTTCGCATCGAAAATTGTTCAAGTTCACGCCAAGGTAAAGTGGCTGTTCATTCCAAACCAGTTGTAAATACAAATTGCAGATTTATAGCAATTGCTATAATCAGCCTGCTTATCAGTTGTTGCTAACAATCAAATTTCAAGTCATGCTGTGTTAGTAGCTTCACTATTGTAACACAATGAAGCGCGGAAAAGCAACCCTTGTTCGTTGTATGTAGGAACTGCTTTTCGGAAATGGGAAGAGCAGTTGATAAAAATCTCCAAACATGGTTTTCAAACCTTGGTAACCGGTGCGATGGTGTAGTGGTTAGAGCGTCCGCTTCGCAGTCGGTAGATCTAGGGCTCATTTCTCATGTCGAATCATACCAAAAGACTTTAAAAAATGGTATTCACAGCTTCCCTGCTTGGCACTCCGCATAAAAAAGAATAGTGTGGAAAACAAGCCGGCAAGCTTGCTTGTCGTGTCCTTGGGCAAGGCCCTTAACGGGATGCGTCTATCTTTATGTGCAAGACAGGTGGCGCACCCGTACTTCAACGGGTTACAATTGTGAAGGTACAGAAGCAGTACAGCAGTAACCCAGCATGTCGTAACAAGCGACTCTTGGGTACCCACTAATGGCAGTCCGCCTTGTTGGTGATGGGGTTACCAGTCATTTGTGGCTAATTCGAAATGGCCTGCCAACTTTCCCCTAGCCTAATTCAATTAGGTTGACGGCTTGAACGTGGATTGCCGTTCGTGCCGTATCTCCGTCCCGCGGAAGAGGAGAGGTAACCACAACAACAACAACAACAACCTGGATAGAACAATCGATAGAACGTGGTCACTTTTCAGGAAAGTTTAACCCTTCCACCTAATATGATCTTTGTTTTGTAGTTTTACTTCTTGTTTAGATGAACGATTACGAATCTGGCTACGACCAAAACAAAACACAACTCATCAAACTAAAATCGGATAAAAACAAGGCGGAAAAGAAAATTGAAGATTTGGAGGAAAGAATTCGAAAAGACAAGAAAAAAATGAAGAATGTGGACGACGCATTGTACAATGCTCAACAAGAAGTGAGTGATGGCTAGTTAGGGTGTTTGTAGGTCTACTGTATTACTGCCTATTTTCCCACATGCCTCTTAGAATTAGGATGCTAGCAAAACAGAATTTTTGAATACTGCTAAACGATTTTGTACTTTCCCAAACCATCTTAGAAGCATTGGTGTTTTACAAGGATCATTTTATGGTTTTATTTGAAGGTAGCTCATTGCGTTTGTTTGTAACAAAAATCTTGAGCCTTGTCTTGCCTTTTTACTGATTTTAGTAAATTGGATGGCAAGAAGCTCAGTTTTCGACACGGTACTGTTTGGCTTTCGCGATTGCTGGAATGTTATAGAAACATGCCAATTGTCTCCAAACATGCAAACATTATTTCATTAAAAAACTTAATTTTCTTCCACTAGAAACACTACAAAATGGCTGGCAGCATGATATGAACGTCATGTGTTGATGGTAAAGAAAAATTTCACACAAATGCTTTTCGGAAACTGACTTTTGAAGATTGTTTCCAAATACTGTAGAGTTTGTCTCCTTTTTATTGATATATTTATATCATGTTCGAACTTATGCTGCTTGCCACCGCATAGTGTTTTAAAGAAGTGACTATCAAACATTTTAATGTTGTACGTTAAAGTGTACCTTAATCTTCAACGCTGACCAACTATATTAATTTTTAAGATTACAGTTTCACCTCGTTAACTCGGACAGCTAGGGGGGGAAGGGTGTCCGTGTTAGCCGATTGTCCGACTTAACCGACGGCCTATAGGCCATAGCTTATAAATATGCCTAGGGTAACGAAGTTTAGTTAAAAATGCCGTTATTATATAGGCTGTTTTGTTTTACTACATTTACCTTCATAACACTTAAAAAAGCAGATTTATTTATTTATATATTCATTTATTTTTGTTTATTCAAGTAAATCACCTGACGAAGGCTACGTTGGGCTAGCCTAGCCTAGCAAACAAACCTGTACCGATATCAACTGTTATTATCGGCTATTATCAAGGTTATTTTCTTTTACCTTACTTTCATAACATGTAAATAATTAATGTACAGTACACCTGTACTCTGTTAATGAGATTTATTTGTTTTGTTTTTATTGCTGCTACGATCCGCATTGAAGAAAACGGCCGATTTTAGGCCAAACATTTTTTAAATTTTCAAACAATTTTTTTCTCAATCTTGGAATGTTTTTCTATTTTTTTCTCGGTCATGGTCCGAGTTAACCGATATCCGGCTTAACAGGGTCCGAGTTAACGAGGTGAAACTGTAAAATATTAGTTTTCATCCTCATATGCTCTAGACTTTTCTTTCTCCCCTAAGCAGGCTTAAAGTTAATTTGATTATTTTGTATTTGACTTCAGCTGCATTGGGTAAATAGAGCAAGTCTTCGCTGGCTGCCATTCCAGCGAAAGCTTAAGGCTGGTTTCGATTAGGCGTAGCGTCAAACATTTTTAAATAGAGAAACAAAGAATTTTTCGCGCCACGCCTGCAATCTACCCCTAATGGAAACCAGCCTTTAGTCGTGTTAATTTATTTATTTTACCTCCGGTCACCGGAAAGCTTTCATGCACAGTTATTCACAGAACAGCATTTGTTCAGACCAGACCTACTTCGGAGTTCACAGTACCGCTGGCACTGCGTTCTACCACGAGTGGTGCAGCTAGGAGGAAAATTGCTGAACAATGTCTTTCCAACGGTTCAACTGCGCAGAACTTCGTGAGAATTGAGTTAACGACCTCTCGCTTGCGAGGCCTTACCGCTCTCAGCTCTTGTTTCACACCAATAAAATGATAGCCGATTTCTATTACTAGCACTGCTATTTCATTCTCTATGCAGAGTTCTGACTCCAGCTCAGAGGAAGAGGTAAAGGCGATTATGGCACTATAGTTGTTTAATTATGTTTCACTTCAAGCCTTCATTTGCCTGTGCACTTCACATTAAACAGTGTACTGTGGTACTGCTTCTGCGCCGTGCCAGGTATTAGCGTCTTGGCACCAATGAGTTGGTAGCATCTCGATGGCACAACCTTATTACTTAACATTTCAAGACTTGGCATTAGCACTCATGCGGTTAGTTGTAGCATCTCGGCTTCAGTTCGTCTAAAGCTATTTGTTATCGTCTAGTCAGCCTTACCTCAAAGCTCAGCAGCTAATTCTGTTCCCAGTTATTTCGCCACTTTAGCTGTTGAGGTATTGCTAAAGGTAGGCACAGTACACTGTATATGAAGTAGTCGCATAATAATATGCAATAACAACAATCATTTTGTCTTGCATGTGGCATGTAGTATGAACTTCGTTTCTCAGTACACCTTTTTCTGTCTTGGTTGATCGTTTTGAAATTGTCTCTAGCTGCCTGTCTCGGCCTTGTGCGCGTATGACATCACTTCTCAAGTACTGATTCACCTACAATAGTAGCCGATGGCTGTAGAGCGTCGCGCAGCATACTATATACCAGTGGTGGCAAATCTTTTTTAGACCGCGTGCCCAAAATGTTTCACAAAAGCCACCGATTTGTCACAAAGTGCCAACTTGTTATTTTGAACGAACTACTCGGTCTTTACCTTGAAAACAAAGTCATGTCGCAATATCTTCTGTCTAACGCTAAACTAAATTAAAGACATCAAGCACAGCTTCCAAAATACAACTTTTGATTTAAATTTTACTTTTGGCATGCTTTTGAATGGCATCTTGATTTTTGCTGCTGCATGCACGCTTAAAGTGGTTCTACTCTCGGTTGATATTTTGTCACTTAGAGAGCAACCTAAGCAGCGCTGAAGTCATCAATTAGTCTGTTTCTTGTATCAGATTTGATGCAATTCATAGCTGAAAACAGCTGCTCACAAGCGTAAGATGATCCAAACAAAGTGAGTGAGGCAATCTTAAATGATACCATTGACTTGAAACTATTTGGAAGAAAATTCCATACTTTGAGGATTTCATTTTTAGAACTCAGTGCGCTGTCCTTTGTCATCTCTTCTATTTTTTCTAATGTTTCACGCAGTTCGCAGAACTTATTTTTCCAAATGAAATTTTTCCGAAACTCCAATAGCTCCATTTCCAGGTTTTCAAAATCTAACCACCGTAAGCAGGAAAGATCTTGGCGGAAAGGTCAGAAATTGCAAGGTTTTCTCTAGCTTACGAAACTGTGAAAATCTGTTGCCAAAGTTTTTCTTTGCCGCTGAGACAATGCTTGAAAACTCCTTGCATTTTTCCTGACAGCTTTTAGGCTTATCTGCAAATGTTGCAAAGTTTTCTAGGTTCAGTTTAAGATTTAAAAAATATTGCGACTGTCTACTATTTAGATCTCTTTCAAAAACTTTCAATTTTTTTCTCAAATGTTTTGATATCACAAAACATCCAGTCTGTTGTTTTCCCAAAACCTTTTAGTTTTTCGTTCAGTACATTGAAGTGATTTGTATAATCAGTAAAAAACATGAAGTTGGTAAGCCAACATGGATCAGTGAGCAGTGGATGATCCTGCCCTTTTTCATCCACAAACTGCCTGATCTCATCCAAGCAGGCTACAAACCTCTCCAGGACTCGTCCTCTGCTCGGCCACTTGACATTATTTTACACAAGCAAACATTTGTAGTTGCCATGAACCTCTTCAAGAAATACTTGAAACTGTCGGCAGTTCAGGGCGCGAGCCATGATGAAATTTACCATATTTGTGGCATCCTTAAAAGATCTCTTGCAACTTTTTGCTGCTGTCTTTGACACAAAGAGCTTCTTGATGTATAATGCAATGGAACTGAATGACTTGATGTTTTGCTTCTGTAGTAAACAACTGTATGAAAGCAGACGTTGTCCCCATCATTAAAGGTGCCCTATCACTAATAATGGAAACTACTTTTTCTGGCCTTATGTCGTTTGGCAATAAAGCTTCCGCCATAGGATCGTGGATATCTATTACTTGTGTTCTTTTTGGCAAGGAGCGCAGCTTTACAAGCTCTTCTCTCATTACGTCACCAGCGGCAAAAACACTGCGAGTCTTACGTGATTATTCACATCTGTGCTTTTATCCAAGCACATGGAATAGCAGACTGCCTCTTGTAAGTCAGTGGTGAGCTGCTGTCTAATGCAATTATCCATGCGCTGGACTTGATCCTTAACAGTGTTTCTGGTAGGTTGCTGCTCAGAGATGTGTTGAATAATTTTATCTTTGTTTGGGAAATCATGGAAAAGGGAATTATATCCCGACAACATGGCTTCTTTCACAATATCGCAATCAGAGAGGGGCTTACCGTGTTTTGCTATGCACAAAGAAATTTGAAAAGAGGCAGCTGTCAGATAATTTTTCCCATGAAAGTAGTTGCTAAAGTTAACGTACTGCTGACGATAGTCTCTTAATTTTCCTTCAAGATACTCTTTTCTTTCTTTCCTATTGCTTTCAATCATTCCCAATGACTCTGTCCAAGCCTCTTGGAATGATTTTCCACTTTGTGTTTTTGCTTTACTCATCTTTGGGTACTCAAGACTTGTAGTCTACTCGACAGAAACTAAAATAAAAAATGAAGTTCCTCAGTGCAATCGATAGACTGGCCAGTTAATCGATTAAATGTGAACAGATGGCTTTGTTAAATCATAACACAACAAGTAATACGGAATCAGATATGACCAGCGAAACTTTTCCCACAAAAGAGCAGCTTTCACTTTTTCATAAGAACACAAAAGTTCACTGCTTTGTGCATTAAAAAAAGAGATTGAAAATAAAGTTAGCAACGAATTCTTGAAGCAAACTTCGTGCGGGAGCAGTTGCGCGCGTGCCCGCGCAAAGGGTTCTGCGTGCCGCAGATTTGGTATCACTGCTATATAACATTGTGTGGCGTGTTTTCTATAAGATTGGTGAAGTTTCAATTATGACGTCTAGTTTGTAACCTTGAGGTCAAAATGTTGCGCCTCGTTGAACTTGATACCTTTTGCGCGTGATATTTTCTCTAGCATGTGTTGTGTTATGTGTATAGAATGCTGTGTTTTATCTTGTCAGGGGTGCAATAATTTTTTTGAAATTCAGTAGTGCGTGGAAATTTGTGGTAACTCACACATGCACAAACGTTTCCATCCATTGTTCATATGCATAAGTTAGTTCTACGACGTCGCTGCAAATCCCGTAAACGCGCACGTAAACTTTTTGCACCCCTGTCTTATGTCAGAATGCATTCAATCTCAACGCCAGCTCTGCTTGGACTTTTTGCTCTTAATACTTTACATCAGCTTCAGTAGCTCGTTTTCATGTTACAGGCATTTTTCGTAACGTCTTCAGTCTAGAATTTCCATGAAATGCCAACTGGTTGGCGTTTAATAAGGAACTCTCCTCATTTGTTTACACCCCCCACTCTTGCAGCCCTGAAGCCAATTACAGTGCAGCCCGATGTCTCAATCATTCATAGAAGGGACTCACATTAAATTGGTTGTGTTCCCGGTTTTGAGTTGTCTATGTGATTGTGACGTGCAATTGGGCATAAACCATTACAGCATTTAAATGTGTTTAAATACTTTGGAGAATTGTCTTGCCAAGCACCTAGTAATCTCTTAGAAGTCTCGCCTTGCCAACTGAGCTGTTTCCGGCTTCAATTGCTCATGTTACTGTAATAATCATGTTTCAGTTGTGCGTTAAATCGTTGACTTGGGTTCAATTCTGGGTGTAAACCGAATCGCTCTATAACTACATGTATAAGATTAATTAATGATTATTGTAATTGTGCCTTCATAAGAGTTTTGCGTGACGTACTACACGCGTTGCGTCAAAAAAAAACGATTTCGGTTTGACGCTGACTAAACGTCTTATGCTTTGCGGAGTTGCTTTTCTATATACTGTTACCTAAGTCTTGTGCTTTGTGTTAGATTGTTTGGGTTCGTTTCGTATACAATCCCATGTAGGATATTGGGCTGGTCGGGGGCCACGTAAAGTGTCTTGCACTCGACATGAGACCTAGTGATGACGATGCGTTTCAATTACCCGCGCTTTAGGGATGGTCCTGCCTATTTTGCCGTACTAAAGTTGTTCGCATTGTGACTCTTTGTAAAAACTAAATACTATGTCACTGACGAACAGTATATTTTCACAGTCGGAATCCGCCAAAAACAGATGTGAAGAACTAGAAGAAGAATTGCTGCAAAATAACCAGGAAATTGAACAGCTGCTGAAGGCGGTGGAGGATTTGAAATTGGAAGTTGCAGAGAAGACGGAACAGAAAAGAAAAGTAGATGACAAGTCTCATCAACTCCAAAAACAAGTAACGGCGACTGATCATCAACAAATCTTAAGATCAATCTTTAAGTTTGACTTTACATCAGACAGCACCGTTAAGTTTTCACAGCTCGGTTCATCTCTTTGTTTACTAATTTTCCTCCCAGTGCCGCGTGTAGATGCGAAGGACATCTTTCACGTGTGTTTCAAAGATTTTTGCACCTTGTGTGTATCTTCACCTTCGACCCTGTCCGCTGCACATGCGCAGAACGTCTCAGTTTCGATGAAGTGATCAAAACGTCAGTTTCGATATGGCTTCGAAAACAGCTGTTTTGCCAGAAGCTGCTGATGATACTCTCATCAGTAACTGCATCAAGTCCAGTTGGAAGCTAACCTACAGTGAACGCGTTCTTTTATCGAACGTATTCAGGGCCATTAAGAATGAGCCAGCAGCAGAGTGCTACTAATAGCAACATGGTTACTGATTAATTACAGTGCGTCATTAAGAAAGAATTTACGTAGTTCAGGCGCGTTTTACCAACCGTGCACTTCCGCGCAAGCGCTACTATTCGCTTGTTATTGCTCTTTGAAAATCCAAATTCCATAGTAACGTGTACGAGTGTACTTCCCAGGTATACCTATCCGATGTGATACTGCCAGTGATTAGAGCCTCGCGAAAAGCTTCTGGCAAAGCAGCTTTTTCTGAGCCACAATAAATTTTTTTGCCACCACCACACGACAGTTTTCATGCACTTTTTCCAACAAATAGGCGCTGGAAAGCACTATCTATTGTTTTTATGAATTGGCTCTTGTTCTGAACTTAGCGAAACAAACATATAATCAACGTATCAAAAACTTTATTAGCTACCTTCTGTTAGAGCAGCGGTTCCCAACTGCCGGTCCGCAGTTTATTTTCACATGGAGGAAGTTCATTTTTACATTATATTGTATCAGCATTAGTTATCGCCACGCGACTGTTTAAAACCTTTATTATTATTATTAGTTCCTGTTACGTGAACTGGCAAATAACAACATAGACAAGAGAAAATCCTGAATTATGAGCAAGGGAAGAGGGGCAATTTATAATTCACCTATTACTGACATAGATCTAAACGCCTAATTGACATTCGTGTTTTTGTGTTGCTGCTCTCCAAACTTTTTCCATGGAGGACCACATTGCTGATATTTTAAAGACACGTGGGCTAAAGTTAACTCAAATTTGGTAGGAAGTAACGGTCAGAAATGTCGGAGATCGTGTAATGTTGCCCGACAAGTAGGCGATCTCCAAAATATAAAAGTCATCGCCCCTTTCGCCGTCAAAAATTATGCTTTTCGCGTTCAAATTGATTGGATCGAAGTGGCTCTGTCAACGAAACACTGCGCTATACAGTTGTTTTGCAATCATGAAAAGGGGTCCGCGGACCAGAAAAAAAGCCTTTTCGGGCCGTAGTTTGGCGACCTCTGCTGTAAGTCATAATAGTGAGTCCGCAATTTAATGGAAAACAACACAACCGAAGGGGGTCGATTTATATCTATTGTTGCTTTGCGGTGGTAAATTTTGCTACCGGCCCGTGAATCTTTTTATAAAAAATTACCGGTCCGCCGGTGTAAAGGTTGGGAACCGCTGTGTTAGAGCATGCGCTGATTACAGGATGAGACGACTGAGTTATGCTACCTTACGTTCTGTTAGTCCAACCCGATGATGCTTTTGTCATCTAATGATCTGCACAGTCATGAAAATTCAGTGCATGTGTTCATTCCAAAGCGCTTTTGCAATATGAGGTGACAATGGCTAATCTGTATATATTTGCCGTCGTTTAGCTTTATTGTTTCCTTCAGGTGGAGTTGTTACAATTGGAGCTGAAAGAGCGGTCCAATTGGTCGGAAAAGAAGCAAGAGGAACTTCAAAATGAAATGCTGGCCTTGGAGTCGGAGCTCCATGCTATGGAGAAGGAGCTCGAGAAGGAGATAAAGGAGAAGGCGGATCTTGAAAAGAAGGTTTGAAAGAGTATATTAGTGGTGCACAGTTTTAAATCACTTTTAAATGATTTGCTAAAAGCATCTTGTAATGCGCTTATCAGTAGTAGTAGGAACTAACTCTCTTCACATGTATTTGTTGTTGTTGATTACCCGATCCCTTCCGAGGGATGGGGGCATGGCGGAAGACCATGGAGCACCAGAAGCCGGCCAACTACCCAAGGTCTGGACCAGAGATCGTAAAGGGACAGAGAGTTACCAAGAACGAGCGGCGCAGAGTCCGTAGCTGGACAGTGCAGAATGAGATGAGAGGCGTCCTGAGACGAGTGTCCGCAGGCGCTGCAGGAAGGATTCTCGATTTTGCAAATCCTAGAGAGATAAGAACTTAACAGAAGACTGTGTCCCTTGCAGCGAAGACGAGAGAGAACGCAGTGAGTGTGACGAGGGAGCACAAGTTCCTCAGTGAAAATCGAGGGAACCTGTATGTCAAAGAATTTAGACGAGATAGTACGCCTCCAGTCCGAGAAAAGACAAGAGTGGATGCGAGAGATAAGAGGAGAGAGACTACAAGGGATTGCAGAAGGCACGAGTAGCGCTCCCCGTCTGGCCAGCACATCAGCCGAGTCGTTCCCCGTAAAAAACGAGTGTCCGGGGACCCGTTGTAGTCTGATAGAACAGGAGGAGAGAAAAGACAGTTCCTGCCAAATCTGCCAGAGAGTTTGAGGTAGAAGAAAAGATAGAGGAGAGGACTAGGTGGCGAGTACAGAGCGAGAGTCAAATAGAAAGAGAAGAGATAAGTGGCAGGCTTGTTGGTGTTGCCGAGACCAGCAAAGAGCATGCAGAATGGCGCAGGCTTCAGCGAAAAAAATTGAGCATACTGGGCCTGCTGAAAAGGAAAGAGTGGCCTTAGTGCCACAGAGAGAGCAGTTGGCAAGTACGCCAGAACCGCCCTAGCCAGAAGGAAAAAGGAACAGAGCCGTCAGTCCAGAGCACCAGATCGTAAGGTGCGAGAGACTCAAGGTGAGGGTGGACTCCACAGTGAATGAAGGCAGGCTCCAGGAAAGAAAGGGAGGGCAAGCAAGGAAACCCTTCCTAGGGGAAGTAGGAGGAAGCATGAGCGGGTGAGTAGACGCAAAAGATCTCCAGGAGGATCTGCAGAGTCTTGGTTTCACTAAATGTCTGGCCAAACCTGAAATGGAAAAGGAGGTTGGGAGACGAAGAGCCCGCTCGTAAGATAAAAGAGTGAAATGAGTCAGGGTGACTCGTAGGGGAGGTAGAGAAGCCTCAAAGAGAAGAAGTGGAATAGGGGAGGACGAGAGGCAGCCGGAGATGGCGCGACTGGCCGCTTGGTGAAGGCGTTCCAAACTGGTAAAATTGGTTACTCTTAAGAAAGGAAACCATTCGGGTAAAGCATAAGTGAGAAGGGGTCGAAGAAAAGCTTTATACAGAAGAAAGAGGGACTCCCTAGAGGGGCCCCACGAAGAAGCAGAGATACAGCGTAAGGCCTTGAGACGTGGGAAAAACTTGACTTTCAGCGTAGATACATGTTTAGAAAAGGAAAGAGTGCAGTCAAAGGTGACCCCAAAAAAAGTTTTAGTTGGATTGAAACGGAGGCGGGAGTTGTATATAAGAGGAGGTTGGGCTGGAAGTTAACTTGGTGGGGATCCACTGAGAAGAAGGAGGCCTTACATTCACTCGGATTAAGAGGAAGACACCAGTACTCACACCAGCGCTCCAATCGAAACAGAGTTTCTTGTTTGGCCTCCACCACAGTGGGGACCGAGGGGGAGGAGGACCAAATAGCCAGATTGTCAGCAAAAAGAGAGCAGCTGACGGAAGAAAGCAGAGAAGCAGGAAGATCTTGTTGAAAAGAAAGAAAAGTACAGGGCCAAGAACGGAACCTTGCGGAACACCTCGACGGACTCGAAAGGAACGGTTTTTGTAATTTTGATAAATCACCCACAAGGACACGACAAGCAAGCTTGCCGGCTTGTTCTCCACACTATCTCTATTTTGCTGAGCGCCAAGCATAGAAGCTGTGAATACCGTTTTTTTGAAGTCTTTTTGTATGACTCGACTTAGGGAAATGAACCCCAGGTCTACCGACTGCAAAGCGGACGCTCTAACCATTAGGCCATCGCGACAGTAGGAAGGTGCTTTGGCATGGAATAGGCAACTTTGTTTGGGCCAGTGGCAGTGGATGAGAAAAAGTTGGAGGCAGCCGCAAAAATTTAGCGGAGGAGAAGGGAGAGCAATAGGACGAGTGAGACTCCTCAGGGCACGTGGCACGGTAGAGCTCTGCTATGTTGGGCCTTTGGCTAGGAGACAGAAAAGTGAGATCTTAGGTAGTCGGCGAAGACCGAAGCTTACTCCTTGGGAGAGGAACAGTTGTGGAAGTTAGGAGAGGAGGAAGAAGAGCCAGCGACTGAACGAAAAACAGGGTACACAGACTTATGGTTAGATTTGGGCGAGAGAGAAGAGCAAGTCGCCTGCCATGCCTCAGCCTTGGAGATGACAGACGAAGCACGTCGGGAAGCGCAGATGTAAGCCTGGCGATCTTCATCACTTCTCTGAGCTGCAGTGAAAGCCTTATGTCTTTCACTAACCGCTTCTTCCACTTCAGCCGACCACCAGGCTTTAGGATGGCATTTGATGCGGCCGAAAGGAATGGAAAATTTGGCTGCATTCAGTGACAGAGAGGTAAAGAGAGCAGCAGCAGAAGAAAAAGACGAATATTCCTCTGCAGAAGGGCAGTGAGAGTCAAAGTAAACAGCAAAGTCATCCCTGCAAACTTTCTGAAAATTGAAGGGGGACGCTTGTTGGAGCGAAAGACCGGAGAAAGAGGGACGGTTAGTAGAATTGGTATGAGATCGGAACCCAGGTCCTGAAACACCTTCCAGGAGCAAGATAGAACGGGAGAGAAAAGAGCAAAGAAGATGTCAAGGGAGGAGCGATGGAGAAGAGTAGATATGTCAGGGTCATTGAGGGGAGGAGGTCAGTAGAGATGACCCAATCGAATGCTTCCTCCACACGGTGGTCGGAAGTACCTTTTGAGTCCCAGAGGGGGTGATGGCAATTGAAGTCCCCCAGAATGAAGAGATTTCTGAAGGAGGGAAGAATGAAGGGAGAAAAGGAGTTGGTTCTGCTACCCGTCGGAGAAGAGCGAATAGGGGGAGCATAAACAGTAAGAAATGAGAGCGAGGAGGAGTTGTTTAGAGAGATGTTGACTCCTACATAATCAGATTAGGGATCTAGCAAAATAAGAGAGGAGGTAGAAAGTTCCGAGAAGGATAAGCCCTGCCTGACAAAAATGATGACGCTGCCGCTAGCGTGTGTTGCATCAGGAGAGAGAATGCCAGACCGGGAGTGGGTGCGATTAGATTGCAGAGCAGAGAATCCAGGGATCCGGAAAGAGGAAGATGAATTAACGTTAGATTCCTGGATACAAATAAGGTCAACGGGATGAGACGAAAGGAAGTGTAGAAGTTCAGTGCTTCTGGCTCGGAGATCGCCAGTATTCCATTGAAGAACCCTGATGGAGTCAGGTGGGAAGAGGAAGTAGCAGATGTGGAGAGACAGCCAGGTGCATGAAGCGGAGGTGAGGGTGCAGAGGGGGAAGATACGGAGTGGGCGGAAGGGGGATAAGAGGTCTAAAGGCGAGGGTGCAGCGGAAGTGCTGCTTTAGCAGAGGGAGGACCGGATTGAACAGTGGAGCTATACAAGGCGGAGGAGTCCGAGGAGGAAGTCATAGTGTTATCTACAAAAGAAGCAAGGGCAGCTCCAGAAATGAGAGCTGCCAAGAGTTCTGAATTTCGAGAAGGAGAGCAGTGAGCACTTTAAGATGGAACAACCATTTGGAGCATATGCAGCATTGTACTAACCTACCCCGCCAGGTCATATTTCCAGCGCACACTGAAGAGAGAAAAATGAGGCCAGGGTTGGAATGAACGTTGCTGCTAATCAGCAGAAGAAGAAGAATGAGGAGACGAAGACGCGCAATAGAGAGGCAGGAGAAGAGAGAAAAAGGGCGACCGATTTTAAAGAAGCTGTGTGCTGCCCTTCTGCGGTCGTTCAGGGGGCAACACGGCAAGAAAATGGTTTGTGCAAGGGGAGTGCCTGGGGTAATCGGGACCCTCCGGAAGGCCAACAGTCATTTCAACCCAACCCAAACGGGGTTTGGGACCGCATCACTACGTTGAGGCGGCTATTGATTGGCGCAGCTCTTTCCCATCGTTAAGGTTTTAATAACTTTTTGTTGACAGCTTGCAGAAGCTGACAAGATCGCTGCAAATCGTCAGAAAGAAACGGATCAGGGTTTGCAGAAAGATATTGAGCAGCTGCGCGACTCCTTGGATGCCAAAACGGAAGAAGTTTTGATTGCAGAAGACACAATATACCGGCAAAAAGAAGTGGTATGCTTGGTGCTGTTGTTAAAAGTCTTGGATTGTCATTTAAGCTTGAAGTTCAACGAGCGTAACTCGTAATAGCTGGACTGAAGTGAGCGCGGTGAGCAAGCAATAAGCTCGCGCACATTACAAAATGCGCAAGTAGCGGCCCAGGCTTTTCAACTTTCACATTTTTTTGTTTACTGGCTTCTGCGAAGCGTCCGGCATCGCGTAGAAAACCACACACATTTCTACGTTGTTGGTTTTTCTTTCAGTTTACATTTCGCTTAAAGATAAAAGTTCAAATAATCTTGTATTTGGACAAACGTATCAACATGCCGATCTCCGAAATAACAGTGACTTTGAAAATAGAATTCCAGTAAATTCCAATTTAGATCGGCTATCAGGTGCGTGACGTCACCGATGACGTTGTCGATAAAAATATTGCGCAATTTTCAAAAACCTCGTAATCGGTCATTTTGCACAGTAGTGAAACTCAACGCGGTTAATTCAGATCGTGCTATCGAGAAGGGACGAGTTTCATACCTGCTTAGGTCCAGCGTTGTGCACTAGAAAAAAGGCTGATCAAGTAGTGGTTTTCAGTATTTTTGCAGTCACGGACCCCTTAAAAGAAGTTGTTAGTCCTCCGGGCCCCGCCTCAATTTTGTTATGAAGTCGCCATTTCAGTGGATAAGTGCTCTCGATCTTATCGGTTTGACAAATCGATGCATAGACCTTTTTTCTTTTGGAGGTCAATATTTTTAAAGTGTGGACTGACCCAACTATTTTTGACGGATGGATATGAAGACCCTTTTTTTGGGGAGATCAAGTGTTGTAAAAGCGCAGGCGAGACCACTTAGGGCCGCGACCCACAGTTTATCAACCACGATAGTAGTTAATTGTGCGAACCATCCAAAAATGTGATCAAAAATTTAACAAACCTTGAAGATAAACAATTATTTTTAGCTTTATCGAAATTCCCCAAAGCATTTACGGACCCCCATGATTCCTTGTAGCGGACCGTCAAGGGCTCCGCAGACTTCAGGTTTAGAACCACTGCTTAAAGCATTGTTGTTCTTCTGGTAGAAATACGCCACGCCACTTTTCTTTCTTTGCTTCAGTTTATATTTTTCGACGGAGTCGTGTTTTCGGGTTCGCTTCAAGCAGCCTCCTCGTTGTTTCATTATTTAGTAGACCGGTCTTTCCTGGTGGCTAGAAAATGGGGCAAAACTGCAATGTGAAGTCTTAGTAAGTAACAAGCCTGAAGCCACCCTGAAAACAAGATCTGCTCTGCATAACGGTTGAGGTTTTCCTTTGACCTCCGAATAAAGTACGAGCGTATACAGCTAAAAACTCATATTTCTCGTAATTGACGCTTGAGATTCTGTTTGAATACTATTACATTTGTTAGTGATCAACAACAGGTGCAGTAATTTCCATTGTTGGCCAGTAAAAATTTTTTACGCTTTATACAGCTTGAAATATTTAAATAAATTTATATTGGTATATTGCCCTCAAGTCAATGACTAAGAAACATTTTTTGATAGTCAACGATCGCTTTAGGGTTTAAATGTAAAACAATAGGCTTGGTCGCTGGATAAAATAGTTTCTATAAAAAATAGTATGATTTTAATGTTATATGAAGATAACTTACATCAAGTTTCAAATATGAAAATAGCCACTTCACTGATGTAATGCTTGTCGTGGTGTTACCGGCGATGTAGAGTATTGTATTGTGAGTAACGCCAGCTGTCTTGTAAACCTTTTTTCTTTTTGCTCAAATTATAACCGTTTATCTACAAAAAAAATTTTCGTTTTTATTTAGGGCCTATAATAGGTAACAATTTAGTTTAATTTTTCCAATACATTTGAATTTTTTATGGTTTCATCAAGTTTTTTTTTACTCTGTAAACAAAGACTTCAGCGACATGTGCCTTCAGGTACGTCAACTTTTTAATGCGTTGTGACGTGTCACGTTGTCACAACAACAAAATACAGTTTTTGTAACCAAACAAGCAACCACGTTTGGTAAAAATGTAATTTTTTGGATCACAGTTTTGTTTGTGATTTCATATTTCCGATCCTTAAGTTGTGGTTGTGCCTTGTTTTTGAGTCGGTGGCATCATGCTGTTGTCAGGGTGACCACGAAACGGGCCAATTTTAGGGTTTTGGAGAAAAGGTCTTTTTGAGCGTACTACGTAGCATTGCGTGTTTTCCTATTATTGGAGTATTCGCTTTATTACAGCTGACAATGCCCAACGCGCAGTAACCTAATCCCTGACTACACTAGGTATTTCAGTATGAATTGCTTTCAAAAAGATACCGATTAACATAGCTTTCTTATGATATCATCCTAATCGAAGTTATTCGTTTTCAAAGGGCTCCGGTATTACGAACCTATTATATTTTCGATTTAATGTGCCCTTCATAATTTGTTATGATGAAGGGCGCCGACAGCCTTGTGCAACTTTGAAAATAATGCGTCTGCGTTGGTTAGCCGTCGCAGCAAATATTTTCAATGCCTACACTAGCTTTGCTTTCAAAGCAATGGAATGCGATTTTTATATGACGACCGCTAGCGTGGTCAGAAATTATCAGTCCAACGATGAAAGTCTCGTTGGCCAGAAATCGACTTTCCTTTCCCACAAATTAGGGGATAGTGTGTTGCACTTTTAAAAGGGGGGCTGTAGCACCATAATTTCCTCTGCTTAATGAGGTCAAACAAGCAGTAAATTTATCTTAAAAATATTGAATAAAATGAAGAAAAGTTGAAATCAAAAGTTGGATAGTTTTATCTCGCCTATGCGTCTCCTGAAATAACAATTTGTATACTTCTAAACTTCGAAGATATTTCTTTCAAGACGTGTTTCAATTATTGTTGCGATGTGGCTAAATAAATTGCCTTTTATTTGAAATTTTCTGGCGTCTTTTGTGTTTATCCTTAAACTTGGAATGTTTTTCTGGCTTGGGTGGTTTCAAAAATGGCAGTGGCTTGGAAAAATATTTTGCAACACGTTTCGATTCTCATCTTCTGGCAACAAAATTTATTTGTAGGTACGTTAGTTCTCTGTGGGTGTAAAGTAGACATCTAGAAAGAAAAAATGGCGTTAAGCTATGTGTAAGTGCTCGGTGACAACATGTTTTTCGCTCATTGTATATGATTATTATTCACTGAGCTTCTTCGTAGATGCCAAGTTTCAGCATGTCGTTGAATTGCTTTGTATTACTTCCGATGAATTTACTGCATTGTAGAATTCACCAAGCACAGAAAACGTAAAATGCCTTTCCTAGTAAGAGCACACCATTGAGAAAGCTATAGAATGCACCAACTAGAAGGAGTAAAGACCGTCGTGGTGTATTGGTTAGAGCGTTCGCTTTGCAGACGGTAGATCGGAATTCAATGCCTTTGTCAAGTCTTATCAAAAGTTCTACAATGGGATTCACAAATTTCTTGCTTGGCGCTTGGCAATAGGAGTAATGTGTAGAATAAAATAATATGAAGTTGTGCTGGTTGAAAATAGCCGGTTTGAAAAACTGGAAGAAAAGTTCCTATTTAAAAGACAAAAAAAACGTTCGAATGCGGTTGTTTTTTATTTGGATAACTATTGCTTATTCCTGCGTTCAACAAGATTGCTAGGTCGATATTGTTTAATGGCACGTAGGGGCGAAAGGCAAATATCGATAATCGAGTTGTCCCACTGTCTCTATTGCACTCCTCGTAAGCCTAAATCAGGCATGCACATTGCACAACTCAGAAGGGCCACAGAGACCACAAATTTTTTTCGCGGGTCACCTGTTGAAGCTGTTACATAAAGGTTACTGTAAACATATTAGAAAAGGCACAATTTACAGTTATAAAGGCCACGTCCACTTTTTTATGAACTGGCAGGATATTTCGGTGTTGAAACAAACATGAAGACTTTTTTTTTGAAATCCGTTTTTTCAAAGAGGTTATTTTGCTTATTTTGGTCTTTAAACGAACACGATTTTCAACCTGATTGAGCTCTCGTCAGCAATAGTTCCAAACATGATCTTTTTGAACTAGAACATTTTTTAAGTCTGTGGTGGCCGTATGTTGAGCATGCCTGGTCTAAATAAATTATGAGCCTTATTTATTCTATCACACTTCCATCACATGCACATCTGACATCAATTGTAGAACATTGCTTTAGGAAAGAAAGAATTCGATTTTCGAAAAGGTTAGCAACTGCACTCAAGCTTACCTACAAGGTACGATGGGCTTTTGTATCAATGTTTGATTAAAAAGCCTGGTCTGTTGATAGACTGCAAAAGGGTTGTGTAAGTTTTACGTAGTTTTTAAATTCGCTGGTGTCATGGTCCGCCAAGCTTTTATAAGCCAGGATGAGGTTTTAAAAATAAGCGCCTTTGTATTCTTACGCGTTTTGATATGCTGAAGTTAATTTTTACAATAGGGTGCCTATTTAGTGATATACGTCTTGTGACATGACAGTTTCAACTTGTGAGTCTTGCGACGATTTTTCTTTGCCACCTTCAATAGCTCTTGCACGCTAGATAAGAGGTAGACGGCAAGTGCCAAATTTATGAAACTAGCCTAAAATGTTCAAGGGGCATATGATGATTGCAGCGCCACTCTTATCACAATGATTTTTGCCAAGTTTTCCAATTTGAAGGTGACTTAAACCTTTAATACAACTTGCTGCTTGTTTGCATAAAAATATCATAAAAAACGTGTATTGCAGGTTGTTTTAGGAGAACACTACTTTATAATTTTTATTGGTATTTGGGAATTCACTACCGGTACGTTTTTGCTGAGTCACGCTTCCGCAGAGCATGATTCTGCATTTTGTTGTGTACTTGGATGAGTGACGTTGCATTTTTCAATTTATTTCTCCCGCTAATAACTATGTGATGCAATAATGACGCAACCAGTAAACGTAAAGCTAACTGTCATTAGCTGGAGTGTGAGTTCAGTTCTTCGTTTTGACCTGTGACACTCTCTAGCCGGAGTGAGCGTATTTTCTGCAGCACAACGTGGCTTTTCGATGTCGCTTGTGCACGTGCACGACAAGTACGACCAAACGATCAATCTACTATCGTTTTCAAAGAAGTAATTAAATGGATGTAAAGACGATTGTTTATGCGTAAGGCGCAACCAGAGAAACTAATTAAGATAATGATACTTCTCTTTAGTTCATAAAGCCATGATGTTTTGCCTCAGAAAGAGATAAGAAGAGCATGTGTTGCGAGTCTCCTAACTGCATTTCCACGAACTAGCCTTTACCCTTACAGAAAAGTTGATCGTTTGATTGTAATGATTGTAGGTGTGACGTTCATTGGATCATTCGCCAAGTGGGTCGTCGACTTGAGCGTGTCATGATTTGTGTAGGACGAGATTTTGAACTGTGACCTCGTTATGCCTGGCTTAAAAGACCTACGCCAGCAAAAATGCAAGCACCCGCAAACGTAAACCGGTCTTCAAATGCCAATCATATCTGCCTTCACTAGTCTGTCTGTTGTTGCCGACAGCGCAATTTTTTGCCTTTCCATCTAAGTCTAACTATGTTTACTTAATGTTTGGTGGCTGTCCACTTGAGATTCAGTTCTACCATAGTTAAGCTATTTTTAAGTTAATGACAGTGAACTGTGAAGTACGTTATAGGTCAATATTTGTCTATGAACGGCAATTTTATGAATCGAAAATGACATTGTAGTAAACAACATGACAATTTGTGAGGTGTGTTCTTCGCAACGACATGCTTAGGAATTACTTTTGAATTATAACAAAGTAAGGAAACATTTTCTTTAGTTAGTACCAAACAAATGTCGTTTACTTGTACGTGCTCAAGTCCGAAACCGACCTTTATGTTTTTCTAACAGATGTTACGTCGTCCTCTGCAGGTCAGTTTAGTTGCTTTGGTTTTGCAATAGTCCTTGGGTAAGGTTCTAGACCTGGAGCTTCATTTGACTTCTTTGTTGTTGTATTTACCGAACTGCTTACTGGAGATGATATTACCGTGCAACTTTTCGCGGCCTGGATCAGAGATTATATAAAGAGAAACAGTTGTGGAAGAGGGTGCGACGTAAACAGTCCCTAGCAGCACTATTTTTTCGATGCACCCGTTTAAACCTTTTGATGCTCAGTATATACTAGATTTCAACAGAAGAAGTTAATAATTTATCGTTTTAATACAAAACCAAATACAAAAAAGAACAACAGCTCAACTAAGACGCAAGCACTGAAGCATTTTAAATAAATAAATAAATGATGTCTATGAACATTCAACGTGTTTTGTGTTACACATTTTTTTTAAACATAGGCAGTATCGGCAAAAACATACCAAACGCAATAAATTTTGATTTGGTTAACATACGAGTTAGATTAAAAGTCATGTAGCAAGGTGTTATGCAAAATGGTAATAAGTAGTCACGTAGAACAGCAGAAAAATAAATAGGATGTCAAATTAAATCATGATTTTCCGTTCAATCTTCCTCTTCTTTCACTCGATATGCTATTGTGTCTGCTAACTGCCAGTGAAGCTTGAGACTGTGAGTCAAAATGATTTGAGGAACCATGATAAGAACTTTGGATCGTTTTGACAGAATGCACAGACTCTAGAGTAGATGTCTTCGCGCCTGGCACTGATTGAATACCTGATCGAAATGACCCTGATCTGTCAGTGATGACGGTTAAGAATTGTGATGATTTGTCTTGCTTAGGTAGGCCGATATTGAAATTGTCTTCCGACGCTTCATCTGTAGATAGCTGCGCTTCTTCAAACTTTGATAATTTTGCTCTTGCTACTTTATGTCGAAGCCGCAAGATATAGATCAAGCTTAATATGACAAACACAGCAAATACTCCTACCAAAAGGGCAACGCAAATCGAGAGCTGAGTCGCTTTTGTCTCGATCTCAACAATTTCTTTATCTTTTGAAGATAAAACTGGAGTTTCGAATTCGTCACATCGTTCACCTTTAAACCCTGGCATACAGATGCAACGGCGTACTTCACTGTTTAAATACCGCTCACAGGTGCCATTGTTCATACAGAACTTATTAGTCTCATTACAATTTACTTTTACTGAATCGGATTCCAGCCCAATCACCTGCAAAGTAGAGTTTCCGTGCGCCACTTGACCGTCCGCGCTTTTAGCCGTGCAGCCGTATGTGCCTCGATGGAAGTTGTTCACATTTTCAATCACAAGTGCATGGTTTGATCCTTCACTTTCCAAGTACAGATCAGCCATTTCATGCATTTCTGTTATATCTTTGCCGTTCTTATGCCACTGGACCGTTGTAATGGCTGCGCTTGACTCTACTTTGCATTCAAGCATTTTGAACTGGTTTCGGTAGGCCACGCTCGAAGGAGACATGGTCACTCTTAATTGACATGTATTGTCGCTCCTTTTTGCACATAAAGTATCAAATATCAACTGTCTGTGTTTCATGATGTTGGACGGTAGTGGAGGTTCAAGAGGAAGATAGGATTCCGTGTTCGATCCTTGCCTTAGCATCAATATGTAAGTGGTTCTTTTGACCTCATTAAAGCAGTCCGTAACCGTTGAACCAGCTGCATCGACAAAAATGAGCTGAAACCGCTCCAATCCTCCGTGTTGAATCGCCCATACTTGCTCGATCACAAACCTAAAGAAGCATATCTTTATCTACTAATCGTAGAAAATTTATAAGTCAAACAATCTCTGTTTAGACCGATCTGCTTTGAAGTTTGCAAACGCAGCTAGTTCAGTGCATTTCTGGCTAAAGTATTTCCCTCTCCCGAAGCCAGTAACCTGCCCAAGTGCTTTGTGTAAGGATCAACAACGTAGAAACCACCTGCGAATTGAACTTGCTGCTTTTTAACTGCAAAGCTACGCCTTATTTTACTGTGCTTATGGTGTAAGTATAGAAAAAGTGGTTGGCAAAGATACTTCAGAATGGTTGTTCCATGCAACTACCGCAAGTTTTACGAGGTTTTAGAAGCCTTTAAGGCTTCTTTGCAACAGTTTTTGTCATTTGAAAACTAGATTTAATATTTGTGTGGAAATATTTTTAAATTGTCTTTTCTTTCCATTAACCGGCATCACAGTTACATCATACAATTTTAAACAGGAATAGTCGCCGATAAACGTATTACCTACAATTGCTGATCTAAACAAACTTTTGAAATTTAACGCCACTTAGAGTTTGTCCTGCCTGTAAATTTGTAGTCAGCCACCGCCTGACGAGTTCTTTGTGGTTATTTTTTCAAATACAAAGGACGTGCATCGCTTCACTTGTTCATATGTGCAACTGAAAAGGGGTTTACTGAGTTATGCTGGAGTGTTTTTTGACTTTGTACTACAATGATTACTGCCAAAAATGTTCATTTCTGGGCCTCGGTAATTCGGCAGTACAGCGCGAAACTGTTAACTTCACACCTGTGAAACGGCGAATAGCTTGTCCGCTTTTTAATCGTTGTTGGATTTCAGCTTTTGGTAATGACATTTAGCTATCATTTTTTCGCTTCGTGATTAAGGGCAGGCTACTTTGAAGTTTGTGGAGTCCTTTTCGCTATTTTATTGAACAAGTCAAAAGCTTTGTAAAAAAGGCTTGGTAGCTATATGCGTAAAGCACAGTACAACAAACATTGGATTTTTTCGCGTGGTAGGAGAAAATGTTTTCTGAGCTCGTTCAAAGGCGAACCTCTTCTCTTGCTTCAGTTGTTGACTTAAAATTTTTAATTAGCAACCGCTTGGTAGCAAATAAACGCAGAACAACTATAAAGTGGCTTTGCACAGACGATATAACGCAGAGCTTACGGGCTTTTAATGTCGCCTGAACTTTGCTGACGACACAGAACTTTGCACAGCTTAAAAAATGAATAATTGGATAAAAAGCTTTTTTCGATTTGCTTATTAAAACCACGTGACATTGGGCTAATTTCAACCTACAAGGGACTCCCTTTTTAGTAGGTCTAGTACAGCGGAACTTAACGAGGAGTATTGCGACGTGCATGATTTTGAGAAACCTTAAAAAAGTCAAAAACGCTTAGTTTTGGGAATATTCTGAGTAAAATTTCAAAACGGGGCTTTTAAAAAGGTGATTTCTTAAAAACAAGAAAACAGGATTTTCTGAAAAACAATAAAATTGGAACAGATTCCTTTCAAGTTTCCTGGTCGATTTAACATATTTGTTTTTAATGCAAACGTTTGGCTCTAGGTACATAAATTAAGAAACCCCGGTCGTCGGCTATTGTGCCAAGAGCTAGCTTTTTTAATTTGACGCTGTGCACTGCTGGCAAGCACGTTTGAAGCAAGACAGGTTTTCATAAACAATTTTTTCATACCTGTGCAAATTTTGTCTCTTTCCTTTATACGTTGCTTCCACCACAATATCATTATCATTGAGAGATTTTAGTCTTGATTGTTGTCTTTTACGGATCTCTCGTCTTGAAGGACAACTACCATACGCTAGTGTTGCCAAACTTACAAGAACAAGCGCTATTAGTTTCATAGCTTCCATTTTTGTATTGAATTCCTTCGACTTTCAAAGCTTTGTTCTAAAAATGATCTTTGTCTTTATTATTTTTTTTAACGCATACCAATGTTAACTTTGTTTATATAGGTGCACTGCCTTTTTCTTTCCACTTTTGAAATGTATGTCACTAATGGGCGATTCTCTATTGGACGAAACCCTCTTTTGCGCCACGCTGTGGCTTAAGCGACGTTGAAAGCCTACCAGCAGTGGCGTCACTACGGAGGGGTCTGCCCCGGGTGACACAACATATATTTAGGGGGTGGCATTATTTTTTTATTTTTTTACTTTCAGATAACACTTTTAAGCGAAATTTTTTTGGAGTCTCTCCTAATATTTGGTGAATTTTGATTTGGATTGACACTTATTGTAGCTGTCCCCGTTGGCACCACCTGTAGTGACGGCCTGCACATCGGATCTAGTGCCATGTTCCAAACTACATATTATTTACAATAAGCCAGCTTCCAATCTTGGCTTTTGATGGCGCTCGCAAGCATTGCTAGTTTTGAAGAAAACATTTAACAGGCGTTTATTTGCCCACGGCATTGAACACAAAAGATGACAATTTAAAAGCTATCTTTCACGTGAAATAAATTTCCTTGCATCATAGAAGCCATTATTTTTCTTCGTGAAAGTTTAAGTTTGCTTACTATTAACTCATCTGTCTCAATTGCCAACCACTCGGCTATTTTGGGAATGGTTGTTTTCATGTACCTTGTTAAGAAACTAAGCTTTTTTTTATAAGACTAATACTGTATTCATCTTAGCATTGGTAAACTCACGACAAGTTATATGCAAAGACATGTATTTTAAAGAGAAGTACAAAAATACGGTTTACATAAAAGTCAGTTTAAAGCGATAAAACAGTGAATTAAGAGAATGTCGATCAAAATGCGCACAAATTGTGCTTAATACAGTAGACGCCGCTTATTAAGCCCGCCTCGGGACCGGACGACTTTGGGCTTGTTAAGCGGGTGGGCTTGTTAACCGACGGACGACTTTTTCTAATTTGAGCTAAAATATCTGTGGCTAATTGTAATAAAGATAAAATGTTCAAAGCTAATTATATTGTACACAGAATTTCATTATTTCATTGAATTCTCTTTTTCTCGCATTATTTTGCAGGTGCAGCCTGCTCCATGTAAAACATAATCAGTTTTTGGACATGAAGGGTTTGTGTCAAAACAGAAGAATTTTAGACAGTAACCAAAATGTTTGATATTTATTCATACGGAGAAAAAATCAAGAATTACGTAATGAAATTTGTTAGTTATGAAGTTTTAAAATATATTTAAAAGAATTGCGTAGAAAATTTGGGCTTATTAAAGGGGTTTTTGAGCGAATAAAGCGAGTTTTGTTAATACACGGTAAAATGGAAGAATTCCGGGTCGAACGAATTTGGGTTTAATATGCGGATGGGCTTAATAAGCGGCGTCTACTGTACCAGTTTTATTTAGGATTAATTGTGCCACCTAATTATTTTATAATTGGTTTTTACCTAAAGAAGGCACAAAAACATCTACGTTAAAGAAGCAACTTTTCAGGTCAACAGCCTGTTTAATGATTATAAAACAATAGGTGTATTATTACGTCATAAACAAAGCTTCAGTAGCAATTTGACTTCATAAGCAATGAGATATTTACCTCAGTAATTGATGACGCTGAGCTATGAAAAGCCGTTTTGGTAAAAGCTTGTCATGGCGCATACATCCGCAACGCCATGGTGATGCGTTGATCGACGTGATACCACTGCTAATAAGTAACCGACGACAAGCTCTCAGGAAAACAGCTTTTTTTCAAGGTTGTTTAACGTACAGTACACGTACTGCGAACAGTTCAATAAATAAGGGTAAATGGCTAATTTGCTGATGTGAAGCTTTTTTATCGAACATGTAATAAATTAAATAAATAGAAATAACTGCGAAAACACGCTGAAGTGAGCGCTCTTCAAAGAACACGTTTTTTGAGTTAGGATTTGGCGTTTAATCGCCCGCGTCTTGCGTTCTTATCGCTGTCCGTGCTGTTATGTCGGCCATGTGCCAGAAGTATAGGTGACGGTGTCCGTAGTTCAAAATTAAAAGAATCTTGACGTTTGGTATGGGCTGCTAACTGTTCTGGGGCAATTACTGCATGCGGAGAGGTTGGTGAGCGTGATAGCGATTGCATAAGTGGCTTATGTGATTGTGGCATATCGGTAACAAATGTCAGCATTGGCCGCTTTTTTGCTGAGTCAGCTCTGTTAGTAACTAAAGAATTTTCCGATGTTATTCTCAGGTTTTTATTCATGACATTTCCTCGTGTAACTGGTTGATATTTGTGCTTGAAAGAAGGTCGACCTTGCTTTGCAAGTCTGTTGCGCAGCCGTTGAATGTAGACAAGACCGAAAAGGATGAAACAAGCAAATCCTACCGCTAACATTATCACTGCGGTTGTCAGCAGAGACGTTTGATTTTCATTGTCTTCTATTTCGTGTTCTGTTGAAGCCAAAACATGATTGTCAACCTGTCTACACCGCTTACCGATAAACCCAGTCTTACAGATGCAGTATCGAACGTTGCCGTTGATCTGCCTCATGCACGTGCCGTTGTTCCGACAGTAATTTGCTTCTGTGCATTTGGTCATGACGTCATCAATATCAGGTCCGACCACTTCCAACTTGGTGTGGCTTTGCGCCACTTGACCGTCCGCGCTTTTAGCCGTGCAGCCGTATGTGCCTCGATGGATGTTGTTCACATTTTCAATCACAAGTGCATGGTTTGATCCTTCACTTTCCAAGTACAGATCAGCCATTTCATGCATTTCTGTTATATCTTTGCCGTCCTTATGCCACTGGACTGTTGTAACGGCTGCACTTGATTCTACTTTACATTCCAAGATTTTATGCCGGTTTCTGTACACTACGGCTGACGGAGAGATAGTCACTCGCAGCTTGCAAGTGTTTTTTCCAGGAATTTTCTGGCACAGTTTTTGCCATACTAATTTCCGGTGCTTCTTGTTTTCAGACGAGACAGGTGGTTCAGCTGGCAGATAAGCGTATGGCTCCGACCCATTACACAGCATTAAAATGTAGGTTTTTTGCTTCTTCAAATTTCCGAAGCATTCTGCTATGGGTGATTCCGATGTGTTGACAGTTAGTTGTCTCAAGCGAGGTAAATCCCCATGGTGTGTTTCCCAAACTTGTTCGGTGATGAATCTGAAAATCAACGCAATTAAATCTTCAGTCTTTTTTAAACTATTATTTTGATAAATATCATTCATTTGATTTGATATCATTTTGTCAAAACTATCGTTTTGATAGCGTGAAGAAGAGCAGTTTTGCCAACAGCTTTTACGGGCGTTTTCATAATTTGCTGAAATCGAAAAATTTTTAGGCTGATTTTGATGTCACAACTGATGAAAGTCACGAAACGGCTTCAAGAAAACAGCTTTCTAAGTTCTATGGCGTCAACAATTTTAATTTCCATTTATGTTACCGCGATTGGGCTACCAGGCCTTCAAACCGTTTAATCCTTTAACCCTTTTTTACGTTTTAACTTAAACGTGTTTCAAATGAAAATTACAAATTAGACGTTATGCTTATCGCGACCGTTCTACCAGTTTTGCTCTTGATATTTTTAGTAGCCCACTCTGCTTCACTTAGCGGTAATACTACCTAATTTAAGGTGACTTTTTATCTTTTTGAATACCACCCGCGTACACGCTAGGCCAGCGGTTCCCAAACTACGGTTGGCGACCCGCTGGTGGGTCGTGGGTGTAATTTCAGTGGGTCGCGAAAGTCATTCAAAATTTAAATTACTGCATGCGTTGTCTCAAATGATTTAAATGTGAATTAACATCTTAAATGGATGTACTTTTTTCCAAGTACTTCGAAGTACATGCAGAATTATGTCGGACCCGAAGATTCATGTTTTGAAAAGTGGGTCGTGACTTGAAAAGTTTGGGAACCACTGCGCTAGGCAACAGTACCATGAAGTGAAGCAGAGCGAACTCGAAATATCCAGATGCAGCACGTCAAAAAAGAACGCGTGTTCAAGATAACGATCACTACGGCATGTTTGTTTTGAAAAATTGTGCTTACGTCGTTGAGAAAGGCGTAGGTAATTAGCACATAGATGGCATCTCTTAAATGCCACGTTACTGGTCAAGTCTTAGCACCTATAGCCGGAAAAAATAATTTTCAGCTCGTGTTAGGGATTCTGTGTCAATTTAACGTCTACATTTTGTTACAGTTCAGAGAGAAATTTTGTCTCACTGCTGTGAAGTAGTGCATCATGTAGCTTTCAAAGTTACAAAAGCTATTAGTGAAACCCAGGCTACCTTCTTTGCTTAACAGCTTCTATCCACCCTTAACCCTTTAAGCATCATAAGATTCTAATTCATAAAATTTGGGACAATTCCCTAATTGTTTAGTAACAACAAAATTTTAGAGAAATGGTTGTTACGTCATAATGCTATAACAATTAACAATCATGTAACATATGTGTTACATTATCCCTTAAAGGGTTAAAGCAGGAGCGTGCAAACTTATTTGCTGACGGGTAATTTTTCGCAAGTTTTCATACAGAAGACCTTTTGTTATTTTGCATTATCAATCTGTTGCCGCTGGCCACAAGTCTCATTCTTGCGCCGGCCGCAGAATTTTATCTCGCCGTCCGCAATTTGTACACCTCTGTTTCACGGGGATTAGGCGATCCTCATGAAGCCAAACATACTGCCAATTTATTTTGGTAATGAACGCTGTTATAACATCTGCACCCGAATTGTAATGTGAAAAGCATGCATTTTGCATCCTCAAACATAGTTTTTGGGTGTTTAATTTTACTATTGTTTTAAAAACGATATGAAATATCACTATTCCATCCTTTGCCAAGTGTAATAGAAAGAATATCCTTTACTCATTAACATTATTCCAACTTACCTGTATGTATTCTCTGTCTTTCCTTTATAAGTTGCTTCCACCACAATATCATTATCATTGAGAGATTTTAGTCTTGATTGTTGTCTTTTGCGGATCTCTCGCCTTGAAGGACAACTACCATACGCTAGTGTTCCAAAACACACTAGAACGAGCAAAACTCTTAATTGTACAGTTGCCATTTTTCGATTTTGTATTGTTTTTCAAGTTTTGTTTCTGAGTATGACATGTAACGATTTGGACGTGTATATATACAGGTGGCGCATGCCCCGCTTTTTTTCTCTCTTGTTACGTTCTTTGACACGAGCGCAGCTAAATGACCGTAACTCTTTTTCTTGTCGAAATGCTCAATTCACAACGTCGCACATCTCGTCCTTAACGCGATTTGTCATGCAAAGTTGGTTTGTAAAAATTTGCCAGCAACAATGGCTCAGCACTACAAGGCGCTGGTTTCAAAATAAAGGAGTCCTGAATTGAGCGTCTGCGCTGACGCTTGGTGTTGTGCTTTCTGAAAGATCCAAATTGACAACTGCTTGTTGGAAACTGGAAACTGGAAATGGTCTGCGCCGGCAATGCTGACAACTACAAAGCCAGGCTTAGCGCGAAGTGATCGTGTGATGCAAAGCATCACTGGTGGCTGCAATCCAAGCATCAGCATTTGACGGAGGCTGTTACGCTTTCCTTATTAGACTTTCCAAACTCAAGTATTTACCAAATACGGTCTTTCACTCATAAAAAGCTTGTTTTTTCGCCAGGTACGCTACGTCGTCGTAAATAATAAGTCTTAGCTGTGGTTTAATTTTTGTTGTTTTATATTTTGAATTTTGCGAAACAGTTTTAGAAATTCCGTTTGTTTTCTTTCGTCATCATTTCCAATGACATCTCCATGGTAGGAAAAACTGGCGGATAACAAATTTTAATTTGTTGTCACAGCAATTGATTGTTTAACTGTAGCATGAGGCTGTGCTTGTAAGGTTGTCTTTTTTCACACAACTGTTTTGTAATAGTTTCAACCTTATTATAACCTGTTCGCTGGGTTACCACAGTGTTTAGCAAGGCAACAATAACTATTCTTATTCTCTTGTAGTAAAAACGCCTTGAAGCATGTATCTCGTCCGCCCTTTCAGTGTTAGCTCATTGTTTCAACATGTATGACACGAATTCCAGTGCTTTTAGTTTCAAAACATTTAATTTGTTTACTTTTTCATAATTTACAATGTCTTCACACGGCTGCTTATTTGAAAAAGTTGATTTTGCAACAGTGGCTTTAATTTTTTTTAGCGAAAAATTCAATCACAAACGAGTACGTATTTTTACGTTATGACGTGATAATGAGAGCGTCGCGGTTGCGCGAACGGGGAGTAAGAAAAATCTGCACCAACCGGATGCAAAAAGTATAATATTATTATTGGCGAAAAAAATTTAGATAGAGATAATCAATAGGCCGAATCCAAGTAATCATGTGTGTAACTTTGCTTTTTTTCCTCACTAAACAAACTATCTTTACAAAGGTTTTTAAGGCTTGGACTTAACTTATTCCAGTGTATTTGTAGATGTTTGTTATTGCTGGTTGATAGCTACAGTCAAACCTCGGTTGTCGAACACAATTCGTTCTGGAAGGCTGTTCGAAAACCGAATCATATTTTCCCATTACAAATAACGTAAAATAGATTAATTCGTTCCATGCACTAAAAGAATAACTTATTTACCTTCTTACACCATACCCTGTATATCTAGGCTTACCATACGTCCCGTTTTAGGCGGGCAGCCCCGCTTTTTCAGGCCTTGTCGCGGTCAAATCATTGAAAGTCCCGGTTTTTCACCCAACAAACCCTAGCTCAATGACGATTTCGGCCGAAAATGGCACAAAAGGTGCAGCCAAGCTGGAGCTGACCTTTTTTTTAGAGAAGACCCCACTTTGGGTGGGACCAAGGCTAAATACACCCGGAATGGCGGTGATCTCAAAGAAGAAAAAAAGATCGTCACCTGTATTTGAGACGCAAAGTGTGTCCGAACCTTGCTCCGTCACCCGTAGTTAGTTGTGGTGTCATCAAGCGTCCTGTTTTTAATCACAAGAGTATGGTAAGCCTAACTGTGATCGACTGGAAAATGTATACGTTTCGTCTTGGCAGTCACGTGTCGCTACTGTCCTTTTTTTTGTTCGAGAACCGATTTGGTTCGAGGACCGAGTCATTTTTGTTTCGAATTTTCCGTTTCAAAACCGAATTGTTCGAACTCTGAGACGTTCGAAAACCGAGGTTTGACTGTATTTACAAAGGTTATTTTTCTTATTTCTTTTGAGAAGCACCACATAACGACACAGGAAGTTTGCGGTTGACGTTATTTTATTACTGAATCAATTTTTTTAGTCAATATTGGTATCAAAGTTCCTTACGTATCTCCGATATTACATTTCCGTCATAGAAGTCACATTTTGTTTCCTATGATAGAGATAAACCTATATTTTTATCCTCGTGTCGCAAGAAACTACGTTTATACATACACCAGCATTTGTTCATACCAGATGTCGAGTTGCCCGTGATGCTGGCGCCAGTAGTTTAACCAGGCCAGGACCCTTGGTCATGTAATTTCGAATGAATGTAAGCAGCCAATAAAGGAAGCGAATCATCTTCAAAACTTCATTGTTTTAGTCAGTCCCCTCCCTCATACGAAAACCATGGTGCACTTAGCTGGTACAACGCATTTTTGACACAAGTTCTGCTTGCGACCGCTTCTGCGCATTTGGTCATGTCGTCATCAATATCAGGTCCGACCACTTCCAACTTGGTGTGGCTGTGCGCCACTTGACCGTCCGCGCTTTTAGCCGTGCAGCCATATGTGCCTCGATGGATGTTGTTCACATTTTCAATCACAAGTGCATGGTTTGATCCTTCACTTTCCAAGTACAGATCACCGCAAAAAAAGCGCAGTAAGGTACCGTTCTCAAGGACATCGCCCAGTTGAGGCGAGCATAGAGAGGGCGGTGTTTACTGTTACAATGGAGACGATTCACCCATTTTTCTTTGCTTTTGATGTTTGTTAATGGCCTTCTTCAGCCGTGACAGCTTGTCACCAAACCTATGATGAAGTGGTTTTAAAACAGTAATTTTGCCGATTGTTGTTGGATCTGGTTCTGCTGTTGTGGTTCACAACTTCCTTTGTGCATAAAACAGTCTATTTTTGTCTTTGAAAGCACTTTTCGAGCTTATCAAAAAGTGAACCGTTAGTCATTTTATTGAGACACCTTTAAAGGATTTGCCCCTCTGCCGGTTTGGACTGATATACTTTAAAGTTATAGGTTTTTTTTTAATGTGGAAAAGTTTTGTTTTAACGCCTCTGTAAGTTTGAAGATAGTCTGTGTTTGATCACTTTATTAAAGGATTAAGTCGTTATCGCGGCGTTAACTCTTGTTCGTGATCAGCTTTGATATGGTGCCGATAATAATGGATTGCTCATTTGCTCTTTGCAAGTCTGTTTTTCATAAGGCTTGGTTGCTTTTCTGACTCACGGGTAGTTTCAATTTAATGAGTTAATTTGTTGCTAATTTGTCACTTTTAATAAACCACACGATAACTACGTAACAGCTGTTTTTAACCACAAAGTGGTTGCAAACCGTTTTCACTGCTCTGCATTTTAGCATCAAAAATTATAAAGAAACTACAAAAAAAATTGTTGGAAGAAGCTCATACAATTCAGAAAGTAGAAAACATCTGGTTTCTACGCCGCTTCTTCGATAATAAATTGAGCGCCTACCTTTTTGAAAATGGCGTTCATTTATACAGTATCAGTCTTTTTCCAGTTTTTAATGTCTATGGCCCAGTTTTGATGCGTAAATTGTGTCATGGGCAGCTTTTGTAATTTCTCGTCCAAATCGAAAGTAAAGTACTTTTTTTAGATTCCCCTGTCGACTTATCGTTTCAAAGTTTAAATTTTTGCATTTTGAGCCTTGAAAAAGACTTTTTTTTGTACGAGATCAACGCTTTCAAGGTCTCGATTTTTGGTCATATTGGAAACCAAGTTGTTCCCCGCCCGAATTTTTGCTGTGGTTCACCGCTTAAAAACCGCTGATCTATATCACGAACAAGGAAAGAGTAGGCTTTGTTTTTGTAAAGTTTTATACTGAAAAGTGCTTGTGCCCTGTATCAGTCTTTTTTAGACGTTGAAACTTCGTAATGTTTTTTTGTTAATTATGTCCGATTGCACGATTAGAGCTTCACGAAAAGCTCTTGGTAAACAGCTTTTTTTTAAGTTGTATTATAGTTTTGTGACACCGACAAAATATTTGTGAATTATTTTTTGTAGTGCGGAGCGAGTTATTAACTGAACGATGTTATTATGATGTCACGTCTGTGTGATGTCATTGGCGCAACGAATTATTGTGACGTCACGACCTATTGTAGACATCACAACTACCTTTCGCTATGGCGTCGGGGCGATTGCTTCGCCTAAATTTAGACTGGCTACGCCTTGATAATTGGAAAGTAACGACAGAGATTGTGACCTTTCTTGTTCGAGTTAACGTTACAAATATGTGAGGGAAAAAATGAAAAACAATACCGCTTGCTCTGTTTGCCAAATACGGGCTGCATGTTTGTGAATTTTGAAATTTTATGACGTTTTGTGACGGTTAAGATCGTAAGCAGACTACCCATACCAACATTGAAAATCATGAAACTGGTATAAATAGTCAACAATACAAATAAACTGTGTCAGAATCAACACCACAAGGTCACGCGGGGCAGAGGCAGTAATCGATATTGGCTACGAAGAAATCAAAAGCGCACGCGGAAATTTATGAATGAAATGACTGACGTAATAGAACGCGCAACGATGCTGCAGCGCTCGAGTTGCAGTTGCTCAAGTCTTGCGCTACGCTGCATTGAAATCTGCTATTTGCTCAAAAGTTCGCGCAAGATCTGCAGCAGCAAAGGCGTTGTTTAATTGTAAATCGAATTGATACCTTCGAAATGGAGATTACTTTACTTAACTCGCAAAGTTTGATGTTACTGACTATCGGAAGGCGATTTTCAAGTGGTCCGATCAGTCGTTACGACACCTGGAGTATTTTGAAGTTATATTGGACGATATCGCGATTGTTATGACCACGAATCGCCCGACATGCTTAAAACCAGTTTATGAAAAAACTTGTAGCTCTTGGCCTTAAAGGTTACAAATGTTAAAAATTTTACTCCTACATATAAATCTGAAGACTCACAACTTTTACAACCAAATCGAGTAATCAAGAAAAGTTTGGAGTGCTCCTACGAGCCTCGAAAAGGCTAATAATGATTTTGATACGACCGATCGAGATCTGGAACCGCTGATTTGAGCTTCAACAAGTGGACTTCGGACACTTCGTTTTACCGACGCCTACTGCGTCATGGTCTCCAGTCATGTTCCCATATCGAGAAAAAATAACAACTACAAATGACTTGGTTAACTTATAAGTACAATATGTCTTAAAGAAGATTGGTTGTGAATAAGCATCGGCATTTTTTTAAATAAATCTTCATGGTGTTAGAAATTCTTCTGCCAGCATCATTAGGATCTTCAAATTTGCAAAAATGTGCTGAAAAGCTTTTCGTAACGCATCAATCAAAAATGGAATTGAAGCAATAATAAAGGTATTTTGCTTAACGCTCTGTCATTATCAAGAAGTAATTTACGAAAAGTTTTAGCGCCACAGCGTTTAGGGGCTATTTTCTTGGAATTATTTTTCGATATGAACAGCAACAGATTGACTGTGCTCTATGTTGCCGAACCGTGTAATGTCATTTCTTTCTCGTACTTGGCTACATCCGTTAACGGAAAACAGCGATTTTGCCCGACTGTATTGTCGATGAGTCACCCTTGCACTAAACAAAATCACTGAAGAAAAAAATTACGGCAATTTAAATCGTACAGTTACATTTTTGTTTTTGAAAACGACTCTAAATGGCTGAAAAATTTTTTTACCGTCGTTACCGGACTAATGTCACTGCTTCTTTCGATTAGAAATTTGAGTTTAATGAACCATTTAGTGGTTAAATCAAAGCCTGAATACGCCCTCTAAGCTGGCGCGTTCAATTGTGCTGGAATTTAGTGCTTGACGAGCAAATTTTTTCCGGACTTTTATCTGTCAAAACTGGCGCTGTAGTGAATTTATCTTCAAAAACAAACAAAAGTACGCTTGTAAAGTGCACGAGCTTAAATATTTTTTGGTAGCTGCGTTTAGGGGGTAGTAATTGGGCGTAGCGTGTTGGCCGCATTCCCATCATTAGTTTTAGGAAAGCATTTGTGTATCCATCCAAAAATTTGGGCTCCACCCCCTCGAAAATGGATTGGAGCCTTTTTTTCCAAACGTACACTTAACACCAAGTAAGAGACTTTTGAAAGGCTCTCACGAAGAGCGAAAGATTGTTTTCAGTACAACCCGCAATCTCCGCACCCTCGTTAAAAATTCCTGGATCCGCCAAAGATGTAGCGTAAATCAAAATCGCTTTCTTCGTTTTATTGCGTGACGACATTTGTGAACTACGAGCTACGTCACTTAAACAAAGAAAGAAATTCAACTTTGCAATGTGCCAACTAGCAAGCAGGTATTCTTTGGAAGTAAATTCAAGCGAAACATTGAAACGTGAAATCTTCGAACCAAGTCTTCTTGCCTTACGTCTAGCTCTGTTTTGGCAACCTGTGGTAAGCGTACGTCTAGCGGCACGCCTGGCTATCCGGATAGTACGCAAGCAGCTTCCAAGTCAAATGTGAAGTTTAGCGTCAAATGAATTTATGGAGTTTATTGTAACAAAAGTCCTTTTGCACCTCATAATGGAGTTCCAAGTCAATGGTTATTGCTTAGACCTAAATCATTAAACTAAACCGTCATAACCGGCATGCGTTTGTGATGCTTGTAATCGTTTCCTGATGTCTACAGTGGTATGCAGTGACAGTATAAAATTCCCAATGGGGTACCAGACACAGAAAAGGTTGACAATAATTGGCTTGACGCCACTCTCGCTGCCCTGCTAGTCTAAAGGATATTGTAATGCAATACTACTCGAAACGCATCTTATCGTTCCGAAAATGGGAGTGCGTTGGTCGCAAGTATGGGTATTTCTCAAATGATGTAAACTTGATATCGGATTTGAAAGCTCCCGGATGTAATTGATGCTAACGGCGCCGCGATTGACTAGTGTTTCATTTATTTACATTTCTTGGCGTGTTTTTACGTTGTTGGTTTTTGTCACTGGATTAGGAATCAATTGAGTATATACTGAAGTTTTTCCACTGAACCTGAATTGCTGTGTTTTGTTTGAGACCAAACTGTTTAGAAAGGTTGCTATTGCATATCCGTGTGATTCGGCGTAAAGCAATCGCATTATTTAAACACAAGTTGCTTTATATGTATGCGTGAAAGCTTCTTTTTGACTCGTAAACAAGAAACTAAACTTATTTTAGGATTGTTTTGTCAGCTTTCAGATGTTAATTTGTTGTAAATTTTGTGCAATATAAAGCTTGAAAAAAAATCTAAAACAATAAATAAAAATCAGAAAGCACCCATTTCTAACTATCAGTAATCATTTTCAGACAATGATTTTGAGTTTAAATTTAAGCAAGAACTTTGTGGGAAAAATTCCCACTTATGTTGTTATTTGATAGCGTAAAATAAAAGCAGGTGTTTTACATTTCTAGGTGCCAGTGCCTGTTATCTGGTCTTATATCTTTGCTGACGTCAAAAGCCAATTGTCAGATATCGCTTTCAAGGTCTAGCGATGAATATCGTTTTTTCAATTTTATATTTTTACTTCTATACGTCGTCTAAAGTGGTGACGTATTTTGCGTAACATACGTAATTAACAGTGCAATGACATTTTTCGTAAATGTCATAGTTGCACTGTTCCGGCTTCACATTTTCTGACCACCGCAATTTTTATAGAAATTTTTGTGATTAATTTCTTGATGTGTTTCTACTTCATAAAATGATTTGCGTTTCGGATTTCGCTGAAAAATACATCTTTCCTTTTTTAAGTGTTATTTTTACATTTTTTCACGCTTTGGTTTCCAAGTTTATGCCATAAGCGTAAATAAGATCAGGCTTGTGGAAACCAGCAGCCCATTTTAACCATTCATGAAAACTAGTCTCAGATTGGTGGGTGCTTAATAGCGGCCTCTAACGACGTGTTGGGCGAGTAGCATCTCTATTTCTACCTGACAAAGCACAAGAATTTAGGTCTTTGTAGAGGATAGCTGCTGCTCATCGTTTTTTTGAATCTGCAAACTGCGCGCATTGCACATCGATTTTTCTTTGGCCAATTTATTTTTGTAGCAACAAAACTTTCAATATTGAAATCCTGGTTTGCCTGTTAATGCTGTGTGGAATGACTTGACATGCTTGGCCATGCACAATGCTAATTATTTCATTTACGCCTTACTTTACTCGCAGCCAGACAGAGCCGGCATTTATTCCCAATATAATCCAAGTCTCTAATTTGATTAAATGATTTTATTCTGGATCTATCTGGTTGGGTCAATATTGGTTTATATTCAATGATCTGAAAGTAAGCTCCATCTATAGCCCCTTTCATGAAAAGCAATTTGATCATGGACGTCTCTCTTAGACGTGCCGGTTACATTTCTGTCCAGTTTGTTTATCTCAAAATTGCAGCAACTTCTGTCGATGCCAAAAATATTGTCAGTGATAAAGCCTGCATTGTATCACAAAGGTTATATCTTGTTTTATTGCCTTCCAACGAGTTGATCAAATCACGGTTTCTATTGTTATAGCTCACTAATCCGTAATTATGGTTTATGTTTTGGTCAATCTTGTAATTTAAGCCTTGTAATTTATGTCCGACATTAAAAAAACTAAAATTCTTTGAAAGGCCATATTGTGATGTCATAGGTTCTGTATGTGGCCAGTGGGCGTGCTAAAACATTTAACCCTTCTTGAGAGCTCACAACTGGTGCGGGGCTCTTATGAAAATCGAATTTGATTAGAATCCAGAGCAAAACTAGAATGACAGTTTCTGCTTTGTGTGCGTGACTCTCTACGCTCTACATATTTGCCTGGAAAAGTCTTGCGCTTGTAAATGAGGCGCACCTAATCAATTGGTCCGGTCTTTTCACAGGCAAAACCTAACATATCGAACTCCAAATGAGACGCATGGCCTGCTCGATGCTGATTGCAACACCAATAAATTACTGCTACACACCTGTTTCCAGGTAGCGCCGAAGACATGCCATAGCTCGTGGGCGGTAAAAGAATAGACCTTTGGCTCGGAAACTTGTCAAAAAATAAACGTCTCGCATGAAGAAGAACCAACACGATCGACTTTTAGAGCTCAGCTCAACCAGACGCAAATCTATCGTAGAAGCTCGCGGTATTCAATTCTAGTCATGCCTGAATTGGTTATGATGCCCGCAAAAGGTTTCTGCTGCGTGTGCTGGAAAGGATGCTTTGCCAGCAGTCCAGGCGAATCGGAATATAAACTGTTCTATGCACAACCGTAACGGTTTCCTTTAAAGCAGGATGAAGATGCATTCAACTAAAAGTATTGGTGTGTAGAAACTATTTTAAGTCTTTTCAGCGTTGTCACGTTGTAGTCAATTTTGTTTACAAAACTCTTAAAAGCAACAGACTAATTCACAAAAAGTTTATGGGTAACGTTCTGTTTGTCTAAAATAATCCCAGACTTGCTGTGGAAACAGGCGTTACTTGTGAACAAAAGACTCCACTAGTCACTAAGCGATTTGCCAGTTATTTTAGCCCGCCTTCTTGATTATGAAGCTAAATACCCTGGTAGTGATTCACTGTTGAGGTTTTTTAAGCTTTCTCTTTGAACATTGTCAGGAGAAATGTGTTTTACTGTGTCACATCCGTTTTCTGCAAGAAAATGATTTGCGTATAACTACAACTTCAATTTTCATGTCGTCCTACCTTGTAGTTTGTGTTTGGAGCCCCAGAGGATCGGTGAAAAATGTTTCCGACTTTTTTGATGACAAGACACTGTTAACCAATCGCGTTGCCGCCTTCAGCCTTCTCATGACATTCACATGCTTACAACAGAAACTATGTAGGTGTCATTGCAGGATGTTGGTAGGCAAGGTTTGTGCAGTCTGTAAGCTTGCATCTTGATTTCAAGTCGGGCCGCACCAAAGACTTAATAAAGTAGGCATTCTAGCTTTCTTCCCTAGACCTTGACATTAAAAGGCAGTGAGAAGGTTGTATGTTGTTTCTCTAATCGTTTCAGTTTCCACAGTCCGAGCTGCAGTGGCCCTGCTATAAGGTCTACGAAATGTGTGTTGTCTCCTCAGCCTTGAATCTATTTCTTAAAAGCGAATTTCGTCCTTCGGTTGGTACAGGTGTAAAATGTCTATTGGTGAATCTGGTTTGTTCTTGGTTGCAGCATCTGGATTAACACCCCATTCTGGTGTATTGCTTTTTGTCACTATACCAATTTATGCAGCACAGTTTGTAAAAGCATTTTCACGCGCTTCGCTATTCATTTTCTCCATACTTTAAAAGTATTCAGCGAATGTGTTTGTTGTTTGTTATAGCGTCATTGTTTTGCGTGGGAACGCAACGACACCTTACGCGCGATTGAATTCCTGGGCACGTTCCTTCGTTTTGCGTATCGCTCCTTATCAACTACAAAGGCTTGGGCAAAAAATAACAAAATGTAGACATCTCAATTTCATCATCTGCTATTTCTATAATAAGTATCGCATAAGAGGTATAAAGCTTGTTGTTTTTTGAATGATGTGACGATAGATGGAGCTATTTTCCCTTTTATTTTTGTCACTATGCAGCTTGTTTGGCCAACACATCACGTTACTGGGGTGAAATTCGAAATCATGCGTGCGCCAGAAGATATAATTCTGAATCAGAATGATCACTGCATGGACAGCTATGTTAAGAACTGTGCGGATAAATTCTCGGTGCGCTGGTTCCTGTTTCGACCCCCTGCGGAGATGTGCTCTAAAGAATATTAAACGGTATCTGCAAAGCGTCATTATGGTCTTTAAATTGGCTGCTACCCATTGATATCAGGGCTAGCGGCTTAGCTGTAGTGTGAGCTTAAAAGATGTTGAAGGTTCCGCTTTGCCAAGCCATATATAGCGTAACGCTCTGAGTGCTGACCTCACAGACAACCGACTGCAAGTGCGACTATCGGTTTGTCGGGCCATACTGCTAACAAATAGTCAGCAAACCGCATACCGCACTCTTTCCCGTTTCTTTCCAACCAGAACGGCTAATATCCCGATTTGAAGTCACCAAACGAGGGCTCTTCAAGTGCGCCCAGACTTGTAAACCTGAAAACAACTTTCTCACTTAAGAGAAGAAGCTAATTCTTGAGACATCTTTTGCGACCACTCGTCCCCAGATGACAGTCAGTTAGTCACATTTACTGCTGTTTATTTAACTGTTGACAAATCATAAGTTTTGAATCACCCTAAATGCCGTGTGGAATTGGCTGTTTATGAGCAAGCCCACGTTCAGTGGATTGTTTTAAAATCGATGATTTCTGTCCATGTAAGTCTTTTGTATATTTACGTTTTGATTTCGGCTAGACGCTACAGCAGATTCGCGGTTTTGCTGACGGCCTTTGTCGTTATTCGTTTTTCTAGCGTCTCTGATCGCCCGAAATTCGCATTATGATCAAGACTTTCGAAGAATAATATTCATGGGGTCCGGGTAAACCATCAAAACTTATTTTAAAGGCAGCTGAAGAAGATTTGCTTAAAAACCAATGTCGCTACCGACTTCCAGGTCCGCTTTACCGCTTTCTAACCCCTCTCCCAATGCAGTGATGGTTATTAACTTATAAGCCGTGTGGCAACCTCAAAACCTTAAAACTGCCGTAAAGTGACTTTTTGTTGCGAGGGTTACGTACTTTAAACTTTTTCCTTCGACCTGTATCTTCAGGCGACAAATGCAACCCGTGCATTCTAAATGCTTTTTAGTTTCTGCAACTTTTTGTAAAAATGCACTGGGCCAGCAGTATTGGTAACTCCAAAGTGGATCTGAACACGGCCATGTTCTTGCGCGGACCTGGGCAAATTTAAGGACCACATTGAGCAAATACGTATTTCGCGAGCAACATGTCAAAAGTTTCCTGATGGGGCGTCGCCACTTTAAAAGATTAACTTTTCAAAATGGTTAATTTACCGATTTCAGTCTCGAAACAAACATGACCGTTTTTCTGGTCAAGTTGTGTTGAGTGACGACCAAAAAATTTCCGCAAACTGGAGATAAAGTTATGAAACTCAACTCAAATTAAATTTTTCATTTTGTTAGATATATAACTCCAGTATAAAAGCAATTTGCAATTTTCCCTTTTTTTTTCAGTGTTTTTATAAAGGAAGATCATTTTAACCGAAAATATTAAAAACTTCCACTTATAGCGTTTTCGTGAGAGCAAGTTCTATTTCTACAATCGGCAACAAGTTTCAATGCTAGTTTGAAGAGAATCGTTACCGTGGAAATGGTTTACGTTTATAGAACAGATCGTAACAATAGTCATTAATAAAAATAGCTCCTAACCGTTGAGTGTAAATATAGCTGTTATGACGCAAGTTTGTTGCACAGTGGCTTTAATGTTGAGGTTGAATTATCCAAGCCTCAGGATAAAGAAATATGATATCTAGTTTTTCTCCGTTTAATTCGAAAAAAAGCTAAAATGAAATCGCTTATTACCGCTAAATGTCACTAGAAGCACCTATCTCTGCGTCTTTTGCCGTGGCGGCTATATTGCAGTAGATTCCTCAGACCTCAGAATTTTGTCATCCCTTAGAGTTTAGATTTGCATCAGTGGTTTTATGTAAGTGACGTAGTGGTAAAAGCTTCCGCTACCCAGTTGATTCGATCCTTTAAAAGTTTCAGAAGCTGCGTTGAAGTGTTAACGTGACTGATTCAGAGCCGTATTGTGGTGGTTTTTATTGATGCTCCTGTGTTTTGTGAAATTGCTCAAATAGGAGCCGGCGGCTGCCTCAGTTGCAATACATACATACATACATACGTTAGAATACATCTTGATGGTAAAAACTTGGACTTTTTTGTATTGCAGCATCAGGCTTTACTTCGACTTGATCTCACCCTGAATATACAGGGTATCCCGAAATTATTGCAACAACCTCAAAAATTCAGCAAATTTTATTTTTTGAGATATTTGAAAAAACGTTATCGTCAATTTCGTACAAAACCCCAAAATACTGCTTCATTTCGTTTATTTCAAAATGAAACGGTTTAGCGACAAACCTTGCTCAAATAAACCTTAAGTCTTGATATCCTAATACGACTGGGGTTATGGTGACAGACGCGCTTACAAGGATCCTTATTGGGAGGTAACCAAACTGTAGGGGGTAAACAAAACTTGCGGGGAGCCGAAGCTGGTATTTTTTTGCAAAATTGCTGAATGTCTCTTAAAAAAAAGCGGCTAGCTTTGTGAGGGCAAAATACACGACTGTGGGGTAGCTTCAGCCCTCAATTCTTTACTCTTTCCTGTGGTTGCGCCCGTCACTGGAATAGTGCTTTATTGTCAAGATTAGTGTGTTTGAAAAATAAACATTGTTAGAATTTTTAAACTAAAATAATAAATTGTTGCCGGTAGAATCATTACGAGTGATCCAAGTTAATGTTTATCAATGCTGTTGAGAAATTCCTTTCATTTTTAGTCCCGCAATCAATTTTGACTTTATTAGGCAAAATATGGGTGTTTGTGCGGCATACATTATTGACAAAGATTTTAAAGAGCTATCGTGGGCTTGAATGATTACAATACTCTTGTCTTTGATATATTATGACGTGGGTAGCCCTTAACGTGTCTTACTCATTCGAGTAACTAAAGTTTTTGATGGCGCAAAAAAAAACAAGCTTTCACTCCATTATACGCTCGAGTATATGTTAATATAGCTCGCGCATTTGCAAGACAAATGCTTCGTACATTAGAACCCTTTGTACCGTACCAGGAGAAAATTACCATTACATAGTGACCTGAGCCCTAACAAATGCTGTTTTTATAGGAGAGCTCCTGGTTATATACTTACGATGGGTGGGTCTCTTTTACGGTGTACAGACATTTCATTACCAGACATTTAATCACTCGACATTTAATCACGATAGGGTTAGGGTTTAGGGTTAAGGTCGAGACACTTAATCACGTTAGGGTTAGGGTTCGATTCTAGTCCTCTTGCAATATCGTCGTGTAACAAAGTCTACGTTATTAGATGTCTTGTGATGAAATGTCGGTAATCCCTCATTTACCTATGCCACGAGGAGTATTGTATTTACCTTGGGGACGCTGGATTTAGGCTGGTCTTTGCGAAGACGATAACTTTAATCTTTGAAATTGTTCTAGATTGAAGAGTTGACCAGAATTCAGCAAGAAGCAGAAAAATCTTCGTTGGAGCAGATGGAGTCTTACATGGCAGAGAGTGACGTACAATTCGAACAGCTCAAGACGAAACTGCAAGAGAATAGTGACGTCATCGATACGCTACACCAAGAAAAAGAAGCGCTGCTGCGCGAGGTACAGATGTTTGGACGTAGTTACCGATTGACACGCCCGCTTTAAACGTAGGTCTCAGCCCCACAGACTTGGGATTTGGCTGCGAGAAAAGTGTCAACGCAACTCAAAACTGGTCCAGAGCCGACATTATACAAGTCTACAGGATTCCAACAATGCGATTCTAAACCCAACGTCTAATGTAGACATGTAGTGGGGTCAAATGTGCGGGATCACGTTATCAAACCAGGTGTTCAGAAATTCTATTGCTGACGCAAATCACTAAAGGAAAAGTTTTCAAATCCTAGCTCATGACGGATACTTTCCAAAGTAGTTATTCCGCGTAATACCTGATCCATCCTAATTCACTCTAAGAATCGGTGCAAGTTCAGCTAGCCATTCCAATTTGTTTGCTGCGTCGGTGACTACCGTGACGAGCAGTCCCAACATATTAGGTTCGATATTTTTCCGGGAACAGATTTTCTGTCGCATTGACGACTGCGATCAAATGATCACGTGATTGACACTCTCAATCGCTGGTTCGGTGTGCCCTTGACAAAGATACTGACCGTGATTTCTTCTGCTCGATAGATTCCAACAAGCAGTAAATTTTTGGGAAGTAAAAGTCAGACTTATTCGAGCGTACATGGAAGCTCGTTTGGACAATCCCGTGCTGAGCGCATCTCACTGGTTTGCAAATCTGAAGCATCTGACTGGGGTAGAATGAAGTTTGCCTACATTTTAAAACCATCCACTGCCAGCCAGTGCAGTCTGGCCGTAGTTAAGCGCTCGCAGAACCACATCAAACTTCATAAAGTGTGATCTTCCACAGGCGGAAATGCTCTCGACTGATCTGGACAATGCTAATTCTAACACGGATCGAATGCGGTTGGCTTACGACAAAGAACAACTGAGACTGGAAGAACTGGAACAACTCCTTAAGGAACTGCGAAATCGACTCAAGCAAGAACAGAAGGAAAATTCAGAATTACGAGAGCAGGCAGGTTTCAGCAGGATGTTTAAGGCTGATGTGAAGCAGCTCGGCTCGCGTAATTTCACCTTATTCTAATTGCACGATTCATAATTTAAGTTTTGCTAAAAAGTAATGATGTCATGCAACAAGAATAAGGCATGAGGTCACAGTTGTTTAAGCAATATTTTGGCAGTACAATGGGAATTAGAAAAGCAGCAACAGTTTGATTTAACCTCGCAGTGAAAGATCTGTGCGGGCTTTAACTGTGTCGTCAGAGCCGGGGGGGTTCTGTCCCGAGCGACATCATTGTAGCAGGTGCCACTGTAGTAAACTCGTCTCTAAAATATGGCTGTCGATAAAAACTATGATTTTATTGTTGGAGATCCCATTTTTGGAGTCCGCTGAGAGTGATCTTCCCCCAGTGACACCACCGGCAAGCGCTGGTCTTTGATCAAGCTTGCTGATTAAAATAGTTTTAAACTGGACTTCTGTCAGTGTAGACTAAGCTTCTTTTCGATCAATTTTTCATGATGGCCTGTACAGTTGTGTCATGGAAGCATTTTTGCTTCAGAGGTCATTTGTAATTCATACCAATGTCCGATAGAAATGTATCCGGAATTTTAGGTCTCGCTCGCCAGTATAATTGGCTTTTTCACAAACCGACCAGGATGTTTGTACCATGTTGATGTATAGTGCATTGTGAAGAAGAGGGTATACCTCAGCATCTTCGCATAGCCGAAGCAGAAATTGAACATGGGAGCTATTGATTGCTGGAGCAGCGACCAACATCGTTGAGCTGTTGTTGCTGACAATGACAAAGCAACGCTTCTCAGGTATCTGCTAATATGAGGAATCACAACAAGGAACCTGATCAACGTAACGATGACGATGAGAAGCGACAGCTGCAATCTCTTGTTGATGAGACGAGATTGAAATTGAAAGAAGCAGAAGAAGAAAAACAATTATCACTAAACAAATTGGAAGTTTTACAAGTGAGTAGAGGTGCTTCATCTTCACCGTTGGTTGCGGTGTTCAAGGTACAAGGGTAATACCTCAGTTGCACTGGTAACTCCGAAGTGGATCTAAATGCCCGATGTTTTAAGTTGGTGAATATCTGTTCCCCGTGTTCAAAAAGAAACCGTATAAAACTAACTGGTGACACGCTATTACACGGTAAGAGACTTCTTGTTTGGTTGATATCTAAAGCAACCTGTTTTCATGAAGGAGCACCTACCTTAGCAAAGTGTAGAAACTTTTTTTAGCGCTTTGCGATTTTCTGCAATTTAGCAATCTCGCCATGACCATAAATAATTAAGTCATATCGAAACTTCTTTATAAAAAATCACAAGATGACTTCACCTCTCAGCCATCTGAATATTTTTTGCAGATTTTATTTTCGCTTTTTTCGTTTGAGGGCTAGTTCTATATCAGGGGTTCTCAACCTTTATTCTCTCATTTACCTCTTTGCAAATTTCAAAAGTAAAATTTACCTCCCAAATTTTTTTTATATTTTCACTTCTAGAAATGCCTATTGTAATAGGGAAAAGTGCGAATTTTTTGCTAATAAAATTTACCCCAAGGGGTAATTTTACCCCCGGTTAAGAACTCTTGTTGTATATGTTGTCATGGCCACCAGAACATTCGGAAATGCGTTGTTGTAGCAGCAATTGACCGGGCTAGCTCATAAAAAAGACTTAATTGTTTTAGGTACCCCAACACGAATTTACGTTTTGCCCGTGCAAATGATATGACGTTGTCTTTTCAATCAAACAATTCTTATTTTAGGATAAATTCGGACAACTGAACAACGAATTGGAAATGGAAAAAAGCCAGGTTGAAGTGTTGCAAGGGGATAGTCAGCGTCAAAAACAAGAGGTACGACTCTGTGAGGTACCTTCTGGCATCAAAACATCGAGCATCAGTGGAATGAAGAGTTTGAAAGACCGCAAAGTGACCTTACGTTTTTCGAGTCAGCAGTCACTCATACATGTCATTGCGGTCGGCGTGGGCCGTAATTTGATCCCAAAAACGTGAATTTGAAAGCAAGCAAAGACTGCGCTCTGCCATGTTTCATGCAACATGGCGCTCTGCTTTCAAACCGCCTATAGTTCATTACGCCGCTCTACTTCTAACATGCATGAACTGACAATGACAAATTTGTTGATGTGAAATTGGCTCAGTTGTGATTATCTCTTGCAAAAAGTGACAGGTTAAAAAATTTTCAGTTTCTTAACGAGATTTTTGTTTATCATTACGAAGGGCTCTGTGGTTACACTATCAATATTCTCAGTCCATCGCCATCGAGCGTCAATTCTCAAGAGTGCTTGAGGCGAGAAAATTTATGACGTGCGGGTGTTTCGACGCAAAAATTAGCCATTACACGAAAAGAGTGTGATGTTTTTATTTGCGATTTGCAGATCAAAAAAGAACTTTATATCTGTCTGGTTTGCGGCACCAAATTGCGGTGTAATTTACAGTCACTTGAAACTACATCATGGACGACGTCGTTTACGGTGGTCTATTGGTGTAGTTTGTCTATTTGCTAGCCACCAATGGAAAAACTCCATAAGCAGCTAGACCTCATGTTGAACTATTGCTGCACCTGCTTGGGCATCCCACTGTAAAAGATAATGAGGACTTACTCAACTCTGCAGTCTCAAGGGAAACTGAGGGTTGCGAGTCGTAAGTCACTTATAGGTGTGATTGCTGTCGGCGCTAGCCGTATGTTTAAACTTGAGATAGCTGGTCTTCGATTTTGGATTGTGTGAGGTTTTCGTGCTGCTGGAACTGGTTTTGATTAGTAACTCTTTTAGATCGAAAAATTAGAAGAAAAGCTGTCTAAGAAGCGGCCCAGAAGTTCGGAGAGCGAATCCTCGGATGACGATCTTGTCACGTCATTGCGTGAGAAAATAACGTCATTGGAGGATAAGCTAGAACAGGAAGCGAAGTAAGAATTAATTAATATCGAAAAGTTTTTATATAAAGCGTTGGAAATTTGGCACAAACAAATATCCTTTCTTTACTTCCTAAATTCCTCAGTCGCAGCTAAATCTGTTCCTTTTACAGCCAAGACACGTTATATAGGTAGATTAGGGAAATTTTGGTGGAAAAAACAATGATGAAACGGAAGGAAAGCACCAAGCTATATTTGGCTGGTCAACTCTGCCTTAAGGAGAATTTAGGAAGTGATACGAAGTCTTTTTTCTCCTCAATTCCGTACAAAATTTTCGAAGCAATATGCAGATTTTTGATACGACGTAGCGTCACACAGAAGTGTAGTTTTCAGGTGTACAAAAGCACAAAATTCTGTCAACTTGAACTGTAACCTAACATGAACTACAGTTACAAATGCCTGTGTAAGCAAGCCAAATCAATCAGAAAATGAACGAACCCTCAAACGAGCTGAACTGCAACTTGACAGTAAAATGGGCAAACGAATATTCCAACCATTGCAGAACAGTGCTTGAAGCAACACTACGTAATGATCAAATGAAAACATTGGTTTACGTTGATTATGCTGCCTAAAAGTAGCAGATAAAGCCCGCTTTTGTGAGACAAATGTCATTTGTCGAAAATCCGTATCTAGTACGCCAACCTTGATTGACATGTGCTACCAGACTGATGTCTACTCTCTTCCTTGAGATAAAGGTGCGATGCAAAACAGAACATCTGCTCTCACACCGTCGACTCAGTCAATGTAGTGAGAACATGTGGATGGGATAAGCAGACGGCGGCAGCCATTTACAACCAGTTGTTGATCTTGACTTATATTTCCATCGCCTACAAGGCGGACTGCCATTATTGAGTTCCCGATAGTGGCCTCTGCCGCCTCTTACGACGGTATGCAGAAAGAGCAGCTCTTGTGATTATGGTCTCGTGCTTTACCGGACCAGAATGTGATAACAATCGATTTTCGGGCTCTCACCGATGGCAGTTCACCTTGATGATGGTTTGTGCATGTATTTTAGTAATTCGCAATTCGCTAATGCCCTCGAAACTCCCTAAACTACTAGACGTGTGTGATGTTTGCATGTGAAAATGATTTTTTCCAGTGAATTAAACGCCATAAATACGCATCACCAACGCACGGAAATCAAGTTACGTGAAGTGTTGAAACAGGCAGAAACCGAAACTGTCAAAGCAAACAACGATAAGGAAACGGTAAGGCTGGAAACTCGTTTATGGTGTTGCGGTGAAAATGAAATATGAGGAATTTTAATCTGATGATCCGGTTCGTCGGTTGTTTCCCGACCTTTGTCATTATTTAAAAAATTTGGTTTGTCTGTTTTGTATTCAATAACAAGACGTTACGGCAAAAACATAAATCACCTATCTGTAGTAGAATGCCAAACAAAGGTGGCTCCTGGTTTCATTCCTGTGAATAGATCTTAGCATAACTTGCCTTTTTTCTGGTTGTGCATTTGTTTAGTGGATGTGTTTATCTTCTGCGTTGACATCAAATTCTATGTCAATGAGAGTAATTTAATCTACGAAAGACAAGGTTAGTCTGCCAGTTAACGCAACAGGCGATACTCCATTGAATGGCCAATCTGAGTTTCATCTTTATTAGGGTGTTGCATAACAGCGGCAACGTGCATTAGCAGTTGTTGTACAAATCACGTCGTAGGATAGATTGTTGATACTGACTGTTGAATTTTCAGATGAACGTGAGGTTAAAATCATTGAAAGCCCAGCTGGAAGAAGCTGAAAATCAACTTGTGGCAGTTGTTGAGGACAGGAAAAAAGTGCAGGAAGAACTGCGACAACAATCAGATGCCAATTATGAGCTACGACAAACTCTCGCTGCCCTAAGGTGGGTATGAAAGTCTGCCTTGTATTATGCGACTCGCTTCTTAAAAACAATTCATTAACCGCAGTTAGGAACCTTTTATCTTTTTTGAAACATCGTCAAACCCCGCTGATCCATGAGCAATGGGCATGTTGTTACTACTGTATCCTGGTGGTGCTAGTTGGTTTGCTGATATAAATACCAAAAAATATTTAATGAAAAGAGAAAAAGTAAGCTCTCTTGTTTCCTAAGCTGGCAGTAACGAAACTCGAAACGTTTGGTCAGTTTCCGCTTGGTAGTTGCTGGTGGTCGACTGCTGGCATAGTGCATTACTTCAAGTAATTCACCCCAGCGAGAATTAGCTGCAGCGAGAATCGCCCCGATCCTCCTCTCTCTCGCCAAGGTGCGGCTCTCGCCCACCTTGACTCTCTCCCCCCTCATTATTTGGTACTCTTGACAGACGGCTCTGTTCCTTTTCCTTTTGGCAAGGGCGGCTCCGGCGTTCTTGCCAACTGCTCTCTCTATGGCGCTGAGGCCTTTCCTTTTCAGCAAGCCCAGTATGCTCAAGTTTTTCCGCTGAAGCCTGGGCCATTCTGCAGGCTCTTTGCTGGTCTCGGCAGCACCAACAAGTCTGCCATTTCTCTTCTCTTCTCCTACTTTCTACTCTCGTTCTGTCCTTTCCTCCATCTTTCCTCTTATCTCAAACTCTGAGGCAGATCTGGTAGGAACTGTCTTCTCTCTCCTCCTGTTCTATCAGGCTACAATGGGTCCCCGAACACTCGTTTCTCCCGGGGAAAAATGCGGTTGATGAGCTGGCCAGACAGGGAGCGCTACTTGCGCCCTCCGCAATCCCATGTAGTCTCTCTTCGCTTATCTCTGGTATCCACTCTCGTCTTATCTAGGACTGGAGGCGTACTGTCTCATCGAAATTCTTCGATACCAGGTTCCCTCAATTTCCATCGAGGAACTTGTGCTCCCTCGTCATGCTCGCTGTGTCCTCTCTCGTCTACGGTGCAACGGACACAGCCTTCTGTTAGGTTCTTATCTCTAGAATTGGCAAAATCGAAAATCCTTGCAGCGCTTGCGGACACCCGTCCCAGGACACCTCTCGTCTCCTTCTGCGCTGTCCAGCTACAGACTCTGTCTCTTTACGACCTCTGATCTTGTGATCTGTGATCTTCCACCATACCCCCATCCCTCGGAAGGGGTCGGGTAAATAACAACAGAATTAGCTTGAGTGCTTTTCTTGAGAGCAGAAAGTACCACCCACGCCGATGATAAATTAGAAACCTCTTTATCTCAGAAAAACTCGTTTGCGTATAAGCCAATGCTTTGCAAGTCTTTAGTTACACTGGATTACTGTGACGGGTCGACTGCTTGGGCCCTCCACCTGTTTGCCACATCAAGATGCAAGTGTCCCCTTTAGTGCCTTATCCAAGGGCAGCAAACGAACTTGCCGTGTTGCTTCCACGCTATCCATTTCGTGTGGAGCGCCAAGCAAGAAAGCTGTGAATACCATTTTTACCGTCTGCGCTCTCAACGTGTGAATGGAATCAAGGTTTACCGAGTTACCACTACAACGCCGCGCCTGTAGCAGTGGCTTTCCGTTGGGCTTCATCTGCTAGTCAAATAACGTCAAGAATATTCGAAATCGATTGCCTTCCTTGCCGCCAAGTCTCAACGGAATATTAACCTTTTCCATTTTACATGTTTCGTATACATTGCGTAGTATTTGATGTTTGTTCGGTCGATTATGTGTGGGTGTCGTCTTTGCAACCAAGTTGATACTCAGTTGACGTGTATGTTTAGGCACGGGACCAAGGGAGCTCCTTCTGGCGGCAACTTGTTTACATCCGTATAACGTCAATAACTACGTCTGCCGTTCGATTTTGGACCAACGAATGAAGGCATTTGTGCCGACTACCAAATTGTTGTTAATTACTTTCTAATGCAGTATAGGGCCAAACCTTATTTCACGGTGTACTGTACATAGCTGCTATTGTGTTTGGAGTGCCGCTAGTGACCGTTAAAACTGCCATGTTTTCTCCATTTGGTGGAGCCATTTGAATCCGTCCAAAATTTAAGCAATGCCTCAAACTGGAGGTCGATTTTATCTATTATTTCATTGCAGTATTTTGATTAAGTTCTTTGTGTGTGCGCACTATTGTGATTTTAATAATTGTGAAATTTATTAATCAATTTTTGAACGATCGTATTATATTGAGTTTGCTACTAACCATTTTCAAATAAATAATATTCATGCGTTCAAGAATACATACAAATGTATTACCAGTAAGTACTCAAGAAGCGCGATGTTTTCGGTACTGTATTTGAAACGATAAAACTAGCGATGGAAATTAGCCTGCACCAATCAACAGCCGCCTCAACGTGGTGGTGCGGTCCCCGGCCCCGTTTGGGTTGGGTCGAAATGGCTGTTGGCCTTCCCGAGGGTCCCAGTTACCCCGGGCACTCCCCATTCATTTTTTCGCTATGCTGCCCCCTGAACGACCGCAGAAGGGCAGCACACAGCATCTTTAAAATCGGTCGCCTGTTCTTACTTTTTCTTCTCTCCTGCCCTACTCTTGCCCTCCTTCGTCTCCTCATTCTTCTTCTTCTCCTGATGAGCGGTAACGTTCATCCTAACCCTGGCCCCATCTTTCCTTGCTCTGTGTGCGCTGGAAATGTGACCTGGCGGGGCAAGTCGGTGCAATGCTGCGCTTGCTCCAAATGGGTCCATCTAAGGTGCTCACAGCTTTCTTTATCTAACTTCAGAGCTCTTGGCAGCTCTCACTCTTGGAGCTGCCCCCCCTGCCGTAACACTGTGACTCCCCCCTCCTCGGACTCCTCCGGCACGTATACCTCCACTGTGGAATCTGGCCCCCCCTCTGCTAATGCTGCACTCTTGCCCCACCCTCGTCTCCAAACTTCTTATCCCCCATCTGCCCATCTTATATCTCCTTCCCCTACCCTTCCACCACCGTCCCTTGCTCCTGGCTATACTTCTGCACCTCCTGCCTCCTCTCCTCCCCCTGACTCTCTCAGGGTTCTTCAATGGAATGCTGGAGGTCTTCGAGCCAGGAGCACTGAACTACTTCACTTTCTTTCATCCCATCCTGTCGATCTTATCTGCATTCAGGAATCCAATCTTAACTCCTCTTCCTCTTTCCGGATTCCTGGATTCTCTGTTCTGCGTTCTGATCGTACTCACTCCCGGTCTGGCATTCTCTCTTCTGATGCCTCGCATGCCAGTGGCGGCGTTGTCATTTTCGTCAGACAGGGCCTATCCTTTTCTGAACTTTCTACCACCTCTCTAAACAAATCCTCCTCGGTGTCATTTCTTAATGTGTATGCCCCCCCTATTCGCTCCTCCCCAACGGATGGCAGAACCGATTCCTTCTCTCCCCCAATTCTTCCCTCCTCCAGAAATCTCTTCATTCTGGGGGACTTCAATTGCCATCACCCGCTTTGGGACTCAAGAGGTACTTCCGACCCCCGTGGGGAGGAAGTATTCGACTGGGTCATCTCCTCAGACCTCCTCCCCCTCAATGACCCTGACACACCCACCCTTTTCCATCGCTCCTCCGGCAGTCGCTCCTCTCCTGACATCTCCTTTGCTCCTTCTACTCTTGCTTTTTCTTGCTCCTGGGAGGTGCTTCAGGACCTGGGTTCTGACCACCTACCAATTCTTCTATCTATCCCTCTCTCTCCGGTCTTTCACCCCAACGAGCGCCCCCCTTCCTTCAATTTTCAGAAAGCTCGCTGGGATGACTTTGCCTCCTACTTTGACTCTCACTGTCCTACTGCAGAGGAATACTCGTCTCTTTCTCTTTCCTCTGCAGCTGCTCTCTTTACCTCTCTGGCAATGAATGCGGCCAAATCTTCCATTCCTTTCGGCCGCATCAAACGCCCTCCTAAAGCCTGGTGGTCTGCTGAGGTGGAAGAAGCGGTTGGTGAAAGACGCAAGGCTTTCGCTACTGCTCACAGAAGTGATGAAGATCGCCAGGCTTACATCTCCGCCTCTCGACGTGCCTCGTCGGTCATTGCCAAGGCCAAGGCTGAGGCATGGCAGACGACCTGCACTTCTCTTTCACCTAAATCTAACCCTAAATTTGTGCACTCTCTTCTTCGCTCTATTGCTGGCTCTCCTTCCTCGTCTTCTTCCTCTCCTAACTGTTCCTCTCCCAGGGAATCGGCTTCGGTCTATGCCGCTTACCTGAGGTCTCACTTTTCCGTGTCTCAGCCAAAGGCCCTGCGCAGCAGAGCCAGAGGCTACCTCACTGAGCTCCGCCGAGCTACGTGCTCTGTGGAGTCTCACTCGTCCTTTTGCTCTCCCTTCTCTCCCGCTGAATTTCTTGCGGCTGCCTCCAACCTCTCCTCATCCACTGCCACTGGCCCAGACAAAGTTGCCTATCCCATGCTAAAGCATCTTCCTCGCTCTGGCATGGATTTTCTTCTTCACATCTTCAATCTTTCTTGGTCTTCACATTCCTTTCCTTCCATCTGGAAGACATCTTCTATTATTCCCATACATAAGATGGGAAAACCTCTCGACTCTCCTGCTTCCTTCCGGCCTATCTCTCTCACCTCCTGCGTATCAAAGCTTTTTGAACGCATCATACTATCCCGTCTTCTCTTTTTTCTGGAATCTAATTCCATTCTCTCTCCCCGCCAGGCCGGTTTCCGCCCTGGACGGTCTACACTTGATCAAATTCTGTACCTTTCTCAGTCCATTTCGGATGGGTTTAACAAACCCAGGCCGGGCTCTCGGACGATCCTGTCTACTATCGATTTCTCTAAAGCTTTTGACTCTGTCTGGCACCCCGCCCTTTTCCACAAACTTATTTCGGCTGGCCTCCCTCCTTGCTTTGCTCGTTGGACTCAATCTTTCCTTTCTGACAGGCGCGCTTGTGTGGTTTATCAAAATCACAAAAGCCGCTCCTTTCGAGTCCGTCGAGGTGTTCCGCAAGGATCCGTTCTTGGCCCTGTACTTTTCTCCCTCTTCATCAATGATCTTCCGGCTTCTCTGCCTTCTTCCGTCAGCTGCTCTCTTTACGCTGACGATCTGGCCATTTGGTCCTCCTCCCCCTCGGTCCCCACTGCGGTGGAGGCCACACAAGAAGCTCTGTTTCGATTGGAGCGCTGGTCTGAGTACTGGTGTTTTCCTCTCAATCCGAGTAAATGTGAGGTCTCCTTCTTTTCAGTGGATCCCCACCAGGCTAACCTCCAGCCCAACCTCCTCCTACTCGGCTCCCGCCTCCGTTTTAATCCCACTCCAACTTTTCTCGGGGTCACCTTCGACCGCACTCTTTCCTTTTCTAGGCATGTATCTTCGCTGAAGGCCAAATTTTTCCCACGTCTCAAGGCCTTACGCTGTATCTCTGCTTCCTCTTGGGGCCCCTCTAAGGAGTCCCTCTCTGTTCTGTATAAATCTTTTCTTCGGTCCCTTCTCACTTACGCTTCACCCGGATGGTTTCCTTTCCTAAGCGCTACCAATATCACCAAATTGGAACGCCTTCACCGAGCGGCCAGTCGCGCCATCACCGGCTGCCTCTCGTCGTCCCCTATCCCTCTACTACTCACCGAGGCTTCTCTACCTCCCCTACGAGTCACTCTGACTCACTTCACTCTTTTTTCTCATGAGCGGGCTCTTCGTCTCCCAACCTCCTTTCCCATCTCAGGTTTGGCCAGACTAGGAGTGAAACCAAGACTCTGCAGATCGTCCTGGAGAGCTTTTGCGTCTACTCACCCGCTCATGCTTTCTTCTACTTGTTCTAGGGAGGCTCTTGTTGCTTGCCCTCCCTGTCCTCCTTGGAATCTTCCCTCGTTCACGGTGGAGTCCACCCTTTCCTCTCCATGCTCTCGCTCTGATCCCCCTCACTCTCGCCAAGGTGCGGCTCTCGCCCACCTTGACTCTCTTCCTCCTCATGATCTGGTACTCTGGACAGACGGCTCTGTTCCTTTTCCTTTTGGCAAGGGCGGCTCCGGCGTTCTTGCCAACTGCTCTCTCTGTGGCACTGAGGCCACTCTTTCCTTTTCGGCAGGCCCAGTTTGTTCCAGTTTTTCCGCTGAAGCCTGCGCCATTCTGCACGCTCTTTGCTGGTCTCGGCAACACCATAAAGTCTGCCATTTCTCTTCTCTTCTTCTCCTGTCTGACTCTCGTTCTGTCCTCGCCACCCTGTCCTCTCCTCCACCTTTCCTGTTACCTCAAACTCTGTGGCAGATCTGGCAGGAACTGTCCTTCTTCTCCTCCTGTTCTATCAGGCTACAATGGGTCCCCGGACACTCGTTTCTCCCGGGGAACGACACAGCTGATGAGCTTGCCAGACGGGGAGCGCTGCTTGCGCCCTCCGCAATCCCTTGTAGTCTCTCGTATCCACTCTCGTCTTATCTCGGACTGGAGGCGTACTGTCTCCTCAAAGTATTTTGACACACAGGTTCCCTCAATTTCCACTGAGGAACTTGTGCTCCCTCGTCATGCTCGCTGTGTCCTCTCTCGTCTTCGCTGCAATGGACACAGTCTTCTTTTAGGTTCCTATCTCTCCAGGATTGGCAGAATCGAGAATCCTTCTTGCAGCGCCTGTGGACACTCGTCCCAGGACATCTCTCATCTCATTCTGCACTGTCCAGCTACGGACTCTTTGCGCCGCTCACTCTTTGGCGACTCTCTGTCTCTTTATGACGTCTGGTCCAGACCCTGGGGAGTTGCCCGGCTTCTGGGGCTCCATGGTCTTCCGCCATGCCCCCATCCCTCGGAAGGGGTCGGGTAAACAACAACAACAACAACATGGAAATTAGCTGTCCAGTCGCAAAAATAAATTTCACTAATGCGAAGCATTTGAGGCTTATAGAAAATGTACTGGTAACTTTCAACCTTTGAAAGTCTATTTCAACCAGCCCTCAAAACCATGTAATTTCACTTTGCTTCAAAACAGGGCGTGGTAGACCTCTTTTTTTTTGCCACAACCTTCCACGTTGTAGATTTGGTTACTCTTCCTCAGAGATGACAACAACGCTTCATATCATCAGCAGCCATTGCCGAACGTATTAATTACAACTCCTACGGTATAAGCGAAAGAGCAAACACACATGGTCTTTTTTGCAAATAGCAAACCACAGAAGCTAAAAGATCTCTGCGTTCAACAACAAAACTAGCGTTTTTCAAGTCCCTTGGCCGTCAAAGTGAAGGAAAACTGACACAGCGAGAGACGACAATGTCCGTAGACTTTCATATTTAATATTATTGAGATGAGGTTAGCACAATAAAACTGTCGCTCGTCAATAAAAAACTCGTACCATGGTGGAAACGCTAACAGTGTTAATTACATGTCGGCTGGGTACGTACACCGCCGACCAATAACACGAGGCGAACCTAGTCACATTTGTCAACAGCAACCTATTTTCAAAGTAGTTTATTCTTCCCCGAAAAACTGAGTTGCGGTCGCTGGCCAAAGAAGGGATGTGGAAGCGGCTATTTTTCAACTGCTTCCACCAATAAAAAAAAACGACCGTTGACAATTTTTTTTTAACTTTTGTGGGTCTGTACCCTGCCTTCTCCTACACTTTATCATTTTGAGGAGACAAAAACCTTCATTTATTGCTATTATTACTTTACCTACTTCGGTTAAACTTATTGTTCCGCACTACTCAGTGTTTCTTTTTCTTAGATATTAGAACTCGTGTTAAATGTGGAACAGTGCTTTTCAACCTTTTTGTCATCGCGAAACCCCTAATGTACTTTGTCACGGAACCCCCACTAACAAAAATTTAGAAATCACGAATTGCTTGCAAGAAGATCAAATATTTCGTTACTATAATTCAAAAAACAATTAAACATTTCAGCAAATGAACAGTTATTTACAAGTTCCTTCACTACTTATAGCCACTTTTACAACTTCTTAGATCTAAACCGCATGACTACATATTTCAGCTCTCTACAATAACCTGTCGTCACAACAACAAATGACACCGCATAGCGCTGATTTTCCCTCTCTATCCTCAACTAACTCTGACTTTGAGTTAACTTTAACTCTAATCATCAATTCGGAGCTTCTGTCCGCCCCCAAAACACGTATAGACTGCGATTGATTTGGATAGTGAAGTGCGAAATTTCTGTCGTATATACAGTATACAGGGTGTCCACAAAGTCTTTAGACAATTTTATGAATTCATTAAAAAATGTGTAAAAATGCTATCAAAATAATTCTTTTTGCATACTAATGAGTTGTTATCAAAGTTTTTTATAATATCACTTTTTTTATATTTCAGAGATGAATTAGCTAAATAAAATAATTGATTTCCAAACATGTTGAAAATGACTACTCCACAAGAAAAAGCACAATGTGTTTCTCGGTTTATCAAAACGAAATCTGATATTTAAGCACAGAGAAATTTCATAGCTAAATATGCAAAACGGGCCCCAGCACGTCAGTCGATTCGTAATTGGCATAAGCAGTTTCTGGGAACGGGAACGTTGCTACTAAAAACAAGGAGTGGATGGTCAAAAACTTCTGAAAAAGGCATCTTGTGTATTCGTCAGTCATTTAGTCGTAGCCCCAACAAAGTCCATCCGCACTGCTTTCGTTCGGGCTATGTGAAAGATGTTGTGTACCGCACCAAAGTAAAAGACATAAGTGACCTTAAGGAAAGAATAACTGCCGCTGTGGAGACAACTGATGAAGAAATGAGAAGGATGTGGACTGAAATTTAATATCGTTTTGATGTCCTCGGTGTTACAAATGGGGCTCATATAAAAATTTATTAATGCTTTGAATAAAAACTTGACTATTTACTTGATATTAATTAATCATTTCAGAGATAGAGTTCATTAATGTTTTGAATAAAAACTTGACCATTTAATTGATATTATTTAAACATTTTAGACATTTCCAACGTCAGTTGTAATATCAATAAATTTTTTTAAATTGTCTAAAGACTTTGTGGACACCCTGTATAAAGCGAGCAAAATTAAACTGCACCAGTCAACAGCCACCTCAACGTGGTGGTGCGGTCCGTGATCCCGTTTGGGTTGGATTGAAATGGCTGTTGGCCTTCCTAAGGGTCCCAGTTTCCTCGGGCACACCCCTCACACAAACCATTTTTTCGCCGAGAAGCGCCCTGAACGAAGGCAGAAAAACAGCACGCAGCTTCTCTAAAATCGGCCTGTCTTCTCTCTTCTCTTGCCTTTCTCTTGCCCGTCTTCTCATTCTTCTCGTTCTCCTGATCGGCGGCAACGTTCATCCTAACCCTTGCTCTGTCTTTCCCTGTTCAGTGTGAGCTGGAAATGTGACCTGGCGGGGTAGGTCAGTGCAATGCTACACCTGCTCCAAATGGGTTCATTTAAAGTGCTCACTACTATTCTTTTCTAGATTCAAAACTCTTGGCATCTCTCACTCATAGAGCTTCCCTCCCTGCTGCGTCCCTGCTTCTTCTGGAGATCCCACACCTACCAGCACTGTGACTTCCTTCTCGGACTTCTCCAGCTGGTATACCTTTACTGCTCAATTTGGCCCATCTGGCCCCATTCTGTTAACGCAGCACTCGCACACTACCCTCGCCTTCAAACCTCTTATCCCTTTTCTGCCCACTTTGTATCTTTTCCCTCTGCACCCTCACGTCCGCCTCATACTCCTGGCTGTTTCTCTTTACCTCCTGCTTCTTCTTCTCCTCCCTGACTCCCTCAGGGTTCTTCAATGGAATGCTGAGTGTCTCCAAGCCAGGAGCACTGAACTGCTACACTTTATTTCGTCTCATCCCGTTAATCTTGTTTGTATCTAGGAATCTAACCTTAATTCATCTTCCTCTTTCCGGATCCCTGAATTTTCTGCTCTGCAATTTGATCGCACCCACTCCCGGTCTGGCATTCTCTCCTGAAGCAGCACACGCTAGCGGCGGCATCATCATTTTTGTCAGGCAGGGCTTATCCTTCTCTGAGCTTTCTATCTCCTCTCTTTCTTCGCTTGATCCCTACTCTGACTATGTAGAGGTCAACGTCTATCTAAACGATTCCTCCTCGCTCTCATTCCGTAATGTTTATGCTCCCCCTATTCGCTCTTCTCCGACGAATAGCAGAACCGACTCCTTTTCTCCCTCCATTCTTTCCTCCTCCACAAATCTCTTTATTCTGGAGGACTTCAATTGCCATCATCCTCTCTGGGACTCAAAAAGTATTTCCGACCCCAGTGGGGAGAAAGCATTCGATTGGGTCATCTTCTCTGACCTCCTCCCTCAAAGACTCTGACATACCTACTCTTTTTCATCGTTCCTCTGGCAGTCGCTCCTCTCCTGACATCTCCTTTGCTCTTTTCTCATTCGTTTTATCTCGCTCCTGGGAGGTGTTTCAGAACCTGGGCTGTAATCACCTACCAATTCTTCTAGCCGTCCTTCTTTCTCCGGTCTTCCACCCCAACGAACGTCTCCCTCCCTTGAATTTTCAAAAATCTCGTTGGGATGACTTTGCTGTTTACTTTGTCTCTCACTGTCCTTCCGCAGAGGAATATTCGTCTCTTTCCTCTGCTGCTGTTCTCTTTACTTCTCCAACACTGAATGCCCTCCTAATGATCTGGTGTTCTGGACAGACGGCTCTGATCCTTTCCTTTTTGGCAACGGCGGCTCTCACTGTGGTACTGAGGCCACTCTTTTTTTTCAGCAGGCCCAGTATGTTCAAGTTTTTCCGCTCAAGCCTGCGCCATTGTTCACGCTCTTTGCTGGTCTCGGCAGCACCAACAAGTCTGCCACTTCTCTTCTCCTCCTATCTGACTCTCGCTCTGTCCTTGCACCCTGTTCTCTCCTCCATCTTTCCTTTTACTTTAATCTATGGCAGGAACTGTTTTCTCTCTATTCCTGTTCTATCAGGCTACAATAGGTCCCCGGACACTCATTTCTCCCGGGAAACGACTCGGTTGATGAGCTGGCAAGATGGGGAGCGCTACTTGCACCCTCAGCAATCCCTTGTGGTCTCTTTTCTCTTATCTCTGATATCCACTCTTGTCTTTTCTCGAACTGGAGGCATATTGTCTCATCTAAATTCTTCCACACACACAAGTTCCCTCGATTTCCATCGAGGGACTTGTGCTCTCTCGTCATGCTCGCTGTGTTCTCTCTCGCGTTTCAACGGACATAGTCTTCTGTTAAGTTCCTATCTCTCTAGAATTGGCAGAATCGAGAATCCTTTTTGCAGCGCTTGCAAACACCCGTTTTACGACACTATTCATCTCATTCTGCACTGTCCAGCTACGGACTCTTTGCGTCTCTTTCTTTATGCGCTTGTCTCCTTTTTTAGCTCCACTCTGAAACGAATAAGACAATGCTACTTTGCTATCCAAACAATCAAATTTCTATATGTGGTGTAATACACCAAGAACAGTTTTAATACTACTAGCCAGCTGTGGGGGCCCTCCATCAGTAATAACGGGGCTTAGCATTTCGGTTCAACCGGCTCCGCCGGCTTAACCCATCGGGCTCTTATGTAAGCACTAGCAAAAAGTTAAATTAATTTTATGCACTTTCACAATTCCTGCACACGAAATTGTGATTATCATTTCTCTTAATCATGACTGGTAGTGCTCACAAAAAATCTTGCCACAAATTATCATAAATACTTGTGAGTGGGAAGGGATTAAAACACCATCAAAACCGATGGTAGCGGCGAAATGGTGGTTGCTTTCACCATTACAGAAATAGATTATTTAGTGATAAGCCTATTTTTCGATGTGGTGCTGCTCCTTTCCTATTTATATTGGCCGGCTATTTATTTCTATATTTGTATTTGTGATATTAATTTCTTTTGGCTGCGCTATTTGTCTTGTTTCCGGCATAGCGACAAAAGCGGCTATGGCTTCCCCAAAATCATTCACCATATTTTAGTAGGCTCACATCAGGCCGAGTTATTTTCAAACAAATGTTCTCTGTAGATTAAGTTTTACAAATTGTTATGGTTGTGGTTTGATGTTAATTTTTTCTTAAACTTGGGATTTTGTTACAATGCTGTAGAGCAGTGGTTCCTAAGCTTTATAAGTCACGACCCACTTTTCAAAACATAAATTTTCGGGTCCCACATAATTCTGCATGTACTTTGAAGTACTTGGAAAAAAGTACAGTGAAAGCAAATATCTATTCAAAATGTTGATTTCTTTTAAAGTATTTGAGACAAAGCATGCAGTAATTAAAATTTTGAATGACTTTCGCGACCCACTGAAATTACGCCCACGACCCACGAATGGGTCGCGATCCATAGTTTGGAAACAGCTGCTGTAGAGTATAAACACAAATACCGTAACAGGCAGCAATAAGCAAAAAAATATCCTTGCTTTATGGTACATACGACGGCATTCCCCGCAGAGTTCCCACCAGTAACGTCGGGATTGAGAGTGTTGGTTCAGCCGGCCAAGCCGGCTTCACCAATCAGGCTCTTGTGTAGAGTTACCAAAAGTTTATGTGTTTTCCGCACATAAGATATCTACGACTTGTTGTGCTCCTTTTAATTGTACATATTATGCACTATCGGAATTGCCTTAAAATAACCTTTAGTTTGTTGAATAAAGTTTGAAAATCCGTTGAGAAATAAGTTCATAAATCAGTTTTTAGTAAACTGATTTTGCAAAAAGGGTGCAAGGGAGGATGCCATTGACAGAGCAAAGTGGCGTAATGGTGTTTGCGAACTGCCGAGAAGCACGAGGTGAATCCGGCCACCTGCGTAAACGCGGACAAAACCAGATTTAAAAACTGGATCTTTCTTTCTCTCTCTCTCTCTCTCTCTCTCTCTCTAATGACTGAACTTGAAGATTCAGAGGATCTCATGGGACTGCACAAAGTTTGCGAAGATATTGAATCCCATAATCAATTAGCATTATCCTCCGTTGAAAGAAGCATAAAAATAGCCAGATTTTGTTTCATAAGGCGGTAATATATCAGAGATTTTCTTTCAAAATTAGGTGTAGTCTGGTTTACGGAGGGGTCCTGATTCACTACAGGTTTCTGGCAATTTCATTAACAGCCTTGCGCCACTTCGTTTTGTCGATGGAAACTTCCGTTTTTCATACAACCCTTTGTTTCTTCTTTCACCTGCCTTCTTCAAGTCAACTTTAATCGCTCTTACCTTCCAACGATTGCAAATCTAATGCTCTTTTTATCAAGTCATTATTATCCCAACGTTGCACTTGCTCGCACCATTGCAGCCCATTCGATTTGAAAGATCTAACCGCAGTTTCTTTCACACCCAATGCATCCAGCAATATTCTTGATTCGTCGAATTAGTTAGTTAAATAATCAAGTTAGTACCACACAGCTTTTGTGGTCCCTCTAAAGAGAAACCAACAACACTTTTTGCATGCTGCAAGTAAATCATTTTCAAATGGCGTCGACAGTAACTATAGCAACTACAAAGGTAAACAATAGCCTTGAAACGGCTAAACGTGACGCGACCTTAAATGCTGGTTTGAATTTCAACTTGATTTTCTCTCATTATTATTAAGCAAGCTAGCGGTACCGGTAGTTTCTTTTAAACGGTAATTGATTTTACGGCTCATTTGTTAACGGCGTAATAATAGATAGGCTTACCATATTTTGGTGTTTGAAAAACGGGAAGCACCAAAACAAAAGGCCTGATCAGAGGGTTTTGCTATAGCTGACCAGTTCAAGTGCGGACACACTTAGCGGTAGCTTATCAGGTGTTGACCTTTTCCTTTTTTTTCGAGGACACCTCCAATTCCGGCGGAATTTATTGATATCCAATAATAGAGATAAATTTTACTCGTAATGGAGGTGTCCTCCAAAAAAGAAAGTTAACACCGGTACTACTGCCACTATTGTCACTCCCGATCCAAATAATTATCGGGCTAGACTTCGTTTTCAAAATTGTTTTGCTTACCGGGACGGACGTTTAAATTGGGACGCATGATGGGTCTGGCCATGCTGGCTGACTGAGTGCAAAAGAACTGGACTTTAGATTAACTGACCGGGATAAAGCCTTGAAATCCGGGACTGTCCCGGCTAAAACGGGAGGTATGGCAAGCCTACAAATAGATAGTGTTTTACATGAACACATTTTAAGCCAATTTTCTGAAAAGAATGAGGGGTAAAATTAGGCCATCTATATCAGAGCCCACCAACACGGTCAGTTATATTGTAGTAGGCAGCGACTTGTCATTAAATGTACGACTGAAAAAGATCAGTTGATTGACAATTTCTTTAAGGACAAGTGCAACTTTGATTTCTTTATTAGCGAAATTAGATACTTTACAATAAACATTATGATGACTAATGCAACAAAAGCTAAAGAAAAAATATACATTTAACAAAGCATCAAGCATAATAAACATATACAGTAGAACGCCGATTATCCAAACGCCTATTATCCGAACGCGACTTTAACAAAAGTCATTAGAGCCTGACATCAATGAGGGAGAAGCATTAGAACGTCAATTGTATGTAGAGAAAATAAATGCGTCCAAAAAGCAAAAAGCAATTGACTCGTGCAGTATTTATTTCAGTTTGCAACCAGTTACTATACTACCAGTGCCAATAATATACAATAAATCACAATGTCTGTGAACTGTATATGATGTATTTTCGTGATATTCCATGTTGCTCGATTATCCGAACAAATCACTTTTCCGAACCACCCCTGGTTTTAATTAGTTCGGATAATCGGCGTTCTACTGTAGTACAAAACATATTTCCTCAAAGCAACCATTCCAGCTGGAGAAAGAACTTTAAAAACATGTCAAGAACCTTCGACTAAACCTTGAACTACACTTCAGATTGCGGAGAGCCAAACGAATCGACATCTATACAAAATAATTAATAACATTATTATGTGATTCTGATGATGCAAAAGATCAAAACGCTTTTTCGCAGTAATCGATGGCACTTTTCACCATATTGACGTCTGGGCTAGAAAATAAACTGTAAACCACTACACTCTTGGGCTGGCAAGCAAGGGGGTTAAAGGGGCTCTTAGCCAAACCCAAAATAACTTTCCAACAAAATACTCAAGAGGCTAGAGCTCTAGACATCCAAAAATGTCTCTACATTGCTGTAGCCTATTTTTTGAGAAACTAAAGCCGTTTCTGGGCTAAGCAGGACAAGAAGGAACGTATTGAATGCCAATATGGCCTGTGAGCAGTCAAAAACAAGTGCATACAGCTATCTTAAATCAATTGTGCGAAAGATTAGAGCTTTGGTACAACAAGTGAGAGCCATTTCACTTTATGTCAAAGAAATGCGTTCACTGACACAAAATTTGTGTTCAGATCCTCATAAGAGGTAAATAGTACTATAATAGTACTGTACTAAATAGTGCTGTAACCTATCAAAAAAATGCAGTAAAAAGCGTTTTCCTAGGCCACAAGCTAGAAAGTATAGCACTGTACCTGATGAGCAATCCTGCAACGCATAAAACAAATCATCTTCTACAGAACTAGCAGAATGAAGAAAAGAAGAGATACTGAGTGTGCTTTCCATCTTTAACGAACTTTCTTCCTATATTAGTTGAAGATCAAGTTAACAGGGACAATGCAATTTAAAAAAATCAATACAAGTTAACAGCAACTTGGGATGCAGGAATTTTACTTATTAAACCATCTCAAGTCAGACTGAACTGTCCAATAAAAACACGTTGAAAACGCTAGTCCAAGGGTCTCTAAACAGGGGCCCTCGGACACATCTACACCTTTACGTAATTTGTGAAAGGTCAATGAAATCTAACATGCTATTACTAAATGCTAGATTTTGGGTAGAAAGTCTGTGAAACCCATTTCATATCGCGAAAAAAGCAGAAAAAACAATCCAAGCGAGAGCACGGTTTCGTTTGCAATCTGCCGTGGTTTATTAGGAAGCCAATGGTAGTGACTTCATAGCCATTGCTCCGTAGCTTATAAAACTAAGAAACACAGAATTAGTCTATCAGCACTCTAAATACTGTAGGTTGTAATTTTAGCCCAACTCTGGCTTGCAGTTAAGTCTGGGTCATGAGGGCCGAAACAGAGCCTTTACTCGACACACCAACAGTCGAATTCTTTACTAGCTAAATTCAATAAATGACTTCTCCAAACTGTAACGAAAGTTTACCTGCAGTAGCATAAAAGTGTATTTTAGAAATTGGACGTGCATAGTAACAGTCACACCGATTATTGTGCATTCCGTTGGTAAATTACCTCAGCAAAATGCACTACACTGATTTATTTTGAATCCACAGCAAACATTTCATTTGTAACATTATTCCACCCATTACGTAACGAAACAGGAGCCATGGGCAGGTAAAGTAAGCTGTCTCGTACAATGGCTTCTATAATTTTCCGAAAATGCAAAAGTTCAACCTTACCAGACAAGCACAATATGATTACTTTGTGTTGGCGCAGTATATTGGCAAGTTGGTCTTTCGCTTCAAGTTCACGGAAGCTTAGTTCAGGATCGATTTTAATCTCAGTTGAAAATTTCTCTGTAAGCTTTCGCTTTGCAGGAACCTGAAAACAAGGAATGAAAATCAAAAACACGTCGAGTTGCACATGGTAAACCGCACGGAGACATATTTTCGGTCATACAGAAAACAACTAGTTCTGCAGGCTCACTGCGCGCAGCAAATATAGCTGCGAAATGTCATTTGGAAAACACAAACTAACAGAAGCAATGATCTCACAATTGCAATCCGGTGTTTCATCGAAACAACCGACGTTGCAGACCGGAATTGGAATGCTAGCAAAAAGTACGAGTTGGCAGTAGCAGCATTTAAAGCAGAAGTAGACCCAAAAATCAAAACAAATGATTTAATAGTTTAAAAACTGCATACATTTAACGTCACTACAATCAACATGTTGCTCAGTAGGATAAAGTTTTGTCTCGAACAGTAGCTCTAATGTCGTCTGATAACTGCACTGCTGGGTCCTTGGGAAAGGCACTTAAGGCATTTCTCCTGCATGACTGCAGTGTTTGAAGCAGAAACGGGCGATGATGGACTTACTGAAGAGGAAGAAGTACTACTAAATGGAACTGCTAACTTTAAGGTGGTTTTTCAATACGACAGGTTGTTTTTGTACTTAATCTATAACGTCCAGCAATCGCAAAAAAACGCTAATTGCTGGCGTAGTGGTTAGAGCGTCCACTTTGCAATCGGTAGACCTGGGGATTCATTTACCAGCCCGAGTCATACCAAACAACTTTAAAAAATGATATTCACAGCTTTCCTGCTTGGTGCTCAGCACAAAAGGGAAAGTGTGGAGAACAAGCCGGTATGCTTGCTTGTTGTGTCCATGGCCAAGACACTTAACGGGATGCTTCCATCTTTGTGTGGCAGACAGGTAGCGGGGCCCAGATATCTGCTCCTCGTGGTGGCCCAGTCTAACTAAAGACCAGCAAAAAAGGCTAATGAGAAGCTCATAATCTGAGATGCTTCTTCAAAAATAGAAGAGTTTGCCCATACAAAGAAGATAACGAATGACGCCAGAAAACACAATGCATAACAACATAAACATACTTCTGTATGATATTTTTCTTTTTTTCTTTGTTTCTTTTTTTTGGGAGTTAAAATGCGGCCCACTTTTTTTGTTTTACACGGAATCCCTTCCTGAAACTGCTTCCTTCGGAGCTTTCTTAACTCTTTCACAACAGAAGCATGGTTGGTGGCATCGTAAACCCGTCGTTGCTCCACTTTAACGTTCTTATCGGAGACCCTGGCTTTTTTCGCTACTTGCTGTATAATTGCTAAAAAAATACCCAGAAAACAATAAAATATAACATTACTCTTCTAACATAGTACTAAAACAGATATTTACTATTGCACGTATATACAGCACTAGGGCAGTCTCAAACAAAAGCTTAGTCTGTCTTGTCTCAATCACAGGTTTCTATTAGTCGCGACTTGCGACAGTCTAAATTTTTCCCATTACAATTTGTTTATTGAGGTTGCTTCTGCAAATAAACAACGTTAAATGCCAAGACTGAGCGTCGGTGATTTACACACCAGTCATTTTTTTTTTATAAAAGTCTAACTGCAAGCAGCATTGAGACTTCCAAAAATGGATAAACCAGACACCCACGTATTGTGTAAAATCTTTTGTCAAAAGCATTTTTCCATAATCCTAAAAACAAACTTGCCTCATGCAGTGAAATCGCGTTCTCAAAGTGCTTAGACATACCACAGCAAAAATCTGCCATCACGTCAACTGCCGCCCGCTAATTTGTTTTGAGTGCTCAACCCAGTTGAGCTAACAAACAGTGGGCAACCACCGTGGCTTTTTCAAAATAAATGCTACCTTCAACCGTATAGCGGATCGTTTAAGAAACAACTACAAAACTGAATCCAAGGTGGGTAGACACTTGATCTGGTAGACATCTGTGTTAGCTTTCCGTATCCAGTTATACCAATGACCTATGATAAATGGTAGCCGTCATTGAGCAGTAGCAGACCATCAAGCTTGCTTTTAAAGTCTTAAAAAGTAATGAAGAACAACATACGCAAGCAGAAATTAGGCACGTATGGAAAATCACCTTAAATCAAGCTGAGTATAATATTGAGTGTTTTAAAGCTTAATACGGCTAGTTTACTCACTTGCTTTTTGACACACTTACTTATTGAAATATCCGAGAATAAACTGAGATGAGATTGGGGAAAAGCTTTTTATTAAAAAATGTCCAACTTACTTTCGATGCAAACTTACTTATCGTAGAAAATGGTTCAATGAGGTCACAGGCATAGCGAGTGCTTGCACTGAACACGCATTTAATATTACGTCCTAAAATCTAAGTTTAGGGAGTTAGTCAAGACTCGACATATTAAAAATAATACTGTCACACATATCTATAAAAAGAGATCTAAAGCAATCTTTTTTTGTTGAATCATTTTGAAAATTACAACTGCCCTGTAAACTAGCTTAATATTATGCACATCTTACTTTGCTTGATGGAAGTAGAACTGCAGCAAAGTTTTTCTTTCCTTTTGGTTGGACTAATTTCTTGGGACTGTTTGGACAGGTGTGACGCGTGCTAAAAACACTCATGCTATAAGCAGAAATCAAAGCTTCTTCTAATTAAATTAAACCTGTCAAGTCAATCCCACCTGCTTGTGTTGCAGTCAGTTTTGATAAATCGGCTCTGGCTTTCGGCAAATCTTCAGTGCCCTAAGATAACTAACCGTTCAACCTGCTGCCTTGCAGGTCTGCCTCTTCAGGCGTATAACCGTGGTTGGCATCAGCAAGTGCAAGCGACTGTGAAATCTATTTGCCAAGCTATTGATTTAAGCAAATTATGCAATCTCTGATAAAAGTTCATCATGGTTAGCCCCTAGGACGATGAGGGCTAATAAAGCCACCAGAATGAAGGCAAGCCCGAGGGATAGTAGATGCAGCATAAAGAAGACTTCTACGAAAAACAAAGGGGAGACTAGCGGAACTGACACCGTTGATTATAACCTCCAGGTAAATATTAAGACTCGCAACAATAAATGTGGGGGCGTTGATTGAAAGAACAGCAGAAGTGGTGGATGTGCCAGCGCGACATTGAAATAGCAGTGCGATGATGAAATACCAGCACGATGGCGCAGTGGTTAGAGCGTCCGCTTCGCAGTTGGTAGACCTGGGTTCATTTACCAAGCCGGGCCATACCAAAGGACTTTAAAAAATGATATTCACAGCTTTCCTGCTTGGCGCTTAGCATAAAAGGGAACAAGCCGGTATGCTTGCTCGTTGTGCCCATGGCCAAGACACCTAACGGGATGCCTCCATCATTATGTGGCAGACAGGTCGCGGGGCCAAGCAGTCTACCTGTCGTGGTGGGCCCTGTCTCCGTGAAATCTAGCAAAAAGGGTTAATGAGAAGCACATAATTTGAGATGCTTCTCCAAAAATGAAAGACCTTGCTCATACGAAGAAGAAGTGGTGGGAACACTTGCTCGAAGAAAGGTTGAGATTGCAGCTCTCCAAAAAGTAAAATACAGAAAAGAAGCAACAAGGCTTGCACAAGACGGCATATTTGAAAGAAAATTGTTTTGGATAGAAGAAACTGGTCGCGGCAGCGTTGGTAAAATAGAAAAAAATTGACGAAACAAGTGATAAAAGCGAAAAAAGTATTTTCCAGGATTATTACGTAGGAACTGGTTGTAAATGAGAACATAGTCTCTGGGATATCAGTGTACGTCCAACAATGTCGCAGAAGTGACGAGAAGAGTTCTTCTTATGATGAGTTGAACGCTGAGTAAGGGTCAAAGATGAAAAATGCATGATCATGGAAGACTTTAATGGACAGGTAAGAAGTTCTACTGATGGTTATGTTGGAGTTCAAGGTGGTAACGTATGGGTAGAAAGGAATCGAGATTGTGTAAGGCTTCTTGAATTTGCTGACGATTCTGATATTATCGGAAATACGTTTTTTAAGAAAGACGGTAGAAATTGATCTCCTACAAATCCTGTGAATATTGAACTGTGGTAGGCTATGTGCTTGTCCAAGGGAATACACCGAAGAAAATAAGAAATGTAAAATAATACCAGGCGAAGAATGTTTTGCGCAACATAGACTTCTAGCTATGGATGTTAAATCGGCAAAACCGGGTTATTCAAAAAGTACGGCTAAAAGACAAATCAAATTGTGGAAGCTGAAGGATAAAAAGGTGAGGAAAAGGATGAAAGGAGAGGCGCAACATAGACTTCTAGCTATGGATGTTAAATCGGCAAAACCGGGTTATTCAAAAAGTACGGCTAAAAGACAAATCAAATTGTGGAAGCTGAAGGATAAAAAGGTGAGGAAAAGGATGAAAGGAGAGGTGGAAGTGAAAGTTTGCATCAAGTGAAAAAATGAGTTGAAACTTCCTGTACATGGAAAACAGATGAATAGAGCTGGTAACAGAACACACAAGGAAAAGGAACTGGAAGGAGTAGATCGCACAACATGATGTGTTTGGCGAAAAGGCTGCAAAATCCAATGGACCCTTGCTAGCAAGGTCAAACACCAAGCCTCTATAAATAAAGAAACATATGAAACATGATGATGTGATGTTTCCGGTTGCCAAACACAGTAAACTATTTCCAAAAACACATAAAGTCAGTTCATTGCATGTTTGGCTTAAGTGAGTTGGAAACACAACTAGGCTTTGATAATTTTTCTCTCCCATTGCTTACAATATATGTGAAGTTCTGGACTGCGTCCAGGCTAAAAACATAAAGCAACAACTAAGTACTCACGGTACCATCGTCATCCAAATCAATCACTAACTCATTTTCATCAGAAGAATAGCAGGTGCCGAAGTTTGACGAATCTGTTTGACCAGCTTGCAATAATGAATTTGTAGAACATTCTTTTATGTCACGTTCAATTCTAATTGGCTCAAAACAAATATCATTTTTCACCAACATTTCATCACAGGACCAGGAACAGATCACTGGAGCACTAAAACTCCGAGTCAAGAGCGATTTGTCCAAATTTTGCATCCTGATGTTTAAGCTATTTTCATTACAAGCATTTGTGCTTAATATTAAAAGATTTGACTCAGACAAACTTTTTTGTTTCAAAAAGCAGTCGACAGATTTTGGGATTCTTTTGATCAAAGTTTGCTGATTTGCCGAGCTCCTGGAACTAAATGGCAAAGTAAGGTCATCAACCTCAACGTGGTGGGACAGCGATATTGGTGGTGTCATTTCATTAGGCACATCATATCTCTGACACCACGTAAGAAAAATTTCAAAGACATGACGTTTGTCCATATCAATCAAATACGACACCAAATCCACAACAGAGTCGGATATTCCTGACTTGTGAATTTCAAACATTCGCCAAAGTATCTGTGAAAATAAAAGTAAATATTTGAAGATACTGTTTCCAGAGTGTACACAAACAATGATCAATGCCACACTTCACCATAATTCTCTATACCTTATTTTTCAAACATTTGATAACATAAGCCAGTAGTTTTGGTTTTCCGTCTTACAGTAATTGTACAGTTTTAACGCAGAGTAAGCTATACTGTTATCCTGGCTACCAGGTATTTTTAATAAATTCATTTTATTTAGCTCTTCTGGTTGTGATAACGTTTATTCAAGTTAATATAAGTTTTTACCAAACATGCAAAAAACTTAAATATTCGTCAACGTTTCGAACACCCATACCTATTCTTTATCAGGACTAATAATAAACGAAAGCAAGAGCGAGGCAATGTAACTAGTGTGCTACGTAATGAAAAGAAAAAGGTAAAACAAAAAGTTTAAAAGTGAATAATAACTAATTGTGGATTATGCTGCCGAATTTTCATAAATTTCGGAATAAAAACAATTTTTTTTATTATTGATTGCATTTTCAGAATTATGAATAAGACTGACTCAAGAAATCGGCGTTTGGCATAATCTGTTTTAAAGGTTAAAATTTTGCTATGATCCCAGTCTCCTCGGTGATCTTTGGTAATGACATGTTCAACCAACGCCGTTTTTATATTAAAGTTATTGTCATCGACTTTTGCTAGACTTGCTGGCATCTAAGAGTTGAATTGCCGTTCAATACAGCAATGGTAGTTCACTCAATCTTCACGAACCCTACATTGCTGTATTCTTGGCGAGACACTTAATTGTATTTTTTCAACGCGTTTGCACTGTGCCAGCAATATGGGGAGTTTTGCAGCAAGTCTGAGCACAAGTTGCTCGATGTACAGGGTGTCCATAAAGTCCGTGTGCACTTCAAAAGATTTATAACTTTATTTGTATTTGCGATAGAAATAATGTGTAAAAAGTGTTATAACGTTTCATCTACCTAGTTTTAAGTGCAGTTATAGAATGATTCTTTATCACAAAATTAGTAACAGTGTTTCAACTGATACAGCGTTTCAACAAAATGGAGCTCCTTGCCACTTTGCTCTGCATATTAGACAGTTAATAAATCTAGAATTTCCTAACTGATGGATTAAAAGGGGCGGACCATTTTCTTGGCCTCCGCGTTTGCCAGATTTCACTCCATTAGATTTTTTTATGAGAACATGTGAAAACAATTGTGTGTGCAACCAAACCTAGTTCATTTGAAGATTTGAAATAAAAATAATTAATGTGATTTTAGGCATTACTATAAATCAATTGACAAATCATTTGCGTGATCTGTAAAATCAGATTACCCTTTGTATTCCAAATGATGGAGGACGGTTGAAAACTAAAATGAAATTTCATTAAGACCTTAAAAAATCTAGATTTTCTTCTTTCTAATTCTTTCTACTAATTATTTTTATCGCAGATACAAATAAAGTTATAAATTTTTTAAAGTGCACACGGACTTATGGACACCCTGTATAATCGACAAAAGATTTTTCTGTGAACTGAAAATAAAAATCCATAATCACAATATCTTCAAAACTCTTCAAGCTTACCATTTCTTCCTTATCAACTTCATCAGCGTCAAACACGTTTGCCAAAGCTCTTGAAACTCGAAACCAAGACCGAATCACATTTTCAGTCAATCCAGTTTTAGTTATCAAATTTGAAACGTCGTCTTCTTTCAAATATTGAGAGTTGTTAAAAGCAGAAAACAATATCTAAAATATAGTTATATCTTCATGAATGTTTCGCTGCACCTAGAAATCAATTACAAAGCGCAGCGTAAACTCAACCATTACAATTTTGTATAAAACTGCTTTGTACGATGGCAAAGGAGGAAACACCATTATTTGATAGAAAATAAACAGCGATTCATTCTATAGTTGAACGAAATAAGTTCAAATTTTGAAGCACACCAAAACAAAGCTAATGGAAGAATTTTAATAAGCATTCTGTAAACAAAAAATACGAAATTTAAACTTCTAGTACTCGATGATAACTTAACCGAGAATGCAGTCTGCTATCTTACGATAAATCAAAATTTGAAAAGTAAATATTCCTTCAATTAGTTTCACAAATACTTGTCATTTAATCTACTACATTGAGCTAAAGTTTCACTTGTTTTGGGGTAAAATATCCACATTCCAATCTCTTCCATCTAAACCAAATTTTAATTGCCATTTGCGAAAGGCCAGTATGTTGCTGCAAGTTTTTTAATGCACTTTGAGTAAGATAAACATTGTCAGAAAAAGCATCATTTAACATTTTCATAAAATCAACATTATCATGCAACAATGCACAATAATTGGAACCTAAAAATTGAGATGAAATTTTAAACATATGCTTTTATAAACTGCTACAGCAAAACAGTTTAACCTATTCTACATAATTAAATGTCACCAACATTTCTCCACCAGCTACTTCTGTGCAATTTGACTACACATGGTAAAACGATAAACCAAGCAGGAAAAGGTTGAGTGCTATAACTTAGGTACTAGCTAGATGATGTAATTGAATCGTCATACCAAGGTTGAACAAAATGCAGTGGAAGTCCGTCAAAGCATTAATTTATAATATTTACTGAAACCCAGAATACTGTGGAAAGTGGGCACTACTGAAATGTAGACATTCCACAAAATTGCAGATCATCTTTAGAGTTGTAATTAAGGATAAGGTTAGTGTAAGGATTAATTGTGATTAAATTAGGGTTAGCGTTTGTCTGAAGAATTTCTGCATTACAGTAGTATCCTTAATTTAAAAGCTAGGTTGCTACAGATATTGCAGCAACGTTAAGCTAATGCTATTGTGTGAAAAAGATTAGTAAGTAATTTCAAATCTACAACTCTTTACCTTTTAATAATTTGTAAGCTGGTTTTAACCAAGTTTTTTTGAAGCTTTTCAACTCAGTTTTTTCAAGATTACAGGAACCTGGCGGCCACATATGTTCCAGATTTTTGACAATAAACTTCAATCTTGAGCACAAAAAGCCAATGTTCTTTGTGGATTTTGATTGCTTTGAAACATTGCTTGAAGGAGTTTTAACACTGTTTTTAATTTTTGCTTGCACAACTTTGTCACTAGTATTTTCTGATTGAACACGTGTTCCATGTTGTTTACAAGATTGAGACGTAGAATTCCAGTTATCTTCTTGAATAGTAGAGTTTTGTAATGGTAGCTCCACACTTGATTCAATTTCTAAGCTCATGTTGTTATTTTTATGCTAGCTTAATTTTTATGTGTATCTCAATATGCTAGCAGGCTAGCATATATATATATATACATACACAAGCCAAAGAGTTGGCTAGATCATCTAGCAATTCAAGTTTAGTTTAAAACACTTTCGCCCAGTATCAAAATTTGGTAGAAATAAAAATGATTGTGCCAGCCACATATCAGGCAAGGGCTGTGCAGTTACTACCAAACTACAAATCCAATCCTATCTTTCAACCTTTTAGAGATTGCAATTGCAAAAAAAAATGTATTGCAACATATGCTAAAAAAAAGTAAGACTTTTTGCGCCATTATAGCAATAACACGAGATAAATATTGCTTTCTTGTCACACAGTAGCCTTTATTAGCAATTTTTGCTGTCAATGACATTTTGCTCTTAAAATCTATTTCACCATTTGAACATTTGTATTTGGAATCTTAATGACAAAACGTGCCTGTTGTTCATTTGTGGTCAATTTCTATGACATACTAAACACAAAAACTTTACCTCCACTGTACACTTCTTCCTCATACATTCAGATACTGCCCTCCCCCCACCAGTGTACCATGCCTCTGTTGAAGTACTCTGCCTGCAAAGACTTAAACCTATCTCCATCACATTTGAAAGCAGCAGCACTATCCACTACACTACAGAATCACTACCTGCATTGTAACAAATGAGCTTATTTAAAGACACATTAACTGTGACAGCAAAATAAGATTTCAAGAGAAAAATGCCATCAAAAACAAAATATTCACTTCCTTAAAAAAGCTCAAGAAACATTTTTGACAAAATATGATTCTCGAGTTTTTCATCGGCATGTAGTGCAGTTAATGCTTAACTAAAAAACTAAAACGAAATGATGGCACACAAGCAGAGTTCCCTTTAAACACAAAAAAGTGTGAATTTGCAAAAATATGCCTGGCAAATTTGCAGTTAAAATTCAACTGTGCATCAAAAAAGTCTGGTAGCTTTTGATAACTTTTTTAGTTTGTTAAAATTTTTGCAATTCGGCTAGCAAAATCTTCAACCAACTGTTTAATGCATTTAACACCAACTGCTAATGCATAGAAAACAGTAAAAAAGAATCCAAATTTTGACCAAACTATTTTTAGGGCAGTGCAACGTTTCACATAAACATTGCGCAGCTGTGACACAACAGTGAATAAACAGCAAGTTAAAATATCGCATACCCTGTTGCTGCACTTCTTTTGTATTACAAATAATCTTCTAAGCATCTAACAAACAGCAAGACCAAAGGTTTTTTTTTACTTTTCCCAGCCAATTTCAATCGTAGCTAAAGGGAAGTAATAGCAAGCACCTCTCAAACTTCAGTTTGACACAAGACATCATTTTTCAAGGAAAGTTTGAAACAGGAATCGTTAAAATCTGTATGTATTCTTTTCGTTTTAACATCAATTTCAATTGTGCTTGTCGAAATAAAAAAGCACATAGCTCTCAGTTTAGCACGAAAATCACAATTTTTTGAGGGAATGGTTTTATTTTTGTAAATTACAAATACGTAACTGTCTCTCACTTGCCATTTATAAAAACTAAAGAATATGACTTCTAACCAATTTTGGTTTTAAATCCCTTGCAGAATCTTTTTTAGAATAAAATGTAGCTGTCAGCTATGAGCTGTGATAGCTCACCAGTCACAATTTAAGAAACGTGAAGAAAAAAATAAAAATTGTAGTATGAATTTCTTCAAAAATGTTTTGTGTTAAAATCTAGCCTTTTTATTTTAATTGCTTGAAAGCTAATTTGCAAATCAGAATTTGCCTATGACTTTACACAATTAAAAAAACTGTTGCTCACTATGTAGCATTCCAAAATTGCCTTTTGATTCAACACTAAGGTGTATTATCTAATCCAGTTTACCAGTGCAAAAAAAGGGGAAGTGGCTATTTTGTCATCAATGGCACTTTACCCTTGGCAGTTATTTTGCAGAGAGACATTTACGATTGGTCAATATTAATGATGTATTAAACATGTGACCTTTGGTCGTTTCTGATTGGTCAATGCTAATGATCAATTAAAAAAGTTTGCACCCCCAGTCTACCCCTACATATTCACATACTGCCCCCCCTCCTCCACTGTACACTACCTTTCTCTAAGACTGCCAGCCAAGATTCCAACCCGAAACCATTGCATTTCAAGACAGCTGCTCTATTTATGCATCACAGCATCACTGCCAGAATCATAGCAATTATTGCTAGCAAAACACACATGAATGGTGATGGCAAAATAACCTCCAAGGACAATATGCTGTTGATAGCAAAATAGCCACTTCTTAAAAAACAATCAATAAATGATGGAAACTAATGGAAAGTTGTGCATTGTGTAAGGAAAACTCTTTCTACAATGTAATTGTGCACACATGGCTATTGCAGTGTTCTACATTTAGCTAAACGCAGTGGTGCCAGGTAAAGTAAGTGGGGGCCCCCATTTTGCCAGGGAGCGCAGCCCCATTACAGTAAAATTGTGGTTTTAAATGAAAAATAAACCTTAATATGTTTTGCAGTCAGCAGCAATCAGTAAAACCTGTAGTTTTACATGTAGTTACAAATTGTAGCATTTCAATTTTTATACAAAACTTAGAAGCCGCATTCACAAAACTTGCAAAAATGTGCATCCACGAATTTCTCTTTTTCCTTTGATCAATTTTGGAATGCTTTTCACAAAGATAAAATTTTATCTAACAAATATTTGCAACCTCTTTTCATGCATTCAATAAATGGTTAATTAAACTTAACACAGGAGAAAAACATTTAGTTAGATATGTTACTGCAACTATCATCAAAGGTGCTGTGAACAAGCTTCAGAAACGTCTCTGTTACATCACTTCTCTGCAATACGGAGCTAGATAACAACGTTTCACTGCTTTTTGTATCTGGGGCAAAACTTCCAAAAATTAACACCTTTTTTCCTGCATAGTTGACATGACTCAAGTGAAATTTGGTATCGCTTATTAATAACATTGCCTTCTGAGTCAAATTTTACAAAAAAAGCAAAAAGTACATACCACTACTGCTACATCATACAAAACTTTTAATTTTCTTTAAGTTGCGCAGCTTTGGCTATTAAATACTTTCTAATTTTAGATTGAAAGTTTACTTGCAACTGCAAAACACTGTACTTTAAATGATTACCATAGAGAAATGTAAGTAGTTTAATTATTTACCATAATCAAGCAACAACTGAGATTTGCAACAGGGGTAGAATGAAAATTTGCACTGCACCAGTGCAATTTGCGTGATCACACTGGTGTGACAAAAAATCACACTGATCACGCCAGTGTGACAAAAAATCGCACCGACCACACCAGTGTGATGTGCGCAACTGCAAGCGCACTGGTGCGATGGAAGGCGCACTATAGCAGAATTACTGTATATGGCTTCATAATTATAATTATATACTTTGTGTTATAATTTATCATAAATAAACAGAAGTTCAATACTTTTATACTTTATACTGGTTGAAGTTGGCCTAATACTGTAGAAACTGTTTATATGCATAATGTGGGATGATTCAATTGGGTCTCAGAGCACAATTTTTCAAAAAGAGAAGAAAAGGTTACATATGGATAAAGACAATACTTACAGCTGACGTAAAAGTGATTAATCATCCAATAGTAACATAACCTATGCAAAAAGTATTGGCATCCTATAGCAAAATTTACCAATGAAAACCTATGTGATGTAACTTGGTTGACAAGACCACAAACAATTTTGAGAAACGTTCTGAAGAAATGCTTAGCCCATCTTTGACTGTAGCAACATCTTGTTCCAGTAAAAGAGTGTCGGTGGTTATAAATAGGCATGGTAAACAGGTATAGGCATAGTAGACATAGTACAGGCATAGTACAAGCATAGTAGGCATAGTACAGGCATAGTACAAGCATAGTACAGGCATAGTAGGCATAGCTCAGAAATAGTAGACATAGTACAAGCACAGTAGACATAGTATAGAAATAGTAGACATATTACAGGCAAAGTAGACATAGTACAAGCATAGTAGGCATAGTACAGGCATAGAACAAGCACAGTAGGCATAGTACAGAGCTAGTAGACATACTACAGGCATAGTACAAGCATATTACAGGCATAGTACAAGCATAGTAGACATAGTAGGCTACAGGCATAGTAGATATAGTACAGGCATAGAAGAGTGGTACAGGTATAGTAGACATATACGCACCTAAAAAATTGAACAAAAGTAATTTTATCCCACAAACAAACTATATGGTCTAGAGTAACACCAATTTTGCATGCATGTAATGCATAGTAGTTAATTAAAAAATATAAAGATCGTTATGTTGATACAATCTCCAAGGATACCGTGATTATGGCGTTTGTGTGTTGAAGCAACTGTTGCCCAAGGAAACGAAAATTCTGAGTTCATCTGTCCAAAAGTTTCTATGACTGTTTAATCATTTTGTGAATACTTTATACAAAAAATTTTCATGGGAACTTTAGGTGGTGAAACAAATAATTTTTATGCATTAATAAATATTAATTAGCACCTTTGAATCATGTTTACTCATGCGTATGGCACTGGTGCTGTAATAAATGTACTTTAGTTTGGTGTGGTGCGAAAAAAATTTGCACCAACTGCACTGGTGCAACAAAAAGTCACACTGCACCAGTGTGAAAAAATCGCACAGGCATGGTGCAGTAATTTTAATTTAACCCCGTCTCTCTATTTCTCATGCTCACACTGGGCATTGGCAAAGGATTAGTTTTATTCACTACTCACACTGTTAACCTGCCATTCTATAACACTAATGAATTGCTGTTGCAAAGACCATAGAGTTTAAGACACACCATTTTTAACCTAAATTAACTTATCATACAGAAATAGCCAGGTATTTTTCTGCTGCCTTTTGATAACTGATAGGCTACCATACCTCTGTGTGAACATTTTACAGCAGACATAATTATGCAAATTATTACATCACTGAAGTGCACTGTCATAGTTTTGCTTTTTGTTTCCGATAAACTTTGAAGAGTTGGTGCTTATGCCCTAAAACTGTTGTTCAGATTTGTTTTTGCTCATCTTTAACAGCCTTTGATGTGCAGTTAACTGCCTGCAGTGAAAGACATTGCAAAGTAAACAAGATACAACTCAAAAGCAGGTGTCTTGATCTGATTAAATAAGTAAAGATTATTCATGATAGAGATGATTACATAGATCATTAAATTTTAATTGGTGGGCCATGGTCTTCACCAGGCCAGCACTTTATTTGGCCTTTACATTGAGTGAAATTGGAAAACTTTTTCAAGACATCTGGTTTTTTTATTTTATTTGGACAACAACCCTGAAATTTACTTTGATAACTTTTTTGAGGTCACTCATGAAAATGAGAAAAACATACATACAAGGCACATGTTTCTGTGCACTTAAAAATTGGACAACATGCAAAAAAAAAGGTCGAAAAGCACTGAACTAGATAAAAAGTGTCATAAGTGACCAGAATACATCTAAAGGAAAAACAAAAGATGCTGTTATATGCAAACCAACGTTATGGGTAAATTTTAAGGTATGCAACGTTGGCTTAGTGTATACACTAAATAAATAGCTGTAGGCAACCGCAAATATATTTTTTACACCTTCAAAATGTTACTAAGGCTGGCGTAATGGTTTGTTCAGCAATGTCTGCTAAAATTTGTCTGTCGGTCTTCGTACATTTGCTAGCAATTTTGCACTTGTGCCAGTGGTTATGCACTTACTGAAATCTTACAGGAAGCACTGCAAACAAGTGGAAATAAATGCAACTAAAAACATACACAAATGTGAGTGTCTGTGTGCATGGCAACTCTCATTACTACATGTCTGTGATGTCCCACAATATCTGCTTTGTACAAGGTTTGGTTAGGGTTAGGTTTTGGGTTAGGACTAGCTGATGTCACAAGCCATCATGATTAACATCATGCACATGTGGACATATAGGCTTTAATTAGTAGGACTCTGTGTGCATGTATGTGCTTTCTGCTGCTGTGCTGTGCTTGTCTTTTGCAAGCATGTGCTTTGCAAGTGCTTTCTTTAGAACATAAGTTTAATTTTTTTTCTTCTGCTTGCAAATGGAGGCATGGTTGCAGACCATCTGCTTATTTTGTAGTTTCCAGTCAACAATATCATATTTGTTTGATTTTGTTTATGTCGCTTTTTTAGGCTATATCATGGTATTACTGTATTAAATACTTGATCAATTAAGATTGCCAGGGTTTACATAAGTTTTCAAACAAATACCAGAAGAAAAAGACTATCTTGGGTTAAGACTACTTTATGCCGTTTCACCAGTTAACTATTAGTTAAAGTACACCGAGTAATGCACTGCATGCTGTACTTTATTACTTAATTACTGAAATGGGTTGATAAAATCAGTTTAGTGCAGGAGATGAGTTTAATTACTGAAAGGCAGTGGCTATTTCGCCGTCGACGGCAATTTGCCCTTGGAATCTATTTTTCCGTGATCATTCACGTGTGTTTATATAGCCAAATTTGCTATTATCGCACCAGTGACTCTGTGGTGTAGTGGATAGAGCGCTGGTCTTGAGATACCGAGGTATCAGGTTTGAATCTCAGCTGGCCAGGGCTTTAAAAGAAAGGCAGTGTACACTGAAGGGGCAGGCTCGGTATGTAAATGTACGGGGCAGTGTACACTGCAAGGGAGTGTGCAGGGTGGGGGATAGAGACCTGGGGGTGCAAAATTTTTTAAATTGGTTTTTAAAATTGACCAATCAGAGACGACCAAAAGTCACATGTTTAGTACGTCATTAAGATTGACCAATCACAAACAACTCAAGGCAAAATAGTCTCTGAGGGTAAATTGCCGTCGACAGCAAAATAGCCACTGCCTTACTGAAAACCTGCTAAAATCACACACACAAAAGACAGGGTTATTTTAACCAATATGGCATTCCAGTTACTGGTACTCTAGTTAAATTTAGGCAGTGGCTATTTCGCCGTCGACGGCAATTTGCCCTTGGAATCTATTTTGCCGTGATCATTTACGTGTGTTTATATAGCCAAATTTGCTATTATCGCACCAGTGACTCTGTGGTGTAGTGGATAGAGCGCTGGTCTTGAGATACCAAGGTATCGGGTTCGAATCTCAGCTGGCCAGGGCTTTAAAAGAAAGGCAGTGTACACTGAAGGGGCAGGCCCGGTATGTTAATGCACGGGGCAGTGTACACCGCAAGGGAGTGTGCAGGGTGGGGGATAGAGACCTGGGGGTGCAAAATTTTTTGTTTTGGTTTTTAAAATTGACCAATCAGAGACGACCAAAAGTCACATGTTTAGTACGTCATTAAGATTGACCAATCACAAACAACTCACGGCAAAATAGTCTCTGAGGGTAAATTGCCGTCGACGGCAAAATAGCCGCTGCCTTAAATTTACTATAATTTTTTCTTTCTATTTTAAGCATCTTCTTCAACACAAGCTTCGCTTCACTATTAGTTTCTATGATACTCTGCAACTTGTCATCACATAAGCCTAACTGTTGTAGTGTACTCTTTTCCGGTATTGATGTTATGTAATTGGTAGATTCATTGCAGAGTAAATTCTGCCCAACACTATATTTCTTTGCACTATGCTGCGGTTGAGTAACATGTAGACCCACACTGCCACAGTTAGCATGTTCAGTTCCCACTGTAAATTATTTAATTACATTGCACATTATTATTTGATACAAGAAAAATGAAACTGGTAACCAAAATCTAACTCCAGTCGGTACTTATGGGTTACCTGTCACCACTTTTTTTTAATTTAATAAACCTAACCCTGTACACTCCCTTCCAGTGTACACTGCCCCATACATTTACATACCGGGCCTGCCCCTTCAGTGTACACTGCCTTCCAAACTCATTTTAGGCTTAAACATTATATATACAGTTAAATAATAGCAATTTAATACCTGGTGAAAAAAAGTGGTGACAGATAACCCACAAGTACCCTCCAATCCTACTTTAAACATAAAACATAGATCAGTAATTCTGCATTTCAGTGGTATCCAACAGCACATGCCAAGCAATACAGCTGGTTCTTTACTAGATCAGGTTTTGCCTAGCTTTACCTTCTTTGCTAGACTATTTGACAGAACTGCACAATTCAAATTATGTGAAGTGTGAGGTTGGTGTCAGATTAAAAGTAAATAGAAAAAGGCAATAAATAAAAAATAGCCTATTTATGATAAGTCTTGTGGACCAGACTATTAGCTTATGGTATAGGCCTGAAGACTTCATTACGATGCTAAGGCCAGCGCAGTTACTTAGGCATCAGGCTACAAGCAAAAACCACACTGAAAAAGTTGACTACAAAAATTAAGCCTATTGTGAAAATCTAGCGTATAAAACCTACGTTAAACTAAACTCTTGACAAGTTTTTATTTGCTATCAACATTTATCAACTTGTTACTTTCATCAACAAAGTTAAGTGTTTTGTTTTTCACATGACCCATCACACGTCAAGTCATCAGCCAATCAGAAATAAGTTTTTGATCAGACTAATGATACGGTCGAACCGTTTTGAACAATGGTTCTCAACGCTTTTTTACGCTTCTCATTGACAAACCTCAAAAAAGTACTTTCAAAGTCTGAATTGAGTTTTTTTTTTGCAATCCTCTTGGCGTACCTACCTGCGCAGAAACACTGGAGTCTATAGTAAACCGTAAGATAAAATTTGATTTGAGCCCTCATTTTCTTCCCAATCCCTTCTTATAACAAATTTACTCCCTGAAATTAATCATTCCTCCCTTTGGAAGCCAAATGGCTCCCGATTGAGAACCATTGATTTGAAATATCGCTTCGGTTCGGGTTTAGCAAAATTTATTTTTGATAGATTCAGCACCAGTTCAGATTCAACGCTTCATAAAAATTGAGGTTTTGGTTCATCAGTGTCAAATTTTTGAGGTTCAGTTTGGGTTCTGCTTGAGTTCAAGAGCAAAACGATTCCAAATTGGTTTTTTGGTCGAGTTTTGTTCTGTTTTATGGCACGTTTCAACGGTTTGTTTTGGTTGTTTTTCATTTTTCGTGTGATACTCCATATTTGTAAACAAATTTTTGCTGTGAATTTAGTTGGTAGCAAAATAAAAAGAAACCGAACTCAACTGAAGTTTGATTAAGTTGATGACGGCTAAAAGCTGTATAATATTATCCGCTCAAAATGCAGCAGTTTTCAAAATACTCTACTGGTTTAGCAATGCTTTTAGTGGTTTTATTCAAAGCAATAACTTTTGTCAACGCGAAATTAATTTAGGGTTGCCATACGTCAGGATTTTCTCGGACATGTCTGGGACTTTAGTGTTATAATCTGCGTCAGGGAGAAATGCCAGAAAAGGTAAAAATGTCAGGAATTTTAGTGCTTTATCACCATAAGTGGCCGGCCAAATCTGGCCCGTTTGTCAGAACGGATTCAGTCAAGTTTACCGCGAATAGCACAATAGGTGACAGCAAGACAGGTAATGACCTTTTTTTTGGAGAACGCTTCAATTTGGAGAAACACAACACGAGCTCCAACTTATTTCAAAGCATTATTTACTTAAAATAGGCTCAAAATGTATGTTAATAATCACGTGAAATAGTGATAACTTTTAGTGGCGTCGTTGCAAAAGCGACAAATTTTAAACTTGCAAGCAAGAGGTAAGAATTTTTTGCCAAAAGTTACGACTCCAGCAACCCTGCTGCCATAACGTTGTTGCAGCCACTGCAACTTCGATGCATACATGCGCAGCTATCGCGACAATGAGATCTAGCTGCTAAGAGTCGTATGAGTACGAAGATGTTACAAACCACAAACCGAAAGTTACCAACAACAATGCTAATATATAAACCGAAAGGAAATCTACGAAAGTAGCTATCATGATAGAAGTGACTAGTCGCTGTATGGAGTGCACTCTTTTGACGCCGGACTTTAGCCAGATGCCTGCCGTTGCGCTACAACGTAAAAGTGTGAACATGACCGAAAAATGTGTCCGGGATTTTGCCTCACCAGATATGGTAACCCTAAATTAATTAGACCGACAAATGAGAAATTTGTTGCAAGGTTATAGACTAGTATGGAACTCCACCCTTTTACGAAGACTTTTGCAACTTGTATGACACAAAGAAATGCAAAAACAAATAGGGATAAGGTTGAGTAATATAAAGGATTTGCTCCTGTTTCCGAAGTAAGTTACAAGATTCAAAAGACACAAATGAAAGTAAATAAAAAAATATTTTAACAGCAAATTTGATAGTATTTTCATTTCTTGCACTCATCCCGAATAAAATTTTGGTGACTGGTTAAATTTTTCGAAGCCATACTTTTGATTATCAGGCATAGTCAGAACAACTTTGCAGCTATGCACCAAGGGTTGTTAGTTTTCTGAATAGATCTGCTGAACTGGTGGAACAGTTCCATCTAGTTTAGGTTCAGTAAAATTTATTTTTACCGGTTCAGGTTCAATCCTAAATAAAAGTTTAAGTTTGCTTGAAACAAAAACGTTTTTAGATTGTTTTTAACCAAGTTTGATGAAGGTTTTAGGTTAATTACTGTAGATAGATTTGAAAACTTTTGTGTAGGCTAACTTTAAATGATACATTTAAGCAGTCAGTGGCATGCTTTCAAAAAGTATGCGCAAGTTGTTTTCAGGTTTTACACTTCCTGTAAAATAAATTTTGCAAACGGGCCAAAGTCATTTGCTAAGTGTCTTGCAGAAAACTTGTGCACAATCTCATAAATAACGTCTTAAAGTCAAGGTGATGTGTGTTGTTGCTAGGTTCATGTTGTGTTTTCGAAATGATCTCTGCAAACATTAATAAAAGTAGATGCTTTAGGTTTAAATTTGATGGCCATTTCTTCAGCAAAGGAGGATTGTTTAGTAACAGTCGATGAAAGTGAATTGCTTTAGTAGCAGTCGATGCAAGTGAATTGCTTTAGTGTTTTGGGAATTTTTGCACCCACCGGCAATGCAATACTGAACCATGATAGTACTTCAAAATGATTATGCTAAAAAATGGTCGGAACCACTTCCTTGATCTATTTGTGGGTTAATTTATCGGATGTTTTGTTTAAATTCATTCATGCTTTGATTTTATACCTTATTTTTAAGTTGCGTAACATCACCTCATTTTAATTTACTTTGTTGATTATTTTCCCTTTTTAATCACATTTGTAGTTTTTTTTGTGTACCCATCGGCAAATTAGTAGGTGATGTAGTTTAGTTTTTGCATTTCTTTAATCAATTGGAGATTTGCGTCTTTCGAGCTTGGAAACAATTTTGGACATTCGAGTTTTTAAAAGTTTGTAGTTGGCAAAGAGTTTAGAAAATAAATTGTTTTTAAACTATTTTCGTGGTTTTTCTATCTACGTGGAGTCATAAGATAGTGAACCGCTACAAAATCAAGAAAAATAATCTATCACAACAAAAAATGACATATAATAAATAAGTTATGCTAAAAATTCAAAAATTTATTGAAAGCATTTTGCGAATTACTGAATGACTAGTAAAATTAAAATACATAAAACTATGACATGTTACACATTTTTCTGCAATCTGTAACCGCTTTAAGAAAAACTGAACTTATGATCAGGCCAGTGGCATAGGACTCCGCAAATCCATAACATCAAATACACTGCTTTTGCAATATTGAGCCTAATCCAGCTACTATCAAGAAAAACTGAGCTTAGATGCAAAGATTACAGAAAACTCAGACTTTAACAAAAAATTAATTTCTGGTAGCCAGTTACTGTGCACACAACATGAACCCAGAAACAACACACATAATCCTGACTTAAAGACTTTATTCATGGGTTTGTACTCAGGTTTTCTGCAAGACACGTAGCAAATGACTTTGGCCCATTTGCAAAGTTTATTTTACAGCAAGTGAAACACCTGAAAATAACTTGCGCATACTTTTTGAAAGCATGCCAATGCCAAAAATTGATGAAATTACGCTGAATTCGAAATCGAAATTCTATAATTTGTAAAATGATAAAGTCTTAATCTCTATATTTTGTATAATGGCTGCTTGAATGTTTGATTTAAACTTAACCTACACAAAAGCTTTCAAATCTATCCCATTAACCTAAAACCTCCATCAATTTATATTAAACATTAAAATTATTTCTCACTAAACAGACTCTCGTGATTTGCGCTCCCCTCTATCTACTCTTAAGGCTCATAAAATGTGAATTGTTTTCTGGTGTTGTAATAAATAAATAAACTGCTTGCTTATTGTTGAGCCATCAGTTACCGGAGGCGAAGAAAGTGAAGTTCCAATGCAAATCAGGACTTTTTCGAGTAGAATCGGGTCGGTTCGTCAACTCGTTTGAGAGATTGAAACTTACAAATGTGTTAACGATTCTACTCTTCCATACAATCCTAATGGCGTTATTGGTGATTTTATCACACTATTTTTTCGTTACAGTAGACTAATTTCATATTGCAACCCGGAAAAATGTTTTCAGACTCCAGCAAACCAACTGCTAGAATTCCGATTTGATTTCGTCTAGGGGTCATTTTCACATGCGGTAATTTTCTGCCCTAAGTTATTCACCTGAAATCTAATCTTAACTTTTACTCCAATCTTAACTTTAGCTCTAACCCTGACCCCAACGTTAAAGCTAACTCTAACTCTAACGTTAATGATACCGCTAACTCTAATCTTAACCCTAAAGCCAATTCCTTCTTCATGGCACTGACGTTAGTTTGTATTTAAAGCGGCTTTTATGCTGCAGAACCTCACTATTTGTTATCATGTGATGAAATTACTGGCAGCACCCTAATGGCAGACACACCTTTTCCATGTTGCTGATTCAGTTTGGTGATTTCAAATGTAATGGTTAATACTAGAGTAATGAGACAAAATTTCCTCATCCAGCCCAAACCGTAATGGCAAATGAGTTTTCTCCGTGTTGTTGATTTGGTCTAGTGGTTTCGGGAGTTAAGAGTAAGCTTGTGTAACGAAATTACTCACAACTCATGATAGAAAACACTGCCTTACAAGATTAAGGGTTACCAATACTAGTATCTATTTATCTGTTAGAAGCAAAAGGTTAGTGTTGACATAGCCCTATATACTCACTCAGCGACAACCTCATAACAACATGTCATGTCAAAAGTTTGTGTATTGATTTAGGCAGATCATCAAGCTTTGAATCGTAGTGGGCTTGCATATACCATGACTATCTTTTTTGGCATTGGCGGCTGGTACAGTATATAAGCAATGTGGAACTGCAGCACCCCCTATTCCACTTGATTTTATTGATAACATTCAATATAAGGAATACTTTTTTCTTTAATTCTTTCTACATACTTGTGCAAGTATAATATATAACCCTGAAGTTATAAAAAAGAATGCGATGTGAGGACGTAAAACTCATGTTTTTGAAAAAAATACATTAGTCTTTGTATGAAACTGTGCGCTTCACATTTCCAGCGGCAGGTGTTTGGTTGTTGTGCGCATGTGCACATAGGAGGTTGCCCACGAGACGGCGAAGAAGATTGAGTACTGTCGCTGCTGCAGTCCAAACCCTAACGTGCTCGTGAGAGGTAAGGTGTGTTGTGCTTAAAACCCGTGCTCCACTATCTTAAATGTGATAAAATGTAGAATTAAATTATTATCTTGCTTCCAGCTAGTTTGTTTATTTTTTACTTTCCAGAAAACTTAAAACCATGATCTTGAATCTCCAAGAATTAAGTTCTGTGACTGTTAACGAACTTCAAACGCTTTAGTTTTCACAGTTTTCTCTCCACCAACAAGTTACGGTTCAGAAAAGAGATCTTTTAACCAATGGCTGCTTGTTAACAAGCACTAAGGTCTCGAGCAGTGCTAATCTAGCTGTTGGAGTAAAAGGTGAGTGTGCGGCGTTTTTTCCTTATCGTCTTTGAAATTTGTCACAGCTTAATCAACATGTGGTAATGGCTGTTTTATTTTTCTGATATGGACCAACGTGTCTGCAGTAAATACATTCACTAGCTAAAATTATGCTAAGAATACACTCGACCCTCGTTTTTCGGACCTCGTTAATCCGGATTTCGGTATGTCCAGACAGTGAGTCCAGACGGCGAGTCCAGACGGCGACAAATGAATTCAAATAACGCGCGTCTCGCATACTACCAGAAATGCCAGATAGGTGGCTACCGGAGCTAGAAAACATCGTGCTTTGCCGAGTATCAGTGAACCAATCTGCCGTTCGGTACAAAAACACAACGTGAGTAAACGGAAAACTTTATCATTTTATAAACATAAATGATATATTTATTATTATCCAGTCAACGTCAAGGCTTTAAAAAAATCTTGTAACAGCCATGAATAATAGGCACGAGGAGCTGCTGCTTTTGCTAAGGTATCCTGCTCAAACTTTTGTATTTACTTGCAAAATCTTGGTCTTGATAAATGTAAACAATTAAATGGTGATTTATTGCGATTAAGTGAAATATTCCCATTTAGGATTGACATTTATTTGATGATAGAGAACGGTGATGGAAAGCTACCAGTAGGCTACACAGCTTACCGGTAAGCTTAATACCTGCACCTTTAACAAAGTACTGGTACTTCATAAAAAATGGGCTAATACTCGATTGGCAACCAATGCATTTGTTACCGCTATCGCAATGAGGAAAGTCAATTAAGAAAGCAAAGAAATAAGTCCAGGCTTTCTTTTAGCCTAATTTTGACTGGGTGTATGGTGGGAACCTGGATTGGCGTTCATGCTGTACATTACCTCCATCCAAAGGAAGAGGAGTAAAGTCACTCGCTAGATCAAACTGTTATGCATTAGATTATACAGTTGCCAGTTGTCCAAAAAAATTTAAAAAAAGTTTTTGAACAAAAACCAATCATTGCAAAGTCAACGGTAAAACAAGCTAAATAACGCTAGATTTTCAAAAAAATAAGGCTAAAAAAAAGCCAGATTGCCAAAACAATGCTTAACAACAAAAAAAGCCTAAATCTAGCCTGAAAAAGGCGAAATTGGCACCACAATTTCAAGTCTCAAATTTGACTTTACGCCGTGGCGGTGCTTGATTTTACGTAAGTGACATTTGTTTAAATTAGGCGAATACCTCACGCCATTTTGAAACAATTGAACGGTATTTATAGATTCTACCTGGTGCGGCAACACCAGGTTTCAACTCTTTGATTCCCGCGCCAAGCTTTCGACTCTATCTGACCCGCCCTTTTCCACAAACTCATTTTGGCTGGCCTCCCTCCTTGCTTTCCTCGTTGGACTCAATCTTTCCTTTCTGACAGGCGTGCTTGTGTGTTTTATCATAATTACAGAAGTCGTTCCTTTCGAGTCTGTCGAGGTGTTCTGCAAGGAACTATTCTTGGCCCTGCACTTTTCTTTGTTTTCATCAATGATTGTCCTGCTCCTCTGCCTTCTTCCGTCAGCTGCTCTCTTTACGCTGACGATCTGGCCACTTGGTCCTCCTCCCTGCAGTCCCTACTGCGGTGGAGGCCACACAAGGAGCTCTGATTTGATTGGAGTGCTGGTCTGACTACTGGTGTCTTCCTCTAAATCCGAGCAAATGTGAGGCTTTCTTCTTCTCAGTGGACCCCCACCAAGCTAACCTCCAGTCCAACCTCCTTTTACTCAACTCCCACCTCCATTTTAATCCCAGTCCAACTTTTCTTGGGGTCACCTTCGACCGCACTCTTTCCTTTTCTAAACATGTATCTTCGCTGAAGGCCAAGTTTTTCCCACGTCTCAAGGCCTTACGCTGTATCTCTGCTTCCTCATGGGGCTCCTCTAAGGACTCCCTATCTGTTTTGTATAAAATTTTTCTTCGACCCCTTCTCATTTATGCTTCACCCGGATAGTATACGTAAGCGTTAAATATAGCAGGCATTTTTCGTATGTCGAGTGTAACGATAATTCAACCAGATCAATTCGTTCTTTCGACAATTTATTCTTCAAATCTTCAAATTTCTTCAAATATCGTTGCACTCGACATACGAAAAATGCCTGCTATATTTAACCTATAGAAAAGAAACTATGGTAGGGATTTATTGCAAAGTTCAAGAAAACTAGTAAGTTGTTATGTTACCATAGAGAAAGAATATTGCGATTTAAGGTTTAATCATGCATGCAAGAGAGAAGGTGTATTGCCTAAGAGCCTAAGGTTTCCCCCACCAATTAAATCGCGAAAAGGTTTCCAATTAGCTCGTAAATCTGGATGGGAGTTTCTAAATCTTCGAATAAGTGAATCTTATAAAAAAATTGGACGCGCTAAAACATTAGTTGAGGAGATCAGGTTTCAAGTAAACAGCAAATCAAATCCCGAAGACTTCAATGGCCTAATGAATTATTCGGATTATAAAAAAAGTAAATTTCGTTGAAAAACCGAATACATTCACAACCAAAAACTAAAACAGCTTATTCCCAGAGAGCGAGAAACAAAGAGCTTGAATGGAAATTGGGTTAAAAACTTATCCTCGCGTTCGCTCACTAATGCTCAGGAACCTCTCCTGAAAAAAGGGAATAAATTTGCAATTGCGTCATCAAAAATTCCTGTTTTGGATATTATAAGTGGAGTTGAATTAGGTCTAGGCCAAGTCAACTTTGCCAACAAGTGTTCAATTGATTCCGCACGATCGAAAGTGGTGGAAATTCTGAAAAAAGCCAAACCACCCAAATTTAATCTATCAAAGGCCGAAAAGCGCGCAATGGAAGAGCTGAAGCAATATGATGACATCGTAATCCTTAACGCCGATAAAGGTAACAACACGGTAGTAGTGGATAAACTGGAATATGATAAAAAACTTTTAAGGTTGTTATCTAATTCTGCAACATACCAAGTAATTTTAAAAAATCCAATCTGTTCTATTGAAAAGAGTTTAAATCGTTTCATTGGGAAGTTGTACAAAAATGACAAGATTTCGTCTTATTTGTATAAAACTTTGCGTTGTATTGATTCAGTTTTGCCAAGAATATATGGACTTCCGAAAATTCGTAAACCCAATGTTCCTCTTCGTCCTATTGTTTCCTTCATTGGTACAGCTACCTACCAGCTCACCAAATTCCTTTGGCAAATTCTTGTTCCCTTAGTTGGAAACACCCAATACACTGTCAAGAATTCCTCTAAGTTTGTAGGACTGATTTCATCCATTAAACTTGGCAAATCTGAATCACAAGTTTCGTTTAATGTGGTAAGTTTGTTTACTTCGGTTCCACTTAAAACCGCAAAAACCGTTGTGGCTAATAGAGTCGGCGATGATTGCACCTTGGGAGAAAGAACAAGTCTTACAGTGCCGGAACTCATGGAAGCATTAGATATCTGTTTACACGCATCATTTTTTGTGTACAATGACGTAATTTATAAACAGATTTTTGGTTGTCCGATGGGCTCTCCTTTGTCACCAATAATAGCAAATGTGATTATGGAAGAGATTGAGCAAACAGCCTTGAGCACATATTTGAATCCTCCGTCCTTATGGTTACGTTATGTAGATAACGTGTATGCTATTATGGAAAAAACTGAGGTCCAGCCTTTTCATGATTACTTAAATACAATATCTACTTCAATAAAGTTCACTAAAGAATTGGAAAAATCAGGACAATTAGCCTTTTTGGACGTAAGCGTACAGCAGATGGAAGATGGATCCCTTGCAACAAGCGTATACAGGAAACCAACACACACACCGACAGGTATCTTCAATATTTGTCTCATCCCTCGGTTAGTCAAAAGATTAGTGTGGCTCGTACATTATTCTCCAGAGCCAACAGTATCACATCCAACAACGAAAAAATATTGAAGAGTTTCGTCAAATAACAAAAACCTTAAAAAATAACGGATTTCCCAGTAACAGATGCAGTTTTAAGAAGTACTTGCAATATCATAATATCAGAAAAACAGAAAAACTGAAACGGTTTACTTCGATTCCCTACGTGCAAGGTGTCTCCGAACCTATTAGCCCAATTTTGACTCAAGTTGGTATCGGAGTGGCTTTAAAACCACATCACACGTTGTCTTCGTTGTTTCGTAAACCTAAAGATGCTATTAATTTTGAACAAAAACGTGGTTTGGTGTATTGAATTTCTTGCCGGGATTGCAATGCTGTGTATGTAGGTGAAACAGGACCTAGTGTTAGAACCAGAAAACGGGAACATGCTGATGCGGTCAAGACTTTTAACACTAAAAAGTCAGCGCTGAGTCAACATGTTATGGATTTCGATCATAGAATAGATTGGGATAATGTCAAAATACTGAAGTCAGAATCACATGCATACAGACGTCTCGTTGCGGAAAGTTTTTTGATAAATCAAAAGGCTTGTTCATGTAATGTTATTGAACGCAATGATGGTGCAAATTTTCCGACTGTTTATAGTGTGTTTGTCTCCAATAAATAATGTCTTATGTATCTCACAACACTTTTTACTTGCCCATTCCTGTATCTGTGATGTAACAATGTTTTCGTTATTACGTGATTGCCTGCCCTGTTGGTAAATAATTTTTAGTGTTTAGTAATACAGGTTGTCTTTATATTTTTATGTTATACAATTTATATGTTACACTACTAACATCTACCGTTTTCTGAAGAAGCTCCCCGATAACTAAGGGGAGCGAAACGTTAAATTTGAAGAATAAATTGTCGAAAGAACGAATTGATCTGGTTGAAATATACTTAAGCGTTACCAATTTCACCAAATTGGAACGCCTTCCCCGAGCGGCCAATTGCGCCATCTCCGGCTGCCTCTCTACTTCCCCTACGAGTCACTCTCATCTTATAAGCGGGTTCGTCGTCTTCCAACTTCCTTTCCCATTTTAGGTTTGGCCAGACATGGAGTGAAGCCAAGACCCTGCAGATCCTCCTGGAGAGCTTTTACGTCCGCTCATCCTCTGATGCTTCCTTCTTCCTCTCCTGGAGAGATTCTCTTCGCTTGCCCTCCCTCACCTCCTTGGAATCTGCCTTCCTTCACTGTGGAGTCCACCCTTTCCTCTTCATACTGCCGCTCTGATCCCCCCTCTCTCGCTAAGGTGCGGCTCTCGCCCATCTTGACTCTCTTCCCCCCTCATGATCTGGTGCTCTGGACAGACGCCTCTGTTCCTTTTTCTTTTAGCAAGGGCGGCTCTGGCGTACTTGCCAACTGCTCTCTCTGTGGCACTGAGGCCACTCTCTCCATTTTTGGCGGACCCGGTATGCTCAAGTTCTTCCGCTGAAGCCTGCTCCATTCTGCATGCTCTTTACTGTTCTCGGCAGCACCAACAAGTCTGTCACTTTTCTTCTCCTACTATCTGACTCCCCACCTCGTCCTCTCCTCCGTCTTTTCTTTCACCTCAAACTCTATGGTAGATCTGGCAGAAACTGTCTTCTCTCTCCTCCTGTAGTCTATCAGAATACAATGGGTCACCAGACACTCGTTTTCCCGGGGAACGACGCGGCTGATGAGCTGGCCAGACGGAGAGCACTACTCGTGCTCTCTGCAATCCCTTGTAGTCTCTCTCCTTTTACCTCTCGTATCCACTTTTGTCTTTTCTCGGACTGGAGGCGTACTGTCTCATCAAAATTCTTTGACACACAGGTTCTCTCGATCTCCACTGAGGAACTTGTGCTCCCTCGTCATGCTGGCTGTGTTCCCTCTCGTCTTCGCTGCAACGGACACAGCCTTCTGTTAAGCTCTTATCTCTCTAGGATTGGAAGAATCGAGAATCCTTCCTGCAGCGCCTGTGGTCACTCGTCCCAGGACAGCTCTCATCTCATTCTGCACTGTCCAGCTACGGACTCTTTGCGCCGCTCGCTGTTTGGCGACTCTCTGTCTCTCTACGACCTCTGGTCAGGCCCTGGATAGTTGCGCGGCTTCTGGGGCTCCATGGTCTTCCGCCATGCCCCAATCCCTTGGAAGAAGTCGGGTAGCGACAACAACATCAGTTTCGTACGCGGAGTGATACACGCTTTCGCTTAGTCGATCTTCGCTTGGTCGACCGTTTGGTTTACGGTGTTAAATTGATTTCATTTGGTAATCAATGTCTCATATCTGTCCCGTTTAGATAACTTCAGAACATAATCGATAGTAATGAGTTTCTACGAAAGTTCTTCTATATCATACCGAAGTTACAGTATTACCGATTAGCTATTTACAAATATGGGCATTGCCTCGGTGAATTTCGCTCTGTTATGCCATTTTTTCCTTTTTTTTGTTTGCTATTCGTTTTCTTAATGCCGATACTTAATGTAAACTAACTTCTGTGCTAGCTCACGTCTATCTTGTAAGTTTTCAAAATCTTCTCAACGTTCAATTTTAGAGGGACTGTTAGCGATAGCGGTGACCGATGTCATTAATTCAAGTGTTAGAGTTTTTACAATTCAAGTGTTTGACGTTTCTTTGTTTTGCGAAAATGGTTTTGATGTATTAGTAGCTACTCTACTTGTTAGTACATTTATTTGACCTATTTCAGATTAATTTACGAATATCTAGATTCTAGAGTCTTCTAGACTGATTGAGTTGACTGCTATATTCAAGGCTTTGGTTTGTGAGCTAGTTTGTTCTGTATTATTTGAACTATTTTTGCCATTGCTCAGTTAGTAGGAATTATGCCTAGGCTAACCAGCAGGGAATGTTTTTTATTTTTTTACAGATCGTACCCTAGTACAACTGTAACACCAGTTGTGATATATATGTGTATATCTTGCATTAAGGTTGATGCTCTGCTGGTCAATAAAGGGAAAGTTCCAGGAAGAGATTGGCTACCTGTGCCTACTGCCTAGCGGTCTTAAAGGATCTGGTTTATCTGTGGATAAACTATTACAGCTACATACACACTATCATTAAACGACGAAATCGGAATCTTTCTCTGACTAGGTTATATTCGATCCCACATCAAATCGGACAGTGTTACCGGTATGTAGGGTTTGCAAAAGTGGCTGTGTTGCTCTAGGAAAGCCAGATTTGAAAGCGAGTGGATGATGGCAGACGCACGCTAAACCACCATCTCTGAAGATGCCTGTACACAGCAAACTTAGACGTTTGTGTCAGGCTTTGCTTTATGCTCTTAAGCATTTTTGCGCTGAAATTTCTATTCGCTTGGATATCAACATGGTGTTAGACCAGTGGTTACCAGCCTTTTTTATATGGCGGCACAGTATTGACTTCTTTAAATTTTCACGGCACCCCTTTCACAAAAAAATAAATATTTTTTGCTAATAAAGGCTTTTTTACAATACAACAATAAAAAACAAAGAGCATAACAAGGAAAGTTTTTATTCACATAAATCAGCATATCTTGTATACAATAATATGTGGTATTAAATAATAATGATAAATGTCAGTGGGACAGTTGTGCCTGGAGCTTCTTGACTACTGCTGCAATATTTGGACAAATGTGAGAGAGAAACACTCTTAACTCTTCTTCAATATTTTAAAGTCTGACGTTTCTTATTTTTAATGTTGTTCAGGCAGGAAAATCCCAGTTTACATAGGTAAGAAGTTGAGAATTGCAGTAATATTTTGATGGCTTTTTTACTTAGAGTTGGTGGATATTCTCCGATAACAGAAATCCAAAAGGCGTCCAATGGTAGTTGTGCATAATTCAATTTGAGAGCACGAGCACTGGAAAGACTAGCTTATTCTTCCTCTTCACATAATTTAAAATTGTAATAGTTGATGACGGATAAATCTAGGAACGGATTGCGAATCCAAACAAATTCTTCAATTCTGATTGAGAAAAACTATTGTTTAATTTTATTTTCTAAACATGTCAAATGCTTACCAATAATAGGAATCATCTCGGTAACACAAGTTTTTTGAACCAAGAGAAATGTATCCAAATTATCTTCCCTCATTCTTTTCTTCCATATTGCAACTTTTTTCTTAAAAGCAACTAATTTGTCTGTTACTGCAAGGATATTTTCATTTCTACCTTGCATATTGCGGTTCAGACTATTAAGATGTCTAAATATTTGACTTAAGTACTCTATTTTAGACACCCACAATTCATTTTTGTGGTATTTACAAAATCTATCAAGTTTTTCATTTTCAAAAAAAATAAGTTCTTTCTGCAGCGCAGTTACTCAAGGTAGTACTTCCCCTTTGACAACCATCTTACTTCCGGGTGAAATAGTACACGAACATAATGAGAATTCATATCCTTGCACAGCAACTCAGAAATTTTTGACTTCAAGGTTTTTATAAAACTTACCATTTCAATAACTTGATTCGTTGCCTCTTTTAATCCATATTGTTCTATATTTGAAACTAACACATCTCAGTGCAAAAAGCAATGAGTTTGTACGATGTAAAGATTCTGTTTTTCTACTAAAGATGCAACATTTTTATACAACCAATCATTGATGGAGCTCCATCGGTAAATGTTCAAACAACGTTCACTGGAAGCCATAATAGAAATAGCCAAGCAGATGAAAATGCAGTTGAGCAAAAAACGTACAAAACCAAGCAAAACGCATAGCCTACTGTGTACAACGACCTTAGGCCGGCAAAGGCGGAAAAACGTCTTGACTAGCTAAGCATATGTATATACTTGTAACAATAATAATCTCCTGAATATTCAATCATTATCCCGTGTCGACGTAGTTTTGCTGTTTTGGTCATTAATTCCGGTATTTCCCCGTACACAAACTGTCGCTTATGTATTTTATCCTCAAAGTAATTTTATTGGTAATTATTTCCTGTAATCGCCCCGTAGATAAGCCTTTTTATTTTGATTTTATATGCGTTTTTATTGGTTGTTCTTTGGGTAGCAGTTTCCGGTATTCCCCCGTTTTCAAACCTTTTCTTGTTAATTTTTAGTTTCTAGATTTTTTTTTTGATTGGCTAAAATATTTGGGAATGTTGTTTCGGTTACGTTCGAATGGGAAGCATATATATACGGGTGGGTCATTTTGGAAATAACAGAGAAAGAGATAAAAGCAAACAGACGACAGAACAGAGAAGAAAAGAAGAAAGAAGGGTGAAGAATTAGAAGGCAAGGGCCAAGTACTATTAGAAGGAAGGGGGACTATCGGCTGCTACAGCGTGGTGTCCGTGATTGTCGGAGTGCGACCGCTTATGCATTAATATAAGTTGTGGTGTTAAAGAGTGGGCTGCAACTTAGCTTCATAAGCGTAAGTCCTTAGGCCGAAGGATAGGGCATAGAAGGTAGTCGTTGAACTCTACCGAGCTATCTTCTAGTCGTCAAATCGTCGCCTGCCGGTCACTAGGATACAGGGCAGGTGATCTAACCGTATTCGGCGACAACTTGGGGGCTCGTCCGGGAAATCTTGTAGGTTGGTAGAGTAACAGTATGGCTACTGAGAGCAAGTCTATCACTTTGGAGGAGCTAAGGCAGCAGGTAGAAGCATTGGGGTTGGATGAGAAGCAGAGGAGTAAGTTTTTAATTGATGAGTGGCGCCGATTGAAGGAGACCGAAAAGGAGATGCGCGAAGAGAGAGAGAGACTTCGCGAAGCAGAAGAGAGGGAGAGACTTCGCGAGGCTGAAGAGAGGGAGAGGGAGAGACTTCGCGAGGCTGAAGAGAGGGAGAGGGTTCGCAGAACCGAAGCTGAGGAAAGAAGGGCAGAGATGGAATTAGAAAAATTAAGAATAGAGTTGGAAGCCCAACGGATTGAGGCGGAGACACGTTTGGAGAGACGGGAAGACAGAAGGCCTATGGTGGCAGGTGCCAGGGCCCCAGAGTTACCTTCATTTGTGGATGGGAAGGATAACTTGGATAGCTACTTGTTGCGTTTTGAGAGATATGCGACTGTTGCAGGGTGGGAAAAGGAGACTTGGGCGACCCGTCTCAGTCCACTGCTTTCCGGGAGAGCACTTGAGGTTTACTCGGGTCTATCAACTGAAGACGCCTTAAACTATGATCGCTTGCACCTTGCCCTTCTGAAGCGGTACAACTTCACAGAGCATGGGTATCGAGAGAGATTTAGGGGAGCCAAGCCTGAGGGTCAAGAGACCCCAAGCCAGTTTCTAGTGAGAATCTCGAACTATTTTGATAAGTGGGTGGAGCTGGCTAGTGTGGACAAGTCGTACGAGGGAGTAATGGAATTGATGGTGCGCGAGCAGTTTACGAATTCGTGCCCAAAAGATGTGGCGATACATCTGATGGAGCGCAGTCCGAAAGATTTGGAAGAGTTGGCGAGGATAGCCGAGCAATATTTAGTGGCTCATAATAAGAAGCTATCGAGCAAAGGTGCTTTGGCGAGACAAGAAGCGGGGGGCCACGGTAGCAGGGATTCGGCCGTGGAGAGATTTGAAGAGGTGATGCGATGCTACTATTGCGATGGTAGAGGTCATCGGGCGGCGGAGTGCCCGTTTAAGCATGCTAGGGCTCGTAGAGGAGAAGCCCCTAGCCGAGGGAGGAATTTTCATTGTTTCAGGTGTGGAGCTATAGGCCACGAAGCGAGGGATTGTCGGTCATCTCAGCGTCCTCAGCCCGCACCTCGATTGAGAGCTGGAAGTGGTGGTAGGCCGTCGACCCAGCCTCACCGAGTCGCTTGCGTGATGCAAGTACCGAAGAAAATAAAAGAAGACAATCCGGCAATCGGAGAAGAATGGCTGGAACTGAAGACTGGGGAGAAGATTAAGGTACTGAATGGAGCGTGCATGGAGACTGAGGTAAAGGATAATTTGCTTGTGCTATCTGGAAGGGTAGGGGATAGGACTGTGAAGGTTTTAAGGGATACCGGTTGCAGTGGTGTAATTGTTAGAAGGAGTTTGGTGGACGAAGCCCATTTGACTGGGGAAACGGGGCACATGATGATGGTAGATAGGACGCTTAAGAAAGCTCCTATTGCTAGAATTAACATAGATACCCCGTATTATACTGGAGTAGTTGAAGCATTATGCTTGCTGGATCCGTTGTTCGATCTCATCATCGGAAATGTACCGGGAGCGAGGAGGCCAGACGACCCAAATCCGAAGTGGAGCACGTCGGCTGCGGTGGCTACCAGGGCACAAGAGCGGGCGAACGAAGGTTCAAAGCCGTTGAACGTGCAGGAGGTAGCAAGCAAGGTGGCGGTATCGAAGGAGGATCTGATGAGATGGCAGGAAAATGATCCAAGCCTGAGAAAGTTCCAGGATATGAAGGAGGAAGTAAACCGGGGGAAGTATGTGGTCGTGTATAAAAAGCTGAAGGGAATTCTGTATCGCGTACGCCAGCGGAAGGATATTCCGGGAGAGACCAGTAAGCAAATTTTGGTACCTAAGTTACTTAGAACTAGAGTGATGGAAGTGGCTCACGATTCGATGTTTGGAGGACACCTAGGGGTAAAGAAGACCGAGGACCGAATTCAGACTAATTTTTACTGGCCAGGTATGCATAGGGATGTTACCAGTTTTTGCAGGTCTTGTGACGTGTGCCAGAAAACAGTCGCCAGGGGAGCTGTTCCTCGTGCTCCGTTGGGAGAGATGCCGTTGATCGATCTTCCATTTAAGAGGGTGGCAATTGATCTAGTCGGGCCTATCACACCCGCGAGTGACAAAGGGGCACAGGTACATTTCGACTTTGGTTGACTATGCAACACGATATCCGGAAGCAGTACCGTTAAAGAATATTGATACGGAGAGTGTGGCAGAGGCGTTGCTGGATGTGTATAGTCGTGTAGGTGTGCCGGAGGAAGTACTTAGTGACCTCGGCACGCAGTTCGTATCCGAGTGTATGAAAGAGGTGACGAGATTGTTATCTATTAAGCGGTTAACTACCACTCCATATCACCCGATTTGTAACGGGCTGGTGGAGAAATTTAATGGGACATTAAAAAGGATGTTGAGGCGACTGTGTAGTGACCAGCCACGCCAGTGGCATCGATTTATTAATCCACTTTTATTCGCGTACAGAGAAGCGCCCCAGGAGTCTACTGGGTTTTCGCCCTTCGAATTGCTGTATGGAAGGACGGTGAGGGGTCCGATTCAAATTTTGAAGGAGCTTTGGACGGAGGAGGTGGACGTTCCGGAGGTCACGACCAGTTACCAGTACGTTTTGGAACTGCGGGAAAGGCTGGATACGACGATGAAGATGGCTCAAGAGGAGTTGAGGAAAAACCAGGTCAGAAACAAAAGGTTGTACGATCGCAAGGCTAAGAAGCGAGTTTTCCGGGTTGGAGACAAGGTACTGATATTGCTTCCTACCGATAATAACAAACTGCTGATGCAATGGAGGGGGCCATATACCGTCAAGGGGTGCCAAGGAGGAGATAATTATCAAATTGAAGTTAACCGTAAAACAAGAAACTATCACATTAATATGTTGAAACAATATGTTCAAAGGGATAAGAACAATGACTCTGAGGGGACCTCGGAAAGTTGTGCCCAGGGGATCACAGGGGCTGATCAGGGCATAAATTTGATTGGGGTCAGTGTGGGAGGCATTCAGGGGCAAGAAGACTATAGCATCGATGAAGAGGCATTGATGGATCTGGGGTCATTCCAACAGAAGGAGGGCCTTCAAGATGTTTGTTTGGGGGTGAATTTGGGTGAAGCGCAACAAGGGGAGATCATGAATGTCTTGGGGAAGTACAGTGATGTCTTTACTGACCTTCCAGGGAAGACTGACCTTATTAAACACAGGGTTGAGCTCACTGAAAATGAACCAATTAGATCCAAGCCATATCCGTTAACTTACGCTGTTCGGGAGGAGCTAAGGGGGGAAATTAGGGAAATGATTAGTTTAGGTATCATTCGAGAATCGAGCTCGCCTTATGCATCGCCGGTGGTGATCGTCAAGAAGAAGGACGGATCCAATCGCATTTGCGTCGACTACCGTAAGCTGAACAAACTCACTATCGCCGATCCTGAGCCTATGATCACTGCCGAAGACCTATTTCAACAATTGGGACGAAGCCGGTATTTTTCAAAAATCGACTTGAGCAAGGGGTACTGGCAGATACCGGTGGCTGAAGAGGATGTACCGAAAACTGCTTTTGTCACGCCGGACGGATGCGACGAGTTTCTAAGGATGCCATTTGGCATGAAGAATTCCGGTGCAACGCTTGTTCGTGGGATGAGACAACTTCTATCAGGGATGGATCACGTCAGCAGCTACATCGATGATCTGATCATTTACACCGAAGATTGGGAGTCACATTTACGGGCACTGGAGGAGCTGTTGGGCCGTCTTCAGCGGGCGAACTTGGCGGCACGCCCTACCAAGTGTCTGTTCGGGACCAAGTCGGTGGACTTTTTAGGGCATCTGGTTGGGGGTGAGTGGATCACTGTCAACGACGAGAACTTGGAGAAGATTCGTCACGCCAGAAGACCAACCACGAAGAAGGAAGTAAGATCGTTTCTAGGCCTAGCTAATTACTACCGCGACCACATACCATCTTTCGCGGCGATTTCCGCGCCGTTGAGTGACCTGACGAAGAAGGGACAGCCAACTCGCGTTCAGTGGGGAGATCCGCAGGAGAAGGCGTTCGTCAATCTGCAGAGGAGCCTGCTTAGAAGACCGATATTGCGTGTGCCGGACTATACAAAAACGTTTGTGCTAAAGACTGATGCGTCAAATCGCGGCTTGGGAGCTGCCCTTATGCAACAGCACGAGGGTAAATACCACCCTGTGGCATACGGCAGCAAGAAGCTAACCTCCGCCGAACAGAATTACTCCACCCTGGAGAAGGAGTGTTTAGCGACCGTATGGGGAATAACCAAATTCCGTTTGTACTTGGTGGGGAAAACCTTTGTCCTGCAGACGGATCATAAACCCCTAAGCTACTTAAACCAAGCTAAATTTCACAATGATCGGGTTATGCGATGGGCATTGGCACTGCAAGGGTACGATTACCGGGTAGAGGACATTCCGGGAAAGGACAACGTTGTGGCGGACTATCTGAGTCGTATTGTGACGGACTAATGGGTAATCGAAGGGATAGGAGGCAATGGGACTGAGACTATTTATCGCTGTGTTTTATTCGCGTGCGTGTTTTCTTATGTGTTTATTATTATTATTATTGTTGTGTTGAATATTATGGGATAATATTCTTAAGGGGGGGCGTATGTAACAATAATAATCTCTTGAATATTCAATCATTATCCCGTGTCGACGTAGTTTTGCTGTTTTGGTCATTAATTCCGGTATTTCCCCGTACACAAACTGTCGCTTATGTATTTTATCCTCAAAGTAATTTTATTGGTAATTATTTCCTGTAATCGCCCCGTAGATAAGCCTTTTTATTTTGATTTTATATGCGTTTTTATTGGTTGTTTTTTGGGTAGCAGTTTCCGGTATTCCCCCGTTTTCAAACCTTTTCTTGTTAATTTTTAGTTTCTAGATTTTTTTTTTGATTGGCTAAAATATTTGGGAATGTTGTTTCGGTTACGTTCGAATGGGAAGCATATATATACGGGTGGGTCATTTTGGAAATAACAGAGAAAGAGATAAAAGCAAACAGACGACAGAACAGAGAAGAAAAGAAGAAAGAAGGGTGAAGAATTAGAAGGCAAGGGCCAAGTACTATTAGAAGGAAGGGGGACTATCGGCTGCTACAGCGTGGTGTCCGTGATTGTCGGAGTGCGACCGCTTATGCATTAATATAAGTTGTGGTGTTAAAGAGTGGGCTGCAACTTAGCTTCATAAGCGTAAGTCCTTAGGCCGAAGGATAGGGCATAGAAGGTAGTCGTTGAACTCTACCGAGCTATCTTCTAGTCGTCAAATCGTCGCCTGCCGGTCACTAGGATACAGGGCAGGTGATCTAACCGTATTCGGGGACAATACTGTTATTCTGGCTACCAGGTATTTTTGATAAATTCATTTTTATTTAGCTCTTCTGGTAATGATAACGTTTATTCAAGTTGATACAAGTTCTTACCGAGCATGCAAAAAACTTCAATATTCGTCAAAATTCAGAAAATCTGGCAAGAGTTGATGACAACAATTTTAATAAAAAACGGCGTTGATTAAGCATGTCATTACCAAAGATCACCAAGTTGACTGGGATCATAGCAAAATTTTAACCTTTGAAACAGATTTTACCAAACGCCGATTTCTTGAATCCTTTTTTATGCATAATTCTGAAAATGCAATCAATGATAAAGAAAATTGTTTTTATTCTGAAATTTATGATAATTTGGCGTAATCTACAATTGTTTATTGTTCGCTTTTAAACGTTTTGTTTTGCCTTTTTCTTTCGATTGTGTAGCACACTATTTATATTGCCTCACTTGTGCTTTCGTTTATTGTTAGTCCTCATAAAGAACAGTTGTATAGCTTATCGAAACGTTGACGGATATTGAGTTTTTGCATGCTCGGTAAGAACTTGTATCAACTTGAATAAACGTTATCATTACCAGAAGAGCTAAATAAAATGAATTTAAGCTTGTGTATCTCATGCAACGATGAATTACCGGACTCTTGTTTGGCAGCACCCAGTTCACACACAAAGTGCATGAGTATAGATCATATTGAAAAAAGACAGCGTCAACTTAACATTCAAAAAGAGCTGTCCATAAAAGACATCAGCAAAAAATCAAACTTCCCTTTTGGCAAAGCATCCGCATCTTGTCAACCTCCTCCTGCTTGGGGCCAATGTTATTGTTCATTTCCATAGCGTATGATCACCTGATCGAAGTTATGAAACACCTTCTTTTAATCTTTGAATTCAGCAATAGCGCTGGTACCGTATTTAACTGTCATGATAGCAACAGAGTTTGTCTAAGCTTATACTGTATAGGCTAATCTCGTTGTTAATACACTGTTCAAGTATTGTACGCATAATTCTTTACGACTGCATACAAAACATGTAGACCTGTCTACTGTGTCCAGTCATCCACACTACAAGGCATCAAAGATGTTTCTATAGATCATCACGGGAGCACATTCATCAATTTCCTATGATTCAACTTTATGCTTTTTCTTGTCTTGTGAGTAATTACTTTTGAATTTGATTTGTGCTGCTTTTCTGTGACATTTGATTTCGGCAGCCGATAAAATATACGTAAGGGATATAGAACAGATATTTGGCTTCGTTTTTCTACTCTCAAATAGATCGTATGAAGTTTCTCTTTTTGACAAATATCCCTCCGCTGCTTCTGGATGACAAGGCACTCAATTGGTGACTACAATCACCTGAGACAAGGAGCAGAATTTCATGGAATTAGTATATATGATATTGGGTGCACTAGGTGCATGAAGTCCATGTGAGGCACGGACAAGATACGGCGCCGGAAAAAAACGGCCTCGCAAAACTACTTTCCAGGTAGATCTCCAAGGTCCACAGCAAGAACATATGTTATACCAAAATAGAGATTTGAGCCAGAGAGTAAACTTAGCTGAAGGAAGCCCAATGGCCACTGTTTCAATATGCAATAATTAAATCCCAAAAGATACATGTACGTTATTCCACAAAGCAGTTGTCAGAGAATGAAATGAGCTTATTACTTTGCCAGTAAAGCACTTTAGTCGGGTAAACGGTTTTAAAGATTTTCACGTTTTCATTAAACATAGGCTGCCTAAAATTAATGCTCACCAATGATTTGTGATTGGATGTAGGCAGGCTTTTCAGTTTTTGTAAGATCCATCACACTTGAATCTTGGTGATTAATTTCTAAATTAAAGCTACCTTTCTTCTAAGTACCACAAGCTGAGAAACGAAAATAATTCCAAATACGGATGGATAATTGTGAAAGCATTCCAAAAAAAAACAAAAAACGCATTAAAACAACCTACGAAAAACCGGAATACAAGTGGGACCCTGGTTTTACATTTAGTTTGCCAAACGGGGGCGATTTGCTCCACTCTCCCTCGGTAGTTATGAAACTGAAGGCCTCGTGTACTTACTTCAGTTGTCAATTATAAATATGAATGTTGATTTGTTTTTACGTAAACCCGCATCAACAAATATTAAAGATTACAAATAAAAGTTAAAACCGAAAGTTGGCTATGAAGTGTTGGTACGTTCGCATTTTTTCCCATTCATTCCCTTTTCCACAAATGTAAGCAATTTAAAAAATCCTCCTTCCCCTAAATATGGACGTCTTTTTGGATGGCCCCAAATGAATTGGCTAACATATTGCGCAAAACTTCACAAAAGCCATAATTTTTAACGTTCCTGAGGACTGAAACATCAGTAAACAACAAAAATGAATGGAGCTGATGCATCTTCGAAACAGTAACGTATTATTTCGCGCAAACCATTGCAACAAAGGTCGCGTTAAACGAGAATTTCAAATCTTTCAAGGAAATTTGGGCCTCCAATTTACTTCTAATGTTACTATTCCACTACATCAAAGATATTACACAGCTTTTCCAAAAAATTTTACTTAACAATTGCAAAAAAGATAAATTTCGAAACAAGTTAGTATAAGCAAGTTTAAAGTAACTAACAAAGCACTACAAATGAGAAACCAGCAAAGAATTTCGCGCCAAACAATTTCGTGACAAACTCATCAACAAAGGGTATAGCGTCAAATAAGGATAATAGGAGCAAATAAAATCCAGTGCGGTTGCTTTAATGTCGTGTCTACCACGAAAAGGTTACAGTAAGCTAATAGCTTAGAGCTATGCCGTTTTCAAATTACAAGTTAACGATAAACAAAAAAGTAAAACCTTGCATTCGTTAATATAATTGTTCACAATAGTTACGAACATCACAATTTTTTGTCACCACATTAAAACATGGTTTAGCATAATTCAACTAGGCTCAAGGCCAGGCGAGCTAGTTTAGCTGCGTCTCTGTCATCAGAAAAGCAATGACAATTGCATTAGCCATTGAACCGAACAACTTGCGTTCAGACGTGCTTTGTACTACCGGTGTAGTATGTTTCTACTTTCACAGTAGTGTGCCACTTCCGGGACCACACCGCCGAATTCGTGTCCTGATGTTGCTGCTCCATCCCACCGTGGAAACGGCAGGAGACCACACAGCAACCCGGGTGGACTGAGACCAGCGATCAGTCTCATCAGACTATGCTGGTGTTGACACACGATTCTTCTTCGGGATGGGGACCGACAGAAAACTACGGAGACCAGAAAGTCTACACAGCCAGGACCAGAGGTTGTAAATTAAGAGTTTTCAAAAAAAGGGTGGTGTGAAGCATCCACACCAGGATAATGTAAAAGTCTATCTTCGCCAAAAGCAATTCCATCTCAAAAGTGAAAATACGTCAACGTTTAACAGTGGCGGATTAACAAGCAGTATTGACACAAACTTTTTCATAGCGCCTTTCTTTTAGTGTGCAGCATGTAAATCAAAATCAAGTTGAAAAAACTGTTGAAATATATGCGAAAGAGTTTGATCGCCTACCCGTACCACTGGTGAGCCAAGTTAGAAAATAAAGTTTGTGAAACTTAATAAGAAATTTGCATGCCTTTTCAGAAGCATCTTTTAACTTTGGCCCTATAGTTTCCGGTAGGGTGAAGAGCCTTCTAATAACATAAAACAAAACATTAGGAGATAGCTCACAACCACCAAGAACCCGATACAAAGTCGCTTTGCTAGTTATATGAACAAACATTCTCCATTCATCAACTCGTCTACCTTTTAACATAGGCTTCAACCCCCAGAGGTGGAATTGCACCGAGTTAAACAATCTGAAAGCGGCATGAAGTTGGTCAATTAGCTCCATCAATTTACCGTAGTACGATATTAAACCTGCAAATCTACTAAAGGCTGTATTCACATAGGCTAAAACATTCCAAACCCACGTGATTCAACATGAAACGTAGCAAACCAAGTTTTGCTGCGTCCATGGAACACAAGTGAAGATGTTTAACGAAAAGTCAATTATTTGACCAAACGATATCAAACAAAACTTCAAATAAAATTGCTACAATGAAGGAAGAACGTTTGTCAACGCCTAAGATACGAGTTTCAGACATTTATAACTCACACGGATTGGACGTAAAAGTGAAGACAATCAAAAGAAATTTCATGTGAATCACACTATGTTCTAACGTTATCGGAAGCATGCTTTGATGTGCAAGACAAACAGAGATCGCGTTTGAAAAGAAAAATAAACCTATCGAATACAACTATCAAAAAATATAGCCGGCCTCATGTTATGGTTAAGATAACATGGCAAAAATTTATTAAAAATTAGAAAAAATTGCCATGCACTTTACACAGTTTAAAAATTGTATATCTACCCATCGACAAGCCATTTAAGTATAACGAATAGTGCTATCTTAAATTGTACAATGTTCTTTTGCTGTAGGAAAACAGGATCTTGAAAATTAAATTTTATTTGCTTTTCTTGAGCTGGATAAAAGGCGAAAGAAAAATCCTTCACATAAAAATCATTGCCAATACACAGCTCAAAGATTATTTACTATGGGGTCATTGACAGGCCACTATAGTACAACAAAAGCCGTTCCAATAAAATAATGGCAGCTTCTCCAATAAAATAATGGCAATCTCAGTCCGCACAAGGTTTTTTTTGAAATGCAGAAGTGTCTGACTGGTAAATGGTACAGTCTTGTACCGTCGATCAAACCCCTGGCAGAGTCTCGGTAGCTTCAATGCGACAGTGATTTAACTCTCTTCATAAGGCTTGATCACCATACAGTTAAGTATATCGGACAGCGATACAATTCCAATCACTTTGTCCTCGGAATCGACTGCTACTAGACGGTGTACCTTAAAAATAGTAAGTTAGCTATTCTTTGTCTCGATTTTCGGTATCTTTGTATGTCCCATTTGGGTAATCGGTACTTTATAGACATCTCGATGTTTGAATCTGAACGCTTTTTGTTATTTTGCTATGGTTGCCATCAGACCTCTTTCTCGCAACAAGAGCGTGGTAAGAGCCCAATGTGCTCCAGAAGCCAAGCTATTACCCAAGGCCTGGATCAGAATCGTAAAGAGAAACCAAACTACCAGGTATATTTTCACGCCACTTAATGGTCAAACAAAGCCACAAACAACTTTCTAGTACAACGTGTGCTCAGATTTGAATAGCAGTTAATAGTACATCAGGCTCTATGAATTTCTATCAGAATCGCATCAAGCAAGGAAAACTGCAGGAAATTTTCCACGCGCACAACAGCATTGCAAGCACGCTACAGTAGCCGCGTCGGGCCAGTCATCAATGCAGGAAGGCAGCCACTTCTCCACCACGACAGTCTGTCGTCTTTTAGATGGCGGACAGTCGCTTTCTACAAACGGCTGGGTGGCCAGCTAAAGTGGATGATGTTCGTTTCAGCTTCTCCATTTGATGCGATATCGCCGTTCACAAAAAGTGTCACGAGAACATTTTGGCTGCTGGTATTTACCCTTCACAAAGCTTAAGCGTGGTTTACCGTGTCTACCGCTAACCGCTTGTTTTAGAAATAAACTTTTTACTAGAGCACAGCAGCACTTCCAACTTTGAATGTACTTCCTAACGAATGTCAGTAATGTATTAGTGAAGTTCCGAACTCAAGACCTTTCTTTACGAAGGCACGAACAATAACCTCCACACCAAGGTGGTTGTGGTAAAACATACTTTTAAAAGACTATGCTACGTACCTCTGCAGTGACCACCCTCTGTACAATGGTGCTCAATGTCTCATTAAGATAACAACGTAGTACGCCGCCGTCAGGGAAACGAAGTGGACGATGAGATAATGCCTGCTTGACCGTGATGTCTAGGTTGTTGTAAGACCGCTGTACAGCAAGGTTCTGAAATAAGGAATACTCAATCAAAAGCACTCAGGACAGTTAGCTTGGGGATCGATACCCACGGTCGTATTTAAGAGGGATCAGCATTCGGCACAGCTTTGAAAAATACAGTTTCAGACAAACTGTTCGCTAAATTAAACCAAGAAAGCTTTTTTTTGCAGCCAAGGAGCAAAAAAATTTTTGGAGCCACGAGAATCTCTCGACATTTCAATTTATCATATACCATCAATTGTAAAAGGCTTCAAACGACTTAAATCGAGTAGGCAGTTTTCTGCAGTAACTCGATAGTCAGTGCGTGCGCACAAAAGACAAAAAATTAGTAACAGTATCGCCATTAATAATTGCTATGAAATACCTCTGATGATCATTATGCTAGGTTTCCGGTTTTAATGGCGTAAAGTGCAAAAAAATCTAGTAAAGAAGTGTCGTCACATGCATTCTCAGACAAGAAATTCTAATACTATATCTAAAAGCAAATGTCAACTAACGTGGAGTACTTTTGGAACGGTCGGCTATCATAGTTACGAATAATGAGCACATTTACCAAAATTTCACTATTTGAAAGTACAATAGTCCAAGCTAAATTTTTTTGCAAAAATGTGAAATCAGATGCAACAGTACTAGCTTATTGAAGCATCAAAGTACAATACAGTATAACGGGTACAAAATTTTTTTCACAGCTATAAGAAAATTTTACGGTTATATCAAGCACGGCGACCAAGCAAGCAAATTTGCTCGTAATGGCCAGTCTCAAACACTCACAACGCAAAAACCAGTAAAAGTACTAAACTCGCCATCTATCGATTGTTCAGACAGAGATGCAGTAGCTTTAACTCGGATGTCAAAAAATAAGCACGGTCACGTATGTGTTTTCCATGTACCATTGATCGTAAATATTCGCCATGAAACAATGGCAGCAGCTGCAGCAAGCTAGCAGCATACACGACCAAAACATGTTTGCACAGCACACAATATACTTACTATGACGTCAAACTTGGCGTAAATGTCCACTACTTTTCCTGTTAAAAAAACGCGAGCATGAAAAGAAGCGACGTTCGATCGCAAAGCAGCACCACTGCGCACTCATATTGAAACTGATCAGCCAGCAAGTCGTGAGAAATCACCACTACTACGCTTTGTGGGTGGCGAGGCTACACTTGCGAGTTTGTATGAACGGCCTGTTTGATTTGGCTGCCGCTTTCCCTTAAACCTCATAGGCCGTTGAACACTTGCTTGCATTGGAACTGTAGCGTACAGCCAGGATGTTTCACTTCACACTATGACGCTGTACCCCACAGCAAGAGCAGAGGTATTGATCATGCTACAGCCCATAGCCATTTTTACTGTCTCAAAACCGTCACCAACAGGCACTAGTCAAAAATCATAACTATTGCTGAGTTCCTGCAATTACCTGAAGAGGCCACAACAGGCAGAGCCGACACCCTGTGCTTGACAAATAGTCTTAGCGCATCAATTATTGAGGTATTTTCTGTGACGGTGTGTACTTTTGCAAACGTTCCAATGTTCAGTTCTTCTAGCGTCCGATCCATGAAATCAGGTTTTTGCAAGTCATTAATCTGAAAATAACACTGAGCAAGTCACTACACTTACATGTCTGCATCTTCTGACCAAAGAATAAACTACAGCAGTTATACAAAGAATTTATATTTGGACACGCATCGCAGATACCTGTGCTGCTGGCACTGCACATATGTAATCGAAACGCGACAACCAAACAACGTAAGGTGTCGTGAAGAAAAACGATGCAAAAAAAGCAAGCCTATTGAACTTACAAGAAACTATTTTACTTTCTAAACAAAGGAAATGCCTAACATGGTGGCCCTACTAAGCTTGGTAGGCCGCCGGTTAAAGGGATGAAGAACCTACAGGCAGATCCTGTAACACAAACTATCCTCAACCTGTTGACCGCTCTTTCCTATAATCAAGACAGTAGACATCACACACGGGCGCTGGAATGTGAGCAGCACAAAGTCCGTGGCCCGTTGCCCTGTCTATTCCATGCTATAACCAAGGTGTTGTCATGGCGTCTTGAGACTCGCAATAAGTCAGTCTGAGTTTGCACCAAGGCATCATTCGTTTCCAAAAAAATTGTTCGCTTTAATCCATTCGCATTTCACCTCTTGCAACTAGCACTTTTAGCCAACAATCCAAGGAATAACTTGTTACTAATGATGGTTTGCAAAGTGTGCAACGAGAAACTGATGCTACGAACCCCTTCGGATTTTAAGTTTCTTGCTACTTAAACATACCACTGTTTACTGTTTGTACAAACACTATTTTCAATTTTCGACGACGCTGGACCAAGAATCAAACTACCGACTACTCTCACGAGACATCGAATACAATAAGCTGGCTTCCCTTCGAACTAGCTTGAAAGTGTTAGAAATACTTACAAAAAGATATAGAAACTTTAAAATCCTTTTGTGTGTAAGGATGTACAAAGGATTGCCGGTAGTTGATTCCATGATTGGAAGCCTGTGGATCTTGTTCATGATAAGTTGCTTCAGACCGTCGTACAAACTGAAATGAACAAAAAATGGTTGACTCTACGACAACTAGAGGGACACTACCATTAAGAAACTCCATTAATGAAAAAGCTCTCAATGCAGGTGGTTTTACAACTCTTTTGGTCTAAAACGCCTGCGATAAAAAGCGTGCAGTATTGTCGTAAAATCTCTGTAGTACATCTTCCGTTGATCTACAACATGCCCTCGCTTATCAGTGCTAACCAGTAACTGATAGCTTAGGCTTAAGCTAACCATGCTGTTGACAAAAGAAAAAGTAGCGCCAACCCATACCGTAAACAGGAAAGCAGTACCACAAAAATGCAGCATGAGACGCCTACACAATTTTTCTTCAAATAAAGCGTAAACAAAGCCAAGGTTATAACATAAGCAATGTTAATATTAGAAATGCGTTACTATCACGTAAACGGACACTAATCCATTTCAAATTCTTAAAACTGGAAAATACACTAATTACAAGCTGTGTTTGACCACAGACAACTTAGCCAAGCCTAATATGCTTCTAACAAAGGTTATAACGTTGTGTTGTTAGGAAAACAGTAAATTGCCTTGATTGGACTTGCCCCCAAAATTTTGAGGTTCAAAGCTAAGCTGGAGTTAGATATAAATGGCACCTCCTTCAAAATCCTGCGTTGGACTCCGTAGATCTTCATGCATCCTAGCATTGAAAAAAAGCTGCCTACAGCAAACAGCGATATTAAAGTTCGTACCAACAAAAAAATGTTGTCTCCTTGCAATTACGTGACAAAAACTTATGGACGCGAAGCGACAAAGACTCGCGTCTTTTCGGTAAAAGCGATACCAAGAACGAATGCAAACCCACAGGATTTCTCATATTTTATGAACATTAATAACTAATATCGAAGTAGACAAATCAATTTAGAACGAAAAATGTAACACAAAGCGAAATTGGAACTAAAAATACGCGTTTACAATTAGTTGGTTGAAGCACTTTTATACTCGAATTAGGTGCTAAAAGCATGAATATCATTTTCACAGTTAAAAGCAAGCTGCGTTGTTGTTGTTGCCACGCAGATCTAAACATAGAGTCAATGAATCACGTATGCTAAAGCAGACGCACTTACGTGAACCAGCTCAGTTAGCATCAATGACAACAATTTGAGTTAGAGTAAATGAAATTTGCGAGGACAAATTAAAACAATTCAATAAGGTTGTTACTGCCTATTCCTTTTTGTTCGCACAGCAACCTCATCAAGATAAGAGATGGGAAAAAGCGGCAGCCCATTTCAAACCAGTCATCAATACCAATTACAGATTGGCAGCTTCAACACCAGCAAGACGAACTGTCCTTGGTGGAAGCCAAATATTCCGCTTTGGACATGCCGGATGAACAGCTTCATTGCTTTAACCTGAAGCTTGAATATTCGATAAGATCGCAGCCCTACGGTATGGCATATATAAAATTGTTTTATTTCGCCCGTAGTAATTTCTTGCATTGACAGAAGTCATACGTGACTTGCATCACGTTCCAAAATACAACAAACTGCTGACTCAAAGACAGCATTGCAAACGTGGAATTGATAAGCCGATTATCGATTCAGCTCCGCAATGAATGTGTTAACAACGAGTGATAGGGTAATTCTAATTGAAAAGCGGTCAGCTGATAACATGTCACTTTCCAATATATTCAACGCTAACTAAAACTGGGTTTGGTTTGGTAAAATTCAAGATTTGTTATCAAAATGGCTATTTGGGCGTTGACTAAACAAGTTGGCAAGTCGCACAAATCATTGTCGTTTCTGTGTACAATCCAGAATAGTAAAACACACCTACCTGCTTTTTGCAGAAGCGTTTCCGCTTAATTAGTGACTTTGCCAAAGCCAGTGCTTGGTCAGATTTGCAAACCTTCAGTAACGCTTTTTAAGCAGTTAATAGAGCAGATGCGAAGCAATGGATTACAATTGAAAGGTCGGCCGTCATGCAACGCAACGTATACCGTACTAAGGCAAATGTAACGGTATGCGATGTTGGCATTCAAAATCCTGATTTAAGGTGATGTAAAACCAGGAAAATCAATCAAAAGTGATCAATATCAACTTGAAAAGCTGCTTGCTTATAGCTCAAAGCAATTGATTGAAGGCATAGGCACAAGTTGAGAGAAACTGTACGGTGCGAACCACATTCACAGCGTGTAACAAGGAAACGCGGCCACTTCAATGAGCCAAAAAAATCAAGCGCGTAGGCAGCTGCGGTTGACGCAACTAACGGAAATAATGATCAGAGGAAGTCGTAAACCAATTTCAAAAATATCGCTCGACTTATGTATAAGTATTCCTCTACACCTATCAAATTAGCAGATAGCAAAGTTTATTACAGACACCAGTGACTGCAAAACTCTTTGCAGAGAAAATTATTGCTCGCGGTTTCACATGCTTATTATGAGGCTGTCCACTGAACAATCGCTGTTAAAGCGCAAAAACTTAACAAGTCGCATGGAAGAAAGCAAAACCGGAACAGAAAGCCTTACTCGACACTCGTATTTCACAGAGTTAAAATGGCGAAGCTGCTTTGTGCTCATCCAACATCAAAAGGCAACTTTTGGATAGCAACAAATGGCAGTCAGCCTTGATAGTGGTAAAGCCACCAGACTGCAGTTATCTGAATGCTGACTCGAAATGGATTGCTGCTTTCCCCTAGCCTAATTTCGATTGAGTGTGCGGTGTCAACTGGGATTGTGACTCTATTCCAAGAAAAAGGTGAAAAATGGACACAACCCAACGAGATCGGTGCATAAGCTACCTTGCATCTGGATTGATCGAAACGATTCTCGAGCAATTCAAAGCGCTTCTCCAGGTCGCAATTAAATGCTCTTCGAGCTCCAACATTTTAACGAGTGGAGATCTGTAGTAGGTGTGGAGAATGTTGATGAAGTCAGTGATGGTGAGCATCCCGACAAATTCCTGCCGCTCTGAGTCCCACAGAGGAGCGGCTCGCAGTCCTGAAAATAGTTTCAACTGAAAAACTTTGAGATCATGACGTAAAATCCATACCGACAAGGGTGAACTTTTTCGAAAGACTTTCACGCGTTTGATAGATGCAAATTCCACCTACTAAATATGCGTATAAAAGTTTGAAACTTTGAAGAGAGAAAGACTTTCTTCAGAAATCCATTATTACAACAAATTTTTAGCTTCATGAACGTATATAAGATGCACCCACCGTTTGCTACCAAAGCATAAAAAGCTTTCTTCACTGACAGCTTGGTGTCAAACACAACAAGCTTTGAACTGGTAGGAATAAGATCATAACAGAGATGTTCCTTCATAAACAATGCATACACACGGTTGTCAGCGGAAGATAATGAGCCGAAATCTGGAAAAAATAAAATATATCACAAATTGACAAGAATAGAACAAGGTGAAGTTGAGTTTCATACTCCGCATCTTACCTTTCCACCTGCAACGCTACAGAGCGATTCAGTTGCCGTCGCTAGGACCTCAACAAAAAACATGACTGGCTGAAGCAAACTGGCTCAAGAGCAGATTATTAAAAATACTTCCAATCAGAGACGAAAATGCATTTGTTTCTGATACGTTGCGCTTGAGTCAACTTGATTCCAATCCATGTATTCATCAACGCAAATGTCCATTTCGAACCAGACTTAAAAACAAATTGCGGGATGGTGGCCTGACCATTATCAAGGTGGTCTGCCATTGACATTGGCGGGTGTCCAACAGTCATCTCTCAAGATATGCTGTGTAAGTCGCTTCACTATTCTGACCCAGTGAAGCACCGGCAAAAAATGATAGAAAACAGCCATACAATATATACACCTATACAATATTTGACATTTTATTGTATGATTAAGAACTCAAAAACACGAACCAGAGCTTCCTAAGCTGAGGCGGTCCATCATTTCGCAGCTCTGTGTGCTCGCCATCTGTTAAACACAATGCAACGTGAAAGCTTTAAAGTTTTATCAATCTGCGAAGCAAAAGCTCAGCTAAAAGTAAACATCGGTATTAAAAACATATTTCAAATATAACTGTCAAACACAGTGAGCTTTCAACGTTTGCTAAGAATGTACCAAAAACAGAAAATATGAGATTGCCATTGTTCATGCCGCCATAAACATGTCAATATCTTTACACAAATTTCTGGTGGCAAGGTATAGATTTTTATAGCTAATCTTTTCACTTGGCTTAACAACCTTTTAATTTTGAACAGCCTACCACATTACTACAACAAAACCGAAATAGATACCAGCAAAACCTGCTTTCAAATAAGTTGTAGTTTAAATAATATTCCCCACAAATTCTTGAGAATCAAACACACGTTTAATAACCTTGGCTATTTTCTCCTTCTATTGAGCCGAATTATAGTTTTTCGAAGATATTTTTGCTGAGTAGCAAATTTTGTAACTTTTGGCCCTATATACTTCAGATGATTACTTGCAGTTGTTGTTGTATGCAAAAAATGAGATCAAACATCAAGTTGGCAAGTGCCCAAAAAAATAATCCATAGACAACAAAATTTGAAACTACGCTCAAAAACGCGTTAAAAATTTCTTTTATAAATTTGGAACTGAAAATACATACATCAATGTCTTTGGACAAATCCAACATTTCGGCAGATCGGCCAAGAGGAGGAAGCACTTCGTCATGGGACATGCGGTGCTGTACCCCCGACAAATCATTGGGCTCCTCAAAATAATGCTCACATACTGGAGCAGTTTTACTTCGATTTATAGGTGCAGACGGCACCGGTATGTCAGAACTGCTTTGTTTCAGCATTCTGCAATGGAGCTTGTTTTAATCTAAAATACACTACCAAACCAAATCAAAATCCAAACAAACTTTGAGCATGCAAAACAATTTAAATACAAGGGGCATACCAAAAGTTTTGCACAATAGCTATTGTTCTATTGTTTATACCAAAAGTTCTGACTGTATTCTAGGACTGTGATGGCATAATTTACATGGACTACTGCCCTCCAAAGCAGACAATCAATGCTGTCTACTATTCTAGTCTGCTTTAAACAGTCCATTTCAAACTGCCAAGAGTCAGGCTTGAAAAGATTCATAAGCGCCCCCCTTTGTTGCTGGACAATGCACCTGTCCACACAGCATAAGTTTCCATGGCTAAATTACGTGAGCTGAAGTCGCAATTACTTCCTCATCCAGCTTATAGCCCAGATCTTGCTCCAAGCGACTTCCACCTATTTGGACCACTCAAAGATCCTCCTCGTGGCAGAAGATTTGGGTGTAAAAATGAGCTGAAGTCAGCCGTAAATGAGGTGCTTAAGGCCATGTCAAAAGACTGGTTTGAAGAAGGAATAAAGAAGGTTGCAGAGTGTTGGAGAAAATGCATTGACTTGCAAGGAGATATTGTTAAAAAATAAACTTGTTTTATTATTTCGTGATTCTTTGTTCTAAAAATATAACAGTTTGTGCAGAACTTTTGGTATGCCCCTCGTACTTTTACAGTTTAGAGTCAACATAAAGTCAGTCATTTACACACACACACACACACACACACACACACACACAATCCAAAAAATAAAGTAGCATGACATTAGCGCATAGGCGTAAACAATTGTCAAATAGCTTTAAAAAAACAATTTTAGTTCGTTTTTCATGCTCAAGCAAAGTTCCTTTTGGCAAGTACAACTTTACACGGAAACGATCAACACCATGAAATACCACATTAAACATATAGCGGAAATTAAAAAAATCAGTTAGAATAAATCATCTCATAACATTTCATCACCAAATGCCAAAACTCCCCAGGGAATTTTCTTTGATGTATTCCCAAGAGTAAGATTTCTGACAACTGAAACATTCACGCGACTACATTATTGTTTAATTAGTGCAGCACAGACGCCAAGCAAAAATCGGATAAAATTTTTCAGTTTGAAGCTTACCTTTTTACTGATTCTATTTATCTGATATTGTGATGCTTGAATTCAATTTTCGGTTAGAGCATATTGCAACTGATTTGACAAATCATAAAATCCTCCTAACCTGTATTCCAATCTGTAAATTAATTTAGAGGTAACAAACCTAAAGCTTTTTCATTTAGATAACACATTCGCAAACATCATGAAATGGAAGCAAATATGCTCTGTACAGAGTGTCCATAAAGTTTGTGTGCACTATAAAAAGATTGAGTATTTGTCATTATAAGAACCTGTAACAAGCATTAAAAAGAAGAAAATATATAATTTTTAAAAATCCCGTTTTATTGCTATTTTTTAATTTTCCACATGCCCATCATCACTATTAATACAATTGATGATGCAATTTAGTATATGTGTAAAAACATTTGCCAGCTGATTTACACTAAGGGCCAAAGTTACATCAATCCTTCTACCTTTCAAGCTTTCTAATGAACAAGGTTTGTTTGTACACACAACTGTTTTCACTAGCCCGCATGAAAAAACCTAATGGAGTCAAGTCTGATGAACGCAGACGCCATCATACTGGTCTACTTTTTCCAATCAACCTGTTTGCAGATTACTGTCTGATTCGCCAAAATAGCAAGGAGCTCTATCTCCATCAACACTTCATCATCTACCAGTACCAATTGATAATAATAGAGCTAAGCAGAGGAACAAAGCAATTATGGAGATATAAAATAGACTAGGTACACAACCCTTTCAAATAATTGTAACAGATTCTTTCTATCACAAATACTAATCAATCACAAATTTTTTGAAGTGCATACAGACTTATGAACACCAACTACTTGCCTACTTATTTATTTGAACAAAACCCACTATGGCCATACTAGTAAAACGTTGTCATTGACAACCAATGATTTATCTTCTGTCAGTAGGTGGGCAGCTACTGGCCTGCTATTTGTTGTTCATATAATATGAGTATAGCAGTCGCAACTAAAACTAAAGCACTACAGCATAAATTATTAAATAGCACATGGCACATTAATAAAGAAAAAAAACAATGTATGTAGCAAATAGTCTAATCTGATAGCAATATTTGGCTAAAACATTGTACAATGCACATAAGCTTGTAAAAACCATCATACTACCAAAAATGCGCCTTAAGCGTTTTTGCCACATGCATCACACAGGTAGGGCCAAAGGTAGATAGAAATTTAGGTTGCCTTTGTTTCATGTACATAAAACTATAATCTCGAACGTCAAACTCTATATCAAGATAGTTTGGTGATTTTCCTTGAGTTTTGCTATTTCAGTACAATACTTACAGGTCGACTACTTTTAGCATTTAACCAACAGAAGATTGAAAATTACAGTAATTCCACAATAGAATAAACTGCACAGTGATGTCACCGCACTGCCAACCCACTAATTGAGTTCAAAAAATGGTAAAAGATTTTAAATGCAAGTAAATATGAAACATATCATCACATATAATTTATTCCAACTTCTTTAAAGTACCAGCAGCCAAACAATGATGACACTGGTACAAAGTACTGAAATGCATTGAACACAACAGAAAAATATATCACAAAAGCTTTTCAGCAGGGCCAGATTGCAAAAAACACCAAAATCAAAGTCTGAAAAAATAGTAATAAATCAATTCTGTAAATTTGAAATTTAAATACCTTACACCTAAGCCTAAACCAGAAATTTCAAATGGCCACAAATAGACACGAGGAACAAAAACCTTTCGTGTTTTATTTTTGTATTTCTCTGTTGGTTATGTTCAATAAAATTTCTGTATCACCACTGTGTGATTATTAAAACTTTCCATCATGAGTGAAGTTGAAAATCGTTCTTTTCTAAAATATCGTTTTTTAAGTAAAAATGTATTCACTTTGATCCCTGTTTTTTGAATTTAATAACCATTGCTGTTAGTAGTTAGTATAGAAAGCATTTTGTAGAGAACTGCTGTTAGTAGAGAAAGCATTTCAGTATTGTGATCTAGGGCAAAAAGAATTAAACAAGCAAATGGGTGCGAGAAACGATTTTCTTTATATACCAACAAAATCTTGACAGTCTAAACTCGTATTGATTAAGTTTAAACGGCAATAGTAGTTGCCTTTTTATATTGTATTGATTCAGTGAATAATGCATAATTTATAAATGCTGTCACTCAAGCTAGGTTATGGCTTTAAAGAAAAAATTCAAATTCAGAAAAGAGTGGTGAAATAGGCAAAAACATAGCTATTTTTCCTTTGAGCTTGCTGTTTTTATCTCAAAATTATATGCAGGTAGGGCTACATACAAAAATAAACAATTAAACATGTAACAAGTGTAGGATAAGACCGCAAGTTTGATAGTTTGATGAATTAAATTGATTTATTATCATAAAACTACAATGTGGCAAAAAAATAAGAACCTACTAAACCAAAAATATGCAATGCAGTCATTTTAATTAAGTTAGCAAACACTATTTCTGATATTCATGTACTGTAAGAAGCTTATGCTTATGAACCCACCATAGCAAATACCATTATTTTCTACAGTCTAGAAATTATTTCAGAAGCAGCTGTTATGCAGTGTTTAAGAACAAGTTAGCTAGGAAAGAACAACTTATTTGTATTATTATATATTTCATTTGCAAGAAAATCAATGTCTTCATTTCTTGAACCAGCTATTACTTCAAGAACTTGAATGAGATGGCATGGTTCATTTCTGCTTTTCACACAACTCCCTGTTTCCCATTTCTTCTTGGTTGGGAATTTAGTTTTGACAAAGTTATAGCCAGCATGAGTAGGTTTAACCTCACACCAAGGACAGTCAGTTTCAATCATCATCTTGTCAATTGGGATTCTCTTCATTGCTTCTATGTTTTCTTCAGTTTTTAGTGAGCAGCCATTTATTCCAATGAACAGATCTAAAGAGATAATTTCTTCAGCTTCAGATGGTGTGCCTGTGAAAGAATGAACTACACCACCTTTTATTTTTGTTCGGTATTTCTTCATTAATTCAATAAAGTCTTTGTGCGCGTTACGGCAATGTAAAAACATTGGCAATTGATTGCCAATAGCAAGATCAAATTGCTTTTCGAAATATTTTAACTGTACATCTTTGTCACAAAAATGGAGTCTATCGTAATCAAGGCCACATTCACCAACAGCAGCAACAACCTTTTGGTTTTCTTTGATTAGTTTCTCTAATCCTAAAAAATAATCATCAGGATTTGAAGCAAATTCATTACAACGTGTTGGATGGCAGCCTACAGTTGAGAATAAAGTTGTTTTTTTTTCACACAATTCAATGGCAATGGCAGAATCTAGAAGTGTGCCTCCAGTTACTATCATTTTCGTAATGCCAACATCAGCAGCACGCTTAAGAATATCATTAAAATCATCTTCATGTTTTCTTTTATCCCGATATACACCACGAAAAACAGGATCAGTAAGGTTAGCACCAATGTCAATGAGCTTCATAGTCAAGCAACAACTGTATTTTATCATGTACAATACTTCAAACAAATGCAAGGAACTCCTATTTAACAAAAATTGTAAAACTACATTTATTAATTTCATAGCGATATGCTTAGCCATGTTTACATAAGGTTTTTGACATCCCTCCAACTACCACACCCAACAGTGTAAAATTACATTACTTACAACTAAATGCTATCACTGTAATAAGCTAAGCCATAGTAAGATAAGGTTTTGCCCCCACCTCCCACACACAAGTTTTTGAGTAGAAATCCTATTTTTGAAGAAATTTTACTTTCTGGCTCGTAATAGATTTTTTTATCAAGCTAATTTTCAAAATTCTCTCTATGGCCAAGACTGTAGGAAGAAATAACAGTTACCCATAAATAGCTTTAAGTATTCACAATTAGCATTAACCATTTACAATTACCCAAAGCTTTCACAAAGTGAATACCAGTGGACATTATGCCTGTGTACTAAGTAGAAGCATTGCTATTGACTTGAGCTATGCTAATCAGCTAATGGTAAAGTAAATAAATTATGCTTTTATAAAGCTGCAATTGGCTACTAAAAGTACAAAAAAAAATGTAAAAACCATTTGTCACGTCAGACCTATTCTCAATGCTGTTTTAGCTTTATCACTCAATGAAAGAAATATTTTGACTTTTTTATTTTTTATTAATATATAAAAACGATTAATGTCAGAGACACTGAATAAATTTAGGCTTAGGCTAATCACAACATACAGCTTATATTGAAAAAAGCCTTAAGCAGTTAAGATTAAATGGGAAAGGTAAATGATTAACCTAAAGCGTATGCACTGAAAAAAACGATTTTAAGGAGTTGGGTTTAACCAGTTAAATTGATGAATGCAAACTCTTTGAGTTACAGAGTTAACAAACCACAATAAAACTAAAAACTTAAAAATTTTTTTCTTACATTTACTTTATCTTAAAGATCCCTACAATTTTCATGATCCTGAGTTACACCATTACAGGTTAACTCAGCCAAACTGCTTACTGGTACCACTGCCAATGCCAATCCAACAGTCGCTTTCCCATCATGTACCATTGACTGCCATAAGCAACTACAGTCGCTTTCCCATTATGGACCATTGGTTGCCATAAGCGACTTTACTCCACAACTAGCAATATATATAAAGGTAAAATAATTATAGCTAGGTCCAATGATACTAATATCAACATTCTTGAAAAGCTAATGAATTTTAACAGATAGGCTATTGTTTATGTTGTGTCAATAAGTATGCCACTAAAATCCTTTATACATATATAGGAAGATGTCCTCACTCACTCACTCATAATCAATGCCCAGCTCAAACGGTTCCAGCTAAGAAGCTGAAATTTGGACAGTAGCTTTGTGTCAGTATGTAGGCGCACACTAAGAAGCGATTTTTTAAGGCAGTGACTATTTTGCCATTGACAGCAATTGCCCTTGGAATCTATTTTGCCGTAATCATTCACCGGTGTTCATATGGCCATATTTGCTACAATTACACCAGTGACACTGTGGTGTAGCGGATAGTGCGCTGGTCTTGAGATACCATGGTTGCAGGTTCGAATCTCAGCTGGCAGGGCATTAAAAAAATCAGTGCACACTGAAGGGGCAGGCCCGGTATGTAAATGTACAGGGCAGTGTACACTGGGAGTGCACAGGGTGGGGGATAGAGACCTGGGGGTGCAAAATTATTTTAATTGGTTTTTAAAATTGACCAATCAGAAACGACCAAAAGTCACATGTTTAGCACGTCATTAAGATTGACCAATCACAAATAACTCACAGCAAAATAGTCTCTGAGGGTAAGTTGCCGTTGACGGCAAAATAGCCACTGCCATTTTTTGATTGGAGGTCAAATAAGGTCAGAAGAGGTCAATATTTGTACATGCTTAACAACTAAGGTAAGAACATTTATTGTGATAACAGTGGCAGCAAAGCATTGGGAAAGCAGCTATAACTATCTAAATAATAAAAAATAAATAACATATTGTTTATATGTTATTTATTTTTTATTATTTAGATAGTTATAGCTGTTATAATGACTAAGTGAAACCATGTTTTGAAGTTTATCACACTTGCCAGGTCTTAAAAAAAATGACAGCGCGCGTAAAGGCACCAACGGGTGTGCATAAAGAGGTCAGCGGTTGCATTTCTATATTGCTCTATTATTGTTTTGTTTGTCATTTTTATTGATTTTCAAGTGCAGTTATTTATTCTAGTACTTGTTTTATAAATTTTCAGTTATTCTAGTACAAACATTGTGTATTTTCAAACTTGGAACAATAAGAAAAAGCATGATATATCTAATATAGACTACAACCGACGCGATGGTGTAGTGGTTAGAGCGTTCGCTTCGCAGCCGGTAGACCAGGGGTTCATTCCCCTTGTCGAGTCATACCAAAAGACTTTAAAAAATGGCATCTGCAGCTTCCCTGCTTGGCGCTCGGCATTTAGGGGAGGTTGTGGAGAACAAGCCGGCAAGTTTGCTTGTTGTGTCCTTGGGCAAGGCACTTAACGGGACGCCCCACCTTTATGTGGAAGACAGATGGCCCATAAACCTAGAAAAAGGCAACTCCCAAGCGAGTGCAGGCTTCCCATCCAAAGTATAGCAATACAATTTGCTTTCTCGTGAATGGAGAATAAATATGGCAAATAAAACAAAACAAAAAATCTGCTTTTAATTGATATTCTAGGATCTATTGAATATTTTTCAACTTTCTGCCTTGAACTTTTAAATTTTAAACTCGCATTCGAAAAATACAATACTCAAGCTTCCCAAAACATAATATTTTAACTTGTTTCTTGAAATTTCAATTTTTCATTAAAAAATTATGCAATCCCAGAAACAAAGCAAAAAATTATTTGGCACTCAAAGGGTTAAGTAACCATAGTCTGCATTATGCGTAAATTTGCATGGGCTATTTAATTCTTGTTACCCATGTTGTGAATTCCTAATTTCCCTGCTTCAAATGAAGAATTTGTTTTATCTGCCGCTAGAAATGTTCCTCTATCTCTAAAGGATAAAAATATTAGTAGGCTACCAGTTCAACTAAACCATCTAGCTGTTAGCTACCGCACTACAGAGACCAACTGAGGTATTTTTTTGTTTGACTTTTCAAGCTTTCTTTTTGGGAAGTGGCTATTTTGACGTTGACGGCATTTTTTCCTTGGATATTATTTTGCATTATTATTCATGTGTGTTTATAGTGCCATAATTGCTAGAATTCTGAAAGTGAAGCTGTGGTGCATGGATAGTACACCAGCCTTAAAATGCAGCGGTTATGGGTTGAAATATCTTGGCTGGCAGGGCACTTAAAGAAAGGCAGTGCACACTGGAGGGGAGGCCCATTATTTAAATGTACGTGGTATGTACACTAGGAGTGTACAGTGTGGGAGAGTGCACACCTGCACATTAGGGTGCAAATTTTTTAAATTGATTATTACAATTGACCAATCAGAAACAACCAAAAGTCATATGTTTAATACGTCATTAAGATTGACCAATCACAAACAACTCACGGCAAAATAGCTTTCAAGGAAAAATGCTGTTGACGGCAAAATAGCCACTGCCTTCTTTTTGCAATCCTCTGCTTCCTACCTTTTCTTTACAAATACAGCCTAGCCAGCCCTAGCTGCACCAATATCTTCGAAGAAGGTAAATAACAAGATCTTCTAACTCCATTTACAAAAAGCTGCCACCACGATTATCACATACCCTTTACCAAACTCTGCATTAGTAGTTTAATCAGTTTAGATAAGGTTGAGAAAGGGCACCAAAATTTGGAAAACGGACATAGCGGACTGCGGAGTCGATCAAATTCTGCAAAGTGCAAGAATTGAAGAACAATTAGCTAGATCAGGCAGCAAGACCGTCAAGCTAGAGCAGGGAATCTCGGTATACTATCTTTAGAATTACATTAAACCAACGCGATGGCGTAGTGGTTAGAGCGTCCGCTTCGCAGTCGGTAGACCTGGGGTTTATTCCCCTAGTCGAGTCATACCAAAAGACTTTTAAAAATGATTCCTACAGCTTTCCTGCTTGGCGCTCGGCATTTAGGGGAGGTTGTAGAGAACAAACCGGCAAGTTCGCTGGTTGTGTCCTTGGGTAAGACACTTAACGGAACTCCCCCACCTTTATGAGGAAGACAGGTCAACCGGACATTTGGAAAATGGCAACTCCCAAGCGAGTGCGGACTTACTGTCCAAACTATAGCTATAAAACTCGCTTTCTCGTGAATGGAGGATAAACATAGATGATACGATTGATTAGAACTGATGGTAGATTGATCCATCAATAACCTAGATTAAACCCTCGATTAAGAAGTTAGCATTAATAAAGTTAATCAGTTATACGTCATGCGTCAGCATCAGTAAAATATAACTTCGGAAGATTGTGTTAATTGTACGAGACATATTATGACATCAACCGCAAGAAAAGTTTCACATGTTCCATGACTGGTTTGGGTATTTGTGCACAAAAACAAAGCACGTTCAAATATCATAACATGCCTCCAAGGAAGAGGGGAAAGGAAAACCGTGATGCTGGTGTTACATCGGGTGAATCGAGGAATGAGAGTTGTTGTATGGCAAACTTAACCATGTATTGAAATCGAATCATTCAATCGTTGGACAAAACAGGCTTTTTGGCAAATTCTACTAATTGGAGTGGGTTATGTACTTTTTTTTACACTACGCGTCACATGCGGAGAATAGGGCTTACAAAACATCGCCATGAGTTGCATGGGGCAGAGATGTTGCGCATTGGATAAAGAGTTATATGATTTATGAACAGCCCCACACATAAGAAAATGGTATGTCATTACTTCGATTATGCTTATTATTTATAGGATTGACACATAAATATCTTACCGTATCAGATTGAAAATATCTGTTCGTAAGCGCTCTCCATGTGTTGCTTATTTTCTACATAAATTCAGAGCCAATTATACCCTGATGAACAAGGAAAGCTTTTTACAGGAAACCGCAACTCCAGCAAAATTTCAAGGTCTTTGCTTAGGATATTTTCGTTCAAAAGTGCATGTAGTCGGCACAGACAAGCTTTCAAAGACGACTGCACAAATGACACTTATTTATCAGCCACTAAAAGGTAACGTTTGCACGCCACTCTCTTTTCGTAAGAAATCACCAAATTTTAGCTACGAGTTGGGTATCTATCAAAAATTCCACAGACTTCATTTTTTGATCAATCTTTCCAGAAACTCAGATACAGACAGCTGAATAATCATGGATTTCAGGAAAAATACCCAACATGTACCATAGGAACTATAAATTGCAATTTCGTGAAGCTCAAAAACCCAAATTTTGAGTATTTTTGCCGGTATCGAAAACAGCTTGGGACTATGAAATTTATCAAATTCAACAGTCATTGTAGGATAACTCTTAGCCTAAACCATTCAACAATATGTATGTTCGGAAAGGAAATTTCTTCAGCATTTAGATTATATGCAGTTAGAGAGGAATATTTTGTGTCTAAAGATAATACAGGACCATATTGACCCCACCCGTTTTTGTAGAAATTCATCAATTTTTTGCTTGGGGTCGGCCATCGATCAAAAATTCCACAGATTTCATTTTTTAATCAATCTTTTCAAAAACGTAGACAGAGACAGCAAAATAATTATGGATTTCAGGAAAAATCGCCAAAATATACCAGAGGAATTAGTTTTGTCACAAAATGCAATAAGAAAATTTTTCAACAAAAAATAGAAAATTGTGTATGCCTACCATTTCTTTATTAGTCTTTATAAAGTAAACTTAAGCCTCAACTATTTAAACCTTGTCGGCTCTGCCGGCGTCACCCGCAGGGCCTTTATCAGTTACGTCGCTGTTAAGTATTTCGGTTTAGCCGGTCAAGCCGTCTTCACCCATCGGGGTCTTCTGCGAAAAGAAACAAACAATTTTTGTTTTTTATATATTTCCATGACACCCGTACACGAAATAGTAATTATCTTATTCTATTTATTAAAAATGATGATGCTCACAAAATAAGAATGTTGTCACACACTATCTTTAATACTTTTAAAAAGTGTAACTTCGGGGGAGGAGGAGGGAGATGGAAATATAGTCAAAATCGATGGTGGCGGCGATATGGTGGTTGTTTTCACAATTACAGAAATAAACTATTTAGTAGTAAGCCTATTTTTCGATTTGGTGCGGGTCATTTTGTATTTATATTTGTGGTATAAAGTTCTTTGGCTGCGCTATTTGCCTTGTTTCTGGCATAGCAACAAAATCGACTACGCCTTCGCTCAATGTCATTCACTACATTCTAAAAGGAGTCCATCAGGCCGAGTTGTTTTCAAACAAAATATTCTCTCAAAATTCGGTTTTACAAATTGTTTTGTTTATGATTCTACTTTGATTTTTTTCTTAAAGTTGGGACTTTGTTACAATTCTTTGTAATTTGGATATACATAATTTAACAGGCAGCACACCAGCAAAAAAAATCTTTGCTTTATACTCTACTAACCGGCTTTACCCGCGTCGCCCGGCTGGAGCCCTCCGTCAGTAATATAGGTGCTTAGTATTTCAGTTTGCTAGACACAAGTATTACAGTTACTTGTTCTTACTGAGCTTACTACTTTTTGGGAGGGGTAAAAAGTTACACAACAGGTCTTATAGTTCAGTTTTTTGACTGCAAAAACAAATATTAATTGTACATCTTATACATTATTGTAATCGCCTTGAAATAACCTCTAATATCTTGAAAAAGTTTGAAAATCCGTTTAGAAACGAGATAACAAAATAGTTTTTAAGTAAACTGATTTTGCGAAAAGGTTGCAATTTTTGAAAACATCTTCATATTATGATCTTCGGTAGCGAAGATTTGTGTTAATCGTACGAGACATATTATGACATCACAGAGCCAGTTTTATACATGCAAGCGAAATATAGAAGAAAAGTGCTCATAGAGCTTAAAGTGCTTACATAAAGAATTGCTCGTAGCATTGTCAAATAAGCAATAATTGTTGCAAAATTGTTTTTTTCGAAAGCACCTTGTTAATATCTTCTGAAAAGTGTTTAATCGCGTTTCTGCAATGAGTACTTTTTGAGAAAAAACAAAAAACAGATTGTGCAATAAAGTGTTGATTGTGACGTCATTTTAGACCCCAAACAAATGAAAGTTTTTGTAATTTGGTGAGCCAGAAGAAGCTAGTTTTCGTTTGAGAATAAAGCGGTTGTCCTCTGTTAAGTAATGCAAATTAAAAAAATATTTTTGATTATGACGTCATCTACCCCTTCATGACAATTATCTGTTCTCTCGTATGAAAAACTCACTTCGTGGGAAAACGTATCACTCCGCTGAAGAAGTTAATGGTGATTTGGAAAACTGGTTCGCTTCAAAACCTGCAGACTTCTATGCAAACGGTATAAAACAATTTCCAGACGCTGGAAAAAGTGTGTGGACCTTAATAGTGACTATTTTCAACATTTCAGATCCACGTACGAATGATGTTTTGCTTACATTTCTCAATGTATATGTTGTATTTATTAGTTAAATAAATATTATTTTCTATCGGACAAGACTTTCGTTCCAATCCTATATTAGATTTCCTCATCAAGCAATCCATCTTGCGCATCTATAAGACGAGCTACTCCAGTTAAGGTTTTCAACATCGAGTCAATAGTGATACTTAATGATGAACCGAGACTATTCATTCTCCAAGCCCGCTTTCCTGGTTGGAAGCTCCGGTTAATCTCTATTGACGTCAGGTCCGTTTTGAAATTAGGGATGCTGATATCGTATAGGTTGTACAAAATGAAAAGCAGCTAGCGTAAAGTGCGAAGCACCAACGGTTTTGTTTGCTCTGTTGCCATGGACAGATTGTTTTTGCAGATCAGAATAGCTTGAAAAATGCTATTGTTGTTTCAATAGCAAATTTGCTGCAGTTTTGACATGCATACATAAAAAAGCGCTCCATTTAATACTTTTTGTTCAGTTTTTACAAAAAATTTTTTCCTAGCATTTCCTAGCATTGCTAATCAGTTTGCTCTAAATAATGAAGCAAATCACGATATTGGTTTTCCTTGGCTTGGTGGTGTGTGGAATGGCTCAGATCAACCGCTGCCCAAGGTAAGTTAAACTTTATGTGTATTTTGACAACAGAAAGGAAAAATTTTGCCGCTTTTCTTAAAAGCAGTCAAAAAATGCATGAAGTATTTTCCTTTCGAATTTTTTTTTTATCTAATTTGCTTTACCGCATAGAATTTTGTCAGTATGCAAAATTGAACTCGTTTGAAGAAAAACAATATTTGGCACGATTGATTACAATTCTTCCACGTGAGAATCATAAGAGCAATAAAGATACACACACACACAGTATTCAGCAGAGTAAGAATTATGCAAACAAAGTTTTGACGAGTCTTAGGATCAGGATTACTGACCTTTCCTACCAAGAAAACGAAGTGAATGGAAATGAATAACTTCCCATAATTTTGACGAATTCATTCATCTGGAAAACTACCAGTGGCGTTAAATCAAATCTCAACATAAGGAATGTCATAGCACAGAACGCTTTAACAAATTATTAGCAGATAAACTCAAAAGATTAAACAAAGGAAATGAGCAGTATTTAGAAATGAGGAGTTTGAACTGAGTATTGTAGACACGCTGTTGATACACAAGGCGATTTGTTCCAGGCATTAAATGCAACGTTGAAAAAAGTTTACTTCTGCCATTTAAACGTGAATGTTTTTTAAAGATTTATAGTTATAACCATGAACACGAAAAATTTTTACAAAGGAAAAGAGATGGAGTGATTTGAAATTGAAAAGTTATCAATAATTTTGAAATATTCTGTTAGATCAGCAATGTGTCTGCATTTTTCCACAGAATCAAGATTTAACTGAGCCAGCGTTTTGATCATATGATAAATGCTGTAAACCATGAATGCATTTGGTGTTTTTTTTTGAACTTTTTTAATCAACTGGGTATCTCTTTTTAAATATGGATTCCGAAGTTATATTTTACTGATGCTGACGCATGACGTATAACTGATTAACTTTATTAATGCTAACTTCTTAATCGAGGGTTTAATCTAGGTTATTGATGGATCAATCTACCATCAGTTCTAATCAATCGTATCATCTATGTTTATCCTCCATTCACGAGAAAGCGAGTTTTATAGCTATAGTTTGGACAGTAAGTCCGCACTCGCTTGGGAGTTGCCATTTTCCAAATGTCCGGTTGACCTGTCTTCCTCATAAAGGTGGGGGAGTTCCGTTAAGTGTCTTACCCAAGGACACAACCAGCGAACTTGCCGGTTTGTTCTCTACAACCTCCCCTAAATGCCGAGCGCCAAGCAGGAAAGCTGTAGGAATCATTTTTAAAAGTCTTTTGGTATGACTCGACTAGGGGAATAAACCCCAGGTCTACCGACTGCGAAGCGGACGCTCTAACCACTACGCCATCGCGTTGGTTTAATGTAATTCTAAAGATAGTATACCGAGATTCCCTGCTCTAGCTTGACGGTCTTGCTGCCTGATCTAGCTAATTGTTCTTCAATTCTTGCACTTTGCAGAATTTGATCGACTCCGCAGTCCGCTATGTCCGTTTTCCAAATTTTGGTGCCCTTTCTCAACCTTATCTAAACTGATTAAACTACTAATGCAGAGTTTGGTAAAGGGTATGTGATAATCGTGGTGGCAGCTTTTTGTAAATGGAGTTAGAAGATCTTGTTATTTACCTTCTTCGAAGATATTGGTGCAGCTAGGGCTGGCTAGGCTGTATTTGTAAAGAAAAGGTAGGAAGCAGAGGATTGCAAAAAGAAGGCAGTGGCTATTTTGCCGTCAACAGCATTTTTCCTTGAAAGCTATTTTGCCGTGAGTTGTTTGTGATTGGTCAATCTTAATGACGTATTAAACATATGACTTTTGGTTGTTTCTGATTGGTCAATTGTAATAATCAATTTAAAAAATTTGCACCCTAATGTGCAGGTGTGCACTCTCCCACACTGTACACTCCTAGTGTACATACCACGTACATTTAAATAATGGGCCTCCCCTCCAGTGTGCACTGCCTTTCTTTAAGTGCCCTGCCAGCCAAGATATTTCAACCCATAACCGCTGCATTTTAAGGCTGGTGTACTATCCATGCACCACAGCTTCACTTTCAGAATTCTAGCAATTATGGCACTATAAACACACATGAATAATAATGCAAAATAATATCCAAGGAAAAAATGCCGTCAACGTCAAAATAGCCACTTCCCAAAAAGAAAGCTTGAAAAGTCAAACAAAAAAATACCTCAGTTGGTCTCTGTAGTGCAGTAGTAGAATATTTGCCGGGATTTACAAACTTCACTTAATTCAATTTCCAAAAAAATTATTTCACTCCACCCTAATGTGACAATGAGCGTGTGGGAAAATGAGTGTTATGGGAGAAATGAGCATATTGGGCAGCGGACTTAAGAAAAAGAGGTGATAGAGAAATGGGGCATTAAGTGGATGAGAAAATGAGTGTATGGTGAGATGGACGTTTAAGGCAAGGGGAATATGTGGGCATCTGCCTTGAGCCATTTGCCAATTTTCCGACACATCTATTGACTCATTTGTCCTTTCTTCATATGTACGTTAACCCATACATTCACTACTCTATATGATTGTTTTCCCATACCCCCATTTACCTATAGCCCATTGTCTCAAATGCCCATAGTAAAACTAGCCCTAATCAATGATCAAGAAAAATGTTTTAAGATTGAAGTTTAATTTTGAAACCAAACAGCATCAGATTGTCAAAACTAAAACGTGAACTTTGTAGCTCGCGTTGTTCGCATTTCGTATCAGGCAGGAAAACCTCGTCTCGCCATCTGCTCTAAATATCCAGTTATCGTTTATTGTTTCGAGTCGTGATAATGCCTTTTCACAAGCAAGAAGTTTCATTCGCCATGGCGAATACTGCTATGTTATATCCTTATAGAGATGAAGCTTTTGCAAATTAAACAACGCAAAAATAAAAACGATTGAGAGAATGCTCCTTTGTTTGCTGAATTAACAGGAAAATCAACGGTAACTTGCCTTGATTCGTGACTCACAATCGCCACTGAAATTTTGTATCAAAAATGCAAACTGTTTTCTTGATCAATTAAAACTAGAAGGACCAAGCGCGTCATTTGCTACATTTTCATTTTTAAATGCTTATACATTACATGTTACAAAACTATGGTTTTGCACTTTTTGATTTATATTTTTTCCTTGTTCGGTAAACTTTGATCAATTTCGGGATATTGGAATTAAAGGTTATCGAGAAAATTTTAGCACTGTCTAGAAGCTGGGTTGCCAGAGTTGCTATTTTTGGTAACAAATTGTTACTTTTATTACGATGTTATTAATACCAACAATTGTTATTCACTTGATTGTTAACATATATTTCAGTTTTTTGATGATTCAGAGTTAAACGATAAATTTTAAATTATACAGAGCAAGAATTATTGATAAAATAGTAAATTCATCTGGGCTTCTTCCTCGTCATCACTTTTTCTGCTAAAATAGCCAGAAAATATGTTGATCTTTGAAAAAAGCCCAAAAATCAATATCTACATGAGTGGTAGTCTCCAAAAAAAAATTTTCATTATCTCTCTCGCGATCAGATATTTACCTAATCAACCCTCCTTGCTTTTTAAGAAAACGTTCTTTTTTGAACACCTCAACAATAAAATACATGTTTTTTTTATAAATTACATTGATTTTGTTTTGTAAATTTGTTGCCTTTTCAATTAATATATATTACTTTTTGACCATGGTATTTGTTACTTTTTGAAATATTCTGCTGGCAACCCTGCTTAGAAGGACCTAACGCGTCAATTGATCAAGAGGCGTAAGCCCTATAAATGCTAACTTCCACTCCACAAACTTGGAAAAAGAGATCAAAACAACCGTGAAAAGCTGCTATGGTTTCGTCAGCATCCGCTTGATCTTTACGTCAAAGTGTAATCTGCCAGTAGCTCGCATGGATGCTCAATCTACCACTCAGAAAAGCTCGGTCATAGATGAATACAAGTGCCACTGTGATAGTCGGTACGAAGGACAAACATGTCAAAGACTACAAGATCGCATTAAGCAGCATGTTCGGCAATGGTTAAAACAACAATTGACTCGTCCGCGCCGATCTCAACTACATAGGATAGGTCGTGCAAACGAAACGACACCAAACCGGATTATGACTCAGCCGTTGGTCAGCATCTTTTAGATAATGATCAATGTGAACTATGACAACAAGCGACTTTCAATCCTCGACACAGCACGCAGCTCTTTCCACCGTAATCTATTACAGGCAGTTGGTACCAAGACTCAGCGCCCTGTGTTATGCAGACAGAAAGCATTGTTTACACTATCAAAACTCTTCATAATTACGGCGTTCTGATTTGGCCTCTTGCTGCGCTTCCTCCAGCATTTCGCTATTGCGAAATCGCTTTCTTTGGCGCGCTTTACAATGTTAGGGCGATCATGGCATGTTCTGATTGCCAACCGTCCGAATTAATCACATAAAACAACTTACTCACTCTAATTCTTTCCTTTTTGACGAGATACCGCAACTGATAAAAGCGTCACGAAAAGCTTGTGGCTAAAACAGCTATTTTCAAAACTATATTAAAACAGTAATTCTGTTTTCACTGGTCAAAATTCAAGTAAATTACAGACATAATATTTTTTTACGTCTAAACTGTCTAAAATGCTGCTGCTAATCAAGCTCTATAGTTTGCAGATCTTTGGAATATAGAGGATTCCAAATCTAATAAAGCGAGCAGTGGGGCTGCAGATATTTAGAAGGGGAATTTTTCTTATACAAAAGATGAAGCAGCAATCAACGCAGAGAATGGTATGTACTATGCTTTAAGAAGGCAATAATAACAATATAAAACCATTTTAAGCAATCACAGAAAATGCTAGCTGCGCTCAACTCCTATCAAATCACTACAGCAAAATTACGACATCAAAATATTGCTACAGTAAGAGCAGAATCTACACCATTTTTTGCATTCCTGTTTTATACGCGTTAGTCCTTCTTCTTTTTGCATTCTATTCAACTAGCCCTTGCTGGGGATAATCACAAGTCTATTTCCACATAGGCACATTGTGTCACTGAAAGCAACAGCTAAACGGTTACGTTGGATGAACTGGACAAATTTGTTGGACTCATTGTGGCACGTGGTGAAATTGGTAACTTGGTCTGCAAAAGTATGTGGGAAACATCTTAGAATATTCTTTATTCAGTGCTACTATGCCAAGGCGGAGGTTCTTGCAAGTGATGAAGTACCTCAAAATTGATTTGTAAACCAAAAGAAAAACAAACTCAAAAACAAATAAATTCTGCTTGTTTTTTTCATATGAAATGAACTCATAGAAAATTACTAGACGGCCTACCGCCTAATGTAAACATAACCATGAATGAACTACTGCTTCTTTGCAAAGCAAAAAATAAATTTATGCAGAATACGAAAGCCAAAAAAACAGGCACAAAATTTTGAATGGTTGTCGATGTGGAAAGCAAGTACCTGTACGACGGACATCTTTATATTGGAAAGGCATGCCAACTCATGGACCAACGAAGAGGTGATGAAGCTACCGCAACGATTCCTTACCAGTGGTGGGCAAGTTACTTTTTTAAAGTAACTGAGTTACAATTACCTAGCAAAAGAGTAACTTACTTTCAACTACAAAATTCAAGAAGTAGCTAGTTGCAGTTACTAGTTACAGTTACTTTCAATGGCAAAAATTTTCAATGCAAAAGGCGATAGTGACCTATTTTCGATCCCAGGCAAAACAGCCAAACCGCCAATCAAAAACGCGGTTTAATTTGCTTAAAAAGCAAAAATTTTGAATTCCTAATGCAGTACCGTCCTCCTTCAATATTCAAATAGCTATTTGCACCCTGGCCAAAAGGAAGTGGAAGCCAGCGAATGGAAAGAAAACTTGTAATGCGTACCCCTCTACGACGGCCTTTGACCTTGTCGATGTTTTAGAGATTTTGAATAGACACATTAATTTTCTCGTGCTCTACAGTAAAAATCGGCCTCAGAGATTAGTCCGTCAACAGCAAATTGGATTCGAACCCACGCCCGCATCAACCAGTGACGTAGGCTGGTTCCGAGTTCGCGGCGGTCCCTCGCCGTAGGACAGTCGTAGAATTACTCCACAATCGTAGCACAATGTTGAACTGTTGATGCAAGCACGTTGGACGTTGGCATACGTAAACTGCCAAGTCAATGCGTTCATTCCGTCTTCGTCTATTCTCACATCTGCTCGCCAACACGACCGGGACAAAAGTGTTACATCGATTTTCGATTAGAAGAGTGAGACCAACTTTAGCTTTACTTTGGAAGTGGGGGGAGCAGGCATTTCTCGTCCCTTGTCGGTTAATACAGAATTACTCTAAAGCGACTGAAGGTTTCCCTTTCATGCTTCCTGTCTTTGAATATAATTTATCTCTACGTAATGTTTGACAAATTCAAGTTAATCGGTCAAGGTCAAAGGGTCCAAAATCTCAAATTGTCGAAGGAGCCCCGAAAAATAAATTTTTCTAACCAAAAACGTTAACTATTTTTCTTATTCAATGACAAATTTCAGAACTAATAGTGTTTTTGATGAAACAACAAATTTTTCGACGTTATTACATTATCACATCATATTTTTTAACTAGATTAGCTATAAATTTATTCTAAGCCAATAAATGAATAATTTACTGGTGATATTCACTAATCTCATCAATACAAAGATTGCCATTTTCAATGTGATGACGTCACGTTGCCATTTTGAAAATTAAAAGATATAATTATTGACGGAGCTTGTAAGTCGAAGATCAAGTCCTAAGCTCTTTGCATTACTCTTTTAGATAGGGGAAAAATAGAGCTTAATTTGCATATACTAGACTAAACTACTACATGTCTTACTCTCAAATACCAAGACAAGGTACTTTAAATAAAAATATCCGTTCTCTTGCGGTGAAGCAGCTAACAGAAAGTAACTGCAACTCGTAATAATTTCGTTACTTTTCCAAAAAAATGAAGAAGTTAAAGTTACAGCAGCTAAAAAAGTAACCACTCGCTGTCCATCACTAGGTCTTACAGTTACTGTTTGCATTAAGATAAGCACAAAAACTTCATTGAAATAATAAATCTTAAAATGTTTTTGTATTCCTCGTACATTTGTTACTATGTATTGGATTAGGGATGTAGTCAAATTTTTGAGGATTAAAAGAGTGTACCGTGAGTGGCGAGAGAGTGCGGAACACTGGTCTATTGAGTCCTGTAATTTCTCACTAAAACTGTTTTCGATCTTTTTCGAGCTGTACAGCTAAGATTGAAAATGGTTTAAAAGAAAGCGAAACGCTAAACAGTGCTAAGAGTAATTTAGGGTCGTATTTGTTTATTAAAGTTGTTATTGTTTTATTTTTTATACACTGAATGAACCAAACACTACATTTGTTCTTCAGACTTGGCTCTATTATGAGTGCATAGTTGAGCGCACAAAATCTATTTATGGGATCATAATTTTGCCTTGGTGGAGTTGGAAATAGAAAAGCGTGGGTATTATACCAATCGCCTCAAAACCTGTACAAATGTTTTTGTTTTGATGCGGTGTGAAGCAAGATCAAAGGAATTTAAAGCTTGCCGGTAATGTTGCTTCCGTTGAATAATTCAGCATGACTGAAAAGAACGAAGATAACAATACCCCTTTCGAATTCGATTTCAACAGCTATGTTCAAAGCAACTAAATGCCGAGGTTTCAAGTTGTTCTACAACGAGTCGCATCTGTACTTCGGCATTTTACAATATTTGTTGTCGATCACCTGTTCGTGTTGCTAAAGTATTTCCTTTTTGGCATCCTCACCTTTGCAGCATGGATTCGTAGTTTTTCGGAGGGTAATAATCTTGGAATGTGGGCAGCTATAGCGACAGTTTTTTTACTTCTTGTTTATTCTTATTACCACAGACCTTGCCAGTTTCCGGCTGAAGGGTAAGTTCCAGTATCAAACTAGATTTTAACTAATTTAAACTTGATAAACGGAAAAGACTTGTTTAGACGGGAATCACCCAACAAAGCCCCGCAAGAAATGCTTTGCATATGACATGTTTGCAATAAGATGTCTGACACGCTTGAAAGCGTCACGACAAAACAAGCTAACAAACTAATTTCTGCCGCGCCACACTACGGCCATAAGAACGTGCCTATAAGTTTAATTCCTGTGGAATCAGGGATGTGGTGCTAAAAAAAGCACTGTGGGAAGACACAGGGTAGAAATTTTCATCCTCCAGCCAGATTAGTGTAAAACAGTGTGGGACCGCCGTTCCCACACCACTCCACCCCTGCATTGGACCCTTAAAGAGTAAACAAATTGTTATGAGAATTCGCTGTTTACCTCAAATAATCAAGCATTGCGTGGAGAAAGTCACTAAGTGTAGTACTTTTCATCGTCAGACAGCGAGTGAGCACTCAAGAGCGTTACGTTACGTATGGCAAGACAGAGCGGGAATGTTGCAGACAGCTTTAACAGCTGTTTCATCGAAGCTTTTCGTTACGCTCGTATCAGTGACGCCATTAGTTGAAAAGGACTAAAATGAAAACGTTGTTATGTCTTGAGAATTCTGACTGAGGCAACGCCGTTGTAAAGTAAGCGAGCCTACCCAAAATGACAACGTTACTTATGCGAATAATTCTCTGGCTGTTCACGTTGTACTCGATACTGTTACAGATGAATGTGTTTCGAAAAGCTGCGGGCAAAATAACTTCTTTCAAAGGTACATTATATTTTTGTATCACTAAAAACTTATTTACCGGTAAGTATTTTTATTTCCAAAACAAACTTAAATTGAATCATCATTTTAGACGGGTGAGGCTCACTTAACTCTTCTCCAAATGCCCAAATACTGATACAGGCTGTGGGCAGGTGGAAACATTGCTACAAACCCTCTAAATATACTGGGGAGTTATTGGGGAAAAAGTGTTTCGCAATCTTTTAGTTTTGCAAATTCTCAACTTTAAACAATGTCTTGCGCAATCTTCAGGTGTCTTCAAGCGATACGAGTAAACTCGTTTTTTGCTTTGTTTTAAAGCTTTTTTGCTCCAGTTAAGCTCCACAAAAATAAACAAGGTTGTTAACTTTTACTTAATGCTTTTACTTAAAGCTTTACTGAAATGTTTGCTTACTGCTTTACTATAGTTTCTTTTACTTGATGCATTTTCGGTTGTATTGTAGTAGGAGCCACAATACTTGATCCCTCTGCTCTCAAAATAGATATAAAATCACATCTTCGAAAGCTACCCATCTCTTTTTAGCACTTGGAAACCATTTTTTTAAAAAAAGCATTCTTCCACTAGTCTTTACTCTGACAGAGACACTCAACTTTAATTTTGAGACCAATGTTTAGGTGCAAAATTGAAAATGACAGATTAAATGAATTTGCAAGTCAGTGCTTCAAGGAGAAAGAAGAGGCCCAAAAAGCCCTCAACGATATTATAAAGAAAATTATAAAAATCGAAGAAAGCAGACGCAAGTTAATTGACCAATTCGAGAACATAAATGAAAGATGGAAAGAACATTTAATTGCAACAGAAAAAAAAGAAAACGTACTACGAGAAGAACTTTTTGAAACAACTCAACACAAATATACGTTGGAAGAACAACTACAAGAGAAAATGTACGTTGCTTTAATTGTGTATTGCGAAAACTATAAGCCTACCGGTAGCGTGATTTAAAAAAAGGTCTTTTCAACGACTAAGAAGTAATTGTATTTTTTGGTAGTCTCTAAGTGGAACTAGTTATATATCTACAAAACCTGTGGCTTCCAGCTGGGAATCCACAGAGGTCTTTTTGGGGGTCTACAAAAGATTTCAGTAGGGCGCATTACAAATGGGCTTTGTAGTTCTCGCGAGCAAGATTCTATGGATGTGGTAAGCACCAAAGATATCTGCAGGTCTGGAATTTTTCAGATATTTTTTAACAAACTATGGTCCGCTATCAAGTTGGGGAGTCCACAGCATTAGATAAGTCTATATAAAGATCTATAGCATCGAAAAGTTTGAGAAAACCGCACCAAGTAGTTCTTGTTGTAACAATTACTTTTTCTGTGTCTCAGTGAGGAAAATGATAATGAAAAAATTAATTATGAAGAAAATTTAAGAATCATAAGAGATAAAATTCAAAGTATTAAGCAAAATGAAGCTACTAAAAGAGAGCTGCAAGAATTAGTAAAGGAAGATGAAATACAAAAAATGGAAGACGAAAATATCTTACTGCGTGACACTCTTGAGGTATTAACTCGTTATCAATATTGGAGTACATGTAAGAGAGATTGGCAGCTGCCTATTTACTAAAGTTCACGGTTAAAAAGACCGTTAACAACAAGGTGGAGATCTTTTACTGAAGAACTCTTTTCGAGACTGCGAAAAATAACTGCCCGTTTTGAAGGGACAGACTCTACGAAGTCTTTGCTTATGGGTGTTCTACATTGCTTATGATTAGAGGCCCCGCGTCGGTAGACCTGGGTTAAATTCCTTTGTCGAGTCATACCTAAAACTTAAAATTCACAGATCTTTTGCTTGATGCTTAGCAAGAAAGGGATGGTGTGGAGAAAAACCTGCAAGTTCGCTTTTGTGTTCTTGGGTAAGGCGATTAACTGTATTTCTTTATGTTCATGTGGCAGACGGGTGATGGGACCGAGCACTTCACCCGTCGCCGTGATCCAGTCTGACTAAAACATTTAAACAGAGCATTTAATCATACGCCTAAATGAAATGATTGTGAATAAATTGTTTGTATCTTAACCTGTTTCAAAGCAGCTTCCCGCAACCGTTCGCAATATAGATTTAAAAAATTTTCCTCACTTTGATTCGCCTTCGACCTTACTTGATGCGCGTCCGTTCAAAAGTCATTATAAAAAGATTTGTTGTTTTGATCTACTTTAGACGTTTTTTTTTGGTATAGTTGTTAGCAAAGCAGCAAGAGGCGTTAGCGGAAAAACATGCGGAAACTTTAGAAGACATGAAAGCAATGGCAGATCACAATAGAGAGTTGGAAGAAAAAATGATGTTGAAGCTAAAACAGGATATGGAGGAACAAGAAAGACAGAAAAATGTCCAAGTGGTAATTTTAATCTTTTTTTATAGGGAGGGGTGAATGACAAGGAACGAATATCCCAGAAATTAATTAAGAATAAAATTAAATAAAGCCCCCCCTAAAATGTCTGAAAATCCATTTCTATTACTGTTGTAGCGTTTGAAAAGACACCAGCCGCTATTGCTTTTCTCTTCATCTTTCCAACTGTACACATGCCATTGTTTGCAGCTTGTTTCAACAGAAAAGTATCAAGCTTGATCTCTCTTTTACGTAAACTGCTGAAAAGTCTCACTCTAATATAAACGTGTGCATCTTTTGGGAAAAATTTACCCAAGAGATGGGCTAAATTATGACCAATAACGTAAAACACATGAAAAATGTGAAGAGCAAGCGGCAAACTGGCCAAAATGCAATTGCTGCCGGCGATTACGAGGGTGATTCGTTTGAAAAACACATTTTCGGCCAGGCACCTCAATTTCTTATACTGTCTGGTGCATTTATATTTTACTGCATTGCTGTCAACAAGTGACTAGATATTTTTCTTCCTCATCATGAAAATTGGTCACTAGATCTTACAATTTTCAACTTGTTGAACGTGACTTAAAGATCAATAACTGACTTATTTCAGCTTACTGAGAAGTTACTTTTGTCCCTAACTCAAGCCAAAGGCAGGTTATCAAGAGTTAAGCACGAGCTAGCTAGCGACTCGCCACGTGCCACTTCACCTGAAGGTGTTCAAAAAGAAGCTCCTCATTTCAAAAAATAGCACTCGGCTATTTCAAGTCAAGCCATAAACCGGGCCGCTTCCGAGCCTCAGGCCACGAGGTGGCGCCCTCCAGTTTTTCCATTGTTTTTCGTTTTGCTCAATAAACTTTTTTCACGATTTTGTCAGTTTTACGAGACCAACAATGTGACCGCTGATGCAAAGTCCAACTTCATTGGAGTAAAGTAATCGTACGGAGCAGTGGTTCGTAAGCTGGGCGCTGCGTAAATCGAACGACCGAAGTAAACGCGGTGACTTGCCTAGTTTACTCTCGCATAGACAGTATAAAAACGTAAATCTATTCAATAAGTCACAAGGATTACATTTCTCAAACGTACACATCGGTAAAGCTAAGGTGGTAAAAAACGACCACACAGCGTAGTTCAGAGCCGTTTTTGTAGAAAGTGACAAGAAACATGTTTCCCCTTCTTTAGAGCAATAACTTTTAAAAAAGGGTGAGAATTTTTTGTTTGATTAAAGATAATGCTGATAGCACCCATACGTTTATAACATATCGCGCCAAGACAAAGAAAAGCTTGGGAACCGCTGAAGGTAAAGACAATGGAATGTTGGCAACGGCGTGTTTGTTGCTTGCGGCAACGTGCCGGACCATTTGAAGCTTAATGGGCTCCCGTATAATCATGACTGCGTCAATTTAGTTTCATGTTTCACGCTCGATCTTACTCCAGGCGATCTACGAATTCCAGTTTCACAGTCATTGGCATGACTGGTGCAGGTAATTAAACTCAGTTCTACCGACTACAAAGTAGAAATTCGTACCATTACACCACCACGCAAGTGCCTCATCGCTCAACCCCGTTACCGCAACTATTCATTCCCTAACCACGCATCGCGTCCACCTGCAATGCAGGGGCAACGTTAATTTCTAATTCCATGCCCGTAAAGCTCCCTCCGGAGGTGCTGCGTTGGGTGAGACGAGTCTTTGCTGATGAGGCCAAAAGGTCGAAACCTGGGTCCAGAGATGGTCCCACCTATTTTGCTATACTGACGTTGTTCGGATTGCGACCTTTCGTAAAAACTAATTTTTTCCCGGAGATGTGTTGCGTCGTGTCTGGTTCTTGTGAGATTCGAACCCGGGACTTTCGAGCTGCTTTTCCGCGCGCACCGAGGCTAGCTGTCATGTAATCACGTTTGCTTTGTATGCCATTAAAGCACCACATTTAGTGTATAATCTTTGGAAGGTTTTTCTGTGCCTAATTACCTTTGCGTAATCAATTTCATGTAAGGACATCAGTTTTAGCTTACACTTGCACGATTGGCAGTAACGTCAAAAAGGAACGTCGTTCATAAGTAAACCGTACGTAAGTCTTGTGCTTTGTGTTGGATTGTCTGCGTTTGTTCCGTATACAGAATATTAGGCTTGCCAGGAGCCAAGTAAAGTATCTTACGCTTGGCATGAGGCCTAGTGATGATAATGCGTCTCTATTACTCGTATTTGAGAAATGGTCCCTCCTGTTTTGCCGTACTAACGTTGTTTGGATCGTGACTCTTTGTAAAGACTGAAAAAAATATTTTTCTTCCCATAGTTTATTTCGCTTACTGGTGGGAAGATGTGCGCAAGGTTGTATTTTTTCAAGAATGGACTTCCACCGCAAAGAAAAACTAAGAAAAGGAAATGCTTTTATATGTCAAAAAGAATGTGGTTTGGTGACCGAGAGACTAAAGACGGTGAGCAGAATTTTTATATGAGGAAAAGGATCTACCAAAATTATAATTTACCTTTTACGTTCACCCCCTGTGCTCTCGCCTTGGTTGGAATATTATCCAGGGCTTTGCTGATATACCTTAGAGCGGTAACAACTATCCTCAAAAATCGTTATAAATTGTAATATTTAGCAGATATATTGCTAGTTTGTCGAACATGATTTTTAAAGGAAATGACAACGTGCTTTTGACAAACTTACGAATAAATTGAGATTTCGCTCCCCATAGAAAGCGCCAAGCTGAGCTAGAAATTTGTCAAAAAATTGCTGTCATATACCTATAAAAACATTACTCCTTTAACCAAAAGTGTAAAGAGAATAAGGCGATTACACTCCCTCAGCCATATCGCTTTGGCACAAAACAAATGTGTTGAGTTGAATTGATTGAGAAAAGGAAAAGTGAAGAAGTTGTGGATTTGCTGGGTTTGGTAGGGTCTGCGGATGGGCTAGCCAGGACGAGTGAAGAGCGATGGTATGGGGATTTTTTGAGGAAGGATGGCGACGATGTGTTGAAAAGGGTGTTGGATTTTGAAACAGTTGGAGGAAGGGGGCGTGGGCGACCGGAAATGACGTGGAGAAGGCAAGTGGAAAAACATATTGAACAGATTGAACTTAAAAAGAAAGACGCCATTGACCGAACCAAGTGACGCAATGCTGTGAATAAATTTTCTAAGGGTGTGAGGGGAGTCAGGCCACCTTTGTTCACGGAGACAAAACCGGATTTACAAAATTGGATTTCTCAAACAATTTTTCTGCTAAAAATATTAAAGCCTCCTTTTCCTATCTTATAAAAATCAGTTGTGTGCCTGTTTTCGATCGGTGATCAGTTCCTCCTCATCTCTGTAACAGGAATTCAAGCAAATTCTAAAACGTACTTATGAATGTTAAGTTAGTATTTGGATTAAATCTTGTGGAGGCTCAGTTGATGTTCCCGGCTCATTTGAAGGTGGATTTCCTTGGGATAATTCTCACTCAACGCTTGATTTAATCGAAGATAACGGTCGTCATCTAAGGGCCAAAGCATTGAAGCTTTCGTTTTTGAAATGACAGTTTCAGAACTTGTATATGAAACGCTGGATGACGGCTTCGTTTTGACACTTTGAGTGGTTGGTCGGCGGAAAATGTGCGTCACTAATACGTCAGAATCTGATGAGAAAGGCTTTTGCTGCTCAGCGGTAACTTCAATAAGCTTTTGTTTCTCGCTTTCATTTGCAATTTTCCGATAATTTTCCGACGTAGTGGCTCTTGAACGAGTCATTGCACTTTGGGAAGAGTTTGGAAGATTGACGTTACGTAATAGATCACGCATGACGGCAGTTTTTCGTTTTTGCTTTTCAAGAAACAGTTTTCTTTTCCATTGACAGTGAAGTAGAAAGTTGAATCTCTGCCTAGATATGTCATAAAGATGCGAATCCAGCATTTTTTGTTCAGTGATGTTCTTCGGAGGTTGAGACGCTACTTTGGCAGCTCCAGCTGAAAATATCGTAGAAAGTTGATTTGGCAGTTGTGGTTCTAAAATGGTGGTTTACTACTTCATTACATACTACTAGCTTGGTGGCAGGACCCAAAAGTTTTGCAGAAGGAAACCCTTTAGTTAAACTTTCTTGGCTGTTATGATACACACGGGTGAGTTTCTCGGTATCTAACAAAAATTAAAGCGATAAAAGCTGTCACAACCGTACAGTTACGAGTTCAATTCTCGAGTGGCCTCGCACGAAATTGCATTTCGGCATTGCTGGTTTTGGAGGCAAAGAAAATCTGAAAGAAAAAATTCTTGAAAAAAGTTTGTAGAAAGGCTTGAGTTTCTGAATTTTTGGTTACTTACGGCAAAATTTTAAGTTTATTTTCTTTTTGGGGAGTGATTAAGCCTCTTTGCTATGATCTTGATCTTAGATTACCTTTTATTATTTCTGCTCTACTGCCTCCGACCCATCCTTCGATTTGAGACAGGGCTTCCTGTCTTCTTCCTTTGATAAATCGGCTTCCTTTTTTTTCATCGCTATATTTTCCCATCTTTTGAAAATCTAAACAGCATGTCAATCGGACAAAGCAGCTTTTGCTCCTTAAGATATACTTTTATTACCTGTTCTGCTTTCTGGCAAATAAAACAAACATGCTGCACTGTATACTTATAGAGTGGTAAGTGAAAACCGTTCTTTTGTGTTTGCTATCTCCAATCAAACTGACCGCGTCTAAACTACGGCGGGAGGAGCGTAGGCAAACATTTTTTTGGAGAGGCGACAATAAGAAACGTACAAAATTTTTTGAATTCGAGTATGTTGTCCAAAAATACAAAAGATTACTTAAGCCAAATATTGTCAATTTTTAATGCCTTAAGTTACAAAAAAAATGTTGCGTAAGGATGAAAATTTAAGGGAAGAGGCGTGTCCCTCTTGCCTTCCCCTCCCCTCCGCCTCTCTATTGTGGAAGCGGGGCGCGATAAACTACGCATCAAGGTTGGAATGGGAAGGCTGTCTTCGCCCACAGCGGTTTTCGCAACTAAGGAAAAAACTGACCAATATTTAGAGCAGGTCGAAGTTTTACTGCTTAAATGCTTAGTGCGATGAGGGCGTTTCTCTGTTTGCACTCCGTGTTTAGCAGCAAAACCTCGTTTGCAAAGCTGCTCTAAATATCGGTAAGTTTTATCCTTGGTTGCGAAATCCGCTGTGGGCGAAGGCAGCCGAAGTCTGGTGGTTAAGCGCTTTGAACTTTGAGGCTATGTGGCATGGCCGAGCGAAAGCGGCGTTTGCTTTCAAGCTAGCGTTTCGTGTTTAATCTGTGGCTTGCACTGACCGCAACGACATCTATGAGTGGCAGCTGAAGCTAACTCGATGACCGTTAGATCACTTCGCAGTCTCCTCAACTGTTTGCTGATCTTAACCAATAAGTCGAATTACTTATTTCTTATTACATAGCCTGCCGATATCTGCAGGTTATGTAGGAAAGCTTGTTGGAAAATACGAGGTGTGTCCGAAAAGTAACGAGACTGGTGTTATAAAAACTGTATTGAAAAGTATTGAAATATACCAAAGTCAAATTTCTTCAAAGTAATCTCCTTCCACTTTGAAACACTTGTGCATTCACCTTTTCCAGAATTCAATACCCCTTTGGAAGGCATTTTCTGGGATCTTTTTGAGCTCCGTCGTCGCGGCCGTTTTGATGGAATCGATGTCAGAAAAATGGGTTCTCTTCAGAACAGATTTGATCTTGGAAAAGAGGAAAATGTCTCGCGGGGCCAGATCGGGGGAATATGGGGGTATTCCAAAGTTGCAATGTTTCTTTCGAAAAACTGACCAATACTCAGGGCTGTGTGATCAGGAGCGTTAATGTGATGGAGCCTCCATGCGTGAGCTTCCCAAAAGCTCCACCTCTTGTCACGCACTGTCACATAAAGCGCCGAAGAATGTCTTTAAGACATCGTTCATTTCGAATTCCTACCTCAAAGCCAAACAGTGAACCAAACCGTCTATAAAGACATTCTTCGGCGCCTTATGAGACAGTGCGTGACAAGAGGTGGAGCCTTTGGGAAGCTCACGCATGGAGGCTCCATCACATTAACGCTCCTGATCACACAGCCCTGAGTATTGGTCAGTTTTTCGAAAGAAACATTGCAACTTTGGAATACCCCCATATTCCCCCGATCTGGCCCCGTGAGACATTTTCCTCTTTTCCAAGATCAAATCTGTTCTGAAGAGAACCCATTTTTCTGACATCGATTCCATCAAAACGGCCGCGACGACGGAGCTCAAAAAGATCCCAGAAAATGTCTTCCAAGACTGTATTGAATCCTGGAAAAGGCGAATGCACAAGTGTTTCAAAGTGGAAGGAGATTACTTTGAAGAAATTTGACTTTGGTATATTTCAATACTTTTCAATACAGTTTTTATTACACCAGTCTCGCCACTTTTCGGACACACCTCGTAGTTACGACTGTAACAGGGCCTAACCTACGGCTTATGCAAGTATTTTAAAAAAAGTTGGTGCCAAGCTTACTCTGCTCTAAAAAATTTCCTCATCAGCATAAACACTAACTTACCACAACTTGATAACCTAACCTCTTGTCCTCTAAAGTCGTTGTTGAATGCAAACTAGCCTATATCTTGTTTAACTCCATTTTTAAAAGCCAAATTTGTCAACAAAGATTGTTTTGTTAAAACAAGAACATGGTCAGACTTACATGGTGTTTGTACGGTGAAAGTTTGATAGAAAACAATTGAGTTTAAACGGCAAGCAGTTCATCGTTATCAATTGATGTTTGTGTTTTTAACAATGAAAATTAACGTGGGAAGATACATTGTTAGCTCTAGTTGCTTGAATGAGGGAGAAAAAACAAGGCACAACACAATGGACTCGCGTATCTAATTCATGTTTTAACCCGTGCCAAGCTGAAATGAAAATGTTTGTACTATAGCGGTAACAATTCCAAGACTGTTTATAAAACCTTGTCCGGACCCATCCAGAGCCGACATAGGCCCAGTGGACGAGTCCGCAGGGATGGTTTGAAAATGTCTCTAATCGTAATTTTTCTCCCAAAAAATTGTCACTTTAATGTCAGCGGTGCCGGTACCATTTTTTACCACGACACCCAGTGGTGCTTTCTTGATTCAACAGTGTTGATGCCATGAGTCCAGGAAAGATTTATTCCTTTTCAAATAGCTCGAACAGGTTGGTCTCGATGGAAAAGTAAATGCGGAAAAACGTTTGATAGAGGAAAGGATGTTGCCTAGCACCTATAGCCTGTTGAAAAATTTTCTTAATAAAAAGGTTAAAAGTTGGCAAATGATTTTCTTGAACAGTTTTTGAAAGATTGAACCACTTAAGCAAAATGTGGCCTTGGCATTCCATATCCAAGATTGTACCACACATCACGACGAAAGCAATATTTACGAAAATAAAAGATATCTAAAGTAAAACTACCTGAAATCGCAACAGTTCAGATCATGAAAAACTTACCTTTTTATAGCACTTGATGTAGTGACATGCTGGACGGGGGACATGTGGCAGAGTGGCATTATTGTCGTTAATGGCACTAAGGCAGATTGTCTATGTAACCCAAAGACAGCTCTTTTTTGTACAAACGTTTACTGTTGACACAGACGAGAGGATTTACTTCAATTTGTTTTAGGAAAATTCCAGAAATGTTAAAGATTTCAGTTAATGCAAAGTTTTATGAAAACTAAATCAAAGACTTGTTTAAAAGAAACTCCCAGTGAGTACATTACCTTTGACCTATGCTGCCGAAGCCAGACAGTCTGCACCAATCAACAGCCGCCTCAACGTGGTGGTGCGGTCCCCGACCCCGTTTGGGTTGGATCGAAATGGCTGTTGGCCTTCCCGAGAATCCCAGTTACCCCGGGCACTCCCCTTTATTTTTTCGCTATGCTGCCCCCTGAACGACCGCAGTAGGGCAGCACACAGCATCTACAAAATCGGTCGCCTGTTTTCACTTTTTCTTTTCTCCTGCCCTTCTTCGTCTCCTCATTCTTCTTCTTCTCCTGATGAGTGGTAACGTTCATCCTAACTCCGGCCCCATCTTTCCTTGCTCTGTGTGCGCTGGAAATGTGACCTGGCGGGGCAAGTCAGTGCTATGCTGCACCTTCTCCAAATGGGTCCATCTAAGGTGCTCACAGCTTTCCCTGTCCAAATTCAGAGCTCTAGGCAGCTCTCACTCTTGAAGCTGCCTACCTTGTCGTAATACTGTGACTCCCTCCTCGGACTCCTTCGACACGTATACCTCCACTGTAAAATCTGGCCCCCTCCACTGATGCTGCACTCTCGCATCACCCCCGTCTCCAAACCTCCTATCCCCCATCTGCCCATTCTATATCTCCTTCATCTGCCCCTTCATCACCGTCCCTTGCTCCTGGCTATTTTTCTACGCCTCCTGTCTCCTCTCCTCCCCCTGACTTTCTCAGGGTTCTTCAATGGAATGCTGGAGGTCTTCGAACCAGGAGCACTGAACTACTTCATTTTCTATTGTCCCATCCAGTTGATCTTATCTGCATCCAGGAATCCAATCTTAACTCATCTTCCTCTTTCCGGATTCCTGGATTTTCTGCTCTGCGTTCTGATTGCACCCACTCCCGGTCTGGCATTCTCTCTCGTGATACCACGCACGCCAGCGGCGGCGTCATCATTTTCGTCAGGCAGGGCCTATCCTTTTCTGAACTTTTTACCTCCTCTCTTTGTTCGCTTGATCCCTACTCTGATTATGTAGGGGTCAACATCTCTTTTAACAACTCCTCATCGGTGTCATTTCTTAATGTGTACGCCCCCCCCCCCTATTCGCTCCTCCCCAACGGATGGCAGAACTGATTCCTTCTCTCCCTTCATTCTTCCCTCCACCACAAATCTCTTCATTCTGGGGGACTTCAATTGCCATCACCCTTCTGGGACTCAAGAGGTACTTTCGACCCCCGCGGGGAGGAAGTATTCGACTGGGTCATTTTTTCTGACCTTCTCCCCCTCAATGACCCTGACACACCCACCCTTCTCCATCGATCCTCTGGCAGTCGCTCCTCTCCTGACATCTCCTTTGCTCCTTCTACTCTTGCCTTTCCTTGCTCCTGGGAGGTGCTTCAGGACCTGGGTTCTGACCACCTACCAATTCTTCTATCCGTCCCTCTCTCTCCGGTCTTTCGCCCCAACGAGCGTCCCCCTTCCTTCAATTTTCAGAAAGCTCGCTGGGATGGCTTTGCCTCTTACTTTGACTCTCACTGTCCTTCAGCAGAGGAATACTCGTCTCTTTCTCTTTCCTCTGCTGCTGCTCTCTTTACCTCTTTGACTTTGAATGCGGCCAAATCCTCCATTCCTTTCGGCCGCATCAAACGCCCTCCTAAAGCCTGGTGGTCTGCTGAGGTGGAAGAAGCGGTTAGTGAAAGACGTAAGGCTTTTGCTGCCGCTCACAGAAGTGATGAAGATCGACAGGCTTACATCACCGCTTCTCGACGCGCCTCGTCAGTCATTGCCAAGGCCAAGGCTGAGGCATGGCAGATAACTTGCTCTTCTCTTTCACCTAGGTCTAACCCCAAATCTGTACACTCTCCTCTTCACTCTATCGCTGGCTCTTCTTCCTCGTCTTCCTCCTCTCCAAACTTTCCTAACTGTTCTTCTCCCAGGGAATCGACTTCGGCTCATGCCGCTTACCTGAGATCGCACTTTTCCGTTTCTCAGCCAAAGGCCCTGCGTAGCAGAGCCAGAGGCTACCTCACTGTGCTCCGCCGAGCCACGTGCCCTGTGGAGTCTCACTCGTCCTTTTGCTCTCCTTTTACTCCCGCTGAATTTCTTGCGGCTGCCTCCAATCTTACCCCATCCACTGCCGCTGGCCCAGACAAAGTTGCCTATCCCATACTAAAGCACCTTCCTTGCTCTGGCATGGATTTGCTTCTTTACATCTTCAATCTTTTCTGGTCTTTGCATTCCTTTCCTTCCATCTGGAAGACATCTTCCATTATTCCCATACACAAGATGGGAAAGCCTCTCGACTCTCCTGCTTCTTTCCGGCTTTTCTCTCTCATCCCCTGCGTATCAAAGCTGTCTGAACGCATCACTCTATCCCGTCTTCTCTTCTTTCTGGAATCTAAATCCATTCTCTCTCCCCTCCAGGCCGGTTTCCGCCCTGGTCGGTCTACACTCGATCAAATTCTGTACCTTTCTCAGTCCATTTCGGATGGGTTTAACAAACCCAGACCGGGCTCTCAGACGATTCTCTCTACTATCGATTTTTCTAAAGCTTTTGACTCTGTCTGGCATTCCGCCCTTTTCCACAAACTCATTTCGGCTGGCCTTCCATCCTTACTTTGCTCGTTGAACTCAATCTTTTCTTTCTGATAGGCGCGCTTGTGTGGCTTTTCAAAATCACAAAAGCCGCTCCTTTCGAGTCCGTCGAGGTGTTCCGTAAGGATCCGTTCTTGGCCCTGTACTTTTCTCTCTCTTCATCAATGATCTTCCGGCATCTCTGCCTTCTTCCGTCAGCTGCTCTCTTTACGCTGACGATCTGGTCATTTGGTCCTCCTCCCCCTCAATCCCCACTGCGGTGGAGGCCACACAAGGAGCTCTGTTTCGATTGGAGCGCTGGTCTGAGTACTGGTGTCTTCCTCTCAATCCGAGCAAATGTGAGGCCTCCTTCTTCTCTGTGGATCCCCACCAGGCTAACCTCCAACCCAACCTCGTCCTACTTGACTACCGCCTGCGTTTTAATCTCACTCCAACTTTTCTTGGGGTCACCTTCGACCGCACTCTTTCCTTTTCTAAACATGTATCTTCGCTGAAGGCCAAGTTCTTTCCCACGTCTCAAGGCCTTACGCTGTATCTCTGCTTCCTCATGGGGCCCCTCTAAGGAGTCCCTCTCTCTTCTATATAAATCTTTTCTTCGGCCCCTTCTCACTTACGCTTCACCCGGATGGTTTCCTATCCTAAGCGCTACCAATTTTACCAAATTGGAACGTCTCCACCGAGCGGCGAGTCGCGCCATCACCGGCTGCCTCTCGTCTTCCACTATCCCTCTACTACTCACCGAGGCTTCTCTACCTCCCCTACAAGTCACCCTGACTCATTTCACTCTTTTATCTTATGAGCGGGCTCTTCGTCTCCCAACCTCGTTTCCTATTTCAGGTTTGGCCAGACTAGGAATGAAACCAAGACTCTGCAGATCGTCCTGGAGAGCTCTTGCGTCCACTCACCCGCTCATGCTTCCGCTTCCTTTTACTTGTTCTAGAGAGGCTCTTCTTGCTTGCCCTCCCTTTTCTCCTTGGAATCGGCCTTCCTTCACGGTGGAGTCCACCCTTCTATGCTCTCGCTCTGATCCCCCTCACTCTCGCCAAGGTGCGGCTCTCGCCCACCTTGACTCTCTTCCCCCTCATGATCTGGTACTCTGGACAGACGGCTCTGTTCCTTTTCCTTTTGGCAAGGGCGGCTCCGGCGTATTTGCCAACTGCTCTCTCTATGGCACTGAGGCCACTCTTTCCTTTTCGACAGGCCCAGTATGCTCCAGTTTTTCCGCTGAAGCCTGCGCCATTCTGCACGCTCTTTGCTGGTCTCGGCAACACCATCAAGTCTGCCATTTCTCTTCTCTTCTCCTACTATCTGACTCTCGTTCTGTCCTCGCCACCCTGTCCTTTCCTCCATCTTTTCTCTTATCTCAAACTCTGTGGCAGATCTGGCAGGAACTGTCTTCTCTCTCCTCCTATTCTATGAGGCTACAATGGGTCCCCGGATACTCGTTTCTCCCGGGGAACGACGCGGCTGACGAGCTTGCCATACGGGGAGCGCTGCTTGCGCCCTCTGCAATCCCTTGTAGTCTCTCTCCTCTTATCTCTCGTATCCACTCTCGTCTTATCTCGGACTGGAGGCGTACTGTCTCTTCCAAATATTTTGACACACAGGTTCTGTCGATTTCCACTGAGGAACTTGTGCTCCCTCGTCATGTTCGCTGTGTCCTTTCTCGTCTTCGCTGCAATGGACACAGCCTTCTTTTAGGTTCTTATCTCTCTAGGATTGGCAGAATCGAGAATCCTTCCTGCAGCGTCTGTGGACACCCGTCCCAGGACATCTCTCATCTCATTCTGCACTGTCTAGCTACGGACTTTTTGCGCCGCTCACTCTTTGGCGACTCTCTGTCTCTGTATGACCTCTGGTCCAGACCCTGGGGAGTTTCCCGGCTTCTGGGGCTCCATGGTCTTCCGCCATGCCCCCATCCCTCGGAAAGGGTCGGGTAACCAACAATAACAACAAGCCGGACAGTATCTTGACTAAACAGCCTAACGCTTGTTCGATGCCTCCTCACTTTTCTCTACCCGTAGGCTACTACTGTGATTTCTTGTACTTGCTATTGGTATTAAAAATTTTTGCAAAAATTAGTTTGGTTAAGAAATGATTTATTTGAGGGAAACACTTCTCAGGTCCGGTTATTCACAGTGGCTTCTCAACATAATTTTCGAACAAGTCTAAATCGATTAGCTGCTTGTTTTTTCTCACAACCTGCGCTCCTGGCAAAATTAAACATAATGTTCGTCAACGTAAATGCAAGAGCGCAACCTGGATTTTTGTAGCCGGAGCGGAGGAACAGCCTAATCATCTTTTATACCAAGTATTTCAAATATCTTCAATCTTTTTCAAACCAAAATGACAAGATCGAGCAGTGGTATCTCCAGTCTCATTCGTTGCAAAATATTGCAAGCAGAAAAATTTCTAAACTTGAGAGTTCAAGTCTTGTTGATAGATACTAGAGCTGGTTGCAATGATTCCTCTTCCTTGAAAAGGAGGCACGGAATAAAACCGCCATATTTCGGCCGATAGCGCAACCCAGATCAATGTCGAGCAGGAGGAAAGCGGCATTCTGTTTTAAACCAGTCACCAATACAAATTGCAGACTGGTAGTCCCACCACCGAGGTAGACCATGGTTAAGCGATCAAAAGTCGATTCTACGACATAAAGAACGAGCAGCTTTATTATTCTAACAAGGCGAAGCAAGAAAGAGCAAGTCCTGTCGACAGCGTCGAGAAATGGACTCAAGTTGGGATTTCATCCAACGACATGGAGTTCGGAGATTTTAGTCATCTTGCTGGCGGAATGGTCAGCGGGACCATCACTTGCGATATATTTAACGCTTTCGAAATAGGGCAATGCTCTTTATAAACTTTTGAGGATAATGAAATGAATTCGGCCATCTCCACTAACGGAGATAAAACCGGATTTAAAACACAGTGTCACTATCTCTCTCTCTCTCTCTCTTACTCTCTTTTAAAGCAAGGCTACAATTTGCATCGGTATCAATGTGTGTCGGTCGGTGGCTAGCACTAGCTATCGACCGACACACATTGATGCCGAATATCGTATATGATAGTTTTGCAATCTACCACTCTCCCTCAATTTTGTGTTCGAAGACAGTGAATTTCTCGTTGTTGCGTTCAAGTTGATACTAAAACAATGCCACAATAACAGTATTGGCAAAATACAAATCCAACTGAAAAATTGCGATGTAAACGTTGAATCACAAACTGTACTGTTGAAACGCAATATGAATCTAGCCTAGACAAAGTACGAGCAAGTAAAAAAACACCAATCACAGAAAAACCAGTGTGAAACTAATAAATACAATAAAAAAAAGCATAAACACTAATTCACTTAACAATAACTAACTGACACGTTTTAAAAATCTTCTATTCTTTTCTCCACTTCGAAAGGAAAGATTGCACTTTCTACTCTTTATGATGTCATCAACGTTTAGCACCGATGACACTTAAAATGAAAAAAAAGGGGGAGGTGGGCGACGAAAGCGGCGCATACCACAACTGGACAAGACTACTTCACCTTTGCTGCTTAATTTGTTTGGCGGCTACATGAACACTCGTTAAGCACCACAAACAAAGCCATTTTCTTGCGCTTGGTCAGGGCTTGTCAGAAAAGGGTTCTACCGATCACGCCCTTTATACAGAACAGAAACCTTGAGAAAAATGTGCATCACTTGTTTTACAGTTTGGCGGTCAAAATTTTCACTACCTCAAGTTGTAACAAAAGAATTATAAACAATAAAATTGTTTGACAATTTGCCGATTGACTAATGAAGTTTTTTTTTTCGAAAGAAGATGCATCAAGCACGTGCAAGCATCGAAATAAAAACAGAGCCTTTGCCAGCATCGAAGCATAGCAAAATTTCAGATGAAAGCGTTTTATCAATCGACACGGTATATTTACTTGAAAGTTAAAAGAATTCAAAATTGGGTCTTCCACTAGATCTTATGATCGCCAACCTGTTAAAAACAGGATTAGGAATAGGGATCGAAACTACACCAGCGGTTCGAACAATAAATTCAAATCCCGCTGCTAGCCTTTTTTGGGAGTTACCGAACCAATTATGAATTCTCTTTAGACAGTAATATACGATATACATAAATTGCGATCACCTATACATAGATGGACATATCGCTAAATAGACTGATTTAATAAATGCATAAAGCATTGCTCACTGGAAATAGATAACACAAACTTTCAGATCAAGTTACAGCCAAGAAAGTGTTCTAAGAAGGGTGAACTTCGATCATACTCCTTGAAATCAATTATTTTGAAAACAACAATCACAATTGTTAAGCTATTTTGTATATTTCAATCATAGACGCTACTTTTTTAACGAATCTATAAACTGATTCCAGTCACAGAAGGATATAGCAGCAAGCACCCTGTAGCAACGAAAGGTAATTTAACCCAAATACAAGAAAAAAATAAATAATATTTGTAACTTATGATCGGGTTGCCACCGCAACATGTAAGCTCAAATCTCTTTCAAAGCCGGTGACTAAAAAGTATTTACCCGGCAGCGAACGTCGAAACCACGTTTCAAACTGGCTTTCCTCCTATTGGTTAAATCCGTGACTGTGCTGCCATGATATGGTAAAAAATAACACCCACATTTCAGATTTCAAAAACAACCCCGACGTTTTTTTATTTATGCGAAGCACCTGATCATTAACCGCAAAGAAATAACCACCGCTAGTGCCGTTTAACAGGTTGAAGGCACCGCTAGTACCGTTCAACAGGTTGAAGGCTACATGAAGATAGTACTGTGGTTTCTTTTTTGACCAATAACATAACAACAAAGTCAATTTTGCTCTAAAACTTGATTTTGGTAGTTATATTTAGGTCTACAGCCCAAAACCGATCCAAACAAACGAGCGTAGGGAGAAAAGTCAGGCAGTTTGGAAAAGCAATAATGTTGGAACTGTCACAGTGACTTCAGCCTGCGCTAAAAACAGCAAAATGGGCAAATTTTCCGCTTTTAAGCGTCAAAGGCAAGACTAGATATCAATAAATAGTCAGGGTAACTGATAAAGTTGGCTATTAACACCTAAAAAAACGGAATTTTTGTGAGTGAACGTCATTAGGACACGTGTTAACTGTTATAACGTTGTTGAACTTGTAAAACGCTTAGAGTGCGTCACATTTCTTTAACTGCTTCGAATACCGTGCAAAAGCTCTATGAAAAACTCGTAAGTACAAAAAATAAGTCCAGAAGTGGTGCCGGATTTTAACACCGACGCGGATAGCCCTTTATACAGTCCAACTACACCTTCATGTTTGAAAATGGACACCACGCAATGACGAAAGCCTTTGTAATTGACTACAGCGCTAACGGTTGCTTTATGAAAGCCTTGAACCTGAAAAAGAATTGTCTAGTTAATGGGTTCATTCAGTCCTTACGGAAACACTTTCTCGAAAATAAAACTCCATCTCTTTTTCCTCCCGACTCGCAGAACAGAGGCGCAAAGACTAAGTCCGCTGTCCAGTCCAGACCCGCTTCAGAGCTTGAAAGTGCCAGCATTCCGCTCGAATGACTTTTTTTAATTTACTGCTTGCTACAAACAATCATGGGAAATCGACTTTTCCACACACATTAACCAGAGCTCACGTGGAAAGGAACTAGCAGCCTTAGAATTGCGAGATCTGTGACTAAAGACACCAAGTTATCGGCTGCGACAAATTGGCTCCAGGTTCTGCCAAGGTAAGGATTGGGAGGCTGACATAAGGCCAACAAAAAACTTTTGCCAAGAAGAGGTGCAGTTTGACCGGAGAAAAAAATCTGAAGGATGTTATGGCACCAACAATGGCTACGTCCTCAGGCTAGCGACGTCTATTGTACCATTTTTAGTTCTGACTGAGTGAGCAAAGTTTCATATTTCTCTCTCCTCGTTGCTCCTATCGCTATGCCTTAAACAGAAAATCTGTGAATATCGTTTTTCAAGTCTTCAGCATTGCTCGGTAAAGGAATTAAACCAAAAACTACCAACTGCGAAGTGGACGTTGTAACCGCTATACCACAGCGACGGCGATGATTGGAGGAGCATGTTGGCAAGAAAATACAGCTGACAATGGCGATACTGAAAAATTGCTTTTGCGAGAATGCCAACTACGGACGTTGTAACCGCGAGCCACAAATTTTCGAGAACATTCACCGGAAGTCTACAACTTGGTCTAGACGTGACAAAAGGTCGGCTTGTCGTGAAAATTATCAAAGTAAATGAAAAACATTAAAACTAATAAATTACCTGCAACCGTTTCTTTACCACGTCAAGAGGATACACTACAGACTTGCTTGCAATACCAGCAGCACCGCCACATAATAAATTGCCCAGCCAATCTAAGACAGATCGTGATGTATACGCCATTACATAGAAGGCAAATGACCTAGCACACGTAACTTAAAATTGATAGAACGTTTAAATTTGAAGCTGAACGTTCACAGTGACTATCTGTAAATCAGTTCAAGCAGGGATCAAATGCGTTTCTCTCTTTTCGACACACGCCAATATCTTCTATTGAAGTCTTACGTCATAAATGAACAACACAAAGACGGTCTGAGGCCACAGCGAAATAATTATACACTTCAGCAAAAAACCTATCTGCCAGCTAGGAAAAAACATATTTGACTGATAATGATTCTAAAGTGAAAGTGAGATGTTTCAATCAACTGCAATTTGAGATTTTCGCTTTTTCTACTGATTGCAAGATTCCCTTCTCTAACCTTTCAGTTCTACGGAGGTTAATCCATTTAAGTGAAGCAATCTTACCTTTTGACCTGAAGGAATACAACCAGACTTTTTCAAGCATAGTGTAGAAAGCGAATTGAAAACCAGAATAAGGAGCTACTTGCACCAAAGCAGGTGTTAATCCTCTATAAAAACCTCGGATCCCTTCGTTTTTCACCATGCACCATCCCAGACTTCGAACACTTTTAAACATCTACAAACAAAAAAACAACTGTGGCTGGCTCATTATTGCCTCGAAAAGCCACCGTGGTGTAGTGGTGATTGTTCTTGACTTAGAAACCAATGACCCGAAGCTCGAAACTCCATTAAAACATCATTGACACCAATTTAGAAAAGCACCCTAAGTGCCGTGTTACTGCAGTAAATCTGGTTTGAAAGCAACAGCGGCCGACACGAACTAAACTAGCACGTGCAAGCCTGTAAAAGCAGAAAAAGTGGACGTCTCAGTCAAGCTAGCTAACATAGCATAATTCAATTAAAAGCTATTTTTGTCATACAACACAGTAACAACAATTAACAGACGATGTGCTCATAATTTTTGCAGAACTGAACTTTTTGGGGCATCATATAGCCGTCATCAGAGATTCAAATTTTAGTGCAATAGCGCACATCATATTCATTTGATATAACATCATCATTAGTATTATTCCAGTGTTTGTGCGCTATTAATGATCAACTATTACGTTTGTACATACATGCTCATTTCTAATTTAGGCCAAGTGGAAAGTTGTAATTTCGATTTTCCAAGATCAGGACCATATAATGAGGCCGTAACCTTCAGTTTTAATAATGTCCAGCTTATGTTGAACTCGAGACGAAATGGCCGCAAAATGCATTTCCTTAACCTTCACCGACAGGCGACATCCAAACCAACATCAAACCTTTAAGGAGAGTATTTTTGCATTACGATGCCGCAAAGTAGCCCAATACGTGGGTTGCTAAGACCATGGGAGAGGCACCAGGCGGCAATATCGCCTGGTTGATTGCAGTTGCTTGCTTGTGGTAGAAACAACACCAATACTGCTAGCAACTCCAAAGCACATTTGAACAAAGTTGTTTTGTAAAAATGAGAGTAAAGATTTTCGGTCAGCGATGAAAAAACTACTACCGGTAACTCATTTAATGCAATACCACAACATTAGCAAGTACTTACCACTGGCTCTTTTTGAGCAGCAAATCGAGTTCTCAAGACATCCACAGGTTGAGCGCAACAACTAGCGACCACCCCAGACAAGCATCCACATAGAAAGTGACTAACAGCAAGAGTGCTGTGATCACTCCTTTTGTGGGGATAAATTTTGTGCGCTACACCAGTGAAATATTGAAAAGTACTAAACTGAAAAATAAACTACCGATAAATGCGCAATTGGCATGTGAAAAACTTAAAACGATATCACTTGCAAAATAATATAAGAGTTGGGTAATAATGTTGTTGCGTTTGTCCTTCCTCTTTTTTGGCAAGTGGAAGCACCAAATAAAACGGTAACACAGGTCCACACAGTAAATCTAATCAAAATTAGGTTAGGAGAAAAAGAGCGGTCCATTGGAAAACAGAAATGAGTGTAAATTCCAGACAGGTAATGCCACCATCTACAAGGCAGACCGCCACTCGTGGATACCCAAAAGTCGCCTCTTGCAACAGACTGAATGAGCAGCATCACTATTCTAATTCGTTGAAGCATGGAACTGGGTTGTAATCACAACTAACACCTAAATTTAACCACAAACCAAACCAAGTCTAAAAGCGGAAACAATTTTTGGGCACTCTCTTGATCCAATGTCACTTGTGCCAAAGTGATATCCTAATATTTTAAAAACGCGAGCCTCAATCTAATTGACTTTAAAACATCGAGTTACATACAGACAACATTGTTTAATTGTATATCGGTCGAACACATATATACTCAATTTACTCAAACCTTCTTGCAAAAGTTTGAGGTGTAACATTAAATATGGAGATATGCATATATTGATAACATCAAAGCTTTTTTTCAGGCAAAATATTACGAAGATCTAATTTAAACACAGAAACATAGAAACTGTTGTTAAATGGTACAAAATTTTGTCATAGCTTTGAAAAAAGCTTTAGGATGCGAATTCATAGAACTCTTTTGAATAATGAGTAAAAACTGAACGATTTTTGTCTGGTTCTAATGACGAAAACGTTTACGATTTTACTCATTACTTACAAGAATTATATGAATTCACTTCCCAAACCTAACACTGCAATATAATTTGTGGATCTGGCAGTTTAGGGTTGAATCTAAGCTAAATGCTTGATTTGTTACAAAACTTTACATGAACAAATTACAGCTTAAACATCTTGTAAAACAACACATCATTCAGTGTATGAGACATCATGAAAACAATATACAGCAGATTCAATAGTTTAATTATATTTCAAAATGCGCCAAGTTGGTGACTGATTAACAGTCCTAAGTTTATTGTTCAAACATTAGACACCAAATAAATGCTCAAAAAGCTTGGCAAATTGCCCATACCAGCAATTCCCAAATTTTCTCCGTGGGCGCCCTTTAAAAACTTATGAATTGTGGTACAAGTCAAAACACTAGGAATTCTAGGAGTCAGAGTCGGACCCTATACCATCCGACTCTGCAGCCCTGCTAGATACAACCAATTCTGCTCAATCTATGCAGTGCCGTTGGTAAGATCTCTTCACGCACATTTTCAGAACCATTACTTATATAACTGGTTTTGTCTGTATCTGTTTTTGCCAGATATCATACCTGTAAACTTCCATATACCATAGATAGACATTGTGCAGGCATATGTCCTTTCCAAAAACCTAAAATTCCTTCTTCACGAAATATTGTTTTAACTGCTTGTACAATGCTTGTGTATTTAAGTTGTGATCTATCTTTTCCAGGTTGTAACTGTAAACAAATATAGTAGTTAAAAGTGCAATATGCATAGAAACAGAATTACAACCATCAAATAAGCAAAAGAAGTACTGTCATTAAGACTAACCTGTGCCAATAACACTACTGTGGCCCACAATGCAGTACAGTGATACTGCTTCTTTACTATTAATAAAAGTAGTGATTTCTAATTTTCTAATTTCTAATTTCTTTGATTTCTAAGTATTTTTAATAAAGTGCTTCAACAGCTCAGGTTCCATTCGCAATAACCAGGGGTATTGCTTTGGAAAAAAGTTATCAGAAACTTTGACACAGTTTTCTACATTCTCCTTATGTCAGATAAAATATTTTGTATTTGAGAGACATCAAAACCACAAAAAGAGAATGCCTGCTGAGAGTGAAAGAAGCAGTATGACATCAATTCATCAAATACGGTATGAATGTCATTGGCCAAAAAAAAAAAAACAGAACCAATTGACAACAATAATTTGAATATATTAAGCTAACGGTTTTTGTTCAGAGCTTTTGGAAATACTGTTTACTTTCAATGTGGTGTTAAACTTCTATTTTGTTGAATTCACTGCTGGTTATCACAAAATATTTTGTTGTTTACAGGGTGCTATATGTTTGAAAAAGTGGGAACCACTGACTGCACTGATAAAATTTAATATGTCATAAAAGCTAGTTTAGATACTCATTTCCATTTATTGCTGGCTTAGAAAGGCTGAAGTCATATGTGCCACTATTCCCTTGCTTTCAAGCCAGACTTTTTACTGGACCAACACATCACTTTAAATTGGAATACCCTTCTAGACAAGCTCAATCATGCTTTAACAGCGATTTTAGCTCCAGACTCCTCAGTTTCAGAGTCAGGAACAATTACTACTGCACCACAATACCAAAACCAATGTTACCACCTTGGAAGGGAAAGAAATTGACCCCCCAAAATATTGAACTTGCATTAGTAATGATGTCATGACAAGCACGAAATGAAATCCTACCATCTCTTGAATGTCTTTTTTTTACTAAGCACCTGACAACATTAATATTCAATGACAAACAGAAAAATGGTGTTGCAGAGCTTCTTTTGTTTCCCAAATTGTTGTAGCAATTTTCCTACTACTTATTTATGCTGCATTTTACAACTTTAAAACATATCAAAAAAATATAAATATTTTGGCAGGAATGTAAATAGTGAAGAAATACAGACTAGATTGCATATTCTCCAGACATATCCCAAGGTTCAAAATTTATTTTAGTTTTTGTATATATTATTTCTTTGACTATTTTTTTATTTCTGCATTTTCAGTACATACTCTTATCAGCCAAACCAATACAATAAGCAGTACTTTGTTTAACATAAGAAAGCCAACATAACAAAACAAAAAAAATACTGACACTTTTCGTCCCCTGTTGGGGATTTTGTGTGGGCAACATAAATTTGAAATCTTACAAGTAAATTTAAATTTCATGGAACTGAACACTTATAATGAGAATATACTAAAAAAATTGTTTAAAGTGTTCATAACAGCTACAGTAAAAAGATGAATAAAAATTATGAATAATAGGCTACACAAATAAAAGATAATAAATTAAAATAGGAAAACTCTAATTTCTGAATAATAATAATTCTGCATGTGTTCACCATTTCCCATTTTCGTGGTAGTATTTCTGTATTTTGTAAACCTACAATATTTTGTTATTATATGTTGCCTTTGCCTAAGCACTAGCATGCCTTATACTGTACTCTTCAATCAAAATATGCATAGAGCTCATAATATTATGACTGTACAGCAAAGCGTATGTATATGTTTGAATCACTAAAATTTGCAAATATACTAAAATGTTACCTGAAATCTTATTTTGAGCACATCAAGAGGACAAACTAAAGCTCTTGTCACAATACCTCCCAAAAACCCTGCAACGAAAGAGTCAGAGAAATGCAAATTCTGTTCATGGTCATATCCAACCATAATTTAAGTTCAAGAGTCAAATTAAATAGGTATATATCTGACAGTAGTTCTCACATGCTTTTGGTCACTGTTAGTGACAAGCCTAAAAAAAACACAAAATTAATTTTATTGACATACATACCAATACAGCAAAGCCCAGACAACATGAAAACAAAAGTTTTGATTAGGTATTAGCCTTATTTACAATAAGATTGAGGCAGTGGCTATTTGTCATCAACACTATTTTACCCTTGGAAGCTATTTTGCCACCAGGCATTTGTGATTGGTCAATTTTGATGATGTATTAAACATGCGACTTTTGGGAATTTCTGATTAATCAATTCCAATGAACGAAAAAAACTTGCTCTTCCAGTGTACACTCCCTCCCATGTATGCTATCCTGTAAATTCACAAACCGAGCCCTCCCCTCCAGGGTATACTGCCTTTGTCTAAGTGCCCTGCAGGCAAAGATTTAAACCTATAATCATTGCATTTTAAGGCAGCTGCACAATACACTACACAGCAGCATCACAGCCAGAAATATAGCAAATACAGCTTTTTTAACACAGACAAATAATGACGGCAAAATAGCCCTCAAGAATCAATGGCAAAATAGTCACTCCAAACATTAATCACAAGTTCACAAGCACTGTAAAAAGCAATGCTGGTTTAGCTACTGTATGCACGCTTGCCAAAGCTACCCACAGGTATTTCAGGGTCCCTTTAGGTAGTAAATGTACATAATGTGGACTAACCCCAAATCTAACTATAATCCTACCCATTTAATCTGCACATTATCATGGGCACATACTACTTAGAACTGGTAACAGTAGTAAGTCTGTTGCTTTCACCTTACCAACTTTACAATTTAATTTTACGTGGGTATACCATAACTTTGTATCAGAGCACAGGATTTCAAACCATGGCCTGCAGCTGACTTTTCCTCAAATGTTTTTTGACACACTTACGAGAGTGGGATTAACTGCACTAAAATCCAGACCTTGGCAAAACCACTGAACGTTTACCTTTAGATTGGCTAGGTTCAATTTATTTCACTATTTACATTTTAACTTATTCCAAACACTCTCTGCCCTGAAATCTGCATTGCTTAGCCTAACCTAATTACCGAAGCGTCTGGGAGGTAGATGAATGTACGGTACGTTATGCTTGCCTCCACTTTGTCATTATATTTAATAGAAAAGTAATATCCAAAATGGTGATTTATATCGTGCTGAAAATAGAGTAAAGGTACCGATAGCTGTATGGCACAAAACTGTTGACATCTTGTTGATACCAACATCATTTTATTACCATTTATATTTCTTCTTTTCATGATTTGCACTGCACAATTATGATGTCACAAGGTTGCAATAACCCCTGACGACAGACCGTAACAGATCCGATTGAAGATCCTGTAAAATCCTTGAATCATAGTTTCTTAACCCTTTGCCTTCCGACATCCTTACAAAAGGATGTAAGACCAAACTGCCGACATCCTTAGGAAAGGATCGACAACATTCCCCTCTCGTTTCGTGACATTTACTGGTTCATTAATTTTCTTAGCGATGCTTATATGAGGTGTTTATTGAAAATTGGTATTTGGCATCTTTTTGAGATGATATCTGTTTAGTTACCGATATTCTTCTAATCTATTCATGATTGATTTTATAATGTGTTGCTACTGCATTTATGCTTAACCATAAAGTGAATTCTCAAACTATTGTTATAAAGACTTGTTCTTTTGACATATTTCTTGAACTTGGTAAATTATAATACAAGTGTATTACATTTTCTTGCTACTTTGAAAAGATTTAATTATTTTTTTAATTTGAAAATACTCTAAAATGACTTCCCCAAATCGTCCACATCGTAGTAAGAAAAGAAAATTGATGACAGCTTCTGACATTGATGAAGAGCTGCAGGGAGTCTTTGATGTAAGTGCCGAAAGTGATACGGACATTTCTGAGTTATCAAGTGAAAATGAAAGTAATTCACTCAGTTCTAGTGATGATGATGACAATGATCCCTTAGTAAGTACATCTTTTGATTGGAAACTTTGCGATAACATATTTCATCCTCAAGCTTCTCAGTTTCATGGTCCAAATTCAGGCATAACTTCAGCTTTTCCAGCAACACCCAATTCCTCAGAGTCGGAATATTTTCAAGCATATTTTGATGATGAAATTATGAATATCTTAGTTGCCATTTAAAGAAGTCAACTGCTACGGTACGACAATGAACATTTGAATGTAAAGATTATATGTATCAACGAGTTTACAAAGTTATTAACTAATTGGGTTAAAAAAGTGCATGTATATTTTTTTTGTACCTGGCAGGACTATAAAAGAATTACCAGTGCGGAAGTGAAAGGGTTTGGAAACTGAGAAACCTTAAGGAAACTATGCTTCAACAAAAGCCGACAATTTTTCCCAATCAGAAAAATTATTAAAAAGTTGCTATAATAAAATGCAAAATTTGTGGTGCGATTAAATCCACGACTTTTACGCTTCCTTTGCGCCATTGATAGGCCTATCGTTGACTAACGCCTTGTTGAGGCACTAATTAGAACGCCGAATTTTCTAACTACGTTCGTTGACGAGGTGGCCGAGTGGTTAAGGCGATGGACTGCTAATCCATTGTGCTCTGCACGCGTGGGTTCGAATCCCATCCTCGTCGTCTGGAGATGAAACTCAGCGGTAGGGCGCATGCGTATATACATGATGCCCTGGGTTCAATTCCCGGTATCTCCTTTTTTGTTTAGCGCTTAATAATGTAATCTAACAGTACGTCAATGCATTTACTTCTTGCTTGCTCAATGCACACATCAAACGTTAAATATTTGTTTCAGTGTCGCTAGTCTTGTAATGAAGTAATCTCGCGACTCTACCTTCCTACAATTTTATCATTTCATCACAACAGCAGTGTATGAAAGACGCATTATATTGCCATAAACACGATTGTAAGTATAACTCAAATCTATTTTCTCTTCGCTTTAAATTTGCCTTTTGTTCCTTGCTTTGATCTTCTGCGTTGTTTACCACCCTTCGGAGCCTTTATGTTACTGAAAAATTAATTTGAGTTTTAGACACTGAATAAATTAAACATTACAGGAAGGGATGTGGAAGCGGTCCTTTTTCTGTGGAAGCGAAAGCGGAAGCGCGAAAATTCCACCGCTTCCGCTTCCACATAGGAGGGAAGAATGGAGGTAGAAAAGAAATTGGTTCTGCTATCCTTCGTAGAAGAACGAATAGGGGGAACGTAAGCTTTAAGAAATGAGAGCGAGGAGGAGTCGTTTAGAGAGATGTTGACCTCTACATAATCAGAGTAGGGGTCAAGCAAAGAAAGAGAGGAGGTAGAAAGCTCAGAGAAGGATAAGCCCTGCTTGATAAAAATGATGACGCCGCCGCTAGCGTCTGCGACATCAGTAGAAAAAATACCAGATCGGGAGTGGGTGCGATCACATAGCAGAGCAGAGAATCCAGGGATCCAAAAAAAGGAAGATAAGTTAAGGTTAGATTCCTGGATATAAATAAGATCAACAAGATGAAACGAAATAAAGTATAGTAGTTCAGAGCTCCTGGCTTGGAGATCCCCAGCATTCCATTAAAGAACCCTGAGAGTGTTACGGAGGGAAAGAGAAAGCAGGAGGTAACGGGAAACAGCCAGGAGCATGAGGCGGTGGTGAGGGTGCAGAGGGAGAAGATACAAAGTGGGCGGAAAAAGGATAAGAGGTTTGAAGGTGAGGGTGGAGTGCGAGTGCTGCATTAGCAGAAGGGGGCCAAATTGAGCAGTGAAGGTATACCAGCTGGAGGAGTCCGAGGAAGGCACAGTGCTGGTAGGTGTAGAATCTCCAAAAAAAAAGCAGAAACGCAGCAGGGAGGGAAGCTCCAGAAATGAGAGCTGCCAAGAGTTCTGAATCTAGAAAAGGAGAGTAGTGAGCACTTTAAATGAACTTAATTAGAGCATGTGCAGCATTGCACTGACCTACCCCGCCAGGTCACATTTCCAGCGCGCACTAAATAGGGAAAGACAGGGAAAGGGTTAGGATGAACGTTGCCGCTCATCAGGAGAAGGAGAAGAATGAGAAGACGCGCAAGAGAAAGGAAGGAGTAGAGAGAAGACAGGCCAATTTTAAAGAGGCTGCGTGCTACCCTTCTGCGGTCGTTCAGGGGGCTGCACGACGAAAAAATGGTTTGTGTGAGGGGAGTGCCCGGGGTAACTGGGACCCTAGGGAAGGCCAACAGCCATTTTGACCCAACCCAAACGGGTCGGGGACCGCACCACCACGTTATGGCGGCTGTTGATTGGTGCGGTTCAATTTTGCTCGCTTCACATTTACATGCTATATATACGGACAGAAATTTCGCATTTCACTATCCAAAAAGATCGGAGTGAATACGTGTTTTGAGGACGGACAGAAAGTCTGTAATGATGATTAGAGTTAAAGTTAACTCAAAGTCAGAGTTAGTTGAGGATAGAGAGGGAAAATCAACGCTATGCGGTGTAATTTGTAGTTGTGACGACAAGTTATTGTCGAGAGCTGTAATATGTAATCATACGGTTTAGATCTGAGAAGCATTAAGTAAACTGTTGCAAAAGTAGTTGTAAGTAGTGAAGGAACTTGTAATAACTGTCTATTTGTTGAAGTGTTTAATTATTTTTTGAATTGTAGTAACAAAATATTTGATTTTCTTGCAAGCAATTCGTGATTTCTAAATTTTTGTTAGTGGGGTTCCGTGACAAACGCGAAAGTACATTAGGGGCTCCGCGATGACAAAAAGATTGAAAAGCATTGTTCTACATTCAACACGACTTCTAATATCTAAGAAAAACAAACACAGAGTAGTTCGAAACAATAAGCTCAAGCGAAGTAGATAAAGTAATAGCAATAAATGAAGGTTTTTGTTTTTTCAAAATGATAAAGTGTAGAAGGCAGGCTGCAGACCCACAAAAGTTAAAAAAAATTGTCAACGGTCGTTTTTTCGTTTATTGTTTGTGGAAGCGGAAGCGGTGGAAGCGGAAGCGTTTGAAAAATAACCGCTTCCACATCCCTGATTACAGGGCAGTTAAGCAGATCATAGTAAGGCCTACGAACGGATGGACCTTCATCTTCCGAATACTCTTAAGAGGTGGGATTTTCAAGCAGTTCAGGCAGCATACATTTAGGGCAGAGGTCATTTTGGACAACCATCCATGGCAGTATACCTTAATAGTGGAGGCGCAAACAGCCTACAATTGCAGTTAGGACGTTTCGAAACGGTACATCCGTCTCGCGACGTGCTTCCATCCCAAGAAATAAGAAAACAAGGATTTGGCCTCTTTTTATAAACAGGGAAGTATGCGGCGCATGGAGCACGGCACACGGTTTCATCCTTGTAGCCCATACTTATGGGAAGACTCTGAACGGAGATCATACGGCATCCCCCAAAAAAGCATTCATACAAGCAAAATAGCTTCAACCCGACCGTCGGATTATGTCGGTAACGATGGTTTAGAGTGATACTTACTCAGTAAACGAATCTTGAATTTCTTTATTCGTGGCCTAAAAAAACATGTTGTTAGAAAGTTATCAGGTCACAGTATATGGCTAAATAAAAGAACAACTACGAATTCACTCTTTGTTTTGCAAAAACAATAACTTTTCGATCGCACACAGCAAAAACATTCAACTGAATAGTTTAGTTCTCTTTTTGTTGGGGATTTCGAAACGAAAAAACTTATATCTCGTTCTTCATGGGCTTATGCTACTTCACAACGGCAAACAAAATTACAGTTTACGTAATTCAGAGAAAAATTTTGCGTTCCGTTATACGAAAGTGTATTTCAACAGGTTTGTACATCAATTCTATACATAGCATTGACTACCACACCAATACGTCTAGTCTTGCTCTAAAACCAACATAATCAAGACTATTCCAAGTCAACTTCTTTTTAAAGTTATGTGCTGATAAAATGCACGCAATGATATACACATGGCTGTTCAAATCGACTTGACGCTGATATCACAAGCAAAAGGGTATCAGTTATTGAGCAGATGTGAAAATCACTTCATGATAATTTTTCAGACCCCTTTCCAGCGTTTGTGATGCAATAAACCGAAACTACGAACAACTGAACAGAAATTGTTCTATGAACTTCATTTCTATGAAAAAGCATTCCTTGACAATGGACAAAAACAACTACTCAAGCAGAAGTCAAAGACGCAATCTTCTACTAAACAAAAACGAGGCGAATGACTAATGTATGCAATGCTAACATTGCAAAGAGATGTAATTGATTGATTTGTTTTTAAAAACATTTGTCTGCAATGCAGTTTTTTGTTCAGCAATTAATCAAAGCTTACCTTATTAACGTCAATTTTCGGAGCTTTCTTAAAAATATTATTTAAAAGATTGAGCTGTTTTTCTTTCTCAGAAGCAGCAGAGATTACGACGGAGTCGAACTGGAAAAAATGCAACAAAAAAAACACTTGAAATTTACAGATGCTACACAGGAGATGAAACAAAGTCGGCAGAATAAAGGTATCAGCAATATACGAGAGGCCTTCAGAAAGTAACGCAACCATGTTTGTTTTCACGAGATTTAGCTTTAAAGGTACAGAAATTGTATGTCAAAAGAATATGGCATTAGCGATTTATAGTTACTTCTCAATGTAATCTCCTGCTTTCCGAACTGCCTTTCCTCACTTTTTAACAAGTGTACATATTCCCGTATTGTAAAATACCACAGACTGCGTTTTTAATCAAATCACTTTCACCCGGTTCCTGTCCATCACTGATTCGTTAAACCCACCTCGTCGCTGTGCTGCAATCTACCGCATCGTCACAATAGGCTTATTCTAGCCTTCTGCTTACGTTAAGAGCTGTTTCTCCCTCCGACAGTAGAAATTCAATAACAACTCTTTGCTTTTGCCGAGATTGCTTTGCGACGATCATGCCGGTTTTACCTCCTAACGAAGAAGACACAAAGGGGTTGCTTAAACACTGAATTGCAGGTTGCAGTAATTCAAACTCTACCGTGTAAACAAAATATATGTAAACCATCAGTCTATAATCTGTAAAAGAATCAGATGTTAGCTAAATGAATGCCGCAGTTGCATTACTTTCTGAATGCCCTTGTACTAGTAGATTTCGTTTTTCACCGTCACCTATTCAAAAACACCAACTAAAACCTCAAATTTTCTCTTTCCTTTCATCAAAATGCATACAATTAAGGCCAAGACGTGCATAACACGCTTTGCTTAGAAGTTGGATTACTATAAATCTGTCTAAGTCTAAACCTAAAAAGGTCTGACACCTGCGGACCTACACGTTAAACACATCATTTCATACTGAATCTGTTAACAAACGTGCATAATATTTACTGGTCACCAAATATGAAAATCAAACCTTTCTTTTTTTCCCTCCTTTTGGTGGGCCTTCGTTTTTCTAAAAACAAACAAAGTGTCAACAAAGCAGACACGTTCTTGAACCTCCTCGTTAAATTGAACTTGAACTCCATCTCCAACGACAAAGACCTTTTTATTTTGATGAAATAACAAATAAAAACAAATTGTACGTTGTGTGGTGGTGTCTATCTCTCCTCTTCTTTGGGATGTGGAGGCACGGTACGATACGGTTTTCGAGAAAATACAGTAGAGCATAAACCCACTCAAACTAAGGCTAGGAGAGAACTGTTCATTTCGAACCAGTCATGAGTACAAATGGCAGATCGGTAGTTCCCCCACTAACAAAGCGGACTGCAATTATCGGATTTTAAAAATCGCCTCTGACAACGAGGTGGGTGAGCAGCTTCACAAACTTGATCCCGGCAAACATCCCAAGCTCGGATTTCATGTCGTTAATTCTCTTCCTTGTGCGAAGGTACAGCGTGAAACGAAACGTCAGGAGCCCCGCCCCGCCAATAAAGCCAAAACAAGCTGATCGAGCAAGGAGAGAGCAGCAGAACACTGTCAACGAGTCCCAAATATCAAGTGGTAAACACATCACCGACTAATGGACCACAATCAATTGGTGCCTCAGATCATCTTGCCACATTTTAGATTAAAAGCTTTAAAATTTCTACTCGATAAAGCTGTTATTGAGGCGTCAGATTACGACAGATTCGGCTTTTAAGGATGGTTTCCATTAGGCGTAGATTGCAGGCGTAGCGTGAAGAATTTGTTTTGTTTCTTTATTTAGTTTTATGCGCTGAGCGAGCGCGTTCCGCGCATAAAACTAAATAGAGAAACAAAGAATTTTCCGCGCTACGCCCGCAATCTACCCCTAATGCAAACCAGCCTTTACACTTACTTTGACTTCATTTTGAAGCCATTATATTACTACCGAGTTTAGCTGTTCTAGCACACAGCTTCTCAAACTTCTTTGTTCTGCGACCCCAATTTAGAAAGAGATTCCTATGCGACTCCTAGATGCCTACACGTTAATGACTATAAAACAATAAATACCACTGCCAAAACTGCCGCATCTAGAAGCAATCCTTTTTGAGGGGGGGGGGGGGGGAGGAGAAGCATTTAGTAAATTCATTGTTATTACCAAGCGATCTTAAAAAATAAGTAACTCTATCTTCTATGGAGGAATATCATACGAAGAAAAACCTTTTAAAAGCAAGAGTTTTACATCTTGGTCTCCCAACCAACTTCTCTTTTACATTGCCATACCATTTAGGGGACATCACCCTTTATTTCCTCCATCTAAATACGCAACTGATACCAAACCTCAAGCGGAATTTTTGTCTGTGGCGAAATCATGCAAATGTGCACGATCCACCAAAGTATACAGTCATTGAAAGTTAACCAAAAACCAACTCAATTTATAATACTTATCAAGCTCAAACTCGTATCAATGAAATGAACTGATACATAAGAGCTGCTCACTATCCAAAAAATGGCTTCAAAAAGATATCAAAAAGAATCGAAATTCAACGTTAACATAACTGATCGTAATATTTTATTAATTTTCGTGTTGCAACCAAAGGGGGAAGAGGCAAGTCACTGTGCCCTCCATTTAAACACGCCGCAGGTGAGGTTCCTTACTTGTTTAGCTTATGCACTTTTTCATTAACTTCGGCTTGACTCCACTTCAAGAAACCAACAATCCCAAGCTATTAAGATATCTAATCTAAAACTGCCTTGTTCGATATGAAAAACTATTCTTAACTACAGATATGTCGGCAAAACCCTTTCTTTTTGTAAAAATGTAAGCTATGTAAAATGAAGTTTAAGAGTTTTCTTTTGAAATTCCTTTATATCTACATGACAAGTCGGAATTTTTATTTCTTCAACTATTTTTTTTTGAAAACTTAATCATGTTTTCCTGCAAAGTTTCTCATTTACATATTTTGATCATTTCCTTCTAAATTTTCTCGTGCATGACTATTAGGGTCAAGTTTTCTCCCAAGTGGAAGTCCTGGCAACAAAGTCAATATCGTTTCGTCTGTTACCGCAATCAGGATGCCACAAAGCATGACTTGTGAATAGTTGATTACCTTTACTCGATAACTAAGACAAACATTTTATTGAACTGACGGCGTAAAACAAGTTGCCCTAAAAATGCAGAATTAATTTCACTGTGGGCCTGCTTCTAATTTTCGAGTGAAAGTTACAGAAACTATTACTGCTAGTGCATCAAGCCAACTTGTTTTTGAATTAGTTTCGCGACTCCATAACAATTTTGTGACCCTTTACGGAATCCCACAGTTTGAGAAGCCTTGTTCGAGCACATACCACAGTATCAAACTTACTAATTTCTTTTCAAAACGGCCAAGTGAAGCGGTGGAGGCTTTAGCTTGTTGGAAACTTTGTTGAAGCTAAAATGCGAACAGATAATAATATCTATATTTTTATTTAAACGAACATAGAACAGTTAAGACGCTCTAGAACAGGGGTGCACAAAGTGAGGCCCGCGCAAGAAGCTATCGCGGTCAGCGACTAGTCACGTGACAATTGTCTGCAACAAAATTCGAGTTCGGAACGTTGGTTTTGCCTTTTCAGATGTGGCTGCAGTTACTTGGCCAGTCGAACTTTTGCGGCCGATCAAGACTTCACATTTGTGAAAAGTGGCCCGAACCGCAACCCTTGGGGCAGCCTTGCAATAGAAGATGATGCTGCCAGGATGCACGAGAGATACAAAAACGATAGAAGATGAAGATGATGCTGCCAGGATGCACGAGAGATACAAAAACGATAGAAGATGGGAAGATATACACGAAAAAAAATGTAATATCAGTAACACAAAAATTACTCTTCGCCATACGAGGTTCATTGGAAGAAAACTACAATATCACCACTATAACACATTATCACTAAATATCTATTGGAGAACAGGCCCAACCCCATAAACTTTAAATTGATAGTGGTGAATGCTTTAGCAATTAAAATGCCATATTCTATTGTTGATGAGCAACAAAGTAAATATCGCTTGCGAACTGACACATACCCAAAGAAGTTGAAAATCACTGAACAAGTCGCTCTAGACTCTGGAACATGTAATTTAGAATGAACTTAAAAATGATAAGTTTATCAGACGTCAGCACAACCATGCAAACGATAAAGACGGACTTATCTTACCGCGGAAACGGATTGCTTTCTATTTTCTGTGACAAGGTTTTCTCCGGCTCCAGGGATCTTTTTTCCTTTTCTTCTGGAAATATTACGTAGTCTCTGATATTCGTTTTTCGCTCTACGTTCTTTCCTCTCTTTAATTTTCTTCTCATATTGATCCTCGTATGGATCTAGACGTGATTTTGCTTTCAAATTTTTTTAACTTAATAATCGATTTTATTGAAAAGGCTAAACAAGTTATGGCATGCAAGTCAATACACGTTGGCTACACTTGGAGGGAATTACAGTATAAGTCCTTTCGGTACAATTTTTCAGCAAGCATGCAATGGTTTTGCCACATACCAACTTTTAAAATATGTCAGGTTTGGAGTTTGCGCTATTTGTAGCTTTTTTTGGTGCAGCATTACCTCCTTCTTACTTACCGGCGTTTTCAGGTACTTCAAGATACCATTTTTTTGTTTCATCATTGGCTCTTTTGTATCCGTATCTAGGCAGCCAGGACTAAAAAAAAAACATTATACGCATGGACCGTAGTAATTTGTTTCAAACATGAAATTGAAACCTGGACGGTTGAGAGCGGCTTAAAAGCACTGAATACTACTATCTGCGAGTATGACCAAAACAAAATAATGCATCTTTGAATTGATTACAACATAGAATAATTGAGTCTATGATGCTTTTCGACTTTTGAAAATCATTCTATGATGCAAAAAGCATTGTGACGCAGTTTAATTGAAAAACAATTAAAATAGTAAAATATCCCACTTTTGTTTCTTCATCCCATATAAGCTTGTCGCGCTTTTTCTTCTTTTTAATGCCCTGTAAAATATAAATGTTGTATTGCAACAACAGCAGTAAGGAGTCCATTGCGTCTCGTCGAAGTACACGAATCAACTCATAAACATCAAACTTTTAACCAACCAAATGAAAAGGCGAGAAAGCGCTGAACAACCCAAAGGTTCACTACACTCGACTCACCCAAGGGCCTAAAAAAAACTTAAACGTAGTGTTGTACCAAGAACTTGGCATGAAATTGACCGGATACTATCCGCACAATGCACCTGAATATTATTAGACGGGTGGGCAACCTGCGACGTCAAATTTTGTGGTCCGAGGAAGGAATCCCAAATGTGGTACCCGAAGTGAAATGTGGCGACCTCGAATGGCAAACCGGTCTCCAAAAAGAAAACGTCCCCAAACATAAAATTCGGGAGTTTTGGCAAAATTATAGGTTTGAAAATATTGACCACCAAAAAAAAAAGATCTTCACCATTATTTTGCATGAACACTGCCACCAGGCATTACTTTGAAGCTTAATTGTGCCTAAAAACAGCATGGAGAACAAACTTCAACGGGCCCGAAAATTTTCTAAAAGTCCTCAATTGGCCCAGCTGCAAAAAAGATTGTAAAAGTGAAGCGTACTTCAAAATTTCCCATGTACCGGTATGTAAATTTGTCGACAATATTCTATCCACAGCTTATATAAATATTAAGAAAGTCTTGTGCATTATCTTTATCAATTACTGTAAGTAATAGAATTTTAAACTTCAACTAGTATATTTCTGAATTCTGGTAGTTCTACAAGGAATTTAACATAAATTGAATCCAAACTTTTAAAATCGCTTCATTTATTCGTGCGCTTGAGCTTATGTTATTTGCTACCCATCAACGCCTTTTCCTAAGAGCATAATAAGTACACTTGTTGTCTCTTTCGGCGCTATTTCTCCATTGTGCTTGACGTCACCCAAAGAAGCTGTGAATACCATTCTTAATGTCTTTAGCATGACTCAACAAGGGAATTAAGCCCAGGTCTAGCACGCTCTAACCACCACCACGCCGTACCACGAAGTACTACACGACAGGCAATTAATGATAGATATCCTGTGCAGACCAAAAATGTTAAATCAGACCCGAAAATATGATAAGCTATAAACCGAAATCACGGCAACAGAATTCCTAAAAATAATTTAGCAAAGCTTAACACAAATTTAACTAAGTCTGCTAACATTAATGCCGGCTCTTACCTTTAATTTGGCAAATTCTTCCCATAATGTTTTTGGTTTGGGTTGAGGAATCTGCACAAAAACACGCTCTGATGTAATACACACAAAAGTTGAATATTGGCAATCTGACTGTTCCTTTAAAACAAAAGAAAAATGCAATAGACTTACAGGTTTTTCTCTTGGTAAAGGAGTTTGAGGATGAGGTAGCTGAAAAAAAACAAATACTGTTCTACACTTGAAAATGATTGGAATCTCTACACGTTTTTAAAAACATAAAGCTCTTCTGTTCTACAACCGCTTGGCATGAAGAATGTCAGGTAGCAGTAATGGCAATGACGCAGCTTCAGTTGATTATTCGCGTGCCGAAAGTTTACACAAATCAAAGCAGATACACGATACAGAGCTTAACACTTCGTTACTTAACCTAACTGAGCATTACTTAAAATGCTATTAAATGTAAAACCGTTTCAAGGCGCATAGATTTTTACTTCCACGATCTTTGAATCAGTAAGAAATTTATTCTCACTATGGGACAACGAAATTATGTACCCAAAACAATCAGCACAGGAAAATGAGGAGATGACAATTTGTTTTGTCAAGAAGTTAAACCAAGGTTGATAACCATTAACCTCCCAGTTGGAATAATATTAACAAGCGCACAAGACAATATAGCTCTGTGCTGGCGGTTCTAATTAGTAAATGTCCCGATGTCCTGATCGGTAATGTCCACGATGTGCAGTGTTTGGGTTAGTTGACGTTGAGGAACATCGCGAACGTCGCAGACATCACACACATGCACCATTTAGTAGGATCCGCTCCGTGCCACGAAGTGCTGGCAGGCAATTTTGCGTTTGAAATCAATGACAAGGTAATAACTGTACTGTTGGCAGTAGCTTACCCTGCTTGTGATAGAAATGCAGAGTATCACTAGTAAACCTATTACTGAGTTAATTACAAGGCGAACGCGAACATAACCTGGTATTTATCGCAAGTTTTTTCTTATACAATAACACAAATATAGAACACCTACCTTTGCTAAAATAATTTCTTCCGATCGTTCTATAGGAAGCTAAAAGTAATGTTGTTAATTTAGAACAAACTGCTTACCTGGTGGCATATACCAGAAATGCTTAAAATCCTACTCTAAACCTGCACATACTTAAACACTCAAAAATGACATCTTCATTCTCAGCCACAAAGTAGGAAACCAAATTGATCAGGGTGGTTTTTTCTTTATTTTCATAATGGCTGTAGTCATTTTTATGAACAAGTGAAAATTGAAAAAATTCTTTTCTTTCCGCATTGTAACCCTAACAATGAAGTTATTAATTGAATAGCTTGCTCTGTTTAAAGGGCCCATATTTTCAGCTAATGACTTCTCGGTCAGAAGTGCTAAAAACATCAGGGCAACATACTGGAAAATGTAACTTACCAAAAAACACCTTCTTAATAAGCATTGAATCAGTGTACAAAGAAACAGCTATTTCTAAAACGTTTGAGTTTTACTGGTAAAGCGTGGAGACTGAAGAGCAAAGAATTTACTCTAATTAGTTGACATTTTTAACAAAAACTTTCAATTGAGAAAGAGAGGGAGAATATATTCTTCAGCTTTTGCACACCAACATAACAAAAAAGAAAAAACATTTGGTGCAAAAGCCGAGATACTTCTCGAGCTTAGCAGAAACAGATATTTATCAAAGCAGATAATTAACACTTTTTACATTGCATAAATATGCATGTCTAGAGTACTAATTTTTGAAAAATAACAATTAAGAGATGAAAGACAATTATTAAACATGAACAAAGTTAGATCGCAATTCAATCAGTCATTTTTGCAAAAAGCTAATAATTTATAAACATTTGTAGTATATCTGCCCGTTTGAATGCAACCCCACACAAGGCCGTCCATTTTGAAGTCAAAACACTCAACAGCTTCAAGCCACAGTAAGAAAGTAGCTTTTGGCAATACAATCAAGTTTCCTCAAGAGCAATTGCAACTACCGGTATCAGTTTATCAATCTCGTTTCATGTTGATGATCAGCGTTCATCTTGTCAGAGGAGTGATAAAAGTTTTTTGGCAGTTGATTATGATGAAATTGATACATAAATTTAGCTAATTCCAGTCAATGTCTTCCTATTTCAACACACTAAGTCGGTGATTTCCAAACTGTGGTACACGTACCACTATTGGAAGGAGAGAGGCATCTAGGTGGTACTTCAGCTGAACCATTCTCAGTCTTTTTTGTATATTTTTGAAATTTTCTACATAAAAGTGGTTCACAAATACTGTATGAAACCTGCAAATAGTGCACGATTACAAAGAGTTTGGGAATCACTGCACTATGTTCTTCATACAATTGTGAATTTGGAATACAGTGATCCCTCGCTATATCGCGCTTCACCTATCGCGGCTTCGCTGCTTCGCGGAATTTTTTACAGTGCTTTTTTTACAGTGAATCCTGATTGGCTCAGGGGCTTTACTGTTGTCTAGAAGTGAAAAAACATTGTTTTACAACACCGTTCTTTAAACTATTATAGTTATTTGTAAGAAAACGTTAATATTTCTATTTCTTAAACACATTTTGGGCCTGAAAAGAGGTTTTGTTTTTTGTTTCATTCTGCAATACAGTATTGCATTGTAAAATAACAGTAAAAAATAGAGCTGACTACTTTGCGGATTTCACCTATCGCGGGTTATTTTTGGAATGTATCCCCCACGATAAACGAGGGTTCACTGTATAAAAGTTTCAAGACAATATTATTCTCAATAATTTATATAGCCCGACCCAAATTTATTTCGTGTGAAGTAAGATGTGTTAAGCACAGCAGCTTAAAGATATGTTGTAAATCTCTCCAGTTTATTATTAAAAATGCAACTCGTATATTATGTAATGTCCAATCCAAGATTTTCAATGAATAAATTTGTTCATCTATGTTGAATGTTTACAGGTCACACAATTAGCAAAGAAGCCAAAAAACTTTGCGATCAGAAACTTAAATACAATTAAATGATTTCACTTGCCAAAGTCAGTAAATAAAACAAGTTTATACTGAGACGAAAGCATTAAGATTAGACCTAGTTTATTTACCTTCCAAATATCATTAATAAGAAGTTGAGTGTTATCTCTTGCAAGATTTTTTAGATATATTTCTCGATTATCGGATCTATAAAAAAAAAACAAACATTGTTTTTGATTTAACCAAGCACATTAAACAAAACAATTTTAGGCTATCACTGTCTTTTGTCTTACAGAGATAAGCTAGATTGAAATCCTTTTATCTCTGACATGTTTTCAAATATTTTTTGGGGGTGAGAGGGGTGGCAGAGTATTAAGCAAGCTCAAAATTATTACCGTGAGATATTATAAAATCAAAGCTCATTCTCCTTTGAGGAAGGGAGGCAGAGCACTATGCTTACTTTGATTTTTAAAACAACACAAAAATCTTTTTTGTGGGATTGACTTTTGAAAATGAAAATATGCTCTTCAAAAAGATTTTTCTTTCCCATTTTTTTTTGCTTCTACTATACTGTTTCAAGAACCATCATTCTTTATCCTCTTCTACATATGCTACTGAACACAAGGACAGAATATAGAAAATAGGAACGTGGTCTCTCAATTAATTTTGTTTCAAAAATAAGCAGTTTAGAGCAGCACTTGCCAACTTTATACTGCAGTGCAAGTTTGCAAACAGCCATCGATACACAATTCTTCAAAATACTAACGACTGATATTAAAGGCACTAAACATTGATTATTTGAAACTACAAGATGAAATTAGGCTGTGCTTAGGATATCTGAGGCACATAAACGAGCATTTTCAGACATGTCTAGTTGTCAAAATGTTAGTTAAACAAAGCATTAATAAACAATATTAGCAACATAGTAGACTACTTTAGTTGATCTTCTTCTAATGGATTTGCATCCCAGGCCAGTAAATTTCCAAGATCAAATTCCAATTCAATGTTTTTTTCCACCAAAATTGATTTTAATTTTTCCTTTTCTTGTCTTTTGATAGATTCTAAAACATCTTTGGCTTTGGTAGCCATACTACCAAATATAAAATACTGAAAAGCAAGAAAAAAGTTTACTTTTGGCTTTGGACAACCAAAGCTATTTCTAACTCATGCAAAGACCAGAGAGCTTCTTGCAAAACTAATGGTACTGTAGACTTATCTTCCAAGATTGTAGAAACACAACTTAGGTTAATTACTAGTATCTCAATCTGAAAAAAAAACATAAGTGTGTAGCAATTTTGAACTGCAGCATTTTTTGGAGGGCAAGGTATGTTTTTAATTAGGAGGTGCTAATTTTATTTTTGACAAATGACATTTTACATGTCGAGGCTATTACACCATCACCATTCGTGTTTCTTTAAGTAGGCATATTTGCTTCAATTGTGGTAGTGAGGTAGATTAAAGGTACAATCTTTTTAAAATTCATTATAAAAATTGACCAAAAGTTACATTATTACACCTGATTAAAATTGACCAATCACCAATGTTCAACAGCAAAATAGATTCCAACGATAAAATGTCATTGACAGAAAAATAGCCACAGCCTTTTAATTATTACTTCAATTAAACTTACAATTTGTCTGCAACGTTACTGCAGTATACTAAAACCCAGAATTCCACAGAAAGTTTTTTAAAGAATTGGATACCACTGAAACGCCAAAATGTAACAGAAATGTAGATCAGCTTTAGAGTTAAGGTAAAGGCAAGGACTGGAGGTAGAGTTGGTACTAAGTGCAGTCAATGATTTGATATGTTTATTTTTACCTCACTAATGTGTTCTGCTGTCAGTTAACTTAAACTTAATTCTTATCACTAAATGACAAAAAGCATGTGTTATGCACTGCTTTAAAGCCTTTAGCAATCTTGCTAGCATGTTATATGGCAGCGTGGATTATCTTACAAGCACCATGCAGAAAACAAACTGTAATTTAGTAGGCCTATTCCAGTTTTGCTGCATTAAGTTGAAGACAAAAGCAAATTGGTTAACTGAAAGTTTGTTAAGTAAGATTGTAGTTCAAATTAATAGTTTTGAATTTGGTGTTGTTGGCACTTAGCAAAGAATTTTTATCACTTACTTTTTATCTGAAAAAAAGAGTAGCCTATATACATGAAGTTCATATTCCATATATTTGTTGCAACAAATTGTTTAAAAGAAAACCAGTTCAGCACATAAGCTACTGGCAGTTAGTTGTTAACAATTTAGATCGAGCATATTATTTGTGCTTAATAGAACTATTCATTATGTGTCACTTGCTTTTGAATCAAGCTAATCAAGTTAAGGGTAGAGGGCAAGGATTGAACATGGTGGATGCAGACAACAAAAGTTCTTGCAAGTAAACCCCAGTTGATGCACTTCTTAAAGTGCTTTTAAGTCGCTTAATTAAAGGGTCACCAACAGTTGGGGTTAGTCCAAGGAATTTCGCGTGTTAGCAGTATCCAAATGATTGAGTAGATAGGGACAATTCATTGTGACAATGATCAGACATTCAAACCTCTTGATGGCCACATAGTTGTACATTTGAGAAAGACATTTCACAGCAATTAAGAATACAAAAACATTAAATACTATATCATATTAAATACATTTATAAAAAAACAGTGATGTTGTAACCCAAACACAGGCCATCAGGTGCTACATCCTTGCCCAAGGGTGACCTGGGAGCACCAACCAGCCAACGGCTAACAGACAACTTCTTTATGTCTCAAAGCATATAAATCCTGTCACCGGTAGTAGTCTTAAGCCATACACTTAGGACTATCTTAATCTTTAAATTAACCTTCTCTTATTGCGGAGTGTCAAGCAACTGAACAAAAGAGCTGCAAACTGTTTGTGCGACTGCACACTACAACTCCTTAAAAAATTTTAACCTAAGTCTACCAACTACGTACCAGTAGCTCAATCCACTACTGCACCAGTATCATAACTGCTAACCTCTACTGCGCCAGTATCTCAATCGATAAAAGTAACTCGCCGTAAATATATGATTTCCTATCTTATTTCTCAACTCAACGTGTACCACAAGCGTTTACCTATAACTCAATACCGCATTGTTAACTAAAATGCGGATAATCTAGAGGACCAACTCACCACTGTCATTCTGCCAGAAAAAAAGATCCGCTTTTACTCTCAGGCAAATTGAAGACCAAAACTGAGAGACAACAAGCAGAAGAAAAGAGCTCTCTCGTTTGCACGCATCTAATCTATGACTGAGGTTTTGCAAAAGTAGTTTTTGGGAACTCTGCAAGTGCAAAATTGCTAACATATTGCAAGGTCTCACGGTGGGACCGCCATAAAGCACTCATCAGAATAACTACAAATTCGCGTCTTTATCTATCATTACACGAGTTTGTAGTTATTCTGATGAGCGCTTTATGGCGGTCCCACCGTGAGACTTTGCAATATGTTAGCAATTTTGCACTTGCGGTGTCCCCAAAATCTGCTTTTGTAAAGCCTCAGCTATAGATTAGATGCATTTGCCTGAGATTAAGAGCGAATCTTTTTTTTCTGGCAGAATGACAGTGGTGACCAAATTAACCAACGCAAAAACTGAAGGATCCTTGTCAAGTTCCATAATGTGCTCACAAAAATTTTAAGATTGGCCATAGCAATGACAATAAACTAGTAGCTTTATGGTTACTAGTCACAGACATCGATCCTTGTGGAAAGCCTATATTATATCAACTATGTAGGAAATAAGTTCCTTGAGCAAGAGCGTGCTGACTGAATCCCAATTACTAGGAACTATGGCAGTCGCAAGGAGGAAGGCATGACATTAAAATTTTATAGCATCAATTTACGCAGTTGTGGCACCAATCGAATTACGTCCGTCTGTCACGAAATCCAATGAAGAAAGAGAAATGACAGGCAACCAAAACATGTTCGTCCGCCACGGCGATCGACGAAGAAAGAGAGCCAAAAATCTCCGACGGCATGGTCGGCAACAAAATACTGCACGCGTCACCACGAATTAGATCGCTGCACACGTCTATGTAAACCAAAACACTGCACACGTCACATGGACGAAAACAACGGACAAACAACATGATGGCGGGAAAAGGCAAGCCGATCAACGAGCTACCATGATAAGACAATAATAAACATTATCTAGCCCTAATAAAAAAATAAAAATATGTGTGTGTGATTTTAAACATATACAATAATAGTACACGAATATCCATAGTAAAAACTAGAATCACACACAACGGCGGGAGTAAGGTGCTAAGCCTCCAAGAGCAAACCAACAAAAGAATTAAAAAAAGGACAAAAAGATGTTTGGCATGGCACCTCGATGAAGTGCTAGGTGCGACACGCTACAACTAGTTAAAACTGCATTGCCTTATTTACATGTAAACATGGCGCTGTCAAAGCTTGGAATTGAACCAGTTGAGTTAGCAAATGTAATCTACGGATAGCTATGAATGATCTTTGAGTTTATAGAGAACTTTTGAAGCAGCTGCTTAAGGAATCTTCTCAAAAAAATACTAAAAAATGAACGTTTTTATGCTTTTCAATTAAATCTATCCGTTGACTCCTAGTATGCCATCACTGATCATACAACTACACGACTGGAAACTCAGAAACGTTTTGAGATGACACTATGCTGAATAGAAAGGTTGTTTCAGGCAGGTGATCATATACCATCAACATGCGCTTTCAAAAAAAGTAGCTGACCAGTTTCAGTCTTTTTGCATTGAATCGAAATGGAGTGATGCCGTTTTTTTCCGAATTAAATAAATAAACTAGACAGCTGTTAAATGAACTTTAAATATATTGTTTTACTGATGTTATGGAATGAATCTGAAGTTAAAGTAAGGTAAGAAGTGTTAAAGTTTATTTGTTATTGCTACTAGTTAACGTAGTTTTATGGGCAAAACATGCTGGCTTATTTATAGTAAGCTTCTGGTAGAATTTCATATTCGATTAATCAGTGTATTTGGAAATACTGAGTTTTAGTTATTTGTATTGTGCAATTTACACAGTATTTTTAGTTGGATAAGCATACTGAAAAGTTGTAAACCTAAATTATACTGTAAGTGTAGCCTAAAGCCCTAAATTACATGGCAGACTGCTGTACCGTTAGTCATATGTTGGATTAGATATTGCTGAATATAATCCCCGTTCCTTTGAAATTTTTTGTCAATTAAACTTGAATAGTATGATTAACAAAAATACAGTATAATTTAGGTTTGCAACTTTTCAGTATGCTTGTGCAACTAAATTGCACATTACAATTAACTAAAACTCAGTATTTCCAAATACACTGATTAATCGAATATGAAATTCTACCAGAAGCTTACTACAAATAAGCCAGCATGTTTTGCCCACAAATCTAGGTTAACTAGTAGCAATAACAAATAAGCCTCAACACTTCTTACCTTACTTTAACTTCAGATTCATTCCATAACATCAGTAAAACAATATATTTAAGGTTCATTTAACAGCTGTCCAATTTATCCATTTAATTTGCGAAAAGTGGTGTCACTCCATTTCAATTCAATGCAAAAAGACTGAAACTGGTCAGTCACTTTTTCAAAAGCACATTTTGATGGCGTGTCCTTCCTATTTTTTGAATCTATGTATAGTATATAAAGCAAGGATTTTTCCTTTTTTGTTTGCTTCTGTTAACTGATTGAAAACTGCTGGACATACAAATATCAAACTGGTCATGATTGATCACCACAACAGGGCAATTGTCCTGAGGGTTGGTGACGTCATTATGACGTCATTCTTATGTGAAAAGCAGGAATATAAATGTGCGTACCTACAAGCGCTTTAACTCTTCCTAAACTACTGACGTATATCGCGTACAATAAAAATTTTGGTGCTATCTCGACTTTAATTTTTTCTTAAAATTGAGGCGACTTATAGAATCGCTTGAACAATTGAGTCTGGCTGCAACTTAACGGCTTGGTGAAGATTGACTTCTACCAAGATATTTTGTTCCACGCACTTCTCGATCAAGAACAGAACAAATGCATTCATAAAGCAATTTAAGACTTTAAATCCCTTCACTCATCGATCACAGAAACTAAAGCACTTTAATATAATGATCAGAAACCAACCAAAACTAAACCCACCACCTGACCGCTTAATTCTTGTCGCGCTAATGATCCACAATAAATCGCCACAGATCAACACACTTGTTTCTTTCTTTCTCCTCTTCTCTCTCTCACTACTAAATGCGTAAAAATCTCGCCGCCTTATATACAGCACAAATGGAAAGTGATCCAGAAAATGTCAGAACAACATGATGTAACAAAGAAAAATGCACCACAAATAAATTACGTAATCGGCAATCGAAAATCTTCGAGAAGAAACAAAATTCACTTGACTACTCTGAAACTTAAACACGTGATCAACCATGGTGACGTAAGAAGAGGTGTGTGCTTTACAAACTTGAATTGATGCAAAGGAAAAAAAGGTCTTTTGCGAAAAACAGCCGAGATATAGAAATCAAATTTGGACTCCAAACAATTCAGATTTGTGAATAACATAATCACGGCAGAGCAAAAGCGACAGACTACAGAAACTATACACACGTATAAACTATTCCTACAAAGCAAATTTACTTATTCGTGACAGCATACTAACATCGAACTAGGTACGATTGATCACAATTTTGAGGTGAGTTTTATAAGGGGTTTAATGACGTCACTGTCAAAAGAATTTTTTCAAAAATCGTATTTTTTGATAGAGGAATGCAATTGGCTTTAAATAAAAGCCTGCACTTGACTTGACAACATCAAACAAATTTTCTCTTTTGGACAGTCTATGATAAAGTCATAATTAATAATTCATTGTAAAAATGGTTTGTCTTAATTTTTTGAAACATACTGATCGCAGAAGCGCGATTGATGGCTCTTTTGGGAGATATCAAAGGCATGGTTCCCAAAACAGTTTTTTAATTTCAAGATTTTTGGCGACAAAACAAGCACTTTGTGTTTGACCACCTTTTTAAGCTTAACTCTAAAAACTACTGGACATATTAATATAAACCCGAAACTTGGCATCATTTGTCATCACCCCAAGGTGAGGGTCATAAAGAGGTCAGTTGCATCATGATGACGTCAAAAATGAAAATAGATTGTTTAAAATCTGTGTTGTTTGGTGCCGAAAAGCGATTTCTGGCTTGAACATAAGCCAGCTCTCAACTTGTCAATTTCAAGATAATTCAAGCTTTTGGCAACTAAGATCACGTTATGAAACAAATCACACTACAATTCAAGCTTTATTTGAAACGAAACACGCGATATTTTTTCCAACATTCTGATTAAGCAGGCCATTTTTTCCTTGTTTTTCAACGCGCTGTGTCACATTAAGAACTCTTTTTTTCTTAAATCCGCTTTGTCAATATAACTGAAGGCTTTGATTTGTAACCATTCGAGAGAGATAAATCACATGCCTAAACCTTTCCTTGCAACCAAAATCTAATACTCTCAACAAAAGTCTATCCGCTAGCAAACCAGTAACTACGTTTGCACATAATCTTAGCCAGCGAATTGAGTATCGTACGGTAAAATACGGAATTATGGTATGGTACTCAATTATGGTGCGATTAAATTTTGAAGAAAAGTACGGTATAGAAATACGGTATTATTTTTTCTGTATCATAACGTACTCTTCCAGGAGGCCTAATCTGAAGTCTGCAAATGGCTTGCTTTGTTGAAACCTAAAGTCACACAAAGTTCCAACTTCAAAGCTGAAACAAAGCTTGCATTGTTATGGCAAAAATTCAATTATTTGCCACAAGTTTGACCTTACTTGAGTTTATTGCCCAAGAACTTTCTCGAACTCTGCATTTTGTGACGCAACAAACTTTGTTTTGAAATGCGATAACTTTAGAATTTCCTAGGAGATTGGTTCTGCGATTTAGCAACTGTATTTCGCTATAGTATAGTAATTATGTCATTTGTGTAATGAAAAATCCCTATAATTGTCTTTTGAATCTTCTAGAACTAAATGTTTTGTATACAAAGAGTGTTTTTTGGTAGTTCATTATTATAAATAAAGATCGTAGATCCCAGTGAAAATGTTTTACTCAAAGGGAAGTAGTATTATTTTAGATTGTAGATTTTAGTTTCAAGTGAGATTCCAGTGGGATTCTGCGATAGTGCTAAGAGAATAATGTTATTCGAGGAGATCTAGTTGTCCAAGAGTGAGTGGTTAACTATTGTCAGAACTCAGAAGTACTCAGAGCGGTACTTAGCCTCTCTACTTCTGCTGATATTTATCTCAGCACAAACTTGCTGTTTAATAAGAACAAAAAATCAGCAAAATAATTCGTTCAGAAAGGTACGATATTTCAGTACGGAAAAAATTCCGTACCGTACTATTAGGCACTGTATTTTAGTGAAGTATGGAATTCCAGTCCAATAATTTTTTGGAAGTACGGAGTACAAAAAACTATTCCGTGCTGTACCGTACCTAATGCCCTAATTTTAGCTCTTAACAGCAAAAAAATATTTTGAGTGACATAGCCTAGTCAGGGATTTAAGAAAATTTTCGGTGCGTGTTACAAAAATTTTTTCAGAGTAAAATCTCGTTGTGTGCGTGGAAATATTTTTGCTTCCGTTTCTTGACGAAGAAAAACATTATTTTGCTCAAACAAAACCCAGCCCTACCATTTTACTGGTTCTTGATAACAGATTTTGTTTCTTCATTTTCTCAAAAAATGAATATTTGTAATAGATTGGCTACTTAAACCGGCACGTAAGATTATTTATATCTAAAAGCAGGGAGGTCAGGATTAGAGGCAAAGTTAAATGTAATCCCAAGTTAAAGAAAAATTCAAAATCAAACCATAAACTATCAATTTGTAATACTGAATTTAGAAGGAATATTTTGTTTGAAAATAACTTGGCGTGATGGGCGCCTACTAGAATATGGTGAATGAGTTTGGGGAAGGTATTGCCGCTCTTCTCGCTACACCGGAAACAAGGCAAATAGCGCAGCTAAAGATCACAATACCACAAATATACTTAGGAAAGGGGCCGCACGAAATTGTAAAATAGGCCTAACACTAAATAGATTTTTTCTGTAACTCTAAAAGCGACTATCATCTGCGTGCCACCACCATTTTTGACTGTGATTCAATCAGTACTGCGAACTCGGTCGATTTTTATATCGAGTGTGATTTCGGGTTCGAGTTCAGCTTGTTTTACGAGTTCGAGTTCAACACTTTCGTTTTTGCGTGGTTAAGTTCGAGTTCTGTGAAAATTTATTAAGTTCTTCCGAGTTCAGAAAATAAAGTGATTGACTTAGCCGTAGCATGTTTGCTGTAAAATTGCGCGTTTAAACGTTTGTTCTTATAAGCAAATGTCGTTGCTATAAATAAGCCCGGCAATATGTGTATAGTGAATTTGCATTAAAAGCATTACGCAAATCGAAAAATAACTTACAATTGAATCATTTTTGGTTGTTGTTTCAAACCACTGAAAAATAAACAAAAAGCGAAAAGAAAAATTGAAAAAGAAATTTACAAAACACTCGAAAGTGCGGCGAGTCTTATTATGTCTCCTTCTCCTTTTATCTACGAAAATTAGCAGTAACACTTCATGCAACAGCTGTAAGAACGTTTAAAGTTTGTTTTATCGTTGAGCATTAGCACACAAATACAATATGGCCTCCTGTAACTCTTGTGTCATCAATGATCTTTGATCACTCAAAATGAATTTCTTAGAAGAAAACAATCGCTCTACGAACACTTGGGTAACCGGCATGGCACTAAGAATTTTTGCCATTGTTAGAAGCGACTTTTCCAATCGTTTAATAACATCTCAAACCGTTTCTCTTTGAAGTCGTCCAATTTGAATCACTTTCTCGATATTTTTGTTTATTTCTTGTGTCTTTTTATCTAATTCGTAGTTGGCATTAGTGCGCATGCTGGATGATCTTTGTTGTTCAATCAAAAGCTCTCTCTCAAATTTATCATCTTCCGATGTTGACGACTGATTGTTGCCTGCAACACAGTCTGGTGCTTCCTTAGATTTAATGCTTGATGAAGTTGAATTCGATACAGATCTAGAACAATGACAATTTTTCAGAGTAATTTCGTGAAGTCCAATCTTTGCATTTTCCATTTGCTCCGGTGCTAGCAAAATTTGGTATCTGGAGTCGACAAACACCCCAGCAAGAAAAAGTTGGTTCCGCAATAAGGCCTCCTCGCGTTTTTCCATCAATCTGGCAATTTCTTGCGCGAGTCTCGTTTCTCTTTTTTGCAAGATTCGTTCAAATGCGCACCGCTCTTTAAACCTGCTTCAAGCGTAAAAGGTTCGGCCTGCAGGTTTACGGTCAGAGAACAGGGCATTTCAAGCACAGAGCGAATATCTTCTAAGCTTGACCACATAGCAAATGAAATATAAACTACCGCAGAAAGCAAATTTAATTCTTCAATGGATTCTCGTAGTTCCAACAAGCCTTTGATCATCAAATTTGTTGAAGCCCATCTCGTGATCGTATCAATTATTGGTCGTTTATTTTCTCGTTTTTCCAGCAATAACAAAACATTTGGAGATCGGAGCTTGGAAACTATATGGCAGGGTTTTCTTCAGTAATTTATCGCAGTGTGGTAGCTTTGAGCCGTATTAAATAGCAAGTTGGTGGGTGTGAACAGCACAGCGCATGCGGTGAATGTCAACGCGCATTGCACACTTGCATGCATGATCGTCGTCTATGCCACAATAATTTTCAGACTCATCGACTGCTTCATCTTGTGAGGTGTCTGGTTCTGCTTCTGGGTCATCTTCGTTTAAGCGTTCTACCGTTTTAGTCATATTGCTGGCATTGCCAACAACCAAACACAGAACATTTTCTTTCTCAATGCTAAATTGCTGCATTGTTGCAGTGAATAAGTGGCACATTTGTTGACTAGCTTGCCTTTTTTCTGTTTGCACTGGCGAACATTTTTTTACCTCTGTTTTGCCTTAACTTTTGCCGTAATATTGGACGTTGATTCCTAAAAAGCTTCGAAGTAGTCTCGTTGCACTGTCTATCTCAATAAATACAAGTTTGCCTGTTAAATTGTAGATCAAAAATTCTTTCATCTTGTTTGCTGCATCAACTGCATATCGGCAAATTGATTCACTCGAAGTGGACACCCCTAATTTTCGAACCATTTCGCCATTTAAAGTTTGAAATCCCGGACTTTCAAAAATGCGCTGACACCAGACATAATTAATTGGATTATGCCCCAAATAAACTCATCCTTATTCACTGCTACAGTCTCAGATTGGGGCTGGAAATGGGACGCAATTGACGGCGGGTTGCTTAGCTCCAAGTTCTTTTGCTTAAAATCTTGTTCATCTATTAGACCAGTGGTTCTCAAACTTTTTTCGATGCGACGCATTTAAAAAAGCTTACGAGACTTTGCGACGCACCAAACAGCATCCTACAGTTTAGTTTGCCGTACTGCAAAATAAATGTGACCCATAATCCACACAAATAAGTGTTCTTATGCTTCCGAGATTTTGGATTGGTCGGTCATCTTCAATCTTAAAATTACGCTCTTCTAAGTTTGTAACTCATCGTTCCTGTTTTCGTCGAACATACAACTGAATGCTTTATTCTTTATATATTTTTCGTCATTTAAGTTAAACTTCTGCAATGTTATTTATGAATCACAAGTCAACAATTACAACAGTGTATCAAAAACACTATTGTGAAAATATAATTGATTATGAATGTCAGAAGAAAGTAAAAATGGAATCTACGATCAGAGTTCTTTTGACGCAATAAAACCTAGATTTAATGACACAAAACCAAAATATCCCGCGACGCCCTTGGAAAATTGAAACGACGCACCGGGGCGTCGCGACTCACAGTTTGAGAACCACTGTATTAGACTGTAAATCTTGTTCATCTACTTGTTTTACTCTTTTTGATTTTTCAGCATGGAATGTTTCAAAATGGCGTTTCAGATTGCTACATGGGATCCACATGCCTACTTTTATAATGCTGCTGCATTCTTTGCCATTTTTCTTTTTCTCGATGCATTTGTAAGTTTTATTTTCATCATCAAGTTCAAAACAGTCATACACATGACTAGACTAAGCATGCGGTATTTCGCTAAGTTTGCATAACAAGTAATCAAGATACAAGTTTGAATTAATTTCGTCGAAATAAAAAAGTTGAAATGAATAAAAACTACCAACTAGTCAGCCTAGCTACAAAATGAGTTGAGAAATGAACGAGCTGCCAATAAAAAGTGCTACGTTTCGGAAACAGTTCTGTTGCTCAGATTTACCTAATTCTTCTCAAATTGTTAAACATGCTCTCTCATCTAACTCTGTTTTGCTTGCCTATGTTTCGCTTACTATCTTCCCGCGTGAAGTTTTGTTCTTGAATCTGAATAACAATCGCAGTTTAGACGCGGCTGCCGTAATTATGCGCTTTCGGTCAAAACAAGGGCTATGTCTGCGATTCATTGTTTGCGAAGAAAAAGGTAACTGTCAGTTAGCTCTTTCGCTCCCGTGATCATCGATTGATGATCTCGTGTTTTCAGTGTTTACCTCAAATTTTTTCAAATTGAGTTACAAAATTAGTTTACTAAAAAATCAATTTCTGACTTTATTTTTCATCCGATTTTCATAAAATTTTCAAAAGATCACGCTTATTTCCTCACGCATCGGAAGATCTATAATTTGTGCCTCAATTCTTGGATTTTTATACCCAAAAACGGTTAACACCCACCTGTTCGCACCCATCAACTTGCTATTTAATACGGCTCAAAGCTACCACACTGCGATAAATTACTGAAGAAAACCCCCCGCCATATAGTTTCCAAGTTCCGATCTCCAAATGTTTTGTTATTGCTGGAAAAACGAGAAAATAAACGACCAATAATTGATACGATCACGAGATGTGCTTCAACAAATTTGATGATCAAAGGCTTGTTGGAACTACGAGAATCCATTGAAGAATTAAATTTGCTTTCTGCGGTAGTTTATATTTCATTTGGTATGTGGTCAAGCTTAGAAGATATTCGCTTTGTGCTTGAAATGCCTTGTTCTCTGACCGTAAACCTGCAGGCCGAACCTTTTACGCTTGAAGCAGGTTTAACTCTTTCGCTCCCGCGATCATCGATTGATGATCTCGTGTTTTCGGTGTTTACCTCAAATTTTTTCAAATTGAGTTACAAAATTAGTTTACTAAAAAATCAATTTCTGACTTTATTTTTCATCCGATTTTCATAAAATTTTCAAAAAATTACGCTTATTTTCTCACGCATCGGAAGATGTGTAATTTGTGCCCTAATTCTTGGATTTTTATACACAAAAACGGTTAAAAACACCAAGAACCCAGTTGCAGACGACAAAATCCGCCAAATTCTCAGCACCAGCCAACTACGCTAAAATCAAATTGAGATTACATCTTTACCACATAACCAAACCCTTTATCATTGACACAGTCTGAAAACTACTCTTTTGGGGCATCATTTGACAAAATTTCAAGCGATAATGATAAATTTCACTGTTTTGAATTTCCAAATTTTTTAGGGGTCTCAAAATCCCCCCAAACAAATTTAAGTGATAAGTAGATAAAAGTAAATTTAGTGCGTAAAAAATATCATATGTTGCTAAATACCGGTCTCATTTGAAAGCTTAGGAAATTTGCTTTCCAGCAATATATAACTTTAAATAGTTTAGACTAAGTGGTATATGATATTTACTGATCAAAAATCAGTACTGTACATCATTTCAGTTCAAAACCCCAAAAATTTTTTGACTTACCTTCACTAAATTATAATTTTTACAAAAACTACATCCTATAAAAACATAAAATAAATTGCAAATATTTCACCAATAAAGTCGTCATTTTGTATCAAGTTTCCAAGGAGACAAGAAGCGAAATACAAGTTTAAAAGCTAGCACAAGTTTGGCTTTCGTAAATCAAAGTTTGCTGTATCCCCCTTGTTTCTCAAGAAATGGGAAGGATGTAAACGAGCGGCTGTTTCATTGTCAGTGACAGCATATTCTATTTAAACTTGATATTTTGTGAATCTTGAAGAAACTCCCTGTTCAAAAATACATAATGTTACATGGTTTAGGCTAACCTCTAGCAGATAATAACTGATCGTATTTTAGGTACTAAATTTAGCTACCAAAATTTGGTACCGGTCGGTACCGGTCAAAAAAAGGTCATGTGCCTCAGAAAATTGCAAATTGTAGAAAACCTAGGCTTTTAGGTAAGTTTTGATTGATGTACCTTGAAAGCTTATTTCCTTAGCATCATCTTGCGACCATTTCTAAAAAAATTGGTAGAAAATAAAATCTGTAGTGATCTTAGAGTTGAAGGTACCTCTTTAATTTTGAAGACAACTACCCCCCAGTTGGGGGGGCTCATTTGCATAAAATTTGCATATTCAAAAAAAATGGGTTTTTTTGTATTTGAAATCCTCAAAAAATGTAGATTTCAAGGATATATCACACTTAATGTAGAAGTAGACAGCTGAGTAATGATTTACAAACAAACTTGAGGTACATAATTATGATTGATTATGACAGTTTTTCGCGCTGGCACCTTACGGACATTTTTTTTCGCTTTTCACGCGGGAGCAAAAGAGTTAGGTCACCCATACTCTACTGTGACCGTTTACATTGAAAAACTGTAAAATCTAATTACAGCGTTCTTTTCAGTGTTTGAAAACATTAAGGGTCTTATGCAGAAAGCAGATTTAGTTTAGGTTGAGCCTAAGCCAAACGAGCTTACGCAAGTCGGGCTTACAAAGCGAGGCTTGGTGGTATGTAGAAACTAAGCTTAAACCAGATTTTTGAAAGCCCGGCTTGATGTATCGTAACGTTACCGTTTTTGATAACTCAGGTTATGAAGGCATTGTGACGTTGCCCTTAAATATAATATGCTTTGTGGTGTCATGTTGGCAGGTGACACGCTGTACGTTACTAATTACTATGGTGCGATACAAGTGGCATTTGTTTGCAAAAAGCCTTGGTTAAAGCGGTTACAGCAAGTGGTACGGCATGCTACATAAACCTATTACTGTTTTAAGCTAACTGAGGCCTATTGCCCAAATTTGGCAACAGCAATAACTAGGGTTTTGCCTCATTGCGTAGATAAGTCGCGATTTAAGCCACCTACAATGGTGACCCACAAAAGGCTGACTTAAATAAGTAGTTAAGCCCGGCTTAACGCTAAAACTTCTTTTTGCATACGAAATCGATGAGTTGAGTTGGGCTTAGACAATTTTAGAAAAAAACTTAAGCTTGCTTTCTGCATAAGACCCTTAATTTCTAATAAAAAGATTTGATTCTTTTTAAATTCAGCTGAAATGATGTTGTACAAATGAAAGGTAACTTGAACGTGATTTAAATATTTTCGAGTTCGAGTTCAAAAAATTTTGAGTTTCGAGTTCGGCAAAAAGATCGAGTTCAAGTCCGAGTTCGCAACCCTGGTTTCAATCCCGCTTCCCTCATTGTACTTTTTAAAAGTATGAAAGATAGTTTGTGACAACGTACTTTGTTCGTGAGCATTATTAGTCCTGATTGACATAATCAGATAATCACCATTACGTGCATAGGAATTACGGATATGTAGAAAAAACAGTAACTCTTTGTTACTGTTTACACAAGTGCCATATGGGTGAAGCCGGCTGAACTGATATTGCTAACCCCTAGGTTGCTGATGGGGGGCACCGCAGGCGACGCAGGCTTGCCTAATATATAAAGCGCAATTCCATCTGTGTGGTTGTACACAAGTGCGTACGTACGCCGTAACTCCTACGAAACTACTGGGCGTACAAAAATCTAGTTTGGCCCGATTGATCACCTTTCTGGGATAATGGTCATGAGGGGATTTGTGATGTCATAATGACGTCACAATCAAAGATAAATCTTTTTAAATAGCATTTTATGACTGAGAAAAACAGATTTCGGCTTCAAAGGAAAGGCAGTACCCAACTTTAACAAACTTCACTTCTTTGAGGTCTCACATGGCGTCACAATTAACGATTAATTGCAACGTGTGTTTTATCTATTTTTCAAAAATGATAAAAACGCGATTAAAAGCTTTCTTCAGAGATATTAACAATCTGCTTTCGATAAAAAAGTCTTCTATTCAAGCTCCATTGACAATGCAACAAGCGATTCTTTTTTAAAGCCTTCCTAGCATGCTTGCTCGCTCAGTAACGTCACAATTCCGTCTCATGCGATTATCGTATGATTTTTTTTTCAAAAATTGCAAGTTTCGCAAAATCAGTTTGCTTAAAAGATGATTTGTGATCTCATTTCTCAATCGATTTTCAAAATTTGTTTTTGGCCTAGGTTTTTTTCTGCCTTCAGCGCTGATCTATCAGCTTTATTCTTGGGAGACCCTTGAGGCGTAATGATTCAGTGCAGAATACAAACTTACTTCGAAAAACAACGAAGAAAAATCTAATAATTTCATCCGAACGGTCGAGTGTTTTAGCGCGCCACATTTTTAGATAAAAGAGCCATTTTGGTCTGGACCACGGCACCGCTCGTTTCGTGTAAAAATTATCGCTGGCGGCAGCCATTTTTGCTCTCGGGTCATCCTTGAGCAGAATGCAAATTCTGTCGGTCTTGTGTGTTGTGGTTACATTTTGATAGCTTATAACCTCATCAATCAGTAGTTGCATTCATTTTTGTATTTGATCCGCTATTCCATTTTTAGATGAGGCAGCCATATTTTCATATAACTTAGGAAAGCGCTTCCCTAGCTTTTTGAGCTCAAGTCTCACTTTTACTGACGCTGTTTTTAAGGACCACCACGCGACAAGCGGCAAAGCAACATTAAACATTGAGATACGAAACTGAAACAATATATGCGATTTACGGTTGATGGAAAACTATCTAATCAATGTAAAGTCATACGTCTGCTTATTTACAAGAAATGGTTGAATAAGGGAAAAATGGTCTTTGCTAAATACCGTAAAACTATCGTTTTGATCAATTTGGAGGGCCTGTTAAAAAGAATTTTGCGGCCGGCAAATACGTAGAAGCACTGGGCTATCGTTTCACTGCGGTGCCTTTTATCAGCTGTTTTAATCGTTTATTTCCAAGACGTTATTTTGGGCGAAAATAAAAAAAACTCTTACTCTAACTTAGTTCCTTCCAATAAATTTATCGCTCATGAAAATTTGTTAGATTTCGAGAAACGATTTCTCTTATGTATTATAAAAATCAAATGCACGCAATACGATTTGAGAAAAAAATAGATGCACATAATTACACAAAAATACGACAGTAACGCAGTTATACTGTAGATCATACAAATAAAGATCAAAATAACACCAACATTACAAAGCACAAAACCCAACATCTTTTGCAGCCAGCAGTGTTGAAAATACTTCGCATTGAATACAGTAGCTTACAATTGCAATCAACAATTACTACACATTCTCTATCTTCCGGTCGAAAGTCAATTCCAGCGGTTGTCATAAATCAAATGGTACCACCGACCACTCCGGTAGTTACCACTGTTTCCGGCATAAAGCATTTTTACAGCGAACATTGCAACGATGACAAGTCAGTGCTGAACTGTTCTCAGTAATACATGGTAGAACAGGGGTGTCGTACTCGCAGCCCACGAGACGATTCTAAAACTTCTAATGAATTCCGGCAGTACTGCGACGTTTCACCTTGGAACAAACGATTGACTCCCTGAACACCGGCGGCACTTGAAAGGTACAGACCCCCTTTTTTTTGGAGATCGACTTCACTTCAGGCCACATTATTGAGATCGTTGCCCGGAGAGATGGTAATCTCCAAATCGAGAATTGCATGCGGCCCTCGGCACAATTCCCAACATACAATGTGGCCTCCAGAAGCCCACGAGTTTGACACCCATGTGGTAGAATTAATCGGCTAATATTGATCAAGATCTAAATTACAGTTGCTATAAAAAAGTGAGAAATTTACGTCGAACGTTATGCACTGGATTATTGATGCAGCTTAACGAAACATGCAGAAGCTGATCAAACTTAAAAAACTGTTGCCAACGAAGCATTCAATGTCAAGCACAAAAAAAAGGCAGTGTCTTACCATCTGCCAGAAAGAGAAAATCTAGTGTGATTCACGCCAAAGACAGGAATCAGGTCATACAACTTGACGAGGGATAAGACCACGACTCTTTTGTAAATTGGCTTGGCTACAAATTAATCCTTCATGCATACAAAAAAAACAAGACTTAAATGTGCCAAACTCTTGCTTCACTTAAAAGCCAGAATCAAGCTCAATTTTAGTATTCTCGCAAGTCGTCCATAATCGGCGGAAAAATCAGCTCTCTGGTTCCTCTCTCTAAGTTAATTTAAACACTATATTAAAAATAGAAAAAGATTTCAGAAGACAACAGGCATTGCTCGTCAGCACAATGGTGGTACATTGTTGAAGGTACAAACCAATAGCAGGTTGAGAACAGTTTTAAAACAAAAAAACACACAATATAAAGCACTGCTTTCGACTTTAAGAGCACACGGTAAGTTTAAACGCATAGATATTGGACAATATGACTTGATTAAAGTTTTATCACTCCAGCAAAGTAGCATCCATTGGTCTCGAGAACAACTGCTCGCATGCGTATTTAATGCACATTACACAGTAATTTAATCTGCTGCTGCCAAGGGCGCAGCCAGCGAAAAATTGTGGGAAAGATTAACTTTTAGAATTTTGGCAATAATCTGATTTAGATCTCTCCCAAGATTTTAGAGGAATAATCAAGAGTGCTTACTAAATTTTGGGGGGAAATCACTTTTCTGACTCAAATTTACTCAAGAATTACGGTACGTTAAAAATTAGAAAATTATCCAACTGCAAAAGGTTTGATGAAAAGCGTCAAGAGAGGAAGTTGATTCTTTTTTCTCCTGGCCTCGCCCATGGCTGCTGTAAACGCAAACAGAATCTACTGCAGTTTATATATTGCAATAAGTATATAAATCTCGTTAAAACGAGGTCGACACATGTGACGTCGTTTTCTACGCAATGCTATTTCGACCAATCAAAGAACGCCAGAGGCAATTTTCAAAATTAACATAAGAAGATAGGTAGCAAGCAGATCAGGTTTCTCCTTGACCGTTCTCAGTCGACGGAACAATGACGTGCTCGGAAATGAACTCGTAGAAGCGCTTGCTGTATTGAGTCGGTTGAACGCTGGAAATTTCGGCACCGGCCTGAAATGTGATGAAGAAACATAGTGAGCCATATCACGCTTGCGCACTCCACCAGTTTACGATTGATCGCCCTATCGTTAACATCAAGGGTATGCAACCTGCGGACCACGCGACGTGGAATTCTTTGGCCCGTTGAAGGATTTTATGGCAAGCAGTGAATGTGAAAGCAATCAATTAGATGTTGGATAAACCGATTTAAAAAAAGTACTTTAACATTAAAACCTGGAAAATTTGGCGTGAATTTGTGCCTCAAAAAGTATTGATCTCCGAAAAAAAACAACCTTCAGCAATTTTTTGGATAAAAAATGCTACCACCTAGTGGTTCGAAGCTAGGTTGTGCGTACAAACAGCTTGGATTTCGAACTCTGGCTGGCCTGCAGAATTTTCAAGTAATTTAGAACAGGTCCGCCGGCTAAAAAGGTTGCACACTCCTGATTTACAAAACATGCTCAACTTCGTCTGCGTGGCACTATGAGCTGAGTCTGTCAGACTCGTTTACGAAAGACAGCGGTTGAGCGTTCATAGCCATATAAAGCACGACCAAGCGGAACCGGCGGTCACGCTGCAACACCTCACGATTCGAGTTGAAACTGCGGCTTGAGCAGACTGCGGTAAATAAATGACAGATGAGGGAAGGCCTAGTCTGTCGATCTCTCCAAACTTTCTTTTCTTCTGGTGATCGATGAATTGAACAAGTTCTCGTCACCACAGTAGATCAGTAGCCCTCTATCCCTTTACTGTGAAGGCACGGTGCGAAAATGAACATTCAGGCTTCACAATACACGCTCAATCAAAGAAGAACACGCTGATCGGGCTGAGAAAACGACAGTAGTAGTTATTCAGTTTTGATCCGGTGTTGTCCCCTTGAATGGCCGGATTTATTCCATTCCTTCTGCAATTGCTCGCTCTCCGTCTCTCCACTTGTCTCGTCTCAGGGCATCCTCCTTCTTCAAACCAATCTTCTCTGTCTCCTCTTCCACTTGCTTCTTCCAGGTCTTCTTCGGTCGTCCTCGCTTTCTCTTGCCACTCACTTCAAGATTCAGAGCAACCCTCAAAACACTATCCTCATCCCTCCTCAGCACATGTCCATACCATCTGACTCCGTCGCTGTTGCTAACCGGTCTGTAGTTTCCTTCAACCCCAACATGTCCATCTGTTCTTCAGTCGTCTTTCTGTCAACAACTTCCTGACCGCACATGGCTCTCACCATAGCTCTCTCCGTTCTTGTTAAAATTGCTTTTTCATTATGTTATAAAAACCATGCCTCACTTCCATACAGTATTGCTGATCTTATGCAACAACGATAGACTTTATCTTTCGTCTTCAGAGGAAGCCTATTTCCAAGCAACAACTCTCCACATTTCCTGAATCTTACCCAAATGATTCTTACTCTTGCTGTAACTGCCGCTTCACAACCACCACTAGCATTTAATCTGTCTTCCAAATAAAAAAGTCCATTCAATGTCTCCACTTCATCGCACAACTTCTCAACCGAATCCACCGTTCCTTCGATTATTCCTTACATTTCGAGCAAACAAAATGCGTTGCCAACCTAACGATAGCTCTCTTTATTTTTGCACATTTGCCATGAACCCAGTTTCCACATTTTGTGCACAACACTGAATTGGCCATGACTCTCCTCCCACAAACTCCACATGGATCTATTTTGCTTTTGAATAGTTCTCCTTCTGACCCGCTTATCATCACTTTTGTTTTTCTGGTGTTGACTTTTAAATCTTTACTTTCCAGTGCATCCTTCCAATTCCAAAATCTTTTCTTAAAGTCTTTCTTCCACGTCTTCACTCATGAGAACAAAGTAATCTGCATACAGTAATTCATTAACCACACCCCTTCTTGCATTTTCTGTAGTAACATCCACAACTATTGCAAACAATAGTGGCGACAGCACAGATCCTTGATGTACACCAACTTTTACTTCGAATTCTTCTGAATATGCAGATCCTACCCTCACTCTTTGTCTTTGCACCATCATACAAGCTCATAACTTCCCCAACCATTACTTCTGATAGACCCTTCTTTCTCATGGCCCACTCCATCACTTTTCTTGGTACTCTATCAAAAGCTTTTTCCATGTCAACAAAACACATGTACAACTTCTCGTCTTCTTTTGATATTCCTCCTGCATTCTTCTCACAATGAATATCACATCCACTGTTACTTTTCCTGGCATAAATCCAAACTGCATTTTATTCAAATTGACTAGCGTTCGTATTCGCCTCTCTAGTACCCTTTCAACAATTTTCATGGCATGTTCTAGCAGTTTCACTCCTCTGTATGATTCACAACTCATTACATCACCCTTTCCTTTAAAGATAGGCACAATCACACTAAATTTCCACTCATCAGGCATTCCTCTATCATCAAATATGCGCTGACACAGTTTTATCATCACTTTTACCCCAATTTTACTTTAGATGGTCCAGTTGCCTTTCCTGATTTCATCCTTTGCATTGCTTCCACAATTTCATTACAAGCCACTTTTTTCACTGGTCCTTCTACTACATCAGTTTCCACCATGTGGTCCCATTCGTTCTCTTCATTCATGATCTTTTCTATATGTCCCTTCCAAATTTTTGCCCTATCTTCTTCAATAAAACCCAATCGTCCGTCTCTTCCTCTTAAGCACCTTCCTCCTTTCGCATCATTCCCTTCCTTTTTCATTCTAAGGAAGTAGAAAACACTATTAGAACTCTGATATAAATTATTCAACTCCTGATTGGCTTCCATTCTCATAGCTCTAGCAACAATTTTTCTCGTTTGATTTCTTATACGTTTGTATTGAGTCTTATTTTCTTCTGATGGAAACTCGCAGAGCTCTTTAAATGCCGCCTTCTTTCTTGCTATGGTATCCTTGATCTCATTCCACCACCACATGTCTCCTAGATCTCTCCTAGACTTCTTCTTTCCACACATTTCAGCACATGCTTTCAGAACACCATCCTTGAAAGTTTTCCACAAATCAGGCGCATCTGTGCGTACAAGTTCTTTTACTCTTTTTTCAAATTTTACTCTTGTTTGGTTTTCATTCAACTTCCAAATCTTTCTTCTTCTGATCCGTTGCTTTCTAACAACCTTTTTTAGAACCTTTTTATCTAGATCTACGACCACTAGCCTGTGCTGAATTTTCGATGGAATTACTTTCACATCCCTCATATACTTTCTATATTTTTCTCCCGCAAACACAAAATCATTTTTTGTTTCACATCCACCGGCACTATAAGTGATTTTCTCTTTGTCTGTCGTACAAAACCAAGTGTTTGCCACGCACAGCTTTCTTTCATCACAAAACTCCAGCAATCTTCTTCATTCTGCATTTTTTTCCCAATACCATTCCCCGTGTACACCTTCCAAATCCTCAACACATTTCCCCACATGTCCATTGAAATCTCCCAAAGAAACAATGATTTCACTAGAACTTCCAAAGTCCCACTCACTCCCCATTTCATCATAAAAACGAACTTTCTCTTCGTGAGGTCTTCGGCTTTGTGGCCCACACGCACATATTATGCGCATCACTTCTCTACCTACAGTTAGCACAATTGCCATTACTCTGTCATTTTTTTTCTAACTTCCACAACGTTTCCAGGTATTTCCTCTCTCACCAAAATTTCAACCCCTCCGAATCCTGCATCATTTCCTGACCACCACAGTTTATTCCTTCGTCCGGAAGTACCCACAAAACGAGCTCCTTGGCCTTTCCATCTTACTTCCTGGATGCAGCACACATCAACTCTTCTCTTACTCAGTTCTTCACACACTTCCGTTTTCCTTCCACAAAGACTTCCCACATTTAATGTACCAAGTCTTATCCCATGACATTCAGATTTAAACCCGGAGATTCTTCGCACCCCTGCCCATTTAAGAGCTGCCGGGGACTGGGGGACATTTGTATATTTTTTCTGCTCATGGGGATTTGTTGGAGCAAAATTTTTCTGCAGGGAGCATGCCCTTGCTTCCTCCAACCTCTGTTTTTGACATGAGTGGTCCAACCAAGCAATTAAGCTGGCAACCCCACCAGTAATAGTCAGACTGCAATTGGTAGGTACTCAATAGTCGCCTCTTACGACATGCTGAGTGAACAGCTTCACTATTCTTTAAACCAGTGAAGCACCGTTTAAAACCGGTGAAGCACAACAACCATTATGCAATTCATAAATATTGATTGGTAGCCCCACTACCGACAAAGCGGATCGCCATTGGTGGAATGGTGTTCGTTCAAGGGTACAACGAACAAATTCACCAATTTTTTCTCATCACTATAAAAACCCCATTCGTGCGTAACACCTTGCGGAAAAGCTGCGAACACATTTTTAAAGTGCTTGATATGACCCGACAGAAAAGAATTGAACCCAGGTTCACCGACTGCGAAACGACGTCCAGAAAAAGAGGAATGAAAAACAACTCCGAAAAAGCAACAACAAAAAAAGCAATATCTGGAGGTAGATACGGATGCAACTCTTGATGGATTAAATATCTGACCATAATCATCGGGTACCATGCCAGGACCAGGCTTCGGCTGCCATCAAACCCTGATTTTTCCATCTGCTTCGATCTCTTGCCCGTTGAAATATTGTGTCTAATCAAAGATTTAAAAATCCTTTGACTTGGTCAGCAAACATTCTCCTTGTTCTTCGACAGGAGCGTTTTCCATATATCTTTCCACATGCAACAAGGTATTTTATTTTTTGCCGTCTTGCTATGTGACCAAAAAACTCTAACTGCCGAAGTTTAATTGTTATTAACAACTTTCTTTGTAGATGTGTTTCAATATTTCTTAATTGATTTTGTGTGTCGTATATGGGATTCACTGCATACGACTGAGAAATCACATCGCAGTAGCGTTTGAATTGTTTTCCAGTTCCTTTGTAAGAGCCCAACTTTCACAACCGTAAAGCAGAATCGGCTATATGTAATATTTAAGGATTCGGACATGAGCAGTTATGTTTAATCTTTCATTTGTCAGCATATTTCTGAGATCTATAAAACAATTTTCCACAAGCGCAATTCTTGACCCAATTTCAGATCTGCACCTATCACCTTCTGTAAAACCGGCGCGATGGTGTAGTGGTTAGAGCGTCCGCTTCGCAGTCGGTAGACCTGGGGTTCATTTCCCTTGTCGAGTCATACCAAAAGACTTTAAAAAGTGGTATCCACAGCTTCCCTGCTTGGCGCTCAGCACATGAGGGATAGTGTGGAGAACAAGCCGGCAAGTTCGCTTGTTGTGTCCTTGGGCAAGGCACTTAACGGGACGCCTCCGTCTTTATGTGGCAGACAGATGGTGGGGCCGGGCAGTCTACCCGTCGTGGTGGCCCAGTCTGACGAAAGACATGCAAACAGAGCATGAGCTCATACGCGTAATAATAACCTTCTGTAAGAATGGACCAAAGTACCTCAAGTTTTCCGTTTGTTTAATTGGCTTGTTGGACACTAAAATGTCACGCCTATGCACACCTTTCTCCTTGGCAAACACCATGCATTCTATCTTAACTTCATTCATGAAGATAAGACAGAATGTGTGATACTTAACAAATTTTGGCTGGTATGAACGCAAACAGATAGAGCGACAGCCTGCACGTTGGGAAATTTATACACGGACTAGACAAAAGGGAACGGAGTGCGATGGTGGGACATGTTTTGAGCAGGGATAATAGCGATGTATTAAAAAGAGCGTTTTGAAGTGGTTGGAATAAAAAAGCGTGGGCGACCGAATATGACATATAGAAGGCTAGTGGAAAAAACAAATTGAATTAAAAAAAGAAGATGCCATCAACAAAACGAAGTGACGCAATGCTAAGTATGAACTTTTGAGGAACATAAAATGAGTCCATCAATCTTCGATATCGGATGGAAAATTGGATTTAAAAACAATAGATCTTTCAAATTCTAGGAAACCGCATAGTGTACACGTACTTTAAACCAGTGCTTTCCAACCTTTTGCCGTTCGTGAAGTTGCTAACAACCCACTATGTGTTTTCACGATCGCCTCCCTTTTAGGGAGATCAACTTCAAAGATATAATAGTTGTGCCCAGTTTATCTTTCTTAGTGCCTATGGCTGAAGAACTCTTTTTTTGGAGATCTACTGCAAAAAAACGGTTTTTTAGCCCATTTTGGGCAGGGTAAAGTTTTTTTTTGAGATAAACTTCTTGATGCAATACATTTAGAAATGCTTCGCGACCCTCCTGAAAAGCTTGACGGACTACCAGTTGGTCGGGGCCCGATTGAAAAGCGCTGTTTTAAAGTAAATGATAACTCCACATACTCCATGCTTGGCAGTCTTGACAGCATGGGCCGCCTTTTTTCTGGTGTCGTATTGCGTCAGAATATCGATCAGGCCCATGAAGTAGATTTCTGATTTTGGAGCACCTGCGATCAAATACAATCAATATTTAAAAAGAATAAATGTCACAGCACTACTTAACACTTAAAAACTACAACGGTTTGCTTTAACTTTGAAATTGTCTCCAGTCAAGTAAGTTTTCTGCGCAGGCTAAAATAAATAAACAATATCAAATGCAAAATGAACACCAGGCATATGTCACGCAGCTAAATGACATTATAAATGATTATTCACGTTACGGTGACTAAGGCCATACAGTTGTCTGTTGTTAGCTAGCCAAATTTCACGCCCACTTTGAGCACGTTTGCAAGACTAACACGGGCTGGTTCACTGCGTGTCTAGCACTATTCCCTCGCTTTCGTACCAGTTTTTATTGAAATAACACAGCAATTTAAATCCCGGATTCCCTTCCAGACAAATACCAATGGTGCTTCGATGAAGCCTCGAGCATTTTGTTCCAAATCGGGAACAACCCACACCGTAACGGCTGTAGTTAATGAATTGCAGCTTTCTCCTACAGACCGGTAGGATAACGACACCAAACTTGGTGTCAGCTGGTCACAAACGTAATGAAGGGTTGTTTTAGAGGCTAAAAAATGACCTTACACCTTCAAGTGAACAGCAGCACCTAGATGTCGTCGAGTCCGACGCAAGCTATAGATTTGAAATCGAAGCGTGAGCCAAGCTTGGCAGCAAACGTCGCTTCCGCTCAGCCATGTCACATGCAACGTAACGCTATAAAGTACAGACTTCTGGAAGCTGAAGGTACTTCCACTAAGCCTTGTTGCCTACAGATGCGCTAAGCACTCGAGTGTCGAAATTTTCCTCGTTCCTGTTTCATTGTTTTGCATTACTTCCAAATCATCAGCTTGTTATAAATAAAACATTCAATGCAATAACTTTTGCCCCAAATTTCTAACTTTGAATGGACTTTATAGGGGTTCATAGAACTGCTCACACCAAGCTAAGTTGTTAAAAAGCCGAAAAAGAAATATAAAACTGACCTGGAGCAGAACGCGCTGTGTAAACACTCTCGTGTAAGTCTTCTTCGTCCAGATACGAATCTCTTCTCAACGCATCCTCATCCACGGAATCAGGAGGAGTGCAGACAATCGCTGAAACATGAATCAATCGAAACGTTAGCTGGGAGCAAAGGCTCGTCTTAGAGAAACGCAAAATCGAAAATTTATAGCACACGTTGGTTCTGTATTGTTAGATTTTTATCGCTTTACGGCAATTCTCTGCATGGTTGTAGACATGCCTTGCAGTCAGTACAGCTGACACAAATTGTTCTGTGCATAAACCGTAAAATTGTAAGAATAATAACAGAGACTGCTGTAATTATATATTATCAGCTTAAGTGCTTCAGCTAGACCACAGTATCATCGATATTTGACTCACCATAATCATTCGGTGGTGAGCTTCCATTTAGTAGCTCATTATCTTCTGTATCTGGATCATCCACATCCGGATCAGTTCCATAATTTCCTTTCTCACAATCATGTATTCCCACCAACAAACTGTAATCCATTAACTTCAGAGATGCCAAAAACTAAAGCAAAAACAAACCACATAAAACAAAATGTTTATAGAATAGGCAACGTAAAAACTAGTTAGATAGCTTGTAGTAGACAACAAACTAAACTCCAGCATAGTCTTTGGAGCAGTGTTCCCTTTAAACGCAAAAAAGGGCGAATCAGCGAAAACGTGTCCGGCGGGTTCGCAGTTAAAGTTTAACGATGCGTAAAAATGTTCGGCAGTTTTTGGTAACTTTTTTTTCAGTTTATTAAAATTTGCTGACAAAATCTTCAACCGTTTAATGCGCCGGAGAAAGTGAAAAGAAATCCAAGTTCGGACCGACGCCTTTTTAGGGCGGTGCAATGACTCATGCAAACATCACTTGGCTGTGACGCACCAGTGAGTGACGGCGACTTAAGTATCGCGCACGCCGTTACTGCATTTCCTTTCCATTACATATTATCTCTCAAGCAATTAACACCAAGTATGATCAAAAAGCGTTTTTTTCTTTCTTTTTCCCGGCCAATTTCAATCGTAGCTAAAGAGAAGTAACAGCAAGCAGCTTTCAAACTTCAGTTTAACACAAGGCATCATTTTATGAGGGAAGTTAGAAACTAGAATCGGTTGAAATTTAAATTTTTTCTGACGTTTTAAAGCAAATTTCAATCGTGCTTGTTAAAATAAAAAAGCGCATAGCTCTTAGTTTCAGTTTAGCATACCCAAGAGACTACTTTCGTAAACTAAAAAATATGCCCGATTTGTAAAAAAAATGTGTTCAACTCTTATTTTGAAGTTAACATCGATTGTGTAAAGCGCCCTCCAATGGCATTTACAACTCATGCTAGTGCACTTGATTTTTCTTAATTGCCGCACGGCAGCCCACACTAAGCAGAAAAGTAATTAGCTTCCGTTAGAGCAAAAATGTAATTAGATAGTAATAATTATGTATTACAATGTTATACATTTGTAAAAACAATTTAAACTACTTCTTATTCATGAAGTTAAATTGCAGTCAACTGCCACTTCCAAAGATTCTATAAGGCTATATTTTAGCAATTTTATCTATGTTGCACCATAATTCTCAAAAAATCCAGGCACGTAAAAAACGCTGAGCTGTTTAGTGCTTACGTCTACGTCATTCTTCAGTTTGCCGAGAAATTCCGTCCGATTTTCAGCGTCAAGATATATCTTGACATTGTCCTTTACAAAATCATTATCCTTAAATGTTGGAAACTCTTTCTTCTTTTCCTTCACACTGGCTTCTCTTTGAACAGTAGAACCCTGAAATTGAGACAAGTAAAAACGTATCTAGAAGCCCATAGCCAAATCATACAGAAGCTGTCCACCAGAACTTAAATAACCAAAGCTTTGCCTCTTTTGTTCTACCTCGGGTGGATCTGTAATCGCACATATTTGTTGGTGGCTGTATTAGGCATTGTACATTCTTTTCAACAACAAGATATTTTTATCTGGAGCGGAAGAAGCAGAAGAGAAGAAAAAGTACAGAGGGATATACAAAACTGATCTGTCGATAATGATGATAGCCTATAGCGACATTAATCAGGAACAGATTTCGGTCCCGCATGACCTGTTCCGCCTACATGACAGAAAAAATGACATCCCGTGCTACTGTTTTGTGAACTGACTGGCAGATTATCACCACCAATTAAAGAGACAATTGCTTAATTATCTTTTTTATTTACATTCAATAACTTTATCATCCTTCACGCTGCGTGTCATTAATCATAATGGCCCGAAATGCAATTTTTTGTTTACGAGTAAAAACTGAAAGGTTAACGCCTCAGGAAAACACCAAACATACACTGCATGAATTAAATAGCGGGTGTGGTAGAGCTAGACAAATCGCTGATCGCATTGTGGAGTGTTCTCGCTGCAATTGCAAAAAACAATGGTTATGGGACTTTTCCAAGTTCTACCAACGTATTTAACTATGTTACAACGTAAGATAACCTTTCATAAAAGTGTGTAATCTGCTTTATGCATATTTACACATATTGGAGTCACACATACGTAGCAGCGCAATAGGCTAAAACCGATTTGATTTGAACCCACAGTCTCCTGATAGCAACCACATGCTTTACCCATCAAGATACGGGAACATCAAGCCTTGTTGTTGTTGTTGCTGTGATTATCCCTCCTCTTCCTCCGGATGGAGGTACGGCACAAACGGCAATTCAGGTTCATGCCCCCCACCTAATTGATATTAAGCTAGGGAAAGATGGTAGCCCATTTCGAACCAGTCATGAGTGACTGGTAGCCCCACCACCAAGGCGGACTGCCACTCGTGGGTACCCAAGAGTCGCCTTTTATGACATGCTGGGTTAGCAACTTCACAACTGTAACCCGATGAAGTACGGGTAGGCCACCTGTCTTCCACATAAAGGTGGAGGCGTCCCGTTAAGTGCCTTGCCCAAGGACTCAACAAGCAAGCTTGCCGGCTTGTTCTCCACACTATCCTTTTTTTACGCTGAGCGCCAAGGAGGGAAGCTGTGAATACCATTATTTAAAGTTTTTTGGTACCTCCCGACTTAGGGAATGAGCCCCAGATCTACAGACTGTGAAGCGGACGCTCCAACCACTACACCATCGCGCCGGTACATCAAGCCTTCGCACTGCTAGTTTGCTCTTACTAGTAGCAATCTGCTGTTAACACATTAAGGGTTAAGGCTTTATGCCTTAAAAGCAAGTAGTGACGTGAGAGTTACATACGATACCAGAGTTACACAACAAGAGGTAATTAACCAACTCTTTGGTGAGACAGTAACGTAATGGATGATAACATTCACGATCAGCTTGCAAGCACATTACCTCCTTTTCTCTAATTACTACATCTATTCCAATATACAAACACACAAAATCTTTGATGGCAAGTAACACCAACGTTTCGACAAACTCATTGCCACACCAACAAAGCGGTTCGAGTGTCCACCTTGAAAGCAATAGGTTGCTGCACGCAAGTTTAAACCTTGACCACCCCCTACCAAAAACTTCGTAAAAGGGAATCCACAATCCAGCTTGACGTTATGCCGAAAAGAGATAGGGTGGAAAAAAGCCGGCAAATTTGCTTGTGCCGTTGGGAAAAATACTAAGCCAGGGGTGGGCAAACTACGGCCCGCCAGAGCATTTTGTGCAGCCCGCCAACACTTGTAGAAACTTCCATATATCTAATTTAATATGATAGGGGGGACACACTTGCCGCACCATCTTTTTCAAAGCCCTAAATTAGGGCATTGGCCCTCGGCCAACATTTGAATGGTCAAGGCAGCCACCCGGCTAAAAAGTTTGCTCATCCATGCATTAACCAAACTTTCCCACTTGTACCTGACATTTACCAGACAGACAGGGAGTTCGCCGAGCGGTCTACTTGCTGTGGTGGCTCGATCTAACTAAAAACTAGCAAACAGAGCACAAAAGAAATTAGTTTCGTTCACAAGTTTTCTATGTTTGGATGGTCTTAGCATGTAAAAGTGCATTGTTTAGAAAAGACAGATATAAAAAATCCAATACATCGTAGCACAAGATCATACATTACCTTTAAATCATATTTTTTGTGTGCTTTAAAACGGGAACCAAAGACGTTCTTCATCACCATCAAATAATGTTCAGCACTGCTTGTGGTCAGCCGGTACATTCCAAGATACTGCGAAAGAAGAGTGCGTTGCTTGTTTTCAACAAGAAACTGCAAAAAGTGGAAGGCAAATTATTAACTTCAAATCACAGCAGACATTAGTGACTACTAATGGCATCAACTTTTTTTTTACCGATCAAGTAACGATTGCCGTTGAGGCGCTGCAGATGATTAATTTGTTTTGATTGTGTTCATCATGCAGGGAATCTTAGGCTAAGACGCCTGGCGGAGCCCATCCCTCTCCAGGCCTGGCCACCTGTCTTCCACATAAAGGCGGAGGCATCCCGTTAAGTGCCTTGCCCAAGGACACAACAAGCGAACTTGCCGGCTTGTTCTCGACAACCTCCCCTACATGCCGAGCGCCAAGCAGAGAAGCTGTGGATACCATTTTTTAAAGTCTTTAGGTATGACTCGACAAGGGGATTGAACCCCAGGTCTACCGACTACAAAGTGGACGCTCTAACCACTACTCGATCGCGTCGGTTATTTAACAAAACTTATTTAACAAATTGTAAAGCCAGCTACAAATAATTTGGTTTAATGAAGTTTGAGTTTGAAAAGTCTGAACGGCACACGCGAGAAAACTTGGCAGCATCCCACCAAAAAGCTTGCTCATAAAGTATCAGGTTGGAACGAAAGTTCTGTCCCCTTTTAGATTTAATGTTTTCATGAACGGTTAAGAGGTTGACATGAAGCTAGTTTCTTTTTTGAGTCAAAACCCAAAAAATTCTGTGAAGATGGTATGAAAAAGCTTGTGGGGAGATGGAAAGAGGTCATTGATAAGAATGGTGATTATGCTGATGATTAAATAAAGTTGTATTTTGCTTAATCTTTATTTTCATTTAAAAAAAACAAAAGGGACAGAACTTTCGTTCCAACCTGATAGTTATGTCAGAACTAAAAAGCTCACGCATAAAGTGAGGCTTGCTATTAAACCAAATAAGTTGAGAGATGCAGGCAAACATTTCGTTGAACGCAAATATCGATTGCGCAGTATACCCACTTGGTGGTAATTTGGTAAAAAGGCATGCACATATCCAATGTCATCACTTGTTAGTGTTTTCACGACGTAACGATGATCACAAGAGTGCAAAAATCGAGCCCCAGATCTTCCTTTGTCGGCAACAGATATTGGCTGATTCACGCAAAGGGAATTCTGACAGAAAAAGAGTTGAAATAAAATCAGCGTATTGTAAAACCTGGTTCATTCGGATCGTCCACTTTGCAGTCGCTACACTTGGGACTTAATCTTTCTGTCAAATCATACCAAAAACTTCATAAAAACGTTATTAACAGCTTCTTGATTGACGCCCAACACAAAAGGAATAGCGCGGAGAAAAAGCCAGCATGTTTGTTTGTTGTGTCCTTGTGTAAAGCACCTTATACGATACCTGCATTGTTACGTGGCAGGCAGGTAAAAAGTATGTGCTATCCATCGCTCGCGATGACCCAATCTGACTAATGACTAGCAAAGAGAGCACAAACCCACACGTATGAATTCACTCATTAGTACGAAAGTAAAATATGCTTACTACATAATCTTTGTCATCAATTTCAAACAGTTCTCTCAGTCGTTTGAAAACAACTGGGCAATATTCTTTCACTTTAAAGTGACTTGGAAGATTTTCTCTACAATATTATTTCTTATTAAATACAGGTTCGTAATAATTATTAATAGAAATAAGCATGAAATTGAGCATGTGGTGACATGCTATCTCATACCCTAAATACAACAAACTGCAGTAATATGCAAAATCGACAACAAGCTTAATAATGTCAGTACTGATACTGATATTAAAGTAAATGGTTAACAATCTAGCATTCACAATCAATTCGATTTTAATTCCAGTTGATTTGTAAGCACGCAACTTCAAACCCATATTAAGATTTAACTTGGATCGAAGCTGAAAATAAACAACAGCATTCACTGTTGACTTTAAAGTGGATACAATCAATTCTTTTTACACACTTTTCATTTCTGAATTGCTTCAAATAATAGATCGATTAAAGTCTGGTTTCCATTAGGCGTAGATCGCAGCCGTAGCGTGAAAAAATCTTTGTTTCTCTATTTAATTTCAGCGTGCTCCTCGCTCCGCGCATAAAACTAAATAGAGAAACAAAGAAATTTTCACGCCACGCATGCAATCTGCGCCTAATGGAAACCAGCCTTAATTGTAAATGCAGTGTACATGAGCTTGCAGCGTCCATATCGACTATTGAAATAGCATAAAGCAGCTATATCTAGATACAGTTCGATCTGATATTAAGTTATGTCAAAACTTACTTGTTGAACATATGGTTGTCAATCTTTACCTTGGAATATGCTTTAAAATCGTCAGGCATAAGCATAAGAGGCATGCGCATGTTTGACAACTCCTTAACCTAAAACATTGTTTTAAATTTTTAATTACAAAACTGGGATTTGGTAAAAGAATAAACAGCTTTAAGAAAGCAGGAAAGTTACAATCAAAAGGGAAAGAATGAGAACTTGTTCGACTAATTGAATGCAAGGCAAATGAAGAATTTGGGAGACTACAATTGATCTTAGCACCTATGTTCCAGCAGCAGTCGCTCATGCGTGTTGTTGTAGTAAACAAAAGTCACGATTTGAGCTTGCAGCATGAGATTGAAAACACCTGGCCAGTTATCACCCACACTACAAAGCAAAGAACTCACAGACTTCGGAATTCAAATGTGACATGCATCTAAATGCATCAAATTGTAAAGAAAAAGAAACTTACTGAATGATTTACTCCCCACATGAACACACTGATGAAAGGCTCATTAGCACGGAACAGTTTTCTTTTTTGCTTTTTAAAATGCTTTTTTCTTGATTTCAATTTTGACTGAAGAGCATCTTTAGATGAAGCGGCATTATTAGCCATGTTTGCAGCACTAGCAATTTGCTGGAGTCTAGCCTAATTACTACAAGCAGTTTAAACAAGCAAATCTGATAAGGTAAATAACGCAAATGACAAGTTTTAAATTAGTGTTTTCAAGAATGGTTCTCAATCTTTTTATTTTTGCAAGCGTTGTCATTACTGATAGTTGGGAGGCACTAGTAGTAATAGCAGGTAAGCAATATATTTTTAATATAAATGCAAAATAGGCAACCATGGCAACTATGGCGTGATTACTAATAGTAGCTGTCCTGCATGTTATAAGATGGCCATTAGGCCATTGCTTAAAAACGTTTAAAACACTTGCTAATGATCTCATCATACAGTGATTTCATCGCAAAAAATTACTTCATTCAGGCTTAAACCTAGCCTTCTTGTGATTGCACTGCATAAGCAAAATGGTTTAAACAGTAAACACAGTCATGAAAAATTGTGTCACCTAGGATCACAAAAAAATTACTGTTTTATGTGCTGCTTTCTTAAAAGATCATCAACTTAAAAATGTCAGCAACTGACCCATTGTGATAGGTTTTTGAAGTTTATCTCAAACCATTGTCTTAATTACAGTTTCTTCAATGCTGAATGGCCTTTCTACAATGATAGACAAAGGATTTGAGCAGTTTTAACAAAAGCTTGCTGACCATTGCACTACAGCAACTTTTATGCCAAGACACACACTTTGAAGTTACCAACACTGTTGGCATATTTATCAAAAGCACTGCAACTAAACAAAAAACTTTGCCTTTAAGTGTCTTTTCCAAAAACACAACAAAATCATCGTGAGGTTTGAATGCACAGCCAGCCTCTGCTGCCATAGATTGCAGTTGGCAGTTTTATGTTTTCAACCATGTTGCCAACAAATAAGATATATTGAAAGTATCATACTGCTCAGTGCTTTACACAAAACATAGGTTGAAACCAACAAGTACTGGTTGCCTCCTATGCAAAAAATCACAGCTGCAGCAGTACAATACACAGACACTAAAAGACAACTAGAATATCATGGTAAAAGTTAGAAGACTGAAATGACTGAAAACAGTCATGCACGCATGCAATTCTGCTTTAGAAAGATCAAGTGTAAGTATATTAACATCATGCATGCACAGCTGATGCAATTGCAATATGAGAATCTGCAACCAATGTAGCTACAGCTAGGTGACGTTTAAATTTGACTAATCACAATTTTTGACTGGTGCAAGGGTTGAAAGTCAGAGCCAGCACTCTAAACTATTTTGTTGTTGATGTAGCTGTGTAGTTTGCAGCTGGGCCATAGACACTTAGGCCATTTGAGGCCCCTTGCACTCTTGTTAATTATGACTGAAAACACTTAGTTTCATTGTTTATCCTTCACACTACTACAATTGCTGTAATATTCTAATACGTGGAAATCCACAGAAAGCAGAGAATATAATACGACTGAAATGCAGAATTGTGCAGCAGCATCACAGTTGGGGTCAGTTAAGATTAGCGTTAGGGTTAGCCCAAAGAATGTTTAATCAATAAATTATTTACACATTGCTGTGCAGCAACGAGACCAACCAGAAGCTCAATCTAGTCAAACCATGATCATGTCTCAGTTATTTTATCACTAAATTTAGACCTTATTTGGCAGCAACCAAAAAAATTGTTTGAACTCTTGGAGACTAGCAGTAGCATTTTTGATGTAGTTGCCTATGGACAACACTAAAATATGAAAATTTATGAAATACAAAAATTCATAATTTACAATAAACATATAATTACGAAAATACAAAAATTTATTCAAAAAAAGAAATCACGCACCAAGAGAATTAGAGAAAACTACTAACACAAGAAGCAAGAAAATCACAGAAATATGGAAACTTACTATAATCAAAAAAGTCCAACTACCCATTTGAGTAAATTTATATAATTGAGTTAAGTTAAGGCAGTGGTTATTTTGCCATCAACAGCATTTCACCCTTAGAAGGTACTTTGCCCTCAAGACATTTGCGATTGGTCAGTTTTAATGATGTACTAAACACCTGACTTTTGGTCATTTTTGATTGGTCAATTTCAATGACAAATTAAAAAAAGGTTGTACCTCCAGTGTACACTTCCTTGTACAATTACATGCCAGGCTCCCTTCCAGTATACACTGCCTTTGTCTTAGTACCCTGCCAGAAAAGATTCCAATGTGTAAGCATTGCATTTGATGGCAGCTGTACTATCCACTATGCCACAGCATCACTACCAAAATTGTAGCAAATATGCCTATTTAAACACACATGAATAATGACTGCAAAAATAGCCTCCAAGCAGGGAATGACTGGGCAATAAATTTGGCTGCAGCTGGTTCTCCATGCCAGCAGTGGCTGGGTTGGGTCTGAGTCAGGGCCAGAGTTCAAAATACATGCAAGTGTACATGCATGCATGAGGTATTAAGAACTTTGCAGTAATCCTTAAGTTTAGCGTCAGAAACTCAAGTAAAAATTTATCATAATAAAAACACTTACTTTATTAAGATCAATCATAAATATTATAAGTAGTGTGTACACTACCCTGTACATTTACACACTGGGCCTGCCCCTCCAGTGTACACTGCCTTCCTTTTAGTGCCTCACCAGCTTTTAGCATCAGAAACTTAAGTAGAAATTTATCATCATAGGAGCAGGAGTTTCCGAAGCTAAACTTAAGGATAACTGAACTTTGCTAGAACCAAGACACAACTAACATGTCGCCCTGCAAAATCAGTTTCACATTGTCAGTTTTGTTGTGCAAAGCCACTGTTCTCATCATTTGCCTGCTTTCAAGCAGTCACTAACACATGCCATGCCTAGGCGAGCATGCATACATCATCAGATACACACATTACTTTTGCATCAAAAGCACTTAAAGACAGTACAACAACTGCAGTGGGCAACATCCCTGCTCCAGCCATATTTCAAGTTTGCTCCAGCTGGATCTGGTCAGGGACAAAAATGGCACCCTTGCCAGAGCCAAGCCTGGTCAATCCCTACCTCCAAGGGTTAAATGCTATTTCACAGGCAAAACTTTAGCCACTTTCTAAAGTTAAACAAAGCATTTCTATAAATTTTGTATTTCTGCTATTTCCAGAATTTAATTGATATTTTTCCATATTTTCATAAAATGTTTGCATATCCTTGATTTTTTATTTCAGTTTTGTGTGTATCTACAACCCAAATCCCAATTGCAAATATATTTTCTCAGTGTGGTTGATTTGGTTTAGTGGCTTCAAGGATTAGGGATAAGGTTGTGCGACATGCAATAAAAATACAGTGCAATGAGTTAGTAGCAACTGCTAACTACAGTAAAAGCAAACAAATGCATTTAATGGTGTCCTACTAATTAGTACATGACAGCGATGTGCATGATGTCCACAATTGATAATGATGTATGGCAATGTCACCTACTCCTAACCCTACTCCAAAACGAAATACCAACCCTAGCCCTAACCCGAAAATAATCCCATTTCTCGTCCTAACAACCTAATTAAACCTCAACCTAGCATAAGATGGACATTGTGAACATGTACCAATTAGGATTACTACATACCGGTATGTTGCTCTAATTAACCAATAGGCTTCAACAAGAAAATGCAAAAAAATACAACTTATCGAGTTATCTAACTATTACAACAGTACAAGCCCAATCACTAACACAGCCCACTACTTCAAATCTTCTTACCACTTTTAAGCTTGTTCTTAACCAGTTAACTGTTTGGCGTTTGCCTGAGTCTTGTCTGAGTCCTATGTTGTAACTGTGAAATTTGACTTAGTTTCTCTTGCGCAAAGTAGGATCTACGGTTCCAAGATCCAAAAGGCTGAACACGACATGCGAATTACGGAAACCTAAGACCTTTATCCAGTATTACAAAAGGAAATCAGTTTCTCGCACTGGACGATCAAACGACTACTCAATCATTTCCACTGTGTTTTAGCCAATCGAAAGCACCATGGTATATTGCACATTTTTTATCTAAAATTAAATATTATTGTTTTATTTGGCAAACTTGCATCTGATTGAATGAACAAATTAATCAGTGTTGGGAACAAGTCGCTTAATTCCGAATCTCGAGTCGAGTCACAAGTCTTGGATGTCGAATCTCGAGTCAGTTTGTCCAAATGTATAGAGTTAAGTTGAGTCTTTTTTACCACGACTCGAGTCTGTCTAACAATTCACTGCCAGTGTTTAGTTTCTTTTGCGTAAAACGTAGCAAGAAATATAATTTCGTCTACCATTCTTTTGAAGAAACAATTTATTTTTTGATATTTTTAACATATGTACTTAAACCTAAATGTTATCTACAAATATATCTAAATGTTTGTGCATCGACGTGGTTCCAAGCAATGTAGTTCATATTTTGTAGACAACATTGTAAAAAAAAATTGACTCAATTCGCTTACGGGCAGGGATAAATTAAATCACTCTTGTTGGTTGGTTGGTTGAACCACACAGAGACAAGATGAACAGCATAAACTGTTAAACGTCTAACGTACACTTGTTTGCCGTCTGCTTTTTTTCAAACCTTGTTTAGAGCAGTGGTCTTTAACGGTTAAAAACCTTTATTTCTGTTTCAGTTCAGTTCAGTTTATCATTTAGTTCGTCTGTAAAAACGCGCATGCAATATAATACTACAATGAATATGAAGATACGCACACACAAAAAAAGTACCTACAGACCAGGAGATACCAAAAAAACCGTCAGGTTGTCAAGTCAGGTATCTCCTGAGAATATCTTGCATAAGCACACATGTGCAATTTTCAAAGAGCTAATAAAAAGTTGAAAAAGAAAAAGAAGAAAAAAAGAAAATATTTATTGGATGGAACCAAAATCTATTCGAGCATATAAAAAGACAGCTTCAGTACCAACAAACAATGATTCAAAGACAGAACAAAATAATGTAGACCTGGCAATACGATCCGATCAGAAGACTTAAGATAAAATAAAACGCAAGCTCTAATAATCATATTTTTCCTGAAGTTTTCTTTTTAAGTCTTTTTTAAAGGAGAGCCAGCCTAGACCTTTTAAATTAGGGTCTAGTTCAGACCAAAGCTTAACTCCAGCAAATGACAGCATTTTGTGACTGTAGCAAGTATTCACTCGAGGTAAGTGGAATTTATTGGAAGTATGTCGAGTGTAATGTTTATGTACAGAAGTGAGTTTTATAAAGTCCTTATCAATTTTATGTGGGATGCTAGCATGAAATGTCTGGTACATGAACTTTCCTTATTCCAATTGATAAATATTATTAATTTTCAAAATATTAACACTTTTGCTCCCGCGTGAAAAGCGAAAAAAAATGTCCGTAAGGTGGCAGCACGAAAAACTGTCATAATCAATCATAATTATGTACCTAAAGTTTGTTTGTAAATCATTACTCAGCTGTCTACTTCTACATTAAGTGTGATATATCGTTGAAATCTACATTTCTTGAGGATTTCAAATAGAAAAAAAACCATTTTTTTTGAATATGCAAATTTTATGCAAATGAACCCCCCCAACTGGGGGGTAGTTGTCTTCAAAATTAAAGAGGCACCCTCAACTCAAAGATCACTACAGATTTAATTTTCTACCAATTTTTTTAGAAATGGTCGCAAGATGATGCTAAGGAAATAAGCTTTCAAGGTACATCAATCAAAACTTACCTAAAAGCCTAGGTTTTCTACATTTTGCAATTTTCTGAGACAAATGACCTTTTTTTTGACTGGTACCGACCGGTACCAAATTTTGGTAGTTAAATTCAGTACCTAAAATATGATCAGTTATTATCTGCTAGAGGTTAGCCTAAACCATGTAACATTATGTATTTTTGAACAGAGAATTTCTTCAAGATTCAGAAAATATCAAGTTTAAATAGAATATGCTGTCACTGACAATGAAACAGCAGCTTGTTTACACCCTTCATATTTCTTGAGAAACAAGGGGGATACAGCAAACTTTGATTTACGAAAGCCAAACTTCTGCTAGCTTTTAAACTTGTATTTCGCTTCTTGTCTTCTTGAAAACTTGATACAAAATGACGACTTTATTGGTGAAACATTTGCAATTTATTTTATTGTTTTGTAGGATGTAGTTTTTGTAAAAATTATAATTTAGTCAAGGTAAGTCAAAAAATTTTGGGGGTTTTGAACTGACATGATGTACAGTACTCATTTTTGATCAGTAAATATCATATACCACCTAGTTTCGAGCAATATATAACTTTAAATAGTCTAAACTATTTAAAGTTATATATTGCTCGAAAGCAAATTTCCTAAGCTTTCAAATGAGACCGGTATTTAGCAACATATGATATTTTTTACGCACTAAATTTGCTTTTATCTACTTACCATTCAAATTTTTTCGGGGGTGATTTTGAGACCCCTAAAAAATTTGGAAATTCAAATAAGTAAAATTTACTATTATTGCTTGAAATTTTGTCAAATGATGCCCCAAAAGAGTAGTTTTCAGACTGTGTTAATGATAAAGGGTTTGGTTATGTGGTAAAGATGTAATCTCAATTTGATTTTAGCATAGTTGGCACGTGCTGAGAATTTGGCCGATTTTGTCGTCTGCAACTGGGTTTTTGGTGTTTGTAACCTATTTTGGGTATAAAAATCCAAGAATTAGGGCAGAAATTACACATCTTCCGATGCGTGAGAAAATAAGCGTGATCTTTTGAAAATTTTATGAAAATCGGATAAAAAATAAAGTCAGAAATCGATTTTTTAGTAAACTAATTTTGTAACTCAATTTGAAAAAATTTGAGGTAAACACTGAAAACACGAGATCATCAATCGATGATCGCGGGAGCGAAAGAGTTAAACGCTTTGAATATAGGTGATACGTAACAGAATTGTTTCCCAAAAGTAGTAGTTTTTATCATTTTATTTAGGCGAATAGACAAAGCTCCAAGCTAATTTTTTTTGGCTGAGCCCCAAGTTAAAATTCCATATTATAATTTAGAGTAAATAAAAGAGTAAAAAAGAGTAATCACTGCATCAACTTTGTCGTAACTTCTGTTATGTTTTCTTTTTTCGACAGTATCGTTATTGTTACGCCATAAACGCAGCCACTTATTTGCCTGTGCTGAGTCATGCCTTTTTTACTTGCTGGTAGATGTTGTACCTACAGCTAGTTGTGAGTTAGTTTATGATATCGATTATTCTATTTGTAGGTAGCTAAGGATTTTAATAATTATAGTTTTGTACGGCTGGCTCGAGCTCCTGCGATGGTTAGTTCGCAAATGGAAGTCAACAATACGGTACGTGCTAGCTTTATATACTTTCGTGGCGTTTCGCTGTTCGTTCTTTTCTTTTATGTGCCTTTTGTAGAAAACCGCCGGATCGTGTATTCGCCTGATCGTGTATCGCTTGATCGTCTAATTGGATGATCGCCTGATAATTAAATTGGTATATGTTCAAGTTATGTTTGGATGAATAACGCAGGCGCGTCATTTTAAGTTGAATTCCGTGAGTCAACAACTTCTTATTCGATAAAACATTCTAGTATATTTTGCCAAATGTGTTATCAAGTGCTGAATATAAGTATGGAGTTTTAAATCATCAACAAGCCACAAACAGAGATACTTTACCTATTTACTGCGAATAATTTTTATATTGTTAATGGATGTTTGAAGATCAATAACGATAGAATATTGTGGAAATTTGTTTATTACCAAGTAAGAAGATTCTTTATAGTTTAGGAATAGTTTATTGGATTGAAGCCATTTGTCTACTTCATTTATTTCATTATTTACTCAAGTTTTAAGGTGAAACAACGAACTGCTACTTAATGATAAATATGTGTCATCTGCAAAAAGAGTGGTATTAAAACAAGTAGATTTAGGTAAGTCATTCATACACATCATGAACAATAGTGGGCCTAGGTTCGACCCTTGAGAAACCCCCATAATTAATTTTTGCCTTTTTTGGCGTGGAGTTATTTATACGCGCGTACTGAAAGCGGTTTGACAAATAACTTTCAAAAAATTTATTTGCCAGTTTTCTGATTCCGAACTGGTCAGACATTTTTCGTAGTAAAATATTATTGTCCACAGTGTCAAACACTTTTGGTAAGTCCAAAAATAAGCAACAGCTATAATACTTTTTATTTGCATTGTTACGTATGTCATCATACACGGCACTTATTGCGTGAGAAGTTGAGACATCGCATTGAAAGTCAAATTGGCTGGGAAAAAGTAGTTTAAATTTTAAAAGGTAAGTGTGGGCCAAACACGTTTGTAAACAATTTTTTTCAAAGATTTTACTGAATGAGGAAAGTAGTAAGATTGGTCTGCAGTTAGAACAATTCATTTTAATGCCCTGTTTAAAGATTAGTATTACTCCAGCTACTTTCATATCGTCAGGGAATACTTCTGTTTTAACACATAAATGAAATAGATCACTAATAATTGAGGAGAGTATAAGACAAGCCAGTTTAATAAATTCGATGTCAATATTCCCTGATAAAATTGCTTTATTAATTTTGAATATTTTTATTATTGCTTCGATTTGTTCTGAATAGGTCGGAGAGAGAAAAAATAAGTGAGAGTAGTAATCTTGACAATTATGAGAGCGATTAATATTGGGCCCGGTAATTTTTTTGCTAGATTTTCCCCAATATTTATGAAGTAATCATTGAAAAGCTCAGCTGATTGCGTTTCAGAAATCAATGTTGGTGCACTTTGTTTATGTTTCGAGATTGAATAAGTTTTCCGATTGCTTTCCAAAGTTCACCAGAATTTCCTCTAGAGTTATTAATTGCAAAATGATGATGACATATTTTTGCTTGCTTAATTACACAAATTAAAAGATTTCGGTATCGCTTATATTTATAGTAACTTTCAGATGTTTTGAATGTGACAAAACACTTTAATAAACAAACCTTCGTTTTATCAGATGTTAAAAATCCAAGGTTTACGCTTCAAGAATTGTTCTCGCCTCGTGATAAGCCTCCCAGTGGCATATTTATCAATTGTTTGCGAGAAAAGATTATAAAAATTAGAGAAAGAAGCGTCCGGGTCATCATTGTCTTGGGTTAAGTTTTCATTAAAATCTTGACATAAATCATTAAAAAAGTGATCTTGGTTGAAGTTTTCATGTCACGAATAATACACTTGTTTGGTTTATTACACTTGTAAGATGCGGGTATTATTGAAGATATAGCTGCCGGGTAAGACAGACCGATCCCACTAATCATTTCACTAAATACATTATTACTTATAATACGATCAATAAGAGTTGCTAATGTTATTCGAGTTGGTTTATCAATTAATTAATTATTTACAAGAATTCTCGATAGCATGTGGGTGTATGCTTTGATTTTGGAGTCGATTATATTTTTTAAGTGGTCAATGTTGAAATCTCCTGCTAGATGGTACGGTAAGGCATTTGAGTTTAAGTGTTCAGTGACGTCATTAAAGGAATTTTCAAATTTTAAGAAGTTTTCAGAAGAATAGGTAGGATGATGGTACACTACACCAAAAACATAATCTGATGTTTTCAATCGTAACTTTATAAATATATATTTCCTACCATGAATTTGGCTGACATCATCGAAAATACAAGGATTAAACTCAACACTTAATATAAATACCTACTCCACCAGTGTTGGTTGTACTATCGGCATAAAAAAAATGTGCTCTCGAATATTTATTAGTTGTGAATCTCGCTTGAGCTTAGTTTCGCTTACCATTATTACATGTATGTCAAATTTATAAGCAAGATTATCGAGGTACAATCAAATTTATAAGCAAGATCATTGAGGTACAATCGCAATTTATTTACGTTTTTTTGAAGGCTGATGCAGTTAAAATAAATAGGAAAAATTTTTGTTTTGCTATCGAGAGGTTTAAGAAGCAAATTTATGACTGGGGAGTAAGATAAATCACGTTTGCTCCATAATTTATGGAAGGTTTAATGTAATTTTTATCAGTAATTGTAACATTATTCAGTAGATCATTCAGGGAAATCAAGTTAAAGTAATTATCATTAGAACTATCAAGGTCCAGTTGCTGATTCAGATTGGTGTAGACCTAAACACCCCCACCTCTCTAATAGTTGTGTTATTCATTCTCATAGGGCTGAAGGAAAGATTTTGGAATTGGAAGGATGCACTGGAAAGTAAAGGTTTGAAGGTCAACACCAGAAAAACAAAATTGATGATAAGCGGGTCAGAAGGAGAACTATTCAAAAGCAAGATAGATCCATGTGGAGTTTGTGGGAGGAGAGTCATGGCCAATTCAGTGTTGTGCACAAAATGTGGAAACTGGGTTCATGGCAAATGTGCAAAAATAAAGAGAGCTACCGCTAGGTTGGCAACGCATTTTGTTTGCTCGAAATGTAAAGGAATAATGGAACAGACGATGGATTCGATCGAGAAGTTGTGCGATGAAGTGGAGACATTGAATGGATTTTGTTATTTGGAAGACAGACTAAATGCTAGTGGTGGTTGTGAAGCGGCAGTTACAGCAAGAGTAAGAATCGGTTGGGTAAGATTCAGGAAATGTGGAGAGTTGTTGCTTGGAAATAGGCTTCCTTTGAAGATGAAAGATAAAGTCTATCGTTGTTGCATAAGATCAGCAATACTGTATGGAAGTGAGACATGGTGTCTAAAAGAAAATGAAAAAGCAATTTCGAGAAAATCGGAGAGAGCTATGGTGAGAGCCATGTACGGTCAGAAAGTGGTAGACAGGAAGACGACTGAAGAACAGATGGACATGTTGGGGTTGAAGGAAACTACAGACCGGTTAGCAACAGCGAATGGAGTCAGATGGTATGGACATGTGCTATGGAGGGATGACGATAGTGTTTTGAGGGTTGCTCTGGATCTTGAAGTGAGTAGCAAGAGAAAGCGAGGACGACAGAAGAAGACCTAGAAGAAACAAGTGGAAGAGGAGACCGAGAAGATTGGTTTGAAGAAGGAGGATGCCCTGAGACGAGACAAGTGGAGGGACAGTGTGCGAGCGATTGCAGAAGGAATGGGGTAAATCCGGCAATCTCTGTTAAAGGGACAACACCGGATAGAAACTGAATCACTACTACATTGCAAGCATCATGTATCTATTCACAAATTTTTTGAAATGACACAACTTTTTGCTCCTGCTTAAAAAGACAAATCAATTCCAGCGATAAATGGAATCTTTAAATTTTCATTTCAGCGATACCCATACAGAAGTTGCCTACACATAGCCTAATGGGATTAAAGCAAAAACAAGAAACTGATACTTTACAAAGCTGACAAAGTGATACTGATGCCGATACAAGTGTGTCGTAGTTTTTAGTCTATTTCTGTATCACTATACATGGTATTCCAATTGAAAATATTTCAAATGATTTTGTATCATTTAGTTCAAACGAGACAAAAAAAATAAGTAGGGCACAGGACAAGTTTGAGAAGATCAGCCGATATGGCGATCGAGTTCCAGATTTTCTTTCTTCTGAAAATTCATTCAAATACAAAGTAATATAGGATAAATCATACCAATCATGCATTACACATAAAAAAGAAAAACAATCCACAACAAGTATTTTTTGCCCTTGATTTTTTCTAGACCTGTTGTGGCGAAAAGGAAAACCATTACCTTATTTTTTATAGATAAAAGAATCTTCCATCCATTTTATGAATACAACTTTGACTTCGTCCCACTTTATGTTGCATGATCCTTGATTGTCATCACTGTCAGTGAGTGCTTTGCATTAAAGGTGTGCTAAATAATTTTGGATTTCTATTACCTTATTAGAACACAATGAAGTCAACCCATTCACTTGCATGATAACCCTTTGAGGATCATAAGATTCTAATTCATAAAATTTAAGACAATTCCTTGATTGTTTGGTGACAACAAAATTACAATGGATTTCAGAAAAATGGTTATCACGTCATAATGATATAACAATTAACAATCATGTAACATATGTGTTACATTATCCCTCAAAGGGATAAGCTCCATACGGGCAAAATATGTTTGTCGTAGATGATTTATTTTATATCGTTTTTGAGTGATTTATGGTTGGTGTGATTTCTTCAAATATATTTTCACTGCTCATGATAAAAGTCAACTTAAGTCACTTTTAATTTTTATTAATGACGTGCTCATTTTGCTTTTCACCAATTTCAAAAATGCTAAATACCGGTTAGTCGGGGGCAGCCAAGCACGTAGGCCTATTTGCACATCATTGCTAAAGTATGATGCGCACGGGCAATTTAGTGCAAAGCCCTTCAACTAGGGTTGAGCAAATTATTTATAGAGGATTCTTGAGCTTTATTGATTCCGCAGTATGGGGTGATTTTTAGTATGGGGTGACCCTTTGAAAATTGATTCTGTTTTTCTTTTAGGGGATGCGAGACACCAAATGAGCTTACTTAGACCTAAATAATGCCATGTAGTTCAGAAACTTTAGCCTAATTCTAGTAATAACTACCTTTTCTTGTAGGTCTATTTAACTAGGTCTATGTTTTTGATTGTTGTCTTATGGTTTTGATGGAACGTTTGTTAAATTAAAAAAGTTGTTAAAACCTGGAGCGACTTAATGACACCAATGCTCTCTTCTCAATGAAAGAAAAAATACTAGAACTTTTTGCAATTTAAATTTTATCCTACAAAAATCAAAGCCAAATGCTGTAGTCAGCTAAAAATTTGTAGGGGCTAGAAGGGCAAAATTGTTGTATATTACTTTACATTTTTTGGTGATGATCTTTTTTTTCGTCATTTATGGAGAACCGGAATCAATGGTATAGCAAATTTTAACGACATCTACAGAAGTTAAGCTTATACATGATAATCGTTTCTGCGAGCATTAAGTAAAAATCATGATTACTCAAACAACACGATACTTCCATCTCAATCAACTCAACTAAAAGTAGAGTATGTAAAATCTGAAACTACACCTTTAAGCAGTCACTGAAAAACTTGCTTGAGTAATTTACTTGAATAGAAGTATTTTGTTACTGACCATCTCGGGAACCCAAGCACATATTCATAAATCGAGTTTATGTGATATCAAAATGCATGCTTTTCTTTCTGGTTTGTTTTATTGTAATGTTTATTAATCACAAAAGCTAACTCACTAATAATGTAACTACTGCCTACAAACAGAAACATACTAAACCGTAAGTATTATCTCACTTAACAATTCAGAGCTAAACGGATCTTTTGTAGAAAGCCCTTGCCGAAAAAACACCCCCGCCACCGCTCAAAATAAAAAATTAGTAATTATCCAGTTAGAATTTTTAGGGTTAGGGTTGTCAGCTAATATTTTAAAGTGTGGCAAGCGCAATCTGCAGTACTTAAAACGCGTAATCTGCAGTACTTAAAACGTGGCGGGGTTGTTTTTCTCAAATCTCACATTTTTGCATTAGCTGTGGGAGCTTTCTACAAAAGATCCAGCTAAACTAGTTAACACTCTTTAAACAACTCAAACAAACAACTTATTCGTTCAAACAAAGCAAGCACTGCAACAAAGAGAAAAGCGAGAAATAAGGCTTACGGCATGTCAGTAATTAAAAGCGCAGAAGTTTACAACGATTCAAATGTACAATTCACAACATGGTTTTATTCGCTTTATTTAGTTTTTATAAAATAGGGTTTTGCAATATTTGCATAATTAGACGTAGGGTTCCTAGACGTCAAAAAGGTTGAAAATCACTGATCGAGTGTAGATAGGGCGTGTGCAGTGACGCTTTTAGATAAACTAAATTTTGGGTTATCTTAAATCACTAACAACATTATGGTCTTATCTGTCATGTGCAAATTGTGCTTCGTGAACTGTGAACGTAGAACATATTGAGGTAACGTTTCTGTTGTTGCATTAACTCTTTTGCTCCCGCGTGAAAAGCGAAAGCGAAAAAAAATGTCCGTAAGGTGGCAGCGCGAAAAACTGTCATAATCAATCATAATTATGTACCTAAAGTTTGTTTGTAAATCATTACTCAGCTGTCTACTTCTACATTAAGTGTGATATATCGTTGAAATCTACATTTCTTGAGGATTTTAAATAGAAAAAAAACCATTTTTTTTGAATATGCAAATTTTATGCAAATGAACCCCCCCAACTGGGGGGTAGTTGTCTTCAAAATTAAAGAGGCACCCTCAACTCAAAGATCACTACAGATTTAATTTTCTACCAATTTTTTTAGAAATGGTCGCAAGATGATGCTAAGGAAATAAGCTTTCAAGGTACATCAATCAAAACTTACCTAAAAGCCTAGGTTTTCTACAATTTGCAATTTTCTGAGGCACATGACCTTTTTTTTGACTGGTACCGACCGGTACCAAATTTTGGTAGTTAAATTCAGTACCTAAAATATGATCAGTTATTATCTGCTAGAGGTTAGCCTAAACCATGTAACATTATGTATTTTTGAACAGGGAATTTCTTCAAGATTCAGAAAATATCAAGTTTAAATAGAATATGCTGTCACTGACAATGAAACAGCCGCTCGTTTACACCCTTCATATTTCTTGAGAAACAAGGGGGATACAGCAAACTTTGATTTAGAGAAGCCAAACTTCTGTCAGCTTTTAAACTTGTATTTCGCTTCTTGTCTTCTTGAAAACTTGATACAAAATGACGACTTTATTGGTGAAACATTTGCAATTTATTTTATTGTTTTGTAGGATGTAGTTTTTGTAAAAATTATAATTTAGTCAAGGTAAGTCAAAAAATTTTGGGGGTTTTGAACTGACATGATGTACAGTACTCATTTTTGATCAGTAAATATCATATACCACCTAGTCTAAACTATTTAAAGTTATATATTGCTCGAAAGCAAATTTCCTAAGCTTTCAAATGAGACCGGTATTTAGCAACATATGATATTTTTTACGCACTAAATTTGCTTTTATCTACTTATCACTCAAATTTGTTTGGGGGTGATTTGAGACCCCTAAAAAATTTGGAAATTCAAATAAGTAAAATTTACTATTATTGCTTGAAATTTTGTCAAATGATGCCCCAAAAGAGTAGTTTTCAGACTGTGTTAATGATAAAGGGTTTGGTTATGTGGTAAAGATGTAATCTCAATTTGATTTTAGTGTAGTTGGCACGTGCTGAGAATTTGGCCGATTTTGTCGTCTGCAACTGGGTTTTTGGTGTTTGTAACCTATTTTGGGTATAAAAATCCAAGAATTAGGGCAGAAATTACACATCTTCCGATGCGTGAGAAAATAAGCGTGATCTTTTGAAAATTTTATGAAAATCGGATAAAAAATAAAGTCAGAAATCGATTTTTTAGTAAACTAATTTTGTAACTCAATTTGAAAAAATTTGAGGTAAACACTGAAAACACGAGATCATCAATCGATGATCGCGGGAGCGAAAGAGTTAATTCATAAAAACATATGTGCACACAAGTGCTTTTTTCGGCACTTTACCTTGAAAAGAGTAATAGGGCATATTTTGCTACTGAAAACTATACCGATACTTAAAAAAGCCACATTTATAAGGAACCTAAATTCGCAGAGGAGTAGTTAAGTTATAATATAACAGCTTGATTTCATTTTCGATCTTGAAGAGCCCTGTTTGCATCTCCTCTTTCTTACAAACGCCTGATCCTTTCACAGTCATACATACTCGTTTGTCACCTTTCAGTGCTCTCACCTCTAAGCACCATTGACCAGTCCCTCGCCACTAAACAGTAGCAAACAAATAACTTTATGATCCTAATCAGCACATATCTGTAAGCAAGGCAAACCAAAAATTTTGAAGTCCCCTTAGCTTCACCACCTTAGTCCATGACTAAATCCGGTTCTGAAAACTATCCTTGGTAAAGCCGGCTCGACCAGCTGCTTTTGATTATAGTAAAACTGTTCCGTCAATCGCCATTTAGTTCTTCTCAACGATTTGACTTCACAGAGGGTAGTCTTAAAGAATATGACGCAAAGACTTCATAAACAATTTCGTACAAAATTCATAAACATTGTGATAAAAACATTAAGTAATCTTGTGTTATTTTGTTAGGAGTTTAAGTAAATATAGCTTCAAATTAGACCCCTACAGCAAACCGAACAATTGGCCCATAGTGAGAAGCAGTAGACGGTTATAACCGGGCTTTCTGCGGACTATTTCAAAAGGCTTTCCTTTGTTGCATTGTCTTTCCTTGGTCTTTGCCCTGCGGTAAAATAAGGCCACATGTCTGACTTATATATAAACAGGTGCATCTGTTCATATATATAGTGACCACGTGGATTTTTTACTATTCTTGTCAAAACGTGAACGTGGCGAAACGAGTAGTAAATTGTCGTTTCAATCTGATTATGCTTCGGATTTCTGTTTGGAATTGCGTGTTGATGCTGTAGGAAATAAGATCCTTCGAGCAATAACGTGCTGACTGAATCCCAATTGCTGGGAACTATGGCAGTCACAAGGAAGAAAGCACTAAAGCAATATTTTATTTCATCAATTCGCGCAGTTGTGGCAGATAATCAAAAATCACGTCCTTCTGCCACGACGACCAACAACGAACGAGAAACATGACAGACAACCAGAACACGTCCGTCCGCCACGGCGATCGACAAAGAAAGAGAGCACAATATCTCCGACCACATGGTCGGTAACAAAATCTGCACGCGACACCAGGAATTAGGTCGCTGCACACGTCTATGTAAACAGGACACTGCACACGTCACATTAACAAAAAATAACGGATAAACAACCTAATGGCGGGAAAGGCAAGCCGATCACCGAGCTACCAAGAGAAGACAAAAATATACATAATCGAGCCCTAATAAAAAAATAAAAATAAATGTGTGTGATTTTAGACGCGTACAATAATAAGAAACAATACGCGTTGCAATATCACGGCTAGGTTGCCCGAAAGCCATGCAGGCTAGATTCCTGGCGTGAGGTTACATCGCCAGGCATGCGGACTATAGGAGCACGATATACTTGAAACGGAGATAGCCGAGCGGCTACAAACCTGACGCTAGATACTTCGTCAGTTAACATTAGTTCATCAGCAAAATCATAGGGTAAAGCAGCAAAGGTGCGCGAGCTGGGCGTCAAACTGGGAACGCACGAAGTTGCAAATTTGCAAACACAGCTCTTGCAGTAAACAACTAGAATCACACACATCAGTGGGAGCAAGGTGCCAAGCCACTGAAAGCAAACTAATAAAAAAATGTAAAAAAAGACAAAAAGATGTTTGGCATGGCAGCTCGATGAAGTGCGAGGCGCGACACGCTACAATGCCCTTGCTTGATTGTTATTTAGGCTGCGTGGCAGCCTTTATTGCCGTGAAATTTCGTTCTACACATGCTGGGAGCAGCTGCGGGTATTTGTCAATAAAAGTTCAAGAAAACTTCAACGTTTCCTGTTTTTGTTTGACGAAGCAAAAAGGATCCGTAGTGCTAATATTACTAGCCCTACGAAGCAACTCATTTGGTTTAGGGCTAATCATCGACGGTACGCTTAGCGCTGGAATTAGAGAGAGTTGAAACTTGGTGTTGCCACACCAAAATATATGGCTGCATGGTCCAAAAAACTGAATATTAAATTGGTAATGGTAAGTTTGTGAGATGGGAGGTTGAAATAATACGTTGGATGCCGCTATACGGAAGAACAGCCAATTATTGTTTTTTCAATCATACTGAAAAAGAAATAAAGTGTCAAATAAGTTTGCTCAAAGTTTCATATCAGGGAAGAACCTCCTTCCACCTGGTCCTAACTTTCCTTATGACATACGAATTACCTTAAACTGATTGTGCGGAGGCAAAGATAGATTTGCACCAAGTTTATATTGTCAGGCTCTGTCTGTAGCACCCTTATGCTTAAGACTGTGTCGGATCCAGTATAGCTTCCTCTCCGCCTTATCTATGAAACCAAAGACCTAAAACCTCTATACGATGAGGTTGTGGTCAAGTATTAATCACAAATATTCCTCCCGGGTATTTATAGCTGCCAGTTTGCCAACAATAAGAATTGATTTTATTTTTTTATGAAGTCAATGATTTTACTGTAAAAGGAATCCCTTCCGTTTTTCCTAAATCTCTATTTGTTTTCCGCTATCTATGTATAGCATAGGTTTTTGAAAAGAAAAAACTCCACTAAAGGAAAGTTAAGGTGATATCGTGCGGGAGAGCTTTTGCCCAAACAAAATTGGCAAGCAAACGAAGATCAGTATTATACCTCTACACATTGGTATAGCAGCTGGTTGTTTTCGAAATAGCTGCTCAGGCCTGTGGCTGAATGAACTATTACGAATCTTCTGTTCTCAACATATCAAACTGCAAGTTTCAAAAACTGAAAAATAACCCCATGGCGTTGGAGTCTGTAGTCAACAACACAACACATGTTGCAGTTGGCGCATACCATAGTTTAATTTTGAATCATAAAATTTAATGCAAGTGCCAAGTTCAGTGTACTATTAGGCTAATGCTATTCTGCTGGTATGTAGTCAGGTAATCTAGTCTAACACTTAATTTAAAACCTAATTGCATAATTTTTGTTGGCCAGCCATTTGAAAACAAATTAAATGGATTGATCATATGACAAATGCACTCAGTCGCATGCCGTACTGTGTTGGAGAAAGTGTTGTTTCTCACATGGTCACACAGCTACCAAGCTAAAACTAGCACACTTTAAAAACAGGCACAAACCTGTAATGCTCTGTTAAAACGGTAGTTATGAATAAGCATAGTAGGCATAGTACAGGCAGAGTAAGCATAGTAGACATAGTACAGGCATAGTGATGATAACTAGAGTTTTTAATATAGTGATAACTAGAGCCTACTGCTGCAGTGCTGTACTATGCTTGTACTCTACCTACTATGCCTGTACTATACCTGCTATGCCTATTTAAAACCACCCCTGGTAAAAGATCGTGATTTAGTACAAACAGGCAAAGTTAATGGCATGTCTTATTGCTGCAGTTTTAAAATTATGTTTTAAATCATCTAAGCACTAGGCTATTTTGACAGCCATTTGCAATGCTTTGCATTGTGTAGATGTTATATTTATAAACTGCTTTAAGTTTAACTAGAATTGTAAACAGGTGTGGAGATTGGTTCAGGAGACTGTATTATGCTTTACTTTCAAGTTGGCTCACACACATTCTCAACTACGAGGCCTGCTTGCCATAAATCTTTCTAGAGAAAATTATGTGAATACATAGGCTTATATTGGATATTTGGTAATCCTGTACTTTAGCGCGGTAAATTATTTAAGCTGAAAGAGCAGTGTACACTGTTGGGCCAGGCCCGGTATGTAAATGTACGGGGCAGTGTACACTGGAAGAGAGTGTACAGGGTGGGTTCCAGTGTACATTGCCCCGTACATTTACATACTGGGCTTGGCCCTACAGTGTACACTGCCCTTTCAGCTTAAGTAATTTACTGCCATAAGGTACAGGATTACCGTATATTTGTGTTAAAGCAACTAGAATAGTTAAATAGGCCTATGCAATTAACCGATTTTGTTTATAGTCTTTAGATCTTGGGAAGTTAGTTAAATTTAATGTAGTAATTATGTGTGCATCATTAAATAGTTTAACTCATAGTCAACTGGTCAAGGCTTTTAGTATACTGGTATCAGGATATGTAGGCTATGTCACCAAGTCAAAATCATTAAACTGTTTAGGCTGTTAGAAACATTAAGCTGTTTAGGCTGACTAAATTTACATCTATCCTATTTGTGCTCCATAGCTGTTAACTTGAAATGTAAAAAATATTAATTTAATACTGTTTCCTGCCAGTAATTTTAACTCGCAATTCATCACATTTGCTTTCACTTTAAATTTCAACTTGCATTTTTCTAGTAATTTTTTATTTACTGTAGGGAAGGCTTGGTCAGTACCAGCTGAGTAGGTAACTGCACCAAAGTACAATCATATCCATAATGTACTTACCTGTGTGCATTTCTTACGGTGTGTAAAAATTACCAAAACACAACAAAATAGATTGAAGTGAATGGCACTATATTAACTCCAAATTGTAAATCCACAATCAGACAAAAGGAATGCTGTTTTGCTGTGTAAGCATTTTTCTGCTCCAACAAATGTAAAGGTAGAACCAAATTAATCATAAAACAGTTATTTTAATGATATTGACAAATATCAAAAGTATTCTTACTCTTCATTTTATCATCCTTTGCAGTTGGGACACTTGACGTTCTTTTTACAAAACTTGCAGCTTCCATGATGTCCTAATTAATTGTTTATTATAGTTTTTCACTGTTTTTTGCCCTTTTTGTTTTATAATGGACTGGAAATTGCTAGATTTGCAAAGAAATCTAGTCAAAAGATTAAAAACAGCTTGGCAAAGTAGGGTAAGACAAGGTGATTTTGGACATTGGGTAATGTCAGACACTTTTAGGAAAGTTAGACAAAAGCTAGAATTGATTTTTACAAGTTAGTTGTATGTAATGCACCAAGTATTTCTACAGAGTGGCCCAGCAAAGTGTAGACAAACTAAACTTATGGTTTTTCAGTAATTTTTAGGTTACCAAAAAACTGATATATCAAATGAAGGAGATATTTTTGTATTTAATATATTGACAGAGTTATTCAATATATCCTTCTTTTTCTTTGATAACCTGACAGAGACGAGGAATAACCTGATCACATGTGGCATGCACAGGACCTCTCAGGAGTGCTCCTAACTTTTGGTGCGCAACTGCCAGTCTCTCTGAACCTTTCTACTGCTTTGTATACACCAGAACGGCTTACTAAACTTTTCAACATCTTGAAAATCTTAGCAACTGAGAGTTCCAGGTAATCCTTAAGTTTAGCGTCGAAAACTCAAGTAAAAAAAATAGAGGTAATTCTTAAGTTTAGGGTTAGGGTTAGGGTTAGCATTCTTGTAACAAGTTTATTTAAACTAATCAGTGATATTTAGACACTACTTACAATATTTATGATTGATCTTGATAAAGTAAGTGTTTTGATTACGATAAACTTTTACTTGAGTTTCCAATGCTAAACATAAGGATTACCATAGTTCCTTATGACAATGCATCTCAATTATATCATATAAAGTTTTCACCATAACTGTAATTTTAATTTTTCTCTAAAAATTATAGATTGTTGGTAATCTGGAATGATTTCACTATAAATCTGTAATGAATCAAATAATATAGTAATTAATAAATGTTTTGAAAAATTATTGCAATATTAAATACAAAAATATCTTCTTTTTAAATATCTGTTTATTTTTGATAACCTAACTATTACTGAAAAACCGTAACTTTAATTTGTCTTCACTTTGCTGGGCCACCCTGTAAATAAAAATTGGCAGGAAAATATGATGTTGAAACAAATCAACAGTAAAAGTACATCTGACTTTTCTTGCTGGCAGAAAAAGTTGGATGTCATAAACATTTTTTGCAACAATTTTGTTGTTGTTAAGGCAGTAGCTATTTTGCCATCAATGGCATGTTACCCTTGGATGCAATTTTGCCTTCAGACAGATGTAATTGCTTGATATTAATGATATATTAAACACGTGACTTTTGGTTATTTCTGATAGGTCAATTTCTGTGATGAATAAATAAGTATAGTGCAGCCAATGTACACTCTTTCACACATTTACATGCCAGGATTCCCTCAAGTTTACATTGTCTTTGTCTTGGTACCCTGCCAGCAAAGATTTTTACTGTAACTATTGCATTTGTTGGTAGCTGCACTATCTGCTTCATCAAAGCATCACTACCAGAATTTTAGCAAATATTCCTATTTAAATACTCCTGGATAGAGATGGAAAGATAGCCTGTGAGGGTAAAAGGCCATTGATAACAAAACAGCTATTTTCTGTGCTTAAATGCTTTAAGATGATAGCCTGGTTCAGGGATGCAGAAATTTTATATGCCCTTAGCATGGTTGTTTTCTCCCCTATCATTTAGTTTTGATTTCCCCTACATACTTTTGTTTTTATTGACTTTCCCATAATTTGTTGTCATCAGAAAATAGAATTACTAATTAGTCTTGTAAAGTCTTGGTGGCACTGTTATTTGCAATGGCAATTATGATTCTAAACAACACTGTAACAACTGTGTTACCAGTTGTTTAGTAAATATACACAGTGTAGTCAGTATTCATTCTGTATTGTATCTTTTTACTCAATTTGCAAATAAACCAAAACTTGTTGATAGAACAGGAAATTATTACAAATAGAATCATGTGGTATAATTTCAGTACTCGGGAAGAACATTTATCGCATAGGTTCAAGCCAGCATTAAAGACAATTTGTATAAAGTAAGGGTATATAAAGCAGAAAATATAGAATTCCCACGACTTTTTAAACTGACTATTCTTTTGGTGATAGAATTTCGATAAAGGTGTACTTTTTTTCTCCAAATTGTTAAGATATATAGCAACCTTAATATATTGATACATTTTTATTTAAATTCTGAACATTTTCAGGATATCACTTGGCCCTCAGAGGATACAAATCCACAGCTTAATCTTGAAATTATTTATTTGCAAGTTTAATATCAAGAATGAGCAGTGTATTTATTTGTATTCTCTGAGGAGGCAGATGTGATGTGCTGAAAACGTTTGGAGTTAATTAAAATGTTTAATATGTTGACGCTGCTATGTACCTTAACAATTTGACTATTCTTTGATGTTGAAAGCAAAAAGAAAGCCATTGCATTACCATTGTACACCTGGGAATAGCTTAAATATTCATATTCAATTAATTTATCTAGCTTAATTCAAAAATGATCAATGCTGACTGTGTTTGTATTACCAGCTTTACCCAACACAGCCACATTAATAAGTGTGTGTTGATTGTGGTATTGCCACAGCCATCAATTGCTCCCCCCCTAAAACTTGCTATTTCCATTATTTGCCAGCCTCCTAGCTGCTACAAGGATTTTAATGTCATGGATATCAATGCAGACTAATTGTTGCTGCACATGTCACTTCATAACCATCACATCTTTTCCAGTCTTCACATTTTTTCTTGGTGTACCTCTACCACTTTTTCTTGCCAATGCATTCATACAGTACTTAACAGAATATTCTACCAGCTTATCTTTTAACTTTTTAATGTCTAACATAAGTTGCTTGGCTACACTGTACTCTTCACATACATTCATACTATTTGCTTCTTTCTTTCATTTTCGTATTCTAGCTTGTTGGCCATAGCTGGAGTTATTCACTTACACTTAATAAACTTTAAGGTACAAATCTATTAATATTGAAAAATGAGCAAAATTGTTCAGTGATACCAAGCAAAATGCAGTGTTTTTGAGCATTGGCTGAACTTATTTACAATTGCCTGCTACCAACTACCTACTGGGCATTGCTGGCAGTACATGAGGCATGCATTGTTTGCATTTATTTGTTGACTGTCTGAGTTCAAATTATTTGCTGAATACTATCAGATAAACTAAAATTTGTATTAACAAGATCTGGATAAACGAGGCTCTAGTGCATATTAGTGGATTATTGACAACCATTTAAGAAAGTTATTTGTTACTTTGTTAACAGGTTGTTCTGCTGTTTGTGATTGACAGTAAAGATTTTTTCTGAAATTATGAGTTTAGTTTCTTGTGAAAAGGATATTGACAAGTTACAAGATGAATGTGGAGTGTTTGCTTGTGTTTCTTGTGTTAAATGGCCTACAGAGTTAGATGTTGCAAACATAATTTCGCTTGGATTAGTGGGTTTGCAACATCGTGGACAAGAAAGCACTGGCATTGTTACTAGTATGGGTCGTTCTGAACAGCCATTTTTGGTACACAAAGGCATGGGTTTAGTAGATTCTGTTTTTTCTTCTCATATACTGTCTCAATTAAATGGCAATCTTGGAATAGGCCATACCAGGTACTCCACTCATGGTTCATCTGAACTATCAAACTGTCAGCCCTTTGTAGTTGATACAAAGTTTGGTCAAATAGCTGTTGCCCACAATGGAGAACTCGTTAACAAAGGTGCCTTAAGAAAAGAAATTTTAAATCGAGGTGTTGGTTTGTCCACTGGCTCAGACAGTGAGCTCATTACACAGTTGTTATGCCTACCATTGGAATCTGAAAAGCAAGATGGCGATTGGGCTGGGAGATTGCAGAATCTTATGAAGCAAACACCATTAGCTTTTTCTCTCTTACTTATGCATAGAGACACAATTTATGCAGCCAGAGATCCATATGGAAATCGACCTCTTTGCATTGGTCGTTTACTGATGAATGATGAACTGGGTCTACATACGTCTGACAAACCAAATCAGATTACTGAAGCTTGGATAATTGCATCTGAATCGTGTGCTTTGCAATCAATTAAAGCTGAAATAGTGAGAGAAGTACGACCTGGTGAGATCATAAGAGTAAGCAAAAGTGGAATCAGTTCTATTGCTATTGTTCCAAGACCTGAGGGTTCTTCTCCTTATCCAGCTTTTTGTGTTTTTGAATATGTGTATTTTGCACGTGCTGATTCTATGTTTGAAGGTCAAATGGTAGCCAGTGTGAGGAAGCGTTGTGGTGAACAGTTGGCAATAGAAGCTCCTGTTAATGCAGACATCATTAGCACTGTTCCTGAAAGTGCAACACCTGCTGCTGTTGGTTTTGCAAAGCAATCTGGTATTCCTTTTGACAATGTGTTGGCTAAGAATCGTTACATTGGCAGAACGTTTATTCAACCAAGTACCAGACTCAGAAAGTTGGCTGTGTCAAAAAAGTTTGGTGTTTTGTCTGAAAATGTTAAAGGCAAACGTATTGTTATTGTTGATGATTCAATTGTAAGAGGCACAACAATGGGCTCCATAATTCAAATGCTTAAAGATGGTGGTGCTTTAGAAGTGCATATTCGAATTGCATCTCCACCAGTTCGTAATCCCTGTTATATGGGAATAAACATTCCGACTCGTGAAGAATTACTTGCAAATCAGATATCTGTGGAAGAAACAGCTAAATATCTTGGGGCTGATTCACTTTTTTATCTGTCTGTAGAAGGCTTGTTGAAATCAGTTAGACAAGGAATAAAAACTAAGGAAAATGACCGCAGTGCTGCTAATACAGGTCTTGTTCAAAATGATAACAAGCAAAAGCTTCCACAAATTACGGGAGGCCTTAACCAAAACACAGGTCATTGTGTAGCTTGTTTAACTGGTGAGTATCCTGTGAATTTAGAATGGTAATGATATTTCCGTTACCACAGTGCATACCACAAACTTATCTCTCAGGTTTTGTGTTTTTATTCCTATTATTTATGCTTTATTGAAGGTTAATTGATGTAAATAGCAGTGCTTTTGACATCTCGATTCTTGAGTGCAAAGTGTTTTTAGTTGTGCTTTAAACAAAGTTGCATTCTTGTGCTAAAATTTCAATTAAGTTCAACTATGTTAACTTTGTCGGTGCTAGTTATTTAAGAATATTGTGTCTTTGCAATGCTTGTACAACCTCCAGTGATGTCACTTAAGCAGCATATGCTGCTGCATGCAGCACTGCGAACTGGTTTGGTTAATCTTGCCATGTAATGTACCACGCATTCAGAAGAAATTTTGAATGCCAAATTAACTTTGGATTGATTCTAGAATCATATTTTTATTGTTTTTACGACTCTAAAATTTGGGCTCCGATCAATGGCTAGAGAAACATGTTTCTAGCCATTAATCCAATCACCAGTCTGCTCCTGGCTCAGTTGCATATATAGGATTGGTAAAATTGCTAGAAAACTTAAGTGAGCTTACTGAAAAAAAAAGATTTAATTCAGTTGAAAAGGAAAACCTATGCTGAACCTAAATCTCATTCATTGGATAGTTGTGTGAGCTGGTGTAGCATGGTTGATACCGCGACTAAATTATTTGGCTAATTTAATTTTTGGTTTTGCATATAGCAGATTAACCCACTGTTTAAAAGATGAATCGGGTAGATCACATTAGCATTGAAAATGTTGAGCTTTAGACTTGAAAACCTATCTTTAAAATCTATGTCGAAACAAAGCCATTATATACCAGCTCACTGTAATGAGTGGTTAGTGGTTACAAAGAAGAAAAATAAGAATGGTACCTCTGTGATGATTTTGACCAAATACTATGTTCTAAAATTAGAACATAGAAGATGAATTGATGGAGCTGTATAATATGAAAAAAAGTAATCTATTCTCAGAAAAGCATGTTATAGCTTTAGTCCCGTTGCAGCCCAGAGCTGTGTGAGCTGAGGCTAAAATTTTGCTAATATAGCGTGGTGCAGCGTGGCAAATGGGAATGTGTGACGGCAACGGACATAAAATTTTGAGTTCACAATGTCACTAATAGCCTGTGGCAATATGCTGTGTCAAACTTCAGCGACTGGCGTGGTGTTGAGCTATTGTTATGCTGTTATTCACTGCCAAGCAAGTGTTTTGATTCTTATGCTGTTACTCTGAACTATAAACACATGTAATAGATTTTTTCTTGCATAGGTTTTTTAATGCAAGATATTAGTTATGAGCTTGAATTTTTTTATTCAAATCGCTTGAATCATTTTTGCTTGTGAATGTGCTGTATTTTTGAATCTTTTTTATTGGGATGCTTTGCTAATTGCTATGACCAGATTAACTTTTATTGATTTGGAGCTAAATGCTATCTCTTTTTATTTCACCCGTTAGTATCAACCATACAAATGTCATTGGTGGTGTTCTTATTTAGACTAATGTATTGGTGGCCACAACAATCAACGTTTTCAGAGCAACAAAAATCGCGGCAAAACTACATCAGCCTAAATTATGGCACTGCCAAAGAAATTTTTGTGTGGTATCTACTCACCGGTCGAATGAAAAGAGGAAGGATTTAGTTTCATTTTAGTGTCTGAGGGACTTCATCAACTCACCGTATTGCATTGATTTGCTAATCGAATTTTCTTAGCAAACTTTAGTGTTTTGTTAATCTATTCACTGTCTTTGGTGCTAGTATTTTGATTTTTAATATCAATGTTGGTACTGCTTGTATGTCATGTAGAGAGACATTAATGTCTTTATCAATTGCTGTTGCTTGACCACTATAAATTTTGAGTTCTCTTTTTAGTGTTCCATTTCATAGCTATCTTCATTTTCACTCTTGTTTTAACAATTAATTAGTATGAAGATCAGTGCCTGACTGTGAATTTTTTATCTTTGCTTTATATCATCATTCTTGTGTACTTGCATTGACCTACCTACCTACCTACCAATTTTCCTGTAATTGCAACTTTGGCTAAATTTCAACTTTTAAACTTTGTGCTGCAGGCTATCTTTTCATATCTTGTGCTGTAAATAGAAAACTAAATGTTGGCATTTGTAAAATTTGAGTGATAAATTTGATTCCATTGGCGATGGCAGCCGGAGTTCTTCCTTTTGTACGTGGTATTGATTTGACAAAATATGATTTTAAGGTGAGCTACAGAATGATTACTTTTTACAAAGTAAAATGTACTTCAGTGAAACATGTCGGTTACTTTGCCTCAAACGAATGTATAACTAAATTTTGCAATACTATTGGTTATTTTGTGACTGCATATGGACTTGAACTCCTAACTACTTTCCAGATATGTCTTGCGAGTTGGCAGTTGTAAGACTTATAGTTATGACACATACATCTAAACCCATTTTTTGCTTTAGAAAGGTTGCTGGGGACTGCTGCTTTGAGTTCTCCATACACCTCACGATCTCTAGCGATATGTGCTAGCCTAACCAGTTTAATCTAAGCCTTGATCAAATCAAGTTGGTATTCGGCTCCCCAAGAACAACACGGTGGATGAATTATAGTTGCTTATATAATTTATCCACTTAAATAGTGGGTGGCCAATCATCTATTTCTAGTTGGTGTGACAAAACTGATTTGCTAGTGTGTCTTTCTGGGTATTTTGCGTTCTGCATACATGTTCAACTAAGACTATAATGCTGTTATATGCTGTTGTTAATTTTGATCACTTCTATAGGCCCATAGCTCAGGCTAACCAATAAGCTGCTTGAAAAAAATCTACCTTAGATAAGAACCATAGGTATTGAAACAAACAAGGTATTTGTAAAGTGCATGTTTCCAAAATTTAGTTTTGTTTAGGGAGGCTTATTTCCGGATAAGACTCGTAATATGACGGGATTACGGTGGTTAAACTTAAACCACACTCACCTGTGTTACTTACCTGAAGAACTTGGCATGTTGAAAAAGTTGGAAGAGTTATCAGTCTCTCGAAATGAACTGACATCTCTTCATGGTGATCTTCATTCTTTATCTGGATTGAAAACCATCAAAGCAAGCCATAACAGATTAAAAGATGTCTCCATTCCTTCAGATATTTTTTCTTTAGATGATTTGTCTATATTGGTAAGTTTTAATATGCGTAATAAATTTAAAAGCGCTGGCAAATTCAAACGTTACTGTATTTGCTACTTGAACCTTGTTTAAACCTAAGTTATTAAATGTGTAAGACTGGGGTTTGCAACCTTTTTTGCAGTTTGGCCAATTTCAGACTTCCTGAAAATTTTTTGTGTGCCTATGAAAGTTCGCGCAATCCATGTTGGTTCTACGCACGAATATGGTTCAAAGCAGTGGGCAGAGACTGTGTTTCTCATAAATGATGATCAAGACTTTTTTTGGAGATTAATACTTTCAAACAACTTTTTTGCTAAATTTTTCTTGTGAAGACTTTTTGTTTCTTTTCGAAGATCAGTCTTTCCGAGAAGTAGACAATAGGTTTGGATTCAAGGCCACCACATTTTACGTCACAGGCCACATTTCTGATCCTTTCTGCAAGCTGCAGGTTGCACACCCCTGGTGTTAGATTTTCTGGAAAAAACGACCATTTTACTTATTATTAGGTGCAATAACTTATTTTTGACATAATTTTTCAAATCGATCTTTAGGTGGAGGTGGTTTTCATAATACAACTTAAGCAGTTTTTAATTTACACTACTAGATCTGTTAAATGTTGATTTATTATTAAACGTTAGAAAGTATTTTAAGTCACTATGTGTGCATTTCACGAGGCCAGATAACGAAAACGATATTTTTTGTGATCAACAATAGAGCTGCTTTGAAATTCAAAATTTTAGCTTAGAGTAGTTGTGACCCTTGCCCTTTATGGTTACATCTCTGGGTTTATGCAGTGTTTACTGACCAATATGTAATTTGAAGTTTGAATTTCCTTAACAATTACAACCATTACCTTGTACATTAAGGTGATTTTGTTTCAGGATTTAAGTCACAATCAACTTACAGCTGTTCCGAATGATTTAGAAACTTCTAGAAATATTCTTGTTTTGAATCTCAGTCACAATCAGTAAGACATGCTTTTATTGCTTAATCAGCTTACCCTAATTCTTTTCAATTGTTACTGTTATATGGTACTTGGGAAGTTAAACCATTATGAAAATGGATACAAGTGTAGATAGTATGTGGCCGACGGTATATCAGTTACTCAGAGTCGCAACACAAATTGACTTCTGAATTGTGCTTCAAAAATCAATTTATGTTGCGACTCTGAGTAAAAGTTTCTACTCGACATTATTACTTGGTTGTTGCAGCATTTAACCCTCTTAGTTGTTAAGATACAGATGTGGTGTGAAACGGTTATAGTCTGGTTCATTTCTTACATCTGCTACCGATAAAACAGAACGTCATTAGCGGGTTTGCAAAAGTCGCCTCAAATGACATGTTGAATGAACAGCTTCCCTATTGTGACCTGGTTCTTGCTTGATTGCACTGCTTGTTGTAGAAGTGCACTGGGCCATCATTATTTGTAATTTTATAGCCTCTCTGTTTAAGTTGTCTGACTATGAAGAAATTGCAATGACTGGGTGTGGGTCAATGAAATAACAAAATAAAGGCTGGTTTCCATTAGGAGTAGATTGCAGTCGTAGCAGTATTTAGTTTTATGACTAAACAGAGAAACAGAATTTTCTACGCCATGCCTGCAATCTACGACTAATAGAAACCAGCCTTAAGTCTTGACGTCAGATGCTTTGCGTTTTTTTCTTAAGAATCAGAAGCTTGTTTAGACCACTTGTACTGTGTATAAGAAAAGCGTAATTTACAACATCTGTATCGTTTTCTTATGATGCAGAATCGAAACTATATCTCCTCAACTGTTTATCAACTTGACTGATCTCCTTCACTTGGATTTAAGCGACAACAAACTTGAATCGCTTCCTCCTCAAATGCGAAGATTGGTGCATTTAAAAATCTTGGTTTTGAATAATAACCCTCTTCTTCATGCGCAATTCCGGTTAGTTGTTTATACCACGTCAAAGCTATACTCAGATACACTTGGCCATAGCAATAGCAACCCCGAGGATGGGGGCACTGTCCCCCCGAATATGTTTACTAGGGAGCCCCCTTTGATCAAGTATATCTATTTGGTTATAAGTGGAGTATGTTTTGTTATTCTGCTACTCGAGCCAACTATTTTGATATAAAGTTAATTGAAATAGCAATAGGAAATCATATGCAATTTTTAAAAACAGCTCGATCTTTTACCTCTGCTCATCTAGTTTGGTGACCACTTGTTTGCTGAGTTGGTTATGCGAATTATTACGTCACTGAAGCATGGCATCACAGTTTTGCCCACCCAAAAATTTTGAATACCCGGCACCTATGCACAGCTATTAGCAGTTGCCAACGCTGCAGTATTTTTAGTAACAGATTTAATGATAGACTTATTGGCTGAAGTTTCCTTATTTTACGGCTATATGGCAGGCTTAATGCTTGAAGTTCACTGTTTCTGCTTTATAAATGCCTTGTGTTTGAACTTGAAGCATAGACTATGTTTTCTAGGCAACTCTCATCTATGCAATGCATCACCACACTTCATTTACGAAACACACAACGTACTATTGGTAACTTTCCTACCAGCTTATCAACCCTTACTAATTTAACTGATGTGGACTTGTCCAATAATGAGTTAACACGGATTCCTGAAGCTTTGTACTCAGTAGGCACCTTGGAGCGCCTCAACCTTTCCTATAACGAAATAGATGATCTGGCAATGCAAATGGGTAAATATTTTCATGTGACAAGCTGTTTACTTGGGGTTGTAGGCTTCAGCTTTTTCACCATGTTACATGTCTAGTTTGTATAAAGCAATAAGACATGAATGCTGGTCAAACTGAGAGAATTAAGCCAGATGTAATTACCATGCTTTAAGGCTGCTGACTGGTGACTGCTTGGTACTTTCGCGGCAGTTAATTCAACTCCATTCAAATTGATGCAAACCACACTTAATACTCATCAAATTTAGTTGCCGCTTTTAAAGCAGCGAGTTGAAAGCGTAACAATTATGGCTTTGATGTCTTGCATTTTGTTTCAATATAGATTCATGGATAAAGATGCAGACTTTGAACATGTCTAGCAACCTCTTAACATCTCTGCCGGTAAGTCTACAGATAGTTTATAAATCTGTACAATTAGTTTGGGTCTGATTCCAGTTGATATTTGTTAGGTTTTGTCATAAATTTTTATACGTGATAACAAGATTTAGATCCAAGCTAATTGTAGTATACGCTTTCAAGGCGTCTGAGTTGATATGATACAACATCAATCTAGTTGATATGATACAACATCAATCAATCAATGATGTTAGGACGCTTGATTAAACTACAGTCAAATGTTGATTGTTAATTAGCCTTTGCAGTGGAATTACTAGGTTAACATTTCTCTAATTAAGTTGTTCTTTATCTAAAGGTTTACGACTGCTATTCAGCTAGTTGATTGTGATTTATTTTTGTGCCATCTGTTTTTAGGCTTTACTTCTGCTAAACGTTCCGTTCCAACACACATAGAATTATTTCTCTTTTATTGTTAATGGACACAAATTTTAAATCAAAACAGTAGTTGTATTTCATAGATATCTGGTTACTATTTGCACCTGTGGTAGAATTCTAAAGGTACTTTTTCTATGAGTTAATTTAAGAAAATAATTGTTATTTTTTTGTGCAGACATCTTTATGCAAACTTCAGTGTTTGCGACGCCTGTTTGTCAACGATAATAAATTGGATTTTGAAGGCATTCCTGCTAGTATTGGCAAGCTTATATCGTTGGAGTGTTTTTGTGCTGCGAATAATAACTTAGAGCTTATTCCAGAAAGCTTGTGCAGGTATGTCCTTGATAAACTTTTTTTGTACATCTCCACATTCTCCAGTAGTATTTTTTAAATTCTTACGGGTTGCAAAAAAAGTGTGTAGTTCCTGTACTTTGGCCTTTGCGTATACAGCTACTAATGAATCAAGTGTAAAGTGCCAAGACGCAAATTTTTTGTAATCTGGTGGTGAACATTTAAAAGCCAAGTAAGATTGTCTCAGCTCGATTCTCCCGTAATTTCTTGTCTCACAATTTTGCTATTTTCTGCAATAAATCTTTGTTTTTAATATACAAAGTGGCAAACGAAAATTCGGATTTAGTTCGACTTCAGTCTTGATTCGTACTTAAGTCGAGCTTATCCTTGCAGCATCAACGTAATGCTGACATTCGACTCACACTTGCTCAAGTCTTTTGGCTTTAAATCTTGCTGGTGTTTCAATGTAGTTTGTGTCTATTAAAGTGGAATCCTGTTCTAAACTAGAGTTTTCCAACCAGTTGACGGCAAACCTTTTCAAAACGTTACAGTTATACCGTATTTCACGTAAACATTACTTGAAACTCGGTTTCAAGTATTGTTTAAGTGAAATACCGTAAAAAAAACCAAAATTTCCATTTACAGCAATTTGCTTGTGTTACTATTAATTTTCTTCTGCCGCATATCCTTGTTGTTTTCATTGTCGTTTTGCCACAATGTCTCTGCGGTCTACGAAACCAATGGCAGTAAATGTTGGTCGCGAGCTTAGAAATTTTGGGAAGCTCTGTCCTAGACTTATTCCAAGTTTACACGTCGATGTCAACCTCACCAGATCATTGGACAAGAAGCTTTCCATCACGCCCTTCTCAATAGTGATATTACCACATTTGGCTTGATACTGGCACCGATGAGAGCGTCACCAAAAGCCTTAAGCAAAATAGTTTTTTTCAAAGTTGCATTTCAGTTCTGTACCGTCAACGAATTATTAAATGTTATGCCACTAGCTCTATCACTTGTTTATAAAAGTTTAAAAATAAAGGTTGCTAACAATAACCTTTATAATCAGCACAACAGTGAAGCAGGCATTATTTTTATTAAACAATAGAATCCAATCAATAATAAAAAAAAATGGTAAAGCAGCACGTATGTAGGTGGGATAAGCACGCAAAAATTTGTCAAAAAATTCGGATTCATGTTTGGCGGTAATATCTATAAAAATCAGTACTCTGCAATTAATTACAGTACTGTACTCCATTGTTCATCAAAACACAACAAATAGCAGGCGCAGATAAATAGCGTCTGGAGCCTCTGCACAATTAAAATAAAGCAACAAAACCAAAACAAGTAAACGTGAAAGATATGTGACAACCCGTTCACTGTTGTTTGAACATATCAGGCATTATCAACTATTCTTTTTTATCTTTCGAATAGCACCTTCACTCACATCATACTTTCGAGCAAGACTTCTCTTGCTTGGAGGAGCTGTGTCACTCAGCTTCGTGATGAATTTTTATCTTTGAGATTCACTCAAACGCACACCTTTGCCTGACATCAGGCGCAGAAAAAGTTTCGGTATTATTGCTACCACGTACTGTGCAGTGCAATTGTATCCGTCTAAAACTATAGCTTTATCGGCAAATAATTATACAATTTTACTGTAGGCTACCTAGCTCATCGCCCAACACTGCTCATACAGCCGGCACTATATGTGTGTGCAGAAATGAATCCACAACCTGGTACACTCACCTTCTATTTGCAATTACGTACAAGTTTGGTGCTTAGGTTTAACGCTAGCCTACGATAAAGAAATGCAAAAAATCTCACGAGTGAACAGTAGAGTACAACTTAAAAAGCTAAACTCAGGTATCAAGCTTCTTACAATTGCTGTTGTAACAACACTGACAGAAAATGAAAAACGGAATTGTTACATAATTTTACGGCTTAAAGAGCTTATTGTAATGCGTAGTACAGTACTGTTGCGCAGTACTACAGCATGGTCGAAACAAAAAACTTAAAAAGCGCTAAGTACGCACCTCCCAGGTACGTACACACAAATCATCCGATTCAAGTTGCGTACTTATGCTGGAGATTACTGTAATAGCAGTGGTGGCATATGAAAAGCCGGAACGGGTTGTGTTGGAATCTAGCTATAATGTTTTTCTATTAATGATATTATAATTCTACTTCAATTTTTCATTATCAGTTACCGTTTGATTATTTTTATGCAGATGCATGCGGCTAAAGAAATTGGTGCTTACTAAAAACCGACTTGTTACTCTGCCTGATGCGGTACATTTGTTGCCGGATCTGAAGTTGCTTGATGTACGCGAGAATCCCAATCTTGTGATGCCGCCTAAGCCATCACCAGGTATAAATTTTGCTTCTGCAATAAGTGATGTTACGTTTTCTAATTGAGTACTAAAGTGCTCACGAATAGAAGATTTGGCTCGATTGTTAAATAAAGCTAGCAGATACTTGGTCTGCTATCAATGCCGTTGTTATTGTTCTGTCGTACTTGCATGGTTGACAAGCACGATCCTTTTTGTAGTTCGGCGTAAAATTATCTGGGTCTTTTTAGTTGGTGCACTCCAAAGATGTACTTGTTTCCAATATAGCCTTGAGTTCACTCTTAATTGATTCCTTTTATTGCTAATCTGCGAGGGTGCAGTGGTCAGAGAATTGGAATGTTCGCTTTGCAGTCAATAGACCCGGGTTGAATTCCCTTGCCGAGTCACCAAAAAGTTTGAAAACAATATTCGCAATTTCCCTGCTGCTCGAAAGGGGTGGTGTGGTGCAAAGAAAAAAGCGGCAAGTTAGCTTGTTGTGCTCTTGGGTAAGCACTTAATGGCTGACCTCCATCTTTATGCGAAAGGCAGGTGGTGAGGACAAACAGTTTACCGGCCTTGGTGACTCAGTTCCACCAAAGGCTAGCAAACTGAGCGTGAGCTCATATTCATCAGCAAACAAGAAAGAACTTGCTCATCAAAGACTGAAATATCTTTGCTAATTCATAATGTAAATACTTAGAGCCATCAATTATTTTAGAGACTGAAAATGATAATAAGCTGTACAACATTGACTTCTCACTGCAACATCAACTTCGTCTCATCGGTGTTGTACCACCAGGAGGAGACCAACCGTCTACAAGTAAGCACGAATTGAAACAACAGAGAGCAAGAGTCATGTTTTTACCCCACTGTCAAAAGAAAATGTGTTCTCGGTTGAGAACATCTTGTGCAGATTCGCTTCAGAGTTTCCAATATCGCTGGCACAGTGAATTTTCAGTACAAAGCAGTCATGAAATTTTTCCTGGAAGTAAAGTAAAACTTCACTTTTTTGCAGTCTCCCAAATTCTCCGCTTATCCTCTGTTTGGCAGCTTGAATATTTTCTTGTCATCAATTCACCCAGCGTTTTTTGTTGTTGAATTGATGTTTGCATTTATTGACTACTTTTTTACATGTCTTTTTAACCATCAAGCACAAAAATTTTTTTTATGGATTTGTATTTCGAGGATCTAGTTAACTGTTATGTTTTATTACTTTTGTGAAGAGGCAACTTTAAGCATCCGTTTCGTTAATATTGCTGCTAGCAATACGGCGTTAATCATTTTTAAAAACATTTATTTTGTCAAACGTTTTTGGTCTTACATTTCGCCCTCATCATTATCTATGCGTACATTAAATACTGTATGTAGGTATAGATCCTGATGAGGGCCAAGTGTAACGCCAAAACCGTTTGATACATTTGTTTACAATGGCTGTTTTGTTGTTCAATATAAAGGTGCATATAAAGTTAAGCACTTCGGACCTGGATTTCATTTTCGTTTCAGGCCAGCACAAAGAAGGATTGCGCAAAAAGCGATATCGTCTTATACGAGAAGCCGCAGCGAAACAGAAAGAGGCGGAAGCACAGAAAGTATTGCAGGGCATGACTGATGTGGCTCAAGAGAAACGTTCGATGGGAGATCATCAAGAAGTATGTATTGACATGTCGTAGGTTTATAATTTCAAAACTTCAAAGTTAAAAGGTAAAAGGTCTTCGTTATCCTCTGTGCTATCAAACTGAGTTTTGTCAGAAAGGGTTCAACCTTTAGGTTAACTACAAAATATAGTGCAGTATACCCAAATTTAAGCACATCGTTTAACTACAGATTAAATTATTTTTTAACAGTAAAATGCTGATGTATATATTCAGTTTTAATTGAATTTACACTGTTACTTTGACCTGTTTAGTGGTCAAGGCTTGGTTTAGAGCTGCATCTCTTACTATGTAAAGTATGCTGCCATCTTGTATGATGTTCGATTTTTCGCTCATTAGCATAATGTTATCCTTTTTATTTCGCTCTTAATACCTGGCCTAGTGCAAAGATGATCTTTCATTTAGGATAAAATATGATCAGTAACACTAAAAAATAGGTTTAGAAATGTAAAACACCAATGTAGCGCACTGTAGAGCAAAGAGTCTTTCAATTAGGATAAAGTATGATCAATATCACTGCAAATAAGGTGTAGAAATGTAGAACTCCAATGTGCTAATTGCAGTATTTTACTGAATTCGTATCTAGCAGTGTTATAACACTTTTCACTGCTTTTGCGCTCCCTGCTCAAGTACTAAAATGTCTACTACGATTTTTTTGGCTCTTAGGCTGCAAACATTATTAAAAACACGTTTTTTTAACAGTTGATAAAGCTCTTTCCCAGGCATTAAACTGCAATATCATCGTCTTTTTTGTGTTGTATCGGTAAAGTTTTAACCGCATTAGCTCGTAGAGTCTTCTGGGCAAAGATCTTATACTAGCTGTCTGAGTGTTCATTCACATCTTATTATAACAAGTCGCAATTTTGCCACTTGGTTACATAACATTGGTCATTGAGGGCAACGAAACGTCTTTCTAAAACTTATCATCATCAAAAGAATTTTAGTGGATTATCATTTCAGTGGTACAAGGATAAAACGCTGTTTTTTCAAAATTAAATAGTTTTGTACATTTCAGGAACTGAACGCTGAAATATTGAAAGCGGGTAAGAAATGGGATGAATCGTTGAACAAACCCGATCTGGATTACAGTGATATCTTCACCGAGGAGGTAAGCCTTCATTTTTATCTACGTAGTTTCTGATAAGTGAATATGTAGAAAATTTGGGAGGCGTTTGGGAAATAGAGAAAAGCGTTTGAGAACAGAGGAATAAAGATTAACTGCTGGCAGACAAAAGTGATGGTGAGTGGTTTGAAAGGGAAGATATCAAAAAGCAAAGTCGATCCATGTTTCAAGTGCTGCCAGAGGGTGATGGCAAATTTGGTGCTGCGCACAAAATGTGGTAAATTCATGGGAGATACGCGAAATATACATAGGAGATGGGAGATACGCGAAAATAAAGGGGGTGTTTTTAACATTGGCGAAAAGTATTGTTTATGAAGATGCAATGTGATGATGAAAGGAACAGTGGAGCCGAACGAGAAATTACCATTTTATGACCTCGTGATGCTAGGGAAGAGTTTCTGTTTGAGGGACAGGTTAAATGTCAGTGGAGCTAGCGGTGGAGACAGCAAGAACAAGAGTTGGTTGTATGAAGTGCAGAGAATGTAAGAGTTGCTTCATACAAAAAAGATTTTTGTTGAAAGTTAATGGATTTATCGGAGTTGTTTGAGGTCAGCAATGGTGGATGAATACAAGACAGGATGTTTGAGAGTAATTGAGATTCATCGGAGATGTATGAGTTCGGCGATGATGGATGAATATAAGACGTGATGTTTGAGAGGAAATGAGATTCATCGGAGATGTGTGAGGTCGACAATGGTGGATGAATATAAGACATAATGTTTGAGGGGAAATGAGATTCATCGGAAATGTGTGAGGTCGACGATGGTGGATGAATGTAAGACATAATGTTTGAGGGGAAATGAGATTTATTGGAGATGTGTGAGGTCGGCAGTAAGACATGGTGTCTAAGGGAAAATGAGATGGTGATTTTGAGGACTGAGAGACTAATGATGAGGGCACTTTGCGATGTGTAATTAATTGCTCGGCGGAATGGTCGAGAATTGACGGATATGCTAGATTTAGAAAAATGTGTAGATAGACCAACGAAAGTGAATGTGCTGCAATGGTTCAGACATGTTCTGAGGAGGGATGTTGATCGAGTGCTGAGAAGTGCGTTGGAGTGGCCGGAAAAAAAGAGCGAGGGCGACTGAAAGTGACATGGACAGGTAGATGGGAAAAGATATTTTTAAAAATTGGTTTGAAGAAGAAAGGCGCCATTAACAAGTGAATGCGGCCACTTCCGTTAACGGAGACAAAACTGGATTTAAAAAATATGAATATCATTTTGCATTTGCTTTACACTTTGCAGAACGTAAACTTTACATAATAGGAAAGTCAAATAAAAATTAGCAGTAGTTTAGTGCTCTTTCATTTATGTGGTAAGTTAATTGCAGTAAACTGCTTATTTAGTCACGACTTAGATGCCATTAAGTAGGTGAAAGAATTAATATTAATGATGGTTATTTCGTATCTGTTTTAATTTAAATCTTTACAACCAGCCTGCTATCGTTGATGATATTAAGGTCAGTGGTAGCAGCTAACGCTAGCGTTTGGTGTTTTCATTGTACTCTGCGATTTCTACGAGTATAAGTTGTAGCTCGGAGGTGCCCAAAGCGATATGAACCGACCAAATGCGGTCAGCAGAATGAGTCTTTACAACGTTTGAGTATTGCAATCAATAAATTGTTGTCTTTATCTTCAAATAAACGAAGTGTGATAATTCAAACTTAGTAATAAAGTAATGCAACTCATATCCAGTAAACTTTGGGCACCACTTTTTATTAGCTCTATTCACTGCATGCTTCCGTGGTATTATGCATCATAACGTATATGACTAACTTATTAAGTGCCAACAACTTTATGTGCGGTTTAGCGATTGTAATTAACAGCTCTCAGCATGTCGTCTTCATAATTTTCTTCTTTTTTCACCTCTGAACAACTACTGTTTACCAGGCCCGTTTTCATATCTTACCATACAGCGCAAGCAAGATTATATTTTGAATCTTGTTTCACCAAAAAACGTGCACTGCTGCGAGAATATTTACAAGTAAAAATAGCATAAACGTTTCAACTTACGCTTGTAGAGTGGCAAATAGAAATCAGCCTCCTGGCTTTTAACAAGGCCTTTTGTAATTGATAGGCGAATTACTGCTGTTCATTCGCGAGTGAACACGTATTTTATTTACACGTTAGACGACAGTTTTTTTGTTGCGGTATCTCACACAATGGAAGACTTCAGAATATACTGAAAGTTATTTTTACAATTGTTATCGCTCTTATGTTTGATTGGATTTTTTGCATTTAAGATTTAAAAGGCACATTAAGAGCTATGGCTTTAACTGACACCTTTGAATCATAGATGTTTTATTTATGCTGGCTCTCTTGACTAGCGTAGCAACTTACCAGTAGTGCTGTAACTGTAGCGAATGAATTTTTGTGGGGGTGCTTCACGTTGTAAAAAGTTTGCATATTACATGTAGCTTTGTCATTGTCTTGTACACTCTACATCCAAACGTACAAACTTTCGTTTTATTCAGTTTTGTTGAATTGGTAGAAAAAGTCATGATTTTCAAACTAACGTTGCTTAAGCAAATAGGATTTGGTGTTAAAGCTTTTGCTCGTTTTCAAAACAGAGAAAATCATGAAACGTTTTTCTGGTGGACCGATCACAAAAGCATATACATGTGCTGCTTTTATAAGCAGCTATATCGCTAAGAATTTCTTACTAACTTACCTAACTGTTGCGTCAAATTGGAAAGAGCCAGAGATAGTACGCAACTCGTGATGCACTTACCACCGCCTATAGTGCTTTATTGTGTCTCATGGCGGGCCAGGGGAGTAGCGGTTACGATTGCAATTGTTTTAGCTCGTTCATTTGATGCAACGCTGCTTCTGGTGAGTGTGCCGTGAAAACAAATCCGGAACAAAACTTTTAAAGTTGCAGTTTTTGGTTTGTATAACGTTGTTACTCTTTGCGTGCTAGATTGGGCAATTCCCCGGTTTGACCGTATGGCAAATTGAGAATTTTTATCCAGTACAAATTGAAGATTCGACTTACCATGGAAAGTTCTACGTTGGCGACTGTTACATTATACTAAGTGTAAGTATTAGTTGCTTTTTTGTTGTTGTTGTGATTATCCCTCCTCTTCCTTCGGATGGAGGTACGGCACGAACGGCAATTCAGGTTCATGCCGTCAACCTAATTGAAATTAGGCTAGGGGAAAGATGGCAGCCCATTTCAAACCAGTCATGAAGTTTCTTTTTTCATTTAAAACCTTGTGTTTGGTTGCATTATTATTTGTGTAGTATAGCTTGCGACCCTTTGATGTGCGGGTCAAGCATTAAAATTTTGTCTAAATCTGGCCTTACCCCATTCAGTGCTTTAAAATTAGCAGTGCATAAATTGGCTTTATATACTTTCTTTTCAGACTACAATGGACGACGCAGGAAACCTTTGTTGGGAAATTTATTATTGGATTGGCCAGGAGTCGTCAATGGACAAGCAAGCTTGCAGTGCCATTCATGCAGTAAACTTGAGGAATATGTTAGGAGCGGAAGGAAGGACCCATCGCGAGGAAATGGGAGATGAAAGCGATGAATTTCTTGAGGTATATGCCAAGAAATATTACTTTATGCCATATACCGCTACAAAATCAATCTCTTAATCAGTTGGATGAAAGTCATAACAATTCATCGATATCGCATGTTACTGTCATATGTGGTAGATCTATGAGACCTAAATTTCCAACTATTCAAAACAATGGCAGAAGTGAAACTCAAACTATTCAAGTTCCAATCCCCCGTCGCCTTTGATGTGAAATGTCGGGGGTCGGGACTTGTAAAAAACTGGAGGTAGATCTAGTGATTGCTTCTCTTGATACAGTGATATGAAAAACAGTGAGACTATATGTTGTCAGGTGCGACTGGTGTACAGTGTTTACACCGTTCAAATTATAATATCAAATCATTTTCGTTCATTTTCAACAATTTAAGCTTATAGTTTTTGAATTTAAATGCATTTATGTTTTAGTTGTTCAGTAACGACATTGCTTACATTGCCGGTGGTAACCAAAGTGGGTTTTATTCTGTCGAACGAACCCACTATGAAACAAGGTATAAAAATGCGAGTTTTTGTTTAAAAGATATGGGCTTAATTTATGGTGTGTGATCAATTAAAGTAGCATATTCTTATGAAGTTACATAAGAAGTTATGAAACAGGGCTTTTGCCCCAAAGTCAAGTACCAAAGGGATTATGGAAGGTGCAAAGCGCTTGAGCCTCATCTCACTTTCAACAGTACCTTACCGTCAGCAGTGGTCTTGAATTTTCATTTGTTGTTCGTCTTCGGTCAATGAACGACGATATTAACAGCCTCCGATCCAGATTGATTAAATCGCTGCTGTAATAGTGTTTGAATACTAAACCTGCTCTGCCACCACACAGTAGGACTGTTGATACCAGTTTGCCTTGTTGGTGAGCACTAACAGTCAACGATATGAACCCAGTGAAAGCTACCAGCAGCTTTCCTCGTGTCTGATCAATTTTGCACAATTAGGTTGGTTGTGCGTTTACCTATCTTATTTGGGGTGGAGGTTCGGTACGCAGCGGTTTTCCACGTTCGTACCATAACCTAACTGAGGTTAGGCAAGGGGTATGTCCCAGTTCATTTCGAACTAGTCATGAATGCAAAATGTCGTTCGGTAGTACTATCAACAAGGCGGTTTGGAAGTTGGCTCTAGGGACTCTGTGTGAGTAGTTTCTCTATTCCACCGCGGTGAATCAAGGTAACATGATCGGGATTTGATTTCAAAATTTATTTTCAAGATTGTATGGCTTGTACGGAAAGCGGACTGTTACTCCGTTTCCAATTCCACTCGAGTATTCGTCGCTGAACCCGAATGAAGTTCTTATACTTGATACAGGAATGACCATATTCGTGTGGGTCGGAGTGTTAGCAAAAGGAGTGAAAAAATCAAAAGCAAGGTAAGAAATTTTTACTAGCATCAATTAAAGATGTATTGCTTGTGTTCACGCTAACGATGTAGTTTCTGTTAAAATCCAAGCCATCCTACCTGCAACTCGAGCACAAATTACGAAAAAATGTAATCAATAAACAAGAACCAATCCAGAAACTAAATTTTAAAAATTTTATGCCATTTTTATTGAATAACAGAAAGCTTGTGGAATACAGTTTGGTTCCTTCAAAAACATCCGGGATATACTGATAAACGCATGTATGTTCGAAATACAACATATGATCTCTTTACGCTGTTAGCAGAAAGCAGCATGGTAAACCGAGTCACAAACTTGTTGTTTGAAGTCTGTTGGTTGAACGCTAAGAAAGCCGCCTGCATGTGACGCGGCCATCCAGAAACTTTATTTGGTTTCAAGCCTATATTTTGCGACTGCGAAGTGGCCTGTATTCTCTGGGTAAAGATTACCGCAGAGGTATATATCCTCTTGCAGTTGGCTCTCGCCAAACTGTCCCCTAAACTCTTGTTGTTGGTTACCCGACCCCTTCCGAGGGATGTGGGCATGGCGGAAGACCTTGGAGCCCCAGAAGCCGGCCAACTACCCAGGGTCTGGACCAGAGATCGTAAAGAGACAGAGAGTCGCCAAAGAGTGAGTGGCGCAAAGAATCCGTAGCTGGACAGTGTAGAATGAGATGAGAGGTGTCCTGGGACCAGTGTCCGCAGGCGCTGCAGGAAGGATTCTCGATTCTGCCAATCCTAGAGAGATAAGAACCTAAAAGAAGACTGTGTCCGTTGCAGCGAAGACAAGAGAGAACACAGCGAGCATGACGAGGGAGCACAAGTTCCTCGGTGGAAATCGAGGGAACCTGTGTGTTAAAGAGTTTAGATGAGACAGTACGCCTCCAGTCCGAGATAAGACGAGAGTGGATACGACAGATAAGATGAGAAAAACTACAAGGGATTGCGGAGGGCGCAAGTAGCGCTCCCCGTCTGGCCAGCTCATAAGCCGCGTCGTTCCCCGGGAGAAACGAGTGTCCGGGGACCCATTGTAGTCTGATAGAACAGAAAGAGAGAGAAGACGGTTCCTGCCAGATCTGCCACGGAGTTTGAGATAAGAGAAAAGATGGAGGAGAGGACAGGGTGGCGAGGACAGAACGAGAGTCACATAACAGGAGAAGAGAAGAAAAATGGTAGACTTGTTGATGCTGCCGAGACCAGCAAAGAGCGGGCAGAATGGCGCAGGCTTCAGCGGAATAACTTGAGCATACTGGGTCTGCTGAAAAGGAAAGAGTGGCCTCAGTGCCACAGAGAGAGCAATTGGCAAATACGCCGGAGCCGCCTTTGCCAAGAAGAAAAGGAACAGAGCCGTCTGTCCAAAGCACCAGATCATGAAGGGGGAGAGAGGCAAGGTGGGCGAGAGCCGCACCTTGGCGAGAGAGGAGGGGATCAGAGCGAGAGCATGGAGTGGGAAGGGTGGACTCCACGGTGAATGAAGGCCGATTTCAAGGAGGAAAGGGAGGGCAAGCAACAAGAGCCTCCCTAGAACAAGTAGAAGGAAGCATGAACGGTGAGTGGACGCAAAAGCTATCCAGGGCGATCTGCAGAGTCTTGGTTTTACTCCTAGTCTGGCCAAACCTGAAATAGGAAAGGAGATTGGGAGACGAAGAGCCCGCTCATAAGATAAAAGAGTGGAATGAGTCAGGGTGACTCGTAGGGGAGGTAGAGAAGCCTCGGTGATTAGTGGAGGGATAGGGGAGGACGAGAGGCAGCCGGTGATGGCGCAACTGGCCGCTCGGTGGAGGCGTTCCAATTTGGTAAGATTGGTAGCGCTTAGGAAAGGAAACCATCCGGGTGAAGCGTAAGTGAGAAGGGACCGAAGAAAAGCTTTGTATAGAAGAGAGAGGGACTCCTTAGAGGGGCCCCATGAGGAAGCAGAGATACAGCGTAAGGCCTTGAGGCGTGGGAAAAACTTGGTCTTCAGCGAAGAGATATGCTTAGAAAAGGAATGAGTGCGGTCGAACGTGACCCTAAAAAAAGTTGGAGTGGGATTAAAACGGAGATGGGAGCAGAGTAAGAGCAGTATGGGCTGTAAGTTAGCTTGGTGGGGATCCACTGAAAAGAATGAGGCCTCACATTTGGTCACATTTGGGATTGAGAGGAAGACACCAGTGCTCAGATCAACGCTCCAATCAAAACAGAGCTCCTTGTGTGGTCTCCACCGCAGCGGGGACCGAGGGTGAGGAGGACCAAATGGCCAGATCATCAGCGTAAAGAAAGCAGCTGACGGAAGAAGGCAGAGAGGCCGGAAGATCATTGCTGAAGAGAGAGAAAAGTACAGGGCCAAAAACGGATCCTTGTGGAACACCTCGACGGACTCGAAAGGAGCGACTTTTGTGATTTTGGAAAACCACACAAGCGCGCCTATCAGAAAGGAAAGATTGAGTCCAATGAGCAAAGCAAGGAGGGAAGCCAGCCGAAATGAGTTTGTGGAAAAGAGCGGAATGCCAGACAGAGTCAAAAGCTTTAAAGGAATCGATAGTAGAGAGAATTGTCCGAGAGCTCGGCCTGGGTTTGTTAAACCCATCCGAAATGGACTGAGAAAGGAACAGAATTTGATCGAGAGTAGACCGTCCAGGGCGGAAAACGGCCTGACGGGGAAAGAGAATGGAATTGAATTTCAGAAAGAAGAATAGACGGGATAGAATGATGCGTTCAAACAGCTTTGATACGCAGGGGTAAGAGAGATAGGCCGGAAGGAAGCAGGGGAGTCAAGAGGCTTTCCCATCTTGTGTATGGGAATAATAGAAGATGTCTTCCAGATGGAAGGAAAGGAATGTGAAGACCAGGAGAGTTTGAAGATGTGAAGAAGAAAATCCATGCCAGAGCGAGGAAGATGCTTTAGCATGGGATAGGCAACTTTGTCTGGGCCAGTGGCAGTGGACGAGGAAAGGTTGGAGGCAGCCGCAAGAAATTCATCGAGAGAGAAACGAGAGCAAAAGGACGAGTAAGACTCCTCAGGGCATGTGGCTCGGCGGAGCTCAAAGAGATAGCCTGTGGCTCTGCTACGCAGGGCTTTTGGCTGAGAAATGGAAAAGTGCGATCTCAGGTAAGCGGCATGGACCAAAGCCGATTCCCTGGGAGAAGGACAGTTGGGGAAATTGGGAGAGAAGGAAGACGAGGAAGGAGAGCCAGCGATAGAACGAAAAGAAGAGTGTACAGATTTGGGGTTAGACCTAGGTGAAAGAGAAGAGCAAGTCGTCTGCCATGCCTCAGCCTTGACCTTGGCGATGACTGACGAGGCACGTCGAGAAGGAGTGATGTAAGCCTGGCAATCTTCATCACTTCTGTGAGCGGCAGCAAAAGCCCTGCGTCTTTCACTAACCGCACTTTCGACCTCAGCAGACTACCAGGCTTTAGGAGGGCGTTTGATACGGCCGAAAGGAATGAAAGATTTGGCCGCATTCAGTGCCAGAGAGGTAAAGAGAGCAGTAGCAGAGGAAAGACAAAGAGACGAGTATTCCTATGCAGAAGAACAGTGACAGTCAAAGTGTGAGGCAAAGCCATCCCAGCGAGCTTTCTGAAAGTTGAAGGAAGGGGGACGCTCGTTGGGGCAAAAGACCGGGAGAGAGGGATGGATAGAAGAATTGGTAGGTGGCCAGAACCCAGGTCCTGAAGCACCTCTCAGGAGCAAGAAAGGGCAAGAGAAGAGGGAGCAAAGGAGATGTCAGGAGAGGAGCGACTGCAAGAGGAGCGATGGAGAAGGGTGGGTGTGTCAGGGTCATTGAGGGGGAGGAGATCAGAAGAGATGACCCAGTCGAATACTTCCTCCCCGTGGTGGTTAGAAGTGCCTCTTGAGTCCCAGAGGGGTGATGGCAATTGAAGTCCCCCAGAATGAAGAGATTTCTGGAGGAGGGAAGAATGGAGAGAGAGAAGGAGTCGGTTCTGCCATCTGTCAGGGAGGAGCAAATAAGGGGGGCATACACATTAAGAAAAGAGAGTGAGGAGGAGTTGTTAAGAGAAATGTTGACTCCTACATAATTGGAGTAGGGATCAAGCGAAGAAAGAGAGGAGGTAGAAAGTTCAGAAAAGGATAGGCCTTGCCTGACGAAAGTGACGATGCCGCTGCTAGTGTGCATGGCATCAGGAGAGAGAATGCCAGACCGGGAGTGGGTGCGATCAGAATGCAGAGCAGAGAATCCAGGAATTCGGAAAGAGGAAGATGAGTTAAGATTGGATTCCTGGATGCAGATAAGGTCGACAGGATGGGATGAGAGAACGTGAAGTAGTTTGGTGCTCCTGGCTCGAAGACCTCCAGCATTCCATTGAAGAACCCTGAGGGAGTCAGGGGTTGAGGGAGAGGAGGCAAGAGGCGCAGAAAGACAGCCAGGAGCAAGGGACAGTGATGAGGGGGCAGAGGGAGAAGATATAACATGAGCCGATGGGGGATAAGAGGTTTGGTGACGAGGGTGAGGCGAGAGTGCAGCATTAGCCGAGGGGGGCCAGATTGTACAGTGGAGGTATACATGTTGGAGGAGTCCGAGGAGAGAGTCACAGTGTTGCGGCAGGGAGGGCAGCTCCAAGAGTGAGAGCTGCCCAGAGCTCTGAATTCGGAGAGGGAAAGTTGTGAGCACCTTAGATGGACCCATTTGGAGCAGGTGAAGCATTGCACTGACTTGCCCCACCAGGTCACATTTCCAGCGCACACAGAGCAAGGAAAAATGGGGCCGGGGTTAGGATGAACGTTACCGCCCATCAAGAGAAGGAGAAGAATGAGGAGACGAAGAAGGGCAGGAGAAAAAAAAAGAGAAAACAGGCGACCGATTTTGAAGAAGCTGTGTGCTGCCCTACTGCGGTCGTTCAAAGGGCAGCATAGCGAAAAAATGAAGGGGAATGCCCGGGGTAACTGGGACCCTCGGGAAGGCCAACAGACATTTCGACCCTACCCAAACGGGGTCGGGGACCGCAGCACCACATTGAGGCGGCTGTTGATTGGTGCGGCCCGAAACTCTTCGTTCATGCATTTGACGAGTTTAGTAAATTCACATCATTTTTGCATTATTTACGAGTTTCTTCTGCAGATTAATTGCCGAGAAAATTAACAAGGACGAGCGAAAGAACCAAGCCGAGATAGTGATGGCCTATCAAGGGTACGAAGAATATGATTTCTGGCATGTCTTCGGTGGAATGCCAGATGAGATCGAGCCTGCTGACGTGCAAGAATATCTAGGAGGAAGGCCAGCATTGTATAAGGTGATATTCATTAGCGTGTACTTTTTGATTTACCGAGTCGTTTGCAGAGGCATTTTCAAAATGACAACATAGGTGTCTGTCAATGCAGTGTAGTTGCTTTGGTTTTGACGAATTCTTGGCTAGGTCAAGAATTGGCTGCCCTCTTATCGATAATTTAATTATTCTTTCTAAGCCGTTATATCTGGCAACCAGAGAATTCAGATATTATGTTTTGTGTTCTGTACTTTTCCTTTGCTTCATGTTGAAGAGATGCCGCGATGTAAATATCTAGTAGTCTTGTTTACACCACACGCCCGATCAAGATTACGCTATTGGAAGCGACAGTTAATTCAAACCAGCCGAAAGACCGCGCATCGTTGGATAGGAATTGTGAAGCTGCTCACCCAACACGCCAGGAAAAGCGATTTTTGGGTACCCACTGAACACAGCTCAACTTTGTTGTTGGTGGTGGTAATACCAGTTTGAATTTTGTATCAACGACTGGTTTTAATTGGACTGCCAGTTTCCCCAAAGCTGATCTTGATATGATTTACAGTGTGGACCGAAATGTGGCCGTTTCATGCTTTGACTTTGTCCCAAAAGAAAAGAGGGTTAAACCACAGCAAACATTGGTTCCATAACCAATCCCACCTGGAAGTAGAAAAACCTAAACAATCCCAATTTTTTGTCAAGATTTTCGAAGTTGTACCGAACAAGTTTTTGCGTTTGTCAGGTCAATCTGGGGATGGGCTATCTTGAACTGCCACAAATCCACTACGAGTTACCCACGGAACACAAAGTGAAACCCAGTCCTGAGATTCTACCGAGCAAGCGACTTCTACCGTCACTACTCAACACTAAGCAAGTTTACATTTTGGATAGTCATACAGGTGAGCTTACTAGTCGCAGAAAGGACTTCACTTTAAGGGATCAGGCGGTAGCTAGCGGTATAACCTGAGACATAAAAGTCAATCTAAGTGAAACTGAAGAAAGCTGTAAAAACTTCAAAAAACGATAGGAGTGAAACTTTAATGTTTTTCCTAAGTTAATTTTTGATAAATTTTTTGTAATTGTGTCTCAGGTTTTTCTAGCCGCCTTTTGGTGTTTGAAGTTGCATGTTAGTGGTGAACATTGGCAAAAAATATTTTTTGTTTGTTATGTAGATTTTAAAAAGCATGTAATAGTTATCCGATGGTACAGAAATTGCTTCAAAGTAAAAGTTTGTAGTAAACGTGTGTTTATACTAGCGCTTTGCCCTTGGTCCAATCAATGATGAGATCTTCACGTAAAACGTTTGCGAAACAGTTTTTTGGAGCCACGCTGTCTCCGATGAGTTAATTACGAAAAGCTCTTAGCTGTCGCTTTTATCGTCAACTTTATATTTTCAGATGTGTTTGTTTGGATTGGCCGGAAGTCTCCTCGACTCGTTCGCGCGGCGGCCATGAAACTGGCCAACGAAATCGCGAATATGATCCACCGTCCATCATTTGCTATCGTATCGAAGCAACTGGAAGGAACGGAGTCAGTGGTGCGTGATAGCACGTTTTCACGACACTACGTTGCTGTTATAGTCGGCAGCGTGGTCGAGTAGTTTGAACCGCTGTTTAATATCGTCGATGAGCGAATGGTCGTGCATTCGAACCTCGTCACGACTTGAGATTTGTGCCTTTTGAAGTGCGTTTTGTGATGATGTGCTTTGCTTAGCAGTTTCTAATAAGCAGCATATTTATTGAAAATAATACCAAGAGATTCAACAGGATCTTCTGAAGCTTGGAAACTCGGAAGCAGGTCCGGTCAACTCGTTCTTTTACTTCGCGCCACTCTCTCTGTTCCGGGAGTCTGTAGATAAATAAGCAATAACTACATTGATTTGATTTTTATGACGTTGTATGAAATTCTGGCTATGTAAAATAGAACCATTCTGTGTGAATAAGATCAAAAACGGTTAGTCAACCGAAACGTCGCCTTGCATAAATGTTTAAGGCAATATTGGATCAGCTATTTCAGAATAAAAGTTTTGAAGGATCCACTTTCCTTGCTTGAAGTGGGCAAGTTTTGCATTTTTTGTTAGAAATTTTTTTGCATCTGAATTTGCTAAGCGCTTTAAATTTGACTGAAAATGTTGTAATAGATATTTGTCATCCAGCTTTGAAAAGTAAAGAGCTGAACATTTCATTTTAGCAGTAGTGTTCTTTGAGCTTTTGAACCGCTAACATTTGATTTTTTGATCTTCTAGCTTTTTAAATCACGCTTCAAAAACTGGACTGATGTGCTCAAAGTAGATTACACAAAGGCGTCCAGTGCTGTTGGCGGACCTGAAGTAAAGAAAGATGCTGCCGAGAGTAAAATCGACCTTTCCGCTATTTTCTTACCAAGGCAACCAGCCATGCCCGATAGTGAGGTATTGTTCGTCGCCTTTGGTGGCCAGTCTCTAGAAATTTGTTTGGTTTACATAAAAATAACGTGTGAGCAGACGCGCATCGGAATTACAGCTATTAGCAGCATAGTACCGTTTATTCACAAGCTCTACAAATTGGAAAATGGCTTAAAATTGTAGTAAAAGCATCAGTTTAGTGATACCATAGTTGCAATGTCCTCTTTTGTGGAAACTTTTCGAAGTGTTTTGCTGAAACTTATGTTATGCCCGTTTTTTCGTATTCTGGGGAGTTGCTGATTACTGATATAGCGTATGTCTAGTACATGTCACTTGCTTTTGCACCAAGGTTTGATAAGCATGCAAGCCTTTAAATTCCACATGGCTTTCCTTACCAATGTCAATGCGTTCATCAAGGTTGCATTGAACTCGTCAAGCTAGTAGATAGAGCTCAAGATCAAGAGTTGTATTGAGGTTGTTGAAGACAGCTGACCCCTCGACTCTTGTGAGAGAAAACGCTGGTTTGTAAAGCATGCGGTTTATGTATCGTTATGTTTTAGGCTGTTCAGCTCATGGAAGAATGGAATGAAGATTTAGACGTAATGCAAGGATTCGTGTTGGACGGCAAGAAATTCGTATCACTGCCACAAAGCGAATTTGGACAGTTCTACACAAAAGACTGCTACGTTTTCCTCTGCCGGTTAGTATGATGCGATTTTGTTGCGAATAACGCGCATGATCATGTGAATAAGATTGAAGTGGTTGAGTAATATGCGAGGCATCTAACTTTTGCAGCTTTGGCGTTGTTGAACCGTTCTACTGCTTTTGCAAAGAGTTCATTAAAACCTAACTAATTGTTTTTGAATATGTCTAAGTTTTGTTCAGTCCTGTTATTGAAACTTTAGTCAATCCTAGTTTTACTGCTAAATTTAGAAAGGGTATCTCGAGCGACAACATCTGGATTGTTTTCGGTATTTTACGAAAAACGTCACTTCACGAAATAATCGTTTACAAATGCAAACCGATTTTTTTAATGCATTGCACCTGTTGTTGAGTAAATGTTTTATGACTATCGAGAATGAATAGTTGGAACCCGACATTTCATAATGTTGCAGTGGTTTGGGATTTTTTGTTGATTTAAATTTATAGTTGTTTTAGTTTTTGCGTTCTGTAACCATCAGCACTACTTGGTTTAGTATGCTGGTCGTGACTTTGGGTAACTAGTCTGGCTTGCTAGGCGTGGGCGATTTTTTTGCAGATAATTTATCTGCTTTCAGAAGAGAAGACTGGGTTTATGTAGGGTGGGAGCGTTTGGAACGTAAATTTAGCCCTTGGACAACTGACGGAAAAAAACGGAAAAATCTTTTGCGCATTTATTGATTTGGAGATGGCTTTTGATCGTGTACCACGACAAGAGCTCTGGAATTGTTAAAGAGAAGAGTGTTTGCGTTTGATCCAAGATATGTATGACGGAAGCAAATCCGCAGTTAACATGTACGGAGCGTAAAATTGAAGAATTCGCAGTCATGGTGGGAGTCCATCAGAGATCACTCTGTAAACCACCAAGATAATTGGAAGATCACCCAAACAAAGACGTAATATATGTGTATTGGTATGAGTGATGAAAAGTTGAAGTTATCATAAGTTGAAATCAAAAACGTCAGTGCTTTTAAGTATCTGCGTACTCCTATTCAAGAAGACGGAAATGTTGACTTAAAAATTGATGGAAGTATTCAATTTGGTTGATTGAATTGGAAGAAATTGGAATTACTGTTGATAGAAAGGTTGGATTGACACTGATCTGCAAATTCCATAATCCTGTGATCCGACTTGTGATTTTGTGTGGCACAGAGTCATTCCACTGACAAGTTCTTTAGAAAAGAGCCTGAATGGAACTAAAATGCGAATATGGAGATGCGTGACAGAAGTGGCAAGACTAGATACGATCAGTAACGAAGAAATTAGGAAACGATTTAAGGTAAAAGTTGCAAAAAAAAATGTTGGGAAGTATGACTAAAATGGTATGGCTATTTTTTAAGAAGAGATGAAGATTACGTGGATACAGAAACCATTAAGTTGTTGGTCAGAAAATGAAAAAGATGGTGACCGAAGAACATACGTGAAGAATGCATACGACAAGATCTGGACGATGTGGGATTAACCTAGAAGGGTACAAAGGATTGAACGATTTACAAAAGAGGAATTAGTACCATAAACTACAATTCATTATCTAAGGAAAAAGCACAAAAAAAAGAAGACTATTGTAGTTTGTAGTCTTATACTTACCTGTGATTAACCGAAAACAAAAAGATGTAGATAACCCCAAATGCAGTTAGTTGTTTGTTCAAATCCTCGACTGGGTCATACCAAAGGCTTCTTAAAAAAACCATTCACAAATTCTCCGCTTGGCGCTAAATGCGAAAAGATGGACAAAAAGCCGACAAGTTCTCGTGTTGTATGTCTAATGGGATTTCTCCAGTTTATGTGACAGACAAATGGTGTGATCAAGCTGTCTGCTGGTCATAGCAGCCCAGCAAACACAGAGCAGTTTAAAGACTAGCAAACATAGCACAAGCTCGTTAACAAGAATGAACTACGCGTAGAAAAATTGTTTTGTGCGCTCCTCTGGTTAGTCAAATTTTTAATGAAAAAGTTTTTCTTGCGAATTCTTATTTACTTTTTATTTGTCAAAATTAGAAATAACCCTATTTATTATGCTGTGAAATGCATTAGTGCTGCTGCACGAAACTGCGAAATTCTAGCTGAAGAACCGAAATTCTTACGGAAATAAGAAAAAACACCAACTAAATGATAGAAATTGCAGAAATACGGAAAGTTACGAAAATGCGTAGCTTAACGCAATTTGGTTATCCTATTTTACCCAATTCGGTGGTATGTTGTTGGTATTTATCGATTTCGGTAAATTTTCATACTTTAGGTATTAGTTTTTCATTTTTCCGTGATTCGGTAATTCTCTTTGTAGAATAAAGTTCCGTATTTTCACAATTTCATGTTTTCGGTGAAGTTCCGTGAGTTAGCAATTCGATATTTGAATGTGAAAATCTGGATTTCTCTATTTTAGTGTGAAAATATTCCAATAGACCAATACGGAAGAGCCCTACATTTCACAGTGTAACATATATTTATCAGTCGTGTAGCGCAATAAACTGAGTGACAAACCTACAGTTAAAATCAGCGTATCGAATGCGGCATTTCTTAGCAAAATTATTGTTTACTTGTAAGCCTGCTTTGCGTTCCGAACTTTTAAAGTACGAGTTGTGCCAATCGCGCCGATAAGCATGAGTGGCTGCCGACTCAAAGACCTGAAGATTATTTTCTTAAACTCTGTTCGCCTTGCGGTCGATGAGTTCAATACGCTCTCATTGTTTCGTTCTAGATACTGGGTTCCTCCTGAAGTTGATCCTGACGAGCCTCTAGAGGAGGGAGAAGAACCTCCAGAAGATGATATTCAGTGTATTGTGTATTTTTGGCAGGTATGGTTACATTTACTTCTGGGTCATTATCGGTTTTCGTCGGTCACTCTTTCAGAAAAGTGTATTTACTCGCTTGTTTTTTTAAGTGTCCAGTTGCATCTTTTTATTGAAGTATTGTCTCAGCTGCATATAGCGTCTTGGTGTTTTTTCAAGGCGATTCCCTGCTTGATTGAAGGGCTTGGATAGAATTGCGTTGCATATGTGTGGGGTATCGTATTCTGTTTTCAAGGTTGCAGTCAGACTGGGCCACTTTAGTCCCAGCACATGTCTGCCACACAGAGGCGAAGAACTTTCATTAAGTGCTCTGCAAAGGCGTAGATTCGACGGTGACCCAAAGAAACTGCAAACAGCTTTGCCGACGTTTTTTTTCTCGCTGTCGCTGTCCGTTTTCAAAGTCTTTGATTTACTCGACGAGGAGAAAATCTACTTTAAAGCGGCCGTTTCAATCACCATCTCATTGTCGGAACCAGTTAACACTTTCGATGCGACACGTGTTTCCGGAAAAAGTACCTTTCATAATCTCTCGATTGTTTACCAGAAGATAACAAAAGAAACAAAGAAGTTTCTCTTAACCTTCAGACTTCCGTCAAGTAGAACTACGTGAATATATCGGCAAACAGCGACTTCCCGCGCCCAACTGATAAGATTTTATTTTTCACGTATTTCTACGTGGTTTTGCACCAAATATATGGATCTTAGAAACGAAGATTTACGTGGATCTGCTTTTAAAGTGTTGACCACTGAGCTGGTCTGAACACAAACTGTTCTACTGCCGACCAAAGGATACCTAACGAATGGAAAAACTTACAACACATTTATCTGTTTTCAGGGCAGAGATGCTACGAACATGGGTTGGTTAACTTTCACTTTTACTCTGCAAAAGAAGTTCGAAACCTTGTTTCCCGGCAAGTTAGAGGTGGTCAAAATGAAACAACAACAGGTATTGTGTTAAAGTGCCCGAGTAGTTGTGCCTTTTTAGGATTAGGAAGAATCTATTGATTAGGCATATTTCCCAAGTGCTGAGGCTTTGACACCCCCAAAAACAAAAATGCTGAGATTCTTTTCAACCAGTTTAGCCATGAACTCGCAACACATATGGATGGCATTCAGCTAGAAAAACGAAACTTATAAGAAGACGTTTTTGGACTGAACAAAATAAAAGGAAGTTTTCTGACGTTTTTGTCGCCAAACTAGCCGCTTTTATCAGGACCCCTCCGCTGAGGTGATTACATGCTTTGCCTTCCATCAGGTCACTAATCCTTGGCCATGCCACAGTTCAGCCCAAAAAACCCCGAGCGGAAAATGTCCCATCGTACCCGATGGATTTATACCAAGCTTGAATGAGACCTGTCCATTGATGACGCTAAATATTAGCAGAAAACTGTGATAGCTTGGGCAACTTTTTGTTTCGGTAAAAAACTGAGAAAGTTGCATTTATTATTAACGAAAGGTTCAAAATGGGCGAATTTCTTGTATTTTTTGTTGATATAAAAAGGGGGGAGGTGTCTTCAATTTCAAATATCTACGTGCAATACCATCCCTGCTGGATCACTGCACAAAGTGTAGTAAAAATCGCATTATAAAATTCCTGCTAACAGCTCGAAACATCTTCATGTTAGTGGGTTCTAATTCTCAAAAGAATCTGCCCGAAGAAATTGCAAAAGATTGTCTACCGGTGGTGATAACTGTTAAGTTCTCGTGTTTTGGATCGATTCAAAGCGTGATGTCCCGCAGTCAACCGCGTAAGAGGACTTATGATGTCTTAGGAAAGCTTATTGTCAGTTGTACTAGGACATCCTTGAGTCCTGACCTGCTTCGTGTTTACTGAAAGTGCTGGCGCAGTGCTTTTCTATTGCGAGCAGGGAATGTTGTAGTGACTTGTCTTTCGCAAGTGCATTACACCAACGCTACCGTGAGGTTTGGTCATACAATTACTGCCTTTGGACCGAATGTTTATTGCGTTATTGTGCTGAGCTGAAGAGATGCGTGCGTTTCTTCAGACCACTCTTGTTTGGCTTGTGGCCAAGTTGTCAGGTTCTCGAAATATTCCGATAATATTGATGGTGGCCTGTTCATACTAAAATCTTTTAATGAAGAGCTGTTTGCAGGAAAATTTGAAATTTTTGTCGCATTTCCATCAGAAGTTTGTGATTACGCGAGGAAGTCGCAAAGGAGCAAACTTGGTCAAATCTGGAAAAGTCGAAGTAATACTTGTATTTATTTAAAAAATGCTGCAACTTTTGGATTGATGATCATGAACACGACATATGTCTGCGTTTAGTCTCCACTTTGACCTATTGGTGTGCGGTTTAACAATGCAGCTTCAACTTTATTTACCGCGTATTAGTCTAAATTGTGTCTTTATTTAAAGCTGACTTGCTGTTAGGTTTGTATCCCGCATTTAACAATGTTCAAAGTGCAGTAATTGAGTTTGATTCTTCAATCATATTTCGACATGTCGCCCTTAACTAGCTTCAATGTTAGCTTACAGTTTTTGATTTTTATTTGAAGTTGTATCGATATTTCAACCAATATTAATGCCTTACTTAGATCATGCTTTTTTATTTGCTGGACCAACCATTAAAGACATCGTTAAAGTTTCATTGTGTGCTTGGGAAAACCACTTTCCCGCATTTTTGCAATCTTTCTAGTAGCTTGGTAATTCCGAAGTCAGCTCTAATTTTTTGTTTAACAGTAAGCCAAAGATAAAAGTATATAATTTTTTTTATGTTGTGCATTTTATATCTGCAGGGTCAAACTCAGTTTTATCAAATTCGGGCAAACGGCGGTCTTCTTACAACCAGATGCATTGAAATTGATCCCAGTCCTAAGTTCTTAAATTCGGAATTTTGTTACATCTTAAAGGTATGGCTAATGCTGGCGCCTTGTCAAAAATTACATGTGTTTTCTAGTTATTCTATTTGTCAATTGTCAAGAAGGAAATCAGAATTGAAGTGCTGATTTGCTTCATTAAAAGTCTGTTTTGAGTACATAATGGCTGACACACCTATAGCTTGAATGTCTAAGCTTGTAAAGGGAAGAAATGACGCAGGCTGTGGCTGTTTAAGTAAAGAACGTATGATGCATAGATATAGGCTGGACGTAAAAATAGTCTCAATATAAACCCAGCAAAATATTTCTCAAAACAAATACGCTGTCGCTTGTTGAAATACTTTTTCCACCTTATGGTACTTTTGAAGCGGATCTGAACACAAGACCTTTATTTCCGTGAAAGTTTTCTTGTGACGTGAAAATACAAACAAGTTTGCTTAACATTTCAGGTGCCATTTAACAGCACCGATAGCGCTGGTATTGTGTATGGTTGGATCGGTAGAGTCGCAAGTCCAACACAAGCTCGTCTGATGGAAGACCTAATCTCTGATATGTTTGGCGATCAATTCAGCGTACAGGTGGAATGTCACTGCATTGTATTTACGCATAAAGAAAGCCTTTATAGACATGTTGTTGTGACTCCGATAATGGCTACGTGATGAGGCCATCAAGATCAATTGCTCTCTTTAATCGTGGCCAATTAAACTCACTTTAATATTTCATCTTCCATATTACTCGTATTGCTAAGCGCCAAGCAGATTTCTGAGCACCATTTTTGAAGTTTTTGGTTTAACAAGGGAATTCAACCCTGGTCTACCGACTGCATACCCGACGCTTTGGCCACTATACCAGTTACCCTAGGCAGAACTTTAACAAAGTCTTTTTGATGAAGTAATCTCATGACACCCTCTTATGTGCTAGCATCGCGTCAAAGCTAGAACAACTACAATGAATGATAAAAATAGAGTGCCGCTTTTTTTCATTTGATGTGATTCCGCTATCTGTGAACGAGTGCGTCATAAAAAGAACTTTTAGGCTGTTAAGTTTTATATCACCCAGAGATTTTGATTAAGGCATTTTACAGGCCTTTAATGGCCGACAAGGAAGGAACTTGAAGGCGATTTTCCCTCCATAGTTGCAGCTTTTTGTGATAGAAGAACAGTGTGGAACAAAAACCAAGACTTTGTAACGCCATCAAGACAGCATTGGAATTTGTTGGAAAGGACATCCGGAATTTGAAAAGCTGTTTTGTTGCTTCAGTACGAAGCCTGGCTCGAGAGCAAGTAGATAGCGGGAGACAAATACTGAGCCACCACGCATAAGTTGGAAAATTGACTTAAAATCAAGTTGCAGCTCGAGTTAACACGCCAGTCTGACGTTATTTCAGCTTATAAACGAAGGTGAAGAACCGGAAAACTTTTTTTGGGTTGGTCTTGGCGGGAAGTTTGATGAGTATGACCAAGATGCTGATTACATGCTTCACGCTCGCTTATTTCGTTGTTCCAATGAAAAAGGATACTTCTCCGTTTCGGAAAAATGCGCTGACTTCTGCCAAGATGATCTCGCTGATGACGACATAATGATGCTGGACAATGGAGAATTGGTAAGTTCAAATTACGTAACACCTTATCACAGAAAAATTTTCTGAGAATTTAAATTAACTTATTGAACAAAATATAAGCTGCGAAGTGATCTGACGGTTTTCAGGTCAGCACATGTCATTGAGGTCGACGCGAGCTATGTTTTGAGCCCAAATTAATAGTGCCAGGTATTAATAGTGTACGGATATGTAGTAGAACTCCTGTTCAAACCCGTTTGAAGTTTTTAATGCTGTGCATTTTCTCACCGCAAACACTGCAACCAAGCAGAGAAAATTTTCTTTAAGCTTCCCTTCAAAGGGAATACCCAATACTACAGCATTGGTTTTGACATTTTTCAACATGTCGGATGTAGAATTAATACCAGTAGTTAACTTGAATGTGCACTTTTATGGACTGGAATAAATCCCATTATCAGCTTTTCACATTTGTCAAAACATAAATTGCGCATTATTTTGAAGTGGAAGAAGGTGGCTTTACAAGTTTGTGCGGCTGTTGAATCAAGGTTTTTTTCCAGGTTTACATTTGGGTGGGCGGCCAGACCAGTCAGGTGGAAGTTAAATTCAGTTTGAAGACCTCATCGGTAAGTTACGCAACATCCAAGCAAGCATCTTGCTCTTTTAGCATTGGGAGAGCTAAAACTCATTGTCCAGTTATTTGATAGGTTGGTTATCGCATTCTTCGGTCACGGAAAAAGTTTGTTATGCACAAACCAACAGGCCTTTTTGAAGTTCCCATCGCTGCCTAGCCCCGAGCGTTTCTACAAGTCACCACGATATCAAATAGAACTGTGGTAAGGCGTGAAGCTGCCTACCTTCAGCGGTACAGTGTCGCACAACGCAGGTGGTAACTCGGTTTGTCATCTCGATGCAGTATATTATCTCGCAATGCAACTGGGCTATCGCCGCCTCTTGTAAAAGTGAAATTAGTGCCAGAAGGTATTTTCACTTTGCAAATGTGGAGTATTCGTTTAGGAAATCACACCCCAGAATGGGGACTAAACTAAATTTGATCCTGACGAAGTTCAAATTAAATTTGAACCATTAAAAAACTACTTGTAGAAGTCTTCGTTGACTCGAATAGGCTACAATAATCACAAAACCTCAGTAACTCGCCGTTAAAAATCACTCTACGCCGTTGCGGCAACGATTGCTTAACCCGATCGGTGCGGTGTTTTTTCATTGGGCATTTACAACGCGAAGGGCTCCTTGGAGAAAACTGCAGAGTTACGCAGTTTTTCGGTAGTTTCTGCCTTTCATGCGGGGTTCCTAAAACTGGGCCCCTTTGCGTTTCTGAGCAGTGGACGGGACCTCCACCTTATACCCTTTTTTAACTGCAATTCTCATTCAGGTTTACATACAACACTTAAAGAGCAAAGGAATTCAACGTCGTTTGAGACTGGTGCGTAAAGGAAATGAACCTTGGGAATTCACTCGCTGCTTTCACGCATGGGTGCCATTGGCTACGTGATAACACGCAACAGCACTCTTACGTCACTGTGACGTCATTGAAATTTATAATCAGATTTCTGGGCGGAGTCCGTTGCAAGGATACCGCCAATTGCGCCTTTGAAATCGGTATTAGGCGTTGTTTTCATTACTAGCTGCTAGTCTTAACAAAATGAGGACTCATGATTGATTTTTGATAACTCGTCTAGGTTTTTAGAGACCAACTGCATAGTGGTAGTCACAGCATCTAGTGAAGCTCTTTAATTTAACTCGATTCTGCTAATTTGTAAGTTTTACTTGCACTTTTAAACGAATTACCGACTTCAAAATCATGATGCCTCTATTATCCTTCGGCTGTACTGTATTCGTCGCCTCTTCATTATTCAGCGCAGTATATCGATTGCTAATAACTGTTTCGCTGCTCTACTATTTTGAACTTTCATATTTTAATTAATTTATAGCCTTTTATCTGACACAATCGCATTGTAATGCATGTGTTTTTGTGGCGTACACATCAGCTGAATGAGTTTTTCAATATAGTATGCACTTAATTGGTTGTCATTTAAGTATGTGCGTGTCTAGTCTGACGCGGAGGTGAAATAGGCAAATGAGGTAATCAAAAAAATACAATTGCTTTGCCATCCAATACAAAATTTGGAACTCAAAACCAAACACTGTCCTCTGCCTTCACCTGTACATAGGGGTGTATTCAGCCATTGATTTCGGGGAGGGCGGGACATTCTTTTCATGCTGAATTGTTTTTGGTAATCACTCTTTAGAGATCTCACATTATTTTTGGCGAGATTATTAATTGTAAAGCTAATTACAGAGGCATTGGCCGAGGTAAAACCAACTGGGAAAAGTTTTACAAAATGCCAAAAATATTGCTTCAATCTATGAGGGGCAACTGCCCCTTCTGGCTACGCCCTAAATCCAAGTGGGGTTAGTACCTAGTTGACAAAAGTTTTGTTCAACGTACGCTAATGAATCATGGCGTTTTATGTCCTGGCCAAACAAATTTCGTAGCAAGAATAATTGTGATGCTCAGTTCATCATGTTGCCTAATGGTGCGAAGAATTGGATTGTAAAAACTCAACCTTCGACCTTTCCAAACCTCAGACAGCTATTTCTTCCCTACTGTCAATTCCAAAAATACTTTCAAGTCTAAAATAGCGTACCAGCATTGTCAATTTCCGCCCCTTTTTTTGATATCAAAGGTTTACTGAAACACTGGAGCCAATACGTAATTCACAAAAAAATTGTTTCTGAACGTCCCTTTGTAAGCCAAGTGGTTCCCCGTCGAGAATCATTACTTTAGCCACAAGAAATAAGTATCTGTCGTTAACCACAATTTTTTCGAAATCGTACAGAAACACAGCTACCACCTAAGAGAGAAGAGTATTCGTTGGTGCAATTTAATGGTAATCTAGAGTGATTAGAACGCAAAAAAACAAAAGATAGTGCTGCGATATTGTGTAGTAATAATAAAACATTAATTTGTTGAAATTTCAAATATTTAAGACCTATCAAATGGCAACTCTCGCCTTAATTTATAACTACCCCAGTAAGCGCTTTGATTTTTCTCAATTACATTACATTGTAAAAGCACTTTTACAATTAAGCTTGAGTTAGAGATAGCATTTTGTCATAGGTTAAAACCTTCTCTCGTACTTTATTTTGTTTTTCCCCGTTTGCCACTTCATAAACATCTATTTTTTCCCAGCCAGGCCAGGTCACATAATTGATATGTTTATTATGCAATGTGTTTATGATGGTTGATCGGCCATTGCAAAATGACTTCTTGTCAAGAAGAATTGGCAAATCAGACAATATTGTCGAGCAAGTCAACAAACTGTCACTACCACTGTCTGCCAATACACCCTTTGGTCCGTGACTACACCAGCCGCAGGTATAAAGTCCATTTTCGAGGCAAATTCGTCCGTTTTTCTGAACGATCTTGCCATTTTTAAATGGAATAGAACTGTCCAGAGGAATATTTTTATATCCAATACAGGAAATTACTAAATCACATTCGACATCTTCGGTAGCACCAGAGCCAGTTATAATTGGATCAAATGCATCATCTCCATCTTGTAGTCTTTTTTCAAGCGTTATTGAAGAGACTATTTTTCCATTTTTAGAATTTAGACGAACTGGATTTCTTAAAAATTTAACAAAAAAAGATTTTTCAGTTTTAGTATTTTTATTACTGGGCAACGATACTTTTTGCAAATATTTTATCAATCTTTGATATTTTCTTAGCTTCAGGTCTTTCTTTTGCAGTGCCTTTTGCACGGAATCATTGAAGTGCTGTGGCTCAATGTAAGTTGTAACATCCGATAAACTGGTAATTTCTGAAAGCTCTTTTCTAGTGCATGCCATCTGCAAAGGACCACGTCTTCCAACTAAATGAATGCTTGATATATTCGATTTTGATAGTTGCTCAAGGGAATGGTTTGTAATGTCTGTCTCTTGCAGCTGATTAGTTGGCTTAAAAAGCATTCGAGCTACATCTAAAGCAACATTACCTACACCAATGATCACAGCATTTTTTCCAGATAAATCTATATCCAAGTGTTGGTATTCTGGTACACCATTATACCATCCTACAAACTGATTTGATGTAAAAATATTTTGCAGATTTTCTCCAGGAATATTGAGCTTCTGCTCTCCTTGAGCTCCTATGCATAACACAACAGCATGGTATGCTTGGCATAGTTCTGATAAAGATAAATCACTTCCAACATTAACATTTCCAAAAAATGAAAACCTTTTCGATTGTGCTGTTTTTGTGTAACCATGAATACAATTTTTCACATCTTGATGGTCAGGTGAAACACCATATCTAATCAACCCAAAGGGTACTGGGAGTTTTTCAAACATATCAATGGTTAAAGACTGATGGCTTTTCAACAATGATTGAGCAGCAACAAATCCAGAAGGGCCACTTCCAACAATACACATATGTGGTTGACTGGCCGAAGAGAGATTACGACTTTGACAGCCACTAAATGACTTGACATAAAATCTACTTAGATTTTTAATTATCATTATCACATTTAAACACCTACTAATCAGTGAAAATATAAATATTAATCATGATCAGTCTTGCTTATCTGCATTTCATAGCTTTTGATTCAATGGTGACTTTAGTAACATAGCCAATTAACTTTATGACTAAGAACATATTTTCAAACCGCATTTGTATTTTTTATACACCATGCAAAGTTCTCTGGTGTAGCAGTAATGAAAGACACTAAATTTTGTGCTTTCAGACAACACCATGGCATACTTGATTATGGTGTGTTTTTGTGTGAAGTAAGCTAAAATTTAAAGTTGGGTGCATCTATACTTCAGCTTATATCAAAACCTTGATGGAGCGCTCATTCCTCATACATGCAATGATAATCTAATGTGTACCTCAAGATACAACCTGTAAACTCTCACTCTGCTGCAACACCACAGCCTACCTCAAATAATTTTTGCTCACCCTAAAAACGTTGGGAAGTCTATTTCACATCCAAATAAGCTAGGTAGAGGTTTTACTTTATACTCCTTCAGACCATCCATTATTATCTGATATCTTTGCTTGAGTTTGATTTTCTTTTTGATAGATTGGCCTTTAGTTGATATCCACAGTCTATACTATTACTTTTTGCAGGCAAACTGAATAGGGTTGGCAACGTTTGTGCCATATAGGAAAGTTGATGCTGCACATAGGTAACAGGTTGGAAATAGGGTTAAGGTTAGGATTACCTATTGCAATATTACCCATATCTGTATGACTTACTGTAGCAACCTCAGCAACTTCAACCACAAACCACTAGTAGAAAGTCGCCAACAACACTTGGCTTTATATACGGATTGCCATCAACGATTGGTAGTTACCATGACAGAAGTGACTAGTTGCCATGTGGAATGCACTCTTTAGATGCCGGACAACAGCCAGTTGCCTGCCGTTGTGCTACATTACCTATATGCAAAATATGTAACATTTACGAGAGATTTCCCAATACGCAAATTAATCTTATTACTTACAGGTACCTATTTACCACATTACTCATATCTATAAGCCAGTGGACCACTAAAAGATAATCTACACCGCCTTGGACCACTATTTCCAAACTTCCCACACATAAACTGTAACACTTTAAAAAATCAATGAGACTTGAGTAGCTAATTCAGTTTGGAGTGCAATGCCTAGAAAAAATTTGATATCTAATAAGAATTTTAGCTGTTTAGGGTACATGCATAATGCCAAAACCAAGAGGCATTAGAATTTTAATTTAATCGATGCTGACAACCGTTACAAGTAGCCTAATTCATAAACTCTGAGCCCAGCTAGCAGCTAGCCTTGACTGTGTGACAATATTTTAGTAAAAACAAAAACAGTAATGCCTATTGTTGAAAATGACTGAAAGACTCATGTGGAATCAGTAGAATAAGCATTTTATGGTAAATATTCCGTTTTCAAGGAAGGACCTCTCCGTGGTGCATGGACCACCGGTTGAGAATCACTGCGACAAGCTATAACGTACCTATACGCAACAGATACCAATGCCTATGGGAAAACTTGACTAGATTGGTTGCTCTCACATCACCTCCATAAGGCTTTCCGAACCTGCAGTCACAGTTGGCAACTAAAAATGGGTAAATATCTCAAAATAGGCTGTAAAAAATTGACAATTTTCGTAAAAAATTCCAAGATTCTGAAATAATTGACAAATTTTTGATACCGGTGAGTACGCCATATGCCACACGACCAATTTCCCATAAATTTCGAAAATACTACGCATTGTGGTGTTGATCTTCAAAAAAAAGAACTTCACTTTTTTCCAACGCAAAATCCCAACTTTTATTTATTGGCCGTATTTATCTCCCATTTACGAGAAAGCGAATCGTATCGCTATATTTTGGACGAGATGTCCGCACTCGCTTGGGAGTTGCCATTTCCGAGGTGTCTGGACCACCTGTCTTCCACATAAAGATGGGCCGTCCCGTTAAGCGCCTTGCCCAAGGACACAACAAGCGAACTTGCTGGCTTGTTTTCCACAACCTCCCCTAAATGCCAAGCGCCAAGCAGGGGAGCTTTGGATATCATTTTTAAAGTCTTTTGGTGTGACTCGACAAGGGGAATGAACCTCGGGTCCACCAAATACAAAGCGGACGCTCTAACCACTACGCCATCGCTTCGATTATCAACTTTTGTTGTTGGATCTCTAAAAAATTTATAAGAAAGATAATCATCCAAATTTTTTCAAAAATCCCAAAAATTTTGGTTTCCACACTAAAATCAAGGTTTCGCTGAAAATTACGACCACAAAAATCCTAAGGTACTACCACGATTTCCGAGCTTCTTCCCAAAAAAATCCCAAGATTTTTCCCAACACAATCCGCAAAAAAATCCCTTGTTGGCAACTACGTTTGCACTGTACTCAAATGTGTAATTAGCGGTAAGGCCTTTTAGAGAAATTGAATTGAAATGCGAACGTTGTGGATCTGCGTTAGAGTTGGGGTGATGTAAGGTTAAAGGTTAAGATTAGAGTTGGAGTCAGTACCGTCCTCAGAACCAATACAGTGGTGTGGTATAAACTCTAAGTGAGGGGCGGTGAAATAGAATTCCATATTAAAACTGAATTTTTATAGCTGTAAATCTTGTACAGTTTTGGAAATTTTATATTTTTGTGGGAAAAAAAGGACAATAGATTACAGAATGCATTATTGACGCACATATAGATCAAGCTTGCTTGATGTAACAAGTGATGAGTCTATAGTTTGACATGACGTAGTTTGTATTGACGTTGTTTGACATTGCTGTTTGATGATGTTTGACAATGAATTGACGTTGTTTGACATGACGTAATAGACATGACGTTCTGTAGTTGTTTGACATAACGTACTATAGTTTGACATTGACATGACATAGTGACGTAGGTATAGTAATAATTTATAGTGCTTTAGATGCAACTTTGGCCATAGATGAGAGGTTCGAAAATGATTTAAACCTGCAAAAAGCTGGACTTTCAAAAACTTTTTAGGCCTACCGCCAATATCGGTACCGGTACTCAAATACAAGACGCGTGAAGCTGCACATTACTATTTCTGTTAGTACTGCATCAAGAAGCAATTGTCAAAAAAAACGCTTCCAGATATTACAAATAATGAATTTTTTTTATAACGCAAAGCAGTGGGCTACGTAAGGAACCGATAACGTGAAAGAAGAACACTAGAAAACTTTGAAAGTAAACTACTTGAGTTAAACTGAAATCACTACAGTCTACGACTTGAAGTACGGTACTAAATTTTCAAAAAAGCTTTTTTCCATTTAGTTAATAGTTTTTTGTGTAGTCGCTTGGAAAAGCAAGTGGGACAAGATGAGCTTTGCGAGCGTGCTTTATCGATTTCCTTTGATCTTGCATGATGTTTTTGAGAACAGAAAAAGAGTTCTCACGCCTCGCGATGGTGGCTCCTACAGTGATCGTTAGTTTTAACTTTTAGTGCAAGATATACAGTCGGCATCGCCTTAAGTGGTTCACAATGCTCAGAAAGAAGCTCGTTTTGTTGTCATCTTTGACTTGTCATCAACGTTAAGTGTCGTCACATACATCATTACGACATCGAATGCTTTAATCACTACGCCATTGGGCTGGTTATAACAGCAAACCGGCATGATGGCATAGTGTTTAGAGCGTCTGCTTTGTATTTGGTAAATCTGGGGTCCATTTCTCTGGCTGATTCATACCAAAAAAACTTTTAAAAATGGTGTTCACAGTTTGACGTTAAGTTCAAAAAGAAAAGTGTGGGAAACAAGCCAACAATTTTCTTGTAGCATCTTTGAGCAAGGCACACGTGGTGCTTTCATTTTTATGTAGCTGACAGGTGATAGGGTTAAGCAATCTACTTGTACCTGCAATTGTAGTATCGTGATGGTTCACGCTAACTAAAACTTAGCAAACAGAGCACAAGTTCATATGTATGAGATGGTAAATTATTACCATCAATAAGTTATAAATTTGAAAACAACTGGCACTGTAAGGTTGAGTTTGCAGTACATACCTTTCATAGCATCTTTGCAATAAATAAGAAATTTTATTTCTGCACCTCTCGAACCGACCCTGATACCTACATATGGGTTTCTGTTCTACATGTCTTTGTAGCATCCATTTCTTGCAGTAGCGATGTTAGATGTTGAAAAGCATTGAGAACAAATGCGACAGTAGCCAGATGACCGGACCATCTCTGTTCAAGCAGGCGTTTCAGCTTTTTACCATTGTAGTGAAGTGCAGCTCTGGGTTTGCGAAAAATATTGTCAAGATTACCATAAACGTGCAAAAAATCATGTTGACTTGTGCAGTCGACAATGTGTGCGCCACTACAAGTTGCAATTAATGATGCAAACGGCGAACACAAGGAATTTCTGTTTTCTCGTTCCTGGAATAGCCGTTGAACTCTTCCACAGCTTCCTGTCATTACTAATTTGTTATCATAGACTTGACCAAGTATCTATAAAGTCAGTCCTGCTTCAATTAGTATTGCCAAAATGCCGTCAGGAAATAATTTTGCATCAACCAAATTAATGTCTGATAAACCAAAAGACGCGACGCTACTTTTAAAAAATACCTGTTAAAAACAAACAACCATGGAATTGTTTTCTTCTCCACGAGGGTTCTTGGTACCGTCAACTTTGATTGCAAACCACTGCTTTTCAATTTCTTGCTTAAGACCTTCGGACTACTGAGCTCAGAGCAGCAATAAATTGGTGTTGCATATCGGGCCTCGTGTACGGTGCTTTTCACGGGGTAGTTTTAACACCAGATGAGCCGAATCGGTCAGTTTGACCGTTCTGCATTTTCAAAGTATCATATCTTCGATCATACATTTCGAGTTGTCATTAAACTTCTTGACTTTTCCTAAATATTGTTTCTGCATAATTCTTGGAAGTTACAAGTCAAAATAATTCCCACTCACTTGGGACCGGATTACCTCGAGCTGCCAAAAGCGTTCAATTTGATCGTTATAGAAAAGCAATATAAAAGATTTTGTTATGGCTGTAGAAAATTGTGAAAATGCACGAAAAGACGGCAGGATATCTCTAATTTACAAAATCGCCTGCAGCTTGGTCTTGCGTTGCGTCCAGTAGTGAAACGCAACTTTCATTGAGAACAATGCAACGTTAAATTTGGTGGAATAGTAAACTTCGAAAATCAGTACCGTACATTGTCCGCGGCAAAAAGACTGAGGCAAATGAGAAGTTTATTAATGGTTTTTTTTATGTTTTACTTTCCAATGGTTATTTTATGTTTGCTTCTGCAGTAACTGTAGCTGATAATAGTTGCAAAAATAATGTCTGGTCGGCGGCCAAAAAAGTTTAGAAGAGTGCTAATGCTAGCTACGCGGAATTTACTCGATGAGGAAGATTCGGGAGGAAGTGACGCCGTAGACCTAGAGAATACATCTGACTGGGAGTTTTCTGTTTGGAAGAAGAGCTGAGCAGTGATGATAAGATCGAAAATGCTTTACATCTTTCTGCAACAACCGATTCTACTATTCTCCCTGTAAAAGCCGACGAATGTTACATTCACCTTCTGGTGCCTTTAAATTACCGCTGGATAACCGCATAATTTCCCATGTACAAACCTTTACAAATGTGGAAGCTCGAAAAGTACTCCCTAATGAAGGCTGGAGCGTGTTGCATTTTGAACTTCTGGCTTTCGTAGCATTGCTTTATGTGCGGGGAGCATACGGAGGGAAGAATATTCTTTTGAGCAGCTTTTGGAATAAGCAGTAGAGTTTTCATTTTTTCCGGAGACTATGGCTAGAAATCACTTTCGAACGAGATCCTGCGATTTTTGCGCTTTGATGTCCGCAGCACCAGGTCAGTCCTTTGCAAAGCTTGCCTTAGTTTCAGATGTGATGAATGTGACAACATGGTTTGTGGGAAGTGCGCAGCCTACTATTTGGTCGAATATGTCACATGTGCAATGGATAAATGAATAAAAGAAATAAATTTGCAAATGTAAAGTGGCAAATTGAGTGTAAGTTTTTAACTAAAAGTAATTGAAACAAATTTTCTTGCGGAATAGTTATTACCAAGAAAGTGTCAAACGTTAACTTGACGCAATAAATCACGCAGTTTGACCTCTTTTTTCGAAAATTAAACCCCAAAAGACATAAGGTCAAAATGACCACTATTTGCGGCAACCGAAAACCTCGGCTGTTGTAGTATTAATAATTGCACGTAACAGCGAGTCTTTTTCAACGGTGTAGTAAAATGAACTTACAAAGATTCTACTTCCTCCATTGTCTTCGTTTTTAAATTTGTCAACATGTCCTGTGAACGTCAATTGATAAATGGCGAAAAAGAATTTTGGTATCAATTGCTGTCAAAAGCAGTAGCCTCTTGCATTACTTCAGTAGCAATTTCTTTCAACAGATTCTACATAGACCATTGAGCCAATTTCCTTATCTACTTTAGAACGTATGTATTTTTTCTTTACAGATACTGTTACATGCAAACTGTTCTTTAGAAGCAGCACGCTTAAAAAACCTATTTAATTCAGCAGCATGCCTAAATAACGGCATTCATCAGGGTAAAGCTTGATTCATAACGTATTCCTCAAAAATCTCGGGAGTGTTAGTATCGAAAGTGCGACTAGCGAAGCAAAAAGCTGCATCAGATTTGACAAAATATTCTAAACAATCTCTCATGCGATACCATGAAGCATCTTTTTTTTGCCCTAAACATGTTTACAGGATGAATATGTCGCCAGTTTGTTTTGGATTATCAACTCCCCAAACCATCAGCATGAGCAGATTTTGGTTTGCTGGTAGGGCTACTTGCAACAGTTGCAGGTGCTCTGCTGCTAGAGGACGATCCGAGGCATAGCAAACACACAAAGCTTTCACTCGCACTCTGTAGCCAAACTCTCAATTTTATTTTGGGCGTTTAAATGCCAAAGTGAAGAGCAAATAGAAAATATCTACTCTGTTGTTGATAAGGCGTTTATTGCGTCACCTTGCGTAATTGCGCCAGATCTGTAGAAAGAATCGACTACATTAAAGAAAAGAACTACGTCACGGCGTTTAGCGTTAGTGCTGATTGTTTATTTTGCAATAAAATTTTAATTCTCTTTAATCTTTGTTATTGTCGTGTGGTTTCGTGGGGTAAAACAAGGAATTTAGAGTGGCCCCATGAAAGGGCATTGATACAGCTACATCATTGATGTCATGAAATAACGCTACTTGAGCTCGATGCAAAGCTATCATTATTATATCATTGACAATAAAACTGGTTGTAGTTATGGCCTTTGATTACGAGCACAGTTCCACCAATGACAAAGTTATGTGGTCATTGCTTTCACCATCCCTTCAATATGGCTACAAATCTGCAATCCGAAAACGTTTTGACAAATTGTTTCCAGTAGACTTTGTTATTTTACTTTCGTGACCAATGCTGAGGATGCAACTTTGAACTTGGAACTTGCAAAACCCCCAGTAAAAGCCCAAAATTATCCCTAAAAAGGCATTGTTTGTGTGAGGGTTCCCAAGATAATACAATATTTCCAAGGACCGACGCGATGGCGTATTGGTTAGAGCGTCCGCTTCGCAGTCGGTAGACTTGGGGTTCATTCCCCTTGTCGAGTCATACCGAAAGACTTTAAAAAATGGTATCTATAGCTTCCCTGCTTGGCGCTCCGCATTTATGGGAGGTTATGGAGAATAAGCCGGCAAGTTCGCTTGCTGTGTCCTTGGGCAAGGCACTTAACGGGGCGCCCCACCTTTATGTGGAAGACAGGTGACTCGGAAATGGCAACCCCCAAGCGAGTGCGGACTTACTGTCCAAAACATAGCGATACATCGCTTTCTCGTGAATGGAGGATAAATATGGCAAACAAAAAAAAATATATTTAGACCAAAGATAGAATCGGTCGGGATTTTCGTGACCCGACCCGGCCGGTAAAATTGAATTTGTTTGCCGGTTGATCAACATTTAAATGGAATTTTTTGTTGTTTTTGCAATAATTCTTATCAGCACCTGACGTCAAGCACATAAAACAATTTCAATCTAAAAGTGAAATGTTACAAAACCTGCTTTTGTTTCTAAAAACGTCTTTTTGCCACCTTGGTTTTGAATACAGTTTATGAACATCTTTACGGTTTAGGCAGCTCTTGAGAAGAGCACGAATCTATTCAGCATTCTAACTAGCCTACGTATTTCCCAACTGTAAGAAGTTGAGAAGTGTCGCTACTTTTTGCAACGTAGATGGTCTATTGTTTTAGCGTTTGGCAACCACCACTAAACCAGTTATTGCAGCATCCTCGAGTCAGTTGTGTTCTACTGCATTAAAAGGGAGGCGTTGGTAATGTTTTCAGATATAGGCGAGTGATGCTGCATATAGGTAAGTTATAGCTTATAGGTAGAGAATTGTTGCAAATGAGTAAGTGATAACATTAATTTGCATATGGAGAAGTCCCTCATAACATTATGTTGCATATCAGAAAGTCGGTCATTGTATTGCTATTCTACATATCTTGAGTAAAGATAGATCACACTGGTTTGAGTAATCTTGCAAATAGGTAATCCTAACCCTAACCCTAACCCTAATTCCTACGCCTTGCCTACTTACCAGTATATGCAACATCAGCTTGCTTATATGGCACGAACGTTACCGGCCCCACTGTATTAAAACAGTAACTTTGGAAATCAGCATCTATTGCTCCAACAGAATACCATGGCAGCGTATAGCCTAAATTACACTTCGCTTAATAAAGCATACTAAACGCCTAACTATATTTTATTCAAATAAAAGTATTTTCGAAGCTAGCATTTATTTTAAAAAAGTGTGACTTAATTGTGTCCAAAAAATTAAAGGGGGTTAAAGCAAATTTTCGACTATGAAAAAAAGGTTTTTGACCGGTTTTTAAACCGGCATAACGAGCTGGTTAGGAACCTCAACTCAACCGGTTTCTATCTTTAGTTTAGACACATAGAATATTTTCGGTTAACTTAAAGAAGCAAAAATTTTTGTTCAAAAACTTTCATCAAATTCTCTTTCCTTTTTCCAATAAAACGTGTTTCGATGAATGCCTTCGCGAAATTTTTTTACCTTCGCACAAAAACTAACAAAGAATTTCATAACTTATTCCAAAATCAAAGTTTTCAAAAAATTTAGAATTCGTTTGAAAATTCTCAAGATTTTGAGATAAGTTCCCAAAGTTAGAAACTATAGTCACATTTCGTAAAGAGAGAAGATTTTTTATTTTTTCCTACAGGCTCTCAAAAAATGCCTCTGAATTGTTTTAAATTTGTTGGATATAAAGACTGTTTGTGCTATCTTCACGGTATACCTCGTTTCTGTAGTACATGTCCTGGTCAAGTGGCGGCCAGTAATGATACGTCTGATGCTCTTATACGTAAATGTTTGTATCACTTCATTGCACGCTGCAAGCGGTTCTGTTATAGGTATGTAGGCCTACTTTGAGCAATGAATTCCTAATATTATTTTCCTCCTCCTTCTTTGGTCGACATAACAAATTATTGGGAGTGATGAGCAGTAGTACTTAAAATGATACGATTAATTTGCATTGCTTTTTTTTTGCAACAGCGCTTCATTCTTGAAGTGCCAGTAGCTCAACTTAAATCAATACAAATAGGATCTAACGTGCTGCCGGCTTATTACTTTTTTATTTGTTGTTGTGTGTGATTTTTCTCGTTTAAATATGGATCTTTGGGTCTGAATTAAATTAATAAACAAAATAAAAATAATTAAGTATCTTCTTTTTCAAGCATATTTCATAAAACAAAGTTTTAAATCATCGTAAAAACTCTTTTAAAAACATTTGATTATAAAAGTCCTTAATCTTTGGTAAAGATCTTTCTTTTAAGATTTAGTAATTTTTCGGGATAGCCCTCCCCAAAGACATGCAAGCAGTCCTTTGTCAATAATTTTTCGAGGTCATTGCTTACCCTGTCAAAACTTTTGTTGCACATTTGACCATTGCAGCAGAAACAAATCAAAGACTTTCCAGCGATAATAATTGAATTTTTTTGGAATAAACCTTTTACTTTTAATAAATAATGCGAATTAGGAAAAAGCTTTTCAGTGCAAGAAAATAAAAGGTAAAATATACAATTATTTGATTTAGACCCTTAGGAAAATATTAAAAAGTGATCTTTTGGTGAGTCATTTGTGAATTTTGGAATAAAATTTCTTTACGGCTTTGGTGTGGAAAAGGTAGGTGAATGCCAGTTGGGTTACAGTATTTTATCTGTTTTCATCGAAGTGAGTTTAAATCATCACAAAATGAACTATATTTGTCACTCATTGAATGAGTTTAGTTTTTCAGAAAACCTGGTTCTAAGTGATAAAATATTAGACACCGCAGTTAAGACCACAGTTTAATGGTATAGCTGATATTTGCTCTATCAAAGTGTAACAAAAGTTAAAGTAGTGTAAACAGTAAAGCTCTTTGGTTCCTGATTTCCTTTTTAGATTGTGATGCTAGAAAGTTATGTTTATTATTATTATCAATAGCCTATGGTTGGGGGAGGTGATAGTTTAAACCCAAAATATGGTTAAATGCAGATACCAGTGTGTGGCATGTTGTGTAACGCACTTTAACAAGTTTAACGCTCATTCCATTGTTCCATGTTGCTAACGAGAGTGTTGTGGTTAAAATATGCATACCCATGCTTCTAACAAGTGTATTAGCCTATTTACTTTACTTCAAATTTTTTTAGATTAGTGCAAAATGCCGAAGCACAACAATTGTGTGCCAAACACCCATTTGCGTAAGCATTGGCAGAATCGGGTCAAATGCTTTTTTGATCAACCAGCCAAAAAGAAAAAGAGACGTCAGAAGCGTATTGAAAAAGCAAAGCGTCTTGCACCTCGTCCCACCAAAAAATTGCGACCTATTGTAAGATGCCCCACTCAGAAATATAACATCCGGCAAAGATTAGGACGCGGATTCACTCCAGATGAATTAAAGGTAAGTACATCTATTGTGGTGTAGTTTAAAGGAAAGGTGGTACTCATAGTCTCTTAGGAAGTGGCTATTTTGCTGCTAATGATTTTTTATTCTTGGAAGCTATTTTGCTGTCACCATGTATGTGCATTTAAAAAGCATATTTGCAAAGTCCAGTAGGGATTCTATGGTATAGTGGATAGTGCAGCTGCCTTCAAATGCAATGATTATGGGTTTTAGTTTTTGCTGGCACAGTTCCAAGACAAAGGCAGTATACATTAAAGGGGGCCAGTGTGTGATTGTACAAGGGAGTGTACTATGTGGGGTACAATTTTTGTGTAATTTGTCATAAAAATTAACCAATCAGAAGTGACTAAAAGTCATGTGCTCAATACGTCATTAAAAGTGATCAGTCACTAATGTCTGAAAGCAAAATAAAGGGTAATGTTGTCATTGATGGAACAATAGCCACTGCCTTTCTTTTTACACAGAGTTTTTGGCAAACTGACCGTTTCTTTGGGTGAGATAATATTTTATGTCAAGGAATACCGATATGTTTTGAAAACAATAGCTAGTGTGCTTTGCCAACAGCATTTTGACAATTTTAGATACCTGTTTTAAACTGACAACCAAGAAAGTTTGGAAATTATAGGTATACAGAAATTTGTCAAAGTTGTTAGAAATAAAGAAAACAAATGAATGTGTCCATTTTGCCATTAAATGTTTGTGTGTCTTTAATTAAGCACATTTTCTAATATGTGCCAAGTGATGCTGTGGTGTAATGAATTGCAAAGTGCTGCTTCTATTGAATACGATAACTATGGGTTGGAGTCTTTGCAGGCTGGGTATTTCAGCAGAGGTAGTATGCACTGAGAGTGGTGGTATGCAGTATTGGGGAGTGCACATTTGGGATAAAATTTTTGTCAAGTCACATAATTCATGTGTCATAGAATTTGGCCACTGACGAACAACCAGTAGTGACGTTTGTAGTCCATCATCAATATGGACCAGTCACAAACATTCAATGGCAAAATGAATTCCAAGGTAATTTAATGTCTGCAAAATAGCTGCTACCAATATAAATTTGTAGTAGCTATTTTCTGGTCAATAGCAAAATTGATCTGGCTATTTTGCCTACATAATCAGTGTGTCTTTAAATAATCATCTTTGCAGTGTTGCCCTCTAAACATTATAGTGGCTCAATTGTTAATGTTGCTGCATTTGAATGCCATGGTTAGGAGTTTGATTCTTTGCATTTTTGTTTTTTTTTATACTGGGGTTGGTTTTTGTTAAGAATGTGTGAAAGTGCGTTTTTCTGTTTTTTTTCTAAACTACATAACAGCAGTGTACCTAAGGTGAGGGGTTTCCAGATATGTAAAATGTAAAAGGGGGTGTACACTGATGACAAATTTTGGCAAGTCCCATTTTTAATACTTCATAGTAATTGACCAATCACAGACGACTAAAAGTCACGTTTTTTGAAACTTTGACAACTTGTCTAAGGAAATTTAGTGGCAAAATAGATTCCAAGTGTAAAATGTTGGGGAAAAAATTACCAGCCTTACAAATTCCAATTTGGTAAAGTTGGCTAACTAAATTAAGTTGAGTTAATCTAAGCTTTCCTGTATTTCTGCAGTTTCTGTAATTTAGTTGGTGCTTTTTGCTGTAATTCCATCATTTTGTTTTTTGGTGTTGACAAATATGTTACATTTGTAAGCCTGGTGTACTTATTCTTCAGCTTATAACCAAGATTTGAAGTGCAATAGCAAAATACAGATACTCTTACGAAAATAGGCAGAAAACAGTTGAATTGGAAAAATTACAGAAACATGAAATTTATGAACGTAAATAGTTACGGTCAATTTAATTAACAACTTTTATTTAATTCAGTCTGCAGCAGTGTCTTTTTCTGCTGCTGTCTTGGATGCATTTGCACACAGTGGTTTTCACAACCAGGAATAAAACTTCTTACTGATATTTAGAGCAGGTTTTGAGACCAGGCTTTACTGCTTGATAGTGAGTGCGAAGAAAGTGTCATTCTGTTTAGTTGTTGAGGTTTTGAATTCCCAATTTTGACACTACAAAGATGCTCTGTTCAAATTTCTTTTAATGCTGTGAAAAGACAAATCTTTATCCTTCTGCTAAAAGTGAAATGGTCTGCAAAAATTACTGCTGCTCAGTCTAAACAATTCGGAAGATTATTCGCCATTATGACAAATAAAATTGAACTAAAAATACTTTCTGTGGACATTTTCCAAAACACGGAATTGTTATTTGTTTTGCAATAAACCAATAATTTGTGCTCTATTTACAGGCAGCTGGATTAAAGCCTCAATTTGCTCGTACCATAGGAATCACTGTTGACCTCCGAAGACGCAATAAATCTGTTGAAGGACTACAGCTTAACGTTCAAAGATTGAAGGAATATTTGTCCAAATTAATATTATTCCCAAAACACCCGAACAGAAAGCCCCGTGGATTGGAAAGCACGGTAATCACTTGACGTTTTTTCGCATAAATACACTGCTGTTTCATTTAGTTAGCCTATGTGTTCTTGCAGTTTGACCATTTGTACAAGTGTGCCTGGTAACTTGTTTTGGGACTATTGCACCTTATTGGTTGGGGGGCAGAAAATGTAATATTTGGCAGCACGATAGGCTAAATTTACCTTATAATGCAGTAATTCTATCGCTCATTTGCAACATACAGTACACTGCATTCGGACTAAGGCATTTGAAGTGAAGTGAATCGATCTTTATTCTAATGCTTCAGCCTCTTTCAAAGTAGGGTGAAAAAGCATTCTAAGGTTTACTGCACACTTGCATTATATTTACAATTTAATGAGATTTTGGAGCAGTGATCCCAAATTTGATCGTGACCATTAGTTTCAGGTAGGGTGTTGGGTTGTAAAGTTGTGTTGGGGCGCCATGTGTTGTATCTAAAAGGGATTATTCAGTCTCCTCCCTTGTTGAGTCTGTGATGGCAAGTGGCACGATGATTCAAAAGTCAAACATAAACACCAACGGCTCCGTTTGTGCTGCGGAGATTTGCAACTGTGTTAAAATGTTTTAATTTTTTGTTATGTCAATTAAGGTCGAAGAGACCAAGATGGCCACTCAACACAAAGGAATTATTATGCCAATTAAAGACGTAAGTGCTTTGATTTGAAATGTAGTTAGATCTAAAAATTGTAATTTTACTCCACCCGCATGTGCATGGGTGTAAGAATTTTTTAAGTTCGAATTAGAATTGAAGTTTTAGTGTTTTGCCGTGATAGTTAACTGGTTACAAAACTGAAGTAGAGAATTCTAGCTTTTGCCTCCTGTCCCCTTATAGTCATTCTGCACAACAGTCAAAGAGACGTGCGCCAGTTCTCAGGCATAGAGTTTTCAATTTCAGAAAAACCAGATGTTTTGTGGAAAAAAATCAAATCAATGCGGACAGCTCCCAAACAGGCGAAGTCTTGAAGCTAAAAACTTTAAAGATTTGATTGCTGTCGTGTATGAAGTCGGACCAAGTTGCTATTTTATAAACTAAAAATGACGTGATTTATAGCGTTAAGAAAAGGGAAACTTTAGACCAGGGGTTCTTAACCGGGGGTACCTGTACCCCTTGGGGGTACGAACAACCAAATCAGGGGGTACGAGATGAGGAGTCAGAATACCAGTTATTTTGAACTATTTGCTAAAAATTAATGTTTAATATTTTAAACTTGGACCAATTGTGTAAAAACGGGCCGTATTGATGCTGACGATGACGTAAGTCTCCAAATATTTACTGTTTAACACACATGGTATATTTTACAAGTTTTATAATGAGTAGAATTTCCGAAGCCTTCTTTCACATATGTGCAGTGTGCATTTCTGAAGGTTTTTTGTCATAAGAGAGAGCTATGGTGACATAATAAATAGCTTCTTGTTTGTCCCAACAGAAATGGTTTTGAACTGTGATTTCATACTAAGGCTTGGTAGGTAACTAAGCAATACTATTTTTGTTGTTCTGTTAAGAGTTCAAGCTCAATTAATATTTAGATTTGCAGTTGAATTGAGTTATCGTATAATTGACTAAACAATTTAACCAAAAATAGTTATGTCTAAAAAACGTAAGTGGAGCGAAGACTATGTCAAGCATGGTTTCACCTGCTTGACAGAAACAGATGGAACTGAAAGACCGCAGTGTATATTGTGCAGCAAAGTACTTTCGAATGCTAACCTGAAACCTTCAAGACTTAAGGAACATTTCGATAATCGTCACGGGGGTGCAAAGTCGGGAAATGATTTAAATACTTTGAAAATCAAAAGGATACGCTTTGATCAGAGTGGTACCTTAGAAAAGCATGGATTTTCGCCAATAGGTAAACCACTTTTGCATGCATCTTATAAAGTTGCTTTTCTGTGTGCCAGAAAAAACAAGCCACACACAGTAGCAGAAGAGTTGGTGAAACCTTGCGCAATGGAAATGGCAAAATTATTACTCGGGGTAGAAGCGGAAAAAAAGCTAAGTTTAGTGCCGTTATCAAATGACATCATAAGCTCCAGGATTCGTGATATGAGTGAAGACATCTTGCAACAGGTCGTTGCAGATGTCAAAGCCAGTCCTATTAAAGTTAGTCTTCAGTTGGATGAGTCAACAGACGTCAGTTCGTGCAGTCAGTTATTGGTATTTGTACGATATGTGAAAGAAAAAGAAGTGGTGGAAGAGTTTTTATTTTGTACACCACTGAAAACAACCACAAAAGCAGTGGATGTATTTAATATTGTAAAGGAGTTCTTTTTAAACCACGAAATGTCTCTTGACATGGTTGGCTCACTTTGCACCGATGGAGCGCCCGCCATGCTTGGAAATAAATCCGGCTTTGCTTCCCGTGTAAAAGAGGAGGTTCCTCACATTACAGTCACACATTGTATGCTACATCGCCATGCTCTTGTAGCCAAGTCATTGCCAGAAAAATTGAAGAAGGTGTTATCGATTGCTGTGAGTGTAGTCAACTACATCAGAGGAAATGCCTTGAATCATCGTCTGTTTAAAGCTTTTTGTAACGAAGTTGGAGCTAAGCACAGCATACTTCTCTATCATACCGAGGTGAGATGGCTTTCCCGAGGCCGAGTTCTCACTCGTGTTTTTGAACTGCGCAAAGAAATTGAGATGTTTCTCAAACAGCGGGGTAGCAGTCTAGTAGTGCATTTTGAAAGTGAGGATTTCATTTTGTCCCTGGCCTACTTGTCAGATATATTCACCCACTTAAACGACTTGAACACTTCCATCCAGGGTAAAGGAATAAACATGATCACTGGCAGAGAAAAGATATCCGCCTTTACTAGCAAACTTTCAATCTGGAAAAATCGTATTGATTGTGGAAACTACGCGAATTTTCCTAAACTTGATGAAGTTTCCGCTTCTACGACATCACTGCCGGAGCATACTATGATGCAAATAAAAGAACATTTGCAGGTGCTTAGTCAGTCTTTCGAAGGATATTTCCATCATGGAGATATATCTGATTCACATGGATGGATACAGGACCCATTTCTTTTCACTCTAGATTTGATGGATGAAAATGACCAAAAGAAAGATGACCTTGTTGAAATGAGAGCCAGTAAGAAAATCAAGATGGAGTTTGATTCCATGCATTTAGCTACCTTCTGGTGTGCACAACTCGAAATGTTTCCACAATTAGCAGAAAGTGCTTTGAATATTCTTGTGCCCTTTGCAACAACCTATCTCTGTGAAAGCGGATTCTCAACTCTTGTTAGCATAAAAACCAAGCCAAGAAATCGTTTGGACCCGGAAGATGATATGCGTGTGGCTATCACAAAAAAGGAACCACGTTTCAAGCTGATCATTGAAAAAATGCAACAACAAAAAAGCCATTAGCAATAAATATTTCAATGCCTAATTTCGTTTTTCGTTGTGAGCAACATTACGATTAATAAAAATCAGACGGTTAATAACGGTCAATTTACGTTTGACTCTTATACACCGATAACATGCTACATTGTGTTTTACTTTATTGTTAGATTGGATAAGCCTTATCCGATAAGTGGTACGAAAACGTTTCACAAAATTTTGAGGGGTACGAGCGCCAAAAAGGTTAAGAAACACTGCTTTAGACAAATAGTGTAAACCAACAATTTCCGAGCGAAACAATATGAAAAAAAGCAATTTGGCAACCCTGGCGTCGGATACCTCCCTCTGGTGTCATGTTAGGATAAATTTGGAAATAAAAAATTTGCTAGGACTGGAATTAAACATAGTTGATTCAAGCCAAATCGAAATTTATTGCGAAAAAGACTGATCCGTTATGTGCTGTACTGCACAATTTACTTGCGTTCGAAAAACTCTGCTGATTAATCTAAAAATTCTTCGTTATTTTAGCACATTGGCGCAATTGTGACAAAACCATAAATTAGAGTAGAATTTAAGTTTAGAGCCATACGGATTTAACTAATCTGATTAACATTACGATTTACGACATTCAGCAGTAGTTCACCGAATTGGATTAGAGTTGTCTTGTCCAAGTCTCGAGTGATTTTTCCTGCGAATTAAAATAGCCACTTACTATGTAGTATCATTTATTTCGTAATATGCTTTATGTCAATGTAGTTCTAGAAACATACTTCGAGTAGGTTGAACACGGCAGCACCTAAACTAAGTTGTGTATAATAAAATCTTATTTCTAAGGTGTTTAGGATGTTTGAATGTATGCATGCTGGTAGTTTGTTATATTTTGAAGAAAATCAATTCGACGCGATGTCTACATACTGATTATTTCAGCTATCTTTTTTTATTTCGGAAAGGATTTTATACCTGTAATTATATTTAGCTTGAGTTTTGAGCTATGTCAAGATTCATCAACTTTGTTTTGCTAAATGCTAGCAGACGTCTCGAAATATCCCCGATTTTACTAAATTTCAAACAAAATTTTTTAAATTCAATCACGCTTGAATTTTCATAGCAGAGCAATACTTGTGCTGTACAAAACAGGAAAATTTGAAATTTAAGGTTTTGACCGTTTTTGGAGATGCACTACGGAAAACATGAAGGAAATTTGTATTTTTCATTGATGCGGTATATCACAAGTTTGTGATCAAAGTAACAGCTTGGGCTCTTCATGGTTAAATGAACAGCGATTTCGCCGTGCTATCATGCTTACAAGCTGTTTTTGTAGACTTCTGTTCCTGAGGAACCGAGGGCAATTACTGAAGAGGAGCGCAATCACAGTGTTGTGAAGGCCATGAAGAGAGCTCGTGCTACTCGTCGCTGGAAGGGAAAGAGAGAAAAGCGCAAGCGCTTGCGAAAAGAACTACGCCAGCAAGCAAAACCAAAGGGCAAATAATGACATTAATAAACGTCTTTGTCAATTTTGTGCTGGTCAGCGTGGAGACTGTAGGTCAGTTGAGTAAAGTTTGAATAAGCAGTTCAGCGTTGAGAACTAGTGAATATTGATTAATAGAACTCTTCTGAAACAGCGGTTCCCAAACTATGGGTCGCGAAAGTCATTCAAAATTTAAATTACTGCATGCTTTGTCTCAAATAATTTTAAAAGTAAATTCGCATCTTGAGTGGATGTTTGTTTTCTCTGTACTTTCTTCCAAGTACATGCAGAATCCTGTGGGACCCGAAAATTTATGTTTTGAAAAGTGGGTTGCGGCTTAAAAAGTTTGGGAACCACTGTTCTAAAAGATTGTATAATCTGCAGTGAAGTGAATTAATCAATGCACACTTTCCACCAGGTATCCTGCTATGCTATTCTTAGCTCTATGGGCAATAATTCCGGAACATTAACTTAAGAAATGTCGCAGCAGTGTAGTTGATGACAATTTATGTACGTGGGTGACAATAGCGTGCGCTTGAAGTAAGATAACCACCAACGCTCTGCAAAGCATTGGCTTGTTGCTTCTGCTAATCATGAATGTGATGCCGGTAATCACGAGTACAGTAGCAACGAAAGAGAAGTTTTACGTCATTGTAATGTGAAAAGCGTGAACTAAATTCCGAAGTTTTAGAACCGTGACGTAAGAAACTGACAAATTAACTGTAGGTGTAATCAATTACGGTAATGTCACAAATTAGTAGACTAAAGAATTCCTTTAATTTGAACAAAAGTTAGAAAAGCTAAAGAATTCGTCACAGCTAGAAATCATTCAAGCAGATTGAGATGTTCAAATTTGAGGAATAATTTCATCGGGAGGGCACAGGGAGGTATGGCTAAAAGAAGAAGGGTGGCAACGCACAGAGTAGACATGGACATCTCAATGGTAATTTTATGACGAGGCTCTCTGATTTTCTTCACAGAGGCGACTACCTTCTGCTTTACGGTAGTCAAATCGCTTCGTGCAAATAAGTCGAGTCTTTTTCACCGACTCGAGTGTAGACATTGGCTCGAGTTTCCAAAAATGGGCTATTTACCAAAACCACCGTATTGCTCCGAAATCGATAAATTTTTTTGCCAATTGTATATCAATTTAATTTGTTTGGTTGCCAAAAGTGATTCGATTACATTGTTACGTTTCTATTTTTAAAAATACGGTAAAATGGGATAAATAAGGGACACTTGACGGTTTTTAATCAATAAACATTTTTTCTGAATAAATTTTACTATCCGCGTTATTTGATTTTGTGGCCACATTACTAGACTCTGCAAAAAAATTTAGTTTGTCTCTAATACTTATCCATCTCGTCACAGGTTATAAAAACTGCTGTTCCTATTCACCACTCATTTAGGGGTGAATAGGAACATAATGGAGATGTCACTTGTAATCCCTATTCAGTCTTAAAATGGGGTGAGTAGAGACATTGATAGAAGCATATTTAATGTGCTTCTTGTTTAAACAATACTATGAATTAACCGCCCGGTTATTTTTCAACCGCTTCCACTAACAAAAAAAACGATTTTCTCCAAAAAAACCCGATTTCTCCAAAGCTTTTGGCTCTGTCTGGCATCCTGCCCTTTTCCACAAACTTATTTCGGCTGGCCTCCCTCCTTGCTTTGCTCGTTGGACTCAATCTTTTCTTTCTGATAGGCGCGCTTCTGTGGTCTATCAAAATCACAAAAGTCGTTGCTTTCGAGTCCGTCGAGGCGTTCCGCAAGGATCCGTTTTTGGCCCTGCACTTTTCTCTCTATTCATTATTGATCTTCCGGCCTCTCTGCCTTCTCCCGTCAGCTGCTCTCTTTACGCTGACGATCTGGTCATTTGGTCCTCCTCACCCTCGGTCCCTACTGCGGTGGAGGCCAAACAAGGAGCTCTGTTTCGATTGGAGCGCTGGTCTGAGTACTGGTGTCTTCCTCTCAATCCGAGCAAATGTGAGGCCTCCTTCTTCTCAGTGGATCCCCACCAAGCTAACCTCCAACCCAACCTTCTCCTACTCGGCTCCCGCCTCCGTTTGAATCCAACTCCAACTTTTCTTGGTGTCACCTTCGACCGCACTCATTCCTTCTCTAAGCATGTATCTTCGCTGAAGGCCAAGTTTTTCCCACGTCTCAAGGCCCTACGCTGTATCTCTGCTTCCTCATGGGGCTCCTCTAAGGAGTCTCTCTCTGTTCTGTATGAAGCTTTTCTTCGGTCCCTTCTCACGCTTCACCCGGATGATTTCCTTTCCTAAGCGCTACCAATCTTACTAAATTGAAACGCCTCCACCAAGCGGCCAGTGGCGCCATCACCGGCTGCCTCTCGTCCTCCCCTATCCCTCTGCTTCCTCTCCGAGGCTTCTCTATCTCCCCTACGAGTCACCCTGACTCATTTCACTCTTTTTTCTTATGAGCGGGCTCTTCGTCTCCCAACCTCGTTTCCTATTTCAGGTTTGGCCAGACTAGGAGTGAAACCAAGACTCTGCAGATCGTCCTGGATAGCTTTTGCATCCACTCACCTGCTCATGCTTCGTTCTACTTGTTCTAGAGAGGCTCTTGTTGCTTGCCCTCCCTGTCCTCCTTGGAATCTGCCTTCGTTCACGGTGGAGTCCACCCCTTCCACTCCATGCTCTCGCTCTGATCCCCCCCTCTCTCGCCCACCTTGACTCTCTCCCGCCTCATGATCTGGTGCTTTGGACAGACGGCTCTGTTCCTTTTCTTTTTGGTAAGGGCGGCTCTGGTGTTCTTGCCAACTGCTGTCTCCGTGGCACTGAGGCCACTCTTTCCTTTTCAGCAGACCCAGTATGCTCAAGTTTTTCCGCTGAAGCCTGCAGATCTAGCAGGAACTGTTTTCTCTCTCCTGTTCTATCAGGCTACAATGGGCCCCCAGACACTCGTTTCTCCCGGGGAACAAAGCGGCTGATGAGCTAGCCAGACGGGGAGCGCTACTTGCGCCCTCCGCTATCCCTTGTAGTCTCTCTCCTCTTATCTCTCGTATCCACTCTCGTCTTATCTCGGACTGGAGGCGTACTGTCTCATCTAAATTTTTTGACACACAGGTTCTCTCGATTTCCACCGAGGAACTTGTACTCCCACGTCATGCTCGCTGTGTCCTCTCTCATCTTCGCTGTAACGGACACAGCCTTCTGGTAAGCTCCTGTCTCTCTAGGATTGGCAGAATCAAAAATCCTTCCTGCAGCGCCTGGACACTCGTCCCAGCACACCTCTCATCTCATTCTGCACTGTCCAGCTACGGACTCTTTGCGCCGCTCACTCTTTGGCGACTCTCTATCTCTCTACAACCTCTGGTCCAGACCCTGGGGAGTTGCCCGGCTTCTGGGGCTCCATGGTCTTCCGCCATGCCCCCATCCCTCGGAAGGGGTCGAGTAACCAACAACAAAAAAACGAGAAAACGACCGTTGACAATTTTTTAACTTTTGTGGGTCTGTAGCCTGCTTTCTCTTACACTTTATCATTTTGAGGAGACAAAAACCTTCATTTATTGCTATTACTTTACCTACTTCGCTTGAGCTTATTGTCCCGAACTACTCTGTGTTTCTTTTTCTGAGATATTAGAACTCGTGTTGAATGTAGAACAGTGCTTTTCAATCTTTTTGTCATCGCGGAGCCCCTGATGTACTTTCGCGTTTGTCACGGAACTCCCACTAACAAAAATTTAGAAATCACGAATTGCTTGCAAGAAAATCAAATATTTGGTTACTACACTTCAAAAAATAATTAAACACTTCAACAAATAAACAGTTATTACAAGTTCCGTCACTACTAACAACCACTTTTACAACAGATAATCTAATGCTTCTCAGTTCTAAACCGTATGACGACATATTACAGTTCTCGACAATAACCTGTCCTCACAACAACAAATTACACCGTATAGCGCTGATTTTCTCTCTCTATCCTCAACCAACTCTAACTTTGAGTTAACTTTAACTCTAATAATTATTACGGACTTTCTGTCCGTCCCCAAAACACGTATTGACTCCGATCTATTTGGATAGTAAAGTGCGAAATTTCTGTCGTATATATAATATATACATGTAAAGCGAGCAAAATTGAACTGCACCAATCAATAACCGCCTCAACGTGGTGATGTGGTCCCAACCCCGTTTGGGTTGGGTCAAAATGGCTGTTGGCCTTCCCGAGGGCACACCCCTCACACAAACTATTTTTTCGCCGTGGAGCCCCCTGAACGACCGCAGAAGGGTAGCACGCAGCCTCTTTAAAATCGGCCTGTTTTCTCTCTTCTCCTGCCTTTCTCTTGCCTGCCTTCTCATTCTTCTCCTTGTCCTGATGAGCGACAACGTTTGTCCTAACGCTTGTCCCGCCTTTCCCTGTTCAGTGTGCACTGGAAATATAACCTGGCGGGGTAGGTCAGTGCAATGCTGCACATGCTCTAATTGGATTCATTTAAAGTGCTCACTACTCTCCTTTTCCAGATTCAGAACTCTTGGCAGCTCTCACTCCTGGAGCTTTCCTCCCTGCTGCATCTCTGCTTTTTTTGGAGATCCCACACCTACCAGCACTGCGACTTCCTCCTCGGACTCCTCCAGCTGGTATACCTCCACTGCTCAATCTGGCCCCCTTCTGCTAATGCAGCACTCGCACACCACCCTCGCCTTCAAACCTCTTATCCTTTCCCCCACCCACTTTGTATTTTCTCCCTCTACACTCTCACTACCTCATGCACTTGGCCCTTTCTTTTTACCTCCGGCTTCTTCTTCCCCTCCCTGACTCCCTCAGGGTTCTTCAATGAATTGCTGGGGATCTCCGAGCCAGGAGCCCTGAACTGCTACACTTTATTTCGTCTCATCCCGTTGACCTTATTTGTATTCAGGAATCTAACTTTAATTTATCTTCCTCTTTCCGGATCCCTGGATTCGATTCTCTGCGATTTGATCGCAGCCACTCCCGTTCTGGTATTTTTTCTACTGATGTAAGAGACGCTAGCGGCAACGTCATCATTTTCGTCCGGCAGGGCTTATCTTTCTCTGAGCTTTCTATCTCCTCTCTTTCTTCGCTTGACCCCTACTCTGATTATGTAGAGATCAACATCTCTCTAAACGACTCTTCCTCGCTCTCATTTCCTAATATTTATGCTCCCCCTATTCGCTCTTCTCCGACAGATAGCAGAACAAATATCTTTTCTCCCTCCATTCTTCCCTCCTCAAAAAATCCCTTCATTCTGGGGAACTTCCATTGCCATCACCCCCTTTAGGACTGAAAAAGTACTTCCGACCCCCATGGGAAGGAAGCATTCGATTGGGTCATTTCCTCTGACCTCTTCCCCCTCAATGATTCTAACATACCTACTCTTCTTCATCGCTCCTCCCCTGATATCTCTTTTGCTCTTTGCTCTCTCGCTCTACCTTGCTCCTGGGAGGTGTTTCACATCCTGGGTTCTGATCACCTACCAATTATATTAACCGTCCCTCTTTCTCCGGTCTTTCGTCCCAACGAAAGTTTCCCTTCCTTCAATTTTAGAAAGCTCGTTGGGATGACTTTGCTTTTTACTTTGACTGTCAATGTCTTTCTGCAGAGGAATACTCGTCTCTTTTTCTTTCCTTTGCTGCTGTTCTCTTTACTTCTCTGACACTAAATGCCCTCCTTACGATCTGATGCTCTGAACTGACGGATTTGTTCCTTTCCCTTTTGGCAAAAACGGCTCTGGCGTACTTGCCAACTGCTCTTTCTGTGGCACCGAGGCCGCCCTTTTCTTTTCAGTAGGCTCAGTATGCTCAAGTTTTTCCGCTAAAGCCTGCTCCATTCTGCATGCTCTTTGCTAGTCTTGGCAGCACCAACAAGTCTGGCACTTCTCTTCTCCTCCTATCTGACTCTCGCTCTGTCCTCGCCACTCTGTTCTCTTCTCCATCTTTCCTTTTACCTTAATCTCTGGCAGGAACTGTCTTCTCTCTCCACCTGTTCTATCAGGCTACAATGGGTCCCCAGACACTCATGACTCGGATGATAAGCTGGCCAGACAGGGAGCGCTACTTGTTCCCTCAGCAATCCCTTGTAATCTCTCTTCTCTTATCTCTCGTATCCACTCTTCTCTTTTCTCGAACTGGAGGCATATTGTCTCATCTAAATTCTTCGACACACAGATTCCCTCGATTTCCACCGAGGAAGTTGTGTTTCTACGTCATGCTCGCTGTGTTGTCTCGAGCCTTCGCTGCAACGGACACAGTCTTCTGTTAAACTCCTATCTCTCTAGAATTGGAAGAATCGAAAATCCTTCTTGCAGCGCTTGCGGACACTCGTCCCAGCACATCTCTCATCTCATTCTGCACTGTCCAGCTACGGACTCTTTGCGTCGCTCGCTCTTTGGCAATTTTCTGTATCTCTACGACCTCTGGTCCAGGCCCTAGGGAATTTCCTGGCTTTTGGGCCTCATGGTCTTCTGCCATCAACCCATCCCTCGGAAGGGGTCGGGTAACAACAACAACAGCAAAATTGAAATTACAGACACACTGTTAGGTAACAAAGGGAGTTAGCAAATTCAGACGTTCCTAAAGTTGCAAACAGAATTACGTCACAATCTGCAACTTGCTATCACAAGATTCCATTACTATTTATATAAACGGAACACCACTACATGTAAGAAATCAATATACTGAAATAACAAATAAATACTAGTAATAAACGAAGAACCTTCGCGGTCCCTTCACGGAACCCTTAAAACTCACGGAACACAACGGCATGTTTTGCGAAACCCCTGTTAAAGAGCATTGATGTGGAATGATCAAGTTGTTTCGGTCGTGATTAATTTCTTTTTCAACGTTTTCAACCCCCTAACCAAGGTTAGTTAAGTTTAATCAAATCATCATTTTATTGGCTACGTTTCATTGTCCAAACTACCTTTTTCTTACCCGTAATCGATATAAAATGTGATGCTAATCATACTTTCTCTTGTTCTCTCGCGCTACTGATATCGCACGTTCATTCAGACTTATAGTGCAACTTCTCCGTTTAATCCACATTGGGAAATGGACAAAACTTTTTCGCCAAGTTATTCTTCAAGTCAAATAACCTATGCGGAAGCGGTTGAATTTCCGCGCTTCCGCTTCCACATTCCTAGTTATAGGCGATATTACATTTTTATTAGATGCTTAAAACGAACAATTCAATTTTGGCTACAGCACAATACACAAGCAATCGCAAAAAAAGAGTTCATTTTCAACCATATTTTCTATCACTAAATTTTTTCATTGTCCCCATCTTTCTTTTAGTTTTTCCACCTCCATGATTCCACGGTTTAATTGTTTCGGACGTTTGATTTTCTTTTTGATGTCTTCGTTGTTATAAAACATCTCGTCGTGTACTTTTGGCCACTTCCAATTTATGCCACTCCTCATTGATTTAATGCTACAACCTCCTTTTTCTGCAACTATCCCTGTAACAACCCTGGGAAAAAGTTCTCCTTGGTACTCAAAAATGACATAGTCACCGATGTTCATCTTTTCTATATTGTCTGCATCACTTCTATTGACAGTACAATCTTGTGCTTTTCTTTTCAGTAGTCGTCTTGTTTGTTCCTGGCAAGCATGTGATGTGTTGCTTTCTTTCTCGCTCTTCTCATCATCACTAAAACTTTCTTCCTCTCCCCTCTCTGATACTTCTCGCTCTTCAACAACTAACTCTTCAGCTTCACTGTAGTCATTTTCAAGATTGCTCATGTGTTCTTCCACAAAATCGGCACCAGTGATACTCTTTCCAGGAGCGACATCAATTTTTCTTTTCCTCTTTCTCTTTGTCCCTTCTTGATCACCATTGCCACAACGCATTTCTTTTAATATTTCCAAAAACAAAGCGTCAGATTCGGAAACCCCTTCATTTGACACACTTTCTCCATTTGTGTTTTCCAGGTTGGTGTCGTATGGAAGATGATCTATCACTTCATTTTTGTTCAGCGGCACCAAACCACTTTTTTCAAAGCCAGCTATTAAGTTGGCAACGAACTTAGGTTTTATTTGGTTAGTGAGCTGCATCAAAAGTTGCGAAAAAGTATGTTTTGGAACAGCAACAAATGAGCTAAAAGTGGAAAAGCAATGCTTCTGTTCTTTACAGAAATTTTCAATCATCCTATTTTATTGGAACGAGAAAAAAATTAGAATTTGTGTTAGCTGATTATCTGTTAGATGATGGCAATAAGAATAAAGGTCATTAATATTTTATGTCGGGTAAAGAACATTTTTTTACTTCTTGGACTTGATTTCTCCGAAAATAGAAAAACAAACTGGCAAAGAGCAATTTCTCCCAAGCAGAGATTGATTTTAACTTCAAGGTCAGCATAATGGAGGCTGGCATTATTACTCTTATATTTTTATTAGTATGCTCATACTTTTCTTGTCAAGTCATAGTAAAGACTTTAAAAATGGTATTACTAGCTTTCCTGCTTAGCACTCGGTACAAAAGAGTTAGTGGGTAAAAAATGACTGGCAAGTTTGTTTGTTTGTGTTCTTAGGAAAGGCACTCAACTGAATTCCTTTATTTTCATGTGGTAAGGTTGAGTATTGTGAGCATGGTGTTGGCCCACTCTGACTAGCGACTTGCAAACTGAGCGTTAGCTCTTATGACTGAATAAAGCTCACGTTTTGAGTTCAAATTGTGCATTGTGGCAATTGCAAAATTATGTCGCTGCTTGAGAATAGAGTTTGAGTCCAAATCCATAGTTTTGAGAAAGTCCGCTGTAGTATAATTTTCCTCAAACACTAGCCTACTAAGTGAAAGTAAGTTTGTTTGTAATGAAAATGTGCTGTGGCTACAGCGCAACTAGAAAGCCCTCTAATTCCTGCCAATGTCTATTTACTCGGCTCTGGCCATGAACATTTCTCGTAACCGAAAAATGAAATTGTGCTTCAAGACTACGGATAATTAAAGTATTTATAATGCAGATACTTCCGAAATTGTAAGTTTTTGGTAATAGTATTCTGGAGAAGAAACATTTTCCAAGAGGTAAACGAGAACCGTCTTTAAAGCAATAACTTGAGGTAAGAAATAATGGTTTTTGGACTCAACCTATCAAAGTTATCAAAAACAAAACTCAAATCGTTTTAAAATTATTTAAATTGGCAAGTTGCAATCTTCCAAGTTTTGGCTTACTCAAACTTACTGGAAACTCTTGATATAAGCAGAGAAAATAAACAGCTCATCCCAAGAATAACAATACTAATTTTTCTGGGTCATCTTTTTACGTTTGTGATGTCGTGTAGGCCTATATAATGAATTGCATTGAATCATTTTGTTTAGATCAGGGTTCTTAAATTGAGGGGCGCACTCACCTAGAGGAGATACAAAGGCACGATAACACAATCCTCCTCAATGAATTAAGAAAATTTGAAAAATTGGTTCTGAGGAAAAGTTGATCTTCCCTCAAAACAAAGGTCTTCAGAGCAAATGTGGGACAACGACCAAAAATCAGAGTTCATACATAAAAAAGGTCACGAATTAAGAGGAGCGAGAGTTTTTGTTGTCCTAGCTGTGGGAGACGCTGGTAGCACTAGGTATTTATGTCAACGTATTTCATTTTACAGAAAGAAACGATATCTTCCTTACAAGATAGCCAAAAAAATTAAATGAATTATCCAGTACCAGCAAAGATCGTCTCGATTCTTTTGGAAAACTTGTTGCTTGTACTCTGCCCAATCAAGCACAAGAGATTTCTTCAACTTTAATGAAAGAAATAACGAACATGATGATTAGTAACGTTACAATTAAAATCAATCTGCCCACTGTTTCTTAATGACCACATTCTTCATTTTTCATGAGTTCGTGTGTATTCTTGAAATCATGTTCTTCTTGCTTTGTGCAGTGGCGGAGGCAGAGGCAGAGAAGGGCTAGAGCATCCCTTCTTTTACAAGTAGAGCAGAGCTCCTGAAACTATCCCAGTATTTGTTGGCCTAATGCCTGCTGCTATAGATATAAAAGTAGGGGGCTTGGTCGCTGCAGCAGCTTATGCTGTTTTTCCCATTAAATTTCACAAATAGCCGTAGTCTTTGAAAAAGTTGATGTCCACATAAATAAGTCTCCACCCTCAATTTGGCTAAAAACAGGTTATGATTGACTTTCAGAAAGTTAATCTCAAAAAAGTCTTCACTCATATTGAGCTTTCATTACATCTCATTGGAAAAAAACGTTACGTCTATGCTTACTTGAGAAATTAGGCGTGTTTTACAAACTTGCTTTTTTGTGCTGATGTCGCCTCCCTATTTTGTGTTCCCAGTTTTTTTTGTACAAATGCTTCAACTTGTTTTTATGGTTCTCTGTTTCTTTGTACATTTGCTTGCAAATATATTTGTTATTCATTGACACTTTGTAGATTTCAGGTTATTGTAAATAGGCTACCTGCTGAAGATTGAACAGGCTTGAGATTATTTCGATGTGATAGTCCCACAAGAAATCACCATTTTGTTTTTTGTTTTTACAGGAAGCTATAAAAAATCTCAGTTTTGCAGTGAAAACTTGATAAAAAGGAAGAGGTCAAGATAGTTTCTGCTTTATTAAAGTATTTCCTTTGGAGCAATTTTTAAAGCTTTTGTTCAGTAAACTTTGTTTCAGGTAGGTCTGATTTCAGAAATTATTTAGTTTTTGTTATGGCTACAATTTTGTTTGTATGAGGGTCCCGATGTAAAGTTAGTACGCTTTATCAGCTGTAATGACAATTTCCAGGAATTTCGCTTTGCAACCCAAACAATGAAAACATTAAAGATTGAGATTTCAAGCTTGGCTAAATAAAATCGATTTATCTAAATCTGTAGTTACGGTAACATCAAATCTCACACGCAATAAAATTCACTCCAAAAACGTTTTAAAGTTTTGAAATCTACGATACTCAATAACAAATGCCAAATTCACTTGTATTTTTCTTCAAAACGATGTTTTATGTTTCCTTTGGTAACCACAGGCAGTTGGCATGTGTGCATAACAGCCGCGCGGAACCGCACCCGCACGCCGCAAGCGTTGTGGGGATTTCCCATGCCCGCCCGCAGCCGCTTGCAGTGTGCATTCCGCTTCATGCGGGCCCTGCGGGCGACGCCGGCAGGGCCCGCTAGTTGTACTATATGATAATTGATGACGTCCAATTGCTCTTTTTTTACGCAACAATGTAGACAAATAGGCCAGTTAACAATCTGCCTACTTTCAAGTTTGAAGTTTTGCTTAGTTTGAGTTATACAGTCATTTGAGTCGCAGACCGTGGGAAAATGACCTCTGACCCGTCTCGGGAAAATCGATAAGCCATTTTTCCATTATATTTAAATGCAAATCTTGACTGCTTTATTACCTTTTGTAAAGTAAGCAATATAGAAAATTAAACTATAATAGAACACTTAAAATTTTTTTTGCTGAAGTAACTACAGGCATATTTGTTAAGTACCCTATTAGGGTACTGTAGGCACGAAAATGCACGTCAATTGCTCTGCTGCATTTATACAAATTTTATATATTTTATGCAATTGAATTTAATCAATTTAGTGCTTTATTGCCTGGAAAAGAAGCCACTCGTATGGACGACTTCTTGTCTTCGTGTGACCACTTTTAGGCAGAAACTAGTCCGCTTCATATGCTGTTATATCATTGCTAACCTAGCATTGGCGCAGAATGGCATAAGTGTTTATCGCAGAAATTTTCGGCGACGCCCTGTCGGCTCGATAAGCTAATGGTCAGAGCATCACGTTTTAAGTTATCAGGTTCTGGGTTTGTGGTCTGATCATATCAAAGTCGCTTTAGTTTTGACGAACCAGTGGTGACATAGTATTTCTGGCAATCTATCTTACTGCTGCCACCTCATACTCCTGCTCTATTGAAATGATGTATCTTTTTTTTTTCGTTTTTATTCAAGAAACAAACCTGAAACGCTAACAAAATTTTTCTAAGGTTAGAAGAAGAAAATATTAATTTGCCAAGATGGGCACTTCCGCAAATTGCGGATTCCATTTTTTTTTGCGGACTTGCAAACCTAATTTCCTACCGCAAATATTTGCGGATTTGCGGAAAAAACTGAAATTTGCCGCAAATCCGCGAAGCAATAGGCTGAAAACTCCTTTTTAATTAAAAAAAAATTACGATTTTTCACCATTTGTTCTTTTAGGCTTCAAGCATCTTTGAATTTGATCAATGACCTCTTTGGTTTGACCTGAGATTTAGTTTCTTTGTTTTGTAGGGTAATGGGTACGGAAATACCAAAGCACCAAAGTACCAATACATATCATTTACGAAATATGGTAGCTTATTTTTTAGTAACAGAAGTAGCGGTAGAAGAGTTGCAATATTCGATTGCTGTGGTTGGCTAGCTAGGCGTCGGTCACAACTGATAGTGATATTGTTTGTTTTCAAGAAGTTGATGTAGCCTACTGGTAGTGGTGGGCTACGTTGGCAGGTTGAGTACTAGGGTAGGTAGGCTAGGGCGCTAGGCCAGAGGTTCCCAAACTGGGGTCCGCGGACCCCTGGTGGTCCGTGACGACCGCTCAGGGGTCCGTGGCTTCATTCCGGTCAGTCAATGAATGAACGCTTGATCTAGGTAGCAAAAATCCAGGAAATCTTCTCCAGCGCAATTTTGATAGGTAGCCATCACTGACGATGAAGCGGTGCGAGAGCGATGCAATCGCGACGGTAATGCAGGTGCTGAACTTTTTTTTTTTTTTGAAGGACAGCTCAACTATCCTTCGTATTCGTTTTGTATCGATTGTAAATGAAAATGAGTCGGACGACAATAGCTATGTCGCATATGATCGGGGCTCGCAAAATAGGAGATTCGCGAAAACTGGACCGAAAAGCAGCAGATTTGCAAAGAAGAGGTCCGCGAAGCAAAACGTTTGGGAACCTCTGCGCTAGGCTACTATTAGGATGCTAGAATAGTAGTAATGCAGCTAGAATAGTAGTACCACTGTGGGAACTACCACTAAATAGACTTAGGGGTAGGGCTTTAAGCTAGGTGAGTATTGTATAGGCCTACCAAAAAGTCTTTTGGCATGTGGCTTCTCGTTCCTCGTTGATGAGTTTCCATTCAGTTTATTGTTTAATGAGCGCAACACGGCAAGAAAAGAATGAGGTTGTGCTTATTTGCACAAACTAGCCTTGCACAACTCGTTGGAATTCATGGTATGATTCTTTGGAGGTGCTACATAAAATTTAAAAAACCAAGATGTCGTAGTTAAACGCAATATATGTAAGAAATCAAATTCCAGCTTTCAACCAGTTTGACCGAGACATCACAAAAGAATGCTTGCTGGAGATGTAAGCACTGTTTGTAAGCTTAGACAAGCTACAATTGGAATCAGATGTGCACATGGGTGTGCAGCTACCAAACTTATTTGTGCTCAGGTGATTTTATGTAACCAAATGAGATTGCTGTTGTAGCTTTTCCTCATTTCAGTTCTGACGTGTATAAGTTTATGAAAGCCTCTACGATTTTTTTTCTTGTATGTCATATTATGATTGTCAACGGGCCGACTAGTTCAGGCCCGAACCCGAAAATACAAAACTGTTTGAAGTTATGAGACCACTTAAATGATGGAACCTCCTTAATTTGATAAGTTAATCACCGCAGTTGCCACAACAGTAGCCTATCTGGAGACAAAAGTCTGATGTTTATTGTATTTTAATAAGCACAAGTCCGAATTAAGTCCGAAGTTTGTATTAAACTTAAGCCCAAATTCAACTCGAAAAGCTCCCGGCCCAATCGAGAGCTCCGTATCGTATTCAGGTTGTGTAATAGTGCTCGGACTTTACTTGGGTCGTGCTTAATTGATAATGGCAGCAAGAGGTGCTAAATGAGCTCGCAACATGTAGTTGCACAATTTGGACACTGCAGGCAAACTCGCAGTTTACTTATCTTCAAGACTACATGCGCCCAATAGTGATTGTAAAAAGTTGAAATGCGGGGTAAAAATAGTGTTTTTCTGATTTTATGTCATAACAACAAAGCTATCTAAATGACTCAATGTTCTTTCCGAAGTTCAGAGATTTAAATATAATAGGCTGTAGTTAAATGTGAACGGTTTTTGTTCAACTGTTTAAAATTTTTGATTTTTGACCCATGCACACTATTTGAAAAAAGAATGTTAACGCTTATAACTTTTTTTATCAACACTAGGAGCAAATTGGAAGGCATACTGAATTCAGCAGGTTTGAACCATGCCCGCATGCTTGTGCTATACTTACTGGACAATTCACCAAGTGAACAAAGAGCACTAAAAAGTTTTAAAGATCGTTTTTTGAATCTGTTTGAAGATATATCTTTACTCCTTGCAATGGCAATACACTCTCACTTCAGGATGCCAGTGGTATTGCGCCTGAACAAAACACTTGCAAAAACAGTGAAGTGGACTCTAATACCTGAAATGAATTCTCTGAAGGAACCTAATTCACAGAGTAGTGAGAGCAATAACGATGATCACTACGAGCGGGATTTTTTCAAAGTGCAATTGGTATTTAAGCGAATGAGTAATCCGGTAAGGCGGTTTTAATTTTATATTAAAAATATTGCTTCATCTGATTGGTTATCTCGTGACTTTGTTACAAATTTGAGTATATTGTTGGCTTATTTTTATTATGATGGAAGTGAGGCTCACTTAAAATCAGTTAATTGCTGCATTCACATTGAAATAATATAGTGCCTGTTTACTTTACAGTGGTGGTTGAGGTGCTCACTTTCATCATAATATCAAGACACGAATGCATTAAAATTGTTTAAACATCAACAGCACTACCTGTCCAGTTTTTATGATTTTTATTTTAATTGTGACAGTGATATTTTGGCTTACGATTACATTTTAAAGCATCACGATTACTGAATACCAATTATCCTTGCAGATAGTAAAAGATGACTAAATTTTGAAAATGGGCAGCCCCATAATTTCTTCCGCTGTCACCCTTATTGCTTAGCTCGTAAAGGGAGTTTGGCTTTAATTAAATGCCAAAAGCTGCATAAAGCTATACTGGCATGTATTTTTTTTTATTTGTTGGAATTGAGGACTCCACTAGACCACGATCGAAACGAAGAAAAACTGGTGAAAGAAATGAACCGCTGGAACAAAGAAAAAAACTGGCACGACTCACTCTTTCCTTCAAGTTTTCCCGCAGTATATCGACAACTTTGGACTAGTTTGTTTATTAAGTACAATACGCCATTACCGAGCTCAGCTGCAGTGGAACGCTTATTCTCCTTGGGTTCTGGAATTCTGACGGCCAAGCGAGCAAGTTTAAGGTCAACAAACTTTCAAAGACTTGTTTTCCTAAATGGAATCTTTTACTTTTTGAAGTGGCAAGGGACCACAGAAATGTCTGCTCACGGCTTTGTTGACATGGCCACATCTAATGAGTAGGTTGTATTACCGTAGGCTGTATTACCGACAGTACTACCATGCTTCGTGTTAATGTTTTTCTTTATTTGGTTTAATTGTTTTAATTTTCGTAGCTGTTAATTTTCTTTTTGAAATTTATTTACATACATGCGGGTAATGCAGAAACAATGTTAATTTCATTGAAAAATGAGGACAAAATAACAGTACATATTGCGGTCTAAGTTTGCGGAAGTGCAATGTGCATTTGCGGTTCCAGAAGTGCAAAAAATTACCGCAAACCTATCGCAAACTTGCGGATTTGCGGTTGCGAAACACCTCTTACAGTTTTGCGGAATTTGTGGTTGCGGAATTGAATTTAAATTTGCGATGCCCAGCACTGTTAATTTGGATGATGATATGTTTTTGCCTCTTCAAATGGCGGTATGTACGCTGCTAAAGACAGTGATGGCGAGGAAACGGTTTCTGCCAATCACTTTTCCAGTCACGGTTGCCAGCCAAAGCACATTTCTGCGTGAATTATGGGAATGTTGTAATTGACAGCATATTGGAAGAAGAAGACGTTTCTGAAGACCATGGAGTATCTACAAGCCAATCAGGCAATCCCCTTTTTAAAAGGATCTGCCTCCAGCATCACGCTAAGGTAAAATAAAAAAATTGCTCAAAAATGAGCACCAGCATCATACTGTACAACACAACAATTCATTTCAATCTGCCAATAGCCAGTCACCGGTTTCTACCTTATTGGGTCTCATCAGGTGGGTGTAAAACACATACAACAAAAAAATGCATAATACATACAGTACGGTAGTTTAGTTTGCTATTGTGTGCAAAAAAAAATTGATGCTACGCAAAAGTAATACAATACAGAAGTACCTAAGTCACAGGGTCCAATTAAGGATGCACACACATGATTGGGATAAAAGGTCAACATGGTTAGCCCTAATAGGTGTGTGGGATCATTGTCAAGACTTGATTACTTTGCAAAGTATAGAGGGTGATAGTTGCTAGCAACCAAATTTCAGGCAAACTCCTTCGTAAAGGAAATTTTCTTCATGTCATGGTTGTGTCCTTAATTGAACTGCCGTGATTTAGGTATTGCTGTATTGTATTATTTTGCTTTGCATCAACTTTTTTGCACGCAATAGCCAACCTGTTAACCGATGTATTATGCATTTATATTATTGTGTATCCTTAACAGCCGCCTAATGAGACCTAATAAGATTGAAACCGGTTGCGGGTTTTCGACAGATGATAATGAATAGTGGTATGGTACGGGGTGATGATGGTGATTATTTTTCAGCAATTTTTCATTTTGCCTCACCAAAAGCATATTCGAATCACTGTTATAATCAGCGCAACCAAATTAATTTACAATTGATCAAAAAAAGCTAAAATAGTTGTTGCAGTGAGGAACAGCTATACTGGCCGTTTCACTGCTGCTTCTATTTGGGAGATCCTGTCTCTAGCTGTCTTGCTCACTGGAGGTCCTCGACGCACGAGCACACACCAACTTGCAGAACATTGAAGACTGTATTAAAGGAGAACAGAAATTTGCTCACAAATTAGCGGTACCACATACACCAATTGCGACACGCTAGGCGTATCTGGCTCTAGTTGTTACAAGATATTAAAGACTACTGAGAAATCTCTCAAATACAATCCATGCAAATAAAGATATAAGCAAATGCGAAATAAGAGTATATTATCAAATTAAGGCTAGCATTAGCTGACAATACAAGCGGTTTATTGTTTCCCGGTTGATCTAAGACAAAGGCAAGCGCTGTTGGAAATACATAAACAACTTGCCACTAGCATTAGTTGGTGATAAAATATTAGGTTTCTATTCGCTACCACCCAATACCAAAACACTGCCAAAGTAGAGTGAGCTCATAAACAGTCAATAGGCCTATTTATATCCACAAATAAACGTGGGATTAATCAACGAAATTGTCACATAACCAGTAACATGAAACGAGAATAACAGGCGTTAAGTAAAGAGAAAACAACTTGCCGTATTAATTTATAAATGATTCACTGTACCAAACTTACGGTTTTTCCATTAAGGGTCGAACGTCATAGAAAACAATTTGGGAAATATAAAAAACAATTCATTGGTCATCACATACTACAAAAACATCCCTATTCCTCACTTATTACAAATGACAATCTATAAAATGAAGCGGCAAACACAACAGCTTAGAAGGCGAAATCTTCCGAACAACTGTGACATCAAGAACATTAACAGTCACTTTACTAAAGGCAAAAAACAATTACCTAAACCAATGACAGGGCTCATAAATCACGTTAACAATAGTAATGGAGCAATTGGAGGGTTTCGGTAAATCGTCTTTTGGCGATTGGATGATTTACCAAAATCCTTTTAAAATTGAAGAAACATTTGTGTAGCAACCTCAGCAACTTCAACTACAAACCACAAATAGAAAGTCGCCAACAACACATGGCTTTATATATCGATCGCCATCTACATCTAGCAGCTATCACGATAGAAGTGACTAGTCGCCTAATGGAATACACTCATTTTAACTTGGATTCCAGTCAGATGCTTTCCGTTGCGCTACAATGGTGACCTCGACGTGATTTGACCAGTTGGACGGCAGCATCTTCAGTCAGGCAGCACAAGCCATTGTTGTAGCCGCCGAGCCCTAAAGTCAAGACCGCCTTCCAATTGAAGTCTTGGCGGGAATCGCACTTAGTTCGGTTGGCATACCTCTCTCTCTTAACGTTGGCAGGGAAGGCATGTTGCGACCTCAGCAACTTCCTCCGTTCCTTCGCACGTCTTCGCTAGCTGCGCGTGCTTGAGGAGGGAAATTGTGTATTCATCAAATAAAGTAAGTATAGTAATGCAAGAGGCCAGCGATGCACTTAGCAAACTGCAGACAGTGACACTGTTTCGACCTATCAGGTCTCTTCAGTGCAGTTGGTGACCAATAAGAAGCTAGAGGCTTTTAATAAAGCATAGCTTAGTTTAGACCGTCACACTTGTGGGACCAAATACTAGGTCCTATTGTAGCAACCTCAGCAACTTCAACCACAAACCACAAATAGAAAGTCGCCAACAAAACCTTGCTTTATATAAGGATTGCCATCTATGTCCAGTAGCTATCATGATAGAAGTGACTAGTCGCCACATGGAATGAATTCATTTTAACCTGCATTGTAGTCAGATGCTTGCCGTTGCGCTACAGTATTGTCGATATTTTGCTCGCTTTTGGTGAATTTTGATAAATTGACCCCCATTTTTACAAAAAAGATTTATAGGTAAACATTTGACAAAGCTGTTTTCAAGACTAATTTCTTTTTCCCTTTGTTTCTTGAATAGTAAGGGCACAAAATTAGAGTTTGACAACCCAGATCCCGGTTTCGGGAATTCCCGGGATTTAGCAACTTTTAACTTTCCCGTTTCCTGTTTTTTTTGACTAAAAGATCCGGTTTTGTGAGCAAGTACCCTCACGACACTTGCATCTAAATCAAACTGATCGCGACTGTTCTTACTATGACGACACAATACTTGATGCCTCGATTTTCGAACTGTATGTTTTTGACAAAAGAATAACAGGTTTGAGCCAGTATATTACAGTCATTGCGTAAGAGCAAGCAGCTGAAATTCAGTTGCAGTGCCATTTAGTTATGCAACGTAGTAATCAGTCTAAAGTTTGAAAACATTTTACACGAGATGATCATGACAGTGATAGAGCTAGTTGTATTCATTGTTCAAAAAATATCTTGCAAAGGTGGTTCAATTAGCAATCTTTTTCGTCACCTGAAAACCAATCACAACCTTAGCTTAGAAAGCAAAGATTAAACTTGCTCTTCTAAGAAAGCAAAAATTCAGCAGAAATCGATCTTACCATTTGTAAATGTAAAGAAAGAAAGTTTGCAAAGTATTGTCTCTCAACTGGCAGCTGTGGATGGTTTTTCTATCCATTCTATAAGCAAAAATAAGTTCATTCGTGAGTCACTTAGTGCCAAAGGTTTTCGTCTACCCTCTTCGGATTCAAGTATTATGAATTTAATTCACAGTGAATGCTATGACATTCAAAAAGACATGAAGGCTGAAATTGAAATAAAAGTTAAAGCCAACACCCATTTCAGTGGACTATGAAAGGGTATACCTTAGTTCGTTGCCGAAGATACATTGCCGAAGACATCAAGGTTCATTGCCAAAACGATGCTATAAACTTGGGTCTTATAAGAATGCTTGAATCATGTGGTGCTGAGAAACTTTTACAGATGTTGGAGAAACAGTTGGCTGATTTTGGAATAACCAATGCACAAACATCTGATGCCAGCATGGTCTCTGATCTTCTTCGTCGTATGGTAGGGTATCTATGATCCAGGTCAGACACAACAAAAGGATGGGGACCGAGGGTTTATCCTTTTACCACCCCAACTTTCTGAGTCGCCTAGATCAGATGCTGGCAGTGTTAGAGTTGAGCCAGCACCTTGTTTTGCCATCCAAAACTGTCAGACCCATTATTCCTGGAGGTGCCCTATGTGTGCGACATGTTAAAATAATGTGGTTTGCAGTTCGTTCACTAGTGCCACACTTGCATTTCCCTGAAGGAGCAAGACCCCATTTGTGCATGGACAAACCGAAACGCCCAACACCAGTACGCAGGCGATTGAGTGTGACCCTAGCTGTTCTGGTTAAACTCATTCCAATGGGTCTTGTGCTGACCTTAGGAATGTAGACACCGAGCCCTGACATACTCTTGGAGTACTTTGTATCCCATGCCAAGTTCGTCCATTATGCAGCGCGGATGCCCAACTCAGATAAGTTGTGCAATAGTTTTTGCGCGGCACGAACAGACGGGCGTCTAGATTTTGGTCTCTCCTTGTTAGCAGCCTGCGGCTCAGTCAGCTGGCCACGCAGAATGTGGCCAGGATCCAAAGAACTGCGATTAGCCAAGAAGAGTGCCGCTCTTTGGCGGAAAAGCTCAGCTGGCTGGATGCCTGAGAGAGCTGGAAGGTTGTCCGTTGGAGTAGGACGTAGGCACCCAGTGACAATGCGCAAAGCGTCATTGAGAACGCATGGCAATGAGTCGAGTATGCACGCTACGACACCAAGCTGGTGCGCAGTACTCAGAGGTTGAATAGATCAGGGATAAGGCAGCTGTGCGCAATGTCTTGGCACCAGCGCCCCATCCTCAATCCCGCAAGTCGCCTCAACAGTGAAACGTGCGTGGATAGTTTTTTGCACAATGCCTCAAGATGATGACGGTACGTGAGTGCTCTGTCCAGTTTCATACCGAGATAGGTCGGCAGTGGGAAAAATGGTAAGGTTTTACCATTGTTTTCAACTTTTAGCTCACGCTTGCCCTTTCGCCTGTGGAGATTAAAGGCTGCCGTCACCGTTTTAGCATGGCTGAGCTTTAGCCGCCAAGTCTGGAGATATGCACAAAGTGTAGTCATGTCTTCGCTGAAAGTTCTTTCCAACATCTTCCAATTTCCAGATGAATGAAATATCGCCAAGTCGTCAGCGTAGGTATACTTCTTGGAGTTTATGGAAGGCAGATAGTATATGTACATATTGAAAAGAAGAGGAGCCAAAACTGATCCCTGTGGGAGACCATTTTTTAGACGGCGGAGCCTGCTTAGCTTGCTGTCACCAGTGGTCAGGATGAAGCTTCTGTTCTGAACCAGTTCCATGATCATCTGGACCATGTGCTTGTCCGGCAGAAGTTTCAGCAGTTTGCAGGTGAGGCCACGGTGCCAGACAGTGTCATAAGTAGTTGTCAGATCGACAAACATGGCACAGGCCTTATTTTTTTCCTCAAAAGAATCATCAGTGTTTTGCGTAAGCAAAACGACCTGGTCCACGGTAGACTTTCCGTGACGAAATCCAGCCTGTTCCTTTGGGAGCAAGGGGTCGACTATTGGTTCGACACGATTGTAGATCAGTCGTTCGAGGATCTTGTAAGGGAGATGGGACGGTGGCTTTTTGGGGGCATGTTTTTGGGGGGCTTAGGGATCGCGACTACTAGCGCTCTTCTCCAGAATTTTGAGTTGGTGCAAGCAGGAAGAAAGGAAGCCACGTAGCCGTCATTGTCTTTGATGGCGCCTCAGTAATGAAGAAATTGGGTAAAATTTCTCAAAATCACCAACTCTGCTATGCGCATAGTGTGCATCTGGCTGTGTGTGATGTACTGTACTAAAGCAGAAGTGTGACTCTTATAGCAGGTGAAGGTTGCGATTACGACGACGATCATGATGAAGAAATGTATGAAGAAGGTTTTGGTATAGTGATCCCCGCAACAGCATCAAAAGAATTACCAGTTTTCAATGAAGAAATAGAAAATGTACTCAAAAAGGTGCGAAAAGTGCTAAAGATATTTTGAAGAAGTCTGGTGAAAAACGAAGTCTTGCAAAAATATGTGTTGTTGGAACAAAGCAAGGAGTTGTCACTTGTCCTAGATTGTAGAACTCGCTGGAGATCTATGAATCAAATGATTAAGAGGTTTATATGTCTAAAAAAGTGTATATCGAAAACTTTACTCGATTTATCGATTGAACATGATGTACCAACAGCTGAATTTTTGTTTCTTAACGAGCTAAAATGCGCTCTTGAACCAGTAAAACTTGCGTCGATGCTTTATGTAATAAAGATGCAACGCTTTTGACTGCGGAAGGAATTTTCCAATTTTTACTTTTTGAGTTGAAGAAGAGGAAGTCAAGTCTTGCGGAAGATTTGCTTTGTTCCATGAAAAACCGTATGCAACAAAGACGACAACACGATATGGTTAACCTAATACGTTATCTTCAAAATCCAAATTTGTCGATTCATGATGAGCATTATGCTGATGACATATCGTTATTAGGTAGTAACACCAAAGATGGTTTTTTGAAAACTGCTACCACCTTATTTTGCCGTCTTTTGGGAAAATGACAGTAATGAAAGAAAAGGTCAGCATGAAAGTCTTTTCCAAAGACTTCAGACACACATTGAACAGTTCACAAACTCCACTCCCACCCAGTTAGAGACATTTGTTGATGATAGAAGTCAAGTCACTCAACTAAAAACTGTAATCAAGCTGGAAATGAAGTTACCGTAAAAATACCAAGCAAATTGAAGCAGTTATTCAAAGTCTTATTGACCATCCTACCAACGTCAATTGAAGCAGAACGAGAATTTTGTGCTGCAGGATTTTTGAAACAAAAATACTCAACGTGGTGGTGCGGTCCCCGAACCCGTTTGGGTTGGGTCGAAATGGCTGTTGGCCTTCACGAGGGTCCCAGTTACCCCGGGCACTCCCCTTCATTTTTCGCTATGCTGCCCCCTGAACGACCGCAGAAAAGTAGCACACAGCTTCTTCAAAATCGGTCGCCTGTTTTCACTTTTTCTTTTCTCCTGCTCTTCTCTTGCCCTTCTTCGTCTCCTCATTCTTCTCCTTCTCTTGATGAGCGGTAACGTTCATCCCAACCCTGGCCCCATCTTTCCTTGCTCCGTGTGCGCTGGAAATGTGACCTGGCGGGGCAAGTCAGTGCTATGCTGCCCTGCTCCAAATGGGTCCATCTAAGGTGCTCAAACTTTCCCTCTCCAAATTCAGAGCTCTAGGCAGCTCTCACTCTTGGAGCTGCCTCCCCCCCGTGCAGTAATACTGTGACTCCCTCCTCGGACTCCTCCGACATGTATACCTCCACTGTACAATCTGCCCCCCCTCAGCTAATGCTGCACTCTCGCCCCACCCTTGTCACCAAACCTCTTATTCCCCATCGGCTCATTTTATATCTCCTTCCTCTGCTCCCTCACCACCGTCCCTTGCTCCTGGCCGCCCTTCTATGCCTCCTGCCTCCTCTCCTCCCCCTGACTCTCTCAGGGTTCTTCAATGGAATGCTGGAGGTCTTCGAGCTAGGAGCACTGAATTACTTCACTTTCTCTCGTCCCATCCTGTCGACCTCATCTGCATCCAGGAATCCAATCTTAACTCATCTTCCTCTTTCTGGATTCCTGGATTCCCTGCTCTGCATTCTGATCGCACCCACTCCCGGTCTGGCATTCTCTCTCGTGATGCCACGCACGCCAGCGGCGGCGTTGTCATTTTCGTCAGACAGGGCCTATTCTTTTCTGAACTTTCCACCTCCTCTCTTTTATCGCTCGATCTCTACTCCGATTATGTAGGGGTAAACATTTCTTTTAACAACTCCTCTTCAGTATCATTTCTTAATGTGTACGACCCCCCTATTCGCTCCTCCCCAACGGATGGCAAAACCGATTCCTTTTCTCCCTCAATTCTTCCCTCCTCCAGAAATCTCTTCATTCTGGGGGACTTCAATTGCCATCACCCCTCTGGGACTCAAGAGGTACTTTTGACCCCCGCGGGGAGGAAGTATTCGACTGGGTCATCTCTTCTGACCTCCTCCCCCTCAATGACCCTGACACACCCACCCTTCTCCATTGCTCCTCTGGCAGTCGCTCCTCTCCTTTGCTCCTTCTACTCTTGCTTTTTCTTGCTCCTGGGAGGCGCTTCAGGACCTGGATTTTGACCATCTACCAATTCTTCAATCCGTCTCTTTCTCTCCGGTCTTTCGCCCAAACGAGCATCCCTCTCTCTTCAATTTTCAGAAAGCTCGCTGGGATGGCTTTGCCTCCTACTTTGACTCTCACTGTCCCTCTGCAGAGGAATACTCGTCTCTTTCTCTTTCCTCTGCTGCTGCTCTCTTTACCTCTTTGACTTTGAATGCGGCCAAATCTTCCATTCCTTTCGGCCGCATCAAACGCCCTCATAAAGCCTGGTGGTCTGCTGAGGTGGAAAGTGCGGGTAGTTAAAGACGTAAGGCTTTCGCTGGCGCTCACAGAAGTGATGAAGATCGCCAGGCTTAAATCTTTGCTTCTCGACGTGCCTCGTCAGCCATTGCCAAGGCCAAGGCTGCGGCTTGTCAGACGACTTGCTCTTCTCTCTCACCTAGGTTTAACCCTAAAACTGTTTACTAAGCCAGAGGCCACCTCTCTGAGCTCCGCCGAGCCACATGCCTGTGAGTCTCACTCATCCTTTTGCTCTCCTTTCACTCCCGCTGAATTTCTAGCGGCTGCCTCCAACATTTCCTCGTCCACTGCCACAGGCCCAGACAAAGTTGCCTATCCCATGCTAAAGCACCTTCCTCACTCTGGCATGGATTTTCTTCTTCATATCTTCAATCTCTCCTGGTCTTTGCATTCCTTTCCTTCCATCTGGAAGACATCTTCTATTATTCCTATACACAAAATGGGAAAGCCTCTCGACTCCCGTGCTTTCTTCCAGCCTATCTCTCTCACCTCCTGCGTATCAAAGCTGTCTGAACGCATCACTCTATCCCGTCTACTCTTCTTTCTGGAATCTAATTCCATTCTCTCTCCCCGCCAGGCCGGTTTCCGCCCTGGCCGGTCTACACTAGATCAAATTCTGTACCTTTCTCAGTCCATTTCGGATGGGTTTAACAAACCCAGGCCGGCTCTAAGACGATTCTCTCTACTATTGATTTCTCTAATACTTTTGACTCTGTCTGGCAACCCGTTCTTTTCCATAAACTCATTTCGGCTGGCCTCCTTCTTTGCTTTGCTCGTTGGACTCAATCTTTCCTTTCTGATAGGCGCGCTTGTGTGGCTTTTCAAAATCACAAAAGTCGTTCCTTTCGAGTCCGTCGAGGCGTTCCGCAAGGATCCGTTCTTGGCCCTGTACTTTTCTCTCTATTCATTAATGATCCCCGGCCTCTCTGCTTTCTTCCGTCAGCTGTTCTCTTTACGCTGACGATCTGGCCATTTGGTCCTCCTCCCCCTCGGTCCTTTCTGCGGTGGAGACCACACAAGGAGCTTTGTTTCGATTGGAGCGCTGGTCTGAGTACTGGTGTCTTCCTCTCAATCCGAGCAAATGTGAGGCCTCCTTCTTCTCAGTGGATCCCCACCAAGCTAACCTCCATCCCAACCTTCTCCTACTTGGCTCCCGTCTCCGTTTGAATCCAACTCCAACTTTTCTTAGGATCACCTTCAACCGCACTCATTCCTTCTCTAAGCATGTATCTTCGCTGAAGGACAAATCGTTCCCACGTCTCAAGGCCTTACGCTGTATCTCTGCTTCCTCATGGGGCTCCTCCAAGGAGTCCCTCTCTCTGTTCTGCATAAAGCTTTTCTTCGGCCCCTTCTCACTTACGCTTCACCCGGATGTTTTCCTTTCCTAAGCGCTACCAATCTTACCAAATTGGAACGCCTCCACCGAGCGGCCAGTGGCGCCATCACCGGCTGCCTCTCGTCTTCCCCTATTCCACTTTTTCTCACCAAGGCTTTTCTATCTCTCCTACGAGTCACTCTGACTCATTTCACCCTTTTTTCTTATGAGCGGGCTCTTCGTCTCCCAATCTCCTTTCCTATTTCAGGTTTGGCCAGACTAGGAGTGAAACCAAGACTCTGCAGATCGTCTTGGAGTGTTTTGCTTCGACTCACCCGCTCATGCTTCGTTCTACTTGTTCTAGGGAGGCTCTTCTTGCTTGCCCTCCCTGTCCTCCTTGGAATCTGCCTTCGTTCACGGTGGAGTCCACCCCTTCCACTCCATGCTCTCGCTCTGATCCCCCTCTCTCTCGCCAGGGTGTGGCTCTCACCCACCTTGAGTCTCTCCCCCCTCATGATCTGGTGCTCTGGACAAAGGGCTCTGTTCCTTTTCTTTTTTGGCAAGAGCGGCTCCGGCGTTCTTGCCAACTGCTCTCTCTATGGCACTGAGACCACTCTTTCCTTTTCGGCAGGCCCAGTATGCTCAAGTTATTCCGCTGAAGCCTGCGGCATTCTGCACGCTCATTGCTGGTCTCGGCAGCACCAACAAGTCTGCCATATCTCTTCTCCTACTATCTGACTCTTGTTCTGTTCACGCCACTCTGTTCTCTCCTCCATCTTTCCTGTTATCTGAAACTCTGTGGCAGATCTGGCAGGAACTGTTTTTTCTCATCCTGTTCTATCAGGCTACAATGGGTCCCCAGACACTCGTTTCTCCCGGGGAACAAAGCGGCTGATGAGCTGGCTAGACGGGGAGCGCTACTTGCGCCCTCCGCAATCCCTTGTAGTCTCTCTCCTGTTATCTGTCGTATCCACTCTCGTCTTATCTCGGACTGGAGGCGTACTGTCTCATCTAAACTCTTTGACACACAGGTTCCCTCGATTTCCACCGAGGAACTTGTGCTCCCACGTCATGCTCGCTGTGTCCTCTCTCGTCTTCGCTGCAACGGACACAGCCTTCTGTTAGGTTCTTATCTCTCTAGGATTGGCAGAATCGAGAATCCTTCCTGCAGCGCCTGTGGACACTCGTCCCAGGACACTTCTCATCTCATTCTGCACTGTCCAGCTACGGACTCTTTGCGCCGCTCACTCTTTGGCGATTCTCTATCTCTCTACAACCTCTGGTCCAGACCCTGGGGAGTTGCCCGGCTTGTGAGGCTCCATGGTCTTCCGCCATGCCCCCATCCCTCGGAAGGGGTCGAGTAACCAACAACAACTAAGTGACAAATCGGTTGGTGCGCTGAGTTTTTTACGCAGTCATTATATGAAATATAATTAGAGCAAACTTAATGCATTTACGTTTTGTTGTTTGTATTTTATACAATCCCAGTTTACCTGGAATCGCGGGATTAAGTTTGACATTACCTGAAACCCGGATTTTTTTCAGCACCGGGATTTGAAAACCTTACGCAAAATCTTTTGATGGTGCCTTTACTTTGGTTGACATGTTGTTGGTCACCAAGGCTGTTTTGACAATCTATTTTTGATGCTGTTTTTGTAACATGCGGTACTTAAATTTTACGGTCATTTTTTGTTGCTGTTGTGATTTTCACCAACAAGAAGGTAGCCTGATTAAAAGCACCAGCAAATTTGGATGGTCACCACTTATTGACTTATCAGTAAAATAATGAAGGCAGCATCAAGTGTTACAGTTTGTAATGTAAAACTTCTAAAAATAGTCTATTTAGCAGACTATAAAAGCTGTCAGGTTAGAACCTCGACATCAAATTAATTAAAGAATTTGCAGAAAAATTTTTTTTTTAGTTTTACGGTGGTAGTCTAGCAGTGTTTTCCTTAAGAGTGTTATTAAGCTTGTAAGCATTTAACTACCAACCCAAATTTCGTAGCAAATGCATTAAATGCGATATACTAAAACACAGATTTGCAGAAAGTGTTTTAGAGAATTTGATTCAACTAAAGTGCAAGATTTCCATAGAATTGCAAATTAGCATTAGAGTTAAAATTGAGGTTGGTTATGGTTAGAATCGGCATTAGGGTTAGTATGTGGAATTTCTGCCTTCGAATAGTAACTCATAAAAAAGTGCCAGACATGATTTTGACTGTTAGCGGGTATTGCTAAAAACTAGAACTGCTACACCAATTAAATGATTTATTTTGAAGTAGTAATTAGAGGTAATTTTTTTGTCCTGTTAGCCTATGTATTCTGTCTATAGCAGTAGAGCATTTAGATTGATTGCCAGTAATTTTATCACAGTAATTTGATTGCGTGGTAACATCATCTCAATCAACACAGAAAATTGTTTTCTGACTCATGCAAACTAATTGCAAGACTTTTGATCTAAACTTCACCACACAGTGATTTCAACATGCAGTGAGTTTCTGCCAAAAGCTTAATTTTTTTCTCAAATGTAACCATAGCTATGAAAGTGGCTATTTTGCTGTCACCATTCATGAGTGCTAAACTCTTTGAACACTTAATTTATCAAGGGATAGTGCACATGCCACCCTGAATTATCAGCAGGTATTACATTATAAGGTAATCCTGTACTTTAGCGCAGTAAATTATTTAAGCTGAAAGGGCAGTGTACACTGTAGGGCCAGGCCTGGTATGTAAATGTACGGGGCAGTGTACACTGGAAGGGAGTGTACAGGGTGGGTTCCAGTGTACATTGCCCGGTACATTTACATACCAGGCCTGGCCCTATAGTGTACACTGCCCTTTCAGCTTAAATAATTTACCGTGCTAAAGTACAGGATTACCCATTATAATACTGTACTACACTGCTATACACTACTTGCCATGTATATTACATGAAATTTTGTTCTGTAACAAAACTTTGATGTAAAATGAATAATAAATGTGTTTTGCCATATTGCTGTGTCCTTTTCTTCACTTATCTGCAGAATGTGGATGTAGATGACTCGCAAGGCTGAAAAACCAGCTTTTCAGGTTCCCTTGGTTAAATAGCCATAATTGCTTCAATTCTGGTAGTGATGCTGTAGTGCGTGGATAACGCAACTGCCTTGAAATGTAATGGTAGTGTAGACTAGGGGTGCAAATTTTTTTGGCAGTGGCTATTTTGCCGTCGACAGCAATCTACCCTCAGAGACTATTTTGCCATGAGTTATTTGTGATTGGTCAATCTAAATGACCTACTAAACATGTGACTTTTGGTCGTTTCTGATTGGTCAATTTTAAAAACCAATTTAAAAAATTTTGCACCCCCAGGTCTCTATCCCCCACCCTGTACACTCCCTTCCAGTGTACACTGCCCCATACATTTACATATTGGGCCTGCCCCTTCAGTGTACACTGCCTTTCTTTTCATGCCCTGCCAGCTGAGATTCGTACCTGCAACCATGGTATCTCAAGACCAGCGCACTATCCACTACACCGCAGTGTCACTGGCGTAATTATAGCAAATACGGCTAATGATGCCTAAAAACAACCACAATGATGCCTAAAAATTTATAATTTCTATATGAACAGTGCAGTTGGATAGTTTCCTTCACTTTGTCAAATTTAGACTTAAGTGTGGTGGTGGCAATTTTCAGATCAGATTTAAGATGTTTATCAGTGAACTGGGATAGGTGGCAAGCTATGTTGGCGTTCATCACAATGGGTGCTTACATCTTGTACACGAAACCAAACAACACCAACATTTTCTGAGCCATTTTTTGAGATTTAAAAAATTTGGTTTCACTTTATGCAGTGCTTCCTAATGTTCTTTTCATCATCATGCCATTAGGTGTACCAAGTTTCAGCTTTGACTAAATTTCCATTTCTCACAATTAAAATTGAATGGAATCATTTGTACTAATTCAGCCATGCAAAACAACTGACACAGCACTGCATAAATTGATTTTCAAAAAAAAGTCATGAAACCAGAATATGAACAAAAAAGTTCACACCATTAGTTATGGAATAATACTAAATGCAAAAATTTCATAGATTAGCTCTAATTTTAGCCTTAACTAGGCAAGTTCTGTTAAACACTTTCTGCAGAATTCTGCGTTGTAGTTTTTTCCTACAAGCTGACCTCCAAACCAAGGATAATCTTGGCACCACAGGTTAATTTCCAAAACTGAGGCATCAAAGATGTAAGCTTTGGATGCTCTATGCTATATGGTAAAAGATGATTCTTAATTCTTCATCTGCAACCACTGTTATTCCCCACCATTGGGGAATTTTTCACTGTTTAAGAACCCCTGACTTGGTGTGACATACAATTCATTTCATTTAAGTGATTATTTAAGATCATGTTATTTCATTTCATTGAATGAAGTTACATTGGAAATTGCAACTCTTATATGGAGCCCTTTCGAAGTTTTGTGTCAAAGAGCTGAGACAGTATTAAGAGGTTATACTGAATTTTCACGTAATGATGCTGAATTTTCACAAAATCTGAAATTGATGGTAGAGTTCTATGTGCTAGTCATCTAATTGTTTGCTACAGAAAATGAGGAAAAGAGTTGTGAGAAATTTGTTTTGAAAACAGAGTTAACTAGATTTTCAAAGAGTACAAATCAATCTGGTGCACAATTCGATGTGGTCAGTAGAAAGATTGGAAGCTAAAGTGCCACAAAAAAATTTTGTAGATTTGTTTTGCGTGTAGCCTGAGAGTTGTAGTTTGCCCACCTCTGCTTTAGAATCTAATTATTGTTTTGCTGTCTGATTGTTTAAAAGTGCTATCAAAAAGAATTTAACTGTTTAGTATATACAGTATAAATCTAACTAGTGTCATATTTTCACTCTCACTGTTGACTTATCAAAGCCTTGAAAGTGTGGAATATTGTCGGTGTAGATCAGAGCGATAATACACTGCCTTTAATCATTAGTTTCCATGTTCAATTCTTGCATGAGTGTATTCTTCAGAAAGGTTCTTACATCAATTTTCTCTGTTGGTTGCAGGCTTGTGGTATAAGCACACTGAGGCAACAGGATCGGTAACTCCAAAGCATGTCTGAATACAAAACCCCTGCATGATGGCAAAGGTTTTCCCATGACCAGAGAAAAAAATAAGATGGTGATTAATCTGCAACTGACTTTGTGCGGTATAAACAATTGTGCATTGTTGAAAGGCACAAATACTCAATTATGACATTTTAAAACTATTTGCCGAGCTGAACATTATGACACAAATACTCAACTATGAGTATTTGTGTCATAATGTTCAACTCGGCAAATAGTTTTAAAATCGTTCGTGCATAAGTCAACTGTGATCGGTAGCTGTTTAAAATGACGTTTTTGTTACTTCCGTCAAATGAGTTTGATGTAGATCTTAATATTTATTCCGGTCGTGGAGAATCAGTGCTCTTTTCTCAATCCCCACGAAGTAGACTCAATTACTTATGTCACCCTTTCCTTTTGCGTGTGGTTAAGCATCAAGCAGGGATTTGTGAATGCCATTTTAACCGTCTTTGCTATGATTTGGGCAAATTGACTTAAAAATTCAAAAAAATTGACTTTATTAACCTAACAAAACTTTGACTGAATAAATTAATTTCCTTGAGTTTTCTATATTAAAACAAACTTAATTTACAAAAGCACACAAATCCTTAACAAAACTTGCAATACGCGTTCCTTATGTAGGCAGCCAACTCTTCAATTACCAAGTGCAAGAATTGAAAGGTAAAATCACGCACTGTTTCACATTTTCGATCTTAAAGTTTCATTCCTTGGCTAACAATTACATAGCATGAAATACTTCTTTCTACAGAAGCAATTGTGACCTGAGAATGCTGAAGTAAACTGTATACAGCCGGAGAAATGTCTTATCTCTCCGTCTTCATTATTTTGCAAATATCATTGTTTAGCATTTTTTTTGAATGTAACGGTTAATGCTGTAAGTGCCTTTTCTGAAGTCAAGATCTCGGAATGCTTGCACCGCTTCTTTGGTGTGTACTTTGCACTTTCCATCGTTTCTATGAACTCAACTAGACATTTATATTGGTCTTGATTTTGAGAAGTTTAGTAGCTAAACCAGTTGTTTGCAAACTAACTTTTGCTCGAGTAACTAAAATACCAGACCCTTCAAAACTTTTCACAATTGCTTTACTTCAGATAAATTTTTTAAGGCGGCATTTAACCAGCTTCCTCATCTTGTAGCAATAAACGGAGGTGGGCAACCAATAGTAGCGACTTTGGCTTTGCTTTTAACTATTGCTGCTTTTACTTTTGCGATTAACTGATCAACATCTTCTGAGTTAGATTTGACTTTTTTAGTACAATTGAGCAATAAACGTGCTACACATGTCAAGTGAAACAGTTTAGGATACAGGGATTTTAGTATTGCACCTGCAGCCAGGGCTGGGGAGCTGGCTTAATGTAGACCAGGCTTCAGCTCCGGAGCTAGCAATTTTCAATCCTATGGCTCCTGCTCCAGCTCCGAAGCTAGTGTTTAGAGTCATGTGGAGCCAGCTCCAGTCAAGTTTTCAAGGTGTTACTAATGTAGTCAAATGCAATATATTTTTAGTGATGGATTTTACCGATAATATAACTATATGGTAAAGGAATATCAAAAAGTAGTTATAAAATAGCAGTGGTTTTTAGATAAACACTCAGGTCAGTGAACATAAAATTGAAATGCATCTCAAAAATCAGTAGAATAAGGTACTACAGCTACATCTTTTCTGTAATTGGATAGGAGCTGGAGCTGCCAATAACTTTGATAGCTCCAGCTCCGGCTCCACTAACATCTGAAAATAAAACGCCGGCTCCTTCAAAAAATCCCAGCTCCGGCTCTCCAGCTCTGCCTGCAGCCACCATATATTTTGAAGGATCAGACAATAAAGAGTTTCTGTTCATTACAGAAGATCTAACAGCTATGTCAACTGCTTGAGCAATGCTCTTGCTAATTAGCGCACATGGTAGATGTTGACATTTGTTCAAATAACTGACGTGATGTATTTGTAGGCTTCCAACTGGAATATTTAAATACGGTATGCCAGATAGAGTGCTCTCTACAACAACCAGAAAAATTTGTTTGTCATGCACAGCATTTCTCATCCGCTGTAACTCACGTGCGCTTGACTGCAGTACTGTTTTTCTACTTAGTAGTTTCAGATGGCAAATTGTGACAATGTAAAATAGGTTTTTTATATGCTTATCGTTTGGTTTGTACAAAGGAATATCAGCTGACAAAAATCCTTGGTTACCAAAATCGCTGTTACTGGTCCTCAAAACGTTTGCAAAGTGTATGAGATTAGTAGTTCAGGTCTGCTGCCGAAGGCATTTTGGTGTTTGGACGTATTTAGATGACTTTCAATAGGAAAGCGTTTGTTGCAAGAAACCGTACAACTGCGCAACCTGCAATATAATTCGTTGTTGGAACTTCATGAATTCTTCTGGAAAGTCTTGAAGTACGGATTGAATCTTAGATGTTTTGATAGCTTTGAATTTTGGCATCGTTTAAAATCTAAATAAATATTTCACGACACCCATTTGACAGTTGATTCCACTCTAGAATAGGAAAATACTGTTACACTATTCTCCCGCGAATCTAGAAAATCCGCAAATTATTGATGCAGTTTTTAAACGCCTATGTATGATGTTATATACGCTAAAATATGCTTCCCAAACATATTGTGTAGACAATCTTACTCATCAATGCAGTAATGATAAATTAAAAACATTTTGATTTTACTGAATTTAATTTAAAAACGTTTTTCTGCTAAAAAATGGCCGAAGAAATTCACGAAATTACCGAAATTAAGAAAAAAAAGCTTTAAGAGCAAAATCCGCGAGAATGTGGAACCGCGAATGGGTGGGGGTATGCTGTATCTGTTCGTGAGCTTACTCACTACACCTGCATAAATAAACTATTTACTCTTTCTTGTTTCACTTTAAATAGTAAAAGACAATCTAAGAATGTGGATGACTCTTCGCTATACTGCAAACATTTTTACCGAACAGTGTTGCGTCTCCTGATTGCCGCAACTATTTGATTGTGACACAGTCGTACATAATTTCATGTTAGATTTTTGCACCACAGTCGTTTGATTTTGACAAGAGGTAGCAATCTGTGCTACCGTACAAAAAATTGCCAAACATTACAAGTTAAAACAAAAAATTGCAAGTTTTTGTCACCGATACGAAAGTAGCATTTTGACTAACAGTGTTAATTATAAGAAATTGAATTTATTACCCTAAAAAGCAAAAATTCACCCAGCGGTAAGAAATTGGCGTTTTATTGACCTATCAAATTAGGAATGTGAAGCTTACTCTTTGCATCCAGAACTTCTACAAAAAAATCGCGCTGCTCGAAGTTGCCATCAAAAAACTGACTTTATTGTAAAAACTTGTCTCAGTTATAACTCGACTAGGATCATGAACCCTGGTCTACTGATTGCAAAGGGAATGCCATTGTCGCTACTCCACGACGTCAGTTATTTATTGCATAATGACTATCATCAATATTCAAAATGTAAATAACTAAAAAACTTCATCTTAGGGAAGAAAATTGTTGTTAGGTTTTTGTTCAGTACATTTGATCAATTGGCAATTGCAAAAGGCAGGTAGTTTTATTTGTGCAAGAAAGAAAAACTTTTCTGTTTTCTTGAATAGCGTAATTTTTAACTTGGTATGTTAAGTGTATCCATAAGCGCTGTGCTGTTTGAAAGTGATTTAACTCTTTCGCTCCCGCGATCATCGATTGATGATCTTGTGTTTTCAGTGTTTCCCTCAAATTTTGTTAAATTGAGTTACAAAATTAGTTTACTAAAAATCGATTTGTGACTTTATTTTTCGTCCGATTTTCATAAAATTTTCAAAAGATCACGCTTATTTCCTCACGCATCGGATGATGTATAATTTGTGCCCTAACTCTTGAATTTTTATACCCAAAAACGGTTAAAATGACCAAGAACTCAGTTGCAGACGACAAAATCCGCCAAATTCTCAGCACGTGCCAACTACACTAAAATCAAATTGAGATTACATCTTTACCACATAACCAAACCCTTTATCATTGACACAGTCTGAAAACTACTCTTTTGGGGCATCATTTGACAAAATTTCAAGCGATAATAATAAATTTTACTGTTTTGAATTTCCAAACTTTTTAGGGGTCTCAAAACTCCCCCAAACAAATTTGAGTGATAAGTAGATAAAAGTAAATTTAGTGCGTAAAAAATATGATATGTTGCTAAATACCGGTTACATTTGAAAGCTTAGGAAATTTGCTTTCCAGCAATATATAACTTTAAATAGTTTAGACTAAGTGTTATATGATATTTACTGATCAAAAATGAGTACTGTACATCATGTCAGTTCAAAACCCTCAAAAATTTTTTGACTTACCTTCACTAAATTATCATTTTTACAAAAACACCCTATAAAAACATAAAATAAATTGCAAATGTTTCACTACTAAAGTCGTCATTTTTTATTAACTTTCCAAGGAGACAAGAAGCAAAATACAAGTTTAAAAGCTAGCAGAAGTTTGGCTTCTCTAAATCAAAGTTTGCTGTATCCCCCTTGTTTCTCAAGAAATGGGAAGGGTGTAAACAAGCGGCTATTTCATTGTCAGTGACAGCATATTCTATTTAAACTTGATATTTTGTGAATCTTGAAGAAATTCCCTGTTCAAAAATACATAATGTTACATGGTTTAGGCTAACCTGTAGCAGATAATAACTGATCATATTTTAGGTACTAAATTTAACTACCAAAATTTGGTACCGGTCGGTACCGGTCAAAAAAAAGGTCATTTGCCTCAGAAAATTGCAAATTGTAAAAAACCTAGGCTCTTAGGTAAGTTTTGATTGATGTACCTTGAAAGCTTATTTCCTTAGCATCGTTTTGCGACCATTTCTAAAAAAAATGGTTGAAAATTAAATCTGTAGTGATCGTTGAGGTGAGGGTAGTACTTTAATTTTGAAGACAACTACCCCCCAGTTGGGGGGGCTAATTTGCATAAAATTTGCATATTCAAAAAAAAATTTTTTTTCTATTTGAAATCCTCAAGAAATGTAGATTTCAACGATATATCACACTTAATGTAGAAGTAGACAGCTGAGTAATGATTTACAAACAAACTTGAGGTACATAATTATGATTAATTATGATTGATTATGACAGTTTTTCGCGCTGCCACCTTACGGACATTTTTTTTCACTTTTCACCACTTTTCACGCGGGAGCAAAAGAGTTAAACTAAAGGCTTTACATAAACTTATTCATAGACATCTAATTTATTATATTTAACATGATATTTGTGGATTAAATGCTTGACAAATTATTGTACTTCACGTCATAGCCTTATTGCTGTAATCATGCAAATACACTCTAGCATTTGTTTGCACTCTGTTCTGTTTACGTTGTTCGATTACTTAGCACCTCCTAATCATGTACTACAGTGTTCCAAAAATGAAAGATCTTTTATATATATTATGATGAGTTTTTTTGTTCTCTTGGTGCTGCCTTGAGCTGCAACTGTACTTACTCGATTGTAAGCTGCTGTTTATGTAGTTATGTTTGTTATCGTTTTTGTGACTTATATTCAAACGATTAGCACAGTAATTACTAAATGCAAGTTCTATACCAGTGTTTCACAAACTGTGTGCCACGGAAGATTTGCAGGTGGGCCTCGGGTTTTTTTCTAAATGCTTGATTTGTGTGCAAGTGTTTAGCCAAAGCTGAGTAAATGTTGCCATGAAGTAACGGTCAATAACGTCAGAGATCGTGTTATGTCGCCTGAAAAAGTGGTGATCTCCAAAAAAAAGGTCATCACCTTTCTCGGTGTCACCGGTAATGCTACTAGCGATCAACTCGAATAGATTCATTCATGGTTGTTGTGCCGCAAGATTTGTTTTGCTTTTTTACTGTGCCAACAGACAAAAAAGTTTGAAAAACACTGATGTATAGCGACGCTTGGGCACAGTCCATTTTAAAGACTAGCCAATACCCATCACACCTGACCTGTTAGTGTGGCTAGCTGTTATTATCTGCAGTTTTAAATGTACAAAACAGATTTTTGAGATACAAACGGCAGTTGATTTTGCAGTTCACTCTTTTTTATATTGTGTGAAATCTCTACCAAGTGTTAATTGAAGCCAGCTTGTTTATAATTTCCTGTGTCTTTGTTGACATGTAATGTTACGTTTCGGTTATCTAAGCATTGCAATCATCCTACTCATTCACTGTTTTATTCCAGTGTTTCCTTGCTTGATAAAGAAAATAGCAAAAAGCAGAGTCTCTGCAACTGCAACATTTCAAAACCAATTAAAGGGTATCGTTACACGCACAAGCTAAAGCGAATTAGAAATCACTGTCTTGAACTCAGTTTTATTACCCAAATTTAGCTGCCTCTTGTAGACGTTTTTTTTGTTCCCGTAATTTTGCTTCGTCCGTTGTACTGATTTACATTTTCAATAGTTACAACAATGTAGCTCTGGATTGTGCTACTTTTTTTGCGGACCGACCAATTCATTGTAGTGGTAGATTCTGGGGACCACGAGTTTTGAAAATGAACATTGGTGTTTGATTTTGTATTGTTTGTGGGGCTAACAGACAAAAGACCTTTTTTTCGTTACGAAACAAAGACGTTTGAAAGTTTAACTTATGAGGTCAGCTTCCAAAGAGCTGAATTTCAAAGGTGTTGACCTAAACAGTAATTTGTTGAAGTGGACGACAAATCACATCTTTTATCCTTCCTTTGGCCTCAAAGTTTCAACGCATGTTGCACATTTTCGGTTGTAGCGTAATATTTTTAAGATTAGTGATGTAATAAGTAGTTTTCTGTATCTTTTCTGTAGCTTTATTCTGAGTGGGCCTAGACTTAAGTGAGTTGTGAGTGAAAACATAAACTAAAATCTATTTTAATTTGACCTAGCTGTGGCAATCAATTTCAGAGTTGTTTTTAATATTGTGTGGTGATAAAACATATTGCATAGCCGTTCAATATGGCTGCTGTTGAAGAACAAGGTCTTAAAGAGTGTGAATCATATGTACAAGAACACAAAATTCAGCAAACACTAAAAGAATGTATTGTTCAAGTAAGCATGAGACTAGCTTTGGCAATGCTATTTATTTCGGTTTTTTCAGGATGAAATAGCTTAAAATGCTGTTGAATTCTGCTGTAACCTCTTACTTTTTGATAAGTGAGGTGCACTCTACATTCTCTGATATTAACTGCAGTTTTCAGCGTTCCATCTTTAGATCAAGTCAAGTTTCAGAAAAATTTAATCATTTTTTCAAAGGAGTGTTTTGACTCTAATTACGGCAGGAACGTTTCTTTTTGGCTTCATGAAATTTTTCCTCGGTATATCATAAGCGTTTCAAGAAATACGTGAGCTTTTGCTGTAGCGATGTAAACACCAGTATGTATTTTGAAGCAAAGTTGGTATTATGCAAAATTAGTCGGACATTTTGACGAATAAAGCTATGTTGTACAGTTTCACCTCGTTAACTCGGACAGCTCGGGGGGAAGGGTGTCCGTGTTAACCGATTGTCCGACTTAACCGACGGCCTATAGGCCATAGTTTATAAACATGCCTAGGGTAACGAAGTTTAGTTAGAAATGCGGTTATTATATAGGCTATTTTGTTTTACTACATTTGCCTTCATAGCACGTAAAAAAGCAGATTTATTTACTTATATGTTCATTTATTTTTGTTTATTCAAGTAAATCACCTGACGAAGGCTACGTTGGGCTAGCCTAGCCTAGCAAACAAACCTGTACCGGTATCGACTGTTATTATGGGCTATTACCAAGATTATTTTCTTTTACTTTACCTTCATAACATGTAAATAATGACTGTACAGTACGGCCGATTTTAGGCCAAATATTTTTAAAATTTTCAAACATTTTTTTTTCAGTCTTGGAATGTTTTTCTACCTTTTTCTGGGTCATAGTCGGAGTTAACCGATATCCGGCTTAACAGGGTCCGTGTTAACGAGGTGAAACTGTATTTCAATTTCTCCTGATAATGCACATTAATTAGAGCTGAGCTATCACTTTACCTGTAGCTTTTACATTTCTTGCGTTTGTTAGCTTAAATAAGTTTTCATGATCATAATTATCTTGAACAACCCGAGAAGCAAGCGAAAGTAGTAAGTGAACCGTAGCGCAGGAAACAAGGACAATCAAACTCTTGTTATTCTAACTCGACGTTTTGTTAGCGTTGACGCGTATCACCAGCAGCTAGCCTTGCAGCAATGAAAAAGGTTATATCGCTCTGAGTTGCTGATTATTGTTACAGTTGTGCATCCACAAGCCTGAAAAACCAATGAAGTTTTTAAGAGAGCATTTTGAAAAACTTGAAAAGGTATGAACTGTTTGACTACAAGGTTTATTTGGGTCTTGATTTTCACATCAATTTTTTATGGAAATTTATTCTTATAAGTTTTCAAAAATCTTATTACTACGGCCGATTTTATATATAGTGAATATAACTTGTCCTGCCTGGTCTGTGGACATCTGTCAATACCACCGACTTCATGTTAATTTGAGACCACATGGCACAATGGACTGAATATTAGGCTTGTCATTGTAAGACTGCTGGTGTAGGGCTCCGGTTGTTACGTTGCATGTTGGATGGCCAAGCAGATTTGGCATTTGCATTAACCTCGCTTTTTGGGTTCAAGCTATGGTTTACGGCAACTGCAACGACATTTATAGTTGATTGCTCTACAATGTGATCACCTTGCAGGTTTCCAAAGTTTTCGATGCGTTGAACTAAGTCTCCTCATTCAACAAGCTTTTCATTATAATGACGTTCAAACGTCATTAGCCAAACAGCAGTTTGCTGTCCACTGTTATAGTGAGCAGCAATGTTCGGCCATGTTCATTTGAAACAATGCTATTATATTGATAAGTGTGCCACAAAAAGGTTTTATGTTTTCGCTAGATAACTTTTGTCGAACTATCTTTTTGGAACCCTTTAAAAACATTTTTGCAAAACTGTATTTTGGAAGGCATCGAGTTTGTTCATGACCGTTTGGCTAGGATTTGCCAATGTTCTGTAGCATACTACCTTTCACAATTTTAAACAACTCAATTTATTAGAATATTGGTTTAATTAATGAGGTGTTTCTAATCTGATGACACTCTCTTTGTAAGTTTCAGTGGCTCTGAGCTACTGCAACAAGTATACAGCTCTACCTGAGCTTCCAGCTGCCACAAAAATATGGAGAAATTTCGTGGAGTCGTTTCCCTAGAGTACGACAAACAAACTTGCTTGCTTTTTCTCTACGCTCTCCCTTACGTGCTGAGCGCCAGGAAAACTAAATACGATTTCAAAAGTCTTTGTATTGCTTAATCAGAGAATTTAACGCAGGTCTACTGACTGCAAAATGGCCGCTCTCACCACCACCCCAGTCAACATCAGCATTTAAAAATGTTAGTTTTTAAGCATCATTAAGATAGACCCGTCATTCGCTTTGTGTCCAGGAAGAATTAAGCCGTACTGCTACGGAGTTGAGTCCTTCTGCCGCAAAGTCACCAAGTAAAGAGGAAACTGATGAGGAAGAGATTTCAATCACTCCGCCAACCAAAAACTTTGCTAGTCGACGACGAGGTGCTGTTAGTGCTGAAGTGTATACAGATGATGACGTAAAGAACTATGTCAAAAAGGTAACGCGATATATCAGGTCAACAATCGTCTTGAAAAACTGTTGCTTCAAGACCATTACATTTCCGCTGAAACTCAAGTATTTTTATCTTTTAACGAGCCTAACAGTGATCAATGTTTTTGAAGCACGAACAAATGTTTCACTGTTTGGTTTATAGGCCTTCAGCAATTCGCCTTTTGCGATGAAGTTCACCTTCAGTGATGAAGAACAAATGTTCTTCGCCATCGTTTGATTTCTCAAAAAGTTGAAAGTAGAATTTCCTCTTCGATATTTATCGAGTACTTTTTGCTTCACATATTTTACCGGCAGCGCGAGCAGTAGCGCGTGTCCGTCTGTCGCAAGAACACGTAAACTTGAGCACATAGTGTTCAACTGGAAACCAGGCGGAGTAATTTTAAAGAATAAATAACTTTAAACTGGTATTGGTAATAAGCTTACCGACCTAATTTTCTACTTCAATGGGCCTCTTTATTTTGTGAATCATGAAAACCAGTCAAGTTCGCTTTTGATTAATAACATGGTTTGCGCGGTTGTAATGTTGGTCGCTGGTACAACATTTGTTATTAATAGTGCTTTTTTAATGGTGTATGTCCGTGTTCGTCAATCGCCTTGTTTTTGTTCAGCAATCGCTTTTATTTGCCGCGGTAAAATAAACGGTTGACGCTGGTCTCAAAAGCCAATGTAATCTCCGTATCGTATTGTTTACATAGCATTTTGTTAAAAACTTATTGTTAAAATTCTTTATTGTGTTCAGGTTATCACGAAGGACTTCAAGACTATGCAAGCGCTGTCCAAAGCTATTGAAAAGAACGTTTTGTTTTCTCACTTGGATGAAACGGAACGGTCTGACATTTTTGACGCCATGTTCCCCGTGCAAAATATCGCAGGAGAATACATAATTAAACAAGGAGATGACGGTGACAACTTTTACATCATTGATCAGGGCGAAGTAGAGGTTGGTATTCTGCTTTATTTGATATTGCATTAAATATCAGGCATGATACCGATCTGGTGAAACGGCAGGCAGTGTGCTGACGTAGACACATCTGTCAAAACCGATACTTGTTTCAAATCTTAGCTTCAATCTCAAGCGTTGATTATTTCCAATACGCTATGTTTCGGACAATTATTTTCAAGTCAAAGCAACTGCATGTTATGGATGGAGCATTGACGACCCAGAGCAGGGGTTCTTAACCGGGGGTACCTGTACCCCTTGGAGGTACAAAGCATCAAAGCAGGGGGCACGAGATGAGACCTCAGAATAATGGTTATTTTAAACTATTTGCTAAAAATTTATTTTCAATGTAATTTGAAATAAGAAAACATTTTTCGAAGCTTTTTTTAACATCTGCATTTCTGAACGATCTTTTGTCATAAGACAGAGTTAGTGTGACGTAATAAATAGCTTCTTGTTTGTTCCGACAGAATTGGTTTTGTTGTGAACAATATTATGGTTAATAAGTATACACCGGTAACATGCTACATTGTGTTTTACTTGATTGTTAGATTGTATATTTACCGGTAATTTTGTAGGTGCTTGTTTGATAGGTCTAAGGGTACAAAAACATTTCACAATATTTTGAGGGGTACGAGCGCCGAAAAGGTTAAGAAACACTGACCTAGAGAGTCACTTCGTTGGTTGTGGTGTCATTCTCATTTCACTCTACAAAAATGCACGTTGCTGTTACTGCTTTTGCAAACTGGTTTAAAAGATAGCTCGCGTTATGGATTGTAAAACATATCAGCGAAATTTCATTGTGCGTGCGGTCGTACTCTATGGAACAGTTTTCTTGATTACTCTAAATAGAATTAATGCTTTTTGCAAAATGTTATGGTCCAATTGGTCTCCGCGGTATTGGAGGCAAACTTTTGTACGTCGCACAAATCGTTCATTACTCGAACCTATTCTTCAATGAAGATTTCTTAGATTTTTCCTGGATTATTGCTAGATATCTTCCTAGATTTTTGCTGCAGTAGCTGCTTTCAGTTTATCAGCTGTTAAGGGATTGTTCTGGTGTACATAATCCTTGGTACAGCCCTGCAGATTCACACATATACCCCGCAAGACTTTGCTTCACGTCCAAATTTACAAACGACAGTTAAAATGGCTTGACCGTCATCTACGACACTCTATTGACGCTGTGGGTTGAAATGGCTTGACCGTCGTATACGACGCCCTGTTGACGCTGTGTATGATGAGACCCTGTTGTTACAATAAGTTTTTGGTCGGAAACGAAAACAAGGTCGGCGACGATTAACATGACCCATTACTTTAAAAAAAAGCATGGCGTTTATGCAAAGTAATCAAGAATGCAAATAGCTTCAGAAATGTTCGTACATGGACTAAAGATTAAGTCCAACAAATTTCAAAACAATTGTTGAATCTTTGTAGGATTTATTAAATTTTTAATGTGTTTCGTTTTTTTAATCACCTTGCGTTAACGAGTATATCAGTTAACGATGCAACAAATATTCTACGAAGTTGCGAATGCAAGTAGATCACAATTGTTGAATATTTTATGATAAAACTGACCTTTTTTTGCTCAAATATGGCCCTGATCAGAAAATCAATATTGCCTATCGCACTGGCTGGCCGGTGACTAAGTAGCTTGCTCCTCTCACTCAACCAAGGTGACAGGTCGAATAGGGTTATTGCGATTTGGTGCCAACATCGTTGCAGAAGCTGCCAGCGTGATTTTAAATCAACATCAAACCCCCTTAGGGGTTTTCGACCTCAGGTTTTATCATTTTTGTATATTCATGTGGCTTTTTCAATGTGGGGCATAGCCACGAGGCCGTAGAGTTTTCCTTATTGAGATATTTGCTGATGATTTTGCCGGCAGAGCTTACCAGCCGTGATGAACTCAAATTTTACTTTTTTTTTTTAATAGATACGTACAGATTGTCCAAATATTATCGCTACCATTTTAAAAATTGAACGAAATTTATTTTTTGAGCTTTTTTATTTGGTTGGTTTTATATTAACGGGAAATACTTCAAGTTGTATTATTACTGTATTAGTACTTCCTACGTGTGCACCATCAGTCGCACGAAGGATATTCAGCCTGTGTTGGATTTCTTGTTTAGTTCTTGCTAACAAATCTGTCGTAATTGTACTAGTTGCTTCTGTTATTCGGTGCTGTAAATCAGTAGTGTCTGGGCTTTGGTTCGGTAAATGTTAGACCTTGCAGCTCTCTGTTTACGTCTGAAGCTTCGATGAGGTTAGATGTCTGACTTGTCTCTATAAACCAGGAAAGCACGGGACTTTTTCCTGTGAAGCGCGCATTTTCATAAACTCTATTTTTCCTTCCAAATTCAAAAGATTCTGCTAAATCACAAAATAAACTACAATTTCAAACCGAATTGTTTCCAACAAGTATTTCCGTTTAGCATAAAACAAACCAAATAAAAATATCTCAAAAAATAAAATTTTGTTGAATTTTTGAAATTGTAGCAATATAATTTATGTAGAAATTGTAGCAATATAATTTATGTACATCTTGCGTATCACATTTTATACCAAATTGTTCGTTTCGTTTTAAAATCAGCATAAACTAAAAACCTGTTTGTGGATCAATTTCAGTGATTAGCAAGATTTGTGAAAGCAAGTCACTAATGTACAGTGTTTAATGCCCTTTATATTCAGAAGACATTGAGTTAGTAATTTCAAAGATATCATTGTTGGCGTCTCAGTAAACTTAAGTTGTAGATGTGTTATTTTAATTGACAACTCTTTAATTACAAAGCTCTCATGTTACGCATCGAAGATAGCGATTTTATGTACGACGTTCCGCTATCAAGCATGTGTGGCGTTTTACATCTATTATATTAATAGCTGAAGGAATGTGCTACTTGTGGCAACATATTTGCTGTAGATTATCCGCAAAGCCTCTGATTGCATCATTAAAAAATGCTAAGTACATAATAATTTAACATTGCGAAGAACTTGGCTATTTTTGAAGGAGCAATTGTTTGTTTTGCCATTAAAAGTGCACGAGTTAGGTTGGATTGATTTGTTTTTTCGAACAAGGCGCGAATACGCTTATCATCCTACAGTACCTATTTGTCTCTGCTATTAAATCTTCTTTGGGACACATTTAAGTTGAATGCAGAGCAAAATTTGCGTTTTACATACACGTATAAGATGGCATATTAGTTTTTGATGGTATTTCAATGTATTGCTGTCCACAATTAAACAATTCTACTGTTTAGCTACAGCTGCTGTCGAGCTTAATGCTCTTGCTTTGCACACTTGATTTAGAATGATGACATCCTAGACGGTTCATGTCGGGTAAACCCACTAGTCTTGCAATGTCAAGGCAAATACGTGTTGAGTTAAATGCACATTGAAATATTGACCGTTGATTGGTTATCGATGGCTGTGTCAAAAGCGCCTGCATCCTAATACTTGCTTGTTGTTTAGATTTACGTCAATAACAAACATATCAGCACGTTGGGCGAGGGAGCCAGCTTTGGTGAACTTGCTTTGATATACGGCACTCCGAGGGCTGCTGATGTTCGTGCTAAATCTGACCTTAAACTGTGGGCGATTGATCGTGACAGCTACCGTCGCATTTTGATGGGTAGCACGTTGAAGAAACGTAAAATGTACGACGAATTCCTGAGTAAAGTCTCAATTTTGGGTGAGTTTTAACCGTTTAAAACCGGCGTGGAACAGCGTGGAGCATTAAAAATGCCATTACCCTGATAAGACACAAACCCGCGGTGGACTTTCCTCTAGTGCACTCTGCAAGCGTACTCTGAAGTATTTTGGCGGAGTTTTGCGCTATCCAAGCAAGGCGCACTCTGAAATGTGAACTTACATACGTTTGTGGAGTGTGTGTTTGAGGTCTTCAGTCATAGGCGATGTTATTGCAAAATGTAACGAAGTTTAAACAACAAAATGTAATTAATCAAACTGAAGTTCTGATTCTGGAAAATGCTCCTGAGAAAGGTTGGCTGATTGCAATTAGATGTAGGCATGCAGTTCAAATACGATTAGCTTATTTGGCTGTGAAATAGCTATTTGGCGACCCTAAAAGCAATTTCAAAAATGAATATGCCTTTAGCCCTTGGTGTATGACTTAAAACTAAAGCCGGCAACTGGGCTCTAATATGCCTCAAGACATAAAAGAGCTCTCTTTCGTTATTACCAGGTCACCCTTGGGTAAGGTGTAGTATTTGGTGGCCTCCCTGTTAGAGTTACAACATGATACGCTTCGCGACAATTTTCATTTTTTTAATGTTTTTGCGGTGCTTTGGTTATACTATACATCCTTCTTTTCTTTTTCTCGTCAGTCTGTTCCACCATATTGCTGCTAAATAACAGATGCGATGGCCATGACACTATGTTAAATTCAAGTGATATTTCTTTACCGTACATCATTTTGCCATCGCCTTCGTTTTTCGTCCACTATCGAATTTTGTTTTTATTTCCTGCTGTTTTTAGCAAAGATAAAATGAAATAGTATTACAATGCTACTACTACTATCACTTTTTATTTCCTAGTGTGCTAGCGTAAATGCTGCTTTAGCGTTGCCGGTTTTAGCGTTACGCTGATACCGCAGCATAGCCTAACAGCAGCTGGGTAATTGCCTAGCTATTGAACGTAATTTTAAATGAAATATTTATTATACTGTATCGAAGCACAATGATTTGTTGTAATAGATAAATTATCTGGTTTCTGCTAAAGGAGTAGGGAAACACCGGAAAGTAATATCAGTGTTTCATGCATCTACAACTACCTAAAACCGATTAATATCCTGCAGTATTTTGCTATGTTAATGTAATATAGCAATAAAAAGGATTTTTTTTGAAAACCTTTGTTTATGATAAAAAAAGTAGCGTTTTCTCATTTCACTTTAGAAATGTAGAAAATACATATGCTAATTTAGACAAGTGGACGTAAAGGTAAAGAGCCCAAGATTTTTTAGCCCGGCTGCCGAAAACCCAAGACTTTATTGGGCATGTAGATAGGCTACATGTAACCGGACCATGCGGCGTAGCTAGAGCATTGTACCCTCCGCCATAACCGGACATCACCATTTTATGAAAGCATAGTTTGATGATGAAAACTTGTCCAACTCGTGAAAACCAAAAGGCGCGAAAAGTTTCGAGTGGCTGCGAAGTGATTCTACTGCCGCCAAGGCAGCAGGCATCCATGCGTATCATTGCGACAGGCGCAGGGTGTAGTTTAAACCCGAAACGTAAGTTTGGATTGGGTGACGAAGCCATACTTGAAGATTGTCCTTCCGACATTCGCTCCTCTACGCGATCTGATTGCAGAGTGTATATTGACTTCTAAAGCACTCCTTCATTTGAATTGTCATGCCATTTAAACTGTTGGCACGTATCCCCATTTGTAAAACGAGCTAATTACGTGGTTGGCCAAGCTGTATTTGCGCAATTGTTTCACATATAATTACTTGTACGTCACATGGGAGATGCGTCATTAACAGGTCTGTGATGATTGAGTGTTTGATTGTGGTTTGCTACTTCTACTTTCTTCCTTCAGACAGTCAGTCAATGTCACCGCGGATGCCACACCGGTGATGTCGCTACGGTTGAGTGATGGCAGTGTATAGCATTATAAGTATCAATCGATCGATTAGGTCGCCCATGGGTTCGAACACTTCCAGCTTTTGTTGTTGTTGTTGTTGTGATTACCCCTTCTCTTGCTCAGGATAGAGGTACGGCACGAACGGCAATTCAGGTTCACGCCGTCAACCTAATTGAAATTAGGCTAGGGAAAAGATGGCAGCACATATCGAACCAGTCATGAGAGACTGGTAGCCCCACCACCAACAAGGCTGACTACCACTGGTGGGTACCCAAGAGTCGCCTTTTACGATATGCTGGGTTAGCAACTTCACAATTGTAACCCAGTGAAGTACGGGTAGGCCACCTGTCTTCCACATAATGGTAGGGGTGTCCCGTTAAGTGCCTTGCCCTAGGACATAACAAGCAAGTTTGCCGGCTTGTTCTCCACACTATTCCTTTTATATGCTGAGCGCCAAGCAGGGAAGCTGTGAATACCATTTTCTAAAGTCTTTTGGTACGACTCGACTTAGGTAATAAACCCCAGGTCTACCGACTGCCAAGCGGACGCTCTAACCACTACACCATCGCGCCGATCCAGCTTTTTTTGCTTTGAGAGTTGTTACATCTGTTCAGTTGGTATATTTTTTCCGTGCATTCGCCATTTCACTTGCCATAAGGGAATCGCAATAAAATATCAGATGACAGACTAACTGCCCCAGGCTTAGGCTTCAGTTAGCACTCGAATGTAGTCACTGTGTACAACAGCCATTGTAGAATGATGGAACTTCGAGTTGCATGCCTTAAAACACTATTCTTGTCCAAACAAAACTTAGAAAGCTACCGCTCTAGGAAAAATTTTCGATAAGTTTGGCTCAGATTATGTTATTATTGCAAGGCTAGCTCATTTAAATCCGCTATCAAACCATTCGTTCAGCAGTTCCATTTAAATTTCGGCTGTTTTCTGTTTTGTACATTCGACGAGCATTGGAAGCAACGTTGTTGGGTTCAAATTAACTTCTATAAAACCAAATAGCTCAATAAAAAATTGCTTGATTTTTAGCTTATGCATTTTCTAGAATCGCTTGATCAATGGGAGAGATTGACAGTTGCTGACGCCCTTGAGCCAGTGACGTTCGAAGCTGGCCAAGAAGTTGTCGTACAAGGGCAAGCCGGAAGCGACTTCTTCATCATTGTGGAGGTGACCATATTTTGGTGTTATTTTAATTTAGTTAAGTGTTGATTTAGCTGTTTGAAAAGAGCTGGTATAGCTTTACGTAGTCGGCGATGTAGCAGTCGGGTCAAGCGATGCGTGCAATGTCATTGTGAGTTATATCACCGACATCCTTAATGCAACTTGCTTTCATATCCGCTTTGCAGTGTTCAGTACTGCTGGTACAATTCATCTTTTTACGCAAATGCTACAACCAAACAAAAATTGTGCCACGCCGCACTTGAAAAGTCTTACCATAATTGCGTGAATGTAATTTACTTATATCTGTCAGCTTTTATGCTGTACAAAAAGTTATTTGCTGGTCACAGAAGCTTAGCGATCGGGCGTAACTTTACCTTCTAATTGTAAACACTCGAATGCGCTTGATAAATTATTACAGTAAGCTTCAATAGCTTTTCAATGTGACTACAGTACTAGTGAAGGCTGTTGAATTATGAATGAGTGTGCTTTTGCTGCCTCGATTTCTTGAATTATTGAAAGAAATTGTTGATTATTGACATATAGGGTACTGCCGCGGTCCTGCAAAGAAGATCGGATAATGATCAATACACGCAAGTAGGCACACTTGGCCCTTCAGACTACTTCGGTAAGTCGAGTTACATGATATCCGTGTGGTGAATTGATTTTGACGTGTATGAACGAATTTTCTTGCCAAAATCTCGGCCTGAGTTCACTACACACAGCCAACGAAAGCTGTGCTTATTCGCGCTGCACCAGGTTATGATGGTAAGCTGCTCACTCAGCATGGCACCGATCGATGGCAGTCTGCCTTGTTGGCGGAGGAAGGCCTATCAGTTGCATTCGTGATTGGTCCGAAAGAGACCGCCGCTTTTCATCTCGATGGGTTTTGCGTCTCGAGGAAGAAGAGTGCTGACGCAAGATGCCTTTGTTATTAGTGTTTAATGGAGCGGTTGCGTCTTTGCAATGTATTTGTAAGAAGAACTAGGGTTGCAAAGCTGTTGATAGTTGCTCGTAATACGCATTGACATTACTCATGAATCGGTCAAAAATGTATGAAAATCAATTTGGGCCTTAAATCGGCCGTCCGCAGTTAATTCTCATTCAAATTAGGCCATCCTCAGTAAGATTTTATTTATATATTAAATAAGATTTTACCAACGATGGCCTATTAAAAGCCAAAAAATAATTTTCTTAATAAATTTTTGGCTGATTTGCGAGTAATTATAAATTTATGCTCCATCGAATCCTCGTAAAAGTTTTCATCTGCGAAGACTAGTTTCAACTGGCATTTCAAATGAGAGTTGCTTATTCAACATTACTAGAAAAAAGAAGAGATAATGCACATTTGAAAGCTGAACAAATCATCTGTCCGTTTAATGAAAGGTTGGCGATGGAGGGCCAACTTGCTCAATGAACATCGTTAGATAATGCGTTGCGTGCTGCCTTTTCACGTAATGATGCCAACGTTTTGTTCTCAATTTGTAAAGTAGACTGAGAATATCTGTTTGAAAGTGACATACCCTAGTTAGCATTAAACAAATAAACCAGTAGCATTGCTACAGCATGCATTTTTCTGCCCGAGATGTATACAGTAACTTGCGCCTTTGTGTGACTTCAGTTTGCTATAGAACGGAAACCAACTCTGTCTTTGATTTTGGTGCAGATAACGGATTACAATATTTACAATTTTATTTATTATGGTTTATTTCTACCAAACGCACTTCACAATTTGTGTTGATTATTGTCTTTTTAAGTGAAATAGGTTAATTAAGGATGCATTAAAGAGGAAAAAGAAATTGGTTTTGGTTCGGCCTCCCCTTACCCTTCTCCCGATATCCGCACGTTTTTTCCAGACATTCTCGTTTCGCCGACACCTGTTGCCTCAAATTTCCTAATTTTATTTTTAATAAAATTTCAGGCGAGATTGCTTTGTTACTCGATCGCCCTCGTGCGGCTACCGTCGTGGCTCGTACCGTTCTTAAATGCGTCAAGTTGGACCGGCCGCGATTCGAACGCGTGCTCGGCGAATGCTCCGAGATCCTGAAGAGAAACATCCAACAGTACAATAGCTACGTGTCGTTGTCCGTGTGAACTGGTTGCTAAATTGAACTCTTTATTTTTTACTGCCTTCTCAGCGTCGTTACCACATTAACTAAAATCGGTCGGCAGTCAAAATCCGTTTATATTTATTGCAAACAGTTTCTTCAACATCCTACGTATGCATTATCTCTCACATTAACATAACTGTACAGTCGTAAATTTGACTAACATTGTAATTGTCGAATTAAAATTTAAGCTGTTAGTTGTAATCTGACTCTGCAAGCTTGCAGCTGGGAAAAACGTCTCAAATGCACGCTCAGTTGATCTGTGCTGGCACTGCAGCTTGAATTCTCTTTCCCAAAGAATCGTGATCCCGTAGCTGGTTTACTGGTATTGCAAGAAAGTAGTTTACGGAAAAGTGGAAAAAAGTATTTTTTGTTTTTTTCAACTACCTTGGAATCATTTTCTATTCTTTAGTATTGCTTTATTACATGAGCTGGGTTAAAAATTGCATTGCAAAATATCTATCAGGGTCTGATAGATTCCACAGTATCAGAGTTATAAGTGTTTCCCTTTTGTAAGTACCTGTTTAATGGTAGGGTGGATCTCTATTGTGTGTATATTGCATTTTAATAGGTGGAAGATAACGTCAGCGTGTGAGTCTTGTTTGCTTTGGAAATTAGCTATTAATTAATCTTTTGATATATTCAAAATAGCGTGGCCTGATAAAAATAGTTAATGATTTTGCTTTTTAATTTTGCAACGCTGTCAACTGTATCATACGTTAATCGAACTAATGGTGTAAGATGATAAATCACGTTTGCGGATTTGCTACTAAAAATTTTTCGTGTGATTTGCCAGTTCTGGTCCGTGCGTTAAAATTTGAAATTTGCTTTGTGCTATAATTGTGATAAAGTGCTATACTTCACTTTCAAATACTTCGTCGTAGCAACCACAGCTACAGGTTCAACTGAAGAATGCATGTGGGCTTGAATTTGAGTGAAAGTTGATCGAAAAATGTTTTAGTTCGCGCATAAGCGAATGGTAATTGCGAGCCTTTCTCTAATCTGTATACTGGCAATAACGAAATGTTTCATCAACTTCTCCATTCTCTATCTGGAGCATTGCTGGAAATGCTGCGGCCCCCCAAGTCTCTGGGGAGAGAAACGCAGCAGACAGCACGACTAGTTTAGTACTGGAGCAACCTTATTTTTGTAGCTTACGCTGTATTGCGGCTTCTTCCTTCACGCAATGGCTAACTTTTTTGCCGCCTTGATTTTGTAGATGTGACCATTTTCATTTATGTGTTTGTTTAATCAGGATCGCGAAGTGGATTGTGCATCTATATAGTTTCTATTTGTGTTGTAAAGAAAATGGCAACAAAACGTGAATGTGTCAGAATACGAGGGACTTGAACAACAGCGAAACTGAAATGCAATTTCACATCCTTTCATTTTCGTTGCCAATTAAGCCCGAACTTGTCAATTTCGTTCGAAAGATGCGACATCAATCGACGAAGCGGTCGAGTTCGTGAAGCGCCGTTTTGTATCATGATCGACAGGTCTTGGGCTCAAACTTTGCAATGGTTACATTGGTTGTGGTAGGCAATTTACGAGTACTCCGGTTGGTGTGTTCTACAAGCTGTAAATTCATTGATGGTAATGTCGAGCATTATAAGTGGAATGATGAAAACTCGGAAGCATGTCCGGACAATCGCCGTGTGAAGCATTCTTGACACCACTGTCGCTGTTCTGCAAGTGTGAAGGATAAAAATGCGATAAAAAATAAACATCGCAACTTCTGCGAGTTCAAAGTGTAAGAATATTGCTCGAACCTGCTTTCGAGTTTCAACGTTTTCCTTTAATTTCTCTTTATTAATGACGATAGCTTGAAGTTTGCAAACGAAAACAAATTATCGCTGAGATTTGACTTTAAGGGCTTGACTGTACCATCAGCTGTAAGCCATATCAGTGGCGTCGCCGGTGATGATCGGTTCGTTGTAGGCTCTCTATTTAGGAAGTGGCACTAGGTCGTTGTATTTTATAGAAAACACTTAGGCATAAAGAGTTTTAAAGTGAATTTATCAGTTTGGTGGTGACAATTTTTGAGGTCCTTTTTGCTCTAGAGTGAATAAGTGTTTTATGTGACTAATTTGGACGTTAAGCAATCAAAACAAGCCAATGATATAAAAACACTTACATATAGAAGCCAATCACATAAAACACTTATTCACACCAGATCTTCCCTTTTGACGCGATACCGCCACTGATGAGAGCGTCATGAAAAGCTGATGGCTCAAACAGCTTTTTTCTGAACAGTATTAAAATTCTGTACCACCAACAAGATTTTTCATTTCAATCGTGCGTAAAAGTCCATTGAGAAAGCTATTCACTTTCGAAATGCTGCAGTGTTCTGTTTTATTCATTGTCTTCCTAGTGATTTTTACCGGGCTGCTGACATAAAAAGATTGCTATTTACTGACTAAAAAACGCGCTTTATTCCAATGTTTGAATGGTAAGCTTACAGAAACTGATGGAGAAAAGCATTGTGCCGTGCATTGCATAACAAAGCAAAAACTCAATTTGCGGGCACAAAGCAAAAATTGAAATGGGGGTCAACTTTTTGAGCTTTATTTCAAACCTCACTGGGCCCAATTAAGGTCTGACAAGCCACAGATAGTTTAAGCAGACGAATATTTTATCGATGAATGATCTTGCAACCAAACCAGCCAAAAAACTCAGTAATTAAATTTTTGTTTCTTCTCGGTTAACTCAAAGCAAAGCAGGTCTAAGCTCAGGAGATTAAAATGGACAAAAGACCGAGATGCATGCCGTACATGCATTAGAGCAATGTTTCTTAACCCTGGGGTGCTGGGAAAGGTGACATATGAGGCGGTCAAAGGAATACGTTTGGGCAAATGTATTTTTACCGATATGAGTAGAAATATGATAAACGTTGCAAAGTTGTTTTCAAGAATAAACCAACAAATAATCAAGATGTACCGGTACTGCACTTGTCTTTACTTTATCCTTGTATGTAACCAGGTGTTAGCCAATGGTAGGGGGTGCTGGACTGCTTAGGTTTGACCAAAAGAGGTGCTGAGGAAGAAAAAGGTTAAGAAACACTGCATTAGAGGGTAGAAAACTCATCTATCTCTAAATGTGATACACAGAAATTACACACGATTATTTGTTGTTTGACGTTCAATCGTGCGTGTGAGCCCATGTTCTATCTGTTAGTCTTGGGACAATCGGCAACCGCGAGGGGTAGACTGTTTGGCACCGCTTTTCTCTTCTACGTACAGTGTCTCTCCCCCCTCCCCGCTATTCGTGGGAATTACGTTCCTTCCCGCGAATCCCGAAAATCCGCGAATTATTAATGCAGTTTTAAAACGCCTATGTAGGATATCATATACCCTAAAATGTGCTTCCTAAACACATTCTAAAGACAGTCTTACTCATTAATACAAAAATAATGTAGTAATGATAAATTACAAACATTTAAATGTTATTGTACTCATTTTAATTTTATTGAATTTAATTTAAAAACTTTGTTTTGCTAAAAAATGGCCTAAGACTAAGAAATTTACGAATGGGTGAGGGTATACTGTATAGGAAAATAAATTCCGCTGCATTACTTTTTCCAAAGGCATACCAAGCGAACTTGCAGCTTTTTTCTTCGCACTACTTTGAAACACGACGCAACGAGAGGAAACAGTGCCATGCTGTCCCTTTGATCCCAGATATTTTCCGATTATGCACGAAACAGCAATTGGACAAAAATTTGCTCATAGTTGTTAAGTTGAAGTTCATTCCTAAATTGAACACAAGAGCTTCATGCCTTAAGTAGTTTTCTTGATTTGAGCGAATGTCTATGTACTGCATTATAGTCCTGTGGCACCATGAGGCTATCTGTTTGGTGAAGGTAATAAAACGTGCACTGCTTTCTTTTTTCGTATTGATAATAAAGAATTTAAGCTGAGTTGTGGTAGCTAAAAGTTGTTGGGACTGCTAGGCCCACAATCAGCACGAAAGTGTTTGGACGACTTATCTTGACTGTGAAAGCTGGAACCGCAGGGTGCACAACATCAACCCAGAATTTAACAATATATTGCAAGAATTAGGCTACTTGATATGTTGGTTAAACAGAGTAACCTACTTGATTTCAGAGAGTGAAATATCAATGCAGAGTCCAGATAGGCCTTAGGTAAATACGGCAGTGATTTGTTTGGTCTAGGGTTGCCATACGCCCAGATTTTCCCGGACGTGTTGGATCATGGATAACCTGGTTGAATGTTGTTAGGTTGATAAAAGTGATTTAGTTTTCTTTGTTCTTTTTAGAAACGCTTCTGAAAACTGGATTGAAATTGAAAATACGTAAAATTGAACCATCAATAGCAGAGTTCTGCATGGACCCAGCTGTGCTACATTGTGAAAGAAATGTCGAGATGATACTGATTTCACGCTACGGAGTAAGATGTGCGTAGACCAGGGTTCGGCAACCGGTAGAGCTTTCATCGTTACGCAAAGGCTCGACTTGCTTTGGGAAAATTTGAACTGTACAGCGCGGCTGTCCACCTGTTTGCAGCGACAGACCCGATTTTAAATTCCGAAAAATCTATACAACCTTAAATCGTGCTTCAATTGCACGAACATGAAAAATGAAGTTTGAACAGCATTTGATGCGATGGCCGTTACTCTTTTTGAGATTGATTTCCAAAAAGAGGGTGTGCAGTTTAAAAAATTGCTTAAAATTGTGGTTTTCGTTTTATTTTTTTGGAGAACAGCTCAAAATTTGAAAAACATTTACTTTTTTTCAAATTGCTGTGAATATAAATTTTCGTCTCCTCTCCAAATCAAATCCTGGCTGCAGCAGTAGTAACCAAACGATTAGAACTCCCACAGCAAAAATCGTGACAAGCTAGCCGGTGCTAATGATGGTTAGCCACAACCCAGTAATACCGATACATAGGCATGAACAACACTGCAAGCGGTATAGTCTTTTGAGATTTCTCTCTAACCAACTCTACCACGAAGTAGGATCAGCCAACACTTTCGCTCCCGCGACGGTAAATATACCGGCACAAACTATTTGCTTAGATGCGCGCTATTGTTCGCGTACATCTCGTTTGAGCAAAAGCTTTATACTGTATATACACCTTTCTAACTTTCTGCTTGTGGTTTGTAATTGGATTTTTTTTGCATGCTTCGCTCCCGCGACAGTAAATATACCGGCAAAAAATTTTTTGATGGAAGCTCTGTTTACATGCGCGCCAGTGTTCGCAAATAGCTCGCGGGAAGGAAAGAGTTAAATTAAAAAAAACTTATTTGTAGTAGGATTATGAAAGTCTAGACCAGTGGCTCTTATCGTTTTGTTTGTCATTATCCACTTGCAGCTTTGATTAAATCTCCATTTCTCACAACACCTCAATCAGAGGTGGTCAGTTACGAAGTGGTTCTACTTCAGTAAACTACAAAAGTAGGTTTTATAGTAACGAGCTACTTATTTGAGTAGTTTTCTTTTTATTATCTTTTACTTGAGTAGTCATAACATTTACTTAAGTACGTACCAAAAATTTGAAATGAGCCAAAAGTGGCTTACTTCAAGAGATTTAGCCCAGGCCTAGGCTTAAGTGAACCTAAGCTATGTCAACTATATCGAAAATCAAGAAGTAATTTTATGTATTTTTGTGACCTTGATGGAATTATGACATCATTCTAATGCACAAGGCATTGTGCGCTGTATTGCAAACATCACCAGTCAACTGCTGAAAATCACTAGCGTAAGCTCCAGACCTTGCGTTTCCAATTTTATAGTGATGGCCTTCAGAGATTGTTATACATGATTAGATTTTTGGTTGAAGTTGTTTCTGCCTGTTTTAAATTGGAAGTGAGATTTTGTGAGTTTTTGTGTGTTCAATTTGCGGCCTTCCCCACAAGCCTGTGGTGTTTTTGACAGTTTAGTATTTCGTTCTTAATGTAATTGCTTATATTTATTCAAAGCCAGCGCCATTATTCGAAACGTAATTTTGATCGATCTTTAACTCCATGTTTGTCCGTTTTTCCGTTGTGATGTCCCGTTACGCCTCATCTATCAAAATTAAACCCAGCATTGCGTGGGGTTCCACGTATTTTTTCGTTCTTTTTCCATTGCACTAAAATCTCAAAATCACGGGAAATTACTTCTAGATTTTTGATATAGGTCATATAATGTATAACGGAAATTTCCGATATATTTTACTGCTCTTTTTCTTCTTATCTTATTAGTTTTGTCCAATATGCATATAAATATATATCAAAAATTTCCGATATATTGGACATTTTTGTTATATTTTGCCGCTGATTTTATTGACTGCGTTACGATGAGTAGGCAAAACGACATCCGCAAAAAATGAGTAATTATTTTTCAAACAGCGCTCCATAGAAGAGGCAAACGAAGTGATCACCTCCCAAAAGATTCGTAAAAATTTTGTTTTTGATTAAATTCTTTAATGCCTTCTGAAAAGGCTAACGCTGAAGCTTAACCTCAGAAATTATTTTCAAAATACACTTACTGCCAATGATTTTTTTTCGAAATTCTGTAAGGTCTCTAAAAATGATGTAGAAAGATTATCATCAAAAATGTAATCCAATCATTCAAGGTAGGCCTACAAACATTTTATTCCTTCCACCTTACACATTTTTAGGTGAGTACGTCATCTGACATTAGTTTTCGTAGGATAAAATTTACATAACATAAAGTTTTAAGTGTTAATGGTTTCAATGAGTCGCCTTACTTTTTGACGACTTTTCAACATCAACGAATTTTCTATCAAAAGCATAAGACAACAAATAAAAAACCAAATCAAATAGGCCTACACGAAACAGTAGCAATCTCTAGAATTGGGTCGTCGCGCCTGCACATTGTCGTACAATTTACGTCTAGACCAACGGGTCTCAACTTATTATTTGGCACCTCACCCTTTCTAAAAGAAAAAAATAAATCTTCACTCTCCTTCCTATCAAAAATTGTATCACCCGGGATGGATTCCAAACGTGTCACACCGACAGAAAAAGTTTTTTCGACAAAAGACCTTTAGCTAGATTTGCAAAGTTTTCTTCAAAATCAACCTAAGTTAAAGTTACCTTTTCGAGAATCTTCAAAAAATAATTTCACCCCTTTTCTAGAGTGAACCCTCTTTTATAGTGACGCCATTGTCTGCACCATACACGTAAACCTTTGACTGGGTTGTTAATGTCAATCAAACTGCTAAGTGGCAGAGATGTTTGCATCTATGGAAACTCTTCTCGTATCTTACGTGGTGTGAGCACCCCCCCCAAATTGGAAATCTTTGCTTTAGAGGGATGGGAAACAAATTTGCTAAAAAAGAGAAACTGCACTTTCTACTTTCACTACACAAATAGTTTGATTTTCGACTACTTTTTTCTTTTACGAAAAATACAAATGCACATTATTGCTTTCTACTTTTACTCGAGTATTTTTTGAGTGTGCAACAATATTTCTTCGCATGTAAATTTATGGGTCACTTTGACCACCGCTGAACTTAATCGAATTCGAACCACTTTTATTTGTTCAAATGTACATTCACCCAAGGCTCTGGATACCCTTGATTCGACTCATCTACAGAAACAAACAACGAGTCGCACATATTGACCTAAAAAAAGCTATCGAATTAAAAACAGGAATAAATAAGCTCTACGTGCAAATTGAACTTCAAAAAAAGTTTTCAAGCCATCACACATTGATTTCCAAAAACGAAACATCAAAAATGTTGGATTGCAACGCCTTGCAGTCATAAAACGATGCACCAACTCATCGCGACCTTCCATTTGAGAACCTAAGCCTGAAACGACACCTAATCCTTTCTCTGCAACCCCGGCTATTCCCTACTACCAAAGAATTTTCCACCGGAAAAGAACCCCAAGTCGAAACTGTGGGTGAGCTCCATCAGCTTCCTACAGAAACAAGAGCCATTTTTATTTAATAAAACCTTGTTTTTTTTCCATCAATAGCCTACAATTCACTTTATGGATGTCAAGTTACGGTTTGTACTATTCCAACGGAGCACAACCTGCGATTGTTGATAATAAACTATTCGACTGTGCACTGGTATATCAAAACATAAATTATAGTGGGGCTACCGTTCATCCTCCATTTGGATGAGCTGTTCTCCATTTCCAAGAAAAAATAATTGTTTTCCTAGGACACCAAAAAGTCGTTAAATATGGTCCATTCTTCGAATAATCGCTTATTTTGCAACAAAACACTACAAACTAATCGCAAAATAACAAGCGTTGACCGAAATGGGTAAACCTCGCTTTCAAACAGTCGATCTCCAACAAAAAGGTTTTCAAGCAGGAAACACCCAAAAAAAGAGGTCCAGATGACAAAATTGAGCAAAGATATCGCTTTTAAATGGTTCTTCTCCACAAGGAAGGTGAGTGGAGAAACAAACAAAAAAGCGCTTGGGTTATGATCCCTCAATAAGTGATCCAATTATATGTTGAAAATTTAGTAGCCCTAAGTTATGAAATTATGAAATAAAATAGGTTAGCTCCTAAGTCGTGAATTGATGAGCTGCTGTATCCGGAATCTTTACAAATAGACGCATGTAGCTTTTGAAACTGGCAGGGAAGGACTGAAAGCAAGGTTTCCATGTCACTGAAATCCGGCGCGATGGCTTAGTCGCTAGAGCGTCCGCTTCACAGTCGGTAGACCTGGGGATTTATTTCCCCAAGTCAGGTCATGACAAAAGACTTTAAAAAATATTATTCACAGCTTCCCTGCTTGGCTCTCAACACAATAGGGATAGTGTTGAGGAAAAGCCGGCAAACTTGTTTGTTGTGTCCTTGGGCAAGGCACTTAACGGGATGGCTCCTCATGTGCCGAACAGGTGGTGGGGCCAAGCAGTCTACCTTTCGTGGTGGCCCAGTCTTACGAAAGACATGCAAACAGAGCACGAGTTCATACGCATGAATGAATGAATATCACTGGCCAAGCAGAAATGCGCCTCCAGCATCTGGTTTAAGTTAGCCCAAGACCAGTGGTGGGAAGCATTGCCCAAAACTAGCGACGCAAAACGTAACAATGTAGCAATAAAATTATTCACCCTTCTACGTATGAGCTTTTTCGAACGTTCACTGTGGGACCTCGGCAAAAAAACCCACAAGTTGAAACCATTGTAACATTGCTGTGATAGTTTCACATAGAAAACAGCATTTCTAAACAACGCAAAAACAAGTCCTCATGTTTCGACAACTGTATTGTGTAATCGTTTGTTTTGACATGGTGTAAAAGCATAAAAATTTAGACCTTTTACAATAAAGAATCGAAATTTTTTCTAACCTACTCTTCTCTTTTCTGAAAAAGTGATAATTTTTTGACCCCTACATCACATGATATGTTTTTTGTATTGTCCATGTTTATCCCCCATTCAAGAAAAAGCAAATAGTATCCCTATATTTTGAAAGAGACGTTCGCACTCGCTCGGTAGTTGCCATTTCCGAGGTGTCTGGGCCACCTGTCTTACATATAAAGGTAGGGGCGTCCCGTTAATTGTGGATACTATTTAACAAAGTCTTTTGGTATGACTCGACAAGGGGAATGAACCCTAGGTCTATCGACTGCGAAGCAGACGCTCCAATCACTACATCATAGCGTCGGTCAGCGCGCCTTTGAGTCATAAAACTCTGTAGTTAAGTTTCATCAATCATCACTTTACAACTGATATCAAGTTCTGCGAACTGAGTTCCTTGTCGCAACTGCAAGACAACTTACGTTGACCAAACGAAACGGGATTTGATTTTACTTTGCTGCTCTTTAAACGCTTTTGTGTTGTAAAGCTGAGATAACATCTACTTGGTTTGGTAGGCCTACGATGTTTCGGCATCTGCGTTTATATAAATTCGCAAAAAAAATCAACATTTCATTACACATTTTGGCAGCAGTACAAGCATATTATCGGATAAATCTCAGTATTTTCTATTACGTAATTCATAGTAAATAACTGGCAGCTTGAAATTAAATAAAGACTGCTGTGTGGCCGGCAGTAAGGCAAAGGTTGCACTCCCCTGTTCTATTCAATTGAAATTGTTGCCCGTATTGCCATGCCAGTACTTCTCGAAGATTGCTTGTGGTGCTTATAGATCGAAAATAATAATTTTATCGAAGCAATGTTACTAGTTATTTCGGGGAATGGCAGGTAGGGAATTTTTTTCTATGGCCAGACCTGAGCGTAAACCTTTATATTTTCACAATTATTCATGTTTAAATGCGTGCAGACATCGCCTAATATTGCCAATACGAGTGAAGACGGCAGGCGCGTCTGGACTTGCCTGAAGAAACTGACGAAAAAATCGCTTTTTCGATCTATTAGTATTCTCGCTTCAATTACGTAAGCTTCATATTTAAAAAGGTAATTCTTTGCAGGGCTTTGTTTGCGAGATCCGGTCGACCTTCGGAGAGAATAACTGAGTAATTTCGTGAGTAGTTGAGTTGAGGTGTAGAGCTGTGCGAATCTAATTTTGGATCAGGCATTTGAGCAACAACGAATAGTGCAGGCCCTTTTAATTTAGATAGCTTGGTCTGAGCTTTTTAAGCTAGATCACCGGCGACAATATTTGCTAAGTCTTTATCTGGCCTCAGACCCCGGTTAGCATTGAGCTTAGCTTGCTCATCGGTCGATTTAAGTTTTTCAGCAGATCATGTATCATCCGGTTCTTTAGCGCTTTGTAAAGCAATTTGATGCGCCATTGTGATGAACTACGAGCATATAGGTTTTGCAGTTTGGCTTAACGTACTTCAATTATTAAATGCCATTAAAATTTGGCTAGGTTTGTATGCTCATGTATTTACATCAAAATAAACTATTATATCAAAATCTATAGCTGTTTTCTGCTTGCTATTAGATCAAAATCTATAGCTGTTTTCTGCTTGCCGTAGACCTACCCAGTGTTATTGTTTTACAATCCGCATTTCATTGTTTGCGACTAAAAACGAACATTTTTGACAATTCAATTCGATCAGTAAATTTGGCCATATTGTAAGTTTTCATTGATTTAGTGTCGCAACTTAGCAAATTTTTGACAATCCAATTAGATTGTTAAATTTGACATGATTTTTGGGATTTGTTTTATTAATTTGAAAGTGATTTCTAAAAATACGGTATAATTGTCATATGTAGACGTTACTTAATCAATAATTTTCGGCTAAATCGTCCATCTGCAACTGCCGAATTTTGCACACGTGGTACATTTAGGCTTAGTTAACGCCTGTGCAATCTGTAGCTCAGCTATTACTGTTTTGTTGCGCAATACTTGCCATGGAGGCCGCCATTTTGTATTTTTTTCGCTTGAGGGAAAAAGAGCTCGCCATTACGTCAGCACTTTGAAAATGGTATAATTTTTTTCTTGTACACTTTAGAACAGGGATTCTTAAACTGTAGGGAGGCGTGGAAGATTTGCAGGAAGCCTTAGTTACCATAGTACCTCGATAAAGAGATGGAAAAAATCTGTCAAAATCAGTTTTGAAGAATCTGATCTCGAAAAAAATCTGCGTGGTGTTTTGAAAAGAAAAAGTGGGAAAATGACGACCGCTTAAAACAATAGGTTGTCATCTCCAACAAAGGGATTTCACGTATTAAGGGAGAGGGGGAAAGGGTTTTGTTGGCACCGTCAAGGAAGGCGAGTCTCCAAAAATTTAGACTCTTTCGAAGTGAAGAGTTGTCCCCGGGTTAGTGCGGCAAAGGGTGACGCTAATTAAATCAATTCAAAACTAATCCTAACCACAGTTCCTCGTTTTAGCGTTTATTTCAGTGGTTGCGAATTTTTAATATTATTGTTATTTGTTGTAGAAGGCGGCAGAGGTATTGGTTGTGCAATTAAAAGGTCATGTACTTAATGCCCTCGTGAAATCTTTTTTTGTGGTAGTTTTTTGGGAAACAGCCAATGGGTCAAGTGCAGAGTCGACAATCATTTTTTTCTGTAAAAAAATATGTTTTCTTGAAGATGGAAAATAGCCTAAAAAATGTTTTTACTGATTTGAGCTCCAACTAGGCACGTAGCCTGAAAACACAGTTGGGGAGTGGTGAGATTTCGTTTTTTCGCGTCATGATGAGGTCGACACACAATTATTGCGGTTCATTCAACATTTTAAAACTAAGAGTGACCGAAAACCCCACCCCCCTTAAGATAGTCTTGCTTCCGATCATACAACTAGAGGATGGCCTGGTTTTGAAATTGAAATGATAATTCATTAACGCCCAAGAAAGCTTCATCATGTTTTTTACAGATCTTTAAAAGTTTTTTCGTGACATACAGTACATATTATTTGTAGCATCACATTAAATAAGAGAATCTAGAAAAAGTTAGAAATATTTTTTCAGCATTTTCAGCGTATTGTTCAATATTGATAAAAGTGATTCTTTATAATGTTTTGGATACCGGTATTTGTTGCGCTTCTTTTGATCGCCCAGGTACATTTAAATCGTTTTCTAAACAGGCTAACTGTTTGCATTTTTACAGTGCTGGTCAATTTAATTAAATGTTGGAATAAGCGATGATATTACGACCGGTAGTCAATTTCTACGCCGCCAAGACCCCTTTTTCTGGTACAAGTAGCAAAGCCTGCTGCTAGCCTGGCATGCCAAAAAAAGTTGACTTTTGCCGTACTACTAGTGGCAGTCTGCTCATTGGTGGTTGGGCTATCAGCGAGCAATTTGTATTCACGTATGGTTCGAAATAAAGTGCCGTTTTGCTTAGTCTGTTCCTGAAGTTGACGGTGTAAACCTGAATAACCGTTTCATGCTTAAAACCACCTCACGAATGGAGAACAATTTGCTACAATATAGAACCATTTCTAAGCAATTCTCTCCGAATTAAATAAAATCGGAAACCAAATGTATTGCTGTTGAACAGATAGATAAACGCAGACGATTGCTTTGAAGATCTTTTTTTTAAAAACTGCAGGTTGGGCAAATGATGTTTTGGTTCATGCAGACAGACACCGAATTGAAAAAAGGTTTGATCTAATAGGAATAGATGGAATCCACCCATCTTACTCCTGGTTTGTTCCTCTTATTAAAATTCTGCAGGTTTATAAACTTGTTGAGCAAGTTTTCAGCAATTTTGGTGGAAGCGAATTTAACAATTTTCTTAAAAAGTCGTAAAGTGTTTAAAGATAGTGAGGGAGCCATTCCACAATTGGGCATCGATTTATGTCAAAAGGTTAGGCAACCTGGACGTTTATGGTTTTGAGTTTTTTGCATAGGCGACGCGTGGAGACGAAAGTTGCAACGGAGAACACCAGTACTTGGATGATTATGGGCAGTGCCGCGAGTGCGAAAAGTGCCAGCCAGGATTTGAACCAACGCAAGTAAGATTTGTTGTTATACATTTGGTACTCTTGTGAAGGATTTTTGTCTGTATGTAACAAGAGGAAGAGTGAGAGAAAAATACTACTAGTAAGTAAATTTTTAATTCGTGACAATGAATCAGTCGTGATGAAACGCTTTTAGGATCAACGTTTCTGACAGCACAGCAAGATCCTCGTCGGGATAGAGACCAGGTAGTCGAGACTGCACGGCCTTGTTAAGACGCAATGTTCAGAACTGTGACGCATTAGCATGGCCAGAAGCAATTCTTATTTTGGGTGAGAAGGGGACACAAATATATTTTCAGTTTTTATGTTTTCCAGTTTTGTTAGATAACCTTTTTTTATTTTGGAGATCGATTTCGTTAATCTGTATCTTAAAATTGTTTACGCTTTTTAACCGTTACATCCAAAAATATCCTCATTTTTCTATCGGATCAAAGATATTTTATAAGGGAAGGCATAGTCTCCTAAACTTCCCCCAGCAAGCCTATGCTGTGGTATCCAACGTATGGTGTACAAAATTGCATCTACTGTATATAGAAGAATTTTAATTGAAAAACTAGATTTCTTTAACCGTTTTTCTTTAAGTGGTGTTTTGCGCCGTAGTAAAACTGATTCAAAAAATTCTTCAAAACATCGACTATTGTTGAAGCTAACAATTGGGATTTTCTGATGATTTTTTCGGTCATAATTACTGCCAACATGCGACTGTACGTGCCCAGTCAGCGGCAAGAGAGCTAGTTTCCGTTTTTTGTTCGATCAATATGACATTGTAATATTTTTGTTGCTAAATTAATATTGTTTGATGTCTTACCATCTTAGCTGATTTTTGATTAAGATTATGGGCAATTTTTTGTTATTGACAAAATATTTCTTTTGCACAGGGGTAATGCTTTTTTATTAATAAGAGGAAGAGTGCTGGCGGAATTCATCTAATTTTGACAAGAACATTTTCTAAGCACATAGTTTTTGGTCACGAAACTAATTAAATGACCTTTTTTGCTTGTGACAGGGATGGGCAAACTTTTTAGTTGGAGGGCTGCATTGAACATTTTAAGAGTGGTCGTGGGCCGGTGCTTAAAATTTTGCAATAGACGTATACAAGAGCTTGCAATAGCTTCAAATCTTGCCAAAACTTTTTGTAATGTCGTATTACAGGGCTTTGGAAGTAATGGTGTCCAAAAAATAGTCATCACCCTCTATTTGGACATAAAATGCGTCAATTCAAACTAAGAATTGCGAAGCAGCTCTTTCAATAATGGCTTCTATCGTTTTTAGCTCTTTAGTACGGCAAGTGTGACTACCCCTGTCGTATTAAATTAGATATGTAGAAGTTTCTTCAAGTGTTGGCGGGCCGTAGTTTGCCCGACCACTGGCTCATGAGATCAACTTTTTGGCATGTACGTGAGAAGGCTAACAATCTTCTGGAGGGCTGCAGCCCCTAAACTTCCTACTTTTACACCTTTGCTCTGTTACCATTAGACCTATCAAAGGCTATCCGGTATTTCTACATGGGGCACGTTTTCGTTGTCTGCTAATGTTCATGATATCCCGCAAAGTCGAGCAATGTCTGCGTTGTAGGCGGGTGATTCCAGGTCAAAATAGAATTGCATTTTAAATCGAAATTTCTAAATAGCCTAAAGTGAAAAAATAAGCAAAGCTTCTGGGTCGCTGATGGTAGCTGCGCTTTTGACTTTGGCGGCTTATGTTGCGCTTCGGCTTTATATTTATATCGTGTTGCCGCTTATGGACCAGCAGGCATTGGCTTCTGTCCATGTGTCTGCCCGCTTTTCAGCTCTCTCTGTCCCTGCGCATTCTCAATTTAAATGCAGGTGTGACACATAGGCCTCCGAGGTTTGTGCATTGGGTGTATTAGTGGAGGTCGAGGACAGAATGAGACATCGCGAACGTAATATACTATTTAGTAATATCTTATGTTTAATCGAATGTTCTTAAGTGCACTGGCAGAGTGACCTATACTCAGAAGCCTATCAAACCTGCTTTCCATTCGTCACTCTTTTTATGTTATGCAGTCTGAGCAAGTGCACGTCTTACCCAATTACAAGCATTGTTACTACCTTAAGGTTAGTTGCAGATTTCATTGGAAGCAATACTGTAACTTCAAAGGTATTTTTTTAAACAAAACCTCACCTACTTTTTAATATTTGCTATGCGATTCTTATGCAATCGCAAGCTAATTTTTTATTTCCGTTTCCCAATTCTACGCTTTTGCCGCCTCTACAAAAAGTTTATTAAAAAAAAAGAATTAGAAGCCACAAATTTAGGAAAATAAAATTACATTAGGAGCAAAAGCAATATATTTAATGCAATTCTTGGAAAAAAGCTGAATTGCTATTAAACATTTGGTGCTACTATAGCGTGAGGTCTACCGACATAAGTCACCTACCGAGATGCAGGGTGAGGTCTACCGCTTGACTCGCACCTACCGAGGTGCAAACCGCGTGAGGTTTGGGTTAGGGTAAGAACCACTGCCCTCACCCTAACCCTAACCAATGATTTATTTGTGTCATTCTTAGAAGATGTACGAAGTGTGTATCGTTAGAATAGATTTACCTTTGTGTGTGGAATGTATGTGTGGTGTTTGGAATTATTATAGCTATAGAGGGATGACGGATAAATAATTCAGTGGTAGATCTCAAGCTATAGTAGCACCAGACATTTTAGTTGAAATTTTCGGTGTTGTTCTAAAAGCATCTTTAATTCGAATAGGTAGCCTTGCACTCAGTAATGGGATTCGACCGATTCGCAAGAACCTGTTCTTGGAATTTCTTTAATCCCGAGAACCGGTTGTTGGCTTAAGTCAGGGTTCTCACTTTTTCCCATGAACATGTTTTACTGATAACTTATTTTGGCAAACCTTTCATAGATCTGTTACTCGCTTTCAATAGTGAAAAACAAGACCAAAACAAGCTAAAACGTTTTCCTTATTATCACTTTTTCTTTAGTCATTCAGCATGTACTGCCTCCTCAGTATTAATTATGCTTTAGCCATAAACTGGAGTTTTTTTACAGTTAGGAAAATAAGAAATCAATAATTTATTCCCCTTGCTAGGCTGCAGCAGTTGGCAACACAATGACCAACCTTAGCACTTATATCGTACCAACCAGCATGGCTTGCCCCTGGAGACTTTGATAATGAGAGGACCTGTTATTAGTGAGTCCTGGAATGAGAGAAAGGGATCGTAAAAAATTTGAATCCCACCACAGCTTGTACCCTACCTCAGCCAAACAAAAAAACCTTATTTTTTAGCCTTTTTTTGGTTTCCATTTTTGTGCGGGAGTAAACGAAAAACTTGGTGAAAATGCCGATTTGCTTTTTGGCTTTGTACTTTGCGCTTACAGCATAGGTAATGAAATTATGCTACCAAGTGGCACCATAGAGCGGTTTGGCTGAGTTGACGCAAAGTCTAATCACAGTTCATGCTGTTATATAGCTTGCATTGAAACATCTGTTTCGTTTGTGGTCCTTTATGTGAGTTGCGCGTTTTTTCACGATTTGTGCTTGAAGTTTTTTTGGATAGGATTTTATTTTTAAGGTTTCCTTCAGGAAGTGTACAAGCAGCGTCAACAGAAACATAAGTTGAGTCGTAAGTAAAAGTTGAAAAGAAAATCACTTTAAACGAAAATAATCGGCTGGAAATTTGTGTTTTTAGCATCTTTGCGGATACGGGAGCCGGGAATCAGCTTATGCCTGCAAATCGTGTGATTCAGGACATTTTTCGGATACTTACGATTACAATTTTTGTCGAACTTGCAGTGTAAGATAAACTTTTAGATTTTGGATATACAGCTTAAAATAAACAACTGGGAAGATCAAGGAATGGTCTGCAAGTAAACCCTTTTTAACGTTACAAAGTTTTATTGAGCGAAAAACAGAAAAACATCATAGTTTTTTTTCAAAAGCAATTTCCTTCTGGACATGGAAAAAATTGATTTCCAAAAACTTTATGTTTTTGATGTTTTTTCTGCTTCTGGTTCAATGCACAAAGTTTTTTGTTAGAAAGGAATTTGCTGTTGGCGCCATTTAGATCTTCTAGTTATTTTGTAATTGGCTTTTAAAAAAGGTTAGAAGTGATATGTCCATATTCTACGGAGTTAGATGTTAGTAATGCAAAGCAAGACTGCGTCAACCTTGCTTGGAAAAAGGCAGTTTTGTATGCCTCTTTACACAGCTTCTTATGTTTGAAATGTACAGCAGAGGTGGATGGAGTCGTTGATATTAGGATCCAAATCTAATCTTGATCCAAACGCACAACTCCAAATCTTTATCTTACTGTACCCGCGGATAATCCGCACCATAAATTTAGAATCCATGTCTGAGTCATAGAAATCCGGATTATCTTTTGAAAAATACGATACTATTGAGATGTATTGCTTGTCTTCACTGCCAACTTGCTTTTATTTAGAATGTTTTCTGCTTGTGCAATGTGCTGCTAAATTAATTCCAACACTATATGCTCAAATACACTGAAACTTTTTTCTGAATCTGCCCGGCTAAAATGGGGCGCGTCTTCTATTCCAGTGCGTTTTACATGTCGAATACGGTACTTAGGATCAAAATCTACATTTCCTTTATCGACACACCTTTTCATGATCAACATTTTCCATGTTTTGTGCATTTCCCATGCTTTAAGATAACATGCAGTACAAAGGACCTTGCTATTTTATCTGATATGGGAGTTTAGCATCGAATGCGGTAGTAGTTGCTCAAATCTATCCAGGTCTGGCGACTGGATAATAAAACTGGAGTTGTCTATATTAAATTAACAAAATTTCTCAACGCTTAAACGTGAATATTTCCCACCACTCCTAATCTAATCAGTTTTAATCCTAAATACCTTACTAAAACAGAACAAGAAAAATTATAAAATAGTTTATTTTTTTGATAGCAGGAACTAGCTTTAAATTAAGAGCTTGTTTAAGCAAAAATGTATGTGGGGAAAATATCTTCGCACTGTTCTTAAATGTATTAATTTCTACCAATGCAATTCTGGTTCAACTATTCCGCAAAAATGTTTCACTTCTGATTCAGATCTGATCCTGTTATTTTAAAAAGAATTGAAGACCAGATCCACTTCTAAATGCAAAATATTCCCCAAACACTGCTGGATCCGACTCCTGAAATTCTAATCCTGGCTGCCTCTGCTGTACAGGCGATACTGGTTACTCCGGAGCAGTTCTAAGCGCAGCGATGTTTTAGTGCAACCGACAAAAAGTATTTCTGTAATCGGAGAATACTTGTTGAGCAGAGACAGGTGGGGCAAATGGCTCAATTTGCACATTTGTTCAACCTGTTACTTTTTTCAAAAACATATTACGAAGATCTTCAAAAAATGAAAATATATTCATGATAGCACTGGTAGTAATGATCAACAAAATTTGAGAGATTACTACTCTCTCTTAACGAAGAGAAGCAGAATTTAGACATTTTTTGGTTATCAGATAATGTTTTTCAGTCGTGTGCTTTGTGGAAAGCGGAATTCCGCCTTCAATGCACTCCTACTTCCAATTCTATCTGTGGAGAGTGCTATCCCAATCATTACCGGGTCCACAAAACCGATGGAAGCCTGGATCCGCTTTGTTACAAGTGCGATGCTGGTTCAGAACTAGCGGAATGCAATCGTAAGTTGACTATGATACAAGCTTATAAATCACTGACGTCTCCACCGCTCAAACTTGACCTACATTTCTGGGCGCAGTGGACTTGCTTCCTCAAGGTTAAATATATAGTCCAGATCAACATTAAAGGTCAAGTTAAAAAGTATACTTGTCATGGTTTATGTCACCAGAAGTTGCTGCCCAAGCTCATCTTCATGCATTTTATTGGTATTCCGATTTGAGCTTTGTGCCTCACTGGCCACCCGTGTACGGATAAGTTTGCGAAAAGGTTTAGCCTGGAATTTAAAGTAGGTTTTTGTTAAGTGGGTGATAAACTAAAGTGCGACGAGGAACGAAATTTTTCTCATTTTCAGCTGAGAGGAGAGGGTCAATTCATTTCGAAGCTGTCGTGACAACATTCCAGCTGCCCCACTACAAACAGGGCAGACTGGCAGCTTTTAATAGTGCATAAACGGTGCCAAGAAATTTGCATCGAACTTGACTACAGATTGCTCTGGCAAGGTGTATGCACTACCTTGTCATGTTCGATGCAAATTTTTTGGTAAAATAACTATAATCAATATTAATTTTGGCGCTTTTTGTACAGGTTTTACAAATTACGCCCCAGTTATAATTGGGGCAATTGTTGGATCGCTCGCACTTTTGATCGTCATTGCTTGCTGCTGCTACTGGAAAAAAATGAATAAAAAAGGTTTGCTGATAGGAATAAAATATAGCTCGATCGATTATGTTAAAGTTGTGGACTTACATAATCAGATTTTTAAAGTCCATAGATTAGACAACGTAAAACTGAAGTTGTTCACTTAAAATTGCGTTTGTTTAGCCTACGAAAATATTAACGTACGAACTGTTATTATTTTTGATTTGAGATAAGCTGCTCAACGAAAAAGAGAGCAGCAGTCTATAACATTTATAAGGACTATCCGGCTTTTCCGGCGTCGCTCTGCAAGGCCCCCATCAGTAATGTCGATGTTAACAATATCCGTTCATTCGGCCTAGCCGGCTTCACCCGATGCACAGTTGTGAAAACAGCATTAAAAAGTTTATGTTTTTTCACATAACCAAACTCGTTCCAAAAGAAAACTATCGTTTTTTGTAATCCAATAAATAAGAAAACATTAGCGAGGGGTGGCACATAGCCGCTACATGCCTCCCAAGTTTATTGAGTCCCTGGCAACGTTTTATGTGCCCTTAAATCAACCAAGCATTGATCCGTTAAAATGAGGGAGTGCTTGAATTGAAAGCGTATCAAAATTGTGTAAGGGCATTAAAGAATCGATACGTATTTTCGGGATTACGCCATTAAATATTAGAACCGCTACTTGACCCTTTTTCGTAAGTGTAGGGTCTTTGTATGAGCCAACGCCTGTGGCTGGGCTCATGCCGATTGGTGTTGGCATAAACGTAGCCAGGCAAAGAGCAAACTAACTGGGCCCCATCTGTAATGCCGAGTTTAAGAATAAAAGGGTTCAGCCGCTTCACCGAATTGATCTTTGAGAATAGTAGTAAAAAGTTAATGTGTTGATGACATAGCCAATGGTCGTTTCAAAACTAACAATATCGCTTTGTTAAAGAAATCAATTAAGCCTTAAAAACCATTACAGAGGTTGCGCAAAGCCTCCATTTTTTTCCAAGTTTCTGTGGTTCCTGTCTACATCTTGCTTGCCTTGTTTGCTCCGTAGAAACTGAACTTGCTTGCAATTGAAAGAGCCAAAAATTTTTAAAAGTTTTATTTGTTCATTTCATAAAGTGCATGGAGGCATAATTTCAAAGTTGAGGTGCAGGAAAGGCGCCAAACTATTTGACATTTGTATTTTCAGAAATAGCCAATTAAACTTTAGGATCATTATTTTCGACTTTTTCGTAGCTGAATGCCTATTTGTACGACCTAACCTCTGGCTGCGCAAGTTACTTGGCACTGACATAAACGCAGCCAGTGATTTGGGAAAGAGCAAAATAATCCGAAACGATTTGCCTACAGTTAGGTTTTTACAGTAGCAGTCCTTAGTAATGTTGAGGTTAGAAAACATCAAATCAGGTGGCTGCGTTGGCTTCACCCAATTGCAAACAAAATGGCTGCAATATTTAGATGATATGTAGCTCAATACTAATATTTTGTTGCAAAAGACATAGCAGAATCATCTTTACCATGTTTTTGTAGCGGGATCACCACTTTGTTTGCTCGGAGTAGGCTACTTTTTAAAATATTTAGAGGCATCGTTTTTGATAAATTTTTTAGAAAATTTTCATAGATAATGCAAAAGAACTATGCTTTTGAGGAAGAAGAGTGAAAATGTACCAGAAAAGTAAAATTTTCGAGAATTTGCAATTTTGTAAAATCCAGGCACCAAACTTTTTAAGTGTTTTTTACCACTAGGCTACATTTGAAAATGTTTAAAATCTTCATTTTTTAATAAATCTTTTTGCAAATATGTAGAGATAATGTCAAAGAACCATGCTTCCGAGGATGACAGTCAAAATGTAGCAAAGAACTAATTTTCTAAAAGTTGCTGGTTTTTTAGGTCTAGTGGAAAAACTGTTCAGCTAAAAATCTAGCATGATGTGTGACAATCAATTGTTGATCAGCGATTATAAACTAATCCTTAGCCCTTACTAATTAGAGTTACAAATTAGTGGAAAGCAAGTTTCTTCACCTTTCAAACGACAGTGATTGTTATTGCCTTGACATAACTTCTATATATTAAACTTACCTGTTTTTACTTAGCTTACCATTTTTGGGGGGAATAAAAAGTTACACCACAGGTGTTAAAATTTAGCTTTTTTAGCATAAAAACTATTAGTAAATGTACATATTGTATATTATCAACATTGGCTTGGAATACCCTTTAATTTGTTAAAAAAGGTTAGAAAATTGGTTGAGAAATGAGGTCACAAATCAGTTTTAAAGTAAACTTGATGTTGCAAGTTTTGAAAAACTCATATTGAAAGACTGTTTTAATCGTGTTAGGCAGCATTATGACATCATAGAGCGAGTTAAAGCCTGCAGAAAAAAAGGAAGCATGCTTAGAGGTTTAAAATGCTTAAAAAAAGAATATGTTGCTGCTTTGCCAATTTAGCTGTAATTGTTGAAGAGTTTTTTATCGAAAGCATCGTGCTAAGATCTCCCAAAAAAGCTTTTAATCGTGGTTCAACAATCAACATTTTTTACGGAAAATGAAGAAAACAAATTTCACAAATAATTATGACGTCATGTGACATCCCAAAGACATAAAGTTTACTGAAGTCAGTAATTAGGGTACTAGGTTTGGTTTAAGCCAAAACCCACTTTCCTTGGTATAAAATGCGATTTTAAAAAAATTGGCTTTGGAAGGAGTTAAGGCAGACAAGCACGCAGACAGAATTGCGCTATATGTATCAGACTAGTTTAATTCACCTCCCTATGTTCAGGGCATTTTTACTTGCATGAAACCTTTTTGCGCTTATTGTGGTTCATACATTTTGCTGTAACGTTTTGTCTGTGAAATGTTTAGGTCATGTTTATTTCCAACATATTTATAAAATCCAGATTCTCGACGAAACAAACAAACTAAAAAATCAGGATTAAGACAAATTCGCTGCAAAATCGATTCGGAAGCAGGATCTTCACTGGATCCTCTCACAGATCCTTTGGACCTTTCTCAACGGTATGCAATACTTGTGCTGCTTTAAAGTATTTAATAAGAGATATAAGTAAAGAACCCTCAATGTTTTTAGACCAATGTCTAGAATTGTTTGGGATTCGTCTCCTGAACCTTATACTACTTCTGCCCCTGGCCCATAAGCAAAACTCTTGTGAGCTGGTCCTTTCTCAATTAATTGCTGTCTAAGTTTTGATTCAGTAATTTTGATTTCCGATATAAAGTGGTGCAACTGTTTGTTTCGTTAGCAATTTGAGTCACAAAACAAGACGAAGTCGCCACAGGCTATCTATAAATTACGCTGATAGAGCTAAAAGTTGCTGATTCAGAAAAATTGATGACGCAGTTAAATAAAAATCGTTATTCAGGTGCCACCTGTTAATTAAAAGGTTTTTATTGCCTTCTATACAATTTAGATAACTTTACTTCAGATATCAATTCAACTGCAAAAACTTCGCTTTATAAATGGAACGATGTTTAACGCTTGCCAAAACTCCCAATATACATTTGACTATTTAAATCGTTATGATACCAAACGTTTTGAATTTATTGAAATAGAATTATTTGACTAATCTCTCTGAGTAAGGTTGTAAATTGTTTAAGAGTTGTGTGAATGATAAGATCTCGTGTAGCTTCCGATTAGTAAATTTGTTCGATTCCAAACTTTGATCGCACCAATGTACTTTTGTGTGAGTTGTGTTGACAGCTTGCTTCGACCAAGGCTTACAATCGAACAAGCGGAGTTAGCAGATGTTACTCAATGTGGTATAGTTTATTGCAAGCTTCTAGGGCTGCTGTCCAGCCAGGTTCCTAGCAAGTAGTTCTCATGTCCTCGGTGTGAATTAATTCAAGCTCTAATCCTGACACTGACCCTTTGCCCTGCACATCGGGGACGCGGACGTGCACAAATTAGAACATCAGCCCCTGCCACCTTCCAAACAGAAAAAGTGTATTTTAAAAATTTGTTTTATATAATTTGAGTTTTTGCTTTTTAAAGTCAGTTTCAATTTTTCAGCCAATATTCACAGCAGCCTACGTTGTTGGCTGCTGCAACGGTACCACAACGGTACGATGACCTTCCGACCGTAGAATATAAGCAACAGCTTGATCCAGACCACCAAGCAAGGTTATCACAGCTTTTATTAATTTTCCACGATTTTCTACTGGTCCGTTAGAAATTTTTACAGCTAAACGTGGAATAACTTTCGTTCGAAGTTGCTTTGGAATGAGCAGTTTATTTCATATTTCGGCTGCAAATAATGCAATCAAGCAGGAAATTCATTGTTGTAGAAGACCTTTTCCAAAACTGCAAAGCAGTATTTAAGCTAAAGTTATCATATTTGAAGCACCATACTTTCTTTCACTTACGTCAGTCATGTTGACACATTTATCACGTTCTATACCGTGGATAAGTAGGAAGCATTAGGCTAACGTCGCATGAACAAGATTGGAATGGAAATGCATCGTAACAATGCATAAGATTTCATTGCAGCAATCACTTCTGCTTACACCCTGTTGTGACAATATATTAATAGTATGTTTTATTTGTTCATGTGGAAGCTGCTTTTTTGTTTTGATTAGATGTTGAATAAGAACTTAAATGCAATTATAATCCGCACTATCTTGAATCGCGAGTGAGGTGACTTAATTTTTTGACAGTTTTGCTGTTCTTTTCAAGGTCGTTGGGAGAAAAAGTTGGCGTTTAAAAAACTATCCAAGACGTTTCAATGCTATTATCATTACTTTTAAAAAACGTTAGGAAGCATTCCTTATAATTTCAATGACTTGTTTATAGACAGGCGGCAATGGGATATATTTGAACTGTACTTAAAAAATTGAATGGATTTATAACTCAAGGTGCAATGTACGTCTTTACACGATTAAAGATGGATGTGCACAGTATTCTTTGTGTACAGTTTTGTATATTTTTTTCGCATGCACGTTTATATGAAGTTGTTATTCGCATAGCTGTTTACATGGTGCTTCTCAGTCTACATTGTTTTCCAAACACCCGATTTTGACCGCACAGTGCACACCAAAAGCATTTACATCTGTGGGGATATAGACAAACAAACGCTTTTGGTGTTTACTTTGCGGGCAAAACCAGATTTTCAGACAACAACGTATACAGTGAAGCACGATAAATCGCCAAGCGGATAAAAATTTTCATACAAAAATGCACACGAGAAAGTTCCTACAAAAATCGGACAACACCCAACGAAAACGAATACGGTGCACATATCTGATAAGCTAGTAAAATGAAAGCAATGAGTTCATAGTAATGAACTCAAATGCAATGAGTAGCAATAATTTTTTCATAGAAATGAGCTCAAATGCAATGATGTTTAATCTAAAAGTTCAATAAAATTGGTTTACAAATGAGTATTGTGCAATCTAGACCTTTCTTAAATTATGGTTGTTTTATTAGTTAATCATCTACTTGTAACGGTTTCAGAAAATGGCTAATGTATAGTATCAGATATAATGTAGCTAGGCTTGCTAATGTCCACGATCAAACTGCAATCAAGCGCTTAAAAAATATAAAACATGAATGGGTGCCAATTTTATAAAGTAACCCGGTTATTTTTAGGTTTGGATTGGAGATGTATGCTCCAGGTTTGCGTACAGTTTTCCTATCCTTGATTTCACTTTTTTTTAAGCACGGATACCTTTTCCGCCCCTCCATCTGTGAATTCATATTTGTGCTCAGCGATTTTATAAACTAGTTGCAAGTTGATGGTTGATTTCACTTGAAATAAAACAATCATAAATTAAGAAAGGTCTTGATTGTTCAATGTTGATTTGTAAATTAACTTTATAGGACTGTTAGATTTAGACATGTGTCGGCCGTATTCGAAACAAAATTTTTTTCTTTGGGTAATCACTCAAGTTGCTTAATTAAATCTTTTTGAAAAATGTACAAAATAGATTCAACAAAAAGTGCTAAAAAGCTTTAAGGGTTTTGATTATCTTTAACATTTTTCCTGACTCAGATTTAAACATTAAGAACGCGGACATGTATGGCAACTCTAACCTATGCGAGCATCAAACCTGCGATCTCCTGATCAACGCATTATACCATTAAATCACGGTTACTATTCAATTTAATTTTTCATGTCGTTTTTCCAGTGCCTCAATTCATTTAAGTTGTTTGTCAACCAGCAACATTTGCATTTGCTTTCTGCAATAGGAGTAGCGTTGAGAATGAAATACGAAACCATTGGTGCTAAATAAGCGCTGGTGTTGACAAGCGCCAAAAAACTTCCTGATTTCATTTATGTTGCAGAACCACTGAATTGCATATTGCTGGTGAAGGTATGTGGTGTTTTTCAAAGTCCGATAAACGAAAGACTGTTTTCCATTTTGAAGATGCTGAATATCATATAAAACGGATTCGTACTGTGTGTTTGCTTGACTGCATGTCCGATAATCGAACCCAAATTGATTGAGTGGCGAGTAGTGGGTTGGCGCGCATGTCAGAACTCCTTTTATGTCTCCTATGAATTTAGACATTTGCTCTCGAAGAAAAAAGGATTAAACATGAAGATTTTCGTACTCATTTGTCTCAACGGCTTGTTTATCTTTCGCTAACTTCACTTAGTCTGCAGCGGCACTGTATCTTTGATCTGCAGCGGTAGCTTCAAATAGGTTTAACTTGTTGTTATTGATGTAGATTTTGGATCAATACGCCCTGAATTTTTCGATACAAGATCTACAGGGAAATCAATAAAAAATCTACAGGGAAAGGAAACAGATATCCAATTATGTTGGTTGGTACCTCTATTTTTGCAGTAGTCGAGTTGTGGCTCTTTTTATTGCATCAAATTTTCTTGGCTTTGGTTTGGTCTATTGGCATGCAAATTGTAATGCGTGTCAAAGCCTGGGGTTAAAGAAACTGAAGCCCCCACTCTTACAGGTCATATTAATTCAAGCCATAGCGACTTTTTCAAGACATTTGTAAGGTTTGCCTTGAGTTGAAGAATCAACTCGTTGTATTTGTAGAGGCCCCCAACCAAGGTCTTTCCTCTCCATTGTTACAAGCTTCAGCCCGACCGCCGGGCTAAGGCTGAAATTGATAATGAAGTAAATTTTTTTAGTAAAGGGACTGAAGAATTGTGGGAGAAAGTTCTCCAGATATTGCCTCAATCACCTTATTCGTCATATATTTTTGCTCATGGGAAAATGTATTGCCGATTTTGCTAGAACATCGTTGTGCTCAGACCGCTTCCGATTTTTCTATGCTGCTGGCGCAGGGCATATCAACCACAAGCGGGGCTACCACGCGGAGACATTAAGTTTAAGCGCTTTTCCCAAGGGCCCACAGCGTAGCTAACGTGAGGTTCGAACGCACGATCATTGTTTTCATAAACGGCACGACAACTACTCGACCACCAAGTGCCTAAAACGTGCAATTCTCGAATAAGTTTGTTTTTACAGATGTCGGAAGAAAAACCTTTTGTCTCTCCGTCGATAAACCCTACTGTCCAACAAATCTGTTATCAAACCTGACTGCGAAGTAGTTTTTTTTCTTTTTTCAAACGCATGAAAACTTTGCTTAAAAGTCAGATGTACGAATCTTAAACTGTTTTTTTACACTGTTTTTTAGTGTAGACTACTGTCTCAAATATTGCCTATTGTAAATATTGTGTTATATATTTTTGTGTTGACATTTGTATTTGCCGTGTTTTTGAGGGTATTCCACTGCCGTTTTTTGTAGTAGCTTGATTTTAACTATTTATTTAGCTTAGCATTGAGCTATAATATGCTTGTTATTTAATATCTTAAACTGTTGAAGTAGCTTGTCCAAAAAGTAGCGAGATTTGAAATCATGAAGTGTTTAGCTACAGGAAAGTCGATATGCAATCGGAAAATACAGTGAATCGTGTAATCAATGATTGTGCCTTATGTGGTTTGATGCCTCTTTTGGTATTGTGATCCACCTACGTGGTATGTTTGCCTCATAACTTCAGTAAGTTGGTTAGGTTTTAACTTTGGCAATTGATGCTTAAATTAAAAAAAATTCGGTCCTTACGTATTATCGGGAGGACCTTTGATTTTTAATGTTATTTTATTTAAAAGAAAGGCAGTGTACACTGAAGGGGCAGGCCCGGTATGTAAATGTACGGGGCAGTGTACACTGGAAGGGTGTATTTTATTGTTTTAACCGTTTCAATAAATAATTTACTTCAATTTTTGAGTCGTGTTTTTAAAGGTCCTCCCGTTAATACGTAAGTACCAAAAATTCTATGCCTGCAGCCAAAATATTTTTAGTTAGTAAGAGTTTGTAAAGACTTCTTGTGGCCTTCTCGATCTGTAATTGGCAATCGTTGCAGTGGGTGTTGGTTGTGCTTATTTTCATAATTGGCTGCGCAGCTTAGGTTAGGCAATTTTTGGAATTTCAGCTCGATAACTGAACAATCTACCGCAGGTGAAACTTGGTTTATGTGTGGTACTTTTTTTTATTCCTTTTACATTGCGCTACTTTTGTTTGAGTTTAATAAATGCAATATATTTGCACTAAAACATTTTTGGAGGTTGCATGTGGTTGGTCTAATTGCAGAGATGTGAAAATTTTCTAGGGAGTTTTAGTTGCGATACTGCATTTTTAGGAATTTTTGCTATTCATCAAAACAAAGTTTAGGCTACCAGCACTCGCAAGGGTGGTGCCGCTAGCTCTTGGGCAGACCAGCAAGTGTTTTTTTTGAGGGGTTGAGCATTTGATTTAAGTTTATACATTAGGGAAAACATTTGAAAGGTGTAAATCATGAGTTAGTCGTTGATAGCTTATTGATTATCTCTAAAAAGCCTTTGTCACGCTGGAGTAACGTCAAGTTTGAACTGCTTTTGAGTTACCCACATCGCTGGTACACTGCGTGTTCACCACAAGCAAGGGAAATGCTTTTTCCAACAACGCAACAGCGTAGTTATTGCGAGGTTCGAACTCAAGATCATGAACTGCTGGATTACGCTGCCACAAATTTCTCAAAAGGGGTTACCATTATGTTTTTTACCCCTTTGGATAGGTTACCGGTACAGCAGAGATGGCATACTACTGGCCACACATTGCCAGCAAAAAAAAATCATGCAATCCGAAAAGGTCGTAGGTTAAGCCACTTACGCTTTGTATGATTATGTTAGTACGTAAATCGCTCATCTGGTTGGTTGCATTTTTTACCCAAAATTAAGGCAAAAACCTTTACTCTATTTTACTTGGATATCGACTTTTAAAATATCAAAATGATAGATTTAACAAACACTTTATGCCACAAAAATTCTTCCGTGGCCATAAAATTTTACACACGATTTTACTTTTACACAAAATTCTACGGCATTGGGCCCATGCCCGCTGGTTGCACACCTCTGGTTTGGATTTTTAGGCGTATGGTTAACTTGTTATTTATGTCCAACGTCAACAAAAAATTTGAAATATTTTTAAATTTGTTTTTTACGAGATAAAATTTTTTTCATACCTGAGTTAACTCAGTCAGTTAATTAGATGGTAGACATGTTCTACGGTACCTCACCACCTGTTAATGTCACATAAAAAAGAGGGTAAGCTGACCGGTTAAGTGCTTTATCTTAGAATACTACAAACAAAATTTCGATTTTTCTTCACATTAATTGCTTTGTGCTGAGTGCCAAGCAGAAAAGCTGCAAATACCGATTTCAGTTAGTAGTGCACCTAAGTGGTCCATAAAGAGCGATGTGCCTCAAATGATGTGACACTAGAAAAAACTCCAGTGGGCTAGACTGTTTCAAAAAGCTGATATCAAAAAGTTCTAAAATATAAAAGGGCAAAACATCGATTTCAACATGCGGTCTACCCAAGCGTTTCAGGCTGTTGATCCCAAGTTGTCGCATACCTTTCAATACTGTCTTGTGTTAATGCTTGGCCTTCCTAAATAAAAAGATTATAAATACACGGCTGTTTTCGATGTGTTTGGTATAACTCGACAAGGACATGGAATCCAGGTTAACCCACTGAGAAATGAACGCTTCAGTCACTACACCATAGGGCCAATTAATTATTTCTAGATAGGTTATTTAGAGGTCTTTGAAGGTTGCAATGTTCGCGGATTAAAGCGGATTTCTAGCGGCATAGATCTAATCCAAAATTTCTGCTCATTGCTGTAAAACCAATCTTGCTCAGGGTGGCCACATCGGACGCTCATGTGCAACTTTTTAAAAGCTTATTTGCTGAAATTTTGAGTCGGGCGCTAAAAGAAGCGCTCAGTTGGGCTATTTTTTTATCCACTTGATACATAGCTATTTGAGTTTTTTTGCAAAAAACTGGATTTCGCTTTGAAGAGCTAAGTAATTTGATACTGGTAATTTTTTATGATGTCTTATTGGGATGTTTTCAGCAATAGTTATTCCAAGCTGTAAGATTAATTAAAAAATTATTTAGAGAAAAACTGATGAAAAATTTATGAGTGTGGTTGTGAATTTGTTCTGTGCTAATGTAGTGCTTTTGTTACGTCATGCTGGTTTTTAATAGCTGGTGAAGAAAACTGGTTTTGGTTGGCAAAACTTTTTCAGGCCAATGTGCTTGCTTCCTGAGAACATTTTTGTTTGGTCACATTCGTTTTATCATATTAAGTAGCAGTGGGTAAGTATTTTTGGGGGTAAAAGTGGCCACTCTTGTGAGAGAAATTTATGGTATGTGTTTTTTTGAGTCTTAAATCTTGTAAACGGATGTGGTGAGTAACTTGACAATATGTAAAAAAATGAATTGATTTTTGACGTGGATAAAAGCAAGGAAGCACCAAAAAACTATTAGTTTGTCTTCTCAAGATGCTTCATGTGGAAATTTGCAGAAAACGTGTCAATAAATTGTGCATAGCTTGTCTCGTAACTTAATACCGTACCATTGTGTGAAGTGTTTTGTCATGGTGTTTTGGCCTAAATCTTGGATGTAATAACAACTTCATGGTATTGTTGCCCAGAGTTTGACTTAATTATGATTTTTAAGATTGTTCATAGTTTAATTCATATAAATTTTCATGACTTTTCAAAATACTTATCTTCATGTATTAACTTGTGTCATCACATGTTTACTCAAAAACTTCTTGTTTTTCCAAATCTACTATTAGAGGAAAATTTTTTTGCTATTTAAGTTAAATTTGTATGAAATAAGCTCCGAAATGAAATCGTAGATTCAGGTTCTTTTGAATTAAAAACAAAGCTAAAATGTTTTGATCTTAACTATGTGTATCCATTTGTTTAATAATGTCATATGTTGAGCTATATGAGTAATAATCAAATGTTAAAGTTGTTAGCCTCATACCTTCCAATCATTTCATTTTAACAATTTAATTGTTTTTGATCTAGCAAAAAACTATTTTTTGGGCACTAATTTACTATTGATTTGAGGCTTATTGTTAGCTGACAGGTTCAATTAGTTTGCTTTAGCTGCATTGCAAATTTTTGTTTTTATAATTTTATCACTTATACAGACTTATTGTAAAGTGCATTGTACTTGCTGATTAAAAACCAAAAATAATGACAGATCGTTTTAAAACACCTTCTAAAAGCTCTGGTAAGATATAGGATGTGGTTTTGTATCTTAGAACATCTGGGGACAAATGTTTTTTTTAAATTGCCATACGGGTAAAAAAATAACCATCACTGGGCAAAATTTAGTGCCTACAGCTATTTGAAATCTAAAATTGTTGCCTTGTTATTCAAAAAGTGGTTTAGTTTTTTTAATGTGTACCATACATAAATGTGGCATGTGCCTATATTGGTGGTTCACAAATTGTTTTTGATGCCATGCATTTGAAAAAACTTGTTAGACTTGCAATGCACCAGACAACGTCGTGAGATTTTGGTATGCATTTCTATGAGGTAAATGTGACCCAAAATGTAAATAACTGTGGTTATACTTGTGAGATTTTGTTTTAGATCTGTCACCTTTAATCCCAAAGGTATGCTTTTTTGAGGTTAGACTTATCTTTCTTGTTTTCATTTGTTTAAAACGGGCTGTCCTAGTCTTTACTGATTTTGTGCCAATTTAAATTGAAATTGAGCAAATTGATTTTCAAGTAAAAGTAACCCGTCAATAATTACAACAGTGTATTAACTTCACCTTTGTAAAAATGCAATCAAATATGCTTGTTAGAAGCAAATAAATTTGAAATATATGTACAGAACACTTTTGATCGAAAAAAAGCCAGAATTATTGGCACAAAATCAAATTATTGTGCAATGCCCTTGGATAATTAAAATAGCACACCAGGATATCATGATGCACTGTTTGAAAATCACTGGCCTGAATGAAATGTCAATTTACAAAACAGTTAGAATATATTCTGCGGTCATGTTGCAGCTCCCAAACTCTTTTTATCCTTCTGGCGTTTGTTTACTTTTAAAGTTTCATTTCAGTCCAAGTGGTAAATACATAATGGAGTACAAAAAAACTTTATAAAGGTTTTGAGTGATGCTTAAGTTGGTAACTTAATGTTATGCAGAAAGGTTATGTGTTGAAGACACTTATCGATAATTTTTTTTAGCAGAGGTTGAGGTTTAAGTCTCTGGCAAGTACAAGTTTAGTAAAAACATCTTTATGCCTCTCAGTCGCCATATCTATGATGTCTGGGTATAGTCACTGGTTGTCAGATATGAACCCTTAAGTTACCCTGAAAAAATAATAGTACCAAAAACCTACGTAAAATTATTGTTTTATTATTAACAGACAATTTCAATGGCTTAATTGTATTGGCAGATTCAACTCACTTAACTCGACCTGCAGCTACTGCTAAGCGCATCAAGACTGAACAGTCACCAAATAGACTTCCATCATTGCGAGGCCCTAGAGATTTGACTCTTGGAGGAATTAAAAAGGTGATAAGTTTTTTTAGTGTACCAGCAATTAAAGTAAAGACAATAATCTTACGATTAACAATGACAACTTCTCATCAAACGTATCGTGAATAAAAAAGCATAAGAGACTGCAAAGTGACTTTGCAGTATACCAGCAGTCACTCCTGCATGTCATTGCAATTCCCTCAAGCAGGGACGCAAATCCTGTTGAACAAGGCAATGTCCTCCCCCACTTCTTAGCAAAAGGTGGAATTGTTTGGCAGTGTACTTAAAAAGTAAAAGGGACTCATTTTTCATAAGGTGTACTTTTGAATTAACTATCCATCACATATCTCCCAAATATTTTGATGAATTCATGCTCATAGGCACAAACCATTGTACGAGCTTTAAATATGATTGAGCTCTCAGACTTTTGGTTGCAAATATATGGCTTAAGTCATTGAGCCATGTTTCTGGCATACGATTAAGAAGTCGCAAGTTCAATGCTTTTATGAGATATAGATTGCATTTTAAAGAAAAGCACATTGTTTCCTAATTGTCTTGTTGAAGTTTTATTCAATTCTGCTGCCAACAAACTTTCGTTTTTCCACCAAAAATATGCTTTTTATTATTCATTTTTAATTAATTTTACAGAAAACTTTCACTCCCAACATTCCTGTTCGAAAAGAGAGAATAAAATCGGAGTGAGTATTTTTATGATGTGTGGTATTGAGTGATTTACATGGCGCCTGCCAAAGTTCTAGTGAGATTGTCCTGTGACAAGTGTTGTAGTTGAATCAGCTAGTGTCACATGCGTTGTGCAGCCTAAAATGTTTATCTTTACCAGGACGACAGATACTAAACCTGCGGCAAAAAAGAAAGAAGAAAAGCGGTCACGCTCACATGATGGAAGATCGAAAGGAAGAGGACGAGGGTTCAAATCTCAGACGGTAAGTAACTACAAGGTTTACCAAGAAATTAATTATTTTAAGTAGTACATGAGGCCAGCGATGCGCATTCGAGCGAATTGTAGACAGCGACTCTGTTTCGACTTCTCAGGTCTCTTCAGTGCAGTTGGTGATCGACAAGTAGCTAAGGCTTTAAATGAAGCATAGCTTCGAAGGTTCCAGTTGTAAAATTTAAACTAGCAGACGCACTGAATTAGCGCATTTTCTACAGCCTGCTCAGTGGAGCTAAAAAACTGCGGTAGTTTTAAGAAGTTTTCTGCCACCATCAAACTTGTTTTCATTGCAATTGAATCGTGACAAGGAAAATTTATAAAGACCTCAAGTGCACACGTAGCTAACATCGTGGAAAAAATGCAATTCTCTCCCATGTTGGACGTGTTAACTGTACTCGACCGCATTTCTGAGTGCAGCAACGAATCAAGTTTACTGTGGTGTCACAATCTATTGCCCTGTAATAGATCATCAAGTCCCACTCGATTTTTGAATCTGGTTTTGGTGACCCTGCCGCTAGCCGAGGTCGCGGACAAGCTGCTTCATCTTCTGCTTCATGTGCAACCTCACAGATACAAAAACCAACGATCAAGAAAGAAAAGTAAGTTGTGTATTTCAGGTGTCACCATTCGAGAAAGCTTTGCATCAGCACCGCTTAAACATGCTTGGTCAACTTTTCTACCGATGCGACTTGGCAAGTTCAAAAATTTCTCTGGTTTGTCTATAATGAATTCTTTTGTCCACAAAAGTTTTCCACATACAAGCTACTTGGCTCGCGTCGTTTTGATGTAAAGGTCAGGTTGAAAAATCAAGTTGTGGATTAAAGTTTTGCTCAACATTCTACAGTTGCTTTCAGAAACATTTTACGCACTACCTGCCAACATGAACCATAATACGGTTGTTGGCATTCCTTTTGTAATAGGCTCGGTGGCTTGATAGCAAGTTAATATTGGAGTTGACTTAAGCTTCACCGGCTTAGAATTGTAAAGCGTCTTACTCAGCATGTGGCAAGAGATGACTTTTGAGTGCTGACCATTGAAAATTGGGTCTGCATGTAGTAGTCATGATTAGTTCAAAATAGACTACACTGCTTTTCTCCTAGTCTAAGAAATAGTTAAGGTAAATAAAAACTGTCCTAATAGATTATCGCCTTTTTGTTTTTAGGGTTGATTCCCTGAAAGAGAAGTCGGAATCGGAAGAGGCTATGCGGAGATTAGATCAAGGTGATGTCTCGGTGAGTTTTTTCCAATGCGCAGCAATCATGGCGACCAATCTTTTCACCATTTGTGGTTACTTGGAATGCCATCCCGACTAAACGGCTGGTTTCCATTAGACGCAGATTGCAGGCGTGGCGCGAAACATTTTTTGTTTCTCTATTTAGTTCTCTTCAGAATTTTTCTCGCTACGCCTGCAATCTGCGCCTAATGGAAACCAGCCTTAAACTGATGGATCATCGCTTTTTTTCTGTTGATTTTTTCGGACTCCCCGGCAGTGGCGCTAAACTTAAGACCATTCCCCTTCACCTGCTTTGAAATTTCCGAGCTTTGACAGATGCTTAATTGGTTGTGCTCTCTTTCTGAAAAATTTGCTGCTTAATGAAATCTTCCGAGCCAGAGGACACCATCGTAAATCGCATTTTCCATGGCGGCACTTACGCAACCGTCTTGAGTTTTAAACTTGTGGTCCATTTAGTCGTTGCCGTTGCAAAAGGCGACGCTGCAACCTACTCGGCCAAGCTGTGACTTTTGTTACTGCATTGCGTACTGTTTCCAAATTTATTTTCATTATCACTTCAGTTGCAGCAGTACAGAGGAACTACTTAGGGTTCCCGGATATATAAAATAATGTTGTCGGAAAGTTAGAGTGACTGCGAAGTGACTTGACGGTTCGAGTCAACAGTCACCTGTAAGCGTCGTTGTGGCCAGCGCAAGTCACAGTTTAAGCGTTGAGTGTGAGCTGAAAGCGAGCGCTGCAGGAGCAGCGCGTAACCCTGCAACACACAGTAAAATGGTATCACTATGTCGTATTGCAGTTCATTTCTGACTTACAAAACGATGAAAACCTTAAACCTGCCGTTCTTCCTCTTCGATCGAGAGAAACGAAAGCAGGTATTTGCACAGCGGACCCGCTTTTTGATCTTGTGTTTGTATTGGTTGCTGTGATATAGTGTCATAAGATAAAAAAGCTTTTGCGTATCTCTCGCATCCCTCGACCTTGCAGGCTTGATGCACTTGTGAGTGTTCAGTTTATCTCTCCGCTATCCGCTGGTTTTCAGCGCAGACCTTTTATTGAATCAGATCAGCATTTAAGTTCCACATATACTTTCGTGATGAAAACCAATAGTGGTTGCTTCAATAAAAAATCTTGCTCGAAAGCAAGTTGATGGTGACAGAGACCTTCTGAATTAGCGTGTGTGGCCAGCAAAAGCGGGAAAAAGACGTATACTTCAGCATTTTTACATGGAATTTCATTACAGAGTCTGAAAGCTCTGGACTTTTCTCTCCGCAATCTAAAACATTGCCACCTCACCATAGTTTGCATGGAAAAAAACTTTTTAGTGTAGCATGTGGTAGCAGCACTATCTTTTTCTTTCCAAACTGTCAGTATGTCAAATGTTTGGTCTGTCCATTCACACATCAGCATTAGCACTGCTTTTTCTCGACTAACGTTAGGACTTTATAATGCCAAGTAGCCTAAATCGATTCAATGCCAGAAAAAATTAGATTTCGAATTTGGTAAGATTTGACTTTGGTGGGCCATAAAAAATGTAGAGAGGCTCTAAATTTTTGACTGTTTTTTTTTTAATCAACTGTAATATCTTGTTGATATGCTTCAAAGCATTATTCAGCTGGTGAAAAAAGAAGAGAAAGTTGTATAAACCAATTAAATGAAGAATACCATCTGATATACATATTTTGAGAAGCTTTTCCGAAAATTTGGGATACTGATGGGATTCCTCAAAACACTGTGGTCGCTTATCATCTGGAAATAATGTTGCTTATGTTGGGTTTCAGATCTGTTGCCAAAAGAACTTAGCCGCATGTCAGCGTTTGTTGGAGATGCGTTCAGGTAAAATGCCGATTTGTGATTGGCTGATAGTGCATAATCACGTGACACTTGCAGAACCAATGATCTGATTCTATTCCAAATACCCGACACGTTGCCAGGGATATGTCCTTCGGAAGATGATGATGCGAAGCCGACGGAGAGGCAAGATTCTCGTGGTGCTGGGAAGCAGGAAAGCAACCCAACAAACGACACTCAGCAAGTGCGTTTGCTTGCAATATGTCCGTTTACGTTGACCAAAGTCGTATAACATCTCAAAATAACACGCGAATACTTTTATTTTAACAAGACAGCACCTATCACTTCTTCTCTGGTATTTGGAGCAGGTTATTTTCCGGTTATTACCTCTGGTAACGAAAAGAGCAGGTTGTTTTCCGCTCTTGGGAAAACTTGTCAGTTATACGAGCAGCAGCTTTTGTGCAGACCCGCTTCAGAGTTGCGATACCGTTGGCCTATTTTTATGGCCAGCAGAAAAAACCGCTGCGCAGTCCCGCTTCACCCATGGACCCGACAGCGCAGTCCCCGCGAGGTTTAACACGTACGAGCACGTTGTCGTTACTGCCATAAAACCAGCGCTTCAACCCAGTCTATCGCGTCGGCAACCGATAAAGCCTTCTAAGAAGCAAGGCATTGACACGTGTTCAGACTGGCATTGCAACTTTTTGTTTCTAACATCTTTCAATGCATTATTACCAGTACGTGCATGCTTATTGCATATTTTGTAGGGGCTTCCCCGGTGTTCAATCGCCCAGCTTGCTGAAGGAAGAATCGGAAAACTGCAGGTTCTGAAGTCGGGACGCTGTAGGCTTGTGCTGGAAGGAGTGCAGTTGGATCTGAAGATGGGAACACCTGCTTCGTTTGCTCAGGTATGTGAGTTTTGTTTCACTAAGCAGAGAATTGTTAATTGCATCTACGTTGGATATATTATTTTCCAGCTGCTGTAGGACGGTTGGAAATTGGATTCGAATGTACTTCTGTACCAAGCAGTGCAACAATGACCGTATAGCTATTGAGCCGAAATAACCGGAGTCATCGGCGTTTTGTTTTTGTTATTCGGTTGTAGATACACTGTTTTTGAAGTTTTTGATATGACTCGACAATTGAATTGAACTCAGGTCTACCGATTGCGAAGTGAACGCTTTGACCACTACTCTATTGCACAGTTCCAAAGTTGCTGGTGCTGCTGGGACAGTGCACCTCTACTACAACTGTGGTGACTCAGGAAGAGGAACTTGAGGTGAAGCGCGTTTCTCTAAGGCACAGGTTGAACCCAGGACGGGCCTTGATCATCCCAATTCCAAGATCAGTGGCTCTGTGTGTGTTTGCACCTCTTTGGTGGATGTAGGGGCGGCATGAAGCGGTTATCCAAGCTCACTTGGAAAAAAAGTCAATTTACGTCCTGTTCTACCACGTTTCGCTCGCTCAGACGTACTTATTCAATCGGTGTCTACCACTACACTCGCTTTCGAACCAGACTTTTTGCTGAAGCGACGTAGCTATTTAAAATCGGCATGCGCTTGTAGCGAATACCAATGGTGCTTTTAGAGAATTTGAACTCTGAATCAAGCTAAGGAAAAGCGGCGGTGCATCATAACCGAGCAAGAGCTGAAGTTGCAGAGTTGTAATCCGGAGGCGAACTGGCATTGGTGGATGCGTAATTCTCGCTTCTCATGGCTGCTGTGTGAGCAGCTTCACTATTGTAACCTGGTGAAGCGCCAGTAAGGTTGTTGCCCAGCCTCACTAACTGTTTATATTTTGCAGGAAATCGTGTCGGTCCGTTTGCCGCCAGAGGGCAGTGGTGATACTGCGAAAGGTCACTTAAGCGTATTGGGTGAGGTTGGCCGCAAGGTGGTGTGCGTGCCTAACATGACTAACCTTGTTAAAGCGACGTGACACGATTGCTGATGACTCTGGAGAAAGTAAACCGTATTTGCACCGAACTAAAACATGTATTAGTGGCATATAGTGAAGTAGCTGTTGAGTTACGACGTGTTGTTCACTTCTTGCAATTGATTAGACATTGTGTCGAAAATTTAAACAAATCATTAACTTGCAATGTCGTCTTAATTATTACGACCGCTTTTTAAGTGTTTGAGTAGATTTCATGAAAATATTTTTTGAAGTAAGCAATTTTCATGGTTTTTTTTTCTACATTTTAGAAGTGAGTGGAAATGATAAATATCAAGTTTTCTGCGGTTTGCTATTTGCGTTCACATTTGAAGTCGCTTTGGTGATATGATCACAATTTTTGTGTTATTTATTTCAATTACGTTTATGAAGAATACATCGGTATTGGTACTCGTTTGTTTCTATGAATAAGGCTGCCAGATTGTATTTTCGCTCCATAGGTAACGATCAAAATGCAGTCTATTGATCCAGTGTTACTTGTTGCGATTATTTTTATTCTCAGAAAAACTTCAGTTGCGATTAAATGTTGGAACAACTTTGGTCTGGACAGGTTCGAGGCGTCATCACAGTCTGTATCTTCCGCAGGCAAGTTGAGAAATTCAATAATTTACTACATGGGGTGCAGATATGGTCAAAGTAGCTTAACAATCTACTTGAATAAAAGCAGAAAGGGGTGATTGATACTTTTAGTCGAGAAAGAGTAGAAAATTGATTTTTCGTTCGAGGAATGCTTGATGCCAAATAAATTGAAGCCGCTGATTTACACCTGAATAAATTCTTGTAGGTTTAATTTATTAATTTTTCTGGTAGTGTCTTTGGCCTTTGATAAAACTGTTGTTTAAAAGTTAAAAGGTGGAGCAACTCGATGAGACCAGTTGTTCTTGTATATCATATTTTTCTTTCGGCTTATTCCCGATTAGAGGTCGCCACAGCAGATATCTGCATTTTTATAACATGGCATTTGTTTTACGGTCGGATGCCCTTCCTGCCAACAACCCTCTATTCGGAGGGAAAACTGGACCACCTGTCTTCCACATAAAGGCGGGGGCGTCCCGTTAAGTGCCTTGCCCAAGGACAAAACAAGCGAACTTGCCGGCTTGTTCTCCACAACCCTCCCCTAAATGCCGAGCGCCAAGCAGGGAAGCTGTGAATACCATTTTTTAAAGTCTTTTGATATGACTCGGCTAGGGAAATGAACCCCAGGCCTACCAACCAGTTGTTCTTGTATATGCGTAAAAAAAACTTCGTCTTTATGATATCTGTAACTTAGGCTGCATAACTAGAGCCGAATGGTGGGGGTCACTTGAAAATTTCTAAGGGAGTAGGAGCAGAATTTATGTCTTAGATCACATTTGTAATGACCTTTTTCCATCGTTTAAAGAAACCCAACAGGATTTTGTTTGAATCATTGGTATTAAAGCAAATGCTACAGGCAATTGCTGAGTTTCATCTATACGACAACCTTTTTTGGAAGGCACTGTCGAAAACAAAACGCATAAATATTGTGGGGGGCAATTGCCCCTTTGATCCCTGATATTCCCTTGACCCTTTGCTCCCTGGATATTCCCTTGACCGGAACATTTGTTGGTTTGTGAGCAAATTAATGTGTTGCTCGAGAAGATGAAACAAACTGCAAAAAATTAAAACCGGAGAATAGCCTACTTGCATTTGCTTTTGGCGTTTACAACTTCAAATGCCAAAGTTATCACTACACGGCCCACTGATGATTGCTCTCCAAGCCTTGCCTATTAGGCTGACCAGTTGATTTTCCAAATTCGAACCACCAATGGCCTACTGCAAGAGAGAATTTGCAGAAATCAAAAAAGCTGAATTAAAGCTGTTTTTTTATGCTAACACCACATTCCAATTTAACAGACAAAATTTTTAACATTTGCTACGTGAAGGTTGCAATTACTCACGTGGCGTTAATTTCTACTTGATCTACTTAAGATGTAGTAAAAAATAAAACTACTTATGTACGTTGCTCGTTACTCAAAAACAAATTCCCAACTCCGCAAGGCATATATAATTTCCCAAACGACTTGAGGTCTATATGATGCGGTTCTTGCGACGCAGATGCCTTGCCGAGAATTCATCGGTCGAAACAGGTAGTCAGCATTCGTTAAATTAAAATTCAAATGCCTTACGAGCACAACCTACACCTGGTTTGAATCAGCAACCTGAGACCAACTTGACGCAGATAGAAACAAAATAAAAACTTTGATATTTCAGTTACTTGCATACTCCAGGATGCTAAGCAACGCAGTTGTGGGATAACATGTCAGTCAGGTCCTGCCAAAGATAGTGTATATAAATCTCACTTGCCTTGCGCCATGAATTAAACGTTCAGTTGCCCAGTGCTACAGTAAAATACGGAAAAAATAAAACGTCGGAAATTGTGGAAATCAATATCAAAAATGTAAGATCCAAATGCAATTTTATTGGTGTCATGAAAAATGAATTTGCGTTATTTCAAGGCAATCGAATAGCGATATAGATTTCCATGATTTGCAAAGGATTAAATATACGTTTGTATTACTTTAAAGAGGTTAAACATTGGTTTTTGTAATTTTAAAACAACCCAGTCATGGATTTCTGTAATTTTTAAAGTGATCACAAATAATTTTGCGTAAATCTGCATTTCCGAAACTTAGAGTAGCCCTTCTTGTCTGCGGGCTGAATGCAACAATGCATAAAGTATACCTCAGTGAAACTGCTGCGAGCTTTTAAGCTCTGATTTGGAATTTCGACAGTGGTTTAATACAGGTGCCTTGCCAGCTTGTCGAGGTCGGGCGGGGCTCAAGCCGAAATCGGGGGGCTAGTGTTCTATTTTTATTATATTTTCAAGAGTTAATAAAGTAATTTGTTTAACTGTCGATATTGTAAATCTATACCTTAAATAGGAGCGATATAACTCATAGCATTACGTTTTCTGAGTAAGTACGCTCCACACCTTTTTGTTTTATTGAAACATAAAAAGGAAAATTTTATTTTCGCCGCTGTAGCCCAAAAGCTTCTTCAAAGCTGTGCCAGTCGTCAGCGATTACGTTATTCAGCAGTCAATTGCGTTATGATCAGCGTGGTTGCACAGCATACAAATTTGGTTGCACAGCACATGCACTTTAACAGAAATTTTACAGACAGGATATCCTATACAATACCTATTGAATCATTAAACGTGTTTACTATCGTTGTCGTTAAGACAGAGTTAAGCTGAATGATTAATGAAACAAAAGCGAAAATATGGAAACGTTAAAAAATTGTTCGTAGCATATCAGCAGGTTACCGTAAATAATCGGTTTAGTCAGTGAAGGCGGCAATCAGCATTGATCTCTAAATCAAGACATCTTTCCACTCCGACAAATCGCAACAAGGCAGCCCATTGCCGAATAATTTGACTGAAACAAGCAAAATAGTGAACTGTCCATAAAAAGCTTCATACTGTTTTCACAAAATTGATAAAATCTGAAGTCAAAATAAGCATTTCTCTAACGTTAGAAATGGTTGCAAACTGTCTCTGCTGTCCGATCAAAAGTACAAAATATAGGAAGCCACAAGGGAAACTGATGTACGAAAAATATTTCTCATCAATCTCATCAATGACAAACACTCTTTGAACAAAGTCATCATGAAATCTTTTTTCTTTTAAACAGAGCAGCAAAAAAGATAACAGTTTTTTTATCAGTACAAACTATACAATATTTAATGTACCGGTAATAAATTAGAATTAAATTACCGGTACCGTATCAAAAGAGCACCATAGTGCTTTAGCAAGCAAATTTCCATCGGAGGGCCAAGTAATCGATCGAAGAAAGAGTGCAAGAGCATGATTTCCTCGCCCTTACTCCCTCCCGCTGATGACGCCCCCGGTTTACGACGGCCGCAGAGATATCAAGAAGTGCTTGATAACACGAAAACTGTATGGTTCCTTCTCAGTCTTCCTAATCTTGCATTCATCGTCGTTTCCATGAGTCGAATAGGCTAGATCAATGTGAATGTTGCTCTGAAGTGAGGTATTGCGTCCTTCAAGGGCAGGGTTATGAGCTTTGTGTAGATTGCTCTGGGCAAGTTTGAAATATTTGCATCAAATTCCAAATGGCAACACGCAACAAAACCTCTTGCGTCATCTCGCGGTCAAAAAAGTCACACCAAAAAAGTGACCACCCAAATTAAACCTCTGATTCCTGTAAACCTGCAACATAACTTTGCCGACATGGGCAAAACTAATCTTGAACAAGCTTTGAAAGCACATGGATTAAGGGTGTAACTGAAATAGAGATTTATCAAGACTTGGCTACATCAGTGTCGGCTTAATCAGTTTAGATTGTCATCGCTGTAAAAGCGAGAAAATGCAGGCTTGTCATTTGGTAGTATACTCTACAACTGACGTTCTTTGATAAATATAGCTATGTCGACCGCGTTTGCCCTGGAATCTCTGTGTCATCTATTCGTTTCTAAATCAAGCGCAGTTAACAGTTTACATCAAGATGCCTAATACTAATACAGTCAAGTATACGGCCGAAGAAGAATTCCCAAAGTTCGCAAACCACAGCAACCTCCTGACTCGCTCTCTTACTCTTGAAAGATACAAGAAGTTACGATCAGTTCAAACCTCAACAGGATTTACGATCGACAATGTCATTCAAGCGGGAGTTGATAGCCCTGGTAAGTATAAAATTGGTTTCAAAATAAAATAGAGAAGTGAACAGCCTAGCTATATCGAATGGCTAAAATCGGCATAAGCAAACCTAAAGAACAATTTCATTACCACGATGCTCGAGCGTAATCAGAAGCATATTTTTATGTTTTCATATGTCGAAGCTTGCATTTACTTTGTCACAACAAAACAAAGTAAGCGTGCTTCAGATTACACTCCAACATCATGCTGGTGAAATGCCATAATATTTTGGTGCTTTTCAATCACACCGACTTTCAAGCGCCACTGCTTATTTCAATCGTGAGTAAATAAACTGTTTTTTACATTGCCTTCTCCGCACATCACTCCTATTGCTGAGCGTCAAACCGGAAATCTGTAAACAACACCGTTTTAAGCATGACTTGACAAGGGAATGGAACCCAGGTCTACTGACTGTAAAGCGAAAACATGCACACCACAATGCCAGTATCAAGCAAAGGAAACAGGCTGTAGCTTGAATGTCAAAAGAAAACGAAATTTGTGCTTGCGACGATACCTCAGTGTCCTATTTGCAGAAAGAAATTTTTGTCCAACAATTATGTTTTTAAAATTTACGTTTCGCTTCTCTTATTGATTGAGCAGCATGATAAAAATAGGGTAGACGTTAAGGTAACTGAGTGAAGCGAAATGTAAACCATGTAAGCATAAGGGCCGAAGGAACGTTGGTAGCTGTCAATAAGATCAACAAACTGGACAAACAAAAATGTCCAATAAAGTTGATCAATCAGGGTTTAACCACAATTTACCACTCTATAGCATAGTGTTATTTTAAAGAATTAACTTTGACTGAGAAATACTTTTTCTTTGAAAAGATCTTCGCTTGCCACAACACCACTAAAGTATGCTGCCTTTTTGCTTTAAAATCTCTGTGTTTCCTTCTAAGGCTGCATTTTACAAAATTGGTTTCGGAAGAATTCACTGAGTTAAAAGCTTCTCCAAGATAATTGGTTATCCCATGCAAGCGCAGTAAATGATTTTCGGAAAAAGTTTTACACCTTTCACAGCTGGTGCCGGAAAGAAAGAGTTCCAAATTTCTCTTCTATTATTAATCTTGCCTGTGTTTTTGCAACATGACGATTATTATCGTGGACAAAAGAAAACAAATTTTGGGTGTATAGACTAATCAATGTCTTATATAAAATATTTAGAAGTGTGACAAACTAAAGTTTGGAATTTTAACCCGATTCTGTGAAACTTTTGACTTCCTTTTTTTGATATTTTAAAATTTTATGCTGAGAAAGAAAAAGTATACAAACGCTCAGTGGCGGCCAAAATATGGTTCTCGTAGATTTGTAACTCGTCGGCCACTTATTTAAATGCCATTTGATGTTTCGAGATAAGTACTTTATTGCAGCTGTGGCTCTTAACACGACACGCACACTGGAGGTGTTGCAAAGGAAGGTTGTCTAATCTAGTGGTTACTGCAGATCGATGCCAACTTGTTTGGCCGTATTTGACATTGCAAAAAATTTCACTAAAATGACACTTTCCCCCCTTTCCCCCTAAAAAAGATCCTAGCATTTGTTTATCACGCTTGCAAGCACATCATTGCCTATCTCAAACAAGGCTAAGAGGTTTTATATCTACAAGTGGCTATAGCAGTCGATCGTTTTATAAACAACCTTTTGAAACGCGTACTGATTGAAACTGTCGCGATGCGCTCAAGCAAACAGAAGAAAGAGCGCGAATTAAAAAGCGCCGCTTCATTTATTTTCATGCAGCGAATCCACTTCGCTGTTGAATGGGTGCAAGTGACGCGCCGAATCAATCTAAAGACGTTTTTTGCCGTTGCATTCTTTTGTCGCATATTTTTGTCCTGCGGTTACGGCAAAATCTTTTGTTACGCATAGGACAGCACTGTGTTGTGACCCGTTTCGGGACCATCAGTACAGCTGGCGTAGTGTATTTCAACCACAAGCAAAGCAGTCAAGCAGGGAATGTTGTTGTGAGGTAGTATTTCCAGAGGATAAAACAACGTAGCCATCACGAGGTTAAAATCCGCGATCATTTTCGCCATTAGGGGGCGCTCGAACCCACTCGACTACGTTGCCTAGGCAACGGTATTCACAAATTCCCTGCTTGGCGATCAACTCAACACAAATTGTGTGAAATAGAACCGACAAGTTTGCTTGCTGTGCTTTTGGGGAAGCCACTTCACGCAACTCTTTGGCCCCACCGACCGAAAGGTGGTGGGGCCGAAAAGTTCTAACGTCGCGGTGGCCCCATCTAGATAAACACTCGCAAACGGAACAAGAGCTCGTATGTGCATGAGTAAATGTGAGCCTACTTAAGGTTATTCTTGTTAAGACTTCGTAACAAAATAAACCAAAGCCGAACTCGGCTGCTACGTCCAACCACCAAGGTTTTATTGTCGCTGAGTTTCGTCAGTATAGCGCAAAACGTCGCACTTGCAATCGAAAACATGTGAGTTGAGCGCTCGGAGAGGGACGCAGCATACGGCATGGTCGAGGGGAACCTTTGCTCGCTATAAAGTTTACGATCCGGGTTTGAATTGTGACTTGTGCCGAACGCTATAATTTATTGGAAGACTGTTGATTCGAAAACCGTGAGATTATTTTGGTGTGCTCTAAACTCTCCGTTCATCTTGCGTACGATTAGAAGTTTCCATCTTCACCGCGCGGTGACGCAACTGATTCGTAATGTGTACTCTGTTATAAATAAGCACACAGACACGTTGAGATCATAAATCTTTAGTGGAAGTATGTTGATCAATAATTACCAAATACAAATTTCACCCCAAACTGATGAACACATTCGCTCGTTTTTTGAGTGACTGATTGAACTGAATGTGCCAACCAGTTTTAATTCAAACTCGTTTTCATCAGCATGATGTTGGAGGTCAACCATAATGCTCTATCATGTCGAAATATGCGCTCGCCCGCAAAGCAACAGTTTTTGCATAATATAAAAAAACAAGCTCTCAATTACGCTTGAACAATATTGTTGTGGAAACGATCATTTCCACCAGAGCTTGGGGGCTCAGGGTGCAACTCCATCAGATTCCGTGACAGAAAAGGGGCTTGACATTAAGTATAAGGTAATTTTTTAAATTTTACGTGGCATTCCACGATTCTTCAAAGTTTTAAAAAATTTCTGAATTTTTAAATTGGATGCTTTTTCTTGTCTGTTTGCTAACATATCATGAAGATACTACGATTTAATAATATATTATAAGTACACTGCAATTTGATAATATATTGCAAATATTGTGCAATTTGATATTATTGTCATTGCATTGTTATTGATTAAGCCTGATCTAATTTGAAAAGAAAAAAATCAAAGTCGTCAAAGGGCGGTGTGAGTCGTAATTCTACACAACTGTTTGCGGACGTTTTGCGCGGGGTTTTAAAAGCCCTCGGATAAAACTTCAAACCGAAATTCAACCAATAAAATGAACAAAAATCTTTGGCTAGAGGCGAAATCTTGGACTATAGAAAGCGGAAAAGTTGGTCCATCAACCGCTAAGAGACCCCTGAAACGTGGAAGGAGTTTTTACCTTTGTAAAAAGCAGCCAAAAACTCTTTCAAGCAAAAGAGCCAATACTAAAACGTGAATTAGAAACAGCTTGGAATGCATGTGTTCTTGTTTATCTTCATTTTGAAATCACAGAACTTTTTTTACCACAAAGCTTTCAAATTTTGATTTTAAGTTAATCACTACTTGTTTTTAAAAAATTTAACCTGAAAGGATAATGGAGCACCCTGTATTAAAAATTGCCAGTACGAATTTAAAAAACTGCAACAGCGCTTTATGGTTAGTGCTCTTTCAACGACAAGAGGAAAAACAAGAGAGACATCCCCAATCTTTTCTTTCCCCTCCAAATTCTTATGCTCACGCGTTTTCTAAGTTAAAGCAAAAACAGTTTGTTATTTGAAAAGTGAAGAAATTTGAAAATTAAGATTTTTGTCCCCCAGAACAAAATTATGACAGGCTTTCGCCTCGAAGTAAAAGCACATTTGGGCGCCAACCAGATTAATTCTGTTGTGATTTACACGTTTTACAATGTATATCAAAAAATCATAGCTTTTTTTGAAATGTTCGCTTAACAACTCGCGCGTTTTAGAAAATAACAACCATTTCCTGCTCTGCATAGGCAACACGTGACAAGTCTTGGCTTACAAGGTGTAGAAGCAGAAACCGGCAGTGAAAAAGTTAACAAACCCTCCAATATGCAATCTTTTCATCTAAATATACAAGAGAAAGCCCTGGAGAAACTCTTCGTGGTTTTTGATCCAATTAATTACAATTCTCAAATGACCAATCTTTGACACTTTTGGCTCCCTAGCTTCATACCAGCTGTTACAGATCAACTGCATCTTATTGATCAAATTAGAATCTTCAATTCGATTAAAAGATGGTTAGGCAGTGGGCCTCAGCACGTTTTTCGGGTGGGCCACGATATATTGTATCAATTTCAACTAGCAAGGACACTATCAGTTAAATTGCAAAATATACAACATGGCTGGGCCACATACCTCTGCTTGGTTTGAAAATGAGCCGCCTGCGTAGAAGGCTGAAAAACACTGGTTTAGAAAAAGTATGGTCGAAGAAATGTTGGCGACGAAAATGATAACGAGTTTGACCACTTTTTTAGCTGCGAATTCAACAATTATGCGTTTTAGCGGCCACAGGAAGGCGCTTTACGATAATTTCCCTGCTTGTGGTTGTAATGCATCAAGTCATGCAGTGTAGTAGGTCTGATGCTGATTTCAAAGCCGGTCATGGCCAAAAAGTTTTTGCCGCAAGCGAAGGAGAAAATCACTGAGAGCGATACTGCGCGTTGATTTGTAAGCCGGTTCTTTCTTGCGTATTCCGGAATGAGCTGAAGATTATTTCATTTATGTTGTTAAATAATTCACTCTTCACACCACACGTTCTTTGGCAAAATATAAAAAACAAGAAATATTCTTCGACTACTTTTGTAGAGTGTAAAAGCAAAAGCTATCAGGACACTGAAACATATTTTTAACTATAAACCAACTGCCATAATTCAGCAGCTTCTAGTGTTTTAAGAAGGGGAAAATCAAACCATCTCTAATTGAGCCAGGAACCTTAGATTCATATGTCTGTCAATTGGAGATTTGCTAAGTCAGCAAAAGCAAACTGCAACGAGGAATTTAATTTGTGGCACAATTCAGCTCCCCAAAACTCTAAGATCGCCCCCAAAAGTTCATTTTAAGTGCTCGTGAGTTTACTACTTAGGACATTTTTTCTTTTGCTAAAAGATACTAACAAACAGGGAGAATCCTAGCCCCAAAAGTGGATGTTTAAAGAAAATGGGTGTTGTTGAAAAAATTTTGTGAACTTCAGGCGAAACTAAATTGAAAAGTGAAGCATTTTTGCTTTTTCTCCGGCGACCTTCTTTTTGTTTGGAAATATTAAGCAAGGTCCTGAGTAGTGGTGAAAAGTTAAGGTGGCCTTTTGAAAAACCACAAGTGCTTTTTTCTTAGCTTGCTCCCATTGTTCTTGAGACCTTCCGGCATTCTGGATAACAAAACGCGTTGGATATCAAAACGCCAAAATTTTTGAGCCTTGAAAATATATTCAAAAGTTGCCACTAACGTCCTAGAAACTGTCCTTTAAAATTACTTTTCCCCAAGTTATGAACAAAAACTTTTCAGAGACCTTTAAAAGTTTCTCGGCAGCGGCTTCAACCCGTTATTGCACCAGCGTTGAGCAATTACTGAGTTTTATGCAATCAATCTATTGAAAAGTGGAAAATTAACAAAAACATGATTTATACTCTCCAAACGCAATACTTTCATTTGCGCTTAAACTTAAAATCAATCTATGCGATTGGTTGAAACGAGATTACAATTTTTTTTCAAAATATCTTGCCTTTCGTCACGTGTTTGCATTGTGCGGTCACGGAAAAATCTTTTTGTCGGTTGTACAAGAACAACTTGCGTTCAGACCAGCTCCAGAGTTATTAGTGCTGCTGGCACACCCTTTTTCTACCACAAACATTTCAAATAAGCTGAGAAAATTACCACTTGTCTTTCTCAAGAGCGTTTGAATCTTTTGCAGCCTGTTGCTAATCAACCTAGCACTAACCCCTCAAAATGAAATTGAAATTGACAACTTCTGTATAAATATCACTAGTAAGGCAAAATATTTAGTTGTTGCTTTAGATGAAAGACTTTCATTTCAACCCTACCTTGATCAACTTAAAGCCGAGCTTTTTTGAGCTATTGTTATTCTACGCAAGCGAATACCCTTCGTTAACATTAGCTTACTGTTGCAAATGTATTACGCCATTTTTCATTGCAACCTTGAGTATGGAACTCTAATATGAGCCCTAATCTATAAATGCTATGTGAAACAATTGTCACTTGTCCAAAACATAGCTGTTAAAATTATAGCCGAAGCTAAGTGGAGTGATCCTGCTTTACCTTATGATCACAAATTCAACATTTTAATAGTTGAAGATATTTACCAACTGCAAATCGCTATGTTCATGTCTAAGTTCAACAACAAATTAACCCCCAGCTCATTTCGAGATTACTTTTCCTTAACTTTCACCATGCACTCTAAAGATGTAAGATTGTCTTCAAATTATTTTCTTACTTCATTTAAGGCGTTGCCAAAAACCAACCAAACACCGTGAAATCAAAATTTGGAATTCCGTAATTAAAAAATTAAGAGCTCGTTATTGGGAAAGCAATGCATATTAAAGTTAAAAAAGAAATTTCTTGAAAAATGCATCAATTAACATTGACCTTTGCCATACTTTCTATCAAACTAGAAAAGATCCTTTGAACCATCTTGTAACTTGTAAACACAAATCGTTATCATAGAGGATGGCTGCTTAACTGCACGATCTCAAGATTCCTCTCCGGCTCTCCCAGATACTCGCAAAGATTTCTGTGCGGCGTTATGCTTCCTGCTTCATCTGTCATTGGTCATGCTTATAACTGAACTAAAATTTCTTTGTTTTACAACGCATTCACGCGAACTTCGAACTCACGATCATTGCCTCCTAAAACGTAGCTCTAACCCTCCCATCCGCGTCGCCAACAAACTTCTTCGATTGATTCAAGATACCAAACTGGGGGTGGAGAATAGCAAGGTCGTTGATAATAAATTGCTTTCAGTTCGAAGTTGTGCGGATGCAGAAATTTTGCGATTCGAAAATAAGCCATGCCAACCAATTCCGAGAAAAAATTAAATATCAATCTAAAACCCTATTCTGCTTCGACTTATTCTTGTCAGCTTGCAGTACCCACTTCAATACAAAAATACGCAAGGCAATGAAGAATCGAAAGCTGTCCTTTTACTGTTATTGAAGACCGAACCAATTATTTCTTCCACGAACATAATTCTGCTTCGGTGTTAGCATTTAAACTTTATCGCATCAAACGACATACAACCGAAATCCAAAAAATAGTTCGAAATTGCAGCAGGAAATAAAATCTCGTACGACACTAGACAATTCAATGAAGATAAAAACTTTTTTAAAGTCCCCCAGGGACTTAAGGAAAAGGGGATGATTAATCTTAGGGAAATCTTCCTTTTCTAAAGCGACCATGGTAGAACGCCGATTTAAGTCGCTGCACCCTGACCGACTTCGAAAAATATCACCCCCAAATTGAAAAAATTACCCTTCACAAGTTTTTAATATACTTAATGAGTACATATGCAAAAGCGTTTTTGAAACGAAGGTAAAAAAGATGAGATTACTGGGAATCAAACCTCTCAACTCTAGCAACGTCAATGCACTGCGGGCAGTGCTAATAAGTTTGGCCGAAACCGAGATGGATTGCGGTCTAAAATTGGCAGGACAGCTGGTTGCAGTTGAGTCTCAAGGGAGGTTTAACATTTATATATCTAAGCAAACTGCTTGCCTAACAAGAACGATAGATCTGACGTCGAACTGGACATTGCAATACGGCATCACTTAGCAAACCAGCGAATTGAGTCGAGTTATAGACGTTTTTACTCTTCAGTTACTAGGAATCTGTTATTGCATAAATGAGGAGCACTTGTGTTCACGTCGGTTTTGAAACATGAATCTGAGGTCGTAAACAATCGCTCAATCGGTTAACTTCTGGTTTTAAAATCAATAAGTCGTGAAGTGGATGTAGGAGTTCCCAACCGGTAATGCCCAGAAGAAAACTGAGTGGAAGATGAGTTAGATGGATAAGAGTAACCCAAAGATCAATTTTTTCTTTACTCCTAAAATATGAGGTATTTTGAGCAAAAGTGATCTTAATCGAGCCCATGTAGGAATGGGTCCTACGTAAATTTGGCCAGATGTGCAGATCTTGAGCTCGTGTGGTTAAGACTCAATGTCGAAAAATTTTACCCACCGACAAAAAAAAGTCTTTAACGTCAGAAAAATCTAAATCTGCGTAAAAGCTAAATTTTTCGAAGTTGCAAGACTTAGCATTGCCTGCTTTTTATTTCGGCCATGAGCTGTATTATCGACCTAGCCAACAAAGAGCACTGTAATAAGCAAGGGAACAGCTAACAGACTGACTGAACTGTTCTAAATAGACAGCTCAGGAAAATTGAATTAAATTTCTTTCTTTTAGGTTGCTAGTAAAAAATTATTCAGAATAAGTAGACTTCTACTGTTATTGCCATTTAACTTAAGTAGACCTAGAGTTGAATTTTGTCAAAAAATGGCATACAATAAAACCAAACTGTCTAATATCGACAATTACCCTGATTTTAGCCAGCACAACAATCACATGTCCAAATGCTTGAGTCGAAAAATTTATGAAAAACTGCAGAATAAAGTGACCCGGAATCGCTTCACTCTCGACAACGCAATTCAAACGGGAGTGGATAACCCAGGTACGGCTTATATTTAACTAAGCCAGCGACTTCCTAGAAAATTAACAAGTTCAGTTCCGAACTTATCGTCCACGCAAATCATTGGAATGGTGTTCTAAGCCGAATTATGCGTAAAACACCAGAGAGAAAAATATGTGTTCGGTGTTTGGCTTTGGTGAGTCTGCGTTATGTGGTCAAAAGCTGCTATAAATTACCAACTTGATTGGGAATAGTCTTTTTTCGAAAGCTGAGATCCTAATGCATTCAAATTTCTTCGAGCAATAGCTGCGGTCAATCAACTCAAAATAACTTTCAACGTACACTGTCCTATTCTCTCACATTGCAGAGTATTTACATGGTACAAATGGGGGTGTGCGGCTTCTAGGGCTCTATGATTTGCCGCCATGTCCCTATCTCAAATAAGAATTAAGTGAGACAAAAACATTTAAATTTTTCCTTTCGTTTTATGCATTGAGTTGAAAACGCGCTGAAAACAGCCCGCAGTTCTTGGCGAAACGAAATAAACTCGAATGTGGGTTTGAAATCTCATCGATCGCAAAAAGAAAGGAAAATTTTAGTGAACTGCAAAGCAACTTGACGGCCGTCGAGTCAGCAATCGTTCACAGATGTCTTCGCAGCCAATGCAAGCCACAGTTTGAACCCGAAACATGAACCAAAAAGAAAGCTCCGTTTCCTCTCGTCGCTGTTACAGCAGGCAAACTATTTCTTGTAGAGAAACATTTAACCCTGTAGTTTTTGGATGATGAATCAAACCCTCAGCCCACAAACGCACCGGGGATTTTGAAAACAGGGGTAGGGGGCATAAACGCAAATGAAACGAAATTTTTTGGTAAACACAAACGAAGCGATTTGTTGTGTTGCTGTCAAGTCGAAAAGGGTTACGGCGCAATGCTCCCCTTAAAAACGCTAGCGCATAGCCCATCACGCCATGTTGCTTTTTGAGGAGTGCAAGAAGCTTAAAGTTATCATACTTTTACTATTGCTGCATTGTGGGGCAGCAAATCTTGCTAAACGTGACTTTTTGTCAAGTACCATGCAGAAAATGATGCAACATACAGAAATGAAATCAGCAATCAGCCTACTGCTCACTGTATCTGCAGACAAAACCAACATTTTAAAGTTTTTGCTACGATTCGAACAATATGTAAATAAACCATAAATCGGTGACGAACGCTGGCCTAATGACGTAAACAAAGTGTTTCGGGCGGCCATATTATGTCATTTTTGCAAAGGCCGACAGTTCTTGTTTGGTATTCACAAGAACGATCGACCAACCCGCTCCCGAAAAAGGAACAAGAAAATTTCGGCTGTGCTATTTTGCGCGGGCGTTCTCGGCTGAGTACAGCTTTTAATCTTTAACCACAACAAATAATGACTAAAACGTAACAATAAGTTAGCTACCGAGAGTAGGAAAAAAATATTGAAAGTTTTTTGAATGCGTCAATTAATGATAATAGAGCATTTTTTATGACTACCGGTAGCCTTTTCTCTAAATCTATCAACAAAAAAGAAACATCCGCGGAAAATTGGCGGAGGAAGAAAGCAGCCCAGAAAGTTAATTGATTTGGTTATATTTATTGTGGGTGTCTTTTTAATACCTTCGGATAATTTTTTGCTGCAAATCAATGCGCTTGATGCCTCTTCTCCAGCATTAAGCACGAAGCAGTTGAAGAATAGGCGATAGACTTCCAGTTTTCAGCAAAAAAAAGCTATTGCGAAGTGGAATGTTGGCCCAAAGCAAACAGAAGATGAGGTAAATGCGGCTCCAAAACGAATTGAAATTCATTTCCGCATTGGTGAACTTAATGGGCAATTCAAAAACCTTAGGCATTTCTGGTGCAAAAATTGCAAACATCGCTGGTCAAACAGAAGCATCGCATGCAGCCGTATCTGCCACCTTAATGACGTATGAAGATCCACTGTCATTGACACAAGTTCAAGACAACTCGAAATTTTCACAAGTCTCTAAAAACAATATGGTATAATACCTTCATTGTTCAATGTTTGCTTTTGTTTTGCATTTAGACAATTAGAAACACATGGAATACAGCACTGTATACCCCGAACGAATATTAATCAAAGTATGACCGGAATCCGGACATGTAGTATAGCCTTGTTTTGTCACGCCTTCCATTCTCGTGGGAATGCCATCAAGCAAATTTTGGCAATATTCTAAGAAAATTTCTTTTGTCCCAACTTCTTTGATCACTTTTGCCAACTCTGCAGCACTTGATGGTTGCTTTTCTGACTCCTCATTTTTCATGTTGGTCCACAAATTCTTGATTGGGTTGAGGTCCGGGCCGTTTCCAGGCCACCCGAGCGGCTCGATCTTGTTTCTTTTTTCCAGAAAGCTCCTTGCGACTTTGTAACGGCGGCAAGGGGCGCCGCCGTGCTCGGCGGTCTGAGAATTGTGAACATGCATTTCAATTTTAACTTCTCTGAGAGCATCTTCGCGTACTTTGGTTTGGTCATGGTAGTTTCAGGATGCAGGAAAGAGAGGGCAGAAAAACTATACTTGGACATGATCCCCTAAGCCATTTGACTTGGAGGGTGTTCTACTGTTGGTATGGTTCGCCTGTCATCAAAACGTTTACCTTGTGATCTACGGACGAGCCGCTTTCGAACCATAAACTGCTGGAAGGTCAACTGGTCAGAAAACAACAATTTTTTCCTATTGCTGGGGGGTCCAGCGTCAATGATTCTCGCAAAACTGCAGATGCTTAGTTTTCTTAGCAAGCGTAAGTCTTGGTTTTCATCCGGTTTGTACGATTTCAGGTTGAATTCCTAAGACAAGCGCCGGGAAACAGCCATATGAGTTACTTTACACCCTCTGCGTAACAACTCGGCCCCAATATTTTTATGGAACTCATAGGTGACTAAACATCTGTTCTCCTCACCAAGCTGTTTTCTCGCGCAGTGGTCTTTCGTGTTCTTTCAGTCCTTTTCCGATCCACGTAGGCACCATCCACTAGGTACTTTTTGATCGCCTGATCTTACCAACCCCCAGTTTAGTTCATATTTGTGCGTTGCGATACATTTTATGCAGGTAGGACAATTGTCTGGGCCCTATAGACCTCGCTTAGAGATTTTTTCTTGCCCATTACAGGTATCTCAAAAAATTGAAAAAGAGCACAAACTAGTAAGTACTGACAGTAGCCAGAATAAGTGCATAATGAATAATTATGGCTCACCAAACGAATGATGTAATATGAAAACTGGCTGACGCAATCTGATGCAGCACTCCGAAATCCGTCATTTTTGAGAAGTGATCTTCAACTTTTGTTCATGGCTGTATTAAATGATCCAACAATGCTGCCCGTGGTATCAGTACTTCATAATGACCTACAGTCTTTTGGCACTACATACAGCGACTATGCATCTATCAAAAGTTCACAAGAAAAAATGAAAGCTTCTGGATGCGAAAGCGTTTACGGATGTTGCTAATTGCTCTTCAACCAAAAAGTCACGATTTCTTTTACCCCAGGAAACGTGTCATTTTTCAATAAGTTGTGTAAAAATCTGACATTATTTTTCCTTATGCAATATTCCTATATTAATCTATTTTGTCATATTTATTAAAGGATTAGATTGTAAAGCTTGCTCATAATTTGAACTTAACTAAAACCGAGGAGATGACCTATCGGTGTCCTCTTCTTGCTATCAAACTGAGAGCGCCGAACGCTTTTTTCCAATGGTTTCACTATTTGGGATATTTCAGCATTTTTCCCGACAATTCTTGTCACATTTTTCTTGGCATGACAAAATAGAATACCGAACAGAAAATTTTCAGCACAATCAGCCGAAACCTGAAATTTCGTGTTCATACGAAGACCATAGAATGACTGGACTCGCTTGACAGAGAGAGCGCATTAACGAAGCTATGTGTTTGCAAACCTAACTGGATGGGCTTAGGTCCCAAAGCCAATGCAAAAACTGTGACGTAGAGACAATATAGGCTCTCGCCTGAAGACAAGACGGTGTTAACACACACGAAGCTTACCCAAACGAGACCTACTGCTGTGTGTACAAACAAGTTACCCCTCTGGCATCATTTCATGAGCATTGTGATTTTTTCAATCTATTGGCGAAGTCGGATATGAAGTGGTGAAATTTGTAAATAGCGTCAAAATTGTTCTGTTTTGTAACAGGATGAAAGTTAGTTAAAAGACTTTTTTCCTATTCTGGGTCAGTCAATGATCCAATCTGGCGGAGGTCAGTCCTGCGCGATAATTTAGGCCTACGTAGGACTTAATTTCAGCTTTGTTTGAGTCCTCGGCGAAACCGGGCCAAGGAAGCTAGACATCCAACAATTTCGTCACGAAAATTAAAATAGTTGTTGTGGCCGTTTTTTCCACTTTACAAAATCACTACTTGGTTGTACCGCACTCCTATTCACCTCTTGCCCTTTCGAACCACGACTTACAAGACCAAAGTCTCATCCACAGCTTTATAGCTAAATCCGTTTATCATTCCTTTCTTATCTCTTATAACTACGGTCAAAAAATAATGTTAATTTAAAAACAGTTGCAATTACAAATTGCCTTCGGTTTTTTATACCAAAAAAATCAATTTTGAATATATAAATATCGATTTTAAATTGTAAGTGTTCTTGAAGTTCAAGGTCAGGTGGTTTGTAGTCTTTTTTACGAAAATCAAGAATGTATGAATAGCAGCAGCAGAGTTGCGTGAATGAGATAAAAGATGTTTTAATAATTCAGTCGCAGAAAAACCAGAGCCCGCGCAGTATATGTGATCTACGATAGAACACAATCTGCAGCAATATGGATAGAGTCTAGCTTATAATCTACAGCAAGGAAAGAAAAGCAATGTTAACCTTAAGGTGTAGATTACAATCTTTTCTAGAAATATACACGTAGAACAAATGTTACAAACTACTACTACAAAAATCCTTTAAAATCATACGTAAAACAAATTATGTTAAAATTGGCTTGTACTTTTTGACTGTAGGCCAATTGCCAACAAAAAATGTTTCTACCTGATGAATTGCAACTAAACATGATAAAAATCACTCTAAACGCTTTTCTGAAGACCACAGCAGCATAGAAATCGCCTGGCATTGAGATATATCGAGCTAAGGTTTGAAGCCAAAGTTTCGTTTGTAAAGAATTAGTATTGAGGTACATGCATCGTCGAAGAACAAGTCGTAAGCTCGAGATTAAAACTTCTTAAACTTGCTTGCATTGCTAATTTCTGGCTAGCATGACCTGGGATGCTGTTGTGCGAGCAAAAATTCCTCATCAACAAAATCGATGTCTACTCTTTCAGTTCTTCGATATCCTTCGTTTTCACAGCTCAATGCTTGACGCTTGTCGCAAAAGCATAGTTTGAAGAAAAAACCTGCAAGTTTGCTTGTTGCGTCTTTGAAAAAGGCACTTCGGAGATTCATCTGATCCTATGTGGCCGACAAATGGTGGGGTCAAGCAGTCTGTCGGTCGCTGTGGTCCGGTCTAGTCACAAACTAGCAAACAAAGCATGAGCTCACACTCACGAATGAGTGAGTGCTTAAAATAAATGACGCTTGCAATTAGGAAATAAACCAAAGACAGATTGCAGCCTAATTCGTCGCTCAAAAAATAATCGCAATTACTATACGGGGAGAAAAAAGCTTCCTCTTTATAAAAATTCGACCCTAGTTTTGATATCATGCGATTGGCCAAAGCGATTCCTAAAACAGTCTAGAAATCGAACATAACTGTTTTGTAAATCGCATTTACTTTTGACGCCGTTGGCAAAGTATCTCATTCAGTGCTACAAGTAGCAGACTTTCAATTGTGAGAGTGAAAAACTCAGGCTTATTATTTTTGTGTTGTTAAAAAAGGGTTAAAAGAAGCAATTTTTCTTGCCGGGTCGCAGCATAGTCCAACGATTTGTGCGGGCCATGCGGTGCAGCGTGCTACAGTAGGGTTGCCATACGTCCGGAATATTCCGGACTTCCGGAATTCGCTTAAATGTCCGGAATTTTGCTCAAATGTCGGGAATTTTTGTAATTAGGCAACAGAAAAAGCAGTTAAAAAATTGCTATATTAGAATCTAATAGTCACAATAAGTGTCTCGTCTGTTTGAGAGGGCTACTTGGATTAAATCAACATTGCCGCGATCAGCGCAAATGGCAGCGAGGCAAGTGATGAGCTTTGTTTTTTTTTATTTTGGAGAACACAACACAAGCTCCAACATCTCCGACCGTATTGTAACTTAAATTGGGCCCAAAATATTTGTTAATAAACAAGCGAAGTAGTAACAACTTTTGGTAGCGTCGTAACAAAAGTAACAAATTTCAAACTTGCCAGTAGTAGGTAACAACTTTTTTACCAAAAGTTACAGCTCTGCCAACCCTGCTGCCATTACTTAAAAGAGTGAACTGTTGTGTCCGGAATGTCTCCTCATTGGATATGGTAACCCTATGCTACAGTCTATAGGCTGCGCTTTAACCAATTACTCTATAAGCCAGTGTAGCGATGTGCCCAGCCATGAAAAGTAACCTGTCCATATTCTCATCGCACATTACATTACTCAGAATATTAATAATTGGATCTACCTCTAAATCTACTTCTCCTCGTGTTGAAAATAACGATAGAAGTAAGAGTCGAACCCACATCCACACCAAATAGTAGCCCCGCAATCGCGGTTGGTTATAAATGCAAAGCGCCTATAAAGCAATGTTAATTTAGACGTGGGATTGAATCCTATTACCAGCATTGTTTTCAACATGCTGAGGGCTAAAAGAGCCACATTCAATCATTAATTCTTTTGATTAAACACAAAGCAGACAACGTTTTCATTTTGATTGATTTTATTTAAAGGTCTAGCAAAAGAAGTAAAAAGTCTTTAAAACATGTTTTTCAATAGCCCTGGTGGGGCCATGGACTTCAACCGTGACGATTTTAAGTTCCGGAATACGGAGTCGGATTTCAGGATGAAAGGATTTTCCAATTCCGACAACTATTGTTTTGATGATGATTTCGAGGAGCGAGAATGCGTCAGCGAATTAGCGACACAGACCGTCAAATGTTATCAGTACGGGCGAAAATGGAGCTTAGAGCAATACCCCCGTAAGCCTCTGATGCAAGGCAAAAAGAAAGCCAATCTTAGTGAGAGTTTAGTGGGAACGAGTCAAGATAAGGTAGAGCCAGAAGAAGCAGATATAAAATACTCGAGTGAAATCAATTTCAATAAGTATACAACGCCTCTATATGATCGTGAGTGCCCGGGGGTAATGACTTGCCCGATGCTAAACAAGAGGAAGAGCATCAAAAATGCATTGGGTAAGTGAACCTAAGGGGGTTAAGAGTAGCGATGCTAAGAGTCGCGACTAGAATAGAGCCAAAACACATCGCAATACTTAGCACAGTTATCGTGAAAACTGACGCAAACCACACAAGCTCTTTCCAAAACGAAATCTCTATTAAAAAAGTATCGATCTTTACTTTTTATGTCTAGATCTAAAGAAAACTCTGGACGCCAAATTTCTGTGTTTTTGGTCTGATCCGATTTGGAGTTGAAATGTAAACCTGCCGACTGAAAAGCGGGCTCTTTAACCTCTACTTCCATTGCGCCGATCATTCCTTAGGCAACTAATTACAGGAGTTGCGGCATTTGCTCTCAAGTCTGGAAAACAAAACGTAACCAGCAAATAGGCAACAAACGGGGTAACGCTGGAGCTGGGAAGCCTGGTTACTGTTAGGTGACGTGACTGGATGACCAAGCCTATGTTTGCTGCCTCTTTCATAAAGTTGAAAGCTTTTTGTCCATTGGGCAAATAACATATTTGATGAGCTATTTTTAGATGTGGTTATCCAGAATCAGAAGATGTTTTATCCCATAAGGAGCAACTGAAAAGACACCCCAGTATAAGTTAGCGGTATATATCCCATTAGAGTAACTGCACACATATGGCACTGAGGTAACAAACCCTCACTTATGCACTTCCATTTTTGTTGTTCACCCATAAAAACAATGAACTCTAAGGTACGGTTTCCTTTTTTCTGATCACATAAATAATCTCCAAGTTCTATCCGGTTTTACTTTTACCAAGTTTCGTATTTTTAAAATTTTTTCAGGTTCCATTTGTCAATTTCCATTTTCCAACTTTCAAAGCTCCATATTTTTTGATATCAAGACCCTTTACTCTGATATTTTTTAAAGTTATTACATATATTTATTTCATTAACATTTTTTCAGGACATCCTTTCATTATGACTGTGGGGTGTGTAGCAGGCGACGAAGAGAGCTATGAAGTATTTGCTGATCTCTTTGACCCAGTGATCGAAGATCGTCATAATGGTTACAAGAAGACGGACAAGCACAAGACCGATCTCGACCCAACACATCTGAAGGTAAAACAACGATTGGTGGAATGCATTTTGACTATTACATTTTTTTACTGAGCGTTTATTTGACGCTTTTTTACTTCAACAATTCCAGAATGATTGCTAAGCGTGGCTGAGTGAATTCGGTTTAATGTTTCATTCTTCAATCTACTTTTGTTGCTGAGCACCAAACAGGAGAACTGTATTTTTAAATCTTTGGTTAAAGTTGACCAGAAACTTGAACCCAAGTCTGCCGACTGTAAAGCAGCAACGTTTCTGCAAAACTTAATTATTTTGAAAAAATTATACTTGTTAAAAGCTTTTCGGGATACACTCATCAACTAACAGTAACAATATCAATTGCTAATTAGTGGGATACGAAAAACCTTTGATAAAACAGCTTTTTTTAAAGCTTTAAAAACTGCTTTGCCAAAGCTTTTTATGACATTCTTGAGGCTAACAGTAGCAGCATCTCGTCAAATGGTTGCGAGGTTGAGTAAAATCGTTGGTTGAGATGAGCGGTGATTGATCAAACATTGATTTCGAGGTCAGTGACAGTTAAAGACACCAATATAACTTGTTGAACATGTTTGTAAACTTTAAATTAACTTGCAGAAACTGTTCCCCAGTTTTTCTTAACGCGCATCACATCAGAGGCGGTGTGGCAACAAGTACACACGATCAAACAATTCTCATATTTGTACGTTTTCTCTAACACTTTCTGGTTATCGTTACGAAACCACTGATGAGTGCCCGCGAAAATATTTGGCAGAACACCGTTTAATTTTAGCTGTCTGTTGATGCTTCCTAATCGCAACAACTAAATGCGTTGAATCATCTAGAAATAACGGCAACGTAAGAAAAAAAACACCGGTTTCCAGTGTTAGGAACGATTCGCTCGAGTTCGAGTCTCGAGTCGAGTCACGAGTCATTGATCCCAAACGACTCGAATCAAGTCGAGTATTTTTTGCTATGACTCGAGTGGACTCGAGTATAATTTTGGCTCCCAAGCTTGGGTTACTTAAGCTCTAATCTCGACAGTTTAAAGCTCACTTTTAACACTTTGCCGATGTTAGTAAAAATAAGTCTGCTGCTTTGCTAATTGCAGCTGGCTAAGAAGTCAAGCTTACAGATTTATAGTTTGAAAATGAATTTCAAAAAAAGTTAGGAACGTACTTATGAGCTTACATATGCAACGTACTGGATGCAAAACCTCATACAACAAACACCTTACAGGTCTGCAGTTCAAAATAATAAAATCGATTTGCAAATATTTTGACGCATGTCACAGTTGCCAGCGGAGGCATGTGCAGAAATATTTTGAAAGGGGCGCAAAAAATGTCCTTTCGGCACATTTTTGGGATCTTTTGTAGAAAGCCCCCGCCACTAATGCAAAAATGTGAGATTTGAGAAAAACACCCCCTGACGTTTTAAGTACTGCAGATTTTAGGGTTAGGGTTAAGACAAAATATTAGCTGACATCGCTGAATTCAGTGCTGAATTCCATCAATGAATAAAAATTCTAACTGGATAAAACCGATGGTGGGGGTGTTTTTTGGCGGGGGCTTTCTACAAAAGATCCCATTTTTGTTTTGTGAATGCTGAAGGCACAATTATCCCTTGGGTGCCCGGAGGCATGCCACCGGGGAAATTTTGCAATGCAGTAGACGCCGCTTAATCTGACCACCTTCGGACCAGACCATTTTGGTCATAATATCGGAATGGTTATAAAAACCGAAGCTGCCATAACCGCACCTGAATCGAGGCCGTAAGCCACAAGAAGTCCAAATACCGTCAAATTCATCGTTTACCCGAAGTAACAGAGTGACGTTGGCAGGAAAACAAAGTACAGTACTGTAACAGTACAAGTAACAGTAAAACCAAGTACAGTATGTAACAATATGTTGAAAAGGTGAAGTTATAAGTGCGTGGCGGGAAAAAATACTGTACTGTAATAAGAGAGATGGAGAAAATGTTGATCATATTATCCGAAATTTGGTCATATTAAACGGAGAGTTTTAAATGGAGAAATTCCGGACCGTACCAAATTGGTTATAATAAGCGGCTGGTCATATTATCCGTGGTCATAATAAGCGGCGCCTACTGTATTACCCTCGAATATACACAGGTAATTTTGCAAAATTTTTCTCAAATATACGCGATTTTGGTGCTTTCTGAAACCACTTTTGAGGTCATTTTTGTTTGAAATTTGTTAACCTGGGCCACTGTTACACCTAAGAAATTGTCAACTGCTTGCGTTTTTACACGTGGAGTGCAACAGATACGCTGCAGCTGCACAACAACATTTTCAAGGAGCTCATCAATTAAATTTTATTACCCGAAGAGATCCCACTTGTAATTCATATCGTACCATCCTGTATTAATACCACATTACCTGGTATCTCATATAACTTAGTAACCTACGCAAACCATCACTTAGGCGAAGTTAAATTCCGTTTTTATCAGAAAACGCTGAGGGATTTATCAAACAAAATTACCCATAACATGAAACAAATAATGATTTTCAAGGCCTTAGACATTTAAACTAATTCTGTCATTATAGAACAGGTTATTTGTTTGTTATCGTTTGCAAGCTTAATGACAGCAAAGAATATTTCACGTTTTCCGGTGGGGATGCGTGCATAGGAGCCTTTTCTCCGTACGCCGCTGGCAACCAAAAAAATATTGCATAGCAACACGACACCACTTTTCATTTTTGATAATTGATTTACATACACTCCAAGCTGAACGTTTTTGGCTTATATCAAGCCCTTGTCAAAGCATCTATAATATCAAGTATTATAACTTAATTTTCATATAGAGTTAAAACTTCAAAATATTAATATAGGTTCAGGCCTCATCCTACCTCAGCAAGACAGATAATAAATAGAAATTTGAAGTCGCAGCAACTTCTACCGGTAACCACATACAATAACGTGACGCATAAGACCAGCAACAACAAAACAACGATTAAATGATGACAAATAACTTAACGCAATAGCGGCAAATGCAATAAATAGATTTTGACGGAATAGAACAAATAATTTAAAATATTTTTAGCAAAAAGGAATATCCATTCGCATATGGCTGTTTATTAAGGAGTGGTTTGCTTTGTTTAATCAACAAAGCTTCATAAATTTTTGCGTTATATTCAAATAAACATTTCTTTAAAACCGTAAATGACGAATGCAAATTAATTTCACTTTTAGAACAAGATTTACTCTGTTGCAAATGATCCTTAAAGCCGCTTTTTTACTGTAATTAAGGTTCAAATCTTCTCCTACCCTGGTAACCAAATGTCTGGATGACATACCAATGCATGTGTTGCCCATTTCGCATGGGCATGTAAATCGGTATACGACATTAGACGCCAAAGGTAAAGGAGTATGAGATTTTAAGTTAACGTTGTTTCCAACTTTAAATCTTCTATAAATGGGCCTAACTTTAACATCTGACACCTTTAAAATCAGCCTAGATATGCTTTTTTATAAAATCTGTAAGATGGCTTTCTCACATAAGTTATGTCAAACGAGATAAATTTTTCGCTTGCGGGTACATTGTTATTTTGAGTAGTGTGGGGACGACGAAACTCATTCAAAAAATAATTAAAAAACCAATGAATAATCGTTGCCATAAAACAAAGATCTCAGTTTTTTTTAGTTCAATAGACAAGTTGAGTCCTGACCCGAGTCTCGAGTCACTGGTGTCGAGTCGAGTCATTTCGTACAAATGACTCGAGTCAAGTCGAGTTTTTTTGCACGGACTCGAGTTTCCCCAACACGGCCGGTTTCTTAAACCAATCTTATCTTTTATCCCCCCCCTTTCCGGCAAAAAATTTAACCTGCTATCATCCATTATCCATTTTGTTTTCCTCAGGGCGGGAACAACTTGGACCCAAACTATGTTCTCTCCTCAAGAGTGCGTACTGGGAGGAGCATCCGAGGATTTTGTCTTCCCCCTCACTGCAGTCGAGCAGAAAGAAGAAAAGTAGAGAAGATTTCCCTTGAAGGTACACTAAGATTACGAAGCGCTTGGAAGTTATATTTCGCAATTCTTTGGTTAACAAAAAATTTTGGCCACCAAAAGCAATCTACATTATGGTACCTGTTAATATCGCAAATGCCTTTAGTTGTTGGTGCTAATATCAACCCGCGCTTTTAAAGTTAGTTCCGTTATTCTTACCTTTTAGATTTATTATTCTTATGTTTCAGCTTTGGACAAACTTGACGGAGAACTAAAAGGTTCTTATTATCCGTTAAAAGGAATGACCGACGAGCAGCAGGAGAAGCTAATTGCTGATCACTTCTTATTTGACAAGCCTGTTTCGCCTCTTCTCCTTGCTTCGGGAATGGCACGAGATTGGCCAGATGCACGCGGGATTTGGTGAGTAATAGTTATCTTTGTCGTTCAATTATACTGGAAAAAATTTTCACTCAAACATAAAATAACTCGGGGATTAACTAACTTTGAAGTTGCCAGCACTGACTGCAAAAGCACTCGCCACTTAAGTAGGCCTAAACAAAAGTGATAAAAATGTCTTTTCACTAAATTTTACCGTAAACTCGAAAGAGAGCAGCAACTCGTGATGTGAGGATGATAATTTTTACTCTATTCATGATGCATAAAGTCTACGAACTTATAGAATGTACATGCTCTAAATCTGCTTTCCTTTTGGAGTGCCATGTAGAAAACGAAACTTCTTTATATTCCATACACTGGCGCTTATTAAATTTACGATGTATAGGTTAGCAAAGCTGCTCATCTAATGTATCGTTAAACGCCACTGTTGAACACCCACCATAGGCAGTCGGCCTTGTCTGCGTTAAGACTACCAGTGTGCCATTTGTATTTATGACTGGTTTAAAATTGATAGTTGCGTTTGTTTTCATTGGCTTTGCAATGTAAAACTGCCAAGCCGTGTTAGATTGTGCCTCAACCCTAAATTGGCTAACAAGCAAACTAATTGAACTATTTTAAACTTAACAGGCATAACGACAAAAAGAATTTCTTGGTGTGGATAAATGAAGAAGACCATTTGCGTGTTATTTCAATGGAAACAGGAGGGAACATGAACAGGGTGTTTGAGCGTTGGTGCAAAGGACTTCAGCTGATAGAAACATACATAAAAGAAACAGGATACGAATTCATGTGGAACCCCCACTTGGGATACATTCTGACTTGCCCGAGTAATCTTGGGACCGGGGTGAGAGCCGGAGTACATCTCAAAGTCCCTCTTACCTCTCAGAACCCAAAGTTTGATGAAGCATTAAAGAAGCTGCGCCTTCAAAAACGAGGAACAGGTGAGTGGGAAGTTGCTTTGGAAGGAGGGAAGACATTCACGAAACGCCGTTGTTCAACGTTCAATCAATTATCATTGTTCATTTATGTACACAGGCAATAGACCAACCTCGTTGTTTTTTGCGATCGTAGTAATTAAACTGCGGGTGATCAGTCCAATAGTCTCCACCAATTGTCCGCCACGTAAAGATGATATGATATCCAAGTGCCTTACCCAAGGTAGAACAAATGAACTTGTCCACTTTTTCCCACTACCGTTCAGCCATTGGCTCATAGCGTCAAGCAGGGAAGCTGTGAATTCAATCTTTTTGAAGGTCTCGATACGACTCGACAGGGTAATTGAACTCAAGTCCGATGCTATCGCTAATCCAAACCAATAATGCTGGGTTAGGTGCACTTAAAAATATTTTCGCCTTGGCATCCAACGATTTAGGGGCTCTGATACTACATGAGGCTTTTTAGCAGTTAATACACGAGGAAGTAGTACATAAAAAATCGCAGACCACTACGTGTATTCTTGCCTCAATTTTTCACTCAGAAAAGACGAGTGGTTTGCCGAGTTTAGAATTGAAATAATGAGAGCTTATTTATCTCATCAAACAGAAATTGAACAAAGAGTTTGGAAGACCGCGAAGTCACCTTACGGTCTTCGAGTCAGAAGCTGTTCACACAAAGCAAGAACACGTCATAGCGTCCAGCACAAGTGCTGCTTTAAACTCGAATCATCAACTTGAAATCAAACAGGAGTTCTACTCGGCCATACCAAATGTAATGAAACACTCTGAGCGTTGAACCTACCAACTTTCAACTGCTAATGCAACACTTAGTTTTTTGCGCCATGGAATAGTTAACAATTGGGTCCTCGAAGGGTGCCTACACACCTGACTCCGCAAAACGTACTTCTACCCACAAAAGTAAAAGTCATCCAAGCAGCTTAACTTGCAAGTTCGCTAAACCTTGAAAAAGCAAACCGTGTACAAGTACGTTGTAGCCACCATTGCTTGTCCATGAACACGGACACTTGGATATCGCTAAAGGCCAATTTCGAGATCAAGGCTTGAGGATTTTGAGGCCAAAACGGAGACCACAATCACAAATAACTGAACGTAACCCGGTATAAATTTGTGTTTCGAATCCAAACAAACACTAACACCAGCCTACTATAACCAATCTGACGGCGGTAAGCGGTTGTTAGCCACCACATAAAAAGCAGCCAGAAAAGCAATTTAATTGGAAACTGTAGTGAGCAAAATAAAACTTCAAATGCTGAGGATTAGAGATTTTCCAGAAGTAAAAACTCAGCCAAAGCCGGGCCTGATGATTTTAAAGGCCAAACCGGCTTGCATTCAGTTACAAATTTATCAGGTTAAGCCCACCTGTATTTTTTAACAACCACTTATTTCAGGAGGTGTTGACACTGCATCAGAAGGGGGAGTGTTTGACATATCAAACGCTGATCGAATTGGATTTTCTGAAGTCGAATTGGTTCAGATGGTGATCGATGGGGTTGAGTTTTTGATTGAATGTGAAAAAAAGTTGGAGAAGGGTGAAAAGATTGACGCCGATATTGATACCCTCAAGCAAAAGTAATTATACTAAGCAAAGAAACAGCTTCGCTGGCTAAAATTCTTCACTGATGTTTCAATTGAACGACCCACCATTTGTTTTCAAACAAGGAAAATATGTTGATAAGACAGAAATACAAGTGTAATTTTGCCAGTGAAGATGTTTTTGTTTATTATAATCGATTTGCCTGGCTGCTTTGTGATGTTATTATAACGTATAAGATATAACGTTGCTTCACTGTGTTTTCAAGGCTAATTTGCATTTATATTCATGAGAGGAAGCTACAGAAAACTTATGCAAAACAATCTTACTTTAAATTTTGTTTTTGGCATACACCAATTACATATAATTATCGTAAAAAAAGCTTTTGCAAAGTTATGTTAACCCAAAATGTAAGATAATTTAACTCAAGATACTGTAAAGTTCTTTTGTGGCACAGTCAAGGATCAAGTTTAACATGAATAAAATCTGATTTTTGCTTGTTACTCAAAGGATTAATATTGCACTTCGTCTAAAAAATAATGCCATTGCATTTCAAATTTGGCCTTTGCACTTCAAGTAGGGACACTTCTTTGAAAACAGATGCAAAGAGGCGCTCACACTTGCTTGTACATAAATGTAACGTTGTTGTGACTGCTGTGATAAAACCATGAACTGGCCGTGAAAACGCAGTTTGTCCTTATTTGTAAGCAAATCTTTATTGATATGTACCTATGAACTGTAACTTTTCATTTAGTTGAAGTTTCTCATCGCTTCATAATCACGTGTGGTGAAATTTCAGAAATCGACATCGTGTTGTATTGGTGTAGTAGACGACACCATGCATCGCAAAATATATTCACTTTCCGGTGATGAAAGTTGTTTTTTGTCCTGCAGTATCAAAAGACAATATGCATGCACTCGGACCCATTTCACAATTGTCAGCGTCAACAGCGCGTCCATGTTGAGGGGGCGCAAAAAAAAAATGAAAAAAAAGCCTACAAAAATCATTGCTTTTCTTTAAAACATTACAATACAAGGCGCTTGTAATGATACCATGACAATATTATTCACGAACACGCTACTTACAGTCTTTCTAAAAAGCAATAGTTTCAATTACTCTTGAAAATAGTGGTCAACGTTGATCACAATTGAATCGTATTTCATTTTTGAAACAATTCCGAAATATGTGTAAAACCTTTCTTTCAGAAACCACGTTTCTTTCTAGCCATTTTTGGAAATTTTTTTTTTCAGCGAACAACTTCATACATGTCTAAACACGATTTTGGTCAAAACTAGCATCTTGTATATGGAGGGGAGAAGGGGCATTATTGCATGCCCTTTCTTCGGTTTTGACAATGAAGTAAAAACCAGCTTAATTCGCGTTAGGGAGTGACTTCGAAAAGAACAAAAAGTTTTTACTTTAATTGCACCCCAAGTCACTCACCTTTACCACAAATTTAATTAAAAACAAAGTTGTTTATGCTTTTCCCCTCCCATTAAACTGTTTAGGCGAAGAAGTAAAACAAGCCGAATAATCCTATACGTTTAATACAGAGTAATGACAATTCTTAAAAGCTTTATTTAGCACTATCGAAGAATAGTTAAAATACCTATCATAGTCGTGTCTATAGTTTACTCGAAAGGCATTCATATGTCTTTTCTACGAAATTGCAGCCTACACCATTGCAAACTTCAATCGCCTAGGTGTTGGGAATGTCATTCAACTCTTTGATTGAGACAAATAATTTCCGCATTAACAATAGCAAAGCAAACAGGTCTATTATTCAAAGCTATAATAGTCTGACTTAGATCATTTACAGTTGTCTTTACATTTTTTTAGCTCACAAATGCTACGCGCTGTCTACTTTATGTGGTGGGACTATGCTCCCAAACTGAAGCCATAGACTGCATAAACTGCATGCATTAGACTTGGCTTTCATATTGAACATAATAGCCATTAATTCTCAGCTCATCTGATTCAATCGAGCCAACTCGTTCGTTTTTACATCAACTACGGCAGCCAACAAAGATTACAGGGCTATCTTTTCGAGCTTAATTCAAAGATTTGTGCTTATTTTAGAGAACACCGTCTGAGATACCGGTAATAAAACGTGCTTATTTTTGAGTTCTGTGCTTAGTTTGTCATGAAAATTGTTTTTGTCTTAGATTTTATTACTCGAAATGTGAACCTCCAAAAAATGAAAAAAAATCTTAGTCTTAAATTTGTAATGACATTTGTCCTTTAACACTTCCAAAATGAGAACCTTTAAAAAGTCTTTATCATAAATTTCCAGCAAAGTCATTGCTTTTTCACGACGTACCTATTTTCTGGTCAAGGCAGATGGAACTCCTGGTTAGCCTACAGGAAAATGAAACAACAACTGCATGAAGTTGTTTGGCGCATTGATTGGGACTAAAAATGTCAATTGTTTTTGAAAAAAAACATGGCTTTAAAAACATGTTTTTTAAGTGATGTATTTTTGTAATTTAACTACCCAGGGGGCTTTGGGGGCCTTTGCTGTCTTAATTTTTTTCCAATTTTATCTCGGCGCTGCGCATAACCCATTAGCGTAACGTTTTATTCTAGCACCTGTGTATCTCAAAATTGCAACACAGGTTGTTTTGGTTCGATCTGTTTGCACGTATACAATTTAATGTTATGAAATAAAAATTGAAAAACAAACACACAATAAATGACATACCGGTACCTAAAAAATGCAGCCGAAAAACTTTTTTCACATGCACAATTGGGGGATTGCGCAGTATCGTCACGGTCTTTAAAGTCAGCGATCACTGAGGTTGATAAGATCAGTGCAGGCCACAACTTGAAACAGAAGAGCGAGGTAGAAAGCAAGCGTAGGATTCCCTCGGCCATGTTCGACGCAACACTCGAGCCTGGTCCACAGTGAAGCCAAGCTCGGCCTCTGAGCCAAAGCAAAACAAGCTAACGGAGAGTTAAGCCGCACTTGGTTTCAGTGCAGATCAGGCTCAGAGCTGAACTCGCACATTTCAAACTTCAGGCGTGGCAACCGTCTCGCTACGCCGCCGACAACTTTCAAACAAAAAGCGAAGTTCAGTAAAAACAGAGAACGAAGCACAGCTTTAAAGAGCAGCAAAATTATATTAATATTAAGCGGTTTCGCTCTCATAAAAATGGTCTTCATATATCTCCCCGCTCAGCAACTCGAGCAACGTGGAGAATGAAATCAAAACTGCGAGAAAAATTACTCAACCACGATTGAAATACGTTTTGGCGCTAAAAATCGTTTTAGTTCAAAACTCTCAAAACTTCATGATACTTCATTTCAAACAAAAAATGGTATGAGCATAATTGACAATATGCAAGTTGAAACAGGTCTCAAAGCCCTGTTATGCAAGACCAGCTAGGTTGTGTAACAAAATATGCCTTGTAAACCTGTTTTCGCCTTGTTTAGTTTGTTTTTGGAAGTAATTAATTAATGGACTAATTTTTAAATTGTCATTCTGTAGAAAACAGTTCCTGTGAGGATGAAATCCTTGCAGAAAAAAGACAAAAACAAATGATTTCTATCAACGACTGTAATGATTAATGCATGACAGCACATCCTGTATCTTTCTTGAAGTGATATATTGGCTTGTAAAGACAACCCTTCCGTACTTGTAAACTGTATTTACGTTTTTCTAATCCACAACTTAGCTGATTGCAGCTACGTGCTTCAGTTTATTATAGCCACGGTATCGATACCGTCCTTAATTTCTCTTATTTTCAGCATTAGGCAATAGTTTTTTACGTAAACATTTTCTATCTCAACGAAAGTTTAGGAATAGAATTTTAGGCCAACAGTTTTGCTGGCTTCCCTTACAGTGTAGGCCTCCAAAATACGTTTTCAACTTATTACGTATTAATAAGCATCTGTATTTGGAAAAAAAATTTGAACAACCTTTCAAAATTAGTAGAAAACTGTTTGTTGACAGTTGCTTTTAGTTTTGTTTCCAAGTTGATGATTGCCGTGATTATAGGCCAATCCGCAAGGAACAGAAAAGTTTTTACTGTTTAAAACTATTTTGCTTTCAATCCCGATTCTAAGCTGCCATTATTTCTGGCATAGCGAACTTTCCCCACATGCTGTACAATCACGAAGGCAAAATAGATTTAAGGGGTTTTTCCCCAAGACTGTAGGGCAGAACTATCCGATGAGCACTGGCACAACCAGTATACAGAAGTAGAACAGAGTATTTCTATTGCAGGTAGAGCAAACAAGTAAAAGAAATAAACGTGGAATGCCTTTAATTCTCAAGAAGCGGACAAGGCAACTCAAGCTGGAGCTGACCTGGCACCATCTTGATTACGAAATTACCGTCTTTAATTCATTTTATATCACAACTGAAAGACTGAGAGTACTTACATAGAGCCTGAAGTAATGTGTCTCTGTAAGTAACACTCTACTATGACCATTGTTGTATTTACGGCAAACATTTTAAGCTCAATTCCTGGTCGAGCATACCCAAAGCTTTAAAAAAGGCATCCACTGGTTTGCTTAGCCCTCAACAACAGGAAAAGGCTAGAAAAGTAATATGATACTCAATTTGCTTAATCATGATGAAAATTTGTCCAGGTGCTAAAATTCTTTGCAGTGAAGAAACGCAAAAAACTGTACGCTGGCTATTCTTGGCAAGCAAAGCGATGCAAGAGTATCAACGTAATTGTGAAGCTTTTATTTTGACAAGGATCCGTTTATAAAACGTTATTTTGACAAAGCACAAAAAGAGCTGCAATAAATAATGTACCATAGCAGCAAACACATACAAAATATTTTGCTCACACGGTAATGAAAGCTAGAAAATAATAAAAAAAACCATTAATGGAAAAATTTTGCAGAAACGCACCACTGACGTCTGACTGATTCCGAGTGATATTTACAGTGTTTTAGCATTTCATAAAATAATTACCGTATTTGCCGGTGTATAAGTCGACCTTTTTCGATCAAAAATCGACCTAAAAAAATCGACCTCGACTTATACACCGAGTCATGAAATTATACAAAGGATATATCATAAAATCGTAAATTTCCGTCGAATTTTAGGGGGTCGACTTATACAACGAGTCGACTTATACACCGGCAAATACGGTAGCTGCTGTAACAGCGCGCCATCTTTCCAGACGGAATGCTTTGAACACTTAATTTTTTTCTTTTTTTGTTTATTTATTGTATGACGTAGTTCAGCATGGGGTTTTACAAATGATGTCAAAAAACAAAAGAACGATTTGACGTCGGTAACATTGTACTTCGCGATACAAAGCATCTTAAGCGTTTCATCACGAATGTGGGTAAAAGTAGTACAGTACTAATTCAGTAATTTTAGACAACATCTTACAACTCTTGTAAACAATAATAAAGTTTTTATAAAACCATTTTCAAATAAAAATCGGCATAAAAACGTATAAATTTCTTTAATTGCAACCAAAACTTAGAATATGAAATTTTTAATGTCAAAAATTTGGTATGATTTTAGAAGAGTTTCTGCTTTAAAAGCAAAAAATATCACCAAGATGAAAATACTTTTTAATCCAACAGGCATAAGGAATAATACCGACCAAATTTAGTTGGTCATTTTATAAATGTTCTGGCGTTAAAAAAAATGTCAGTAATTAAAATGCGTTTAAACTTGTTCTATATTTTGGCGGATAGAATATCAGCTTTGTATCCAGTGCACTTGGTTTCGCCTTCTTTTCCAATCATATTAAAACTTTAAAAATGGCATCCCATTTACGGAGCCGGAATTAGAACAAGTCCAGCGGGGTCCAGAGTGCATCTTAAAGTGAAAAGTATTCACATATTTATTTCCTTGAATAGTGAGGTGCTGCTCTTTAAAAAAATAAATGAATAACATAGTCAATTCAAGGTCAAGCGCTCCTGTTTAGCCGCGATCCCTGTTGCAAATCTCCCCAACCTCTAATTCAGTACTGCATCGACCCTTGTGTACTTAACGCTTTGCAGTAGGGATATTATGGAGAACAAAATATAAAACCGGACCATTTTCTTGTCATTACCGAAGCCTTGTCGCTCTAAGAAACCGCGGCAGTTGGGCAGCGGTAAAGCTCCTATCAGGCCAACAAGCTACAAACGCCAATGTGTGTAATGGCGTCGCTAATTTCGGGGGATTCGGTGAGAAATTGCCGCCGATTCTGTTTGCGTTTCCGGTGCGTGTAGCTCCAATCAATCAATGCGCGTGGCCTCGTGTACTTTGTGGCTTTTTTGTTGTTGCAAAGCATTTTTGACAGCGCATGAATTGCGTAAGTCCGTCGACGACGCGTCACTGGTCGTTTTGTTGCGAAGTTGCAACGTGTTTTCAAGTGCAACAACCATCTGGCTAAGGGAAATAATGTAATTGTGAGCGAGGGTGAGCGTCTCGATTTTCGAGAGCTTTCGATCTTGCTTAACGTGAGGGCAAATCTCCCGGAGGGCTTGAAACGCGTCGTTTAATTGATGCATTCTCATTCTTTCCCTTTCGTTGCTCTGCAAACGCTTGGAGTTGCGCATCTTTGCCGCATTGCTCCGACCACCAACCCCACACGACGGAGTACTAGGCTCAGAAACAAAACTGCTGCACCTTCTTTTTCTGCTGCAGCTGGTAGATACAGGTTGGCCTGCTGACTCCAAAGTTGGTGATGCGTTACAACCAGATTCAGAAGATATTTTCCGCGAGTGGGAAACGCTGAAAATAAAATTATGCTCATAACGTCTGCAGAAACGTTTTTAAAAAAGCGATTACTGATATTGGCTGCATTGTTTGCAAAAAAATGTGTGCTTTCGCCTTCATTAATAGCTACTACAAGCAAGTTAAAATCACACTACATGTGTCTTATACATTTTTGCCATCTAGTCGCAAATAAGCTCCACAATTGTGTGAAGAAAAATTCTTGTTCAGACCGGGTTAAAAGTTGCTAGACATTACTGATACTAGCGCTGCAGCCGAACAGGAAAATAGCAGTAAAGCGCTATTTACAAGAGCACAACAGATAGATGGGCCTATTCCATTCGAATACTTGATTCGCAAAACTCATAATTGCTGGTCCAACGCCCGATCGTCCTCAACGTTGTTGCTGCCGATTAAGATTTCAAAAATGTCCGCCATTTTTTAAGCTTTCTTAAGCAACTTACAGCCTCGACCCAAACAGGTTTTATACGGGAGAATTGATCAAAACTACGATGGTCTTTTGCATGCAAAATTGCTGGGCGTCTCAAAAAAGGCTTCATCCTTTTATTGGTGCAGAAGTGCTGAACAGACAACTAAAGCATACTCCGAAACAATTATCTGCTTTATAATCAAGTTATAGATAGGCAAATGCTGTAGCAGTAAACCCTACCTACTCACTTTGCTTTTAACACCACGGTAAAGCAACCCTTCTCACATACAAAGTAACAGCAACGATATCACTTTAACACGCATTTTAATGTTCCCAAACATTTCTTCCACTCGCACGAGTAAGAACCAGGGTAACAAGGTCGATGGTAATTTAGAGCAAAAATTAAAAAAAACATCTTGCACTTTGTCACTTGCACTTCCAATTTCGCACTTTGTCAGTCGTAGAAATAGGATAGTTGGAAAAAAAGCCAAAATTTCGCGTGTTGTGCCCATAGAAAAGCCACTTCAACGGGATTCCTTGACCTTTACATAAGGGACAGGTGGTGCGACGGAGTAGTCCACCAGAAGTGGCTCAGCATTGTCGGAATCCGTGCATAGCCGCAGACAAAATAAAGAAATGGAATGAGACTGAATTGTTTGAATGTGATATCAACGTCATTTGATTTGGTAGGGGGAAGGTTCTACCGTCGAACTATCTTTCTGAAGGCGCCTATGCTCCTCCTTGGCTCTGCTACTGCACAGAAACCCTACTTTCAACAAGGCAGTTAAAAAAGTACTGGAGCACACGCTTCCAGAAATTGAAATTAGAAATCAGCCTTCTTTAGTTAATGAACTACCAGAACTCTTACTTTGAATCATACATATTCTTTAGCGCTGGACTTGTTTCATATTCAAGAGATTTTTCTCTTTGTCCGTATAGACAGTAACCAGAAGCATCTTTAGCGAAAAAACGATCTTCTACCACCTTATGTTCTTCGGTATATGATCGCATTTCGAGCATGTGTTTTGAATCCATTTGGTCAAAATCGGTTGCTTCCTGGTTAGAAGTCTGCGCTGCAAAGGATTTTTCTTCGTCAAGAGCGCATTTTTTGCCAGATAAAAGGGAAATTGGAGGCAGCGCCATCGAGTTGGAAGCTTTATCATCAGAATCCGAATAGGAAAATGTATTGTTTTGATCGTTTAATTCCCCAAAACTCTTGAGTTGTTTTAGGTCTGAAAACAAGTTTCCTACGTTTTCTCGGCTGATGTCTAGGGCAAATGAAGCCTGGTCGCAATTTTCTTTTCGAGTATGGTCAAGGCAAAAGTTTTTAATGGTTGATTGACGCGCATTTTCATCACCAAAAATATCGTGATCAAATACGCTTTCATATTCAGTGTTGTTGTTGTTATTTGAGCTGCTGCAGGTTATTTTTCGATAGCCACCAGGCTGCACTCGCCCGTAATCTGCGACCGATTCTTTTTCTGAAAAACCGTAAAAGTTTAAATGCGCAGGAGATCTGCAACTGTCGTTTTCAGGAGAGAACACCGTACTCTTGTCTGAAACTTCAAAATTATTCCTTTTATCATCTCCCTCCAAAAGGACATCTAGAAAGTCGTTTTCAGTTTGAACAAGGTCAGGCTGATTCGTCAATGCTTGGTTTTGATCGTAGTACATGTTGTTACCAACACATGAGTCTTGCGAAGCAGAGGGAAAATGACCGGTTGGGCAATTGTAATTGACTTGTTCGATTGGGGCCGAAAGAGGGACGTTTGGCCCACCTTCAAAGTTACAGTTCTGGTACCAACGTCGGCAGCGCGGTTTCAAGAAACAACTTCCTTTCTCACATTTCGGGTGATTAGCCTTTAATAAAGGCGGAGGGATTCCTTGCATGTCCATCGCTTTCATTTGGTCTCTGTTCGTTCCGTACGCCTGTTGGCGGTGTACTTCATACATTCTTCAGCAAAGTTATCAACACATGGAAAAACTATGCTACAAAGATACAACAATTAGCGTTGGAATTTTTAAGTCTATGAAGCGGATCTGGATGCAAATTGTTTAATGGGCACCTTTCAAGGTTTTTTCGGGACGGATTAGCAAATTCTATCTCAATGATAACCTAAAAGCTGGCTTCACTTCCACGCTATATTAGCCTACAATGAATTACTTTCTGCTTCTTGTTTCACCAACAACTCCCAGTTGTAGTTGGCGTACGCTGGTACAATACTCGAAAAGAAACACGCCTTTATAATAAAGAAAATATCACCAAACCTAAGCATGGCCTCCTCAATAGCTACAGCACCTTGTTCTTACTAAAGTTGCTTCGTTGAACCCATTGTAGGCTCTGGGCTGCCACCTTAGCCGATGTGCCTCTTTTATCTCTATTCTCATCTTTAAAGAACGCATTCTGTCACGTGACCATTACTGCAGTGAGCCAAGGAGCTTCGTAAGCGAGCGGAATTTGCTATTTGAGATCTTTTTCCGCCCCGCGCTAACGCTCAGCACGATCGTAGACAACGAGGGTTGACAGATGATAATTAGTCGATAATTTCTCCCTTATATAATTAGCTGGAATAGCGTGCTGCATTGTGCCGACTTTATCCACACAAGGCTGATACAACAGGTTCAAAGGTCAATATTAAATTTAATTCGCCAAAATGCGGCAGCCAAAATGCGTTGTAGCTTCCACGTGGCGTACAACGCGATCGAGCGACTCGGAACCCCGACAGGCAGCAACGGTCGAGCGTTCAAAACTCGTGGAGATTATGTTGTCGAGTCATCGGGAAAACCAGCCCGGTCAATTTTCACCAGCGTAGTGGCGCTGCGTATGATAGGATCGCGTAGTGGCGCTGCGTTTGATAGGAATGCGCCCTTCCAACCACGTTGGTGGCTCCGAGGCGGATCTGAGCAAAAGTGGTTCTGGCTCAACCGACAGAAGATGTTCCGTGGACTAGGGAATCAAAGCAGTTAAACTGAACCCACAACAGCGCATAGGAACAAAACATTTTTAAACAGTTCTTTAATGTTTTCCGAAGCGACGTGGTTTTGATTGAAATCGCAGAGTATGCGCAGCAAAGCGTATGGCATCTATTAATAGACCATGTTTACACTCGTTTCTGCCTATATGCAGTTAGTTTGGTCAAACTGTTGAAAGAGATCAGAAAAAGGTCAAAGACTGGTTCTCCATCTTTTCGATATCTTTTAAGGCTCGGCGAATGCTGTGAACCCTCTGACTAAATTACCAGCCGTTGTTATTTTAAGGTGGTTTCTGAAAAAGACTCACATTTGGAAATTATTTTTGCGTTTACCTACATGAACAACAGTTTGCTTGTGAAAGCCTGCAAAACAAATACGTGCCAAGATGCCTTATTCAAATCTTTAGTGCATCCCAAGAACATCTTTTGTGAACCCCTGTAGGTCCATAACCCCCGGTTGGGAAACACTAAGCTGGATTGAAGGCTGGAAGGCGCGCAAGTGTGGATTGAATGTCCATTATTTTTCAAACAAAGTAAGAAGTTTTTGAATTGTGTTGGGAAAACAAAGTTTGGGTGTTTTGTTGTGTCAACCCAACGTGTAAAATGTGAGAACGATTTTTTGAACTTAGCTTTAGGCCTGATCTTAGCTTGTTACGCAAAACGCCTACAGTACTGGGATTCACAATCGGTTAAGAAGTCGTGTCTAAAGGTTTTAAAAGTGGCGTAATAAAAATTAATGAAAAATAAGGTAGCGGTCCAACCATCGGGCATACTTTCCAGGAAAATTATGTTTTTCACTTATTTTGCTCGGAAATGTTGAATATCTTTATCTAAGGGAAAATCTTTCGCACTCCATTATCAAGCCCATGCATCAATGCGCTTCTATCTACAAGGTCGGTAAACATGCTAATTGTCTTCACAAGCACGTTGTTTTCGCGCTAGAACTACGAAAAGCAATGGCACAACAAAAAAAGGAAAATGTAAAGTGACACCGTTGACAAATCGTGACAACAGTAATCCGCGAGAAGAGATTACTTTTCTTGCCGGCTTCTTTCCACTGTCACAACTTAAAGGCAACTACGTTTTTCAAACTGTCCACGTCATCATACTACGACTAGTGCGTCTACGATTAGCCATTATCACGTTGACCATTGAAACGTCAAAGTCTCATTGTCAGGCATTTTACAATGGGAAACAGTCCTGACAGCTCTAAAGACCTTACTAGAAGTTAAATGGAAAGATGGAGCATTTGTAGACTCAAGCAGCAGCGTAACTAGAGGCAAGCCCATCTAGAACACCAGAGCGCTATGAGACGCAGCCCTACTCAAATTTTGAACTTTCAACGATCCAAACTATTTATACAGTCATCAAAAGTATATAGCCCCTCTTCTTCCCCTTTAAGCTAAAGTTGATTAGCTTGCGGTGTTAATGTGGATAACCATTTCCTGCCTTGCTTCCCTCTCGAAGAAGAGGAAGGGAAAGACAACAAGTCAAACCTTCCTTGTCTCCAGTTCTTTCTGGCTTCGCGCAACGCGACTCTTAAACGCGCTAGTTCGGAATTATAATTTGTCATGCTTTCGGGAAGGCAGGTAACAGCCCGTTCCTGTGCTTGATTGCAGTATGTGGCTGGAACGTCGAACGCCAGCGGTACTGTTCACTATGAAGTGGGTCCACCAGCGTATACACAACTTGTTCCACGTTTAATCGTAAAGAGTTTGCGGAGATGCCGCGAACGCTGTTTGCGGTGACAATGATCGTAAGGTCAAACATAACGATGGCTGCGGCGTTGCGCACTTGAAAAGAGCTCTTTACGGAGATTTTTCTCGCTTGGTTGCGCCGCTTGGAGTAGAAATGTGATATGACGAAAGTATTAGTAACTCTGAAGCTGGTCTGAACAGAGCGACGTTCTAGCTTGAGGTCAACCCATCAGCGCTGCTCACGGCCGGCTTAGAAACAGGGCGTCAAACTTAGGCTATTACCTCCATTCCTTGCAAGAGCCTGATGATCTTTGAAAGAAAAATTTGCCTCCACCGATCTATTATTTAAGCTGCCTATGTTGCCAAGATTTCTATTCCTACTGGAACTTCGGATCATTGCTTTGAATTTAAACTGTAGGCTCTATGTTATCGTCAGATTTGTCAAAAGTTGAAACGTGTTACAAGAAAACGCCGAAGCTGTGTCGCGGTGATGACGTAGATTTATTTAACATTCTTTATCAAGAATAACATTACAAGGGCTACTCTCGATTCTTCCTGCTCTTTTATAATTTTTGTTAAGCGAACATAAAAAAAAATCTAAACAGTATCGGGTTTTAGATCGCATTTTACTAACTTTTCGAAATTGGAAAGCGTTGCGGTTTAAGGTGGCAATGATTGTGAGTTCGAAGCTCGCTATAACTACGTAGTTGTGCGATTGGAAAAGGTATTTTACGGCAAGCTCTCCTACTTGCACTGTGCCAGCGGTTTTGGAAAATCCAAAGCGGGTGAAATAACTACGAAGTGATTCTAAACGTAAAGATGTTATGGCATAATTTTAGCATAACCGAAAAAAGAATTTCCCTTAAACATAGGATAAAAATTCGTGGCAAAAAAGTTTTTCCGTAGCTGGAAGATAAAAACAAGACTACCTGCCGGCACTTTTTTTGATGTCTGTTCTACGTGGGTCCGAGGTTTGCGTGAAATGATGAAATCTTGCAGATGCTGCAGGGAAAGCAAGACAAACGTTGGTAAGAAGTGGAAGCGAAGACAGGATGTTCGTTAGTCATTTCTGTAAGAAAAAATCAGATGCAAAGTTGCAAGACAATACTTGATTGACAGTGAATTGGTTTTGGAAAAAGATTAGACCACCAGAAGTAATTTCTTCAAAATGTGTCTTTAGATGTACGAGTACAAACCTTTGATCTGAAAATTGCACTTCCAAGACAGCTTAAAACAGGAGCTGGTAACCACAGGCACGCATGTCAATCGTGGAATGCGAAGGAATTATTCATGGTCCGCCAAAGTGATGAATTGTATTTTTTTTCTTTTTGCTAAGGCGGGAAGAATATTTTCAAGTGAAAATCGGGAATATTTTTGTGTAGTTTGCTGCTTTTAGTGCACTTTTTCAATGAAAAGGCAAAACAAATCATTTCTGTAAAAAAAAATTAGATGCAAAGTTACAAGACAATACTTGATTGACAGTGGATTGGTTGCTAAGGCGGGAGCGATATTTTCAAGTGAAAATCGGGAATATTTTTGTAGTGCTTTTTGAGTAGTTCCCTGCTTTTATTGCACTTTTTCAATGAAAACGTAAAACAAATTTTTCTTGTCGGCGGGCCTGATTACTGGTCTACAATTTGAAAAAAACCTTTAGCATGACGAACAAAACTGTTCCCACTTCCGCACTTCACGAATCACATGAGATTCCACTGAAATCACATAGCACAAAACCGAAATTTTTTGACACTCGAAGTCTTTTGCAATTGGTAAACTGGCACACAACGTGCCGACATCTGGCCAAAAACATGCATGTCAAGCAAGTGTTGTTCATCTTCACTGATGGAGGGTCTCTACGGATGAGTGTGAGCACTCTTCGCAGTTTAAAATTATATTTAAGGAATTAGCTCTTTGGGGAGGCTGGAAACTTTTTTTAGGACTTCGTCAATGATTTGTAATCTTGCTGAAGGCGATCATTAATTTGGGTCCTGGCTTTGACATGCGCTAAGTCGAGCTACATTGGGAGAATGGAATAAGCTTAAACAATGCACTTTTTAAGAGTCCGATGAGAAGTCTTAAGAAAAAGGAAGCGGATATATTAAACGAGGGCATCAGGCTGTTAGATCTTGTCCTGCTGATGGAACAAAGAAAATGAGATATTGTTGACAGATGGTGATGCACTAATAGGAAGTAATAAAAGTAAAACAATAACTGATAGAGACGGTTGAGCGGATATTAATCTGATCTGTAAATCGTCATTCGTTGTTGGGAAGCATGTTACTCTCACTAATCTTACAGTACCTTGCTATAATGCTACAATGAAAAGAAACAACGTGCAAGGTAGAAATCGAACGAGAACTAGTGGTTGTCAGCATCGCTTGATGGCAGTGCTCCTCAACTTTTTCCATTTACGGCACACTAAAAATCTCAAAATTTCTGCTGCACACCTCGACCAAAATTGTAACAATTGATAAGCTTACAGGGAATATAAAACACGTATGGACTTACTATTATGCTACTGAGAAATTTTTGCTTGTGTTTCTAAACGCAATTGCAATTTGCTTGGCTTAAAATTCTTTCAAGCAAGAGCTGAGAACCGCTTATTGGTTTTGATTAAAATCGAAGATAAAGAGCTAGTTCGCATGCGTAAGTTGTGCAGAATGGAAAATTTCAATATTTCATCCAAGAATGCCGAAAAAGGAGGGCTTGGGGCAACTGCCCCCTTCTAATTCTATGGGATAGAAAGCATAGAAATGTCCTTTCAAACAAAGTAGATATTATATTTTTCAAAATTTTGTTTACTTGAATCTTTGATGAACAACTCTTTGACTGTAATGGCCATGAAAAGTGTAGACCTAGTATAGCTCTGAATTTTGCGTGCCATAATTTAGTTTTTTGCCCATATTTATATTTTTTCCATTTGTTCATACATAATTTCCACGGCCCAATGTCCACATACCCATATATCGTCATGTCACGCGCTCATTGCTCTTGGCCTGCAATCATTTTCTGGAAAGTCTAAACTTACAGTAACAAAATTTTAGGGTGAGAGCGAACTGAAAATGCCCTTTTGAAATGCACTACTGTAACGTACTAATGTGCGAAAGATGATAAATTTTCGTTTGGTGGAGGAAGTATGCTTAGATTATCTAGAGGTGTACAGCGTGGGTACTGAAGTGTAGGGACGCATAATTTTTTAAATGATAGCCAAGTGTGAGAGCCCCAAAAAACAGCCATTTTCAACAATACTATAGATTATGAAACCACAACAATCACCACACTGTGATGTTGTTGGGTTGCTACGCAAAAAATAACCAGCGATTTATTCATTGATGTTGCACGTAGGAATTTATAGTAAAAATCTACATCTTCAAGGGAGGTTTGTTTGAATTCATAGTAAAAATTATAGTATTCATAGTAAAGTTTTAGAATTCATCGTAAAAATATATATCTTCAAGTTAGGTTTGTTTGAAATAGTATAGAAACTCCGTTCCCATATGAAAAAAAGTGCGGAACCTCGTTGTAACACCACTACAACCCTGGTTACCTTACGCTTACACCGTGTCATAAAGATTGTGGAGCACTGTGTATACAAGGGGACTCCGACATCATCTATGTTTGTTTGTTTGTGTTTACCCCTCCTCTTCCTCGGGATGGAGGTACGGCATGAACGGTAATTCAGGTTCATGCCGTCAACCTAATTGAAATTAGGCTAGGGGAAAGATGGCAGCCCATTTCGAACCAGTCTTGAGTGACTGGTAGCCCCATCACCAACAAGGCGGACTGCCATTGGTGGGTACCCAAGAGTCGTCTGACATGCTGGGTTAGCAACATCACAATTATAATCCGGTGAAGTACGGGAGGGCCACCTGTCCGCCACATAAAGGTGGAGGCATCCCGTTAAGTGCCTTGCCCAAGGACACAACAAGCAAGCTTGCCGGCTTGTTCTCCACACTATCCCCTTTTATGCTGAGCGCCAAGCACGAAAGCTGTGAATACCATTTTTAAAAGTCTTTTGGTATGACTCGACTTAGGAATAAACCCCAGGTCTACCAAATACAATGTGGACGCTCTAACCACTGCACCATCGCGCCGGTGACATCATCTATCGCGCTTTTTGTTTCAGAAGGATTTGGAGGGAAGTCGCTAACATTAAAAGTCTTATGAAGGCTTACATGTTTGTTATATTTTAATAACTGGTCTCTAGCATCTTTTCGTTACCCACTAAATAGCAGCGGTATTACTTCTGCTTGACCGCAGCTGCATAGTTAGATAAATTTGTGATTGAAAAATTGAGAGTTTAATGCACAGAGATACGTTGCATTGCAAGAGAAGAACCGCTGTCTGCTTTAAATTCACCCCTCAGGATTAAATTACGGCTTGCGAGGGGCACAACTTGCACGTAAGACTGATTTAAACACTACAAGTGGCTTACAAACTCTCCGTTTATTTGGCGTTTAATAGGTTGCTGTTCTGATGTGTTTACAAATCGCACGAGCGCATCACCAAGCGACAAACGTAATGTTCATCCGAAAAGTTGAAACTTTATGTACCGCCGATTCTATTTTCCTCAATGTTGTTGGAGCTTCGCAAAGACACTCGACAGCAATTTTTCGTGCTTGCGGTAGAAATGCACTGCAACCGCTACGTTTCTAAAGCAAAATCGCATCTAGGCTTAGTTTCACTCCCCCCTCACACACACACACACACACACACACACACGCAGTAAGATTTTCATATAAGCCTACTTCATATTTTAAACAGCTTTTTCTTGGACAACTAAAGCCTTGTTCGAAGCAGGGCTTCGAACTCGATCTTTTTGCCGAACTCAAACTTGAACTCGAAACTCAAAATTTTGCGGAACTCGAAAATATTTAAAGCAAGTTCGAGTTAACTTGCATTTGTACAATACCATTACAACCGAATTTATAAAGAATGGAATCTTTTTATTGGAAATTAAGGATTTTATGCAGAAAGTAGGTTTAAGCCAGACGTTTCCTAAAATTATCTAAGCCCAACTTATGTCATCGATGTTGTATGCAAAAAGAAGTTATAGCGTTAAGCATGGCTTAACTAATAGTTTGAGTTAGCCTTTTTTCAAATCACCAATGTAGATTGCTTAAATCGCGAGTTACAGTATGTACGCAATGGGGCATAACCCTTGCTATTGTATTGCGGTTGCTAAATTTGGGCAATGGGCTTCAGGTAACTTAAATCAGTAACACGATTATGTAGCATGCCGTATCACTTTCTGTAACCGCTTTAACCAAATCTTTTTGCTAACAACAGCTTCTGTTTGTATCGCACCACAATAACGTACAGCGTGTTGCCTGCCAACATGACACCACAAAATATATTATATTTAACGGCAACCTCACAATCCCTTGATAATCTGGGTTTTCAATAACAGTAACGTCATAATACAGGGGTGCGCAATTGCTTTGGCTTGCGGGCCGCATCGCGGTCACGGAAGCTAGCTGAGGGTCGCACTCTTTAACGAACGCATTGATATATTATTCTAATTGATCTGCATTTTAAATTTAGTAAAGCATTGAAAATACAGGTCAAGAAAATTTAAAAAAATTTTTCTTTTACGGAAATAGTCATTTCTTAAGGATATTTGGGCTCTGCATCCGAAAAGAACAATAAAATTCTTCGATTAGCTTCCGTTTTTGAAATATTTTCAATTTTAGCGTTCTATGATGCATACATTAACGCTAATGCAACAACAGAAACGTGCATGTTTAGCATCGCATTTTTTTAGCTTTCCTGCTCTACGACTGGTCCGGTTGATCTCAAGCAAGGGTCCAACAGTAATCAGCTAACATTGAGGGCTCTATCTTCCTAGGCACCGTTTTTCCATGACTGCAATATCCTGGTGGAAACGCGCAAGGTCACTTACGTCACCACAGTTTGAAGGAAAAAAACTCAAGTGCCAATGTAAGCAGTGATTTTCAAAGACAGGTTGCACCCCATATTTTTGTAGGAATCTATCATGTGTTCCACAAGTTCAACATAATTTGCAGCTTTCGTGTTGCCAAGAAAGTTGTGTGCTACATCCCGAAATGCATTCCAGACAACATTCTCTGTTCCAGACAAGGTGTGGTCAAAGTCTTCATCCTTTAATAGCTTGTTGATTTGGGGTCCAACGAAAATACCTTCGAGCTTTGCTTGGCTTGATGCAGAAAACTTGTTGCAGACGTACTTGAAAGCTGCTCCATCTTGATTTATTACTGTTACAAAACTTTTCATCAATCCGAGTTTAATATGCAAAGAGGAAAGAAAGATCTTTGGTGCTTCAACAAGTGGAGTGTACTTAACATTTTTTGTACCTTTTTTCAAAGTGCTTTTTTTTGGCCTCTCCTTTGTACGGTAACGTTCATGTCTTGCACGACTGTCCCATTTACGCAAAAAAAAGCAATACTTTGTACAACCAGGCTACAATCCCAGTAGTATTGCAATTACTTTCAAGTCATCACACAGTTGCTAGTAGTACTGTTTGTAGTTTATGCTCTGTAAAAGCTGGTTCACATTCTCGTGTGTTTCTTTTGTATGAGCTACATATCCGACGGGAATTGATGGCAGCATATTTTTATTGTGCAGCAACACAGCTTTTAGACTTAGTTTCGACGAATCAGTGAACAGTCTTCGTTCTTCTGGTCAGTGGAAGTGCTTAAACTCTTGCATAATACCACTAACATTTGTGCAATATGCAAGTCCCCTTTCAAGCAAAAAACTGGGCCCAAGACTATTGACGTGTACGAAAACTACAAACACTGACACCACTTTGAAGCAAATTCAATTGTTTTAATCTGAAAGCCAATAGCTCAGCTTTAACTTTTGGAAAATCTAAATCCCTATCAAGATCATTCAGTCCACTTTCATTGATTGAATGAGGTTCAGATATAATACCAAATTCTTCATTCCTGGATGTGCATGATTCAGAAATGCTAGACTCTTCACCGCTTTCTGCATCATCAGAACTTTACAGATCTACTTCGCATGGTTCAGGAACAGGTAGCTCGTCACTGCGAGGAACAGGAAGAATTGCACATGGTATGTAGGATACTCTATTGAAGACTTCTTTTTCCTGTTGAATCTTTTTTTACGAAATGCGTGAGACAGACGTAACAATCGTTTACATGATCTGTAGGTTCTCTCCAAATCATTGGCACTGCAAATGACATTGCCTTTTTTTTTTTCTTCTCCAACCATTTATTTTGGGTGGTCACATAGGATTCGCAGCAAGTGTGAGGAGCCCAATGCTTGTCCTGATTTCCGCTTTACAATCAAAGTACTGATGATAAGCATTTCTTGTTCTAGTGGTCACAAAAGGCTTTTGCGAACAGAAGCTATCTGGAAAATTTTACAGAAATAAGGGGCATTTCAAAATACACTAAAAGCTACTTTAGCTGATCGTTGTACTCGTAGTTAAAAGAGCTCAATTCTAAACAAAAAAGAACACGGTGCAAGTTTTTGATACAACTACCTAAGACAATTACCGTACTGTACTTTACAGTTCATTGTAAAGCCTTGTATAAGTAAATAAATAATAAGTAATAAGTAAATAAATAAAAAAAATAACGCACCTGTTAGAAGCCTTTTCTGCGTAGTCTAAATTAAGAGAGTTTTTGCTGGCAAGCGTTACCAGTTGTATTTCACTGTTTATCACAAAAATTAACTAAGCTACACTCCTATTTAAGCTCTGTAGCTGATATGAATCAACTACATCTTTTCACAGCACTTATACTATCTTGAGATATGCCCTCTCTGATAACTTTATTTCATTCTGTAGCTGAAAAACTTCTAGTCAGTATAGGAGCAATGCATATTGTATTTTTATCTTTAATATGACAGGCTATTATCGTTATATTTCTTCATTAGCTAAGCCTAGCTACTATTATTATACTATCTACCTATTGTCCTCACTCCTTTGAAATAGCTTGAAACATGGGCGCCCGCAGTACTTTTGAAAGGAGCGTCAAATGATCTGTGAAGGGGGGTCAAATATAGCAGTCATTATACGAGGTGTGTCCGAAAAGTAACGAGACTGCTTTATAAAAACTTTATTGGAAAATATTGAAATATACCAAAGTCAAATTCCTTCAAAGTAATCTCCTTCCACTTTAAAACACTTGTGCATTCGCCTTTTCCAGGATTCAATGCACTCTTGGAAAGCATTTCCTGGGATCTTTTTGAGCTCCGTCGTCGCGGCCATTGTGAGGAAATCGACGTCAGAAAAATGGGTTTTCTTCAGAACAGATTTGATCTTGGGGAAGAGAAATAAGTCACTGGGGGCCGGATCGGGAAATGTGGGGATGTTCCAAAGTTGCAATGTTCCTTTTTCCGAGAAACTGACGAATACTCAGGGCTGTGTGAGCAGGAGCGTTATAGTGATGGGGCATCCATGCGTAAGCTTCCCAAAGGCTCCTCTTCTTGTCACGTACTGATCTCGCGACGCGCCAAAAAATGTCTCATGTTTACACAGCCCTGAGTATTCGTCAGTTTCTCGGAAAAAGGAACATTGCAACTTTGGAACATCCCCACATTTCCCGATCCGGCCCCCAGTGACCTATTTCTCTTCCCCAAGATCAAATCTGTTCTGAAGAAAACCCATTTTTCTGACGTCGATTTCCTCACAATGGCCGCGACGACGGAGCTCAAAAAGATCCCAGGAAATGCTTTCCAAGAGTGCATTGAATCCTGGAAAAGGCGAATGCACAAGTGTTTTAAAGTGGAAGGAGATTACTTTGAAGGAATTTGACTTTGGTATATTTCAATATTTTCCAATAAAGTTTTTATAAAGCAGTCTCGTTACTTTTCGGACACATCTCGTAGGCCTTAGAAACATGTGGTTATTGAAAAGGTACTGTGATGGTTGTTTTAAAAATTGAGCGAGATAAACAGGTAGTCGACTTAGAATTCCAGAAGGGTCACCTTCCCCCCTTCCCTAGCATAGGTTGCTGGTGTCTACATCTTAAAAACTGGAGCTAACCGACAATTTTAGGGCTTATTTTCAGATTCAGCGCCCCAAAATTAGCAAAGAGCGACTACTTTCATCCCAGAAAGAAATTTTGTGTCGACCAATGTTATTAGACAAATGAATCAAAGTACAGTAGTTTTATTCAATTGAAAATGCAAGCACATTTAATTTTCAAAGTCAATCAATGAGAAAAATGCACCCAATCACGCTCTTTTACATTAATTAATTTTTTTTATTTGCTTGAGGCTTTCGCAGGCAGCACAAAAGTTCGTCGCGAGCCGCAGTTTGCCCACCTCTTGTCATAATACATTAAGCCGGGCTTTCAAAAGTCTCGTTTGAGTTTAGTTTCTGCATACCACCAAGCCTCCCTTTGTACGCCAGACTTGCGCGAGCTCGGCTTAGGCTCGACCTGAATTAAGTCTGCTTTCTGCATAAAACCCTAAATGCTTTATGAAAACATTAAGGACACTGAAAAGAACCCTATAATTAAATTTTACAGTTTTGCAATGTAAACAGTCACAACAGAGAATGGGTGACCTAATTGACAGTTAACTTTTTCTTCGTAAACAATGAATCGCAGGCATAGCCCTGGTTTTGATGTAAAGCGCATAATTAGGGAATCTACAATGATTCAATTGTCAGTTATTTTTTAATTTTCGCTTTCATTGCAAATTCACAATACACATATTTCCTGGCTTATGGCAAAGACATTTGCTTATTACAACAGATGTTTAAACGCGCAATTTTTCTGCAAACGTGCTTAGGCTAAGGGCCTTATTCACCAAGTCGAATCAAAGTAAAATCAAATCAAATCGAGAATCAAACTCAAATCAACCAATCGTTCATATTCACCAAGCACGATCAAGGCTGATTCGAAATCAAACAAAAATCAAATCAACCGATTTTAGCCGAAAATTTGATTCGCTGTTGTAGGTAAATCAAACTAGAATCAAACAGCTAACAGCTATGGGTTAGTACAAGGCCACCTAGAAAATATGTTCTAGGTGGCCTTGGTTAGTAGGAAATTTTAGGATTTTAATTTTTTTGCTATTTTGGCTTCTTATCCTAGCAATATAGGATTACTTTCTTCAAGCGTTCGCATTCTAGCTTGTGCTAGCGGTACTTCAGGCTTTCCGGCTAAAGTAGGGTAATGTGTAGATTTGGATAAGTGTAAATAGAGCTTTACTAAATTGATTGCTTTTACTAATTGTTAGTAAATTAACAAAAGGTACTACCAATGTATATAACCTAATCCTTCAAAATTCATTTAAAGCTAAAATTGTGTTGTATAAATATAAACCACTCTCAATTTTACACTCAGTTTGTAAATTTACTCAAATTTACACTCAGTAAAATTCTCAATTTTACACTCAGTTTGTAAACTATTACATCCATCGCAATTCATCGACAATCGTTTGTAAGAGCACATAATCTCTTTCTAAAAGCTGCCCATCTTTTTAAGTCGTTACTAACTTCAACAAATTCTGGAATTTACGTAACTCCAAGAACAAAAACAGCTCCTAAAAAATAGGATTTACGCTTCTCCGACGTACAGTATATTTCAAAATGCATATTTGTACCTTAAGAAACGATGTACCAGCGGCTACGTGCACAATTGCTACGAGTTGGTATCAAATCGCTTCAAGAGGGAGCATAAACTAAAAACAGTGCACAAAACGAAAATAAACTATGTAAAAAGGCAATCAATGTTTGACAACAGAATATACGATTGTAAAAGTAATAAAACTGAATTCAATTAACACGTGATAAAATAATGTACGTCTTGAAATCAGTCGATGTAGCTGAAAATTACTAGAAATAAAATCGATGGCATAATCTAAAAATCAACGTTCAAATACCATCACATAAAACCAAACAAAACGAACGACCACTTAACAAGCCTGTAATATTCATATTTATTAAGCTACTTTGTAGTTTGTTTATAAATGATACAAAACGTCAACATAGCTGTAACAGAAGCTGTTTGGACAAAAACGTTTGTGACGCTCTTATTAGCCGCATCTAGTCAAATGGGAAAAGCAAAATTAGTTCACTTTAGCTCTTCCTAATATACGCGAAAGCGTCACTAATAAGAGCATCACAAAAGCTTCTGAGAAAACAGCTTTTTTAAACTATTCCAGTTAAATCACATAAGCAATTGATTTCGGATTCGTTTCAAAGCTTGCAATATTGACTAATATCAAGGCATTGCTTCGTTATACGATAAATCAAGTTAGATACATTGTCATATCATTGCATGCGATAGCAGTCAGGGATAAGCACGTCAGTCTAAATATTCTCTCAATTTAACACCACTACGTTGAGTCACTGGTAGAAAAGTAATATTTTGTGAAAATTTCCCACTCAGTCTCCTGATTTCAGCGACATCTTACAGCTTAATTTACAAACCAAAAACTGCTTTCAATGGTAATTAGTTCTATATTCACAACCATAAGGTTAGAGTTTGAAATGCTATGTCATTAGCATTCGTCATGAAAGGCATCCGGACTTCATAGTGCCACGCTACTCCAGCAAAAAGCCGGGAAAAAAAGCGAGTGAGTAGTGGCAGACATACATTGAATCAGGACGTCTGAACTCGTGAAACGCAGAAATAAAGACACAAAATCGACTTCCAATCTATAAACGCAAATTTGGTCGTGCTGGAGCGTAAAAAGCTATTCTATGGGGCGACTAGCAAAACATTCTGGGGAAAGGAACTTGCGATTTTACGTCCTTTTTTTTCCGCGTTTTCGCAGGCTTAGACGTCCTAATTCTGTGGGCAGAATGGTCCATACGAATTCCCATGTTGTCTTGTTGTAGTCTATGTATTAAAAAAAATTTCTTGCTTTTCAGAAAAAATATATTATATATGGAAGTTATAATACATAAGTAATATGGCAAATCAAGTCCATTTACACTTTAAGAGCGAATCGTAACAAGCACGTGGGTACAAGAACGCCACAATACTGGTGACACCCTGAATACAGTAAGTGCCATATCTAAAGAAAGGTTTAGGAACGCAAAACGAAGTCAAAATGGGAAAGCAAGTTGTTTGAAACTGGCAATGCAAAGGATGCTTCTCTTTCAGGAAGACCAGTGAAACGTCGAGAATCATGCGAAAGCTTGGAACAATCAATAAACAACTCCCCAGTGAAGTCGACAAGGAAAAGATCAGCCGAACTTTGTATCCCGAAAACAACCATGTCTTACATAAAAAAAAAGTCTGAAAGTTAAACATGACGGCCCAGTTTTGCGAATGAACTTAGTGATGCTGATAGAAAAAAAAGAAGACTGGCGTGTGATGAGTTACTACGAATCTTCAATAGGATTCCGGCCGAGGAAGTGATGTTTACAGACGGGTGCGCAATTTACCAATCGAGTCGAGCACAAAATGTTTACTTTTGGGCAAAAGAAAATTCTCACTATTATAAAGAAATTGAATACCAAACTCCTCGTGTCATGATGTGGGTAGCACTGAATGCACGTCATGTTATTAGACCACACCTCTGACGGGCTAGTAAACCATACCTCATACCTAAACATGCTTCAACAATGGTTTATACCTAAACTTAATGAACTTAGAATAAGAGGAAATTTATTTTCAACAAGATGGAGCTCCAGCTCATTATGGCCTCAGTGTATATCTCAATAAACACTTTTTCTGACAAGTGATTGGGTCTTGGTTCAGTAATATCACCAGCACCAACTGAACGGCCTGCAAGAAATCCGGACTTGACAATATGTGAAAACTCCCTTTGGGGATACATAAAAGATATTGTCTAAACAACGTTATCACTGAAACGACGAATTGAAGGCAGCTGTTACCCCTGCAATGTTGATAAAAATGTCTCATAGAACATGGAGCGAGAATGAAGGACAGCATACAGATGTACTGGATGCAGGAGACATATTTGTGGGTATGAACTTATGGTCCACCCTATATATCTACCACTAGACGATCGCTTTCGAACCAGAATTTTGTTTTAAAAACCATATGATTCGCACATTTCAACGAAGCACTTTAAATTCTTTATGCTTTTTCTATCTATTTTTAATGGCGCTACGTGGAATTTCGAACTTCAAAACCGTTCGCTACCAAGTCCGGAACAATTGTCTCAACACCACAGCGCCTGTCTTCATTCCAGCTTAACATACTGGGGCAAGGGACGTATAGGTTCGAGTAGTACCAAAATCGTATCACTTTTAAAAACTGTTCTGAGATAGGTCTACTACCTAGTCTCAGTACAAGAACCGTCTGGTTATAGAAGATTACCTATTGACATATAAACGCATAAGTTGTTAACAAAAAATCGAGTAAACTGCTATAAATCAATAACTGATTTTTCAAGTTCATTTGTTGAGGAGGTGATGCTTGACGAAGGTTGAGTGCACTTAATACATTCCAACTGAGCTCTACTGCCATCAACACCCGAGTCACTGTTGGTAGTTGAAATCTAAAAAGCAATGCTATTATGGATGGAATTAGAAATTTAACCAGACAAAACAACATCGAGTTGTTTGGCTCTTTTTTATCTCATGCCTGAAAGTTATAATCGTGCAACTTAAAATTAAGAAGTTCGTAAAATCAAAAACTGCTCACAGGAGAGAAAGCAAATAAAAAAAAGCATTCCTTGCACAAATGGTTTATCAGTCTTTTGGAAGGAATAAGCTGATAGCTGAAAACTCTATATCCATTTTAAGGTACGGCTCCTCCCGTTTTCCTCTGCATACACTCTTGAATGCTTCCTTGCATATGCATAAAGGGCAGTTTGCACTTTGAAAAACGAACCGTGCATTTTAGCTTGTTTCATTATTACATCAGGTCTGCTCGTATGGAACGTAATGAAAAAAACAAACGTTCTACCAAATACAATCATTTTTATCCAAGCTCTTGAAAACAGTTTCTACATCTATGGCAAATTACAGTAAACAAAAATGACAACATACTGCACCTTTCTTGCTTTTACTTGACTGTATATACTTTCTACTCTCGTCAAATATCAAATAAACAGCTGTGATGCTTCAAACACCTTTACTTTCCTTATATTTGAGGTCTTGACCAGAGTTCTTTAAAGCTGTCCTTTGCATCAAACATATTACCAAAATTATAACTTACAATGCCTTTTACTTCGTCTTCTGCCGCTGCTTAGTACTTTCAATTTGCGATCTAAATATAACTTATTTCCCAAAGTATATAAAGATGACGTGCTATCACGTACAGCCCACGCTTACAATCTACAGCATAATTCTACATACACGCCAACGTATACCTGTACAAGGTACATGTCTCATTTATTTGAAGTAATAGTTTAGTTTGCTTTAGCCTACCTAGAAGCAATCATTGAAGTTTCCTCTCAAGCAATATATCCGCAATCTAGTTAAATAGAAGTGATTACAATTTACTACAGTAGGCGCCGCTTATTATGACCACGGATAATATGGCCAGCCGCTTATTATAACCAATTTGGTGCGGTCCGAAATTTCTCCATTTAAAATTCTCCGTTTAATATGACCAAATTTCGGATAACATGATCAACATTTTCTCCATTTCTCTTATTACAGTACAGTATTTTTTCCCGCCACGCACTTATAACTTCACCTTTTCAACATATTATTACAAACTGTACTTGGTTTTACTGTTACTTGTACTGTTACAGTGCTGTACTTTGTTTTCCTGCCAACGTCACTTTGTTACTTCGGTTGAACGATGAATTTGACGGTATTTGGACTTCTTGTGGCTTACGGCCTCGATTCAGGTGCGGTTATGGCGGCTTCGGTTTTTATAACCATTCGGATATTATGACCAAAATGGTCTGGTCCCAAGGTGGTCATACTAAGCGGCGTCTACTGTAATACTACATCATCAAAAGAGTAACTGGATTTCAGTCTTGTTTTTAACAGATTGGGAGTTACGAGTTGCATACATCCTCTGATCAAGAAAAACCCTTTCGGTGGGTTGTACTGGAGCTACTTCGTGCTCAAATTCGAAGCGGAAAACTCACTACTCCTCCGGCCACAGAGCATTTTTACCGCGTGCACAGTAACCAAGTAGGGAACATTCCGGGAAACACAGCAATAAAGCCATTGTGAAGATTTGGTACGCAATCAAAGTCGCCACACATACCGTGGTTCAACTCACTCGACCACGTCAATGAATGAAGCTACACGATCTATATGTGAATCCAATTTTGCATTTTGTTAACGAATTAATTCATATTATTGAATGAAATCAAAAATTTTCCTAGCCAGAATGTAAATTTGCTATAAACAAACTATGGCATTGCTCTTGCTTTTATGAAAACTTCAATTCTTTTTGAGGCTTTGGATACGTCGCTTTTCACTATCTTACAAGAAATGCTAACAGCACAACACCACTAAATCGACATGGAAAAAACCAATCATTTCATCTTTGAAGCCATTATCTCAGCATATGCAAGCTATACAACTTAACCATAGTACATGTACACAAATTTACTTTCTCTCGTTTTACATACTCTTCTGAATCTCTTTCTATTACAAAAAAAAAATGCCAACAGTACAACATTACTAAATTGACATGGAAAAAAACAATCATTTCATCTTTGAAGCCATTATCTCGTCATATGCATGCTATACAACTTAACTACAGTAGACAAATATTACTTTCTCTCGTTTTACATATTTTTCTGAATCTCTTTTCATTACGACATATCAAATCGATTTTCCAAATGAAGCGATCAAAAAAAATAAAGATTGTATAAATACCGGTAATATTGCTTTGTTGCTATGCTGCAATGCAGAAGCCAACTCTTTTCTTGCACGTTGCACAACAAAAATCATCAAGGCAACACCAATTGCAACCTGCAAAAAAGCTATCACGTGAAGATGTAAATTAAAGATGATACGTATCAAACAACATATCTTGTCGCTAAGTTCTATTTTAGTTGTTGCAATGACAAAATAGAAAGCTTGTATATCTGTATTTGCATACATATCCTCCTCAGTCCTCACTCGCAAGCAGTGACAGAAGTGATAATTATAAGACAATTATTATCCACGTCTGCTTCAAAACTTTAGCATTTCACTTGAATTGCACGGTAACTTTCGACAAACTTACAAATTGGTGGAATCTGTCTAGTAAAGCAAATTATTGTGAGGTGCCTTTACCAAGGACACAGCGATGCAGCCACCTCAAAGTTTAAGCACAATGACCATGCGATCATTATTGCACTACAACTAAAAAGCAACCTTACCCACTTCACCAGGTTGATAACTGAGCTCAGACCACAAATTCTATAAATAAAGACCCGAAGCTACAATATAAAAAACAACTTAGACTGAATTAAGCATCAAGCCCAATACAAAAATCAAATTGAGCATTAGATAAATAGTAAAACATTGCATAAGCTTTTTCAAAATCACAGAAGCGGACATAACGACTTGCTGCTTTAAGCAAAGTTATATTCATCACGAGAATAAATACACCCCTTGAACGTTAACATCTTAGGGGCTATCACGAAAAATCTGTAAATTATAACAACAGATGTCATAATCAATGATTCTCAATAGCCTCAAAGTCTACCGTATGGTAGTAAATAAAAAATTATTGACATGCCCTTTAACAAATACAAACAAGCTTACTTGCAAAACGAAAAAAAGAAAACCTTTTGGATTTTCTTGATCAACAATTTGATCCATTGAACGAAACTTGGAGGCAATATAGCAATTAAGAATTTGGGTTGGTAATAACCCAACATCCGACGCCAGCAAGTAATACTTCAGACTAACATTGGAAACCTGAAAAGGACTGTTGTTAATCACCTGCTGCTTTAGTAAAATGATTATCTCGAAATTTGATACTCTGCCTTATTACGCTACCTTTGATACTGATCTGATACTTACTAGGATTGTCCAAAGTAGAATAATTGCTTATTCTAGTACAGTAACTTCGAATCAACAATTTCGAATAAAATAAAAAGCAAAAATTGTATTTATAAAAGTTATTAAAACAAACCATTGAAAATGCAAACATGACACACAATCATAACAATACAGTGCAAGGTAAACTAAAATAAAAAATTTACTTAAAGTTGAATAGGATTTGATTTTAGATTTCAGATTTGTATGCAGTTAACCAATTTTGTTTGTACTGTTGTGTCTGCATTGAGATTCATGATTACTAGTTTCGAATCCTATTGCCCAATTAAAAATGCAAATCTGGATTGGAATCCGAGGAGATTTGAATCTCAAGGATTCGAAATTCTAGAATGTGCATTCCTAGTGCTATATACACAGCCACTTAAATCAGCCAATGCTTGAGGACACAATCGAGGAACATCATACATTTTCTATGAAGGGGCAAGTCAAGATGATGCAACTGTAATAATGATATACAGTAATTCCGCATTGCTGCTAGCTCGATAAAAGGCATTTACAGAACTGTTTTACTGTTGCTTAATTGAATTAAATTGCAGTGTGTAAGCAATATTTGTGACTCCACAGTGAGTGCAAACACAAGTTGTACTATGCAACATAGTACTGTATGTTTTTCATTTTCAAAAAATAAAAACGTGTTAGTTTAATGCATTACAGAACAGGTATAAAAACTATTTTAATACATTTTACAAATTTTTACAGAAAATTTTTGTCTTAAATACTTCAAACACTTACAGCAAATAAACCATTTTGAAATCCAAATGGTATAGGAGTTAATCGCGTCAGGGCTACCACTTTCAATCCAGATGTGCCATCAATTACTTGTAATATAGCTTCAATTTGATCAAAGTTTGATCTTTTGCGTAACAGGTTCATGACACAAGTGGCAAAATATTTTTTGCAAATAACATGTGAAATGCTTAAACCAATTGTGACTGAGAATATGACAACAGATAAACCCATCCAGAACCCATACAAATACCCTGCTGCAAGATTAAACAATACATACCCCCACATAACAGGAAAAGAAACAATAGTAAAAGACACCACAAAAAGAAAAACAGATGCAGGCTGGCTTAATGCTTCAAAGTAGAGTAATAGATTAATGACTAAAAGAGAGCTCTGAGATTGGCTCCATAAGAAAAAGCAACCAGCAGCTAAAAATAAAGACATAAATATTAGACAGCATGCAGGTGAACAAAACAATTTCAAACAGCCACCATAATCACTTTTAATACAGAAACAACAACTTTTGCTATAACAAGGATACAATGAATTTTCGTTTGTATAACCAGCAAACTGAAAAGAAGCTGGCAAAAAAGCAATTGCACAAGGAATAAAAGGATAACAAAAGAAATTAATAAGGCAACCAAAGAAAGCTTTGACGAAGTCCACTACAGAGGTAGCAGAGGAAGAACATGTACAAGAAGTTGATTGAGCAAACTGTTGTTGGATGCAAGTAGTGCCATCATAATTTGCTGTATATAGACTACAGCAAGATAACTTGCTGCCAGAACTTTTATCCAAAATTAGGGAAGTTTTATCATTCGCATCTGAATATTTTTGATTGTTCTCAGTCTGCGTGTTAACTCGGCTCTTCAATGCAAAATAAATTTCTGAAACTTGATCTCGAAATGAAAGTAGTTTTCTTTCCAATGTTACAACAGCATTTTTAACTTTTAACCTTACAAATTTCATAATACATTTATTAAATAAACTTGCTACATTTTTTTTCTGTGCAAATATAAAAAAGAAAATACAAACCCAAAATCAACAACTGTGCAATGTAAATTGTTAGGCATCAGTATAAAATTTGTTTATATTCCACTCCCAAGAACATTTAAAGCTTATGCTTTGAACAACCTATTACAGCTGAATTTATGTCTACTTTAGAAAATTTTATAGAGTTCTTTAGCATAAACCTTTAAACATGAATTTAGGGGAGCAGGAAAAAGAGGGGGACAGGGGAAAGAGGTTCCTTTAACTTTTGTACAAGAGGCAATTTATTCTATGTCAATTTGCATGTGTGTTCTAGATAAAACAAATCAGCTGAATTTATGTCTACTTCGAAGTTTCATAATCACGGCTGTTAGATTGATCAACAGCATAAATTAGTAACCACATTTTTCATTCTCAGTTGTTTCACAGCAATGCCAACCATGTGCCATATGCATTTACCACCTATTTTTGTGCTATAGGTATACAAAAAAGTTTTGCGTGACTCTTTTACAAAAATTGGATTGTGCAAAGACAATCACTACAACTTATAAATTAGCAGCAATAGAAGTAACATTAATGTTGAACTTTTTTAAACTTTTCTTTACTTTAAACCTAACATCTTTGTTCTTTACATACAATGACAAACAGTTTTAATGTCCAAGACAAAAAGTTACATTTACAAGCTAGGTGATTCTAGTCCAGTGGTTCTCAACCTTTTTGGCCCAAGGACCATTCTCAAGCTCACCTATATATCTGCAGACTCAAGCTAGTATATATTAAAGAAAAATAGGTTTTTTGATTTCTATCCAAGAGGAAAACCTCTTGGCAAAGGGTGACGAAATCCTAACAGTGGAAAAGCATTGTTTCCTAACGTGTTCGATACAGCAGGCTAAATGTAAATACAGCTTTTCCTGAAAAGTTTTTTTTAATTGTTTAGTTCCTAAACGCAAGCACAGTATTTCTCAAAATAAGAGAGTTTAATATGGTATCAACGAAAAAAACCAAGCACTGTTTTTCATTCAACACACACTCAATGAGAGCCGTGTCCTTGAAATTGCTTGACAAGTTTATCAAATTCCAGAATTATGGTTGCCAATGCACATTTGATGTCATCTTCCGGTTGAAGTCTATTGAGATACTTCATTTTGATCATCGTCAGAGTTGAAAAGCCAGATTCACACAGGTATGTGGTTAGAAATGGCAAAAGAGCCATTGCGGCTTGCTTGCAAAGATCTGAAAGACTAGGCTTCATTGACCACACATTTGCCCAAAATTGAGTCAAAGAAGCATTTTTAAACTTGTCTTTCCACATCTGTCAACTTTGCAATTCAAGCAACTCTTCAGCAACGCAGTCTATATCTTAATGAACTTCTAGCACTGACATATCAAAAGGATTCCGAACCCAATTAAAGATCCTGCAATAATCATTGGAAGGAATATAATGATCCAATTCAGAAAGAAATGTGTTGAGGTGCTCAAGGAAGATGGGAAGAATGACGCCCAAATTGATATCTTTCTCTTCCACAAATGAGTTCAATGCTGGGAAAGCAGCTAACCTCCCACTTTTTATTCGATGCATCCACAGCTTTTTTTTACCTTTGAATGCATCAAAATAATTTCTCTTTTCCTTGCATAGAACTATTCAGTTGGTTTGCATGGCTGAAAACATTGGCCAAAAATAGCAACTTTGCAATCCATTCATCATCACGAAAACGATCAGCAAGTTTATGATTTTGCTCTTTTAAAAAAGCATGGGTTTCCTCTCTAAGAGTAGCCACTCTCTCAAGCACCTTTCCTCATGACAACCAACGAACAGTTGAATGAAACAGAAGCCTTCTGAGTTTCGCTCCCATTTTGTCACACAAAGCATGAAATAAGCGAGTGTTCAAAGAACGAGATTTAATATAATTTACCACAGATACAACCTCTTTGAAAACTATGGCAAGATTTTCTTGCATTTCTTTTGTTGCCAAATTCTCTCTGTGGAGAAGACACTGAACAACCAAAATGTTATTGTTTTTCCTTTTCACAAAACTCATGAAGCCTTTATTACTTCCCATCATGGCTGGAGCACCATCAGCACAAACATACACACAATTAGACCACTCAAGCTGATGTTCTTCAAAGAAGAAATCCACTTTCTTGAATATTTCTTCTCCTGTGATATTTTTAGCAAGTGAACGGCAAAACAGAAACTGCTCAACGAAATGATTTGTGTCAAAATATCGCACAAACACCATGAGCTGTGCATCACTTCCAATATCTGTTGTCTCATCCAGTTGCAAACTAAATCTTTCACAGTGTCTTATGGCAGCGATTGTTTGTTGCAGAATATTTCTTGAGAGTTCTTTGATACGCTGCTTCATGGTGTCGTTTAACAAAGAAACTATTTTGAATTTGTTAGCAACAGCATCACCACACATTATCCTGGCCATTTCAACAGATGCTGGTTTAATCAAATCTTCTCCAGCTGTGTGAGGTGCTTTTGCACGAGCGATTTTCCATGCAACCGCAAAAGAAGTACGCACTGCATGACCATGAGAATATATTATTCCTCCCCAAGCAGTTGGGCGATCAATGCGACTTCGCTTCACCTGATGCTCTTTTTCTTTAAATACTTCAAGAGATTTGTTAACAAAATTTCCATGGTTTGATTGTAGGTGCCAAAGAAGTTTCGTTTCCTTTAAAGAGCTGTGAGCTAAGACTGTTAAGCACAACACACACTGCGCCCTCACTTCACCATTCACCTCAATCGAAGTAAATCCAAGCTTTAAGTATTCATCATTATATGCAAAAACTTGCTTTCTTTTAGCCATTTTAAGTAAATACATTAACCCTTTAACTACCAGGCCTTTTTGTGTAAATTATCACAAAAAAAAGAATTTACCCAATTTGCGTTATTTCAAAATCTGCAAGAGCTACAAGAATGTGTAAACATGAAAGTTGCCAGAAAAAGCAAGTACTTTTCAAATATATGGCATTTTGTTTTGATTTCTATTACTAAGTAGGCCCGTTTTTAATGATACGAAAATGTTGCTCTAAAAGCCACGATAGTGGCTATTGGTAGTTAAAGGGTTAATCAATGTCTGAAAGAAATCAGTGGTGCCATTACGACTAAGTAATTCTATTCAGTCTTTGCAAGCTTTTGTTGACTAGCACAAAGTACGGTAAGTTAACCCTGTAACTTACCGTATCGTACTGTACACTGATCAACACACTCAGGTTGATAAGAAGAATGCAATAAATATCTTTATTATGACATCACAAAGATAAAGTTGGTGAGATAGGAGTATTTTACGTTTTATTTTCAGTACAATATGAACTGACTACTAGTAAAAGCAACTGTGCTCGCGGACTCATCCTGGCCCTTTTGCAGACTCATTTGAGTCCGCGGACTCGGGGTTGAGAAACACTGTTCTAGTCAAAACTATTTTTGTGATACTCTGACTGTTCTTAATTCTATTTGAATAATGCTAAATGTTGTTATTAAAATAAATTTGTGGTGAGATAATTTGAAGCACAACCAGTTTTTCAAATGTTAAGTGATGGATGAAAACTCACAAGTATTTCAGACAAAAAAGATTCAAATAATGACTTGCTGCACCCATTTATCTTCACCTGCTCTGCAGCTAACATCATTGGCAGAACCATAAAAAATGTGGATATTACTAAATAGTACAAGTACAAGATGTCTACCATGGCATCTTGTAATGTCAGCCAACCCTGATCCAACTTTGAGTGCATTTTTTTGACACTGGGTTGAGACCAACACACTACTAAAATGCAACAATGACAACCGCAAAAACATTTCAGCATCATAGAACTGCCCCTCAACATTCAGCAATATTGGTCATCGGGAGATCTTTACAAGCATCTATGCCAGGACAGCATTTTCCATAATATGGCTTGATGGAAACATGATCAATTATTATGAAAAAAACCAAAATTCATAGACTTAAATGCAACTAAACAGAAAAATTCTAGCAGGCAGTAGCGTTTAGGGTTGGGGATAGAGCTAGATTAGAGTTAGGGTTGATTGGAGTTTGTTAGTGTTAGGTTTAGTGTTAATGAGGTTAACAGTTATGGTTAGGTTTAGTCCATGGAATTCCACAGAATTTCCATGTTTTAAAATTATCCAATTATTACAACCCATTAAGTGCATTGTGACTCATATTTGTCCAATTTTCTTTACAATAGGTGATTCTCAACTGTGCATGACGTTTCCCTCTTTTTCTTCAGCATAGCATGCATTACTTTTTCAAACTGGCAGACAAGGCTATTACAACACTGGTTCTCTTGACAGAAAACCCAGTAGTAACAAGAGTTATCGTCTAACATTTAGTGATGCAATAGCATAAGTGGAAAAACTTACTTAGGAACCACAACTTTGAGAATGATTGTTAAATTTTCAACTTATAACTCTTGCAAACATTAATACTTTATAGGTACAACTGTGCTCAATCAACGATATTTGCCAAAACTGGGTTGTTGCCAACATAGAGTGCGCTCATTGACACTGGGTTTGATTGAGATATATTATGACTAGTACAACAGCCAAATCCTATGAAAATGCTTGCCACTGACCTCGAGTATGCTGCAATTTCGTAATAGTGATTTTATCACAAAAATGTGTTTTGCCCAAAATATTATCTCATGTACTCTGGCTGAAATTTTTCTTCTTCTGGCGATTTTGTCACATTGACAACAACATCTTTCATATTTAATACAGTCAAAACCTGTACAATTGTTAAGAACTTTCTTGCACGATTTCTGGGCCTGTATCAGAAGATTATACGATACTTACAGTACCCAATGTTTTCGCTTTTGTGCGCATGCAAGTCATTGGGAAGTCGGGCAAATAAAATCTGGTGGATCAATTTGCCCCATCTGCCCGAAAACCACCGAAACTCATCAATATCAACCAAAACCATGCCTAATTATAAACAATAACAACACTAAAGTCAACGTATCAATATTTATGCAATAATGAAAACTTAAGGTTTATAACCTTGAAAAGGTTTTTTTGTCATTTTTAAAGGGTTTCGGTAAATCTTGCAATCGTCAAAACTTAATTTTCCAAATCCCTTCCATTGATCCATAAATTAGAAAACATTTTTTACCATTTGTACCTCGATTACCTTGTATGGATGTTAACAGTATTTTGAATACATTCTTAAGATCCAATTTTTGAATAATTTAAAGCATGGTTGGAGGGAATGAGCTTCGGTAACTGCGAGAGAATGTTGCTGCTGTTGTGGTGTAAAACAGTATATAGAACTAGCAATTAAAAAATGTTCTTTCCTAACGTGCAGCTTGGCAGATACAACGGGCTTCATCAGAAAAACAGCTCTCAGGTGGGTATTCCAACCTTGGGCGCGAGCTGCAAAAATCGAGCAAACAATACTGTGACTTTTTCTCATCCAACAAAATTAAGAATGCAATAGGTAGTTAAACATGTGATAAATAAGCAAAAGGTTGGTAGTCAGTATCGCGGTTGTAAGCAAAAGATGATAAATTAATTAGCTTTTAGCGAAATATAGGCTACGAAAGAATAGACAGTACGGTGGCCGTATATAAGCCCAGTAAATTTGAACTGCTAAAGGTCGCTAAACATGGGGTTGCTGGGGGTGGAGAACGTGTAGCCTTTAAGCCACATGCAGTTTTCTGAAGCATAAAGTGCGTTCATATTCGTTCATATTTCGTTCATATTTCATATTTATCCTCCATTCACGAGAAAGCGAATTGTATCGCTATATTTTGGAGGGGACGTCCGCACTCGCTTGGGAATTGCCATTTTTGAGGTGTCTGGGCCACCTATCTTCCACATAAAGGCGGAGGCGTCCCGTTAAGTGCCTTGCCCAAGGACACAACAAGCGAACTTGCCGGCTTGTTCTCTACAACCTCCCATAAATGCCAAGCGCCAAGCAGGGAAGCTGTGGATACTATTTTTTAAAGTCTTTTGGTATGACTCAACAAGGGGAATGAATCCCTAGTCTACCGACTGCGAAGCGGACGCTCCAACCACTACACCAGTGCGGCCTTCTCTGGCCTGTTGAAAAATATTGAAAAATATAGGTCTAAGAAATTATTTAGAACATGAAAAACATAATTCGAAATTACAAAGTTGAGAAAAATAGATCAGAGCATGATATTATGGACAGCACTGTTAAAGCGCAGCAAAATGCGTCAGTTTTAATCAGTGGCGGCTCGTGCGTATGGGCTGCAGGGCTGCAGCCCCCCCACGCGCTTTTGTGATTTGTTTTTTTCGAATTTTTTATAATGTTAATATCTTTTGTAATGTCATAGTTCATACCTTATTTACCAATGCACCAGTTTATGTCGCTTAAAAGATTAATTTTCCTATATTGCTAGGCTCACTAAACTAAGTGAACGTGCGACGAAGAGATTCTATGTGACATCATAATCGTGCGTAGGACGGACTGCAGCTGCAGCACCCGAGACTGCAATTTTGCAAAGCGATTTAGTTGCTTGAAAATTGGTTTAAAGTTTTAGTTTCTGTGTGACATACCAAAATTTTTTGCCGCTGCAAGTATTTTCAACATAATTAATCCAAATTTTATTGTAAAACTGAATATCTCTAACTTTTGAACACCGCTCGTTAACCTGCAAAAGATAGCAGCAGGAAGGGCAAAATTAGTTGCGCCCACACGCATGACGTTTTGCGTTGCTTTCACGGTCGCTTGATTCTTGTCACTTTTCTTGCGACGTAACAATTCCCGTTGAGCTTGCTGATGTTGTTGCTTTAAAATAGGGCTAGTTGCCGTAATTGGTAAGATTGTTTGCAGGTAAGCAAATTCAAATGTTGCTATTCAGTTGTATCATTTAATGAATTAGGCAAATAAATTCGAAGTAAGAAAACTCATCTAAAGGCGAGAAAGCTGTTTAACTTATTTTTTCTCTTCTACCGGTCAAAAAAGTCGTCGTAAAACTTTCGCTTTGTCATTTAAATATCAGACTACCTCCACTGCGTGGGGGAATTTTGCTGCAGCACGCGACTAACCAAGAGTGACTGACCTCTTACGACTCCCCCTAGATTAAACCCGCATAACCGGTAAAAACGGGGTATAGGGGGTGAGGCATCCGACCCTAGTTTTCGAGTGGGGCAAAGGCATTGGTTTCGTCCAACCGCCAAAATTTATTTCGCGTATTTTACAAAAGTTTCATTTAAACACCACACGCCCGACTGCCCGCTTTATGACAGTCCCGGGCTACCTAGATTCTGACGACTTGGTTTGGAGGCGTCGATGGTTTGATTTCACCAGCGCCGCGGCTCGCACTTTTAACGTTGGTCAATACGTTGTTATGGTTCGTGATACCCCATCGCTCAACCCCGAAACCGCAATTATTCATTGTTTAGTCACGCTTCGCGTCCACCTGCCATGTAGGGGGCAACATTAATCTCTAATTCTAGGCGCACAACGTCCTCTCCGAGGGCGCTGCGTTGGATGGGCGAGTCCTTGTTGATGAGGCCAAAAGGCCGAAACCTGAGTCAAGGGATGGTCCCGCCTATTTCGCTATACCAACGTTGGTCGGATCGTGACTCTTCGTGAAAACTAATGTTTTCCTGGAGGCATGTTGCGTCGTGTCTGGTTCCTGTGGGCTTCGAACCCGAGTATTTCAAGCTGCTTTTCCGTGCATGCCGAGACATGCTATCGCGTAATCACCTACTGCCATAAATGCCTTGAAAAACCACATTTAGTATATAATCATTGGAAGGTTTTTCTATTCATGTAAGGATACCAGTTTTAGCTCATACTTACGCGGTTAGCAGTAACGTCAAAGAGAATCCCGGTTCAACAGTAAACGGTACGTAAGTCTTGTGCTTTGCGTTGGGATTGCTTGGGTTTGTTGCGTATACAGTCCAATGTTGGATATCGGGCTAGCCAGGAGTCACGTAAAGTATCTTACACTTGGCAAGAGCCCCGATGACAACGCATCTTCATTACTCGTATTTGAGGGATGGTTGCGCCTATTTTGCTATACTGATGTTGCTTGGATAGTGACCCTTTGTAAAAACTAAAAAGACATATACATTTATTGCTGATGTCCAAGGATGCTCAAACAAATTTTTTAAGTCATCGAATTAAACGGTTATAAGTTCATATGCGATAAATTCGTACGACTTGCACTTGTTCATATGCTTCACTCTTCAGGCTAGTCCTTAGCTTGGTGATATGTGCGAGATGTTGTATTAGTTCTATGTTCTTTGTAGATCTCAAAATATTAACACAAATTAGAATTACTACACTGCACACTAAATTAGCCAACCGCAATCCGTTATATTCAGCCAAAGCAATGCCAGACTGAATACAATTATACAACTAATACAGCGCAGAGTTTCGGAAAATTTGCATATCTATATAGTTAAACAGCGGCAAATAAACTGTCTACGAAGAGTGCAAAAAAATTTGAAAATGACTTGCAGCTCCACCAGCAAATTCAACCACGAGCCGCCACTGCTTGTTGTTCAGTTTTATTCGCGCTGTTGCACTATACTTCCGGCAAAAAAGTGTGGCACATGCGTGTACAACGCAGTGTTGCCGTGATAGGCGTTTAGACCAAGATTTTGGTTTTTTACTTCTAGACTTGTTTTCTAGGTTTTTTTGAAGATAACACAAATGGGTTGTCATAGTTATTTTGACTCTGCTGTTAGTTTAAATTAAATTGCAACATCTATGTTTGCGGTAGATTTTACGACTCTTGTTGTTTTTTTGCAGATCTTAATTTTTCTTGACCTGTCCACTAGATTTTTTTTTATTCTCGCTCGCAGCACCGATACAATGCATAGAGCCATTACTCAAATATTGGTGTATTTCAGAGGTGCCCATTACGTCGATCGCGAAGGCATTGTGGGTAGATCGCACGCCACTTAAAAAAATTAAATTTAAAAAAATATTTAAAAAAGTTGGCGCCAGCCTATCGTCTATCCTCACAATGACATTTTTATTTTTTATTTTATTTTAGGTATTTATTTTTTGTCACTATGACATCTGACCTGACAATTCTCTGACACACGCGTCACTGCACGTGCTCATACAACTCCACGAAGTACTGTAAAACTCTAGCAAGCTAGCGAATAAGAAGGGATAAAAATGAATGGAACAGCGAAACCAAGTAAAAAGCCGAAGACTTACCATTACCATACAGAGTGGGAGGAGGACTTCTTTTTCATAATGTCATTTTCGAAGTGTGTTTGCCTCATCTGTCAGTGTACAATTGCTTTACCGAAGAAGGGAAATGTGGAGCGTCATTTTCGGACTGCTCATAAAAACTATGACACTGAGTTTCCTCCGAAAAGCGAGTTGAGAAGGAAAAAGTTGAAGGAACTAAAATCTCAATTGTCAGGACAGCAGTCATTTTTCACACAGATAACTTCAAAGGCAAAGGCAGTCACTGAAGCATCATTCCGAGTGAGTTACTTCATCTTAAAAAAAAGAAATCCTTTCAAGATGGAGAGATAGTAAAAGAAGCATTTATTGAAGCGCAGACTCATTGTTCAGAGACTTTAAAAACAAACCAGAAATACTAGGTTCGATCAAAGCTCTTCAGTTATCAAGAAATACAGTAACACGACGCAGCGAAGCCATAGCTGAGGATTTGACCCGGCAACTTTGGAAGGACATCGCAGATTGTGAGTGTTTCTCACTTCAATTGGACGAGTCTACAGATGTGAGTGACACAGCACAATTGTGCATTTTTATTCGGATGGTTTTTGCTGACATGACTGCAAAAGAGGAGCTGTTAACAATACTGCCTTTGAAAGAACACACACGAGGAGAAGACATATTTAAGTCTTTCAAAAACTTTATTGAGAAAACTCAGTTTCCCAGTCTGCAAACTGATGTCCATCACCATGGATGGCGCACCCGCCATAGTTGGTCACTCAAATGGATTTATCGCCAAGTGCAGGGAAGACGATGATTTTCCAGACCTCCTCAATTACCACTGTATTATACACCAACAAGCATTATGTGCAAAAATGCTCAACCTGAAAGAGACAATGGATGTGGCAACAAAGATCTCCTGTTCTATTCGAGCTAGATCTCTTCAAAGACGACTGTTCCGTGCACATCTGGAGAAGGCTGACGGCGACCGCTTGGAGTTGTTGTTGCACACCGATGTGAGATGGCTAAGTCGGGGGAAATTCCTACAAAGATTTCGAGAACTGTTGCCGGAGATCAAGGAGTTTCTTCGTGAAGGTAAACATGCAGATTATATGCAACCAAATGACCATCGGTGGCTACTGGACTTAGCATTCTTAACCGATCTGACCAACATGTTGAATGACCTCAATCTACAGCTGCAAGGAAAAGACAAAACTGTGATTGATATAATCAGCTCAGTTAATGCTTTTAAACGAAAAATGCAACATCTCTCCTCAAAGCTCCACCGCCATGATTTGGCAAACTTCAAGAACCTCGCAGCAGAGCTGAAGACACAAACGCAGTCATGTGCGCAGCTTGACAGTGCGCGCTACATAAAGCAAATAGACAATTGTCTTTCAGAGTTTCATAGACGCTTTCAAGACTTTGCTTTACTGGAGCCAGTCGCTACATTCATGTGCTGTCCTTTCCAGGAAGATGTTGTGGTCGTTTCACTGGCGTCAAAAATTACAACACTGTTCCACCTAAACTCTTCTGAAGTGGAAGATGAGATTCTGACACTTTAAGCCGACCTTCAGATTAAGGCCAGAGCTCTGGACAATTCTGGAACTTACTCATAGAGGACAAGTACCCAAACATTAGAGAATGTGCTACCTTCTTGACTGCATTATTTGGCTCCACTTATTTATGTGAGTCAGCCTTTTCCTACATGAAGATCATCAAGTCCTAGAACCGTTCCACCATGACTGATGAGCATCTGGAAGTCTGCTTAAGGCTGGCTATCAGTAGCTACTGTCCGGACTATGCATCACTGGCTGATTCCATAAAGTGCAAGTTATCAGAGTAAGGCAATGACAAAAAATGTACAGAGTAGTAATGTATAGTTTTATGCAGTAATGCAAGGTACACCAGCATATACTGTACATTGTACAAATAAAAATAAATAATTCTCAATATATTTATAAATAATATGTTTTGCATTTTTAGTAGGTGGTAGATCTTTTTGACTTGGTCATGTCATAAGTAGCTCTCAGGCTGAAAAAGTGTGGGCACCCCTGGTGTATTTGTATGAAGTGAAGTTGTTGTACTAATTGGTTTTCTCAAAAAATAGTTGTCAAATAATCTATTAGTCAGCAAAAAGTTTGATTTGAGCCTCTCCCATGTCGAAGAAATTAAAAAGAACATTGAAAGAAGAAAATAGAGCCATTATTGACGAATGAGAATTACAATATTTGTTTGTGTCACATTATGGTAAAACCCAATGTTTGCTGTGTGAAACAGTATTTTCAACAGTAAAGAAATGCTATGCACGTGAGCATTACCGTATTCATTTGGACAGTTAAGTTTATGCCAAATATGGAAGGCGAGTCTCGAAGTATTGCATTGAAAAAGTAGAAAGAGGGTATTCAAACACAAAAACTATTTTTTCTTGAAGTCATACATCAAGGTAAAGCTACGATTGAGGTAGTTACAGGGTTGCAGATTTGCTTGGAAGAAAATGTAAACCCTTTAGCGATGCAGAGGTAATAAAGGACTGTGTTATTGAAGTTGTACGATGCTTAGATCCAGGTAAGGTTAGCAAATGTGAAGTTATTCCTTTGTCTGGTCTAGAAAAAGTAATACACAACCTTTCCGTGAATCAGCGCAAAACGTACTAGACCAGCTAAAAAACATAATTCAATTGACCTCAAAGAAATGAATTGAATTGAAAGACACTAAGTATTATTGCTCGGTAGCCTCGAATGAATCGACAGATGCAACTGATTACGCAAAAGTATTGTATTTTGTTCGTGCTATGACTAAAGAATTTGATGTTTTTAAAGAATTTATTGCTTTAGGCACCATTAAAGGGAGGCTCGCGGAATTGATGTTTTCAACGATTTCACAGAAAAATTTTGTGAAAAAGGTCTAAATTTTGCAAAAATAGTGAGCGTGTGTACAGATAATGCTCCATCTATGACTGGAAAAAATGAAGGATTCGTTGCACATCTCAAAAAAGAACTTGTAAATCATAATGCTTTTATTTCGTTTCATTGCATTTTACATCAGCAAAATCTCTGTGCTAAATCTGTCATTCCCGACCATACTTTGAAAAAGGCTCTGGGTATAGTAAATTTTATCCCGGCTAATCTTATGGGGCATTGTCAGTTCCGACACATGCTCATGTTGGATGATGAGATCATTAGTGTAGATTTGCCCTTACATTCAACAGAGCACAAAGCCAAGTCTTAGTGAAACTTTTGTCTTTGAGTGAAAAAATAATCAACCGCTACTTCGAGAACAATCAAAATTGCGAATTATAAGATGCTAATGTCCTTCAAGGTGCTGCCTTACTGAGTTGTATCATGTCAAAGCAGAATGAGTTAAATATTTCGCTGCAGGGTGAAAGAAAATCTATTTTCATTACGTGCCAACTAATTCTACCATTCATTAAGGCGTTGTCTTTTTTTTATTTACTTCTTGAAAACTCAAAGCGTTTGAGAAACTATTTTTCTGAGTTAACAAAGGTAATGAGTGAAAGGCAAGAGGGCACTGGTAAATCTTTTAAAAGATACCAAACAGTTTTAGATTTACTGGTCAAGGGCTATAATGAAAGATTCAGTGATTTTGAGAAATATGAAATAACTTTAAAGCTAGCTTTCCAACTTCACCCACTTGAATTTTCTGAAGCACTAAAAGTTTTCCATTTCAAGTGGAGCTAATTGAAGGTAACATTGTTATATCGTGATTCGATAGCAAAGGAGATCCCGCAAAAGTAAGGAAGCGAGCGGTAGAGCATTCCCTCCTCCGTGAGCATGCACTTCAATTGATGTCGCGTTTATCCCCTACATATATCTGTGAATCAAGATTGCTTTACAAATCAAAAATGCTTTGAGAGCTTCGATGACAGATGAGCACTTTGAAAACCAATTAAAAGCTCAAAACATTCACGCTAGAACCAAATCTGCCTATGCTGGTTCAATAAAAGCAATTTCAGAAAAGTCATGAAATGATTAAAAAATAAAGTGATAAATAAATTTTCTTGAGTTTTCTTTGTAAGATGTTTTACATTTTCATGCGAATTAGAAATGTAATTAGGTCACCAATAGCAGAAAAATAATTATTGCATTGGAATTTGCATATTTATTGTTTGCGGTCTTTTTGGGAAGTAGGCGGGGCTAATTTGGCCTTTAATTAATCCAAGAAAGGTTCTCCATTCCTAGGATAGACCATTACCATCCAAGCTATTTATTACATTGAGACACGAGCTTATAAACCACTAGCCAACTCTTCCATCGTCGTCCGCAAGGCCCTCATCCGTAACGTCGGATTTAATTTATTTAGCGTGCTCTTGTGTCCACAGTAACGAAAAGACAATGTTTTGTACATTTCAACAATTCTTGTCCCCGAAATAGTGATGATCTTATTCTCTTAATCAAGACTGGTAATACTCACAAAGAAAGAATGTTGCCACAAACTATCATTAAAACTTTTAAAAAGTGTAAGAGGGTGAGAGATTAAAACAAAGTCAAAATGATGTTGGGGGGCCAAGCGGTGGTTGTTTTCACGATTACAGAAATAAACTATTTGGTGGTAAGCCTATTTTTTGATTTGGTGCGGCCCCTTTCGTATTTATATTTGTGGTGTTAAGTTCTTTGGTTACGATATTTGCCTTGTTTCCGCCACAGCGACAAAAGCGGCTATGGCTTCTCCAAAATCATTTACCATATTCTGGTAAACGCCCATCAGACCAAGTCATTTTCAAACAAAATATTCTCTGTAAATGCGGTTTTACAAATTCTTACGTCAATGGTTTTGCTTTGATTTTTTTTTAAACCCGAATTTCATTACACTGCTTTATAGTATAGAAAAAGATACCAAAGCAAGGCAGAATATCAGCAAAAGAAAAAATCATTTCTTTACGGTATATGCCGTCGTATTTCATCAGTAATGTTGGGATTGAAAATTAGTTGTATGGAAGATTCTACAAGTGTTTGCGGGCCACACAAAATGCTCTGGCGGGTTACATGCGGTCTGCGGGGCGTAGTTTACCCACCCTTGCCTTAGGTCTACGTGCTTTGTTCATTGTTTACGCAAACCCAAAGGGACTTTGCGTTTCCTTCAGTTTGGAAGTAGGGAATAACTTTCTGATTTTAAGGTATTTTGACCCAAAGTAGCAAAAATCTCTTCCATGTGGTACGATTTTACACAAGAATGTTGTTTTTTTCGATTTTCCCTCAAACTTTCTCGAGTGCTTGCTGGCTGCGCTTTATGTTGCATGTTCGTTTTTCCTTGCCTAGGCGTACTCAGAGGAATAAAAAGGTCCTTGTTTTTTCGCAACTTTTTCGGTTTGATCTCGGTAGCTCTAAAAAGCTATTATCGAGCAAAACAAAAAAATGTTTCTCCTGAGAATGGTTCGATTTTACCCCGGCAGGGCAAGCCGTCAGCGGTGCCGAGTTAGAACGTATCAATTAAGGCAGCTTCGCTGGCTTCACCGCACAAATATTTGTCAGAGCAGCAACGAAAAGTTGTAGAAAATGTAGGCCAGAGTTCCTGAACGCATAATGTTGATCATCTTGATATATTAATCAAGACTGGTAGTACTCAAAAAGAAAGAACGATAACTTGGGGTTTTAATACATTTGATGCCTGCTGCTGCTCTCACTATATAGCCGTAAGCATTGTGATGTCATTTAAGATTGTGACGTCACAGTGCTTTTTAAAAGAATTCAAGACAGAAAAAAAGCATGCTTAAAAACACTCACCGCATTTTTTTGGAGGTAACCCGCATCCGCAGATAATCCGCACTCCATTTTTAGACTTGAAATTATGGTAAAAAATCCTGTCTCCGCGTACAACTTTCATTACACGCGGATAATCTGCACCAGGAATTTGGAATCCATATCTGAATCTGAAAAATGCGGATCATCTCCAGGAAAATACAGTAACTAATAATCGCTTTTAGCACCGTGATATAGCGTAAGATGTTATAAGAATGACTTTTTGCAAAGACTAACGTTTCTTGAAATGTAATCCATTAAAAAACATCATGAGCGGTTGCGCATAGCCTTCACATATCTTCCGAGTTTATTGAATCCATGTCAACGTCTTATATGCCTTGTTTTCACCATATGCGTTCTTAAACTAAACAGACTTTGAGCATAAAAATGGGATTTATTTGCAATTCGTAGGAAAAAGAGTAAAGCCAAAATGCTGGTAAGCATTTTTCAAGGCATATCTTCTACATTGAAGCAAAATGGCTATTACCTTTGGTACATTGACAAACAAACACGTTTATTCTTTAAGATAAAAGCGACTTAAATCACCAATAACGCAAAAATATCATACAGATGACAACTGGGAAAGTCTGAAAACTTCAGAAACCAAAAAATATCCTTTTTTCTGCGATTACTTTATCTTAGCAATATATCACTGCTAATTAAAAAAGAAATCCAGCAGTTTTTAATTGAAAATCTTTCTACAAAATTTCGATTCATTGTGGTACACGACACTCACAATATTGGCTAGTACTTCAAATTTGAAGATCGTCAGGCCCTTTTGAACAATGTTGGAGTTCTGTACAAACTGAACTGCTCGTGAGGGCAATCTTACAATCGTATATTTTGTCTTGCAATATCGTGCCTCTTGACAATAATATTTTTGACTTGATCACTTTTTGTAGAACATTTGATTTAGGTACAAGAATTGGATATGCTGAAAAATCATTCACTTTTCAATATGTTCTCACATCTATGCAGTGGGTGCAACCGGCTAAACCGAAATTATTTCCACGACGTTATTGATAAGGGCCTTGCGAGTGAGGCCGGCAGAGCCAGTAGAGATATTTCTGGGTCAAATAAAAAAAAGATATTTATTTGCATTGTCCTGTTACGACAAAACTTTTTGCTATTGTTCTTAAAACAAATATATTTAAACTCGATATCTTATTTTAATCGACAGAATCTATTTAGTCGTGGTTAAACAGCAATTAAGCCCAACCAATAGGCTTACATTGCAGATTTTTTCTAACCCCAATTTTGCAAACTCTCGCAAGCGATAGAGATCATTCACACTGCCACCAATCAAACCATTGTGCCAGTGGTCCTTCACCACGCGTTCTCGATCGCATCATCACCAATCATCAATGCGATCATATACCAATTGTTGATATCATCATCATGATACCGATCATCGACCGTTACTCGTTGGTAAGGCATTTGTTTCCTGGCCGCATAAAAAAATACACTTGGTTTTAGGTTAACATCAACCAGTCCTCGGCCCACTATTGAAGTCAAAATATCGTAAGTTTCGCATTTTTTGCAGTAATTATCTGCCAAGTCGTAATGGCCGGTTCGTAAAGCAATGCTTGCACTTGATTGGCACCTGGTGCAAATAGATTAAGAACGATTGCATTGGGCTACAGTTTACTTTTCTGATCATTATTCTGGCGTCGCTCCGGTTCGGTCAAATTTCGGAGCATCGAAAATGGATTTAATCATGTTAACCCCTTCCTCAAAGTGGCGTTCTTTTTCTTGTTCTTTCACAAGGTCTTCGTGAGAAACTGAAACGCTTTGATCCAAAATTTTGAACTTTGGATAAATATGAAGAATCTTGGGAGTTACCGGTTGACTTTTTGTTTTCTTTGATTTTCTGTAAAAAACACCAATCGTCAAACTACTTACGAAGCAATACGTTTTTGAATAGCAGCTAACAGAAATAGATATTGATTGAACTAATCAAACACATTTATTGAACTAAGGACAAAAACTTTGAACTACAAACTGGTTTTGAATCTTCAAGTTAACCTGCCACCTCAGTTGCAAAAGAAAATGAATTTGAAGGGGGGTAATTTTTAGGTGGGTCAATTTTGAGGATCTTGTTTGGGCCGAGTTGAGACCTCTGCCTTTTTTGTGCAATCAATTGATAAAAGGATTCTTTATTCTTTTTTCAGTTGATTACCTTCTTTCGAAGTTGAAGTGGGTTAGATGGAGATGGGGAGATCATATAGAAAAAATAAGAGATGAATCCCCACGTTTCTTACGTCACTGCACCTGTACAAGCGAGGTCGGATTAAGACAATGGGGCCTTGCTACAGTCTCATTGAAGGGGGACCAAATCGTTTGCAATCCTCACAATTTTCTTTCATATTATGGGGTGTTATCTAGAAAATAAAGGTCTTACCCCGACGTCAGGGGAACCTATATTTTTACTGATTCAGGTAAAAACTAATCGACCATGCAGTCATTGGTTCTTAATTCGTTCGACTGCTGTTACTACTTAGTTTCGGGCTATTTCCTGAATTAATTAGAAAGTTACTAGATGAGTAACTAGTTAAGAAGTTTTCCAAGGGCAATTTTACTTTGCTGGAATTGTTTGATAATAAAAGTTTTTAGAGAACCCGCAAGAACACGAGATATTGTTAGAAACCATCAATTTTATGAGAGCCATTTTAAAAGATATCTGCTGAGGTTAAGCTTTTTGTAACAAACTTTTTTAAAAGGCACTTGAAAATTTGCTCAAAAACCAGCCTTTGATAAATATTTTCGGAGAAGAAGCATCGCCTCCCTCATCGCCTTTTCCTGCCTATGCAATGGAGGCTCACCTTGTGACTGCTGGACTTGATCGAGCGCTATTTGTTTCAAGAGCATGAGGAACTGATAATAATTTTCTTCTTTCTGCTGCCATTTTGTTTCGATGATTCCACGAATGTGATCGATCTCTCATGTTTTCTCTTGGTTTTTGTAGTTTCTTTTCGGCAAGTGGTGATTCGACTTGAGGGGGAGACTTTGTTTCAGGAGAGTCGGCTTCAGAACTAACCGCCTCAAATGGATCTCGGTCTTCCAATGCAAGAGGTGAAATCGGCAACTCTCGTCTTATGGTCCGAGTGAGACTGGAACTCAATTCGTTCATAACGACTGCAAATGATGGAGAACCATCAGGAAGATGAGGAAAGTCATCAACGCTATGAAAAGATCCGGTCTTGTCATGTGAAGATCTGCTGTCCTCGGGAAGCTCTAATTTCAGCCTATTTCTTTGCTTCTTATTATCTTCTGCGCGATTCTGAAATTGTTTTTACTACCATAAAATACTGTGTTTGACAAAAGCCTAGTGTTGCAATGAGATGGGAACGTAGTTACCATTTTTTTTATAGCTTGGGAACACGTTTTTATACTTTTTTGATAAATCTTTTTTGAATAAAGCCACATTATTGAAATAAAACAATAGCATATTTTGCTTGGTCTGACGGGCGGTAGATTAATTCTGTATGTCCAGCAGAAGTATAAGCCTGCGTGGCTGATGGATGAAAAATATGGCTTATTTATAGTCAGCCATGTCACTAGTTTTAACTAAAGATCGACACTGTCGAGTTTGCTGCTTCTAAACGTTATAGGAAAGTGTTTTGGTTCCATTTTGTTCGGCTCACCTGGAGCCTGTCGAAATCTGGCTGCATGCCATCGACTGTATATCTGCAGAATAGCTGTTGAGTAGATTAAAGAATAAAATTCATAGCACTTTGAAAAATTGATTTCCACTTGCTTCCCGACATTTACTTTTTTACCACTAACTTCTGCATGAGGCAAACCCAAGGCCGAATTAAACAAGCGAGAAACCCTCAGGTTAATCATAACTTGCAAATACCTGGGTCACGATGGGGGTTCATCTCGGACAAAACAATTTAAAAAGTGATTTCCCAGGAGAGTCGTTGCAAAAAAACGTTTTCACAGAAGGGGTCGATAAACAAAATCATTTTTTATTAAATTCCGGGCGACACTTTTCCAATCATCTCTGAATGTCACAAGCTTTAGCGGAAAATTGAATGGTAAGTATGACCTCAGTGTAGGCCATGTTTGAGGTTCAAAATCCGATTTGGAAAACGGCCTAGTAAGCTTTGGACCGTATAGGCATTTGCCCAGTTTGCCTAACAGTTAATTCAACAACGAGTATGGCTTATACATTGCCAAATTATTTTTATTTTTAAACTAAGATCATATACAAGTTTTGGGCACAAAAGATAAGAAAACTTAATAAAAATTCCTCGGCATAAAGCATCAAAGATTTGGGAAGAAAAATTCTTCACAAAAAGCATAAGATTTTTGCTCATTTGGAAAAGACTAAGCTCTATGTGTCTAGGCGACAGTGTCCAGGTGTCAACTGAGTTCGTGATGACGAGAACGGCTTTGAGAAGTGTAAGCTCCCCAAGAAAATTAATTGAAATTCAGCAGTGCTCTGTGAACAAAAAAGTTTTCAAATAAAATTTATTGTAATGTCGTTGGAAGAGCTCTCAAAAAAATGCATCAAAATTTTGAAAAAAGGCCACCCTCAAAAATATTGTCAGCAGGACAGACAGCTCTCTCCAAGTGATGCCACTGTCATGACTTTGTAGCATGGAGGGAAATAGCCAAAGCAATGATGACTCTTGTTTTCTGAAGCAAAGTTGCTCTGAATTTCTTTATATAAAATCTTTGCTTTTTTTTTGTCGAAACAACAAGGTTTATTAAGGGTTAGAGATTTTCAGCTCCTTTAAATTCCCTGTTAGCTGGGCGCCTCTATTATTGTAGTTGTCATAAATTTTTTTTCAGATTAAAAGATGATTGTGAAGGCAAAAAAAGATACGAAGGACTACACCCATACAATAACACAAAACATTAAATATTAGTGCCGTTTTAAAAGTGCGTATTTATTCCATGAGAGGCTAGAAAAGACCATACTTCTACTCCGAGACGTAGAGGTCTTTGCCAAATCAGCTCCGCGTGGTGGGGTCAATGCGACTCGTCTACGGATTCATTGTAGAGTCAACGCATTTATGACAGAAATTTTTATTCTGTTTTAAAAGAATAGGCTGGTAGTCTGGCTTAACATAACTGTGATAACAAATATCCAGAAAAAATTTTGAATTAAAGTTAAATTTAATTTTACCAAGATAGAATCGAGTCGCTTCAGTGTTTTCTACATGGTCAGAGAAATGGGTTTGAATTTCATTCGGTTTATTCCGAGATTTAAAGAGAAAACTTAGATTGCTCTACTGCTACGTATGGCATAATTGATGACGCTAGTATAAGTCATATTGAGCGCAACCCCAGCAGATTGTGCCACGCTATTCGTGGTTTGGAACATATAAAATTAGGCTAGGATTTTAATTTCGACTGCTGTAAACTTACCGTATTCGGAATATCAATCGGGCTGCTTGTTGTTTTTGCATTTGCTTTTGTTTCTGGTATTTGCAAGGTGCTGTCACTCATTTTTGCGAGCAGATACGGTTGTTTTTGAACGCACTTTAAGTAAATAAATCAACGATTTTCTTTTCGGTTAGCTACATCTGCTCTGTCTGTCAAAACAAAAACACTTGTGAAAGTGAATGTTGATTAACCACTTTAAGCATAGCGTGACAACACTATTGTTTCAAGCTAATAGTAAATAATTTCGTAAATTTCAAAGAATCGTGTTACGTCAGAGTGACGTCTCGGCCACTATCAGTTACATGAGGTCGCACTTAAAAAGTGTCCAATATCAAGGCAGAGTCAATTATCAGTTTTCAAAGTCATAACCCGAAAGTTGTCGGCATATTTTCTACACAACATCCCACTGTGAAAAAAAAGTTTGTTTGTTAAATGCAGTGTCTACAACGAGTGGTTTACGAAGGGATATGTTGCAGGGTAGCCTACAATAACAATTTTTTTGGGGTGGGGTATACAACTGAGCTGCTAAAAGTAGATTTGTATTCTTTTTTCAATCTTTAAAAAGTAAAAAGAAGAAAAAAGCTATGACTTTTTCAGTAAGGTATGCTAAAGTTTTTTTACTTTGGAGACGGGACCATGACTTTTGAATAAAAGAAAATCAATATCTGTGAGTGTGTGACATGGATAAATAGCTCTGCTTTCTAGAAAATTCCCGCTAACAAACAGGGGTTACCGCAGGGAATTAATCTTGCCCTCATGAATATCGCTCATCAAAAAGTCCTTCCTAAGTCATCAATTTTTTCTGCTTACAAGACTTTCTGACATAATCTTCAGAGTTTAAACCTTACGTTTAATACAAAAGATCACCCGGCTTAATAATAGGTAAAGAGAAGAGGGAGCAAAGTGCTCACGTACCTGAGGGAAAAGGAGCCCTTTGTTATCAAAGTGAGAAACACCTCACGGATCAAAAACATAAGGCATGCTCTTACAAATTAGGGACTGTTCCGACAAAGATGCACCGAGACCCTAAGGTTGGTTAAATCTGGCCTGGACGATAACAAAGAACACATCGATTGGTCTAATACATGAAATCTATTTCTACTCTAGATCAGCAAGAAAATCTCTTTTTGAAGGCGTGTCTGCATGTAGACTTTATAAAACGTGTTTTAAAAAAACTTTTTGTGGTTGTCTGCGCGCCATTTTGCCTTTGGGAAACGCATATCACAGTGTTATGACCGCAGCACTAATTCATTTCTGTTTCTACAGCAACTTCAAAATATTATTACGAGCTAGAATTTTTCTACTTAGATTTATCATCAAAACGTTTATCTATCTCAGCAGTAGGCAACTGAGGCTATCACATAATATAGCAAGCCAAACTATTCACATTTATGCACATATTTACGCCACATTTGTTTGCATGTATTCGAAACCAGCGATATACGTTTTCGAGCTTTAAAAAGTATGCAGGCAATTTATTAAATTGTGAATAGTGCGGGGAGGTAGGGGCTTGGGGGTCCGTGCGCTCGTTTCTTTAAATCTGCCCCACCAATTCTGGTATCTATATGGCTGCTCATATCACTTTTTAGGACCCCTCTTACATTTGCCACTTAGCCTCAATTTGTTAATTGCAACTTCAACTCTAGTCCAGAAAATCTTAGTCAGAGTGATGTCTCTGTTGCTTTTAACATCACAGGAGTTATTATTATACCATGGCCTATTTCTTTAGCGTAGCCAGAAACCAAGTTTTTTTTGGAAGGGAGGAAGTAGTTTATAGTTTTTGACCTTGATGTTTCGGTAAATAACCTTTTTTCAAAAATCGATACTTTCTAACTTTTTTGAGTCAACTCAACCTCAAAGTTGCTGAAAAAAGCTTTGGGAGATTGATCGTTTGTGACCTCCAATTTTGTCAATTCGTTATCTGCAATTAATAAAATGAACTCTAACGGAGGGGGATTTTGACTTTTTACCTCTTTCGCTACCAAGATCATCATATGATGAAAGCCTGAGCATCAGATATTGTTTGAGTAATCGATTTGATCCTTTAAAGGAGTTATATCGGAAAAACTTGTTTGAAAACTGGCGATGGTACATTTTAAGATAATCGTTGCGTGCAAACTTGTTGCTGCCGCAAACATAATAATGAACACAGAAATGGAGCCGTTTATTAAGGAATGGGTAAAACTTATTCCAACCGAACATCACTGAATGTAGTTGACGCAAATTTAAACTTGAACAAAGTGAACGTCGTCAAAATGAAGTTAACCGACTTAAATTAACGCATAAAATTCTCTACTCAAAACGCGCTAGGTTAACTGAACAGCGCAAACTAAAGAAATTGAATGAAGTTCAAACAAACGCTGAAACGATACGGTGGTCAAGGATAGCTAGAGTCAAAAACACTGTCACAAAAAATGTGGCTTCGAAACCGCTACAGGAGTGTGGTCCTTATGAGGCGCTAAACTACGTTTGTTTATAGTAATGCAAGAGGCTAGCGATGCACATAGCAAAACTGCAGACAGTGACACTGTTTCGACCTATCAGGTCTCTTCAGTGCAGTTGGTGACCGACGAGGAGCTAGAGGCTTTTAATAAAGCATAGCTTAGACCGCCACACTTGCGGGATCTATACTAGATCCACTTGGTGGAAGGAAGCCTCTTGCATTACTATACATGTAAGACCTTGTGACCAATAGGCTGTGACAGCTCTATTGTTCTAGCAGTTGCTAGACTTAGTGCACCTGCGACAACCGCCACTCATTCACGAGTGATACGGCTTCGCAGAGTACTGACAGACCTTCCACCAAGTGGATCTAGTATAGATCCCGAAAGTGTGGCGGTCTAAGCTATGCTTTATTAAAAGCCTCTAGCTTCTCGTCGGTCACCAACTGCACTGAAGAGACCTGATAGGTCGAAACAGTGTCACTGTCTGCAGTTTTACGTTTGTTTAGTTTGACCATACGTCCTCTTTTTGGAGGACATGTCCTCCTTTTTGGTAAAAAGTAATTGGTCCTCCGAGGATGTTTAAAAATGCCTTTTTTGTACTCCTTTTTAATAAAAACTAATTTGGTTATCCATTTTTTGTTGATTTTATTTCTTTTGTTCAGCTTCGTTTACACCACGCACAATTACACACCGTCATCATTCAGCATGAGTTGTTTTTCAAAATTTGTTTTGGTCATTTGTCCGATTTACATTTTTTTGTTCATTGGCATAATAAATTTAAAAATAAACTGCTGTGTTTGTATTAATTATCAAAAGCGGTCAGTGTCCCACAAATGTCCAGAAAAATTTTCCCAGCCTTGCAGAACAACTTGTAGGGAAGTTAATAATTGTTATTAAAAAATGTCCTCCTTTTTGATAATGAAAATATAGTCACCCTACGTTTGTTCTCATGTTATGAAGTAAGGCATTTTCATCATTCCCTTTTCAAGCGAAAATGCATTTTTCCGTGGTAAGCCTACATATAACGATGCTGCAAAACACCACGAAGTGAAATAGAACTTTATAGTCTACTCTGATTGCAGTAATAAAAACGATTACTTAGACACTAAATTTGATCACCATTTTGATGGACCTCCTTTGGCTTTGTGTCCCCCTACTGTGTTGATTGTGGCTGGCTGTGTATTTGTTATATTGTTAATTGTGGCGACGACATTAACTGGAAACCCAATTTACAGCAGTAGTTGTTACTGCTGGTAGAAACTACCGTGTTTGAAATGTGAGGCGTAACCAAGGGAGGGGGGACAGAGAACACGCCACCCCCAATTTTTTTTAACTCGATCAAGAAATAAAGCAGTCTTCAGATTAAACCACTACAAAATATTGATCTTTAAAAAAGGCATCAAATAAATATAAGTTGCAGAATCGGTAATATTAACTCCAATAAGCAAACCCAGTTTAGTTTCAAATCAGAACACATTTTTTGACCAGATATGGTAAGGATTGTTTTTCAAATTGTTATCTGGTAGCAAATATGAGCAAATACATGTATTTATAAAAACTGAAAAAGAAGTGGGCAAATATTTGTTCTGTACAAAAACGCAATGCAAATCTCGTCTGAGATTTTAATGCAACTTCTCTCAATTACAGCTGACAACACTCTTTTCGCACTTCACCAGGTTGGATTAGTGTAGCTGCTCACTCAGCATGTTGAAAAAAAAGCAACTTTTGTCCTCCCACTAATAATAGGGAAAAACTTATTCTATAGCTAGCATTTGAAAGCACCTCTTCACTCTATTAGTTTTTTAAACCGTTGCTTTCACCAAGGTGTTTTTCTCCCGATTTGAAATCTTCCAAGATTTTTTGCGCCCATGGTTTTGTAGCGGAAGATAGAACTATTGTTTTAACCAACCGCCACTCATACTAAATATCACCCGTGCAAGTCGGAAGTGTTTTCAACGTTTTTGATAAGCTTTTTACGAAAGCCTTTCTTTCTTCTTTATCAGCCATGGATTCCCATTTGATTTTATAAGGCCTTTATTGATTTTGATGCCATTTTAATGATTCTAAATGTTGCTCAAAACGTAAAGTGAACACCACCAGGTGGAGATCGTCATCTGTCACACATGGAAACATATCTGTTGAAGCCATATAAAAGTTGTTCCGGGATCGCGGCTAAGCAATGTCCTTGCAAACAACAATGCATAGGCCTACTCATGGACGTATCGGTGTTGAAAAAATATACAGCCTTTGGAGCTAATTCATTTGCTCACCAATTGGATCTATTCATCTGCACAATCTACTTGTTAGGGGGTGACAAGTATACCTACACTTGTTCAGAACAGAAAACTCCTATCCATCACCTACATGCACTTTTCCAAAACCACGTAGTTTGCAGAATATGGTTCTCAAATTGTGGGTCCCGACCCAAAACTGGGTAAAGAGACCTTGTACAGTGGGTCGCGTAAGAAAATTGGGTAAGAATTTTCTTAAAAACGCAACAGGAAAAAGTAAAATTTTGCTTTGAATGAAGCGTGAAGAACTTTTTTTAGAGATCCAACTGGAAAAGATGGCAGTTTGTGTTCAAAGAAGCTTGAAGACTTTTTTTGGATATCAACACCACATTGTGGAGTACTCCATAGAGCTCAGGGAAACTTTTTGTAAAACTATGCTCTGCATGCTTGGGTCGCGAGACTTACGACCATTTTTTTGCGTCGCACCAAAAAGTATTGGAGAACCCCTTTTGTAGTAGAAACACCAATTTTGTCCGATTTATACCGCTTAATTTTCCAACAAGTTTTTCTTCCTTCTCGATGGAGGCTGAGTACATTCCATTACGAAACTCTTGTATTGCTATTTCATATGTTTACGAACTTTCAGAGTATTTCGACTTTGTGCTGCTCCATTTTTCCTCCTCAAACAGATAGGAAGCGTATTGGTGGAATTCCAAAAATAGATAGTTTATGGAGTAGAATGTCGTCCCTTACTTTTTGAATGATATTTTTTATCCTGGGTGACGTCCTATGCAGCTCGAGCAAAGATATTTTAATTTTCTCTAATAGGGAAGTGTAGCATTTTTGCATGCAGGAAAATTTCACAGTAATAGAAGATTCGTCATGCCAGTCAAAAATCTCAAAGTGAAAATTCGCGAAAAGATGTGTATTGTATACTAGAGGCCGCGAGGATGAAGTGCATAAATTTCCCCATGTGGGGAAATTTATGCACTTGATCCAAATATGGAACAAGTGCAAGGATTAAAAAACGGCAGTGTACACTGCCCCGTACATTTACATACCGGGCCTGCCCCTTCAGTGTACACTGCCTTTCTTTTAATGCCCTGCCAACTGAGATTCGAACCCGCAGCCATGGTATCTCAAGACCAGCGCACTATCCACTACACCACAGTGTGGGGAAAATTTTGCACTTGTTCCGGCCGCGATACCTAGGGGTTAAGGTAGCTGGAGGCCATCCAAAATTTTCTTAGAATGCATACGTCTGTATGATTGCTTTCTCATGTGCGAAGTTGTAGCAGTGCATTATTTTCATTAAATTAGGCTTGATAAGCCAAGACAAAATTTTGTTTATAGAGTGCAAAGTCTGGTTCGAAAGCGAGTGTGCAGTGGTAAACAAACATTGAATCAGCACGTCTGAGCCAGCGATACGCGGGAAAAATGACGTCAAATCGAAATTTGTTTCTTTTTTCTCGGCCTCAACTCTTTTTCTACGCTCCCAAACAAAATTTACGCCTCCGCAATTAATCACAGCCTTTTGACAGCGACGTATGCAGGGTATTCCACAGCAAACGCCCCCACACAAAATCAAAATCACATACTTGAAGTTTGATGATTTCGGCTAGATATGAACAGTTTGGATTGTTAGATATCTATGTACGCTATTATTAGCATCTTGAATATCACCGAGCTTAGGAGCATTTTCACGCAGGATGGGGCTCCAGCGCATTGTTACCGACTCGTCATAAATTACTTAAACAGTAATTTCCTAACCGCTGGATCGGACGTCGAGGTAACCCTTTGGAATGGCCTCCAAGATCACCAGATTTAACATCTTGTGATTTTTTTCTTTGGTGACACGTAAAAGAGATGGTATGCAGGAGTCATCCTCAAACCTTGGATGAATTGGAAGACAGTATTCGCACTGATTTTCATAGACGAGCGCTTGTGCAGAAAAGTATGTTCCGAAGCTGTTGAAAATAGAATTCAACTCTGTGTACAGGAAAATGGTGAGCATATTGAAAATAAATTGTATATTTAATTAATACGTGTTTCTATGTTTTGTATAAATTACTGAAAGTAATCTGATGAAGGGATAATGGTCGTTTGATCACATAACACACGTATTATCATATGAGATAATGATGGATATTGTTGGGGGGGGGTTGCTGTGGGGCACCCTGTATAACCGGTTTCTGTTTTTTACATATCCTTATGTACAACTGGAGTCAATTATTTACAAGCACATATAAAAAATTTTGTGTTTGAGAATTCAATTTATGAGATCGGTCTTAACAGGAATAACTATCAAAGGTGTCGGCTTAAGATTTAATCTGGAGACGCGAGCAACAAGTGACATTTTTCCACGGGCCGCAAAATTTGACGTTGCAGGCCGCACACCTCTTCGTTACATCAACAACGGATTGCACTTCGCTTGTTTCTTCCCTTCGAGCACAGTGCCATCGAGGACTCAGCTACATGAGAGCAAAACGTATACCTCGACCATTTAGTTCAGATGTATGGAAAACATAATTTCAAAAAATGTTGCTTTCCCCCTAAATGATTTTCATCGGGTTTCCAGTTTTGATCTAGACATTTGTTTCATATCATGCCTCTCTTCAATAAAGAGGAGAGTAAACTAAAAGAATGTTACAATCCACTGCCTTGTTGGGATAACACTTTTTTAGGTGAAGGCCAGGCCCACTGCTAACAAGCGTGACTGGCGTCGGCAAGGGCATACGGCCATGAAACTCACTGCTCAAAATAAACATGCAGACGACAGAATTGCAAACATTAACGTTTCTCTTGGCTGGCCCATAGGGCAAATAGAGTTACCATGAAGAAGCTTAACTGTAGATGAGTAGGACATCCTCTGGAAAACCCTCTGAGAGATTAGAAAGATTGAAGATTACTGGACTCAAATATCTCAAGAAAGGCTTAGACTGGTTGCTCTTAACGTTGGAACAATGGTGGGAAGAAGTGTAAAAGCTATGGCAACCATCCCACGAAGTCAGATAGACGTTGTGGCTTTGCAGGAGGTGCGACAATGAAATGAAGGAGCCAAAAGATTAAGAGAAGGGGACTTAAAATACAAATTGTATTGAAAAAGAAACCGGACATGGTGGTGTTGACTTGATGGTGAACCAAGAGCAGGTTGATTCTGTGATGGAAGGTAGATTGAGCCCACGAATTTTATCTATGAATATTGTACTGCGAAGTAAGATAGTGACTATCATTTCGGTCTATGGACTTCAGAACGGTAAGAATAAAGAGAAAGAAGTTTTATGACGATTTTACGGCCTACGGCAATCAAGAAACAGGAAATTTTTATCATTGGAAGATTTCAATAGTCACGTTAGAAGCTCGGCATGTGGATATGGTGGAATTCATGATAGGTTTGGATGAGGAGAACGTAACAGAAATGGTAAAATTGTCCTTGAGTTTCTGGGAAGTTTTGATCTCGTGGTTGGCAACACGTTTTCAAAAAGGATGGTGAAGAGTTAGTCACATACAAATTTGGGTATGGTGATACTGTGGTCGACTATGTTGTGATGCAGAATGGAGTAATGAAGAATGTCAAGAGATTTAAAGGCAATCCCGGGAGAGGAATGTTTTTCACAACATGGGTTGCACATCATGGATCTTACCTAGGAAAACAGGTCGTTTACCAGCGTAGTTCGAAAAATAAAAAAATTCTGAAGAGGGTAACTGTGCAAATTAAGAGAAAAGAGAAGCTGTTGAATGGAGATGAATGGAGCAAAGATTTGAAGATGGTCAGGCTGAAGGATCATGTGAGAAAGTTTCCGTAAAGGAGGCAATGGAAGCACTTAGTTTTAATCTTATAAATGTTAGAAAAGCAGGTGGATCAAAAGGAGTGACGAGTAAGCGCTTGAAGATGTACAAAGAAGAGAGACCAAACAAACTAGCTAAGATAGCAGATTATATGCTGAAAGGAAAGTTGCCCGCGAGTTGCAGAAAGAACAATTTGCTACCATCTACAAAGGAAGGGGGAAGTAGATCAAGTGGAAACTACAGAAACATAAAACTGTTGAAACATGGGATGACAATGATTGACAGAATTTTGGGGAAAAGTTGTCAAACAAGATGAATGGCCAGCGCGATTCGTGCTGGGAAGTGGCACAACTAATGCAATCTTTGTAATGAGACATATTATGAAAAAGTATGAGGTGGCGGAAGAAAAATTGTATGTGGGTGTTTATGGATCTCGGAAAGGCTTTTGATCGTATTTCAAGGGAAGCAACCTAGAGGGTACTCAGAAAAAAAGGAATGGTTGAAAGAGAAATAAAGACGACCATGAAAATGTACGCGAATATCAAGACATTCGGGATAGTGGAATGCTAAAGATCAGAACTGTTTGACGTAAATAAAAAGTACATCAATGATCGGTGTCAAATCCTCTTCGGTTTGCGGTGGTAATGGATAGGGTGATAAAAGATATCGAAGGCATCGTGAAGCAACTTCCTCATGCGAATGACTAGGTACTACTCGGGGATAGTAGGGAGGAAGTGGAATCTCGATATTTTTGATAAAAGAAAGCAATATAACACGGTCTGAAAATGAACGTAAACTAGACAAAGGCTTTCTATAGGGCTGGAAACACTATGAGGACACAGGCTTGCAGGTACCCACATACCGCATGCGAGAAGAAATTCTGTAAAATGCACAAAACGTGAAAACAGGGTAATTTTTATATGCCAGAGATGCCATGGTCTTTTGGATGAAAATTTGGATGAAAAAATAACACTAGACGGGGATGACATAGAAATGTGGACAAGCTTTCTTACGTGGGAAATATTCTCAGCTTAGGAGCAGTACAGTAAGCTGTAACCTCAAGGATAAGATGTGCATTGAAAAATTGAAGAATGTTTCACGCATTTTATGCAAAAAATTCATGTTATTGAGGATCAAAAAAATCTTCCAAAATGTGCGAAGCACTTTGAGTTACGGTGCTGAACGTTGGGTGATGAGGGGGAAAGATGACAGCAAATTAAAGACAACTGAAACCACAATTTCGCGAATGTTATGTGGCAAAACCCTGAAGAATAAAGTAAGCAATGGGAAAACTCGTAAAGTGACGGGGGTAAAAAGTATCGGTGAGCTTGTACGAGAACAGATGCTGTGATGGCAAGGGGCATGTGAAAAAAAAAACCGACAAAGAAAGGAAACCAGTACAGGGACTGCACTTCAAATCGGATGGTTCAAGAAAAGGTAGAACAACGAAGAAATGGAAAGAGATCGTGGAGCAGGATATGACTGGTAGAGGACTACACAGAATGGATGCACGAGATTGCACACGATGGAGACACGACTGTAGAAACCGGTTGGCCACTCCAACGCTTGCGGGAAAGACCTGCCAGGTCCTAGGAGAGGAAAGAAGACGAACTCTCACTCTGGAGCAAAATGGCAATGATAAGATTTACATCAAATACTTTACTTCATATAATAACAATAAGATGACCAACTCAAAAAATGAACTTGCAACAAAACGAAAATAAATGTACCTTCAAAAAGAAAACTCAAAAAATAAAAGCAGCATAAGACGAACTAAACAAGCAAAACTGTTGACAACTCGATAACTCATTGAACATGTGATCACCAGTAAGCTGAAGACCACAAAGTTAACTACCAATTTGGGGTGGGCGTAAACGAAAGATTGATAGTAAACGTCAGTTCCTCTCTGCCATGATGCAACGTAAAGTCGCACTCGCAATGATTTAACACAAGGGTGGGCAAACTTTTTGCAGGCGGCTCAGGTTAATTTAACTAGATGATATAGTGATTCAGGCGCGGACCATTTACAAGGCCATAGTTTTCAAAACGAAGATCAATTTTTTGGCAAATCAACCTCAAAAAGACGGGTTATAAGGCATAATTCTTCAGTAGGCCACACAATTACACCTCGAAAACTGCAGTTTGCACACCCCTGCTCTAGCAAATTAACTACCATTGTACAAAGCCAACAATCACATAATAAAGAGCTTGACCACAAATTCACGATTTAAAGACAGCCAGTAAAGTTAACTCGGGCGCTAGAAAGTTAATCACGCACTATATTTTGCTTAGCCCCGAATATGTTCAGAGAAAAGAGTGTATTTAGCCCGGAAAATATATTTCAAAAACTAAGCTGCATTCCGACAACTTTTGCAGTAAATTTACAGGTTTTAAAGAGAAATTTTATTAATTTATATCCAATTTTATATACACCGAACTAATGATGCTATACCGTTACTGTGGGAAGCGAAACGAACGTTTAATAAACTATGTGCAAAAAACGTTCCCATGTAATGCCCCTTCTATTTCTAGTTTTCTACAGTATTGAGTTGACCCTACAACATTTCACTTTCTCGTCACCTCTTAATAGCTTATCTACAAAAGCACTTTAAATACAAAACGACAATTGCGACTACGGTAGAGCCTTAAACCTGTTAATATGGTTCCTCTGTTTGCATCAAATGTTGCATCAAGTTTTCACGATCAAGTGAGTCTGGTAAGCTAACGCTCATCGAAGCATCTCCAATTTCCATTGTTGCTTTTATAAATGGCAGTAAAATAGGCTTTATAATCAGCAACATTCGAATTGGGCCGGCTTTCACTTTTGATCCAAAAGACAAAACTATCTTTTCGCTAGTAGGAGAGCGCCTCAAAAGACCAGCAATATAATCTTCATATGAAAACAATCTTTTCAGCTCATACCTGTTCAATTTCTCATCGTCATTTTTATTTGTCGGGCATTGACAATAAACTCGACTTTGGCACAATCTTTTAACCATTAAAGTGCCATTTTCAGCACCCAATACTATTCCAAATGCAGCAGCATCTTCAAATAAAGCTCGCGCCTCCTTAGCAGCATTATTGTTACTGGGAAATTTAATTGCTTCACAGTCAGCAAAGTGTTGTGCCCTTTCATCACCAACACTTGAAATTGTTTCAAGCTGTAACCTGGCATCTCCAAAATGAAATCGTGTTGGTACAGATAAATTAAATTTTTCTGGTTTGCACTGTGCACTGTCATACTCCACCGTTATCTCAAATTCATTCAACTGATTATCTGTTAAAAAACAGCAATTATCAAAACAGCTGCTCTTTGCAGCACTCCCACGCTGTCAAATAAAATGCCTAATAAAATTGCTTGCAATTGCTAAGCGCTTAAACTGTAACAGTATTTTAGCGTCAGAACAGAACTGAGTGAATTCAATTTTACAGAGATTTTCTAAAATGTGCCTGTAGCTGAGTATCAAGCAACAAATTTGCGAAAACCATTTTGTGAAGATTTTAGGGGAATTTCAAAGATGACAGGGCCACATGTCGAGACTGCATTAGATATTTGGTTCACTGTTGTTGTGGCCTCACTCAAAATCACTCCGCCTGATTCGCAGGGCTAGACTACGTTTGGTCTGGCCTTTACCCTTCGACCTCTCAGACACGGGCGACCCTACCAGAAGCGTTCACTCTTGCCAGTACAGCTTTCAAGAGCCATTGTGTCACACAGACTTTCCAAACTCGACACGAAATAGTACACAATAGAGTTTACAAACTTACTGTACAAATATAAAATTATGTGAAAAGCAAGCTTATTTAGCAATCTCTTACAAATTACGCGGTTGGTGGTTCTATGGTTATTTAGCATTGATCATCAAAGACATGCCGCCAAAGCTTGAAAATCGCTATGTGATTGTGTCCTTTGCACAAGCTTTGTACTTTAATTTTCTCAGTGCCAAGCTATTCCAGCAAAATGATGAAACTAAGAAACTCAAAAGCAGGTCGGAACAACGATTCCTTGCTCAGTGCCACTACGTTGAAACCACCACGTTGTTGTAGTAGTTGAGCATCCACCTAGCAGTTGGGTAACCTGGAGTTTATTTCCATTTTCGAGTCATACCAAAAGAAAAATGGTAGTCACAGCTTCTCTACTTGGCGTGCGGCAGAAAAGACAACGTGGAGAACAAGAGGGCAAGTTCGCTCGTTGTGACATTGGGCAAGTCACTTAACGGGATGCCTCCCATCTTTGTCCAAGCAGTTAACCGTCGAGGGTTCCCAGTCTCACAAAGATATTGGCAGTCGGAGCGAGGGCTCAGTGAAGAGTTGCTTCAGAATAATTATTTGATCACCATAACTTATAACACTTGAGTTTACCCAGCATGATTAAAAAGGAGTGCGAAGGAAGTGCAATGGTTCAAAAAAGGCCTAAGCACGTAACCGCAAAAAAGCAGTCAATGCGATCAAATCTTTTAAGAAAACGTAATAAAAAAATCAAAAAGTAGAAATAACCTGGCAGAGATATAAATCATTTAATACTTACGAGGTAGTAAACGTAAGATGTCGTGAATCTGAAAGAACTCTTGGACATAATCACCTGAGTATTCACAAAAAGCAATCAATATTAGAACTAAATGTTCATAAGTAGGATAAAGCATAGAACTATCAATCGATTGTACATCTTTACTGGAAAAGTGCTTCACATTATTAATTGGGGGACACGTTAAAATTAAAAATAGTTACCATTACAAACTAAAAATGCTACCTAAACTTAATTAAGTAAGGCTAGAATTTTTAAAAGAAAACAAAAAATGAGGGTCAATTCTACACTTCAGAAAAAATTCATCCAAGCTTGTTCCACTGTAGAGCCTACGTACATTGATGAACAGATAGCAAAGCATAAATATAGAAAAACATTTAGAAATAAGACTGATGCTTCACCAAAATTCATTGCGACATCGCAATAATTTTAATGAGACAAATAATGTCCCTTTTGTAACATTCTTGAACCAAACTTTGAAAATAATTACAACATCAAGAGCAAAACCCTAGTTGTTCTGATCATTACATATCTGTGATACCCAATGATAAGTATGATGAAGGGTTGGGGTGGTCAGAGTAGCATAAAAACTACTTCGGTAAAAGTACTGTTACTTACTCAAAAAATACTCAATTAGAAGTAAAAACTAATGATAGGCATTCTACTTGAGTAAAAGAAAAAAGTAGTCGAGAATTAAACTACTTAAGTAGTAAAAGTAGAAAGTGCTATTTTTTTAGCAGTTTTGTCTTGTATAGTCAACTTTGGATATAAGAGATCCGCCGGGGCCAGCATAATCATTCTCTTATAACCGAATTCTCTTATAACCGACTTATTAGTTTATATTGAAAATCATTTGGGACCTTTTGCGTAGTAACTTATAAGCGAAAATCCCTTATATCTGAATCTCTTGCATCCGAAGTTGACTGTATCTCTCTAAACCACCAATTCTTAATTGAGGGTACACGCACAACATAAGATGTGAGAAGAGTTTTTGAAGATGCAAATTGCTCGGTTAATTTTTAGCTTAATATACATAACCGACCTCATTAAAGGTTCACGTGTGCAGTGCACGCAATGATGTCACCACAAAAAAAAATCCGTTCCGAGAGACAGTATGGCAAGGGTAATACTAAAGCGGCTACCTTGATTTAAGTTGATAATTTTTTTCTTTTTAAGAACCCTAGTACAATTGGGTTAGTTATTCTACTATTTGCTACTTTTTTTTGAAGATCTACTTTATTATATTCTATGAATGTTGTCTTAAGCTTGTGATACAACGTTTGTTAATACTTATCAGTCGTCAAAACGCGTAGTACCTTAGCTAACAAAAACCACAGCTACATGATGTAGTCAGCTGAAAACTTCTGAGGGCGGAGATGTAAACTTTTTTATTATGAATCATATCTTTCGTCATGACCTATTTTTATTAGTTTAGAAAACTCCCAGGATTGTGTTGGTATTAAGCAATTTCAATATTTGCTGGGGTTAAGCTTATATGATTACTTTTTGAGAAGGCACTAGTGAATTCAATCCCAAAAAAGTTTCATTATAATTTTGGAAACTGCCCTTTTGGTTCTCTGCGTACTTTCTTGGCAAGAGAAGCAGCTGATTTGTAAACGAATTAATGTAAGCTTAAAAAGATAGAACTGCAAAAAATTAAACACTGTGGAATATTAAATTTATTTCAAGCGCTACAGACTTTTTACAATAAAAAGATATGACAAAACACTCCCTAATTATACCTCAGCTCACCTTGCCTAGTTTTCAATAAAAACAAGAGTAGGTCTACCAGGAGCTTTTCAAAATTCGTAACTAAAATAACCTACTTAATTGGAGAATTCGAAAAAAATATAAACTTGACTTTAAAAGCTTTTTTTATGCTCGCATTCATCATTCCAATTTAATAGACATCAAATTTAGCATCTACTAATGTAAAAGTTATAGCTACCCAAGTAGAGTCACTTCCTACTTATCTATTTAAGTGAAGGTAGAGGTAAAAACTGAAACTACTCAAGCAAGTAGCTTGTTACCGAAAAAACTACTTAAGTAGAACTACTTCAATATCGTCTAGCTCTGGGTTGGTGCCAGCCAACATCACCGGACATTGCAGTTATCTACTATTTAGATGAACTCCAATAACTCTGCACCACTAAGCACTGTTCTCACTATACAAGACCAGAAGTTCTATATGTGCATAAGGTAGGCGTTGTTTTGGCCTTATTTCTGCTTGAGATCTGCCTTGTCGTGGCCTTCGAAATGGCAAATTACTACAAATTTCTTGCTTCCTGGCCGCATGACCTGCACCTGTGGCGTTGTGTTTATTATATTTCTCACTTATATTTTATTGACAAAAGAAAGCCTTGGCATAAAATATTGTTTGAGTAATCGATTTGATCCTTTAAAGACCAAATTACGAAGGTCTTACAAATGGATGCTTCAAGATTTTATTCTCTAGTAACAGGACAACATATATACAGTTATACATAGAGTAATTTTTTATCCAAACCCGGTTGAAAGTTTCTAGGATGGTGAAAAAGTGTGTACCACTACCACAACTTCTGAAACTAGGCAGAACTGGCCCATGCAATTCAAATCAAAAAGAAGGGCAAGATTAAGCTGGCGTAGTGGTTAGAGCATCTGCTTCGCAGTTTGTAGACTCGGGGTTCATTCCCTTGAGCAAGGCACTTAACGGGACGCTCCCCCCCTTTTATGCAGGAGACAGGTGGCCCAGACACTTCAGAAATAGCAACTCCCAAGCGAGTGCGAACATACTGTCCAAAACATACGCGATACAATTCACTTTCTCGTGAATGGAGGATAAACATGGTAAATAAAAAAAAATTTTTCACAAGCTGCAAGCCCTTTTCTAACGTTTGGTCTCAAAACAAACATCAAGACCATTTTCTGCAGAGGTTATTTCATTCACTTGGTCTCAAAACATGAAGACATTTTTTCAGTTATCAACTTTTAAAAAGCTTTTCGTTAATAGTTTTGAGTTGATAGATAACCTTTCTCTTTTTCTTTTCTTGAAGGTGTGTTGAGAGCCTGGCAACCTGTGTTGAGAGCCCTGTGTTGAGAGCCTGGCAAAATACATCAAAAGATCATGGGTTGCACAGACCTGATGTAGAGAGAGGTTGCAGTAAAGTGCCTTTTTCAAATGCACATCAATGCAAAACAATTGCATGAGTTTGGACTCACAATCCCATGACTACAAGTCACCATAGTGATGACAACAGTATAGATATCAACATAAATAAATATAAACTATTAAGACTTACAACTCAAATTGTTGAATTGGCATAGTAGATAGTTTTTACTTTGCTGTGTGGTTTCTTTGTTTAACAAAATAATACCAGGAGATTTCTTTAAAGCTTGAAAAAACTTGTTTTTTAAAGACGGCGGAGAGATGTCACGGCTTCTTTCAGTGCGATCATCGTAAGCCTTAAAAATACAAAGAGCGTATGTTTCTAAATGTCTGAAATAACTGTGGCACGTGCAAAATGCGTTGCACAGGAATAAATAGGCTTGTGAGTTATAGCAATTTAATTGATTCCGGGCAGTGCAATTTGCATTAGATAAATGATTCTTAATATAACTTTAGAATTTAATTAAAACTTACAATGTTGACAGTTCATAAAGCGTTTATTTACAGAACCTAAAATGTTTTCTTCAAACATTGAATCACGGCTTTCTTTAAGTTTTTGACAAACTAAAGTTATTTCCAGATACTGTAGTAACAACGGTTCTGCCACCTTCAACCAATTTTTTTTGAGAACACAAGCAATAAATTGCTACTAATGGCGACATTGTCCCTATGCCCCTGACCCCAATTGTAGCACAATTGAGTTTACAAACTCTCTGTCATTTCACAAATTCTTTCTTTTCCTTCAAATAAGTGCAGAACAAACACAAAGTACTTGAGAATGAGGGGAACGAGGGCCATAATAGCTTTTGTTTTACAATAACACAAGTTATTTTGTAGTATGCATAATTTACGACTTAGCGAAGCCCTCGTGACACTAATAAACAATAAAGAAAAAAAGAAATCATTAGCATAAATGATGTTCTTAGTCCTGATCTACCTGTTGCTTATTATGTGCATGCTTTCGAGGTAATTGCTTGTGTTAGATATTAGGACCTAATTACTACTTTTTCGTAATTGTATGCCTATGTATACAACATAAAGCCTGCGGCTGGGCGCATGTTACTTGATGATGGCATAAACTCAGCCATGCAAATAGCAAACTAACACAATTGAAAGCACTTACAATAAGTTATTATAATAGCAGCGCCCTTATCAGTAATGTGGAGACCAAGAACATTGGTTCAGCCAGCTAAGCCAGCTTAACACAATGGATAGTTGTGAAAAGAATTACATTAAGTTTGTTTTCTCACATTGCACAATCTTTTTTCAAAACCAAACTATTGCTTTTTGAAACGTGATTGATTAAAAACATTTAATGGGTAGAAGGTTGCGCATAGCCACTACATGTCTCCCAGTTTCTCTAGTCCCTAGCAATGTCCTATTTTCACTGCTTTTTCCATAGGCGTCCTTCAAGTTAACACACTTTTATCTGATAATTTCAGCAAGTGCTGGAAAGCATATTTAAGTTGAGGAGGTGCCAAGGTGATTGATATGTATTTTCAGAAATAATCATTTCATTATTAGGATGCTACTTACGACTTTATTGTAGTTGCATGCCTGTGTGCACAAGTTAAAGCCTCTGGGTGAAAGGATGCTGCTTGGTCCTGGAATAAACGCAATGAAGGAAAAACAAAATAACCCAAAGAGATGCAATTACAGTTCCAGCACTCCCATCAGTAATGTCAACATTAAGAATATGGATAATTGTGAGAACAGTAATGAAAAGTTAATGTTTTTTGGCGCAGTTAATTCTCGTTCCAAAATGAGAAATACCATCATTTAAAAGAAATCGATTAAGCCTAAAAGAGCATTATACTGAAAGAGGTTGTGCACATCCTTTACATTTGTCCCCAAGTTTCTGGAGTTTCTGGCTAAGTCTTGCTTGCCTTGTTTGGTACTTAGGAAGAGGACTTACTCACTTGATACAAAACCTACGATCTAACAAAGTTTGTCGGTTTATTTAGTGAAGTTCATGGAAGCATAATTTAAATGAGGTGAAGTAGGAGGCGATTTGCATGAATCTTTTTGAAAACTTTGACAGATAATGCTAACAAACCATGCTTCTGAGGAAGAATAGTCGAAATGTACCAATGGGCTTAGTTTTTGTAGAAATTGCAATTTTGTGAAGCCCCAGACACCAACCTTTTGAGTTCTTTTGACTGGCAGGTTACATTATAAAGTTTTTAGAGGCATTATTTCATGATGAATGTTTTTGAAAATTTAGATAAATAATGGTGAAGAAGCATGCTTTTGGTGGAAATACCAAACCAACTTTTTATGAAAAGTGCTAGTTACTGAGGCATAGTATAAAAATATTTTAATTAAAAATAAAAAATCATGTATGGCAACCAGTTTCTGATTAGCGATTATAAACTAGACCTTAGTCTTAGCTAATTAAAGTGACATATTGATGGAAAGCAAATTTTTAAATGACATAAATTGTCAGTTTCCTACCACAACCTTTATATGTATTAAACTTATCTGTTTTTACTCAGGTTATCACTTTTTGTAAAGGAGTAAAAAATTACACAACCAGCGTTAAAGTTAAATTCTTTTAGTACAAAAACTAATTGTAAATGTACAAATTATGTATTATCGGAATTGTTTCAAAATAACCTTCAAGTAGTTAAAAAAGTTGAAAATTGATTGCGAAATGAGGTCACAAATCAGGTTTTAAGTTCACTGACTTTGTAAAAATGTTGCAATTTTTGAAAAAGCAATCATATCATGATCTGTGTTAGGGAAAGTGATAGTACCAAACGAATTATGACATCATAAAGCAAGTTTGAAGCGAGCAGAAAAAAGCAAAGAAGCACGCTTAGAAAGCTTGAAATAGTTAAAAAAGCTATTTTTGCACTGTCAACTGGGCTTATATTGTTATAAAGTGCTTTTTTATTAAAAAGATCTTGTTAATACCTCCCAAAAAAGCATTTCATCACGTTTCTCTGATGAGTACTTCTTAAGTAAATTAAGAAAACATATTTTATCATTAATTGTCAATTATAACATTATGTGAGATGCTCAAGAAGTGAAAATTATAGAAGTTGGTAAGTCAGGTACTAGTTTTGGTTTAAGTCCAAAACTGCATTCCTCGGTCAAAAAAAGAAAATTTAAAAAAATTATCTTTGATTATGCCATCATTGTGATGTCACTAACCCACTTATGACACTCACCCCAAAAAGGTGATCACTCATGCCAAGTTTAATGTTTGTAAACCAGGCAGTTTCAGAGAAGCTAAGACAGACAGACAAAATTGCACTTTATATATTAGATTTCCCCAGGTCTTTTAAAGAATCAAACCCATTCAAAAATACTTCACGTTTGCTTGTTGGCAAATCAAAAGACTATTTACTAGACAAAAGGGGCAGATTAAAAAGTTAAGGCACAAGCAAGTGCCACATCTTTATTCAATAACCAACAATGTATTTAACTCATCAAACACAAGAGAATCAGATGGATTGGAAGGTTGCAAAATTAAAATGTGATCTTACAAGTCAGTGGCCATACATAGTTTACCTATTACTGCAAATAACCCACCCAATAATTTGAAAATGAAACAGGAGTTTCACAGCAAAAGGAGCTCAAAAATACGTCTAATAATAACTGTACTACCATAACTCAATTGTATAATGACTTAATTTACTTTGCATATTTCCATGGTCAATTCAGAATTGTGTGTTTGGTTTCTTTCCCAGACTATCTTAAACGTTAATTTTTCTTTTTCTTCCCACTTCAGTCCTTGAAAAGTATTTTTTTCCAGATTTTCCAACAACCATATGGGCATGTCTTTTCGTTTTCCATTCATGGTGAGAATAAATTTGATATATTGATGGCACGAGTGTCTTGAAAATGATTGAGCAAATATAAAGTAGTAATAAAAGTATGAAATATCAGCAGAAAAGAAGGCAAATAAAATATTCATATATACACAGACGAACAAAGTGGGAAACATTAAATAAAAAAACACCCACCAAAAATAACAGTACAAGAATATATAAAATAAGTCAATAGCACTTAGAATAACGTTAAAACATTAAAATAAGTAAGCACACGTTTTGAACCAAAAAACACAGTGGTGGCATAAAAATTCAAACACAAACAAATAATACAAATACCGAAAAAAAACAATTGATAAAATTAGCAAAAATTGTTTAAAATAATCCCATCCAATTCCAACAAATTATGATTGTGCAGCCCATTTTCAAATTGAGTTCATTTTCAATTAATAAAATTCATTGTCACAGCCAAGTTTAAATTTACAATTTACATATCATTTACATAATGTCATAAAAAACAAAAAATGATGTTAGAGCTCTTACCTTAATTTAAATAAAATTACACTCATACAAACTAATCATTTACAAATCATTTGCTTAGCAGCTCTCACAATTTGATGTTGCTGGAATAGGCTTCATTCGTCTGAATAGAATCAATCTAGTTATTTATTTGTGGTACTTGGTTGCTTGAGGATCCCATCTACTAAAGGCTGTATAAACTAGTGAAGTGAAGAGGCTTTCTTGGGGGTAAGAATGCTGGCATTGTATGCTTCCATCTTTCCTCTTTCGTAAGTGCTATACAAAGAAGTATACTGATATAATGACAGGTTTGTGTGCAAACTTGAACATTCAAAAACGAAAGTTCAGATATACGACATAATCGTCTGGATGATAACAATGGAGTTGTTTGATCAGCATTTCTGCCATATAGGGTTTCACCAGCCAGTGAAAGATTGGCTCAACAACATCTCTATAAGCCTTGTGGTATTATTCAGCATTAAAAATCAGATAAAGTAATGTGTGCCATTAATACCTAAGCTCCTTTTTTTAATGTGCTGCTTACATCTTTTACAGTTGGGCATTTACAATACATTGAAGTAACAATAGAATTTCCTTAGCCATATCCAAGACAAATTACATCCCAAAACCTTGCTATGGCAATACTCAATGTCTTTAAGAGGCAATGAGGAAAGCTAAGAACCTGCTCCTTTCTCTCTGTTCAATTCCAAACACCTTTCATTGATGCTAAATCACTTTCTTAATCTATTTGACTAACCATGTCTCTACATTTATCCAAAAAAAACTTTTCCTTTGCATTCTTTAGATCATTTATAATTTTACCAATATTGCTTTGATCTAGAATGAAAATTACTTGATCTTGATTTAAAAAGCATTTAGTCAGATTGAGAGTGATACTGTAGTATTAGATGCCTCACACTCTCTGATAGATGTTTCTACAAGATTGGCAATGCCAAAGCCACCAAAACACACCAGAGCAAAAATTTGTCTTTATATATCTGACACATGTCTGCCAAGAAATGTAGGAAGAAATATATGATGAATAGTTTTTTACAGGAGCAAAAAACTGATCTATTACGAAAAATTTTTTTTGTATACAAGCTCATTTATGACATACTCCTTTTTGCTTCTCAACTGCAATCGTTGCTAATGCGTCAGTGCATTCAATCCAACGCTCAACTTTCCTCTGTGTGTAGCTAACTCTAGATTAATAATAATCTTTTGCAATAAATGAAGCTAGATCTCTTAGATGATGTCTTGACATGCAATGTAAAAGCAAAGCTTTATTTTTGAAAATCAAAACTTACCAAATAAATTTACGCCTTACCACTAAATCTTGGATACTGCTAAAGCATGGAAATTTTATAATCTAACCAGTGTCATATTAAAGTGGGAAGGGGGCTAGCCTCTGGGCCCATGGTCTCACAAATTATACTAAAGCAATTCCATGGAAATAGTTTTCTTCGATTGGCAAAGTTCACTACTGTTATGTAAGATGATAAACTTTGCTCTCTTGTGAAGCTACTTTTTTGATTTTTAATTAGCTTTGCACATATTGCTTGACCCTATGTCACAGCCACTTGATAGACCTGTGTTATGCTCCTACTTACTGTTCCTTCCAAAAGTTTCAGACCACTTATGAAATTACTGGGATTTCATAATACTGTATCATCTTGTTGTCATAATTGCTCTTGTGAGGTAAGAGACACATTAGGCATTTTGTTTGACTGCTCTTAAAACCTAAGTAATTTTAGATTGACTTTTTCAAAATATGAGGATAGTAAAAATTGGGTAGAGAAAGTCCCTAAGTGAAATTCAAAAAGCCCAAATCATCAATCTACATAGTAAAGGACTAATAGAATGACAGATATCCATCTAAATCAACGTCAGCAAAACAGTAGTTCATCAGGCGATCAAGAAATTTCATCTGTACTACTCTTATGAAGACCAAAAGAAAAGTAGGAGACCCAGAAGAACTAGCATTCAAGATGACTGCTGGTTGAAAAGGTTTGTCATAAAGTCACCCAATGAGTTCTGCCAAAAAAATTCCAACTGTATTAACAATTTGAGGTATTAAAGTGAGGGATATGACTGTTTCAAGGTGACTTTCAAAAAATCCTCCTTATAATCTTAAAAGCCTGCCAAAAATCTTGACTGACATTGACCATGAAGTCTAAGTGTCAGATTTTCACCAAAAAACACCAGCAGTTGACTCAAACTTGATGGGCAATGTCACGTTTTCTGATGAGTCCACCTTCAGCAGTTTGTAGTAAAGAAATGCTGCACTTGCAGACCACCAGGGAAGCGTTGCAATGAAAAATACACAATTTCTGCAATGACACCCTCCAGGACAGATGATTTGGGGAGCGTTTCAGAAAATGGTGTTGCTGGCCTCTATGTTTGCCTTGTAAAATAACAACAAATGATCCCTGATCTTAAGCTGTTGTCAGTGAAGAAGAAAATGCACATAGCTATCCACAGGTGCTCAATTTTTATGCAGGATGGTGCCCCTTGCCATTAAGAAAAGTTGAGATAAACTTTTTCCAAAAAGCTAGGTCTAAATCCTGGAATGGCTGGGTTACAACCTCAATCTCAAATCTAATAAAGAATTCATGGATAGAATTGAAGAATATAGTTGCATAAAAGCAACCATCGAGTGCCAAAAGTATTGTAAGAGTCTGATCCATAGTATGCCAAGATGTCTGAAAGAAAAGATTAAGAGTGGTGAAAGACAAAGTGTGAAATTTTGATAAAACACTGACCAACGTGTATGAAAATTACTCAAGAAACATAAATTACATGTGAAAATCTTATTTTTTTGTGAAATAAGTCTTTGATACCAGGTAGATAGGTCATTTACCAAATAAGAAGGAAAATTGGGATTGGTCTTAAACTTTGGGCAGGCACAGTACATCTGTGTTGTTTTCTAAGCTGGTCAATGAATATTGACAAGGAGTGTATTAAAAGAGCTCTCTGTTCATATCAATGCAATGAAAATATAGGCTCACTATCATGGCCTACTTGCTACCATGGTGCTGATAGGGGTCCAAAACTATTCTGGCCTTTGAGCCCACAAAGGTCTAACATGGCACTGGAACTCACCCTAATTCTAGCCATGTCCCTCACACTTAAACCATCCCCAACACTGATCTGCAATACCACAGAATATCCATGTTTCAATTGTATTCAATTCTCTCAAGCACTTTCTAAAAATTTCTGCACTTTTGTATTGCCCAATATTAATTTCAGTGAGTTTTCCAACTGCAGGACTGTCATCTGCATACCACTTTTGCTTACATTTACCTCTAGAAATCAGACCACTACAAGAATCAAGAAGAGGTTTCAACCTTCAAGCACAGAAAAATATAGACTAAATCTCATTGAGTGCACTTGAGCAATCTTCTATAGTGCATAGAGTATTATTGGTTATTCTATTTGATAATGTTAGTTTACTGATTTCATGTATTAGTTTGCAAATGCATACACAGATACAGGCCCGCAAGGGGAAAACAAAGCTACCTTACAATATGCAAGTTAGTTTTCTGTTTGGTCGATTAAACACATTACTCAGTTACTGGCATTCATTTATAATAAGGCCTCCGTATTATCCATCGGCCAAAATCATGGGAAGCATCAAAGGTGGCTTCTATGCCAAATGACAAGCCTGAGCTTGGAGCCTCCAGCAGCCTGGTTATCAGATTCGAAAAAGCAGAGGTATGTCACAGATTTACCTAAAATTGCTCACACACTCAAAAGACTTCCCCCACTCCAATTTTCCTGATTTCTGCATTACCTTATAGGTCAGGGGTGCACAATCTTTTTTTCAGGCATGCCACTTTCAAACTTCTTCAATTATTTGCAGGCCGGTCAAAGTTTCTTACTCATATTGTTTTCATGCATCAAATAAGCTTTGAAGCAGTGGCTGGTGGCAGCGTTTAGGCTATCCAAAATGGCGGTGAAGATTTTTTTTGGAGATCAGTTTTTCAAAATTTAGTGATAGTTTGCCACCCAAGGTCATCAAATTTTATGTTGTAGGCCACATTTATAATTCTTTCTGCAGGCCACAAAAGTTCATGTCATGAGCCGCAGGTTGCACACCCCTGCTCTATGTCATTACCCTTATCTAATGGAACCAATCTACAAACTCTTGAAAGCAATCGGAATGATTATCTTTATAGCATAGCCGTTTTGCAAGACCAGAAGCAGCTTCAGGGAAATGAAATTGATGCCTATCTGCATGCTATAAGCTTTGCTACATACCGTAAAACACTTTTCTATGCATCTGTGCCTACTAGTGTTAGTTAACCACATTTCTTCAATTCTTTGCAAAGCTTTGGCATAGGTCTTGCAGAAATATGTTCATAGATTACAAGATGAGAGAGTCTGCCTTAATGTTATTGCACAGTTTTAGCAGATATAGGCCTAAATCATGAACCTGAGCACTGCATCATCGCTCTAAAGTAAAAATACACAGATCAGCACATTACCGACCGCTTTCATATTAGATCAGACTGCCACCGAACACCTTCTTCCTACGTCAAAACAGGAACACTATTTACAGCTACTTCAACATGGTAAATCATCAACATGCCAAAAAAAAAAGGATTGTCGGGGTAATTCCCTTCAATGCCAAACAAAAATTTCGTTGCGTTGGGGAAGATTTTGTGTCAAAATAACCTGGTTTGTTTGCTTCTTTATGTAAGGTGTTTGGAAATAAGCAACGTTGCTTTGTTTCTTATTTGCTTCCCGTAGCTTTCAAAAAACGAGGTGAAAGTGATCGAAACTGTAGTGAAAATAACTTAGTGAAAATAGTTTAGTAAAAATACACATATCTGCACATTACCGACCGCTTTCAGATTAGACCCGATTGCCACCAAACACCTTCTTCCTACGTCAAAACAGGAACACTATTTTCAGCTATTTCAACATCAGTAAATCATCAGCATCAAAAAAAGAGAAGATCGTTTGGGCAATTCTTCACAAAAAAATGCCAAACAAAAATTTTGTTGTGTTGGGGAATATTTTGTATCAAAATAACCTGGTTTGTTTGCTTCCTTATATAAGGTGGTTCCAAACAAGCAATCAGCAATGCTAGCAAGTAGTTTACAGGCAAGGAAACAGCGGGACAATAAGTTTGTGGCACTGTCAGACATACTGTAGTTGTTGTAGGCCTATTATTATCGTCTCATGAAATTATCCTCTGTGGTGGTTGTTATCACACAAGCATTTCAACGGCTAGTTAGGGAGAATAAATACTAATGCGCTGTGCTTATTTAGACCAATTGTTTGTTAAAGATTTGGCTTCAGTAAAACATTTTGCCATAAAGGTCGTCTTACCTGTGCCCAATCAATGCGGATCAACTATAAGATTATCACTAACTTTGCTTACGACTTTTCGTTGCTTAATGTAGGTTAAACTAAAACAAATCTAAAAGATTCATCTATTCTTCCTCAATGATTGTCCCATTCTACCCCCATACAGTGGGACAAAAATGTTACGCTTTTTTACTTCGTTTTATTATGCTGCATGTATTACTATGTGTTCTGGCTATGTGTAACATACACTATGTGTTCTTCAACCTAGTTATATTCTTCACAATAGAGTGTGGTTTTGTACATCAAGTGTTCATTGTTTGTTGACTTTAAATAAAAACGCAATCACCAACATAAAAATTTTTTGTCCCAATGTGCCCCACCTTACCCTAATATTTTCTGGGGTAAAGACAAAGCATTGCATAACTCACGTTTTCACGAAAATGAAAAGAAGCATGAGGTAGCCATTTTCGAAGACAGACACGCGTGGGTAGGGGCAAAGGTTACCTGATCACTACAGAAAAACGAAGCAATGCATGACTCATGTTTCTACAAAAACGAAACGAAACGAGAGGCAACGATATTCGAAACAGATGCGCAAAGGTAAGGACAAAAGTTACATGATCACTACAGAAAGAAGAAGGAACGCATGACTTACGTTTATACAAAAACAAAACGAAACGCGAGGCAACAATATTCGAAAGAGATGCGCGTCGGTAAGAGCCAAGGTTACATGATCGCTAAAATTGCTTAAGAGTATCGAGTATCTGTATCGATTTATTCCGTTTTCGATAATTTTAATTTATTTGATATTGGGTTGGCTGCCAAGTTGGCAAATGTAATAAAAGCAGTAGCGCACCTCACTCCTTCGCATTTATACCTTTTTGACTGTTATTACTTCATGATGGTTTTAATTTTTGATTAAACGTGCTGGTTATATTCATTCTTCCTTACATATAGCCAATTGCTCAACTTTGATCAAAAGCTTTGCAGCTTCCACTGAATTGTGATGTTTTTCGTGTCCTGCATTAATGATTTTGAGCAGCAAACTGAAGACAAGTTTAGTATAAGTCAGGTTCGGTAGCAATGTTTTCAAAAAACTAGTAAACTCGCAGGTCTTTGTGATAGTAATAAGTTAGCTAAGCCTGAATGATTGAATACCGTAAACAGTTTCCAGATTTAATTATCGTATCGGTATTGTTAAGCTCTTATCTTTCTTTTTTTCAAAAATAATTTTCAATGAAAAATTGTGTTGAGAAAAAGCATATTACACTTGAATAAAGCTAAAAATGAGAAAATCTTTACTTTTTCAAAAATTTGGTCTCTAGATTTTTGCATTTGATGAGAAAGCAGTATTGATTGTTTTATTTAGGCTGTTGCAGCTACTGCAACTTCGATGCATACATGCGCAGCTATCGCGACAATTAGATCTTAACTACTAGGAGTCGTATGAGCACGAAAATGTTACAAATCATAAACCGAAAGTTACAAACACCAATGTTAATATATAAACCGAACGAAACCTACGAAAAGTAGCTATCATGATAGAAGTGACTAGTCGCCGTATGGAGTGCACTCTGTTGACATCTAACTACAGCCAGATGCCTGCCGTTGCGCTACAATGGTGACCCCGCAAACGAACTACATCTATTCGGACGGCAGTGCCTTCGATCAAGCAAAACAAGCCATCGTTGAGTCGCCAAGCCCAAACCTCAAGAACGCCTTCCAATTAGTGTGTTGACCGGAATTTCATTCACTTCGACCGGCAAGCTTATCTCTCTTTCATCGATGGTGGGGAAGGCAAGTTGCAGCTACTGCAACTTCGATGCATACATGCGCAGCTATCGCGACAATGAGATCTTAACTACTAGGAGTCGAATGAGTACGAAAATGTTACAAACCACAAACCGAAAGTTACCAACAGCAATGTTAATATATAAACCGAACGAAACCTACAAAAAGTAGCTATCATGATAGAAGTGACTAGTCGCCGTATGGAGTGCACTCTGTTGACATCTAACTACAGCCAGATGCCTGCCGTTGCGCTACAAGGCGAACAAGCAACGCAGTCCATTTTATATTTGTCAAGTATAAGCCAAACTGTAGTAATGTCAGGCTTCTGCAATCTGCGGGTATCCGCGAACTGAAGACGTGTGGGTCATAAAACTTATGTCATCTAAATAAACTGCGTGCTTATTTATGGCGTAAGGCATCTTGTGATAAAGATTTCTTAAAGTATTGCTTAGTGATTTAGTTCCAATACCACTACCGTATTACCAAATTAACTGGCAATATAATTGGTGTCGTTTTTGAATAGTTGCATATGTTTGTGCAATTTCAATATTGGTATGGTTTTGCACAACAGTAGGCCTGGCTTATATATTAATCTGAATGACTGCAGCCCTTCCACAGCTAACTCCAGCAAAACATTGTCACCTGAATCATCGAAAGAAAATGTTGTTTAAATTGCCTTGAGCAGTGAAACAGATGAAAACTGTAGTATACCCGACCTTCGTTTTTCTGGACTAGATTGTGCAAAAACCTGTCTTGAAAAATAAAAAATCCGGATAACAAAAATGTATTAATGTAATGCAAATAAAATGAAATAACTGTCCTTAACAATATGTACAATGAATTTACACTATTTACACCATTAAGAAACTTGTCATGGCCCAATGTTTCAGTAATGTGATATAATAAATTAAATTTTTGTATATGTTTTTACTTTTATCTCATAAAATGACACAATTTACCATTCACCCACGTTATGTTTTTGTACGGAACGACAAAATTGTTCACTGATACCCGACAAAATACAGTGTTTACATATCCAGAACAAGATTGTTCTAGATATCCGTGGTTTACGAGCGTCCGTAGCTACCTTTTTGGCATTTCTGGCGGCACGCCAGACGCGCGTTGTTTAAATTTATTTATCGGCTCTCTGGACTTACTGTCCGGATGATTCGAAATCTGGATTTACGAGGTCCGGAAAAATGAGGGTCAAGAGTACATTAGGTAACCTCCTTTGACAACTTACCCGACATTCCCTGCTGTAATTTTCCGACACACAGTCTAACAAAACGAAGTATATTTAAAGTTCGACTTAACAAGAATAATGTACTTACGAATTCGAAGCGCAAACTGTTTTTTGGTTTTGACGTCACAGTAGCACATTACAATATGTTGCTCCTGTCATGGTATTGCTAGTTTGCAATAGTGACAATTAGCGTTTCTGTTATAAACCGAGTTTGCCGGTGTGCATATCGCAAATTACTTTTAAGGCTGGCATCGGCTTAACGGGCTGAGATGTATTCTTGATAGCATTTTGTGAAGCTTCACGCACCATAATCAGAACGAAGATAATTTTGATCCTTGGTTCTATTAAACATGTGTGCTTTTTCACATGGTGGCAAATAGTGTCAGTATTTGATTTCGAAGTTGTTACGAGCCATAACGCGTTCAGGACCTCATTCAACTCCCAATATACCGGTAGACGTCAAGTATTTTGCAGGTTTGTCATTGATTTGTTATTTCTTGCACTTAACGTCTACAATGCGAGTCAAACTGCACACTGGCTGAACTTCTATCTGGGACGCGGATTCCGGACAATAGGCCAGCGTTTGCATTTCGCCAAAACGTTATTTATCATCAACAAATTGCATCGAGCGCATTTTTGATTATAGCAATTTAATAAACGAAGTTTTTTATGATTATGCCACCGGTCATAATCATAAGAGTAGCATAAATCTTTTGTTTGGATAACTTTTTAGTGTTTGAAAAAAAGACCAAGGTGTTTTTTTGGTGCTGGTCAACTTCAATGGTATTTTATTGCCAGGACAAATATTGATCACAACTAAATTAATTCGGTGCTGTGTTTCTTTTCTGAGCGCCGCGCGGAAGGTCCGTGAATACTAAAACATGGTGTTAAGCTTGCAACCGTCGAGGCTGCATCTATTCATTTTGCATTTTAGGGGTATTCCCTGATTAAAGATAAAAGTTTTGAACCTGGAAATTCATTTAAAACTCCGGTGTTTTCACTGAAGCTGTGTAGTCATGCTGTGTAATCAGATAGTGTAATGTGCAGCCTAAGTGCTACTAAAATAAATCTGGTCTGTTGTGATTTTTGTAATTACCGAAGTGAACAGAAAGTAATGTAATGTAAAATAATAGATCTAACCTACCAAACTATCGATGCCAGTGCAGAATACGAGACTTTTTTTGTATTTAAATAGCAGAGTCCTTGCATGCTTAGCAGCAAGTTCATATTTTATATATTTAGCACTATCACTGTGTAGCCGTGTAAACTCAGCGGCAAGTTCATATTTTTGGTGAAGCTGGGTGGCTTGTTAGCAGACATACCTAAAATTATTTTTTGTGCTAGATTTTTATCTTATGTTGATGAGAAAACCTTTGAATTATGCATAGAACATCTTGTGTTCAGGCCGATTTTGGAGTTACATAGATTCCGCTTAATTGGGCCGCCGGTTAATCGGGTCAGCCGTTTAATTGGGCCAAATTGTTAAGAACAAAATCCACTCAAAGATAATGCACTACGTTAAATCTGCATAATCGGGCCACTATTCTGCTTAATTGAGCCACAACTATAGTCAGACATACACTGGTTTAATTGCAAAACCGCCTTTGTAATGTAATAGAACTCAATATCACAAAGCCAACTATATTATGTAACAATTAAAAAATACAGGCGCAAATTATTTTGTCATTTCATGCCCTTGGACATGGTAATTGTTGTGTTTGTTGCAAATTTTGGGAAGTCCCAAGCAGAGATGCCACAAAAAGAATTAACAATTGCTGAAAGGGTTGTTGTCCTAAGAAAAATTAGAGAGCAACCTCCAAACATTAGTCATCGCCAGCTAGCTGAGATAACTGGTGTACCAAGGACAACCCTGGCACAGATACTGCAAGACTTCAGATAATCGGGTCAGCCGCTTAATTGGGCCAAATGGTGCTTATCCTGATGTGACTCGATTAAGCGGAATATACTGTATTGCTTCTGCTGACTCATTTCATTTCTACCACAATTCTGCTGCCAAGCCAGAGATATTGTCAGTAGATGCATTTTCCTAGCATACCATGACGTGGTCATGGTGAGATTTCAACTTGTGATCATTATTGCCATGATCAGTACTAAATTTTATAAACAAATAAAAAATGAAGGAAGTAGCTATTTTGCCGTCCAGGGCATTTTACCCTTGGAGGCTATTTTTCTGTCACCACTTATGCATGTTTAAATAGCCATATTTGGTACAATTCTGGCAGTGATACTGTGGTGTAGTAGATAGTGCAGCTGCCTTGAAATTCAATGGTTATGGGTTTGAATCTTTGCTTGTAAAGAACTTAGACAAAGACAGTGTGCACTGGAGGGGGCCTAGTATATGAATAAATGTACACTAGAGGTGCAATTTTTTTTAATTTGACATTGGCATTGCATTTTAGTCCATTTTCCAACAGTCACATGCTTAATGCATCAGTAAAGTTAACCATTCGCAAATGTCTGATGGTAAAATAACTTTTACACTGCCAAAAATGAATTTTCTTCCAATTTTTTGCCCTAGTGCTAGTAAATTTGAGATGTGTTATGTTACCAGAAGACTTACAGTACCTGTATTTTTTATTGTACTTTATTCAGATATACAGTGTCAACTAAACCAACCAAATGTATTTAACAAATGAAAATTAAATCTACTTTCAGGTCGATAACAACAGCTATCTGATGCAGTCTGAACTGTTATATGGTTTTTAAAAACAGGCTAGCACTTTAGCACTGCCTGATAATTAGTTGAAATGATTTGCATTTAATCAAAAAGACTTTGTCACTTGACTTATAGGGTATTAAAAAATGTTTTTCTTTGTTTGTAGTTTTAAGCGAACACTAGTATAATTTTTGCTTATTAATCTAAACTTATGTACAAGATATAAGCATGGCTAATTTTTCTAGTAGCACATGTGATGAATATAGGGTGTCATTAAGAGATTGGATCAGAAAACATTTAAATAAGAATACATTTCATAATTTTGAATGGCTAAAAGTAGATGCTGAACGCAGTGTTGAACTCTTTAAAATTCCCTGGGTTGATCAAGATAAACCAGGATTTACAGATTTGCTAGATATATGTAAGGTATGAGTCCATGTTTTGTGATGTGAATTAATTCGAACAGTTTAAATTTGTTTTGTGTGACTTTTACATGAATAATACGTGATGTGAAAATTGCTAGCATATCATAGTGTTGAAAGAGAGCTTGATTTATAAACCTAGTGAAGACTTTTTTAAAAAGATAGTTAGGAATTTACTCATATTAGATGTTATTTATTAAGGTGAAGATATACATTTTGGTGTGTCATTCTGTTCATGAACTTTTGTTTCATAGATTTTATTTTTTTAAAGAAATAGTGACTTATTTAACTCATCAAGCATAAAATAAATAGAGTTTGGGAGATTGTATAATAACCTTGATGTCATTGAGCTAGCATTTATCTGTAGATGTGTTTGTTTGTGGCTACCCCTTCTCTTCCTTGGGATGGAGGTGCAGCATGAACGGCAATTCAGATTCATGCTGTCAACCTAATTGAAATTAGGCTAGGGGAAAGATGGCAGCCCATTTCAAACCAGTCTTGAGTGACTGGTAGCCCCACCACCAACAAGGTGGACTGCCACTGGTGGGTACCCAAGAGTTGTCCTTTACGACATGCTGGGTGAGCGACTTCACAATTGTAATCCAATGAAGTATGGGTGGGCCACCTGTCTGCCACATAGAGGTGGAGGCGCTCCTTTGAGTGCCTTGCCCAAGGACACAACAAGCAAGCTTGCCGGCTTGTTCTTCACACAATCCCTTTTTTATGCTGAGCACCAAGCAGGGAAGCTGTGAATACCATTTTTTAAAGTCTTTTGGTATGACTCGATTTCGGGAATGAGCCCCAGGTCTACCGACTGTGATGCTGACGCTCTCACCACAACACCATCATGCTGGTTTATCTGTAAATATCGCTACAGTCAGCTCAAGTGATCGTTTGAATTTAAGACATGAGCTTGAAAGCAAATGCCAATTTTTCTTGGCCATGTTGCATGCAATGTAATGTTTTGGTTGTTGAACTAGCAGTTTATCTATTACAAATGTGATGCTCAGTCAGCTACAACACATGACCTATAATTTACAGACTCAAATTAAATTGATTTTTGTTTGCTTTGTTGTAAAGGGGAGAGAAGCCATGTGAGAATGTCTTCCCCTAAATTATGCTCGCAGTCATAAAGCTGGTATTCATAGTTATATTTTGTAGAAAAAAATCAAACTTATATAAATATAGATATTAAAACTGTTTTTGTTTGGAAAATGAATGTCTGAATTTTGATTTTAAATTCTTTGTTACTAGTTCTTTGGACGCAGTAGTTCTACTTAGTACTTGTGCGTTATGTCAGTAATGTCTTGCTATATCTGCTTGTACAAAATTTTGGTTTAAATAAGGGTTAGGTTTGGGTTGGTATTAGTTTACATTGTCATGGATATTATGCTCATTGTGGACATGTGCTATTTAGTACCACCCCTTGTGAGAAAGGCTTTAAAATAGATCATAGAATTATCAAGCCATACCTACATTTGTTACAGGCACAGTTTCAATCCGAAGTTTAGATGATAAACAAAATGTTTTTCAACAAAATCAGGATTGTTTATGCAGTGCAAATATGTGTGCTGTTTTAATTTACATTTTTTTTCGTGAAGCTGGCTTTTGTAAGAATGAGATTGTGTGTATCTTGTAATAATAGAAATTGTTTTGGTGTAGGCTTGGGCAAAAAATAAAGATGGACGTGACAGTAGAGAGAGTCCTTCCAAGTTGAAAAGCAGATTACGTGATGCATTAAGAAATGCACATTTTCTCAAAAAACGTGGTGATTTGAGCTGCATGGGTCAACAAACTGGGGACTATGTAGTTTATCAATATCTATCTCCTGCAGAGGAAACGGGTAAGTAGTCAACTGTTAGTTACTTCGATAAGTCCTTGTGTAGTTTACTCTTAGAATTATTCAATTACTTTAGCAACAAGTAATATCTATGAAACGGTTTTTGCTGTAATGGATATTGACTCTCATTAACATTTTTCACAAAAACCTGTTTCAAATGCAGAAAATAACCGATTTGAGAGATGTTGCAATCTATTTTATTAAGTTTGATATTATTTCACTTGATAACAATATAATTGTTTTGCTGCCTTTTTATCAAGGAACCTAGGTAATGTATGAATAACAATTAAGGTTTTATATTGTTTTATTATGATGTAACTTGACAAAATATATGTAGTAAAGTGCAAAAAGGAAACTTTTCGTGGGAAAATTGGTTGTTTTGGTATCTAATGGAATGAAGGTTTCATTTATCATACTTGCCAGTTTAAGGATTGGGTCAATTTTTGTTATGATTGCAGTATTGAAAAATTGTAGTTGTTTTTAATGTTTTAACAAAGAGGTAGGCAAGCTTGCTTATATGTTCAACCAAATGTAATCAAAAAAGTTATGTATCTATATGAAGTGGCTTTATTCAACACAAATTTTTTCAAACTTAAACTTTGAATAGCATTATAGCGCTAATTTTCGTCAGGTAGAAATGCAAACGTTGATTTCAGTGTTTTCTTGATTTTTCTTTTTTAGAAAAAAAAGAGAGACTTAAGCAGAAGTCACCTTCTGAGTCATCTACACCTTCAGTATCAAGTGTTCAGGAAAGTTGTCTTTCTCATTTACAGACTAATGGCTATTTAGATGAAGAAGAATTTATGAATTTAAATAACTTGAGTTCTACACTACCAGCACATGCTATTAATGTAGGCATATGATCTATTTTACATAAACATAATAATGTTGCTTTGTTATACATTTATTTTATATTTTATGTGTTGCTTTGAGTGCTTGCTTAGGAACTCTAATAGATATATCTAATGATAATGACACTAAATCAAGGCTTTGCATGGTTTTAGGTTTCATGATACTTTGGTACTGCTTGGAACTGGCACGGCAGTGTAGTACTTGCAGCGCCTGCTTTGCAGCAGGTGGAACTGTGGTTATTTCATTGTCGCGTCATATCAAAAGACTTTAAAAAACAGTATTCACTGCTCCTGGTTTTGGGACCACAAACGTGATAGTGTGAAGAAGCCCACAAGTTCATTTGTTGTGTCCTAGGGTAAACTACAACGGGATGCCTCCATCTTTAGGTGATAGGCAGATGGTGCTTTGTCGAGGATTGCTGTTGATAACCGCAATTAAAGCACATGGTGGCACGATAAAACCTTCGGCGGCTTGCTTCAGGTATTGCCTATGTATCAAGGGCGACTGATTTTAATCTCAGGATGCCTGGGCTACTGATACTACAGTAACATTTCTACATTTGGTTGTAAACGGCAGTGACTAATTTAGATAGTTATCTTTTCTACTTTTCAAATAAGAATCAAAATTACCGCATTATGCTTACTGGCTTTCATTAGTTTGATTCTTAGCTATAGTTCATCAGTATGGTCATGAATCATATTTACTTAAACAGCAACTTGTATTTTAAATGCTGGAAAACTTGCATTAAATTTACTTGTTGCTTAATTGAAAAAGTTTTTCCTTGTACGGTTTTGTATTATTGCTACAGTCTTTTGTTTTCGCAGTTCTTACAAGATGTTGGTTCATACATGAAAAATTGTAAAAAAAACACTGCATAGAATCGTAGAGAGACTAAAATAAGTTTGTCAACACTTTTGACAAATGCGATTTAATGATTTTGCTATGAGCACTTCTCTTGAAACGCATTTAAAGATCTTCGACGAAAACTTAACCTTCAACCTTCAATTGGTATTATTCAGAACAGTGCAATGAAAATTTATCGCATGCTGATTTAATTACTAAGCTATTCGCTGTAGGAAAACTTTGGATTGGAAAGTCATGAAAACCCAAATGTTTGCCAGAATTATTCTTTGCATCCCAGTGTATTGGAATTTGATCCTCTGGGTAGGTTTTAGAACTTCAGTTAGCTGAGTAGTTGTATCCTTTGTTCTTATAAACTATAATGCTTATACAAAAGTACCATTTTTAAACTTGTTAACTCAGTTGCACGGTTTATTTATCGATTTCATTCTAACAGACTACCATCAGTATTATAGAACTCCTCGTGTTCTGACCACTCCTCCGTCAGCATAGAGCTGTTCTATCACCGATGCTGCAATAGAGCAAATTGATATGTAACGCTTTACCGAGGGCACAATAATGTGTAATCTACTTTCTTCTTTTTCACATGAGCTTGCTTATTTATGCAATATATGACAGTTGTTTTAACGATGGTGCGGATGCTAGTAGTTGGTCTCAACCATAATGTGGTCTTAGGGATTTGCTTTCATTTAAAGGTGAAAGCAGCTGTGCCATCAGTGGTGACTTCGATTATTTGCAATAGCGTACATGCTTGCAATAAAACTCCCATTTCCATGTGGGTGTTGAACTTGTTATCCCTCAGTTGTAAAATAATAGTATTAGTGACCAGATGTGAAGTGTACAGCTCAATTCCGGTACCCTTATTTAAAGTTATCAATATTTTACTAGCCACACATAGTCCATATTCATTTACTAATGGTTCTGCGGAAGTACCATCTAATGTTGCAGCGCTATGTAATATGGAAAATGTACTGACCCACCCTTCGGAACCAATGTCACGTAAGTAGATCTTTTCATGTGAATACAAAGGATACGTTTCCCATGATAACTTATTTATAGTGCCAGTGAAGTCAACCCTTTTTTGAGTTTGGAATGTCATATTCGTAGGTACTTTCTTTCAGCTACCATATTTCGTAACAGCTATTTTAGTTGACAATAATAGTTAACCTTTTAAGATAAAAGCACGATGTAAAAGGAAACATTCAGGTCACACATCGCAAACTCAATCAAGCAAGCAAAAATATGCTAATGGGCTCAGGGAAAGTGCAGCCGTGATATTGCAAAACCTAGCAACTACATTTCAGTTGTCATAAGCAACCTTGACGTTTTTTGTTCATCTGAAACTACTGATTAGCAAACGCAAAGAAATAATTAATGTTCGTACAGATGATAGCTTTAAGGTAAAGCTCAACAAAAATAGTTTAGTTGTTCCCTTTTCGAGCAATGATAAATGACAACAGTCAATATTCTCAAAAACATGATTTTTGTAGTTATTAGGTTTTTCCATGTCACGACAGAGCGGCAGTGTGTTTTAAACTTGTCGTAAACCTAGGCATGCTGTCCTATCCCTATGAATACGTGCTGTCATTGGCGAATGCTTAAAAACCGCCCCTGACGACATGCTAGGTGACCATCCTCACTGTTCTAACTCAGTGTAGCGCAGGCAAAGTTTGAAAGCGACAACTTGATTGCTTACACTGGTCCGATCGGAACTGTGGTTCTCAGCCAGGAATCACTTGACTCCCCAAGAGAGGAATTATTTTTTCAGGGGAGAAAAATTGCTCTAGGGAGGAATTGGAGAGGGATAATTCTGGTTTTGGAGTGTAAAAATTTTGTTGTACAGTTTGTATATATGCTTGCAACTAAGACATCGATCTCTAAGGCTGTCATTAATTCAATTAGGTGTGATGACCTTTTTTCGAGATCGCATGTTCTGAAGTTTGAAATAAGGATGTTGTCACTTCCATTTGGTGTTATGACCTTTTTTTTGACGTAACATTTCCTGACCTTTACAAATAAAAAAAGGTTTCCCCTAATAAATCTCGGGTAAGGAGGAGAAGATTGAACCTGAGGCCTGCACTAGAGGAACTCTGAAAAATGTTGAGAAGCACTGGGTTAGAACAAGTTTTTCCTGTTTGTAAAATGCATGCATAGATTTAGCCTTGTGCTGGTTCTTGTACTTCTGAAAGCCTAGTGATGGCATTGTCTTGGTTTTCCTGTGATGTCTTTATTTGGTTCAGTAGTTTTCATACCCGGGGTCACTGATCCATGCACCTGTTACATAGAATTTAGTATAAAAGTTAGCTAATAGCAACTCCTGTAATACTCTTCCGTGGCATTGCTACTGGTTCTAGGACACTTACCCCCGGTCACATACATCCGGTCATATACCACACCCCCCCCCGGACACTCCAACCCTAACCCAAGAAACCGTTGGTAAAATCCAGGGGGAAAGTGTTCTGATACCACTGCTACTATCTAGTGGCCAGAAATATGTCAGCCATAGTTGTCAAGGTAAAGGAGCCATGCTTCCTTCCAATTGCGTCGGTCAGATCCAGACATTGAATTATTTCTAAGAAAAGTAACAAAAATGTTTTGCTTTTCTGGTGCAATTGCACTCTTCAATATTCTTTGAATCAGCGCGCAAGTTTAAAATATTAACTTTTTCGTTATGTATTATCATCCAAGAACGGAATCGCTCAATTTGTAGTGTACTTATCAATTAAAGGTCACTGTCAACGCCATCTCATGCAATTTAAGACTCAAAATTTTCCAAAAGATCATAGATTAACACATCGTAGTTTGGTAAAACGCTTTGAAAATACAATCTTCTGAAAAATTTACTCCCAACACTGCCCCCAAAGTATTTTGTGATGGCATAAAGTTAGTCGCTAATAAAATGTTTAATGAAATTTTATTCATCAAGATATGCCAGTTCAAAATCCTCCTGCACCTGCAAACTTTCCAGATACGTTGAATTTGAACAATTTACTGGATATCTATGGAGTACCAGTAGGTGAGCGCATCGTTTTCTGTTGATGTGTGTGTCCTCTATTTGCTCGACTTGTTTGACTGAGCTACCACAACGGGCAGATTGCTTGATCCCACCACCATTCTGCCGCGTAAAGGTGGAGGTATCCTGTTATGTGCCTTACCCAAGTACAAAAGAAGTGAACTTACTGACTTATTCTCCACACTATTTCTTTCATGCTGAGCGTCAAGCTAGGAAGCTGTGAATACCGCTTTTAAAGTTTTGGTAGGACTCGACATGGGAACTGAATCTAGGTCTACGTACTGCAAAGCAGTTATGTTATGGCTGTGGCATATTGATTGATCTTTATAGAGATTAGCTGCATTGTAGGGATAATCTAAATTTCATTTTATGTTTCTGTTTTATGGTTATGACCCATACTTTCCACTTGTTTGCAAGGCAGTTTGTTGTTTCAGATAAAAACCTGATGAAATGCAACGTCATATTGAAGTATGACGATGTGACTGTTGAATCAATCGTTTTGGATTTTTCAAATCAAATATGGTTCTTACCTGCAAACGCACAATCTTTGGATAATACTGTTGCCTATAATATCTATGCTTTGCCAAGACAGCCGAATGAGTCCACAAATCTCAAAAAGATTTTGAATGAATCTAAAGAAGGTTTTGTACTTGGGATTTTTCCTCAATATGATGATAAAGAAGTTCTACAAGATTTATGCTTGTATGGGTTACGGAAATGCAATTCACATATTTATTTCTTAAACAGCCAAACCAACGAAAGAAGTCAAAAAATGAAGAAGAATGAGGAAACCTGTCTTTTTTCCTACATGGGTTATATTTTTGATTCTTATGAATATAAAGGCGAAAAACGAAATACAAAACCTAAATGCGAAGTCTTACTTGCTTTAGGCTCCAACCCAAGTTCTTCTTCAGGTCGTACTTTTGTGAGCTTAATCATCGAACCGGTGAACGCGAAGTCACTGGAAAAGAACTCCGATAGCGCAGATAGCAACATTTCACTGCAGTTTAGCAGCGATCCGGAATCCTTTGGCGACGCAATGCAGCAACTCTGTAGCAGAATTGAAGCTAATCGGCCGTCTGTGAGTTTTGAAGAAATGATCACGTCTTAACTGTACAGACGTATAACATTTCACTTAAAAATATATAGAGGAAGTTGAAAGTACAGTGTAAATACCGATTTTGGCGCATAGAGTTTCGTTTTAATTTTGTCATATTGTTTAATTTTTTTTGTTGCTTAGATTTTGTTTTTTTCGATTTGTTTAAGTATAAGGCTGGATGTAGTCCAAACTCAATTTTTTTAAATCAGCAGTTATATTTTTTTTGGTCATCATCCACTTTCAGCTTTATTTCCCCCCAATTTTCCCCAACCTCAATTGAATTGAACTATTTTTAACTTGTTCAGCGGTGTATTTAACTCATGCATAAAAGCAAACGATCCATTGCGTAACTTGGTCTCTTCAACAAGATCATCTGGTCAACACAGGTTGATTTCCACGTTGAGGTATCAAGCGAGTAAGCTTATGACGCCTCATTTGGAACTTCTGCCTTAAGACCATTCCCCACCTGCTATTTCTGAACTGGAGAGAAATTTTTAGGAAGCCCTGCTTTGCATACCTTACAGACAAGATGGTAAGCTGTGGTGCAGGTCCGCACAACTCAAAACCGCAAACGAGCCACTTTGACCAAATAGTTTTTCAACAAGCCGCATGTTGACACTGTTACGTGAAGATTAGAATTACCATATCTAAAGAGGCACCATACTTGACAGATTTGTGGCGATCAGGTCAATACTTTAAAGCACTTGCGAGTCATTTGACCATTTTAATTTCGAAACAACCTTTTTTTTCTTTCGGAGATCAGCTACTTTGAAGAACAAATTTTAAGTATAATTAGGAATTCTTAAGGGCTCTCGCAAGCCGCACCAAATGCATGTGCGGCCAGCGGACCGTATATTGTGCAGCCCTGCTGTAGCGTATTATGTTATTGTGCGACTGTTTATATTTGCTACTCGACTGAACACCATTTACTGTAGCAAAAATATTTTATTTTTGATGAATCTATTCTTAATCGTATTAGAAATGTTTTTATCTTTTATTTTTATGTTCCAATTTAAAATCGGAATGTAGGAAGAGTTCGTTACCTCTTTGGAAAAGACCTTTGCTATTTTTTCCCGCTTGATTGCCGCGATCGTAACGGCAATGCGCAAAGCAAGCAGTGAAAATCGGAGCTAAACAAAAGATCTTTACATAATAGCAAAGTTTGATCTCTTGGCAAAAGATGTTGATGAGTATAGCCTTTTTATTGCGCACACTGACATATTTAGAAATCAATTTGGTGGGTGAGTGGTGCTGAACGTTAAGTGAGCGCAATCTTATTAAGTGTGAAATCTATGCAAATTCGTGGCCAACATCGAAAAATTTTTCTCTAAATCGCTAGCTGAAGTTGATGTTTTCTGCCTTTGTATGTTTGAAGATCCTTTTATTGGAGATCAACTTTTTGAAAGCGAAAATTTCGCCTTTGCCTCCTATCAGATACGTAGATTTTTTTGTTTATTTTGCTTCCGTCATGTCGTTTTGAAAATGCTACTGTTACTGCACGTGTGCCGATGGAGATTGATTTTCAAAGTTGAATTTTTTTGAACATGTTTTGAAAAGATGTCGTTTGAAAAAGAGATAGGTTTGTTGTTTGAGCTAAAGTTACAGTTAGCTTTTCTCAATATTGTTCTCGGACTTTTGTAGTTTGAAGTTTTGTTCAATTTGTTTGTTGTATTTTGGTCAATGCGTGGGCGACACGTTGAAAGAATTACCTTCCTCTTTCGGAAAGATAATTGTAAAGAAAGCTATTTGCAGATATGACATTGTTTGAATGTGCATAAGGAACTCAGTAAATCTAAAATCAAAATAACAAATATCGCGGGAAAGCGGAACCAATGAAAAGGGAATTTTTCCAAAAATGGTAATCAGGTACCAGAACGGTACTAACAGCATTGGGTTTTTCCAACTCTTGCTGAAAGTTTTTCAACGTTTCACCAATTAGAGAGCAGTTAGCACTTTCAATCGCGTCCTCACGATTTCACTTTGATTTGTGATCACGTGAGATTAGTTCGTATGTTGGGTGATAACGGAACAGGGTAATGGGCTCTCGTCACTTTTGTAATGTAACTGAACCGTAACTCTTCGCTTTCTTCGAATGACTGAGCTTGCTGCGAGTAATTAGAAGGTAATTGGTGTTTGGCAGGCAAAACGCTTTAAATATTTGGCTGCGATTATGCTGAGGTTCTGAGTGAGCTCTTGAAGAACGTTGTCAAGCTTTGTATCTTGATCGGCAGCGTTGGGTCAGATATGTCGTCGGAAGGGTGCACGTTGAGCCCTCAGAGTGAAACCGTAGTTGGCATTCAAGACGTTCAGGTTCAAGTGATGACCTGCGCCGACCGCAACGTCTTTTAGAGCTGACCGCTGACTCGAAGACCGTGTGGTCACCTTGCTTTCACGTAATCAATCTGTTCACGTGTTTTTCTCTCCCAAACTTTCACGGAAAGCTTTTATTTTAATGGTATTTGAAGAAGCTTCATTTTTATTGAAAGGGTGCTTTGTTGTAACGTCGAAGCTCGGGCTTGTTGATCGCAATAGGCGAAATACTAACACCGAAATTAGCATCGAGAATCGAAAAAAATTAATTTTCTTAAAGGAACACGAAATTATTCATCTAACTAATGCCAAAAGACAGATCTTTTTTGGTTCCACGTCTTATAAAATTTTTGTTTTTGAATAAAACCATGACGTTACTTGGGTCACACACTCGATACGGTGCGATTTATTTTTTTTATAAGATCTTTCATTCTAAGCATTGATAAAATTTATCTTCCTTGGTTACGCCTACTAAAAGTTGCCGAAGAAAAACCATGTTGTAGTGTGGCAACGATGACGTCATATCGAAGGTGACGAAACCATTCCATTGTCTTTTCGCCTTTAGTATCAACATCGAAGGTGCGATATTTTATGGTGGTAGTCGTAGATAAAAAGATGAATGAATGCCCCGGTGTGCTGTGAAAGTTGCACGTTCCATCTTTGTTGAGTTTTTTCTATAGTTATAATTATGTAAATTGTATTTTAATGATTATTGTTGTTTTTTCCATTTTGTGCTGTATTTCACTTGTTTGATTCCCAATAAAATTTTGAAAAATCATGGTTCTGCATCAATGCTTACTTACTGACAACAGAATTATTTACTCCTTTAAAAAACGTAAAATGTTAAGCGCTTGAAGATACTTTTAAAATAATTTTTTGTTGGATATCATTCGAATGTTTAGAGAGATCGGACCCACTTGAAATAGACCAACAACTAAAACCACTCTCAAAGGATTAAAGTCTCTCTGTGGTCGAATTACTTTTTTCGTTTGAAGAAAATCCTCAAGTTGTACCATTATTCTCATTTTTTAACAATATTTACCCCTTTTGATTCGAATACTTCTCGCCGTATTTTTTTGGGCTTTCTCAAACAGTCCTGCTGTATTAGGCGAAGAGTCAACAGCTGATTCTCGTGAGTCTGGTTCTGTGCACTCGACATAAACTTAGAATTTTGAGGCCACGCCTAGTAACAAATCTAAGTTCTAACGCATCATGCGTTGAGCGCATGGTTTAAATCAAATTAAGAAAAAAGTAAGTCATTTTGTAAAAGAAATCAGCCAAATCAATTTAACCCATTTCTATATGACTTATAGAATCGTAATAAAAAAATGTTTGCTTCCTCGGGATTTCTGCGACTTGAGTTTTCAAAATTTCGCGTTCCAATTTCCAAAACTTGTGATGTGCCGCCACCTTGGAACGTCTCCATACGCAATCAGTTGATTTTTTTCGGTCTTGTGAAAGCTGATCTAGCTACAAAACATCGATTTAAGCTTAGTAAATCTAAACTAGAATAAAGGCATGTTTAATGAGCTAGAAGAAACCAACTTTCTCAACAAAAGATTTTTTCTTATAAACTCGAATGTTTGAGTTTATCGATCGGCACAAGTTGACATCTATTTTTATAAAAATTAAAAATAATTTCGATCAAAAAAGTAAGAAATTTGAACAGGACAGTGAAAAACCACTAGTCACCATCTAGTCAACCGGACCATTTTTGGATCACAATTACAACATAATATCAGAACAAACAGCATAAGCATCGGAGCTAAACAAGCTATGACTTATGTACAGCCTAGTTACAGCAAGACTAGAATCATATGTGAATCTAGCCTGAATAAAACTTGTATCATATGCACAAAAATAAGCCAAAACAATCAACCAATATGGCAACACTGCAAATATGTTATTACTAATAACCGATTGTTTAACAGCCTGAGGTGGCCAAATCAGCAAGAGTTGTGTCAGTGAACAAAAAGCAAGGTCGGACGTTCGTAGTCACGTGCTTGTAATCATTGACTTTTAAACTGACGTGTTTGTGGAGAGTGAGATCGGTTTGCTGGGCGGGGAATCCCCAGATAATTCAAAAATAGCCAGATTCGTTTGTTCCGTTTTAAGGTATGGAGAAACGTGAACAATAAAGTTCATATTTAATCAACATATTTACATTGCCACTACCCAGCTGCGTTTCGCAGGCTGTAATAGCAAGGTTGGATTGAGTTATGTCAGAAAATGCAAAACTAAATTTTTTATTCTTAGGTTAAATCAACTCTATACAATAGCTAGTTGACTTCATAAACATTAAGCTAAAAGTTAGGATTGGAGCTAAAAATAAAATCTGAGCAAAGCGATACATAAAACCTGTTTTCGATTGACCTGTGTTCAATTTCTACGTCGATCCATATCAAACACTTCAAAATGGTGTTCCGTGATCTCCTGGTGCTCATCAATAGAAAAATAAAGAAATGCAATTTCATTCGGTTTTGATGGAATATGTCCTGGAGCTAAAAACTGTTGAATTTAAACTGCACCAACAATCTCCGTGATATTCTATTTCATTCCTAATTCACCGGCAAACCCAACCTGTCGGTAACGTGGGTTGAAGTAAGGTTACCTGGAATTGTCACCAATCAACGCCAGCGATTGACTGGCCACACTTTCCAACCTTATCTTGGCTGCGTTGTTGTGCCCTCGTCAAACGTTCTAAGGATAATTCCCTTTGTCACTAGAAATTCCGGCAAACAGTAGGCTACATTTATAACAAGTAATACCCAGCATTTCAAGCAGAATATTGAAACCTGGAAACTCCAAAGCAGGTTTGTGGAATCGTTCTACATGTTTGGACAACATACCTACAACAAATAACATATAGGTTACCTAACTGTAATCACTTAGCCAAGGCGACCCTATATACATGATGAGTTCTGCCTTATCTTCCTAATTCCAACGTGACTGCAATTTGCCTTTTGACCTAAATTGTTAAGCATGTGCAGAGAGGAGTGAGAAAAGATCTAACTCTACTGAACTAACATGAGAAAAGTCACGATTTCACTACTTGTAAGTAGTCTGCGGAAGGCCAGTTAAGCTTTTTCAGGTCCTTTATTTAAAAAAACAAATTTATTTCTTGGTGCAGTTTCCTGAGAAGAATTTTTAGACTTCCGTTTATAGCATCAACTGCAATGTGGTTTTGCTGCTGTATGGGGTTTAGCAACTCTTGCAAAGGCGCAACTGAAACCAAAATTTTTCACAAGGGAAGCGAATTGTAGCCTATTGCAACAATTGGCTGTTGTTTGGTGAATATTTTTGGGTGATCTTGAAATATTAAATTCTGTTCGTCACCTTCAATTTTGCAAGTTTGTATGTGTGCGATCACACCTCTTTTCCCATCTTCTGGCTGCGCCACCACGGAACCAAGGGGCACGTTTAGCTACACGTCATTGCTCCCACTTAAATATTAGAATTTTTAATGTTGCGTTTGTCTCTTTGGAGGAAAAGAGACTGATTTTAGAAGATCTTAAACGCTGGTTCTGCATTGTTGCACCTGCTAGGGGAAATTACTATCGGCGATTTTTCCTGCACAATTCTAATGATTGTGATTCTAACGTAGGCTACAGGGTGATCAACAGTAGTATTTCTGACAAGTTTGAAACGAGTCTGAATCCAAGCTGTCGTGTTTGTCGCTAAAAAAGTTATGCGGTCGTAGAACAAAGGTCCCAATCTAGTAATAAGCGCAGTCGCTCCTTTCTGTCAACTTACTGACTCACCTGGTTCCGCTAGACGTCGCAAGTGTTTTGACTTCTCCATTTACGTAATTTTGTACAACTCAGGTCAAAACTGCTGTGACTTTTATTATGCAGTATCGCATGATTTTGAGGCTACAAAGCATAATATAAAATGCTGCTGTACCTTTGTCTCAATATCGTTCGCTCAACGTCATTTGGCATTTTGACGGACAAAATTTGATGTGAGCTCAATATAGAACCAAAACAATGTCAACTTCAAGGTCCTTCAACAAGCATTTGGAAAAAGAATGCTGGAAAATTATTGCCATCAAATGACCTGAAGTTAAACCTATTTTTCTTTCCACCACGTGATTTACCACTTCAACCGTTCAATACCAGTTGCTATGTTTCTTTTTGATTTCTTTTTTTAGTTTTGCGTTATTTAGCACTAAAGTTGGCTGAAGAAAGCATCTCGGCAAGAAAATAAAGCAACTTGGATCTTCCTTGCTTTCTAGTCGGTATGGCGTGCATCTGAGGTGTTATGTTTTTTTTTACAAACAAAGCCAAAATACTGTTATGTCCAACAAGCTACTTGGAAAAGAGATGTATGAGTTATAAACGAGATATACAGCACTGATACATACTTAGTTAGTTGGTTAGTACATTTGTTTTTGGCCAGCAAAACATGCGCTAAGCACGACACATCAAAGCAACCACCAAAAATAGGAAACAGCAACACGGTATGCGTTAAGACGCACAACTTTAACTTGCAAAAAGCACAACAAATCAAATTAATGTGCGGCTGTTATGTATGAAAAAACAGAAAAAGAAAAACTAATTTTATGCACCCCTACCTTATATATACAGGGTGTCCCAAAAGTAACCGAACCCAAATTTTGATAAAAATTAGATATCAAAACCAACAAACTTCTTGAACATATTTAGTATTTACAATTGTTCAAAATGTCTACCTTGAACTTCAGTACAATCAAGACATCTTTTGACAACACTGCGACATACTTTCTGGGTATAAATACTTCCAGGTACATACTTCCATGGTGTCCCAAAAGTAACCGAACCATAAACTTACATAAAAGTTTGATATTAAAATTAACAAATGTAATTTCTTTTTAATGTCTTTGTATGGTATTTTTTACTATTGCTTACATCATTGCCTAATTCCTGCTCAGTGTGCACTGCTGGTACCCACATTTTTCAAAAATGCAGCGAAGGACTTTAGATTTAAACAAGCGTGGACTAGGACAATTAATCAACCTTGCAAGCCTAAGACAATTGATCGACTGAAACAGAGTATTCAGCACGAATGGAATCAAATTTCAGAGGAAACTTGCCAGAAAGTATGTCGCAGTGTTGTCAAAAGATGTCTTGATTGTACTGAAGTTCAAGGTAGACATTTTGAACAATTGTAAATACTAAATATGTTCAAGAAGTTTGTTGGTTTTGATATCTAATTTTTATCAAAATTTGGGTTCGGTTACTTTTGGGACACCCTGTACACAACAGTTTTTGGGGGTATTTGACTTTTATTGTAATTAGTATAACGTTGAAATGTGTCTTGGTGAATGCTGTCTGAAAGCCAGCGATGACAAGATGGTGATGATGAAAAGTTCCATACAAAGAAATAGTATTGGAAAGGGTCAGCATTGAGTGGCAAATAAAACGATATTTTGGCGGTGGCCTGGGAGGGAGGAAGAATGCTTATGCTTCTTAATATCACAATTAAAGTTGAAAAAATCAAAATCGGCAACAAAATAGACAGGGCAAAAACTATGATCTAAAACCTGGCAACATTTAATTCAATTTTTTTGTTAACACTCGTATGCCACCTAGCGAATTAAAACGTTTATACTGGAAACTTTTTAGTGCTTTCTGAAATCCCTTGATAGGTGCAATGTTTTTGATTGAATCAGATATTTTATTCCACATTAAAGGTCATTTATACTTAAAAAACTGTTTGGTTAAATTTAACCGACAGTATTTTGGAAAATCATTTGAACAATTTTTAGTTTTTCTGGTATTGCTTTTTAAAATGTTTTGATCAAAAATATGTCCAAATACACTCGATAATAAGTTATTGAAATGTCGATACATAACGTTTGCGGCCTCAAATTTCAATAACTGTTCAACTGAGATTATTTCGTTCGCTTTTATTGTGTAAGTGCTTTAATTATTTGGTTGTTTGCAAGCAGCCATTATGTCAAAATTTGATAGATTCAATTTGGAAAATGAACACAAGTTTTTTAGAGTTTCAGTAACAAAAATATAGTAGTTGTCTAATGTAAACTCAGGTTGGTGACCTGCAAATTGCCCCTACTATGCAAAGCTCATTAGCATATTACATGAAACAAGTTTTTGCTGATGATGTTTTAGTCTACAGTAAAAGGAATGTTTTAGATTAAAATGTTTGCCAATAAACACTGGCTGTATTCTTTTTTTAAGAATTGGTTTCGGGATTCGATTGAGTTCCAACCATTGTTTATCACAACAATTAGAAAGTCTACGCCCAAACAGTACAGTAAGTAAAATTACTTTAAATGAATCTGCTCCCCAGATACTAACACAGCAGGCTACCATGTCCTGTTTCTTTCCGTTTGGTGACACCAGTAACTACACAAATTTTTGGTAGTGCCACTAATCTCGGCTTACTCTTGGCGGCTATGAAGCCCTTAAATTTCTTTTTTCATTGTATTTTTTTGCACGGTCAAGGTCGGAAGCAAGCGCAATGAAGAGAAGGAATAAGGATGTGGAGGGGGACGACAGAAAAAGAAAAAGGGTGGTAGATGAAGTGAATGATGAAAAAGGGAAAAAGAAGAAGTTGGAGGCTGGGAAAGGAGGAGTAGAAAAAAAGCAGGAGAAAAAAAGGAGTAAAAAGGTAAGGAAAGATTGGGCAGAGAGGTGAGTAAAGAAGGCAGAAGAAGAGAAAATGAACAGGAAAAGGGGTGCAGGAGAGGAAAAAGGGCGCAATGTTGAGGAGAAAAAAAGGAGGAAAAGGAATGAAAGGAAGCGGAGAGGAAGTAAAAAGAGATGAAGTGGAAAGAGTAAGAGAGACGCTCAACAATGGAATAGAGGGCCAAAAAAGGGGGAAGGAAATCTCATTTTTTGTCTTTTTTATCACTTCCCATTTTTCTTTCTCTTATCCTTCCCCCTTTTTATCCCCTTCTTCCCATTATTAATTTTCCCCTCTTTAACAATCTTTTTACCCTCTCTACCCACTCTTTCAGGTTCTTAACCAGTTGGCTCTGGCTTTTGTAACCGCTTTACAGCTGATAGAGTCTGAAGCTTTGAAGCCAATTACCATTGAGTGCTAGCAAGCGTAACAAAGCGATTACTTCATAAGTAACATTGCCACAAAAGTGAACAATGCTGCAATGTTTTGGCCGATGTGGCTTAGTCTAAACAAAGATATTACAAACAAAACTTGGGCAATTTTAAATAGCCACTCACTGGCAAAACGAAGAGAGGCGCGTTAGGCCTGCATCTGGCATTGAGTTAAGTTCTTCAGGTTTACTGCAGCCCACACAGTTGTGTGCTAATTTGAAAATGCACCGAACAAGCATCTTTTTGAAACGTTTACAAGTGAGCATCTTGACATGGATAGCCCATCAGATTTTTCCATGGTTCCAGGCTCTCAATTTTGATTTGTTGAGTACTAGTTTGTACTCCATTTTCTTCCTTGTTTTAAGATACCAAAAACAATTTTTTTTCTGTTTTATGGTATCGTACAAACTGCAGTGCTTTCAAAAAATGAAATTTTTACATTTCCTCCCAACTTAAGCCGGCCGCCTTCTTCACATTTTTTGCCCCTGGCAATCTTGGTAATTTCATTTGGAAACAGTGATGTCACGAAAGTTCATGGCACCATTGGTGACTTCGAATAATTTCCCCCAAAAATGGAAATGTCACTCAAAGCAGTCTCAACAAAAAATACCAAAACATTTTTTCCTAATAAAAAATTATTCCCCAAAAACATCTTCATCCTATATTTGCAGTTAAAACGAATTATTCCCTAAATTAATGTCATCAAACAAAGAGTATTCTTTTGCAGTTACCTAGTACCCTCTCTTACCTCTTTTAGATAAAAATTTTGCTCTTATGTTTCTTTATTCAGTGTTCTAGATACGATAAAACTAGCAAACGACCCTGCCAAAAACTAAGCTTTTTAACTCTTTCTGAACTGCAACCTACGCGTTGTACAATCGCTACGTTGGCGCACGATGAGACCCTGTATACGATGAGACCCTGTATACCCCGTGTACTCAAAAACGCAAAATACCGCAAACTTTCAGACGTTTAAAATTTTCTCCATCTGTTGAAATGCATTGTTCTTGGCTTTAACAACGCGACTGTCCAGCTAGCGCGTACTGTACTGCAATACAATACCATGGTTGTCTTGGCAATTCGTTGCTTCCTAGTTCCAACAACTTGCATCTGTTGTATTTGCTTTTTGCTTTGCGCTTTCGCAATTTATGGACAAAAATAAAAATCTGTTTATCTGTCAGTCTAGCGGTCGGTTTATTGAGCTTACCCTTTATCATTGTAAATGCTGCTTTAATATGTCGCTCACTCATACCAATTAATTTTGGAAAAGTTTTGTTTATTGGATACCTACAAATTAAAAAAAAGTGTTTCCAAACAAAATGGCGCAACCCATGTAGCGACTGAAATCACGTGACTAGTGCGGAAATGCCTCTTGTGTGAAAGCATGGACGACTTAAAGGATTGCACAAAACGCATGGGTAAATTAAAATTCCAAAAAATAGTTTCTCTCGACAACAGGTTAGCCCATGGGCAGAGAAGCGTAAATTGTGGACAAAGCTTGAAGGGCTCACGAGGCCTCAGGACATCAAAGACCCAAGAGGAATGACACCTGCAGCTGTCTTTTCTCGCACGTGACGTGCGTTGCTGTGTGGTTTGGTACAAGTACAGTCAACATCCGCATTAGGTAACGCCCACGTTAGACCAGCAATTAATTAGGCCTTTATTATTTTATTGTAGTAGCTAGCAGGTGTAAAATTTGCTTAAAACGTAGTTAGTGTGTTGTTACTTTTGTTGCGAGACGATCTGAGCAGTTGCCACTCGGGCTGGGTAAAGAAGAGCAAAATTAAGATTTAGTAGTGGGGAAGGGAGGAAATAGCCGTCCTACTTAAGACGTGATCTTTGATCGAGAAAAGAGCTACTGAAGAGCTGCTAAACCTTTAAGCTATCAACTGAATAGCTGTGTTGGTATGAAAAGTTCTTCCCCAGCTATGGAAACAGTGTTTTAGAAGTAAAGTTACTTCTTCTCTGGTTGCGTTTCTGCTGCTTGTAAAATGAAAACCTATGGCTCTTTGGAATGTTGCTTACAGCCCTATGACTTAATGAGTTATTTAACCCCAGTTAGTAATTGGAGTCACTTACTCCTAAAATGGAATAATGCGAAAACGAGCCCCGAGTTTTCAAAACCACAGACTCTTGATATCTAGTTCTAACCATTAATCAAGAGGCAATGGGTTCGAATTCCATCGGAACTGCTTATGGCCTTTCTCACTGCTTCATGGTAAGTAACCAGAAAATGCAACCAATTGTAGCTGCGTTTGGAGCAAAAAACGCTTTAAGAAGACCTATCGAAATGGTATTACTTATTAAATCTGTTTTTTAAACTTGCAAGCAAAAGAAGGCAAAAGAAAGCAACAATGTTAGAATATATCGTAAACGTTGTTTCGGTAAACAAATCTTGTTGACTGGTATAGCCCGGTGAAAATTTGTGACGTCATTGCCTAGCTTCGGTAAAAAAACATAAAACAAACTTCACCTTCTGAGTATTTCCATTCATCGCTTAATACAAACCAAATTTGGGTAAATTAAGAGTGCTTTTTTTGTTCACATTTTAATTTCCAAGTCACGCGACAACCTTCAGGTTACTTGGCTTAACTTCGCTCAGCAGCGTTGTTCGTGCCCGCCACAGAGCTGGCCTAATGCTGGTACAGCGTGTTGTCACCAGCGAAGAAATATCGCAGTAAATTTGTCTGAGAGCACAACACTGCAACTATACGGGCTATGAACTGACAACCTCATCGTGGCAATCCAATACAGCTTTGAAAGGGTGGGCAACATGTGTCAGTAAGATTGAGTGGAGAAAACTTTAAAGCAATGTCTCGAGGTGCTGGGAAGATACAAGCCATCTTTACAAAGTAAAGCTTTGACCAACTTTGGGGAATTTCCCCTCAAAATGAATTTTTGATCGGCCAAGACGCGAAACAGTTTTGTGCTTTCAGAGGAAGAGAAGGCAACAAGTTCAAAGAAATCTGAGTGTTCTTTACAGGTTGGTCTGCGAAATATCGTTCGTAGATATGTGGCCAGATGGGGGTTGCTAGTTACTCGGGGATGCAGCTCCCCAACTTTACTATAAAATTTGTAGTTGAACCTCTTCATTGCTTGTGAACCCAATCATTTGTGGGCCGGTTCATTGTTTATGCCTTTAACAAAGGGATACGAGAAATTTCAGTTTCGCAGCCGCAAGGGGATTTCCCTGCTTGAAAAATGAACTATTCCCGCATATGACGTGTGGTCTACGGCATGTTCTTTACTCTTCAGCTCGAGCAACGGGTGATATGTCTCGCTATGTGATCAAACTTTCAAGACTGTAGAAAATGTTAGATAATAGAAAAACGGTGACAACAGTTTCGCTTGCGACTTAAAATCGATAAAGCCTTGCAGTTCATGAGAGTTTCATATATGCTTCGGAAGTTTAAAAAGCTACATTTTAGTGAAAGTTAACAGGAAGTAAGGTAGCTTGAAATTCCAACAAGGATGTCAATAGTACACTAAATGGTGAATAATAAGCATATATGTAGTTTTTGTATAAAATGAGTGGTGAGCTGTCAGCAGGTGGTTCGCCAATAGATTGAAAGGCCAATACAGCGATAGCTTTAGCTTCCTTCATTTTTGTGCGACTAAAACTCAGTTGCAAAGCTGTCTACTTAGGCTACATATTGTTCTCTGCACGTGACTGTATTTTCCCACCAAGCTTAAAGCTTTTATAATTTTTTACTATTTTGTGGCGTTTGTGCAAAATTTTCTACCAAAAAATGAAGCGTGACTCTCAGTTCTCCTGCTTACCCCAAAGGTTCCAATGTAGTTAGAGCAGAGCTGTAACGTTAAAGTTGAGATCGCAACTACCGTAGTTAAAGAAGATGCTTGTACTTAATGCACATCACACGGTTAATTGCAAATCAGAGAAGTTTTAGGTTCAGGGTCATAAGGAAGGCCCCTTTCCAAGAAGCCCTCATTTTATAGTTCTTGAAAACTTGAAGGTCTCTGCTTCCTTTTATTGAGGTCACCCGTGAACTTGGAAAAAATTTTAGGATTTCAAAGATTCTAGGAAGCATCATTTTTTGTCTCTCCCAAATTAAAATCCTGGTTACGGCCTGTTTAGGGTGAAGTTAGAAGCCATTTTTGAAGTTGCTTCTCAGTTTATTGGCAGTAATATTCATTTTACACCCTTTTATAAATGGTGTCAAATCTACGTTTTTGTTCGTACAGGCTGTGTCAACAAGGCTTGACGGAGATAATGCCTTAGTGATTTGATGTTTTTAAAATGTCTGAATCTGTATCTGATGAAGAAGATTTTAAATTGCCCTTAAGACCATGGTTGAAGAACCATATTGACAAGAAAACATTTCCAGGTTTAGACTGGTTGAACCAAGAACAGCTGATTTTTAAAATTCCTTGGACGAAAAAGAACCACCCGGGCTGGGAAAAGGACTACGAAGTTTTTAAGGTGGAGTAATTGGGAAAAATGTTTTACATTCAGCTTATTGTTGCTGTATCTTTTTACGATTTTTTACATTTTAGTGATAAAGGGTTCATCATAAAAGCAGAAGATGTGCAGGTTTTTAAAGAAGCAATTTTAAAAGATTATTTATTTCAGCTTTTACAAAAATTAAAAAAAATTGGGACCTCCTCAATTAATCAGTCCTCCTGCACTGTATTTCCCCAGTTCCATATTTTCTACTTCCACCATTAAGTTTTCAAGCTTCATGTACCAACTGACATATTGTCCACCATTTTGTTTGCTTAAATCAACGCGCTGTTAAATCAAGCAAAACGTGATTTTCAAATGTTGCGATCTCTATTTGAGATGCATTTAAGCGTTGGCTATCTTTGCTGTAAGCTACAATTCTATTGTCCATGTTTATGAACTGTTAAAGTTTTTGAGCAGCTGTTAGTTAAATTTGATATTTTTTATTGGTGTTGTCTTAAAAAATAGAGGGTGGTCGTGCAAGAAAGCAGCCCAATGGCTAGAGGAACGTCAGTGGGTGGTTTCTAAAAACAAGAAAGTCAATTCCTCGTTTGCCAAGCTTACTGCAAAGTTTTGTGCATGCGAGCAGTCCTGACATGATTTAATGCTCCCTGCCTATTCAGTGTGTACCCGACAGTAGATCCATAAAATGGCCTCGTATGGCAGCCAAGAATATTGCTGTGTAGCCGATTGAGATTTGTCCAACATTATCTATTTAGCCGAAATTAAAATTGGAAATAATAGAGCCTAATAGCCCAATGCAGTCATTTGCAAAAATATCGCACGACTCCTGTAAAATCAGCCATCTGGTAATTCTTGCTATAATGCATTATAGAGTTCAATGTCTTGGGAGCTGTTCACAAATGTTAAAGCGCTTTTTTATCAAATTTTTAATCCCCAATCGCGATGTTACGCATTATGACGTTTTTGTTAACCCCCCTCGTATGATGCGTCATATAAAAAAAGTACTCAAAAGCCTGTTTATTTAAACAATAAACAATTAAAAACTTTACTAAAAAAAGTCTTCACTTTCATCTCGGCCAAATTTCCAAAACAAAAAAGTCCCATTTCTATCTCGGCTAAATTTTGCCGCTTAACCTCCAAACAAAAATAAAGGTCCCTATCGTGAAGATTTCAATAAACTGGTACCGTGATAATGAATCTAAAAGTGGGTCGCCCTGATACCTAGTGCAGCCAGTGGTTTACCATCCCTGTAATTAGTGTTGGGGAGATTCGAGTCAATGACTCAACTCTGGTCAGTGTAAAAAAAGACTTGACTTGACTCCAGTCACTTGCAGGAAATGACTCGACTTGGAACTCGACACTAGCGACTCGAGATTCAAATGCTATATGACTCGAGAATCGAGTCAAGACTCGACTGGGGTCCACTGACAAATTACTTGCACGAAAAAATTATCTGTCTTGGAAAGTTTAATTTCTTAAAAATTGTGCCTTGAAAATTTTTGTAAACCATTGGCGTATGGAGGAGGGCTCCTACGCACGCGACCCCCCTCAGGAAAACGTTAAATGTTATTTTCAGTAACTGTGCTTGTAGCGGTAACAAACAAATAACCTTCTCTACAGGGACAAAATTAGCTTAAATGTCTAAGCCCTTTGAAAGCATTATTTGTTTCATGTTAAAACAAATAGAGAAATTGTTAATAACAATCACCAACATCATGCAGTGCCATACAACAATCTATTACAATGCTCCCAGCGAGCTTTGGACATGTTGTAATAGATTGCTGTATGGTACAGTATGATGGTGGTAATAGTTTTCAAGCAATTTTTGAGTTTATCCTAGCGTGATGCTTATGGCAGATTCCTCTTAATTAAATAGGAGATTGCCTGAAAATTGCTAGGAAGCAACTAGCACTATCTATACTTGGTTTAATGGTACTGTATCTGTAATTTTTTTTGATAAGTCACTCATCGTTTACTGATAGAAATAGAGCTTTACTCAACTTTACCCGAGAAATTATGTAGCAAGCTTTATGAGACTCAAGTAGGGTTGCACAAAGTAGAATATTTGCTTATTCTAAAAGAGTAATTTTGAATCCTACTTTAGAATAAAATAAAAAGCAAATATTGTATTTATGAATTTTACTAAAATGCCATAGAAAATGCAAACACGACACACAAACTCAATAATACAGTGCAATTGTAAACTACAATAAAAGTTTTACCTAAAGTTGGATAGGATTTAGTTTGAGACTTCAGATTTGTTTGCAATTAACCAATTTTGTCTGTAGTACGTGTCTGCGTTAAGATTCATGACTACTTATATTTGAATCCTATTACCCGATTAAAAATGCAAAAAAAGATTCGAGTCCAAGGAAATTCGAATCTCAAAGATTCGAAATTCTAAAATGTGCATTCCTAGATGCAAGGCAATGTGATAATAACACAGAGTGAAGCGATATGAATTACAAGAAGGATCTTTTTAGGGTATAAACTTAATTGATGAGCTGTTTGTATGCTTGTTGTGCAGCTGCAGTGTGTCTGTTGTAGCTTACGAGTAAAAATGCAAGCATGTTAATAATTATTAGGTGTAGCAGTAACAAAGTCTAACTAATTTCAAACAAAAATTACCTTTAAAAGTGTTCCAGAAAGCGCTAAAATCGCGTATATTTGAGTGTCATGTTGTAAAATCTTCGCGGGAAAGCGTGCCCCCCGACCCCCATAGGATAAATATGCCAAAGGCACATTTTCTGGCCCCCTCAAAAAATTCTGCGCATGCCCCTGTTGCCAACTTTGATATGGAGTCAAAATCACGCAAATCATTTATATCGTTTGGTACTGCAAGCCTGTAAGGTTTTCGTTGCATGAAATTTTGCATCTCGCACGTTGTACTAGGAGGCCCATAATCGCGTTCCCAACTTTTTTTGGAATTCATTTTGAAACTACAAAACCGTGAGCTCGACTTCCTAGCCAGCAGCAAATAGCAAAGCAGTAGATTTGTTCTTACCGGTATCGGTATTGTATTAAAAGCGAATTTTGAACTGTCGGAGGTCAGAGCTTAGGCAAGCCTTGCTTAAGAGTCCAAAATTTTAATTTACCAAACAATATTACACGCATCGATTGCAATTATTAAAAAAATCACAAGAGACTAAACACTGGCAATGAAGTGTTTGAAAGACGCAAGTCGACTTGAGTTGTGGGAAAAAATACTCGACTGGACTGGAGTCGTTTGGAGGAAATGACTTGACTCCAACTCAAGCGACTCGCTCCTTACCGCCTGTCATATAACAATATCTTTGGACATCCCTCCTTCCATGTAATACCCGTATGACTATTTTGCCTTTTTCCCCTTCCCTCTCTAGAAGCGTCATGTGATATTAATATTTTGACAGCCTTTTAATGTAGTTCTGGCTTAAAATTGAAACTTGAATTGAAAGGTTTAGCTTAGTTTTTGACTGGAAGAATCCCAGTTATTTTCAAGTAGTTTTGTCTTTTTTTTCTGCTTAAAAATGGGGAAAATTGGGTACGTTAGAAATGTAAAACGTCTAACGATTGCTCTGCTCCATAAAATTGGGTCATCTTCTCAGTGCCAAATATCGAACAGCTGGGTGTCATGAAGGCATTGGCTCAAAAGCTAATTGAAAAAATTTATTGGTAAAGTGTTCTTGTCAGTCTAGAAGCAGTGGTTAGCTTCGTGAAATAACAGGACAAGATGACAACATTATGAAGAGGATGGTGGTGCAGTCTTCAGTGCGTCTTTAGTCTTCAGTCTTCACCACTATTCTCTTTATGGGATTTTAATCCGGCACTATTTTGCGAGGCCTATCATTTCTCCTTGACCTGAACACCTTCTCCGTTGGCTATTTCTGTCGATTTTTGAACAAATAACTTTGTGATATAATTGGCACTGAAACGATGCAATTTTTGAGGGATGATAACATCTGATCACGTTCTGCATTCTTACGGTATCAAATTTTATGAACCCGTTTTCAGGGGTACGGAAGGCATGTCCTCCTCAACTTTTTACCATTTTTTATTTATTTTACTTGGTTGGTTGTACTTCAATTTTGTAAATGCCGGTAACATGCATTATGACGTAAAGTTTGTCCCCTGCCAAGTTTCTTATTCAACTTGGTCACTGCCAAATTTTCCCCATCTTTGAGCGGATGTAAATTGACAAAAATGATGAAAAATAAGCAACCACTAGGATGACTCAAGCCTAAAACCAAGTTTGAACTACACTAAGATATTGGATTTCCGATAATAGAAACATGATGCAACTCCAACCAAAACGTTATTTAATACTAGCTAGAATTGGAATTGTCAATTTTTTAGGGCTGGTCCGATGGTTTTGCAAATGACTATATGTGAACAAATAAGTGGACAATACAAGTTGAATTCAGTTGTACTTGGGGCTTGGTATGGCGCTGATGGCAACAAGGTACAACGTGTTTACTGCTATCACCAAGCGGTGAAACCGAGCAGAAAAAATGACGCAATGTGCTTTTTCCTGGTGCAAAACAACGTAGAAACCTTCGGTTTCCGATTGTACATTTTTGTTACGTGGTCAATTTCATTAATAGCCTTGGCCCTTATTGTTATAAACCAATGAACAATGAAATTATTACCTCGACTTTCGTATGTAGGTTTGGACTCCTTTTCATGCAGAAAAGGTCGTGCGCCAGCAGAAAAGCAGCTGTTCCATTGCTGAACTCACAGCTCACGCCGCTGCAGAAGCCGAGATAGTGGTGTTGCCAACTAAACCAGGAAATTGCTCAAATGCTGTTAAATCATTAAATTTATAGCATTCCTATGTTCATTTTATAGCGAGCTACTATTAAATGTTCAAATACATAAACGCAATCTATAGGCATGCAAAGCATGAAAGGTATTTTATGCACCAATAAGTTTTCGAAGGGCTTTTAAGTAATAAATAGTTGAAATTTTTAGAATAATGTCAACAACTCGGATTTCTCTCTCTCCTTTTCAAAAGATACAAAAAATAGGATGTGTCAAGCCTGCAACTCATATTAAGTGAAAGGGAGAATCAGAAGCCACTTTATTTAAGCGTTTCAAAATTTTATTTTTATCGTAAGTGGTCAAACCAGGCGGACTCCTCGGGCAGCTGCTTCCGCGATTTTATGAGGAAAAAAGCGGACAGAGACAGTGGTGTTGCTTGGGGAGTTACTTGATAAAAATAGTTTAAGGGGGCCACTGTATCAGTGTTATCTGAAAAAAATATCATGCCATAAACTACGAACGAAGATCATTCATTTTCAAAAAATTTGGCAGACTTCTCAAGTAGCCCTCTAGTGGAGCGGTTCTCTAAATGGACTCTGTGAGGAATTTTCTAAGGGTCCGAAACATTCTTGAGTGTTGGAGTTATAGATTAACTTTTAGAGCCCGCATTACAAAACGGTCTTGGTCATATAAAGAAAAGCAACTAGCATGGGAGGCCATTGCAAGATGCTTTTCCAAAAAAGTCATTACTGTTTAGAAAGGAGTAATTTGGTCCCGATGTGGGTTTCCACTAAATCTGACAATTAAAGGGTTCCACCCGTTCAAATATTTTGTGGACCACAGCTCCAGTGTTGTGCCCTTTGGCGATGCCACTGGTTTTAGAAAATGTATTTTTTAGGCTTGGGCCAAGCACCGAGGACGGTTCTCTGACCAAAACCCGATTGACTACAATAAATTAAAAGGAAACTTTCGAAGCGTGTTGCACAAATCTGAGGATTTCTTAGAGCTGAAGCAAGAAAGCAAAACAGAGCAGCAGACCGGCAATTATAGGGTATTTCAAATTTTACCCTCCTCAAAAGTCAAAGGTACACGTCATTTATTTATTCATAAGGCTAAGATTTCGCCAGGAATAAGTTGAATTTCTCACTGGCAGTGATAATTTCGTTAGTAACAATTTATTTTATCGAACAGTACGACTGGTGTAGCAGGCTTTTCAGCACAGGAAATACACCCTGCTACTCCAGCGTAAGTTGAAGTTGTTACTAGAGAAATTATTGTCTGGATCATGGGTCGACGACCTTATACGACCGAAGAACCATGTTGGGCTGATTACCACAAAATTAAGAGCAATGAAACCCGCAAAATATTTTTTGAGCCAATCAACTTTTTGTCTCAAAGTCAATGTAGACCTTTTTTTGGAAGTCCACTTTTTCAAAAGGGCTATTTTCGTCTAAAAACTGAGTAGCAGATCTTTTTTACTGTTTGGATTCCTTTATGTGTTTCTATATGTATGTTTCGAATCTGCAGGGAAATGCAGTGGAAGGGAGAAAGAGTCACAGGTTGCCTACCTCTGGTCTAGATTATTATTTTAAAATAATCTCTGGTGTATACGCTTGCGGATTTTATGTAAAAGATTTGCCTAAATTAAAAAAATCTGTCTGGCAAACTTCAAATTTTTGCATTACCCTACCTGGAACATGAAAAGAGACAGTTTGAGCAGCAAAAAGGAGTTCCTAGCGGTGGTAGCTTTCGCTCTAACTGAGTACCTACAGTACTATTTTGCAAAAGAATTTTTCGCTTAAGTCGAGAAATATTCTTCTGTAACGTGAGGATTACCCCAAATCGTTTCAGGAATTTTTTTGCTTTGGTAGTTTAGTTGCTTCTTGCGTATTTAAAAAAACAATTAAATACGGAGAACCAAGTCCACCAGAAAAAGGATTTTTTGATGCTTCGTCATCCGGCAACTGGGGAGTTACAAACTTCTCCAAGCTTTTCAATTTAGAATTAGACAACAAACTATACCCAAGATAATTCGGGAGAGTGGCAAAACTGTTTGCGATACTCTTGCTTTCATTTATGCAAATATGCATGTACCCAAACTTTATGGTGCAATGAGCCCACATCTTCACCAACCTTCGAACAATGGTCATGGCTCTACAGTTTTTATTACGAGGTCACAATTATGGGGCAGCACCCATGCAGATATCTTAATGTGTTTTGGAGCAAGGCAAAAAATTAGCGGGAGAAGTCAGGAAAGACCCCCGCTTGTATGATAAGAGTAACTCAACTTATGAAGACAAAGTACGCAAGGGTAGTGCATGGGCAAAAATAGATGAAACTCCTCAATGCCAACCAGGGGGTGACACTCACGTTTGAGAAGTATTGCCAAACAGGAAAAGAAGAAAAAGGATGAAATTAAGGAAAATTAGTGTGCCTGGGATAAGTTGAGATCAAGTTTCCGAAGCAGAAACGTCTCAATAATATAATTTTTGTAATGGCATGTTCCTTACATTCGCCCTAAATTTTATAAGTTCTATGTATTGCCGATGGAAAATTCCCGAAATTAAGATCATCAACTTTCTCCATGAGTAAAAAGCCTGCTTCGCCAGTAGTAATTTTTTTCAAAACTGATTTGCCAGTGAGGATTTCAAATTATCACTGGTGGAGCTTGAGCTTAAGAGTGAATGCACTTTTTGTGAGCCTATAAACAGTCTAAGCCACCACAGCCGATTAGACTTCTCGGCGAACGACCTATTTGCCAGGTAGAAGTGGAAGAATCCCGTTAAGCGCTTGTGAACTAACCCAGCCAGGTTTTTCTTCACACTATCCATATCGTGCTGAGCATCAAGCAGGGAGGCTGTGGATACCGCCTTTGAAGAATTTTTGGGGATGATCTAGTTGTCGTAGTTTGAACCAGCTAATCTTCCACATCCAGCAAATAACCTTGGGTTTTGAAGAATGATGGAGGATCAGGTTAAGCGGCCGGTGGCAAAATCCAAAACAAGGCTAAAAAAATTGGCTGTAGCCGTAAAATGAATATCTTGAAGTTTTCTGGTGTTCTTTTCAAGTAGTTTTAGTGTTGGCAGCTTTAGCGTCTGGGCGCGATATTAATCATGGCTGAGTAAATTGAGTTTCGTTCTCAACAGCAACCCATTGCTGAGGGCAGGAAATTTGAAATACCATTTTCAAATTCTTTGGTATGTTAGGCAAGGGAATTCAACCCAGGCCTAGAGTGTTCTCGTACAAAAGGATCTTCAGCCTGAACAATGACAAACGGTTTCGGGCATGCCCTAGCTTTGACATGTTCCACATCTGTAATACTATCTTTGGTGTTTGTTGGATTCACAAGGCTTGCTTCAATCCAACGGACCCCAATCTATTCAGTAATCTGCCTCCCACCCAATCTAAAGTCGTTCTTTGCCCTCTCTCCCACTCCCTCCCCCCAACATTCACAATAATTACAGCACAAAAACTACAAATAAAAGTTCAAATACTTTGTTTATATAGTGATGTTCAATGAAAATACAGTTGTTGCATTTTTCTAGATAATAAGATAATTTTTAGCGCGGTCTTTTTAGCACATGACAATGCACGCTGCATTTTTATAATTGCCTTTGTCTTTTATTTTTTGTAACCCAAAAAGAAGGCAGTTATCATTTTCATCAACTGAAAAGTGTCAACCAAACTTTAGCTGTCTTTTTAATAGCAGTTATCTATCTTTTAACCTAATTTCAATTTTTTTAGCAAATCGAAAACGCTCTTGTTCAAAATCTCAAGAAGCACCTGAGCCTTCTCCGGTTGTTTCCAAACAAAAAAAGCCGTCTCTTGTCCCAGCAACATCTACTCCGTTACCTCAAAGTAGCCAAGAGCCGGTAAACGTCCCTGCTGTTCAACAACAAATTGAATTCCGGAGTTACACCGACGAAGATATTATCCGAGAATTGGTAGGTATATCTGCCTACGATCAGTGACTTACTTGGACACAATTAGAAGGATTTAGAAAGATTACAGCTCACTTAGACATCGCTTTTTCATGAACAAAGCCTCTAACGTTAATCACAGCCATTATTTGTCCTGTCGACATCAGTTTCGACTATGATAGGCTGTCTCGTGCTTTAACATTGGGACGAAAAACGTTTCTATAGTAGATCAAATTTACTTAGTCATGCGGTTAATTCCTCTCGTCAAGATCTAGGTTGCGTGCCTGCTGATTTACCGTTTTTTGCATTGTCTGGCGAATTGTTCCTCATCGCAACAAATGGCTCCCGCTCACAAATAAACTTGTGCCTAAAATTAGGGATTGTAGCCCACACCAAAACCTTTTTTTAAATCCAAACTTCTTTTTGTTTGAAGTCATTTTGGGGAACCGCTCCCAGAAAACCAGTTAATTTTTTTGGCGAACCGCCTTAGCCACTATCATAAGCGTAAAAGTAAGGTGTAAACCCCCCCAGGCTTTCCTCATCCCCCTTAAAAACAATTGAAAAACGGACAAAAAATTTGGAAGAAGTAGCAAAAAATACCGCTTCAAAATCTTGATCTCTCAAAAAAAGAGAGAAGGCCTTGCTTTGTTTTGACAAAGAAACACCTTCAGCCCCTCCCTTTATTCAAATCAAAGTGTTGCGCCTATGCACACTGTGGTTTCCTAAGTTTCTAAAACGTGATAGTTCAGAGTTGAGCCTGGGCTGGTTAATTTAGCAATGATGCCTCATATTCTTTTTTAAAGTAAGGTGGAGTAATCAAATTCATGCTTTCATAAAAATTAAACTTGAAGGCAAAATATAAAAGTTCAAATACTTAATTAATTAAAGCGTTTATTGAGTTGCTATTTGAACGAGTAACCACTCAATTTATACAACTTGTAATGTTAAAATTTAAAACTTGATAACATAACTGCGTAAAATGTGATAGTTTTTCATCATAGAATATCCTGATTCCAGTGCACTACAATATTAGCCTCTTACAACTTCCACAGGACACGTGCTGGGTCAAAAACCGTCCACAGAAATTTGATGCTTTCTGGTCCACCATTTGCACCATCTTCTGTAAGTACAGGGCGCAATGAGTTCCATGAACTTTATTTTGTTTATAACAAGGTCAATACTGGTATAAGATCTACATGCAAAAAATGTCGGTGTAGTAAACTGGCTGATAATAATAGAGCGAGACTCAGAAGCGCTGTCATCACTGATATTAAAACAATCATGGCAACCGAGACTAGTAACATGAAAAAAACACAAAAGAATGCAAGCTCGTTATCAATTTACCACAAAAAAGAGCGACAGTTATCCGACACAAATCAAAACAAGAGTAGTAAAATTACAAGAAATAGCTTTAAATATTTACGATACTTATTTTGTTGTTCAATGATGCACTGCAGTTTTGCAATATTGACCAAAAAAGGTGATAACATCAGAACATACTTTTCTGAATTTCTTGTCTGTTATTAGGTTGAACATTAGTTGAGATTAGCGATGGCACTAAATTCGACTTGCCTTTTACAATGGCACCAGGGGCGGCTCGTGTATGGTACTGTGGAACTGCAGCACCCCCAGTCCCCACTCCATCTTATCGATGGCATTCAATATAAATAATTACTCTTTTTTTCTTTATTTTTCTTATACTTGTAGTTACATTATATAGTACATAAGGTTAATCTCAACAACCATCCTAAGTTTATGAAAAAAAATATATAAATCTTTTTGCTTCAAAGCTCCTGTGATATGGTGTTTGAAATTAGCAATAGATTGCAATGCAGCTGTAGAAAGAGAACTGTCGCTCATGCAGTACCGACCCTTGTGTGCTGGTGTAATAAGGGTTTCTTTTTGACGGACAACTGGCGAGCTGTGTGTGTGTTTGTGTGTAAAGCTGATAGATAGTGAGAAAAATTAGGCCTATAGGGTGATTTTCTGAAGCAGCCCCCCCATTAATTTTAGCTACGAACCGCCCCTAAATAGCTTTGCATAAATAGTTGGTGTTTGCGCAACACTTGGGCGGTGATCTATGATAGAAGGCGAAAAATTGAGCAGTTTGAGAATGAGAAGGTGTGTGGGTATCGAATGTTGGAGTCGCAGCTATATCTTTTCATATGTCAGTAATATTTGGGTTGGTTTTAAGCTGTTAACAAAGTTTAAATTTTATTGTTATGATTCACTTAGAGTTGAGCAATTGAATTTTGGTTCCATGTCAATAACAGTATTTTAAAATGGAGGCGACGTAATATATCTCTTAAACAATTACCGTAGTCTGATTGCAATTTTGGTGAGACCTCGATCATTCATTACCAAGATCCACACCACTTCCTCTTCGAAATAACAAGAAATATATTCACAACAAATTTATCCCCAACTGTACAACCAACTGCAGCAGCTATCGCTTTTACTTGGCCTTTGTGGCTTCCAGCAACAAACCATAATTCGACAAATAAACGAGCGCAGATACACGTCAACACTACCATCTATTTTTCCGTCTTTGAGATTTTTTGGAAGTATGTGCAAAGCGAAGGACGTTTTAAATATTCTAGAACAGTGGTTCTCAAACTTTTTTTTTGCGATGGAAACCTTTGACATTATGGGTAATATAGCGGAACCCTTACTTAAATTAAATCTTAATAAAATAGAAGAAATGTTGTATTTGACAAAGTTAATGTCATGAAGACCTTTTTTTCGGAGATCAACCGCCTTTTGACATACAATCTTGGGATATCTTCGCAAGATTGGCAGCTATGTTCGGATTTCACTGCGGAATTCTTAACGAATGTAGTTTTACGGAACCTTTGACCTTGCTTGTTGGAACCCAAGGGTTCCGCGGAATCCACACCGGGAATCACTGTTCTAGAAAATTTCAGAAAATCAACAATATGGAAATCATTTTGATGTCATAAGTACAAACACGCAAATTTCAACATTGGCCAAGGTTACTACACAATTGTAATCTCGCAATTAAAATGTCGTTAACAAGTTTAGCTCATTCGAAATGTTTGAGCAAATTTGGCTCTACAGTATATCAGTTACGCAACAGTTTTTAAAGCCGTTGCAGATTATTATATGTGACACTCGAGCAACTCATATGTCATGAATATGTGAGTTGGCCGCATTCAACTGAATTAGGCCTGATGCTGAGTTGCAAAAAAGCTGCTTTAAATTAGGATTCGTTACTTCCCAAATTTTTTGTCAGTTTTATTTTTGCTCTTAGTGACTCTTGGGCTATTTCAACAAGGGTCTAATGCTGCAGCATTAATAGTACCTATCACAGGCGCCGAGTGTTGGATTTTACAGGGCCAGCACAAACCTTATGACGTCATAATTAGAACGTAACCTTTTTCATGAAAATTATTGGGCAAACAAGCAGACCAGCATGTTGTAATCTCGATGTTAAGCCAATTTGCTAACTACTGTAACTTCTTGCAAGGTAATCAGATTGTTGTAGGCATGATTACTGCGTATTGGTTTGTTATGTGGTGACTAAGATTGTGTACTGGTCAACGTGTTAAGGTCGAGAGCTTCAGGCTCTCTTCTTTTGCTGCTACTTGCAGTTATAAATGAATTTAAGGTCATTTGCTTCCTTTTTTCGGTTGTCTAGACATCCTTTATCACTTTGCTTTTGTACTGTAACTTTGCTGCTCTACTTTAGCTTAATAATCGGCGGTGAACTGCATGTATACCTGCACTGAATGTAACAGCTTGAGAATGTCTACTTTCGGCAAAAACTTGGCATTGTTTTAAAAATTGCGTTGCAGCAACAAAATTTTCGTACTGTCATAGTGACTAACGTTACAGGAGCAAATGAATGAATGGTTAATTAAACTGAGTGTTTTAATTTTAACATTTACATGTTTTTTGTGTCGCTTTTGAACGTTTGCTTTTTGTAATATATTGAAGACGATGTAGCCATCTACGAAACAACTGTCGTGATATGGCAAAACCTAATAACTACAAACAGCAGGTTTTTGACTATATTGTCTTCGTTCAGCAAGGAAACAACTGAACCAAATTCTTTTCAGTTTTCCCTTGAAGCTGCAAACTGTACGAAAATGAATCATTTCTTCCCAATTGTTGATCAGCAGCTTCACCTAAACCAGGGGTGTCAAACTGGTGGCCCGCGTAAGGATTTTGTGGCACAGTGCGAATGCCTGGTCTACGAATTAGGTCTTCGAAAAGTTGTTCTCCAAAAGAAAAAAAATTTGTTTAGTTGAAATGCTCCCATAAAGCATGGGTCCAGAGCTGCTATAAGTTACGGATGGCATTACAGGTTATGGCGATAGAGGTACTGACCTTTTTTTTGAGATCAGCACCATTTCAGGCGACATCTCATGATTTACGGGAATCGTTACCCGGAGAAGTGGAGAACTTCAAATAAAGCCGTGGCTGATGTGCCGCGTATTTTGATCAACCGGTTTCCTGTACCGGCAGACAAAAAAGTTTGAAGACCACTGATATACCGTCTTGCCTGCTTGAATTTTTTTTCATCAGAGTCTGGCCCATATAAAATCCCGGTATGAAAATATGGCCCACAGCACTGAATGAGCTTAACACTCCCGATAAAAGCCAAAAAGACATCAAGACTGCTTGTGACATTTGAAATGTAGTTGTTAGGATTTGCAATATCACAGCAAAGAATGCTTTATACTTCTGCCAGGAGAGAGCTCTACTGCTCAATGTCATCGAAATAACCAACCCGAGCACTATATCTACAGCATAAGCCGACTTAGAAAAGTGTGGAGTGGTATTTACTTTTATGTGAGATTTAAAGCATTGTATGTCGGAGATGATGATCTTATTATCGATTTGTTTGATTTGTGTGATTGAGTGGCATTGCTGTGATTATTTTGTAATTGTAGGCTTGCTGTGTTTGCTCGAGTATGGTCTAATGAGCTGGCGTGCGGTGCTTGCTCGCATACCCGTAGTTATCGCCTCTGGTAGTCATCATACACTGCCCCAAATGTGGGAGGATTGTGTTGTGCATTGCGTAGCATGATTTTGTAGATCTGTGTTTAGTTGCTCTGTGGCAAAGCGCTGAAAAAAGACAAATAGCCGTTCTGGCAAGTCGGACATTTTGTGATGATTCTGAACGCTGGTCATTGTGTTGCCAACAAGCTTGAACATAAATATTTTCTGCAATAAGGCAATCTTGTGGGTGGACAATTTGGCAACTCTCGCGTCTATTTTGCAATTGCCTAGTGCTAGTTTATTTCCTCACAGGGTGAGCATAATTACTGCTTGTTGCTTTGTCAAAGCTGCCTGCAACATCCAGTATAGGCTTCGCGGTCGTTTTTTTATGTCAGGCGCAAAAGCATTGTTTCGGCTGCTATTCATAATATTTTTGAAAAACATCTGTGAATTAGAAAAAAGTATTTTAGTATCCTCAGTGGCGTATTTAGCGGGAATAAAGGGCGACGGCTCCCTCAAACGATATGACAGTAGCAAAAAACGTTAGCGAATGGACCACATTTTGTTTGTAGAGCAAATTGGGCTAAATTCTTGCTTTAAAAATGTGTTCAACATTTCGAGTTGTTCCCAACCCCTCCCATGGCGAATTTAGGAGCAAATTTGGGGGGGGGGGTTGGAAACAATTCGAAATGTTGAACACGTTTTTTGAAAGCAAGGATTTAGCCCAATAATTCACAGCCAGAATGCACGTCAACCATGGGCACAAGCAATAATTAAACGACAGAGTTCGAATTGTGCCAGTTGTTCTCCATCAGGAGTTTGGGCTTCAGTTTATGAATGATGAATATTTAAGAAGTAAGTTATAGGAAGAGCAGAGGCGGTTCGTTTGCATGTATTGTGATGCTGCAGCACCCCCAAATATTTAGTGACTAGGACGGCGTTCCACAATTCTGTAACTAAGTTTTGCTATGTCTTTAAAAAAATATTTCAAGCATTTTTAGGCCATGAAAAAACTATGACAACATCCCTTGACCGGATCCCGTCAAAAACTGCGTAAAATAAAATTTTCAATTTTTTCGGCGAGATTCAACATTTTGGCATTCCACTGATTCTGCTTATTATGAGGCAGGCAGTTGTCAGTTTCAAGTTGGCAATTTTAACTGGAGTTTGTGCTGCTTTTTGTGCAGAACTAAAGCAATTTTCATTCGTTGAACGCTCGGGATGCTGAAAATGTTTTGTTCTGCTAAATAATTTTGATACGAATACAAGGAATGTGGTGAGACGTTTTGAAGTAGAATAGCCCTAGTAGCTTATGTAGAGTTGTTGTGCACTCAATCTGTTGCCATAAGTTTATGCGATTCACGTGAGCTGGTGGTAGCCTAGATAATACAACATTGTTTCATTAGCCTAACAGAGGCGTTTTTGCTGAAAACCAAACAACTATGCTAAGATAATTAATGATCCAAGTACAGGTAAAAAAACGTTGAAAAAATTATTGTGAAATGTTTGCCTCCAAATTTTCGAAATTTAGTAATCCGACATTCCAAAAGAAAGAGTTGGGATAAGATCGAACACATGATGGAACAGAGAGTTTGGATGATTGCGCGATGACATTACTGTCTTTTAAGTAAGCACTCTTTCTAGCATGCCGTTGCAATCGATGGTATGTGCTCTTCACATACGTAAAAGTGCAAAAAAAATGCGCAACCCTCTATGTCATTGGGTTGTCGTGGTGTTCTTTTTAAAAGACTAAAGTTCAATTGGCTGACACACCCATTAGAAGCCACGGGTTGTCAACGGATAAATATATGCTATTGCACTGTAAGGGCTTTGATGTAAGAGCTGTTGAAAGATTTTCTCCCAAAGACAATCGAGGCAACAGGCGATTAAACATTTAAGCGTTTATTTAAGTAGGCTTTTTTCGTGTTTGTTTTGAGCGCTTCAAAAACTCACTGTTTCTTCATAATATTGCGTGTCGCCATATTGCTTGCTGTCCGGTACCACTTTACTGAAAACAGTAGCGGGCAGCACTTTTACTTATCCGTGGTTATTTCAAAAGCAAACGTAAATAGTAAAGGCTACAACTGATATATCGCCTGTTAAAGTAGAATGATGTAATATAATACTTAAATACTAGTTTAAATATGCGTTTTTAATATTGCTACGGCGAGTACAAAAATTATAATAACCGAGCTTTTAGTGGACTTCACGTTAGAGTGCTTTTGTGGTACAGTCATGTCGCCCGCCTGACTTCTCTTGACATATTTCACATTTTCATCACGTGTAGCAAAGTGGAACAAAATGCCAGGTTTTTACGGTAAAATTCTGCAGGACTCAGAAAAAATTATCCTCATTTTCAGCACAAAAAGCTGTTCGGTGGGTTATTTGCTTAAGCCATTACCTAACATATTGTAATAACTGAACTGTAGATGCAGGACTCCGAGATCCAGGTCAGTTAGCCCGCCCCTGACTGCTTTTATATCGGGACCAACAAACATAGGTACAGCCAGGTGTTTTAACTTTTATCACTAGACCTGCAATTACGGAAAAGTTGTCAGTAGTAGGCTTATTACTTCATAGGTTATTACCTGTAAATACATCAGTCATTACAGCATTTCTCCACAACTTTAAAATTATGCCCCTAGATACTTAGTCAAGTGAACACATGAAAGTTTGTGGAATTTTTTGCAGTTCGTAAGAAAGCACAGCCTTAATAGATTAGTAGGGAAAACGGTATTATGGGCGTAGTTTATGAAATTCAAAGTTTGAGGGGAAATGAAAAAAATACGTCAGTAGATCTACGCCACTGTGTGAAATCGTGGTCACCAAATGTACAATCGTACACCTGAAGAAACATTTTTTTTTTGAGAATGGGTTACAAGACCAACTGGGTGATTGGTTGTAAGAGATATATAGCAGTAGCGGATCCAGAAGCTTTTGAAGGGGTGGCAAGAAGTGTAAATTGATGCATTGTCATTGAAGGCGCAGATCTTTTGATTTATGTTTTTTTGGGGGAAGATCGACTTTTTCGAAATTTAAAAAAATTCTTTTTCGAGAGAAATAAGTTCAGGAAGCCAAGACCAAGAATGGCTGGTGGGAGGACTGCACCTCCCACAAAACCCTGGATCGACCACTAAAGTATAGCCCCATTTTTTGCTGTACCCTGGGACCACGGCACATTGGTGCAGCCAAGAAACTTGGTGTCACATATACCCTACAAGGGGATTGCATCAATGCGTCAAACAAGTGTACCACCAAATAGCCTAGTTTTGTAATCTTAAAACAAAAACCATTACATGGCCCACCCCAATTTTTACTTTTGTACCCCTACACTTATTCGAAGAAACGGATAGAATTGATGAAATGACGAGAGCTTGTAAGACCAGTCTTAATTCAAAGTACGACAATCGGGATTAGAAGTATAGGGGCAATGCCCTTGTTTGTGCTAACTTATCGTTGCTGCTCTCAGAAAGGGTGAAGCTGGCTGAACGGATATTTCTAACCCGACATGACTGCCTGGTAATCGTGACGCCGGTTTGTCTGTGAGTAAAAACTATGTAATGCTTGATGTGATTTGAGTCAATTTGACGACAAGCGTGACGCAATAATTAATTTAGAGCTCCATGAGGTGTATGTTTTGCATCATGCAAAATTACACTTTTAGGAGTCACTTGTGCTTATAAAGAAGAGCGAAAGATTGTCAGTTCATATTAAACAACTATTTGCTATTTTTCTTTTTTGTACTGAGCTGTAAATGGCCTAGGATTGGTTGAAGCATAAAATTAGGGTGGTGTTTACTTCAATTTATCAACTGGCGGTGGCGCAAAGAGTCAACATCACACTTTGTGTCAAGCTTAGGAAATCGACAACATTGAGTTCCGACATGGTTGCGGGAAGTTTTTGCTTTTATTTTCACGTCTAAGCAAAGGTTTTTAAGTGATACAGGCGCTTTCAAAAAAGGTAGGGACCACGTTGACGATGCCCTAAGGTATAAGAGCCCTGACCGACGGCAACTCTGAGAGCGTTTCGTTGTTTATTGTTTCGCACCGTGGTCGGCGAGGTCGGGACATGCAAAAAATTAGTCAAAAGCATTTTTAGAGACCCGTGTATACTGCCACATCAAATTCTAAGCTCATTAGTCAGGCATTTTCAGCCACACCTGGTTTTGTAATTCGTAATACTAATACGGTCTACGCCTTCATATTACATATATTGACCAAGACCAAAGCTGTATGTTTTATATTAAATAGCTTGTATTGTCCAAAGCTAATGTTTATACCGGCGTCTGGCTTTGCGGTTGGAAAGCCAGCTTTTCAGTCAGTGGACTTGGACTCAATTCCCTTGTTGAGTCATACTAAAGGTGTTAGAAATGCTACTTTCTCATTTTTGCGTGGCGATCAATAGAAGTAATGTGGAGGATGAAACTTAAACTGGGTGTGCTGAGTCATGTTTAAAAGCAGTGCAATGAACCTCAGCGGCCTGACCACGTACGCATTTTCGGAGCCCCAACAGAAAATTCAATTTCAAACACAAACTCTAAATTCTTCTCTTTTGTCTTTTTTTATTGAAGTAAGTTATTGCAGTGGAGTTATTACAGCCCGTGACACCTGTAGACGAGATTAAAATACGTCAACTGCTAGTTTTGACCTTCAATTGTTTTTTTTAAGACGTTTTTAGTTTTTTGAATCGTTTGTTTTCAATCTGCATCAAATAATGACACTAATTGGAGCCTTAAATCGTTCTTAAAATAGTGACATTTGCATCGCCCCTTATTGCTGCTACTGGTCCACCTGTAAATGGTGTATACATACATTTCAATTATATACGCTTTTATATTTTGTCCCCATCAGAGTCGTAGATCAAACTTCAAAACAAATTTATGCGCTCCCGCAAAAATGGTTGTTACGCACAGTAAGGACTAAAACCATTCGATAAACCACAAGGTATAGCAAAGTTGCTGTATTTTCCCTTTAGAAAATACCATGTAAAAAGTACAGAACATTTTTCACGATCTAATTTACTATAGCCTGGGCTACAAGCGTTTGCTTAGTCAATTTATATTAGCAATATTCGTAGTTAGTGGACTTGAAAAAGAGAAAGGGAAATGTCTACCGTTTCTTGACGTCTACGTCGAAAGAACAGATGTTGGCTTGGAGACCAGTGTATACCGTAAACCCACTTTCACTGGCCAGTATTTGCGTTGGGAGTCCTTTAGTCCTCTCAAACGCAAAATAAGTCTAATATCTACATTGGTGCATCGAGCTCTAATGATTTGCACCAAGCGTAGACTCAATGAAGAAATAGAACGGATTAAGAAGATATTACTGGACAATGGCTATCCTAAAAACATCATCAACACTCAGATCACCAAGAAAATTGCTCAGTTCTCCACCCTTAAGCGATTTGGCCCTGAAAAGTGTCCTGTGTACTTGAGGGTCCCTTGGATAGGTAAGCCATCTACAAACTTAGAAAAAGAAGTCAAAACCGCCGTGGAAAGCTGCTATGGTTCCGTCAGCACCCGCCTGGTCTTTACGTCTAAGCGCATGCTGCCTGTGGCCCGCAAGGATGTTCTACCTGCCATTCAGAAAAGCTTTGTCATATATGAATACAAGTGCCACTGTGATAGTCGGTACGTAGGGCGAACATCTCAACGACTACAGGATCGCATCAAGCAACATGTTCCGCAATGGTTAAGACAGCAATTGACTCGTCCACGCCGATCTCAACCACACAGATCGTGCAAACGAACCGACACCAAACCGGATTGTGACTCCGCCATTGGTCAGCATCTTTTAGATAATGATCGATGCGCATTAAACTATGATGATAAGCGGTTTTCAATCCTTGCCGCAGCGCGCAGCTCTTTCCATCTCAATCTTTTAGAGGCTACTTATATCAAGACCCGACGCCCGGTGTTATGCAGACAGAAAGAGTTTGTTTACACTCTCAAACTCTTTCGATAATCGTAGCATTTGGCCTCCTGCCGCGCCTTCTTTAACTTTCGCACTTGCGAAATCTTTCTTTCGCGCGCTTTGCAATACAAACGCAATCATTGGCCTGTCTTGATTACGTAACATCCAAATTATTCACATAAAAGACTCATTCACTCTAGATCTTCCCTTTTGACGCGATACCGCCACTGATGAGAGCGTCACGAAAAGCTTATGGCTAAAACAGCTTTTTTCAAAGCTATATTAAAATTCGTAGTTATTGAAGAATGATCATAATTGATCCAAGTGATATATTACTTCAACAAAAAAAGCAATAATTGGCTGAAAGTACAATTCAACTCCCACTTCCAGCCTTGTTTTTTAACTGGTTGACAGTTAAGGCTGCATGATTTGAAATAGATCCAAAAATAAACCTTGCGAGGGGGGATGTAAATGAAGCAATTGTCTCCTCCTATAGTACTGTATACTAAAGCTTTTTTAAACTTCCCAGTTTTTGACCGATGTTTTGAGTGAGCTTTAAATAGGGTAATCTACTCAAATTTCCCTTCAAAATTAGTTAATACCTGATTATTATCAAAGATCTTGTGGGAGTTCCCTCAAAAAATCATCACAAATAAAACATTTTTCTTTTACCTCTCTACTGAAACTTTGACTTACACCCATACATTTTTTGATTTTTAAAATTTTTTAATTTTCCTATTTTTTGATTTTCTTAATGCCTTGATAATAATTTAAGAGGTCTTTCAGAAAACACTAGTTTAGGACATTCTCTTTGAAATCACTTAATTGATTTGAATTTTCGTTCTTCAGTGTTGATCTCAAAGTTTAGAAGAAAAATCTTGAAACCTGGTGGGCGTCATTAAGATGAAATCCGTGTTGTCATTTATTTTTATCAGATATTGAGCATCTATGTTCTTCCTTTATAGCTCATCTGCAATCTCGTCGACGACCGTTTGACAAAATCAGGTCCACTTTTCGGTTATAATTATCCCGGTACCCCCACAATATAAAGGAGAATTAGGACGAGGTTAGAAGAGAGAAATAGGTAACCACTTACAATATGTAAATCCTGTACAAAAATTTTTATCTTCTTGGCATCATCTGGCTGGATTCTTAGATAATTGTCATCTGATTATACTTTTTTCCTATTAACAAGTTTACAGCCTTTCTCTCCATTCTATTCTCTCTTTCGCTTTCCTCTTTATTTCACAGTAAGATATTGCATTCTTTACAAAATCCAACATATGCAATTTTCTCCTTCTTTTTGGTCTTCTTCCTTCCGTACGGCAGTCAATCAAATCCTTAAGTAAACCTGCTTTGTCAATGGCATCCTATTCCTTGATACTGCCTTGTAAAAATGAAATGATTTAATAGTTTTTTAAAATGGAAAAATTGCGATATATTTGAGAAGATTACATCAATCATTGCAAGTCATCTGCTTTGGAACAGATTCAAATTTTTGATATAATCGGAAAAATCGTGAATTTTCTTCGTAATAATTTGTAGACTTCGAACAGTTTGATTTTTATTGATTCAATTTTTCAACCGGTTGTTTATGAAAGCCGCAGGTGTATTAGTAGCCACGCACTTAAAACATAGGCAACTTTATATTACTAACTGAAATTCTGCTTCATCATTATTGTGAAACACCAAGCAGCAGCAGATACGGTAATTGCAGACCATAGGTGTAGTCATAGACGCTGGGTTTTCAAAATTTTTGGGTGCGCCAAACTGTGACGTAATAATGCGCATAGCCAATTCGGCAAGCGAGCTGTCACCAAGGTTGAGCAGCAGAAGAGAAACATCGAGGTATTTTTGAAATTGGAAGTGATTTCATATTACGATTAATTTTGTATTAAAGTAGTGGGTTTGGAAAACAAAATAACAAAACAGACTTCATTTATAATCAAAAAAGTTTGCTTGATCAACGGTGGGCTGCCCCTCTAGTAAAAATTTTCGTGAGAGCGTTGTTCTCCCAATATTTGGCGCCAGTGGGCTTAGGATTTATGCCCCTATATGTTTTGGCCACATTCTCATTTTAGGTTATTGTTTTGGTCAAAAATTAAGCTATTTTTGGTGCAACTGCAGACTGAGGTATTATTTTTGCGCGGTTTTTCTTCAAGTTTTAGTTATATTTACTTTACCATTGTGCAATTTGTTTAGACAACCAGCACGGCTTTTCAAAAATACTGGCGACAACCGAATAGAGTACTCTCAGAACTAGAGGCCGATGGTCAAATCTAAATAACTGCAATGTTTCCGCATTTGTTCAAACTAAAATAGTCTTCGGTACAAAAAACTCATATTGGGGGTGTGTATTGTATCATTTGACGTCATATATAATCCAAACTGATAAAAGGCTTTGCCAGCCTCCAAAGTACACAAAAATTGAGCATTGCTCCAAATAAATAAGATCGAAATTACTACTAATATTTCAAAACAGCAGTTTTATTAAAAATTTCAACAATGTTAAATTACAGCAAAGCTGTGATGTTTGGTTTTTATAGTGAACGTATTACTATTTCACGAGCAAAAGATAATTGTTGCACAATAACAAATAATGAACAATTTTATAGTAATGTCGAACAAAGAAATTACTGTATAATGATTATAGGCAGGCAACCAAAATTTTTGTGATGGGGGGGGGAGGTGCTAACCAAAATTATATATAATGTTGTTTTCGTAACGAAGTTGCTTGGTGCAACTAAAAAACAAAATAAGTTCTTTTCCCATTTTTGGCATGCTTTACAGTCGTAAACTATTTTTGGTGTCTCTACAAAAAGATTGTCATTCTTTCTTGGAGCAAACTGCCACATGACTGGGCCACCTGGTTTCATTCTTGACTATAAATTACGATCGAAGTGAAAATGTAAAAGCTCCGGCTGGCAACACTGTTTGAGACAAATTGTGTGCTTTATTACATTATGGTAATATTTACATTACTATGCTGCTTAAAACAACAAATTCAAAAAAGCGTCACTTAACGCACTGGCTTTGACAACACAAATCAATCAAAAGCAACATCGGATATTTAAGCCATCAAATATAAATTGCTTAGATTAAACGAATCGTATATGGCACTTTAGCGTGCATTCCTGCTGCCTATAAGAGCCATAAACTCGATTGATTCTAACGCAGGTTCAAGAAGATTTTACAACTCCAAGTTCTGCATATTAGATACATAAGGTTCTCTTTTAAGTTCAGCAAAATTTTTTGTGATGTGGTTTCCAAATCGGGTCTAATACCTTTTTGGTTCTTACATGGATTTTGCCCCCCAACAGATCAGTGGTTTTGACTTTTCATGATTTACTGTTAGAGTTAGTGAACTCCATGTCTGCAATTAATTTCTATAGATTTAAAATTTAGCGAAATGAACAAGCTTGTACTCCTGGTTTTTATTGCCATGATGTTTGTCACATAAACTAAAATCTAAAGAATTCAATACTTTTTCAAAAACCTTTTTTTATGAAATGCTTTTATCAAGTACACACTGGCACAGCTCTATCAATCATAGAAGTTTAACAAGTTTTAGGTGGGCTGATTGATGCTCAATGGTGTAAGCTCTTTGGTACGATTGCAGAAAATGTGCCTAACTATCAAAATGTGTTTATTTAAGCCAAAGTCAAAATACAGGGTCGCGCAAAAGTTACCGGTCAGTCAAGAAAAATTAAAAATTTTATTCAAACACTACCTGCCCAGTTATCTATCTACGACTGTTATTCAGGTCTATGCAAAAATTATGTCAGTTACCTGTCTATGTATTATATGCCTACATACTTGCTAACTATCTATGGATCATTGTAAATAATTTTTTTAATTTTTCTTGACTGACCGGTAACTTTTGCTCGCCCTTGTACTTAATAAGAAGAATAATCGAATATTTTATCAGCAATAATTTGCACACTTTTGTTTTTCACCACAGCAATTATTTAATTAAAAAAAATAATACACACTGGCGTGATTTATCTGCAGTCAACTTAATGCACCGCCGTGTAAACGATGCATATGTCCGCGATTTAGCTCCAAGAGTACATAATGTGAGAATGGTCCGTCAAAAATTTTTTTCTTAGTATGTAACCAGCCTCATAGCCCACACTTTGCATCACACCTTTAGTAAATTGGGCTTCTCCCTGAGTTTGGGTTTAAGTTTAGATGATTCAATTTCTTGTGTTGTCACGGAAAAATGGCTGAAAAGGTAGGCAAAATTTGGGAAATCTGGAGACATCAATATTTAAACGAGACAGAATTTAGGCCCTCTCAACAGAAATTTTTTGGACTTGTAGTGCAGTTATGAAATGTATAACTCTACCTCAATTTTTCGAAAGCCTTTTATGACGAGTATGTCGTAAAATTTCACAAGATAATGATCATATCTAAAGACTTCATTTGTGGTCAACTAAAAGGCGGTGTATTTTAACGTTTTGTAGCTGTTGCAGTAGAGTATGTTTTCTTTGCAACGGTGTTGTGCAGATGCCATCTACTCACAATAACCAGGAAATGTTTTGCGCGGATGAGTTTAATGTTCACTTCGTTAAATGATTAAAGCACTCTTTAATCAAAGCCACCTTTTCAGGATTGTAAACTTAATTTACAAGGGCATGGTATTGTACATCGTACACCTACATGGTAAGCTTCAAATGACAAAACAATTGAACTGCATGCAGCAGTATGCCAGGCCTTTTGTCGGCGATATCGCACGTTGTTATTGTCATCTACCCGTGTTATTACGGCTTCTTCGAACTCACGCCCGCTCAAGTTATAAAGCTGACTAATAGTGGAAGCATCTGTTTTGCTACGTTTTATCTGTTTTGTTACATTCTGCAACCTGATCTTTCTCTCCATTTTTCGTTGCCGACTGCTTAGCAGGTTGGTCTTGCTTTAGATAATCAGCAAAAATAGGAGAACTTTTTGCAAATTCAAAAACTGATCTGGTGTTGTTGTAGGTTTCGATTAAAACTATACAGCTATTGGTACAATTATCTGCCCAATGTTTCTGACAAACCAGTGTCCTAAAAATATGTAGGTCAATTGACCAATCACTATTGGCACTAGTATATCATAAAACTGCAGATAATTCATATCAACTTCAACCATAAAAAAAGCTATTTATTTTTAAACCTTTAATTAAAAGCAATAGGGGTTGGCTAAAGAATCGGTCGGATTGCCTAAAGTATTTCAATTATAATTTCAACTCTAACTATCCCTAACTCAAACTAATCTTAACTCCAATCCTAATTCCAATCCTTAAACGCTGATACGCAATCCCGTGTTTCAGTTTTAGCCAATTCTACATATCCAGTAATATGGATGATTTTTTGGTAGATCCAACCATAGTTTAAAACCAAGGTTCTTAAACTTTTTAGGCGCGCACCATTTGGCGAGATCAACAAAAACTCGTCCCCCCTTTTTGTGGTGATCTTTTGTTTTTGAAATGACAACAAGATTTCTAAATATTATCGCATATTTGCTCTCGAAACCAACATAAAGAACTGTTTTTGAAAATCGACTATTTTAAAGGGCCGTTTTCTCATTATTTTAAGGATAACTATGGAGCCGTGGCCTCGCCTTCCCCTCTGGCAACCAACCCAGTTTAAGAGCCCCTGGTTTGAAAGAACTTTTGTCTTTTGTTGGTTCGATTTGTTTCTGATTGTTGCATGCTTGCTGCCGAATTCTATTTACAAAGCCAGGTCTTTTTGGAATTTTAAATATTTTTACAAATTACCCCTTTAACGTTGTTGGTACGGCACTACACTTTCCGATTATTTTGCACAGCCAACAAAAAAAACCAGTCGCCAAGTGGTTCACTTTGGTTATCAACAATGTCCTATGACCACTGTTAAGCAATTTGTAGGTAGGCCTACGTGTAACCCCTGTAATAACAGGAGTTATCAATATTCTTAAAATTGCTAATAAATCTCAAGCTTAAGTAAATTGCCAACAATCATTAAGCTGCATATAATCACTTGTAACCGCTCAGCCTATTGAGTCTTAAAGACGTTCAAATAGCCATATAAATGTCTTTGTACCAGGTGACGCACAATCCTATGATGGGCTACAGTTAAATATTGGCTGATTTTGTTTAAAAATGAAACTTTTTGTTCAAATAGCAATGTAAGTGTATTTCCTAATTAATTTTTCTCTTATTAAGAGAGTGACTGACCTACTGTACAAAAAGATCTGCGTACAGCAATCCGCATTTTCCACCTCCACTCCTGAGCGGACTTCGCTCGATTGTCAGGCCTACAATTTTGGAAAGCCATGCCTGCCGGAAATATTTATCATAAATATTTATCATTAGTCATGGCAAGCCATTCTACGAGACTTTGATACAAAACTTACATGTATCTTAATAATTAAATAGCATAGATCAAAATGTGATTTGTCAAACCTTATCTTTTTTAATTGCAAAAATTTTTAAAAAATGCCCTGCTAAATACTTTTCTAGCTACACCGTTGTATCTTTGATCGCATGATAAAGAGGTGAGCAAAAATTTGGACCAATAAATGTAAGATGTTCTGACATATGATGTGATCAGGTTCTGTTTGTATCTCTGTGTTTTCTTCAAAGTTTGCTTAAAATCAGTAGTAGGTCTTACAGCTACACGCGACAGCACACGAAGTTGGTTTTTATATAGTCATGCGCAAGGTTTCAGTAGGGAAACTAGATTTTTGCAAGAAAGGAGGTGTGACCAAATTGTAATGTGCTTTTTTGTGAAAAAGTTGTTGGACGTTGCTTAAAAACGGTTTGTTTTCTGAGGCAAAATGACATTGACTCTGTGGGGGCTTTAGCTTCCAGTGGTTGCACACTATCAAGCGCGCTTAACACCTGCGCTTTTTTTCAAAAAAGGTCAGCGAACGTTTTTAAGCGTAACTAAAACCAACTATCATCATTATAAACTCACACAAAATGGCTGCCGTTTTTGAACATAACCGTTAAAAATGTGTTTATTTAAATCAATCTATCCAAATACAACTGACAGGCACTTGGCGCTTATGTTCAAGATTGAAAAGACTTCTCAAAAGACAGGCAAATAACACGGTAATACAACTTGCGAAACAGGTCTGGACAAATCAATCTATTTTGGACGATATTAGTTATCGCCATTGTCCTGCGAAATGCTGTTAGTGTTGTGTAGTACCAGTAACAGCTCATTAGCTTATTAACGGTGAATTTGTGTAAATGCCGGTGCAATTTGTATCAAGTGAAGTCATCAAGAAAATGACAAGGGCTTGTGCCCTGTGACATAAGGCAGGAAAGGGAGGAGGCATGGGGCATCGTTCCTTCACCTCGTAAATGGCAGCCTAGCATAGATACGAAATTTTAATGACGCCATCGTGGGCTGTAAAAACACCAAATCTTATCTCTGCCCAATTTTTATGGCCACTCGCTTGTTGGCGCCCCACTGTTAGGTGGTCGTTGCAACGCTGATCAGCCTGAAAGGGTCTGCTTGCAATCGCCGGTTCAATTTCTGAAGCGTTTTTGTGTTGTCGCGAGTTGGGAAAAAGGGACTTAAACGGGATTTACTTTGGTCGTAGCGGTTTTGTCAAAAATGCTTTCTGCAAAGCAATATCTGGAGCTTCGAGGCAGGCTTGAACACTAGCTGTTTTATGTCAAGCTGAAAGCTTTCTTTTAAACGGAGAATAGCAAACATTAGCAGTATGGGCAACTGCTAAATCGTGAGGTGATTTGTCATTCAACTTTCTGGTGGTTGTTACAATTCATTCTTATTTAGAAATAGAAATCTTTGTTTTAGGAACTCCATAGCCCAAACCAGGGATATACAGTTGACGTCACGGTTTCGCCCCTCACCGGAAGCAGCGTCGCTGAACCCCTTCCTTCCTTTTCAATTGATGATCTCCAGTTTTTGGATACCTCAGAAAACTCTGTGCAAGTAGGAGAAAATTTGTTGCACCAAAGCAATCAAGTAATGCTCGAACTTCAACACGCTCCAAGTAAGCTGATTATGTGCTTCTCACAAAACTATCACTGTTTTGCGAGTGGAGAATATTGTTGAAAAATGGTCTGCTATTAACAAACAGTAAGAAAGCCAGCTTAGACATTTATTTGCCATAAGAAAAATTAATTTCGGTAACGTATCCTCAGTTTCTGCAAAAAAATAATAAAAATCGCACAAAAAAAATATTAAATATTTTCAAACAAACTAATGGCAAACCAGAGAAAAGACTGTACTAAGATAATAAAATCTTCAAAACACATCAAGAAGCAAAAATATTTATCTGCCCAGGATCTAGGAGAATAAAAATGCCACAAACAGTGACAGTGATCCCGAGCTTGTAAAGATTGTCCAGACTTGCTTCGGAGTTACCAAGATTCTACTTGCTGTTTGAATTGCTTTGCATAACTTGCAATGAATGCCAAATTGCGTGTCAGACTCCGCCAACTGATCATTGCAAGCCGCTTTCCTAAGAGCCCAACAACGCTGCAGTCGTGGGGCTTGAACGCGTGGCCGTCGACCGAACGTCCAATCGACCAAGCTATCGATCCGTTTTCGACAAGCAGTTGTGGGCGAGTAGATTTTCTTTTGAATAATTTGATAAACCAGTTGTTTGCCAGCTGTAAAAAAGGAAATTGGCTGAGAACGCGCAAAGGAAATTTGTTGAGAAAGATTTGACGATGTTTGTCATTTCGTAGTGAATTTTCAATATGTTGATGTTTCAGTAATTGGCAACCGTTTGGGCTTATAAAACATTCTTGATAAACTACTACAAATAAGTTCTTTCACGCAGCACTCTTTTTGCTCGTGCGCAGTAAGCTGGGGTCAAAGGTTACTTTACTGTTAGGTTGGAAGAAACAGTAGAACGCAGGTAGCATAAAATTGTCTCTACTATGCGTAGTGTTGCGAGCAAAACTATTTGGTGGAGTCTGTTGAACACACTTGAATACACTCCATTTGAAATTGCAGTGTTTCGTTCTAATTGAGGCCAGTTACAAAAACTTGGGCTGCATTGTTTAGCGTAGAGTACATGAGGTCTATTTTCTCAATGCCACTGTTTCATCATGATAATCCTGAAAGCCTTACAGACATTATTCCCTCGTATGTTTTTTGAAACAGAAATAGTCGGCTATTTTGAACAGAAAGACTTCTAAAATTACTTTTCAAAATTTTATTTTAGGTTTCTCAGCAAATTATCTTTCTGCGGCTCAGTATATACTTTGTTTTGTGACACTCCCTAAAACAACATTTCTTGTCAGCTACAGCTGCTAAATGTAAATTAGTCTGCTACAATCATCACTGCGCTTGTCGTTCATGCTTTTCATATTTTATAGCTTTACTTTCGCCAAAATTGAAGGAATTTTTAGAACATACAAAAGCATCAGGTGAGAGAATTCATGATAACAAGTGACCGACGCAAAAAAGCGTCAGCTGCAGTTTTCCAATTTAACTGGTTAGAAACGTAGTTTATAGCTAAAATAGTTTTCCCTTGAACAAGGAATCAACTTGTAGCCAAAACTACAAAATATCCAGCAGCATGTTGGGAATTTGTTTTGCAAATGGTGGTAGACCTGGTTTCGATACTCTCGTTGAGCAAGGCCTGAAAAAAAAAAATATATAGCTACGTCTGCGGTGGAGATAGTGTTCACAAACTTGCTTGGCGTTCAGCAATAGGAGTAATATGGGGAGTGTAACGTCAAACCGATTTTACTTAGTTATAATCAAAGTATGGCCCCCGCTAAGGCAGTAGCCTCGCTCCTGCTGGAAGCTTTCATGGCATTTCCTTTAGTGATTTTGCATACTACTAAGTAGTTGACTCATTTTCATGGAATAACTGATAGCTTGTCCTATTGTCTTGGCTTGTTCTAATAGGCCTGCGAGAGCATTAGGTGAGGGAAAACAACACAAACTGATTTTGCTGCATAATTTATATTGATAGTTCAATTCAGTCCATTTCTGCCGCACCCAGTCGATGCGCAATAATAATTAATTAACTACCGACAATGGTAAAGAGGGGAAAAGGTGAGCAGTAAAATATAAAAACAATTAGGCTTGCTAAATGCAAATATTTACAACAAAATTGGGCGTAGAAAATGAAACGATGAAAGGTTATTCATCTTATCGAACACCAGAGGAAGTAAGAGTTTTGGAGACTGTGAAGTGATCTTTCGGTGTTAGAGTAAGCAGTCACTCCTATTGTTGTAGTCGGCACAAGCCGTAGTTTGAACTCAAAACGTGAGCTTTCATGTAAACGGTTGCACTTTGCCATGCGGGAACGCACTGAGTGCTCAACCGGCAGCCTTTCGATGACAAGTCTGATGCTTAGCCCATCGCGTCACGCTGCTGATGAACACGCGTCAAGGACGATATCGGGCAAGTCTGCACCGCCGGGACAATTTTTATTTGAATAAGGCTGATGAGCCTCGGGGAAAATGTTGTTGCGCTATTGTAATATTTTCCAAATCGATTTGGGGCGATATAATTTGCGACCCAATGTTATTGGTGCCGAACTTAAGCATAGCTTCAGTAAGAGCAATTTTGTTTTCATGCCCCTTCCATCAATGGATATTGCTAATTCGAGCATTTGTTGCCTCTAACCTGTTGTGGTTGGTTTTAGCCACAAAGTAAACCGTTATTTTACAAGTTGGTTTTTGTTTTTCTGAATTCTTCATTATCAGGTGTATGACTTTGCGGCACAAAGCATTTTATTGATTCTGTAGCGACATCTAGCGCATTGATATTTTTTACTTTTTCACAGACCTACATTAAAGTTGCTGAAAGATTACTCTTAACCAGACCAAACCAGAATCAGAAATGAGTTTTAAGTTTTCACAACCCACGGGGGAACCCGGAAATGTTACTAAGAAAGGGGTGCGCCCCTAGCCACACACACACTAGCAACGCGTCTTTCTAAGAAAAAAGTTGTTGACAGCGTGGTTCAGTTCGATAAAGTGCTGACTCGTCATCGTGAGGGTTGCAAGTGCAATTCGAACAAGTTCGTAGGATTGCTGTGCTCTTGGTCAAGACGCTTCACTGAATTCCCTGAGCTAGATTGCAGCGTGCTGGTGGTGCTGGCAGCTCGGATTGGATTTGAACACATGTTGTTTGACTTGTTTCATGCTTAATCGCGAAGGTTTTCTCTTGACCAAACAAAAAACATGAGAAACAATAAAATTTTTTCTTTTAATAAAGGTTGCAGAAAGCTGTCTTTTTTAAATTTGAGAGCAATTATGTTCGAGTTCCTCCCATTTACTGCCTGGCACGTTAAGGCGGAGAAATCCAGTAAAGTTAATTTTTTAAAAACAATCGCCGAACTTCCGTATGTTTTTTTGTATAATCCCACTCGCTCTCAGTCAGAAGGTGGGAAGCTGTGAATACCAGTTTTATATACTTTGTGTTAAGTTATGACGCGGTGTAGGTTTGAACCAGCTACCATCTTCGTTGCAGCCAAACGCTCTGACCATACCGAGACTGTTTTTGTAAAGTTGTATTTTGTGATTTTAACTCATAATAATACGCGCTGCTAATTGAATGTGTTCACCTCGGTCAAACCGGAAATCCTGTGACGCGGCGGTGTCCGATGCTATCCACTTGTTCATAAATATTTACTCTTCGCACGACTTTGCGTTTTTTTGCCTTGTCTAGTTTTTAATGTATTATTTGTTGTCCATCGACTTGGAGGCGCAGAAATGAAACTGAACTGGAAGTGCTTGCAGTTACGACAGTTACGTCACTTGTCGGCAGAGCAACTGAACACTAGAAAGCGATTACGTTGGTTGCGTGTTCGTTACCCAAGCTGCTTATTTTAATCTTGAACTAAGCACATTTTGATAGTTTATGTAGCGCAGTTGCAGAGCTCGAAAGCAAGAGTGCGCCACCCCATAAAATCCTGCGTTCGAACCTCGCCATGCCTATGTTGTTGTTTCCTCAGGCAACTTACGGCATTTTTCTCCACTTGTAATAGAAATGCACTGTGCTAGCTGTATCAGTGACTCCAAAACGGGTCTAAACACAACAATCATCTAGTAATTGCGTTCTCAGCCTTTTTGCTTTCGTTTATCTGTTGACCGTTTTCAAAAGGGAAATGTACCCCCTTTTTTATTCTACACTGTTCCAACAGCAGCTGGCGTTAGCTCTTCATGTGAAGTCTTGGGCAAGATCTGCAATCATTTTTAGAGTAACGTGACCATTGGTTCTTCAAGTTGAATGCGTCTGATTTAAAAAGAAAAAGAAAACATCCCTGACCAACAGAATTGCTAAACGTAAAAGAGGCCACACATGAAGAAGTTTATTTGTGAAACGATATAAATTCCTGCCCTAGTACAACCATTTAAGAAGTTTTTCCGTGACCAGGGATTGAAGATGTCTTGCTCACTACATTGTTAAACTTTTTTTCAGATGAGCAGCTGACCAAATATTTTGTAACAGTTTATTATGGTGAAGCAATAGTAGTATGCCAGAAACTATTTGATTTTTCTCTTGGCTTAAGGATCCTTTACGGAAATGCGGAGCTGCAGGCAAGGGCGCTTGCCGCCAACGGAAGAAACGTCGAGGAGTTAAATTTTTCTGCTTGGGAGCTGCCTGCTTATGAGAAGAGCAACAAAAAAATTGTAAACAATTTAAAGTATGCCGAATTAGGAGTCGTTTTGCAAGCAAATAAACTAGGACAATTGTTTGCCAAAAGGCTATGCCAAAGCAGAGTTTGGCATTTAGAAGACAAAAATAAACCAGTTAGACTGTTGCGTATGTCTAACACTCAGATATATTCCTATACCAAGTATATTGAGGGGCTTGAAAACAACCAAAGTGATGCCCCAAGTTGGAAAATCGAGCTGACTATAGGAGAAAAACCTCCTACGCCTCTAGTAAATATTGTTAAAATTGTGCTGGAACCTTTTCTTGCTCCGTTTGTAGAAGATTTCTTCGTCAACTCCAATAACGGATCACTTTGTTATAGTAACGATCCGTCTTCGATTGATGACGTAATTAGACTTTTCACAATGCAAAGTATAGAAAAATAGATGCAACTAATGTATAGTCGTATGCATAGACTTAACGTACCGCTAAAACCCTACTGAATATGCTGCAAAACTGACAAAAAAATTCTTTAAGATGCGATTGAGTAGTAATAGTTGAAATCTCTTGGTTATTTTTGTTTTATCAGTCTGTTTACGCTTTAACATAAACCTTAAGCCTGGGTCTTTGTTCAGTCTGCAGGTGCATAAAAGGTATCAGATAGTTAAAATATATGCATTTTTATTCTTTTCGCGCCCTTTCCCCAAATATATGCCGTTTGACTATAGCGTTCTGACCACCTTGAAAAAGGTGTAGCCATTAGTTATTGTGTTATAGAATTTACTTATTTCCCGTTACCCGAAAATAAAGATGTAGAGAGACCAATCACCTCCTCAAGTCAGTGTAACCTGCCTTGCATTTATGTTGCTCCGTATCTGGTGAAATTGATTATTGTATTGATTTACGCGATGATTTTTTTTTCATCTATAAACTTGTTGTCCGCATGTATATGTGTTCAGACTTTGTACCAGTGCGGATTTACTATGGAAGTGCTCTACTAATTTTGTGGCCCTTCTAAAAATGCTTCAGCCCTTCTTGACCATGTTACTACACTTTGCAAAAGGTTCAAACGCTTAATGACTGCACGAAATAGCTTTGGTGAGCTTTCCTCTTACAACAATCTTGATTGAGCTCCAGCCTTGTGCGGCTGTCAATCAAACGACTATAAGAATTTCATTGCAGATCAACATCTTTCTAAACAGGATTCGAACACTTCGGCAGAGCTAACCTTGATGCGGTGTTGATTTGCACAACTGATTTGAACTGCGAACTCTTCAAATTTAGTTTGACTGCTTGTCTTGTCCGTGACAAAATAGAGAATAGAGCGATTTGAAAATGCATGAAATGCCGTTATTGCAAAATCCTACTTTTACAAGAAAGAAGAATGGAGAAAAAGGTAATGCACCATGAAAAAAGCTCAATCGACTAGAGCAACTTCAGAAGGCTTAGTACCAAACGTGCTCCAAGAATTTACTCGCGATTGCTGCAACAAAACCTGCAGATCCCAGCTTGGACGATATACGTGTCGTTGCAAAAATTATTTCACATTAACATGAGCTTACATCGGTGCAGAAATCCAGGACAGAGTTGGAGACGGGCCGGGCTTTTCGGGCTTAAGTTCTAAAAAATTTTCGGGCCCGTTTATTTTGTTGCTTCTCCTATATAGCCTACTCCGCAGTTTCATGCATTTTCAAGTCGCTCGGGGAATTTAAATTTCGGGCTTAAGTCGGGCTACAAAATAGATATTGGGTTCGGGCTTGTATTTTTGGGTTCGGGCCTTACAATTGGGCCCGTTTTCAACTCTGATCCAGGATCTGAACACAGGCTGCTGTTGGTATCCAAACGTTCTAACTGGAAACTTTGTCTTCATTACTCCGCAATCGAAGCACGCCAACAGCTATGTTGTTTGCAAAAGGCTAACGAGAATTCATTGAACTGAAATGTAGTGAATAACCGAGGTCACTTACCATGGGGCCCACTCACTCTTATTTGCCTTTGTAAGTTTAGCACTCAGCTATTTATAAACCAAGACTTAAGGTTCGTGACACTATAAAAACACAGTGATGTGGGTGTTTGTGACGCTTGCGTACCAGTGAACGGAAGGTAACCTTATGAAGGTTTTTATTTATATGTAGTAATAATTAGGGTCATTTACCCGGGGCGGGTCAACAGTAAATTGGGTTTAGGGCTATTCTATTCGCGGGGCACTTCCAGAGCAATGAATAATCCGGGACGCATTGAACGTGATAAAACACAAATCATCAAAGCATAAACCACATCTGCGTTTCACAGATTTTGAGTTTAATTCCATTTATTTAACCAATGGTGAGCAAACTGAGACCCGAGAGATAAAATTGTGGGCTCGCGAAAGAATAAGAGTGGTTGTCCGCAACCGCCGGTTGATGTCAACCGTGGACCAAACCGTTTTGCTCACGCAAAATATCGAGGACTCTTTTGAGGCCAAAAAGAAGGCCGGCGCCGTGTTTGTCGACCTGACAGCGGCTTATGGCACTGTCTGGCACCGTGGCCTCGCCTGCAAGCTGCCGAGACTTTTGCCAGATGAGCACATGCTCCGGATGATCTTGGAGCTTATCCCAAATAGAAGCTTCACCCTTACCACCGGTGATAGCAAGCAAAACAGGCTTTGACGTCTGAGAAACGGCGTTCACCAGGGATCGGTCTTGGCCCACCTTCTTTTTAATATCTATACATGCGAACTTCCCTCCACAACCTCCAAAAAGTATGCTTATGCCAATGATCTGACTTTGTTGCATTCTTCTAGGGGTCGAAACGGCTTGGAGGAAACCTTAAGCCAAGATATGGCAACATTCTAAGCGTATCTTAGAACTTGAAGGCTAAAACTCAGCCACACTAAAACAGTGACGGCGGCCTTTTGTTTACACAATCGAGAGCCCAAACGTAAGCTTAAAAACCACGCTAATGGTAAACTTTTGCCATTTTGCCCAGTCCCAACCTAGCTTTGGGTAAAACTGGACAGCTCACTCACGTTCCACCACCATCTCGAGACATTGCAAAAAAACTAGCTACCTGCGTCACGCTTCTGAGGCGCTTGCAAACTCTGGATGGAGCGCTGGCGCTAAAACACTGCGTGTATTTTCTCTGTCCTTGCGTTTACTCTACTGCTGAGTACTGCTCACTAGTACTCAGCAGTAGAGTAAACGCAAGGACAGAGAAAATACACGCAGTGTTTTAGCGCCAGCGCTCCATCCAGAGTTTGCAAGCGCCTCAGAAGCGTGACGCAGGTAGCTAGTTTTTTTGCAATGTCTCGAGATGGTGGTGGAACGTGAGTGAGCTGTCCAGTTTTACGACTTATGTCCAGTGTTTTAAACGACGCCTTGCGCATTGTCACTGGATGCCTGCGTCCTACGCCAACGGACCACCTGCCAATTGTTTCAGGCATCCAGCTAGCTGAGCTCGCCGCTTGGGGATGACACTCTCCTTGTCCAAGCGTGGCACCCTGGACACAGACAATATTTTACACAGCCAACTAGTTGGGTCACCAGATGTGCCATAGGAGAGAGTGAAGTCTAGACCCCCATTTGTACCTGTTGCGCGGAAACTATTGTTACAACCGAATTTAAGATTTTGTTCACTTTAAGCAAATAACATCTACAAAAAAAAACACAAATCAAACACAGAATGCACGCGGCGCGTAACAATTGATTGCCTTGGTTTGATGGCTCTGCAAGTCATGTCAGCTATCAAATGACCTATCTAAACTGGGCATCCACGTGGCTCAGTAGACAAATTGTAGCTGGAGCGCAGAGTATTCTAAACGCACATCCATACTCCATGTTTTCATTTCCAGGACCAGTTCAAAGGCCCTTGCAATGGGCTTGCCAAGAACATTTGGGTTAAGCTCAATCGCCTGCCGACTGGCATTAGGCGTTTTCATTCGTTCATGTACAAATGAGGTCTCGTCCCTTGTCGAATTGCGAGTCTGGTGCCACCAAGTAAACCACAGACCACGTTGTCTCAGCGTGCCCTATACATCGGGCACCTTGATGGGTGGCTGGTCTGACAGTTTTGGATGACGATTCTCGATACTGGCTTAATATTGCAACAGCCAGCTTCTGATCCCATCGGTAAATAGATGCCTCTCTACACGAAGAAGAAGAAGAAGACGGTTGATAAGAAAATAAAAAAGATCCTCCATTTAATCTTTGTTCATATGAGGTTAGGATCCAAAAAATATGAAGATCTTGATAAAGATTTCCACCTCGTCCTCGTAACCATTGGGGCGAGTAAAATTTGCTCGCCCTGCAAAAATTTGCGCGTCCCTCATCCAAACATTAATAACATTAGCTTCCTGGCTTAAATTTTGGAAATACTTTAAAGGTATCAAAATTGCAAAAACACGAACTAAATCAAAGTCTCTCTCACGGAGTCTCATATAAACGCTGCAAGCGAGATTCGAACCCCCACTCTGCTTCAATAATAACAGAACATGTTAACTCCTGTAACAGAACTCGCCTTACCGATGCCATACCTTGCATTAAATTACTTTGAGATAAATGAACCAAGCATAGTGAGCAAAATATGCATATACCGTACGAGTATAAACTATAACTTTTAACTTAAAGGCAAATTGCCAGGGCAATAGGTTATACAAGAGGTTAGTAAACCTTTTACGGGTGCGGGACCAAAACAATTTTTTAATTTGACATGCGGACCATGTGAGCGCAAAAACGTAATTCGCAACAACTATGCAGTAGCATCAGTCACCCACGTAACGCAAAAATACAATGAATATAAGGGTATTCAAAGTTTATTCTTGCTTTTGAGTGGACAATGCATTTGGGTAGTTTTCTTTACCAAGCTTAGATTTTGGTGTGGTTGTGGCAATTCTTAAAACAGATTTAAGAGGTTTATCAGTTTCCAGGGATTGGCGGCGAGCTTTGTTGATATTCACTTCACTGAATGCCTTCTCACACATGAAGATGTCATCATACAACGCGAGCGCTTTTTGCAGTTAGTAAATCTCATCTGCATCCAGGAATCCAATCTTAACTCTTCTTCCTCTTTCCGGATTCTCTACTCTGCGTTCTGATCGCACCCACTTCCGGTCTGGCATTCTCTCTCCTGATGCCACGCACGCCAGCGGCGGCGTTGTCATTTTCGTCAGGTAGGGCCTATCTTTTTCTGAACTTTCTACCTCGTCTCTTTCTTCGCTCGATCCCTACTCTGATTATGTAGGGGTCAACATCTCTCTTAACAACTCCTCCTCGGTGTCATTTCTTAATGTGTACGCCCCCCCCCCTATTCGCTCCTCCCCAACGGATGGCAGAACTGATTCCTTTTCTCCCTCAATTCTTCCCTCCTCCAGAAATCTCTTCATTCTGGGGGACTTTAATTGCCATCACCCCCTCTGGGACTCAAGAGATACTTCCGACCCCCGATGGTAGGAAGTATTCGACTGGGTCATCTTTTCTGATCTCCTCGCCTTCCTCCTCTTCAGGTTGTCAATATTCGCCCAGGAATAAATTCGCTGGTTACCGGGATACACCACGTGGAGGTTATTGACATGTACCATGAGAATTATAACCGGCTGCGTGAAACCCACTCCCACACATCTCCTTCCTGTACTCTCAGGAATTGCCCCAGCCAAGCTGAGAAGAAACTATGTTTCCAATAAAATATCTTACCACGCATGGGCCAACAAAGAACACCCACTGCACAGTCTGGTACCTGACACACAGAACCTACGCCCACAACGTCTGAAGTCACGCCACCCCTTCTACCGTCACGCAGCAGAACACCATAACTGCGACCACGATATCATTGAGGCCTGGAACAAAGAGTGGACTAAACATCAACGCCCTAGGCAGCTGACGATAACCCCAGACACCACTGCACCACCTGGATCCGACTTACCTCGGAAATTGTGGGTTATCTTAAATCGCCTTAGAGCTGGAGTGGGGCGGTTTGGCGCAGAAATGCACAAATGGGGACTCAGAACATCAGCCTCATGTGCGTGCGGAGCTGCCACCCAAAATGCAGAGCACATCCTGTTCGATTGCAATCTCCTTCGTCCACCTAACACCGTCAAGAACCTCTCTAACGTGACTGATGATACAAAGAACTGGCTTCAACATCTAGCCAAAAACCTACGATGAGCCCTCAAACGAAAGAAGAAGAAGATCTCCTCGCCCTTTAATGACCCTGACACACCCACTCTTCTCCATCGCTCCTCTGGCAGTCGATCCTCCCCTGACATCTCCTTTGCTTCTTCTACTCTAGCTTTTTCTTGCTCCAGGGAGGTGCTACAGGACCTGGGTTCTGACCATCTACCAATTCTTCTATCTATTCCTCTCTCTCCGGTCTTTCGCTCGAACGAGCGTCCCCCTTCCTTCAATTTTCAGAAAGCTCGCTGGGATGGCTTTGCCTCCTACATTGACTCTCACTGTCCCTCTGCAGAGGAATACTCGTCCCTTTCTCTTTCCTCTGCTACTGCTCTTTTTACCTCTCTGGCACTGAATGCGGCCAAATCTTCCATTCCTTTTGGCCGCATCAAACGCCATCCTAAAGCCTGGTGGTCTGCTGAGGTGGAACAAGCGATTAGTGAAAGACGCAAGGCTTTTGCTGCCGCTCACAGAAGTGATAAAGATCGCCAGGCTTACATCTCCGCTTCTCGACGCGCCTCGTCAGTCATTGCCAAGGCCAAGGCTGAGGCATGGCAGACGACTTGCTCTTCTCTTTCACCTAGGTCTAACCCTAAATCTGTGCACTCTCTTTTTCGCTCTATTGCTGGCTCTTCTTCCTCGTCTTCCTTCTCTCCTAACTTTCCCAACTGTTCTTCTCCCAGGGAATCGGCTTCGGTCTATGCCGCTTACGTAAGGTCTCACTTTTCCGTTTCTCAGCCAAAGGCCTTGCGTAGCAGAGCCAGAGACTACCTCTCTGAGCTCCGCCAAGTTCTACGACAACTCGACCACGGCTCGTCTTTACTTCCACACGTATCAATATCCCAAGAATTCCAATCAACCGGATAAAGGATCAATTCTTCTTCAAATTCAATTTACATTAATCAAATTTACCAACAAGTTAAAAATCCCTTATTCAAATAGAATGTAAAAAAAGAACAATGGTTAGCAAATAAATACACGAATCAATTCAATTCCTACATTTATCACTACGATTTATGCTCGATAGCTTTATTATCATTATAAGCATTAGACTGAAAGAATTTTGGATTGTTTTTGTTTTCTATTCCATCCGAAAAGAATTATGATAACGATGACAACGAGAGGGGTAACACAAGCAGTTGCATTGGTGACTTATGTTATTTCTCAGCTATCATGGCAAAAATTTATCAGACTGACAATACAATCACACATGATCATTCGTGAGGAACATTAACTGAACGTTACATATCGTGAACCTGGATGCAGTTTTACGTCATGCCCAAGACGTAATGAAGTACAATTGGATTTTACATATAATACACATGTGTCGGTAAGACAACAACTGAGTCACAATTGCACAAAATATTATAAGTTACGGGATCATTCTCTTCTTAATAATGTTCCAAGCACGTTTCATTCTTACTTTAGTACATACAATAAAGCAGTACAGATGGCGTCTTAACAATGGTTATGATATTGATATAATTAATACGCATAAGTATGGTGAAAGCAAGGTATATACAAGGACACATCAAGAGTTAACATTTTAAGAAAGGTGAAAGTGTCCACACATAGGTGGTCAAGAGGATAAGGGTCTCGCATTCTTTCACGACGGCTTGCGGCGGAGGTTACTGAGGATGCTACGGGACGCCCATTCTCGGGGTGTCACGTTCTACGTATTTCTCAACAAGAGAATGGTGACGGGGTCTCTGCATCTTCCTTTGGAGCGGCTTGGTTCATTTCCAGCCAGAAGATGTCTTAAAATAAAAGGGCCATGGGGTTGACCACCCGGGGTGTCCACTAATCACTATACAATGTATAAACAAGCGAATTTTTATAAACCACAAAAATCACATGAAGATCAAAATAGTCGAATATGAACGCATTTTACATCCATTAAAAAATAGACTTGTACTTATAATGTTCCGTACACAGAGATATATAAGGAACATGTGACTAGGTAGCGGTATTCATCTACCTTGTTGATCAGTGAAGAGAACATTGTTTCAAAGTGTGGGTTGGGGATTAGTCTTTTTGCCTTTAGAATCACTAGCTCTTCCATTATATGTTCAAGCCTTTCCAAAGAAGGTTTTTGACCGTTTTTTCGATCTCGTTTAAGTATTGGAGAGCTTCCCGAGTGATTTCCTTCAACTTTAGCAATTCATAGGGAGGCGGGATATCGTCAGCATTTATAAAAGTTGTTGTATATTGAAAGATTTCCCTTTGGATTAGCAATAACAGCTGACTATTCATTGTTAGTAGTTTATATATCGTTAAATAAATATTTACATTCAATAAAAGTGTTGAGTCACAATCTCTCTTATTAACAAAAAATATTATTATCAATTTATTCCAATAATTGTTTGGATATATCATGTAATTCATTATTTTTTATCGTTGCTTATTACAGACATTTTACTTAATAATCGATAAATTTTAGACATATAGAGACAACATTCGCAAATCGTTTGACAATTCAGTCAATTCTCGGTGGTACTCTCTCAGCTCAGCATTTAAGGCGGGTATTCTGGAGGAGCTAGAGAGTGAATTTAAACATTCAATGATCTGCTTGTTCAAAGTCATTTGCATTTGTCTACAAATAGCTTGTATCCATCTTCGCGCAGGTTCATCGGGGCTTTCACTATGAATTTCTGCACCTATGTCATAAAGTCGGCGAAAGATAGAGCAATAATTCTCATATGTATCGTCGATTAAATCACGAACAATTTCTTTAAAAAGGGCCATTATCAATAATAGTCTGTTTTATGTCAAGAAATTATCTAATATGTATTAATGGGTTAGTGATTATCATATAACATATTCATATCATCAGGGCGAAGCAAAATGTACAGCGTCAAACAAATGTCATAAGAGCATTGAGTTGTAATTTTTTATTTTTTGATCACCTTTATAAACAAACATAAACTTATCGTTACTCAACAATCTCAAATAGGTAGTAGTGGAGAATATTGATAGTTTACTACCCAAGGGGACAAGACCTTATAGATTGATAATTTTTAAATGTGTGACGTTAAGGGATGTTTTAATTATTCTTTTTTTTATTTTTATTTTAGTCTTAAGAATAAATGAATTACTCTTCCAAAGGAGAGACCTTTGTGTCAAAGCGTGAACAATATGTATAACTCCAGGCGAACATCAGCACTGGTACACATGTCCTTCTTGAAACACAAAGTATCCACTATTCTTTTCTATCTACCACTCTTTCTGAATTACTTTAAAATCCTTTTAGGATATCCCTCAACATTTCACATTATTTCTTTACTGGCTTCAAGCTTCACACATCCTTACTCAACATAAGACTTCATTCATTTGAAACACACCAGACAAAGACTTCCCATATGTACCTAGTCAAAACTTCTTTTTCTTATCAAATAGGAGGCTGAAGTATCTCCCTTTTTAGAAATCAGGAAATCATAAGCTCACTACATGTCTGGTATTGATAAGACATGGGAGTGCAATGTCTGGTGTTTTTCCATTCTCAAGTGCAATCAATTCATCATTATCTTTACAAACTTGCCGCAATTAATTGTATGCTGCATTCTGTAACAAATTGCATTCTGCAAATCTAGCCGCGGCAAAGATAGGTAGCAAAACGCAAAACTGCAATAACATAACGCAGTAAAGACAAAGTTCATTGTTCATTCTGTTAGTTCACTGTCTTAAATTAGTGGGGTTCATCATTCTTTGTAAAGATTCATTGTTGCGGATTTCTGAAGAGTTTCTTTTCTTGCATTTTGGGTGGTATTTGCAGATACATGTTCCTCCAAATATCAAAACAAGAACTGATAAGGCTGGGAGTAGATACGGCAGAAGAGGTTTCAAAATATCTTTTCCAACAGTAGTAACAACATCTCCCACGGAGTCAACCACAGTTTTTGGTATTACTCCGAGTCCCTTTTTTAGATTGTTTATAAACTCTGAGGGGGTGACATCGTCGATTGAAAAATTTATGGATATGCTTGATGGATGCCATTTTTTAAGAGTGATGTTAATATAGGCAGGGATACTGTCGTTTGCAATCTTTATCAATTTTTTTATAGATTCCGTTTGATTTCTCCAACTTCTCGTTTTATTCAATTGCTCTTGAAATTTTTTGTCATCTAGGATTATTTGTTTTCCTAACGTGGTTGTTGAGTTAATAATTTGTTGTGCCAACACTTTTAAGTATAGGTTCCCCTGTGTTATTTTCGTTAAGTAAATTTTAGAGGGGTCAAATAGTTTAGCTCCTGTAGCGTTGTGTATTTGTTTTAATATTAGGCGGTCAAGTTCTGCCTCCGCCGTAGAGATTTCACGAAAGGTTTGTATAGATTTGAGATAAGCGCCCAAATTGTTTAACAAGAGTCTTCGGTTTGCGTCAATTTCTGATTGTAAGAAATCGTCGGTTGTAAATTGTAGAGTTTGTAAGGTAAGAGTTTGGGTAAGTGATCTCACGATGGCTTGGTTTTGCACTGTATTTACAGCTTCCAAGGAATTTATATGATCCGAAAGATCTCGTATGTTTCGCTCATCTTCAAGGAATCTATCGTTAATTCGAGATTCTAATTCCATTAGTTTATCATTAATTTCTTCTTGTAGGGTTAATCCCGTCGTTATTCCTGTGATGGCGTTACTAACGAGACTAGTAAGAAACACGAGAAGAACCACTCCTCCCGTTATCTGTCTTTTATTTTTGACATTTTTAAGAGGGTTTCTCTTTTCTTCATTAGAACCGAAGATTTTCAGGGGGAGTCCTGGAAATTTTGTTAGATTATGTGCTGGGTCGTACTTGACTTGTTGGTAGAAGGCTAATTTGGGGTAAATACCTCCAACAAGGACATGGCACTTTGGTTTATTTTTAATCCTTTGGTTACATTTAACGTCATTTGTTACCATGCTAGGAAATGTTTCGTAGTAATATTTCTGGACCTTGGATAAAATGGGGGGTCCATCTCTATATGCTCTGGCTTTGTCAATGGTTGTGGGCAAAAGTAACTTTATTCGTTTGGGAAGCGGTATCGTCATTTGTCGATTATTATTTATCTTTTGAAGTTGATTTTGTATGAGGTTCATAGCCGAAAAATTGTCATATTGCTCTTGGATTACGATATCCGTAAGTATAGGTTCAAATGGAAATTCTTTTCCTTTTATGTTGCACGTTATCTTTTGTTTGTACCAAAGGGTTCTCACGTCCCAGTTGTGACACTTTTCTCCGTTTTGACAGCAAGGAGACCAGTATGCCGACCGGTATTCCCACGATTCTTTTCCATAGGTAAGGGCGTAGGAAGTGTCACAACATCTAAGATTTTTTGAAGTAGGGTGAACTTCGTCACATCCATCATCATCTGATGTGCACACTGATATCCATCTGTGATTAACAGTTAGGGTACAATTTTTCGAGAACCAATATTGTTGCCAAAAAGTTCCGGTTATAGTTATTTGACGATTTACATTGATTAAAGGTTCATCTTCATTTGGATCATACGTTATATCTCCAAGGCAGTCGTAATTGTAGATGCCACACGTTGCTTGTTCTGTTTCCATCTTACAGTTAGCTTGTACTATGGCATATTTATCCAATAGGGATATTACTCTTTGTTTGTAAATTGCTAGTAGGGCAAAAGTCCTTTCTTCAGGGAGGGTAAAGTCCCATGGTCGATCCATGAATATATCTGGCCTCTTATCCAATTGTATTCTCCAGCGGTGTCGGGCAAGATGACCAGTTTGTCGTGTAATTGGAGTACTCATTATTAGTAATCTTTTGGTAATTGGAGGGAAGATATCTCTTACTTCTCGTGCACATAGGCAGGTTCGTTCCATGACATCTATTTCTGTCCAATATTTGGATCTGGGGTAATATTTTTGTGTGAAGGTTTTTCCTTCAGCTACAGCGTATCCAAAGATTTTGGAATACATGGGTATAGGATTCTTCCATGCGTAACCCCCCTGGGATTGTTCCCAAAGGTGGTCAAAGGATATATGTTCCCAGGTCGCATTTGGTGTATAGTACATTTTTTTTGGAATGGGAGTGGAGGGAGGAACGAAGGTGCCTTCTGTTATTGGGGCGAGAGAAGCCTCTGCGTTTGATCCGCAAGATAGGAGTGTAAGTAAAGATATTTGTGATAGTCTTTTACGAAGAGTAGGTGATTTTGAGCGTTTCATCGACGAGCTGGACGAAGGCGATCTCCCCTCGCTTTTTGAAGAGAGGAGGAGATAGAATACCATGAGAAATATGGAGATAACAAAGACGAAAATAGTATATTCAAAGAATGATTCAGAGGGGCGGTATTGCAGGAAAGGAAGAAAAATACCATGGTCATTTTCCCACTGTGCATGATTCCATAGCTCCAGAAGTAAATTATCGGGAGGTAATAGTTTTGCACAAGCTGGTAAGGTTAATGCGAGCATTATAATATGTTGCATTGTACGTGCATATTTTCCAGGTTGGTAATTCGGTAACTCTTGGGTAGGAGTTTTAGGTCGATCTTTATTAGAGATGAGGTAAAAGTGATACAGTCGTCGCGAAAGACAACAAGTAAGGAAGACGAAAAAAACGGAAAAAAGAATAGATATAGCAGCTAAAGATAGCATAATGTGTTCATAGTAAGGAAAAGGAGGGGTATATGCTGCGAAGCTGTAGTTTGGGGGTGTACAAGATGTATTCGCAATTTTTTGTACATGAGTACCTAGTTGGTAGGAAAATTCCTCCAGTCTGTCATTGAGTTGAGACTGGGCATATTCGAGTTGGTTCGCTGTAAGTAAGTTTCCAGCTATAAGAGAATCCAATTGATGAAGCACTGTTGAGAAAGAAGTAGTATTAGCCGATAGTATTAAAGGAATCTGATGTTCAATGTTAGAAAGCGATGATAGTTGTGTAGACACAGAGTTTGGGGAAGGGTGTTCTCGATATACAATTTGAAAACCTTGTTCGACCTTAGGGCTGCGCGCAGTGAAGCGCAAGTAGACGATTGGACAAAAAAGAGGGAGTAAAATAGGGAAGATGTGATTAGTTCCATTGAAAATTTGTGGAGTTTGGCCTCCACTTTCTATTACCAGATTATCCTGTGTCGTAGTACGGAATTTTACTATCGTTACATGTATGCAATAATTTCGTCGTGCGGCTATTGTCTATGTACATGTTACGTTATTAGGGTATACATATGGGGCAAATGGAGAATAGAGGTTTTGATCTTGAGAGGTGGCCATTTGTTGGTAGCCACATCGTCCTAATGGATAATATGGAGCTTCCGAGGTTTGTTCAAGGGTCAACTGAAATCCTCGGAAATTATCCTCTGGACTTGTGCGAAAGATCAAGAGCAAACGTCGAGATGTGAAATAAAAGGGTGTCCTAAAACACGTAATGCCACAGAAGGTATATATTGGTCGATTGAATTCAATAATTTGAAGGTAATCATCACAGTTTGATCCAAGGTGTAAACTTTCAATAATCAGTTTAAGAGTGGCACCAGTATGTGCAACTGTAGTAACATCATATTGTCTATTCAGATTCGAAGGATAGTTGTGGGTAGGGAAACCAGGAGAAGTAAGATTAATAGGCTGGTTTCCAACCTTGATATATATCAGAGTCGGATCAGGCACTTTGGCGTGCACAGAATATCCAAAAGTCAGAAGGAACAAAATCCACATCCTGTAAACAAAGACAGACTTCAGTCGATAGGGGTAAACAGATAATATGGAATAGTAGTTGACACAAGATATATATTCATAGATAGTGTTTGAAAAACATTAATATTGTGTTCAAGCAAAAGACGCGTACTGATAGATAACACTTTAGGAATCCCTTTGCGAAGCGCTCGCTGGTATATATGCGTGTCATAAAGCTGCGGGGGGGCAATGGAGGTAAAATGAATGTACCATCGTGTCATGGGAAAGAGACCTCGTAATTTAATGGAAGGCAACGCTTCCAGTGTGGTAACGTGGTAGAGAATGAGGGAAGGACCATCATAAAGGTCCGGAGGGAGGGGATCTCCACCATGACTATGGCCATATTTAGCCATTATCCATTGTCCAGCGAAATTCAATCGTGGTTCAGTATGTAATTCTCGAAGGAGAAGCTGAAATTGCGGATTGCTTAGGCCAACACACAAAGGGCGTAAGCATTTATCAACGGGGTGTTTGCCTTGCTTGCTGTATTTGCATTTGGAATGGCGCAAATGGCGCGTGATTTGACGCGAAATTGCCTCCATTAAAGAGGGGGCAATGAATAAAGTGAGCCATGCAATAGGGTCATCAGAAAAGATGGCCAATTGTTGCCATGCCATTCGTGACAGGGCATCTGAAGTGAACACTTGCCGTGAGGGTTTGTGTATTATTCCCAAAATGGGATGAAGACAAATTGATTGCAAGTATCGGACTAAAATAAGGTCCGTGGGGGGTTTTCCTTGTGCGAAATTTTGCACCAAATGGAAGACGCCCATATTATCCGTTATTATCATGAAAGGATAAATGCGCAAAAGATGCTCGTTAATGACACGTTTTAAAGCATCAAGTTCTTTTCGGCAAGGATGTGCTGCACGTTCGGATGTAGTTTTCCATGCTTGTGAAGAATAGGCCAAAGGGAAAATTTGAGCCGTTTCCAAGGGCTCTTTGTCTATTTGGAAAAGGACTGCTCCGTAACCGGTATTGGATGCATCCGTCTCCAAGTATAAAGGTCGGGTAGGCACAAAATGTGAAAGCACAGAAGGATTCTGTAGCATCTGTTTTACAGCATCGAATGTTTGCAACAACGCCGGTGTCCACTTGATATATACATGGGGTGCTTGGGAGGCTGAAACACCTCCAGTATGAGCATCAAAAGGATGCAGGAGTTCATTAAGTCTTGGGATATGTTCAGCAACATAGCGCAAGGCTCCCAAAAAGGAGCGAACCTGGAAGACTGTCTGTGGAGGAGCCAGAAGGGTTAAGGCTCGTAGTCTCTCAGGTTGAATGAGGCGTTGGTGTGGTGAAATCACTTCTCCCAACAAAAAAACAGATCGTTTGCCGATATAACTTTTGCCGATTGAAAGAGTCAAGGAGTATTTGGCAAGATGCTCGAAAAGAATGCGAAGGAGGTACAAATGTTGTTCCGCCGTTTTCGTAGTGAGGAAAATATCATCCATATAGATGGCCAAATGGGAGGATGATTTTTCATCCGGATATTGTTTGTGAAAAAGTTGCTGCACAGGTTCCCAAATGGCTGCATTCATGTTTTTCTGCCAGATAGAGGGGGAGTTGATAAATCCCATTGGCATACATCGCATGCGGATTTCCTTAGTCGGATGCGATATACCGAAGAACTGACGATCGTCTTCAGCTACTTTGCAGTGAAAGAACGCCTTACTCAAATCTAGAAGAGAAAAAATTTCTTTTTCAGAGGCGATTTGAAAAACGTCGGCAATTAATGGTAGAGTGTTTTCAATTTTTTGTATCTTTGTGTTTAAAGGAATGAAGTCTTGGACTACTCGCCATTGCTGTGAAGGGTGATAAGTGGGTAGTTGTCGCTGTTCCTCATTAACCTTTTGAGGGACCACGAAAAGTGAAGTTTTCCACAAAGATGGGCCATATTCAATGATTCCCATATCAAGATATTTGGCAATGTTATCCTCCAACGCTTTTTTCTGTTCAGGATGACGCATAGGATATGCGGGACAAGTAAATGGAGGGGTCTTAGGATCCACAAGGTTGACTGTACAAAGATAAGGAAGGGTCTGCGGCCCGCGCAGATGACCTTTCAAATCAGTAAGTTGAGAGTGCAAGGGTTCGTAAACAGCATACCACTGCTCACGGGGAATAATTGTATTAGTGGGGGAGTGTAAGTCCACTCTAGAGGGCTCTTGAGTCGATGAAATCTCAACGTTCTTCTTTCGTAAGATTAAATCGCGTAATAGGGTTTCAGCTTGAGATGCTGAGAGTTTGTCATTAGTCACAAAAAGATATCGTTCATCACATTCATCATGCTTTGTCCTACCTTCCTGCTCGCATTTGGTGGCCTTTGTGTCCCATTTGGAGACTTGTGCGTCTTGGACGCAGGATGGACTGACTACAACAATTCCATCCTCTTCGGAGGGGATATACTCCAGAAATTGCGTGCGTACGTTACAAACTGGCACGTCTTTTACCCCGTCGGCAGGTTGTCCGGCTCCCACCGGTTCCTCCGAAATGTGCACATCTTCAGGAGGCGGTATACTCCTGGTAATAACTTTCCCTTTTTCACAACATTCACACATCACATTCATACATTTTGAAGAAAAGGGAGGAGTGATCAAGTCCATCCCGTGTAGTACAGTCAAAGCCGTGGAAACTTCCGAAGGTCGTTGGTAGGAAACAACAAAATTAGGCAAATTAGCAATCACCGGAATCCAATCAATTCCGACAATGTTAAAAGGTACATCTTCACTTACACAAAATGGTACAACTACGTCACAAAATGATATGTAGACAAAAGATGACAATGTTTTCTTGCCACCTACCCCCTGTATAGGGAGAGAGATGGTAGTTTTGTCAGCGAAGGCGCGAGGCCAAAACTTCTTGAGGGTTTTTAATTTGATAAGATTGGGAACGCTGCCGGTATCAGCAAGAAATGTTACTCCAGTCGGGGTGTGTGTAAAGTAGCAAAGTTTTCCCGAAAAAGCATCATAAAAGAGATGTCGTGTGATTTTATTTACATATGTGGAGACTAGAGTGTGTGTAGGGGTGAAGAATTGGGTTACCGGGTTATCCAATTCCTCCTCTAGTTTTCCGGAGAAAGTTCTGGAGAAGGATTGGGGTTTGTTGTGTGCCTCGGGAATGAATAGGGGTACTCGGGCACTTGATGGAAAATCGGGGCAGAGGTTCCTGTTGAATTTGAAGACAAGGAAGTGCTAGAGGTTTGGGGAGTCAAGGAGTGTGAGTCCTCAATGTGGTCCGTTATTTGGGCGTTGCGGCTTTGACCAGGAACAACCCATGTATGGTCTCTAACTTTCTGTTTTGTTCTCTGCCATAAATTGTTATTGGGCCGTTGATAAGGTTGGCGTTTTTCACGGTAGGATCTCTCGTTGTATTGTCTCATCAAGACATCCAAATCTCGTAAGGTCATGATTCTCTTTTTCAGGGCATTTTGTCCTCTTAGGAAAGGAAGCCATTCATTGTCATGTCTCAATTCGTAGGTCGTGGTCATAGGAAGCCGATCTATGATTGTCACATAACCCGTGCCGGGATCAACTTCCAATCTCTTTCCACATTGGTCGAGGACAGCCTTTACCAGGCATTCTGAACTCTTGTGTCCATGTCTACCACAAGCGTAACATTGATACATCTGCCCTGTGGGCAATTGTAAAGCCTTTTCCATTGCGGTTTCATTATTTTGGAGGGTGGATTGAGAAGAGGGGGAACGTGAAAAGTTGTTGTTTAATCGAAAGGTAGACGTAGGTGTATCCCTTGATTGTCGTGAATGACTATATCCCACGTTTTGACCATACCTATTGGGTGGTTGGACATTGCGTGTGCTTTTCCTTGTTTGGGGTTGGACAGGTAAAGAAATGGGTGGAGGAGTTGGATCCTGGAGATAGCGCTGTTTATCACCGCGCATCATGTTATGGTATCTTTGGAGTTTATTGAAAAAGTTACTCCAGGAGTCCTGTTCCGCTCCCAAAAGGTTCACTTGTATGGCCTCTGGTAACCGTCTGCGTATTCGGGACAGATAATCAAGGCCGTGATCTGTCCGTGAAATGAGTTTGTCCTTCATGGGGATACCTGCTTCCATGAAGACAGGTGTAAAGTGAAGAGTAGCGTTGTCTTTTTCCCAATCAAACTTGTGTATGCAAGAAATGATTTGGTCAGATAATTCAACTATTCCGCTAGGGAAAGATTGTGAAATCATTTCGAGAACGCCTTGCCATGAGGGATTGTCTGTTTGTAAAAGGGTGGCCAGAGCATCTGCCACTTCTTTTCCTCTTGGCAAGCCTGATTTTTTTAAAAGTTGGATCATTTTGTTACACAATAATCGATCATGGGGGGTACTTCCATCACCATGTGGAATCATTTGTAAGATACGGTTGATCCATTTCGTGACAGTAGTGCCTTTCGAAAAAGGAGGGAGGGCGGCCAAATATTCGGAATATTCTCGTAAGGGAATAGATTTCTGGTTTGGTTCTCTAGGTGGTATTATTGTCATTGGAGATTCTGAAAGGGAACTTAAGTTGTCCACTTCTTCTGGGAGAGAATCATCAAATAAAGGTAGCTGTTGTTTTGCGATTGGTGGCGTTTTTCTTGGCGGAAATGCAGGATGTCGAAGGGGTGATGAGGCAAAAGGGTTCGACGATGCGGCACCCGATGCACGTGGTACGTCTCCCAATATGGTTGAGAGTTGTTGTACTTCCTTTGTCAGTGCTGGAATAGTTTTCGTAAGAGCCTTGATTTGTTTTGACCGAGTACGGGCAGCGGGTCCAACGCTTTTAGGTCGCATTTCCTCCTCTTCGTCAGTTTCGACGACAAAGGAAGGGACAGATGCAATCTCTTCCTGTCCTATACCATCCATTATCACAAAAGAAGGGGTGGGTTGTGAAAGAGAGGGGTAGAGAGATGTTGCCTTCTCGTAAGGGGGTAAGGAAGATGTATCATCAATGTTGGATGGTGCGGTCGGCTCTGTATTATGGTAGGCTTGATGTTTCTCATCTAATTCAGGAGGCGTCACCTTAGTGGTTAGTTTATCAAAGGTCTTTTCCAAGGCCTTTTGATCTCGTTCCAACTGCTTGGAACCCTTTTCTAAGATTTTGAGATCAGTTTGTAGTTTGGGTTTTAGCTTTTGAATTATGTCTTCATCATGCCGCATTTGTTCTATCTGGTTTTTGAGGGTGTTTCGTAATTCAGTATGTTCTTTGAGACTATTGGTTAGTTCACGATTATCATCTAAAATTTTTGTAATCAAGTTGGCACGTTTTGCCTTTTCTTTGTTCACATTTTTCTTTTTAAATAAGGGCATAATAACGATCTGACCTGTGTTGGTAGTTGGTAACAATCAGTAGATTTCTTTTGAATCTGGAGAAAGTTCGTTTAGTTGGAGATCCCGGGTCTGGGCACCAGTTTGGAAATTGCGTAGCAGAGGGTGAAGTTCTGCGTGCCCTGTGGAGTCTCACTCGTTCTTTTGCTCTCCTTTTCCTCCCGCGGAATTTCTTGCGGCTGCCTCCAACCTTTCGTCATCCACTGCCACTGGCCCAGACAAAGTTGCCTATCCCATGCTAAAGCACCTTCCTCGCTCTGGCATGGATTTTCTTCTTCACATTTTCAATCTCTCCTGGTCTTCGCATTCCTTTCCTTCCATCTGGAAGACATCTTCTATTGTTCCCATCCACAAGATGGAAACACCTCTCGACTCTCCTGCTTACTTCCAGCCTATCTCTCTCACCTCCTGCGTATCAAAGCTGTTTGAACGCATCATTCTATCCCGTCTATTCTTCTTTCTGGAATCTAATTCCATTCTCTCTCCCCGCCGGGCCGGTTTCCGCCCTGGACGGTTTACACTCTATCAAATTCTGTACCTTTCCGGTCCATTTCGGATGGGTTTAACAAACCCAGGCCGGGCTCTCGGACGATCCTGTCTACTATCGATTTTTCTAAAGCTTTTGACTTTGTCTGGCATCCCGCCCTTTTCCACAAACTCATTTCGGCTGGCCTCCCTCCTTGCTTTGCTCGTTGGACTAAATCTTTCCTTTCTGATAGGCGCGCTTCTGTGGTTTTTCAAAATCACAAAAGTCGTTGCTTTCGAGTCCGTCGAGGTGTTCCGCAAGGATCCGTTCTTGGCACTGTACTTTCTCTCTTTTCCTTAATGATCTTCCGGCCTCTCTGCCTTCTTCCGTCAGCTGCTCTCCTTACGCTGACGATCTGGCCATTTGGTCCTCCTCCCCCTCGGTCCCCATTGCGGTGGAGGCCACACAAGGAGCTCTGTTTCGATTGGAGCGCTGGTCTGAGTACTGGTGTCTTCCTCTCAATCCGAGCAAATGTGAGGCTTCCTTCTTCTCAGTGGATCCCCACCAAGCTAACCTCCAGCCCACCCTGCTCTTACTATGCTCCCGTCTCCGTTTTAATCCCACTCCAACTTTTCTTGGGGCCACCTTCGACCGCACTCTTTCCTTTTCTAAACATGTATCTTCGCTGAAGGCCAAGTTCTTCCCACGTCTCAAGGCCATACGCTGTATCTCTGCTACCTCATGGGGCCCCTCTAAGGAGTCTCTCTCTGTTCTGTACAAATCTTTTCTTCGGCCCCTTCTCACTTACGTTTCACCCGGATGGCTTCCTTTTTTAAGTGCTACCAATATCACCAAATTGGAACGCCTCCACCGAGCGGCCAGTCGCGCCATCACCGGCTGCCTCTCGTCCCCTATCCCTCTACTACTCACCGAGGCTTCTCTACCTCCCCTACGAGTCATCCTGACTCATTTCACTCTTTTTTCTTATGAGCAGGCTCTTCCTCTCCCAACTTCCTTTCCTTTTTTAGGTTTGGCCAGACTTGGAATGAAACCAAGACTCTGCAGATCGTCCTGGAGAGCTTTTGCGTCCACTCACCCGCTCATGCTTCCTGCTACTTGTTCTAGGGAGGCTCTTGTTGCTTGCCCTCCCTGTCCTCCTTGGCATCTGCCTTCCTTCACGGTGGAGTCCACCCTTTCCTCTCCATGCTCTCGCTTTGATCCCCCTCACTCTCGCCAAGGTGCGGCTCTCGCCTATCTTGACTCTCTCCCCCCTCATGATCTGGTACTTGGACAGACGCCTTTGTTCCTTTTCCTTTTGGCAAGGGCGGCTCCGGCGTACTTGCCAACTGCTCTCTCTGTGGCACTGAGGCCACTATTTTGTTTTTGGCAGGCCCAGTATGTTCCAATTTTTCCGCTGAAGCCTGCACCATTCTGCACGCTCTTTGCTGGTCTCGGCAACACTAACAAGTCTGCCATTTTTTTCTCTTCTCCTATTATCTGACTCTCGTTCTGTCCTCACCACCCTGTCCTCTCCTCCATCTTTCCTCTTATCTCAAACTCTGTGGCAGATCTGGCAGGAACTGTCTTCTCTTTCCTCCTGTTCTATCAGGCTACAATGGGTCCCCGGACAGTCGTTTCTCCCGGGGAACGACGCGGCTGACGAGCTTGCCAGACGGGGAGCGCTACTTGCGCCTTCCGCAATATCTTGTAGTCTCTCTCCTCTTATCTTTCGTATCCACTCTCGTCTTTTCTCGGACTAGAGGCGTACTGTCTCTTCAAAGTATTTTGACACACAGGTTCCCTCGATTTCCACCGAGGAACTTGTGCTCCCTCGTCATGCTCGCTGTGTCCTCTCTCGTCTTCGCTGCAATGGACACAGTCTTCTTTTAGGTTCTTATCTCTCTAGGATTGGCAGAATCGAGAATCCTTCGTGCAGCGCCTGTGGACACTCGTCCCAGGACATCTCTCATCTCATTCTGCACTGTCCAGCTACGGACTCTTTGCGCCGCTCACTCTTTGGCGACTCTCTGTCTCTTTACGACCTCTGGTCCAGACCCTGGGGAGTTGCTCGGCTTGTGGGGATCCATGGTCTTCCGTCATGCCCCCATCCCTCGGAAGGGGTTGGGTAACCAACAACAACAACAACAACAACAGAGCTTTTTGCGCGATCTTCCACAATTTTAAAAATTTGGTTTTGCTCGGTGCTGCACTTCTTATCGTTTTTTCGACTATCCATTATCAGCTTTGACTAAATCCCCTATCCCAAAACCAATATCAAATTAAACCATTTTTACTAGTTTAGCAATGAATACAAACAAATGATGCACTGCTAAGTAAATCTTCCCGAAAAACAGGGTCATCTAGTCAACACAGGTTGATTTCCAAAAAAAAACATCGAGGATGAAAGCTTGCGATGCCTTGTTTGGCATATCCTGTCATTCCCCACTGATTAAGAACTCCGAAATCGGTCACACAAAAAATTTATCTATTTTAAAGTAAGTTGAATTTTTCTGTTAACCAAAGGCACATTGAGGATTAATGTGCTTTTGGTAAACAGAAAACTCCAACTGCAACTCTTTCAGAGGTCTTTCTAAGTCTTGTATCAGGGGCATGAGTTGATTTTGAGTGAATCCTAAATTGTTTCAAAATCTGAAAATCGACTGTGAAATTCTATTTTCAAGTTATTTAATGACTCGCTTCATTTATTACATGTTGAGGGACCTCCTGTGTTTTGGCTAGTTTGTTAAAATGAGGAAACGAGTTGCGTAAGATATTGTCAACAACTTGGTGAAGCTGCTCACCCAGCATGTCGTAAAAGCCGACTTTAGGGTTTCCACCAATAGCAATCTGCCTTGTTGGTGGTTAGGCTACCAGTCAGTAATTTGCATTCATGACTGGTTCGAAATGGGCTGCTATTTTTCTCCAAGTCTATTTTGATTAGGTTTGCGGCATGAATCGGCAAAATCATTTAATACCGTGCCTATATCCCAAGAAAGAGGAGGGTAACCACAACAACAACAACAACATGGTGATGTCATATTCACTTTGGCTCACTACTGCCCTCTACTGTTAATTGATTAATTTATGCCGTCACTGAATGACGTATTGCGCGTTTGTTTCGCATGATTGCTTTAAAACCTTTGGCAATCTTGCCAGCCTGCTGCGTTTGTAAAGTTAATTACATGTACTTTGCGTGCACGATGCACTAGACGCATTGCATTTAGTATTCAGTTTTTGCTGTACAACGTTGAAGTTGGAAGCAAATTGGTTAACTAAAGAATTGTAAACTGAAGTTGTTGTTCAAATTAATACGAATTTATATTGAATATTCAATTTATATGAATATTCAATTCAATATATTGAATATTCAAATTAATACGAATAATTTATATCAGTAAATATATATAATATGCCTTAATATCAATTAATTAAATTCAAATTAATAGTTTCGTTTCGAGTTAGGCGTTGTTAGCACTTGTAGAAAAATTTATGATTTGGTTTTTTCTGAAGAAAAGTGTGTAAGAGCAGTTGATTTTATGTTATTTGTTGCGACGAATTGCTTGGAAGAAAATAAATTTTGTACGAAAGCGAGCTATACGCATTAAATGTTACTGATTTATGTAACCGATCTTTTAATTCAGCGTGGGCCAAGTGCTGAATCTGTCACACGCCCGGTTGAAGCTCTTAGTCAACGCGTCTCAAATTCGCCTCCCTTCCTTGCCGCTGTTCTGTCAAGCGTACGCGTCTATGCTACTTCTTTATTCCAAATAAACGCGACAGCCACAATGGCGACACAGAGCGTACTCGAAAACGGTTTCTGTTTATGTAAGAAACAAAGCATCAATATTCGTAAAAATGCGGTAGCTTGCCTACAACAGAATAATATTTACCTAACTAATTAAGCTTCCAAGAACTTGAAATTCCTTAATACTCTGTCGAGGGCAAGTAACACGTCCGTTCGCTGGCAACTCAAAACAGCTACTGATAAGCAAGTGTAATTGCGGCGGTCTGAAGGCAGCTTAAAGCTTATCAGGCGAGAAAAAAGCCAAATGAATAAACTCCCTTGCAGCGACACAACAAAAGGCACGAACAATATTTAACAATTTAAGTTGAGCATCTTATTTATTGTGTTTCTGACTTCAATAAAAACTGTTCACTGATCTTTATTCGCTAGTGGGTCGAATAATTCGAGTTTGTGGAGGAGGGTGAGGATCAATGCGTTGGCTGTAGATTATACCGTTTCGCCACCAGTAAACGCAGTTCCTGCACTCTTGAATTGTTTCCGAACCGCTTGTTCAAAAAGTCACTTACAAGTTTTTTGACATTTGTTTTGAAAATTAGCTCAACTTAGTTTTGAAAGCTTCACCACTACATAGGCTACATTTTGTAAAAAGATCTATCTTGGGTCATATTTTGACAGGGTCAGCAGAAAGATTTGCAGAGAGAATCAAGTTTTGAAGAATTGCGTGACGACTAAATTGAACCGCGAAACAGGCCGTAATTTGCCCACTGCTGGTTTACACTTATCACTTCTACAGTAGTTATAATCACTTAACAATATGTGCTAGTAACGCCATTCGGCGAAGCATGACATTCAGAGCTTAGCCAAGAAATCTGTCAAAACTCTTTATTCTACTTTTGCGGTAATAAATAGCCGGCTATTGTTGTAAGCCATTCTCGCAGTCAGAAACAATTGTTTGGAGACGCAAAATATGTTTTTAAGTTTCTATTTTTTGTTAGATGACCGTTTTTTATCAATTTTGGAGATCAACATCCTAGCCTCCAATTATGTCCCATCTGTTGCTCAAATCGTTTGATGACTCTGTTTAGAGACCGATGTTTTGTAGCAGCAAAACTTCAACATGCTTTTATTCTATTAATCGGCTTGAAGAAAACTGGAGGGCAGCTAAGGGCCTCTGTGCCCTTACTCGCTGGGCCTGCTTTGTGAGCTAGCATATCTCACTTGGCTTATTCACTCGTAAAGCCTAAACTGCCTGCTACCAGCAGTGTTTGACCCCAGCACCCGACAGTTTTATGCCACTGTTATTGCTATTGTGAGAATTAAGAATACAGACCAATTTCTACAGACGCTGGCGTAAAAATGCGCTGTTATGACATTTTACAAATCATCCTATCAAACAATTACCGCTGTGACGTAACAAACAAGCGAACACAGGCAAGTTTCCCTAAAGCTGAGCTTCTCAAATTACAGGTCGCGAAGCAAATTGGCTTGATGCATCAAGAAATTGAAAGTTTTTATCACCTTTTGAGAAATTAAAATGTAGCCTTATAGTAAAACAATTTTTACTGAATTTTTTGGGGCTACTCCGTAAGTCACACTGTCACTGGTTGCTAGGATATCTGCCTGAGTTATGATATCAACTAATGGCGTCAAGTTGTATTTTGTTACGCCCTAATTGAGATAACGCATTGACCAACATTGACCTTGTTGCGAGCGCTTCCACTTGAGAGAAATTTTTCTCATTTTGAAGAAATTTGACCGTAAAATTCTTAAAATAGAAAATTTAGAAAGAATTGATCAAAATAAGGATATCAGGAGAAAATATGAAAACCAGCAGGAAAAATGGTTTAAAAAAATGACTCTTAACTTGTCGTACAAATACAGAAAGAAATGGATAAAAACTTCGAACTCCAGCTTCCATGGTCGTAACTCTTCCATAGCAATACAATACAGAAAAGAAAGATTTTACCGCTCTGTTGATAATTTAAGACTGTTTTTATTCTGTCTAACAATGCAGCTTTCGACTAGTTGTTTTCAATAGCTTGGGACTGATGATGTGTTTAAATAGAGCACAGCCGAAGCTAATTGAAAAGTGCATAGGCATTGCAAGTTTGGCCACTCACCAGTAGCGTAGTAAGGGGAGAGGGCACAGTACCATCCCCTGCTTTGACCTTAAGACTTAAATTCAAACACTGAAAGAATCAGTTTAATTTGCGTCGACTTTTGATTCTTTTCAATATAAATTTAAAAACATCTTTTTCGACAGGAAGCGGTATATTTATGTCAGCTCATTTCATTCATAAATCATCAATCACATCCATACCACTACACGCACGTAATGACTTTAATAAATAGCATTGTTTGTTGGTAATTTTTTCTTTTCTTTACTGTTTTCATTCCGTGCTTCTTTTGTTTCTGTATAGTTACTTTCGCAAGTATTAACATTTTTATGATTTCGCCATAGACAAAAATTACACTCATGATTTGTAATCAGTGGCCTGTTTTAAGGAGGATAAAGGGTGATGACCCCTCAAACAAAAAGTGTAAAAGATAAGTTGTTTTGGAGACCAAATTTGGAAAAATTCTTGCTTTTAAAAGGTTTTTCGTTATTTGATGCTCCACCCCTCCAAAGAAGATGAATTTCACTGATTTTGTAGGATCGCATGTTGATTGAGCATATTTGATGCTCCACTCCCCCCAAAAAGTTGTTTCCAATACGCCAGTGTTTGTCATGAAACGTTTATTGTTTTCATAGCATTAAAATGCCATGAAAACTAGGTCACCCATCAAAGGGCGGCATAGAAATTTTTTTTCTAAAATGAGGTCGGAGGATGGGACAGTTTGAAAAACACAGACTGAAAGTACTCAAGGGGTGGCATTGATACAGCCCGCTTTACCACACAATTTCAAATGTTATGTTTCTTGCGTTGAAGCTGTATTTGCTAATAAAATTTGATATTGAATTAATTACAAAGAGCCTGCACGAAACGCAACAACAATGCAAATTTGTCAAAACTCCTAAATTTTGGATGCTACCCAGCTTCAGCTCTGTAATTAATTCCCTTCTCTTAATCCGCTACAGTGACTTACCACGGAGCATTGTGAAACACTAAAAATAATTCCGGTGCTATTCGATCGCATTGAAGTCATTAAACTTAGTTTAATGTTTTTCATTCAACTGGTATAAATATTAATCCCCAAGTTGGAATAAATCAGTTGAGTGTTAGGTGGCGAAATCAATCAGAGCATAGATATTTTTTACTCGATAAAGACAAATCAAAATCACCGCAATAGAGATTTGAACTCATTGTTTGCAGTAGCTTCTCTGAAATGTGAACACATGCTTTTCGTAAAAACTATTGAATTTAGCACGAGATACTACACAACAAAATATGAATGTAAATCTCTCTTAGTTTGACGCTCTCATTTGTAGGCGCTTAACCTATCAGAATAGTGTATGAACGCAATCCACCCACATGACATGCATACGCAGTAGCGTATTTAGGGGAACGAATAAAGGGCAATACCCCCAAACGGTATAAGAGTAGCCCAAAAATTTGAAAAGAAAAATGTGGTTATGTCTGTTTTAATTGAACACCAAAATGGACAAAGAAAAGACTTCACACCTGTTTGAAGAAAAAATTAAACAAAGTTCTTGGTTTCAAAAAGATGATCTCTCCCCTCCCCGGAAAAACAGGTAATCAACTTTGCAAAACGCTCTGCTCTTTCTTTCAAAATTTGTTTCTAAATGCGCCATTGTGCAATTGTGCATAAAGGCTACCGGTATCACCAGCGTTCGTGATGTAATTATAGCTCGTGGTTTCCTTAGAGCAAGAGCTTCCAATCTTTTTTAATGCATTCCACCCTCGCACATTTTTGAAACCTTTCATTTGTCTCTTCTCAAAACAAAATATAAAGTCAAGACTTTGTTTTTTACATCCTTCTCTTTTTGATACTATCCCAACTCAATATATCTTGGTGTAACCCTGGATCGCAGCCTGACATGCCAACAGCATCTTGTCAACACCAAAGCAAAGAATAGCGCAGTAAATGTTGGTACTGTAATACACAACAATTCGCGTGCCTAATTTGCTAATAGGGTAGTTTTCTTGTGCCTTCGAGCCTTGCAATAAGTTGCATTGTTTTGTCTGCACTGTGTAAGCAGTTAGCTTGCTGCAGTGCAACCATAGCTGTAGTGCAATAACAGTAAGCTATTTAATTGTGTTAATGAATCTTCAGTTTGATAAGCTATATTTTGGTTTCCGTATAACGTTTTATTTTACAGCTATTTTTTATACGATTTTGTTGACTGTGATGAGTGTTTTATTACTTGAATAAAGCCAGGTATCATTTTGTCGGCCTTGGTACACAACAAATAGTATAAGGAATAGCATTTTGAAAACACTTGCAAGGGGCAGGTCAAATATTATATGACGCCTCCAGACGGGGTGGGGGGAGTAAAACAAAACTGTGATATTGCTATTGCATCGCGAGAAGAAGGGGATAAGCGATATCGTTATGGGACAATCTTGCTATTACATTGAAAAAAGTTGCAATTTCAATCGTTTGATTAAACAGGTTTTTGTAGCGAACCTGAATAATTTAAGCAGAGATGTCAAACTCATATAGTGGCGTGGGCCAAATTTACAAACCTAGATTTTCAATTTTAGGTGAAGACCTTTTTTTGAAAACTATAGATACTTGTAGGAAAAAGGGCTGTAAACGACAAAGTATTGCGATCTGACTTAGATGGTAATACTTTTTCTATATAACGCATTACATAAGGGTGCATGGGGCATACAAAAACGTCATAACGAGTGAAGTGGAGACGGGGGTTAAAAATTGAACAAAAAAGCGTTATATGATTGACAAACAGCCGCCAACAACGCAGTGAAATCTCACATCATCTATTCTTAAATCAACAGTCCTCGCCTTGCAGGCTACCATTCAACAGCGGAATACGCCTTTCTAGCGTGGGAAAGCAATTGCCATGCCAAAAAACTCGTCTTAACTCTTACCAAAAATAGTAGCTTCATAACTGGTTACCTTAAGTGTAGTAACACCTAGAATTCCCTAGCCATCTTTTCTCCACCCAAGACCACAAGAGAAGTTGCCAGTTGTATAAAATGTCGGAGGCAAACCAGCGATGAGGCTAGAGAGAGGCCATCGAGCAAGATTTTCCAAACTAACTAGAATCCCACCATCTGAATTCCCTTGCAGTTCAAAATGCTGTTTGAATGAAATGGAAACGCTTTCATCGCCTCTGCAGCAAAGTTGGTCGCATCAAAGAGACATGGAAAAATGGAACTGTTCCACCACCTCAAACACCTGCGATGGTGACGACATTTAACAATTTATCACCTGCCGTAAATCACCAACATCATGCTCAACTAAAGATCTGGCACTGTAAGTACACGTGCAGAAAAACGCTTGAAAGTGAGGGCAAACATTGTATGACATCTCAATGGAGAAGAACAAGAAGAAGATCTTATTAACTGAGCAAAATAAACTAAGTCAAAACACGGAGAATAAAATTTTTGATTGGTAGGTGTGCGTTGTAATGGTGTGTGTGTGTGTGTGTGTGTGTGTGTGTGTGTGTGTGTGTGTGTGTGTGTGTGTGTAGGGATACCGAAATAAAGAGTTCAAAAGTTTTGAAGTCATTTTCTTTAAAATTTTATGCCTTGTAAAAAATTTTGTAAATTTTAAGGTAAAATTTTGATGGAGTGGCTTTTCCATGTTTATTAGGATGAAGAGCTTTTTTCCTTTTATAGATCAATTTGCATCAAGGGGTAATTTATCCTTTTTTTGGAGATGGACTTTTGATGCAAGCTCCGAAATATTTTTCGGCAATCAGTCACTATGTTAAGTAAAAGTGCCTGTGGAAAAAAGTAATCTTTTCAGCAAAGCTAGCCCCTCTTCTTTCAAAATCTTTCAACAACTCTCTGTGCGTGAATACATGTTTTACATCACATCGCTAAACCAATCTGAGCGAATGCAGGAAATTGTTCGAAAAACACAAATGCTTTATTAAGTGCAACAAAATTATATGCAACTGTTAACTTGTAAAGCCTGATGTATAAAAATTCCTCTTCTAGAAGTAAAAATTCTTCCCAGTGAAAACTACTGCCTTGGAGTGAACTACAGTATGATGTGATTCATAATAATATACTCAACATTTTATGTCGCAGTACACATGTACATGCTCGCAGCCAGACTCCAATGCCAAAGCTTCCATTCACAAGAGTAAAAAAGTATCGCAAATTAAGGCAAACTGCAGGCATAAATTCTGATAAAAATCTACAAAACGGTTTAGGCTCACATTAGAATTCACTGAAGTCGGAACTTTCGGAAGTGTACAACCCAAGCGAGATGAGCACTCCGGTGGTACTCAAAAATAAATTTTGAATTTTCTCATAGGCAACCCAAAATTATTGTGAGGCCTTTTGAGAAGACTATTAAAAAATATTGGAAGACAATCGAACTACCTTTGGGAGTTGCGTAAGACCAGAGAAATTTCGCATATTTCATCTTTCTTGGAATTTCAGTGTCATTGTCAAACAATCCTAAAACGTTTTAAATGCAGTTATTTGTCGTTATTTAATCACATGCTTCAACATTATACAAAAATTTACTTCCGTGAGCATAGAGATGGGATTGACATCCAGTGACAAAAATCGCAAAATACAGAGCATGGTCGGTGTGGTTTTAGTTCTTTATGAAGCAAGACATGAACATGCTGGCACCCCATTACAAATGAAATCGTCCACCCAAGTACTTGATCCTCTTTCTGGACGAGTCCATTCATGTCACGAGTCAAATCTTTGCCATTGCTATCTATGTTCACTACCTCTCGAACAGTGCAGGCAGTCGAGCCAAATTATTTTTTGACTACCACACCCAGAGACGTAGCAGCCGCCCCCCAAACCCCCCAATTGGGGGGGGCCCAGGCCAACTTTGGGGCCCAAGTTAGTCTGAAATTGCTTTTTGGCTACGTGACTATTTTCAGTTCAGCAGACTTGTTTACAACCGATTTAAACTGTAGGAAGAAATTGGCTTGTGACATCATAAGTGAATGCTAGGTCATTTTATCTCGCAGAATCTAGAATATTTCGATTGATTTTCTGGTAGAATCTTGAATATTCGATTGACGTCACAATGCCGTTGTTACGCAACAATCATAGAATGGTCTGGAATTCTGTTTGGCTATAAATACCGGGACAATATATATATACACTGCAGAGTGCAGATAAAGTATTTTATTGATATTGTATAGAATGAAACGTTCAAAAAGTGGTGCTCAAAAGAGAAAAGAAGCAGCCACTGCTCGAGATGCTGTAGCGAAATTGCCCAAGATGACAGATTTTTTCAAGATTACTGAGCAGAGTAGACCTGGCACTAGTACCGAGAGGGATGAAGAAAACTATAGTGTACAAGAAAAAGAAGACTATGACGATCAGCATCAAAGTGATTGTGAATTTCCAGAAAATGTAAGTTGTGATTTACCTGCCAATACGCAACCTTCAATATCAAAAATAACTGAATCTCAATTTACCCCTATCCCTGATGACCCATGTAAATGGCCTGAAAGTATTTCTGATGCTCAACGATATGATATAGTAAAGCGTGGACCACATCAACTAATAATGAATTTTCCATATAATAACACAACTCCAAGGCGACGTTTTTCCTCCAACCATTATAAACGTGTGTTACCTAATGGTGAAAGTGTTTCACGGTCGTGGCTAGTTTATTCTGGGAAATCAGATCAAGTTTTTTGCTTTTGTTGTAAGCTATTTGGAAAAACACTAAGCCCCTTTTGTAGTGGTATAAATACATGGGAGGGTTTTTCGAAAAAACTGAAAGACCATGAAAACGGCATTTCCCACCAAGAATGCTGCAGTCAATGGATGTTGCTAGCTGAAGGGATAAGAAATTCATCCACTATCGACAAACGCGAGATGAATATTTTTTTCAATGAAAGACGTTTTTGGAGAAATGTTTTAGAGAGACTTATCGACATTGCCTTGTTTCTATCGGAAAGGAATCTTGCTTTTAGAGGATCTGAAGAAGTCTTAGGATCTCCTCACAATGGAAATTTTCTGGGTATATTTGAGCTTTTGGCAAGAAGAGATCCGATCCTAAAAGAGCTTCAAGACAGAATCAAGAATAAAAACACTAAAGATCACTATTTGAGTCCTACCATACAAAATGAACTAATTGAATTGCTAGCGACAGAAGTTGAAAAAGAAAATTTACAGCAACTGAAATTGGCAAAATATTTTTCTATAATTTTGGACTGCACTCCAGATATGTCACATCATGAACAAATGTCTGTCATTCTCCGTTATGTACTATGTAATGAAGAAGCCGCTGTTGTTAAAGAAACATTTTTTGGCTACTTGAGAATAAGTGACAGTACTAGGAAAGGCTTGTTGGACGCTTTCTTAGAAAAAGGGACCGAACTGCAACTCGAATTGTCTGATTGTCGAGGTCAGTCATATGATAATGGTGCTAACATGAAAGGAAAACATTCTGGGGTCCAAGCAAGAATGCTAGACATCAATCCCAAAGCTGTTTACGTGCCCTGTGCAAACCATACCCTTAACTTAGTTGTTGTTGACAGTGCTAATTCATCGACGGAAGCATTGACATTTTTTGGAGTACTTACAAGGTTGTATGTGCTGTTTTCTTCCTCTGCTCAGCGTTGGGAAATTTTGAAGAAACATGTGGAGCTGTCCATAAAGTCACAATCTGATACTCGTTGGGAAAGCAGAATTAAATGCATCAATCGATACAATTTAAAAGAGGTGTTGCTGGCACTGAAAGACTTGGAAGCCATTTCCATAGAAAGAAAAGATGGAAGAGCTGCCTCAGAAACAAAATCGTTGATAGCTCATTTATCAAAATGGAGTTTTCTTTTGTCGGTATTTATTTGGTATGATATCCTATTCCAAGTCAATAAAGCAAGCAAGATTCTTCAATCGTATGGAGTCTCCTTTCATACAATGGAAACGGAAATCCAGGCAACTGAAAAGTTTTTGCAAAACTATCGCACAACGGGTTATGACAGTGCCGCAACATCTGCTGTTGAAATAGCACAGGAATTGGATATTGATCCTTCTTTTCCTCCGTCAAGAAGTGTAAAGAAAAGAAGATTGTTTGATTACCAAGGTGAAGAGGAACAACGAGCTACTCCTGAACTGAAATTTAAAAGCAACTTTTTCTATCCATTAGTAGACCAGGCTATTATGTCAATAAAGGAGCGCTTTAATTTGTTACGTGAGGTTTCTTCCGCCTTTTCGTTTTTGTACACACGAGACAAACTTTTGCTTGTGCAACAAGAAAATGCTCTTCTTACTTGCTGTAAAGAGTTCCAAAAAAAGTTCGGTGACATTGATTCTGATGAAATGAGCGCTGAGCTACAGCGGTTTGTTTTAATTTTACAAAAAAAACGCAATCTCAATACGGCTCAAGACTTTCTGAACTATCTTCTAAAGACTCATTTATTTGAATTGTATCCGAATGTGTACATCGCACTTCGAATCTTACTAACTTGCCCCGTGACTGTTGCCAGCGCTGAAAGAAGCTTCAGCAAATTGAAACTGATCAAAACTTTTAATAGAACGTCTATGACAGACAGTAGACTATCTTCATTAGCCATGTTGTCAATCGAAAATGACTGCGCCCGATCTCTTGATTATGACAATGTCATAACAGCATTTGCGAACAAAAAGGTTCGCTCCAGACTATTTAAATGATACTGTGTTTTTATAACTTTTTCATGTTTTCAGCGTCATTGCTTTCGTTTCGCAGTGTCTGCATAAATGTCCTACTGAACTCTGGCATCGGTGCCGAATTTTTTATGACTTGCACCTTCGGTATCGGCATGCTTTATTCTGACATTAGCCTGTTTACTTATGTACAAATTGTGGTGTATTTTCTTAATGCAGCTTTTCAATTTTACACCTCTAAAGTGATATGACCTGTGCGCAGGGGCTCTTGCGCTTACTTTGGGGGGGGGGGGCCCGAAGTTGGAGTGCTACGGGACTGACCACACCATTTCTGAAGTGTTGCGGCTCATTTTTATATCCCACAAAGCATGTTGTAAAATATACATACATTTAGCCGACTCACTTCTGGAAAAAAACTTTTGGCTTTTTAGTGAGGGCTGGAATAAAAAAATCGCAAGCTTTTGATCTTTCAACCACCTATTTGAAATAGCAGTTAAATGCACAGGCTTTTTTTTCTTTCGAACTGAAGCGAGTAACACTACTTTTTTCACAATAAATAGAGTTGTTCAAAAAAGAGAGGTTTATTGCATCACCCTACTACCGTATTTTTCGGACCACAGGGCGCACCGTGCTATAAGGCGCAGTATCAACAAACGTCTTCTAACGCGTTTATTTTCATACATAAGGCGCATTTGATGAAACAAAAACCGAACGCATTTTATCGATGCCGTACTTGTATATTAAAAACAAAAACACACTTGTGAAGGAAATGAGAGTAGGTAATTTGATCGCAAGAAAGAAAAAGTTTGCTTTCAAGAGAGAACGAGTTGAGGTAGGTACAATTGCGTTGGCAGCGCTTGCTGCAACATAAAATTTGTTCAGGGCTTGGTGACAAAACGCAACCTGATCCACACATTAGACGCACCGGACTATAAGGCGCATGTTCCATCTTTGAGAAAATTAAAGAATTATAAGTGCGCCTTATGGTCCGAAAAATACGGTACTTGTTTTGCGACAACCTTTTGATTTACATATTACCATTACAACAAGTCATTGCGATGCGGTAAACCACGAAAAATACAATCGTTTGAAACAAAGTTCAAACATAATGATGTTCAAACAGAATGTCGTTGCAATTAGCCTACCTTTCATAGGCTTACTTTCCTGAGTTAGAACTTCAACTTGGTTAATTACAACATTTTGTTGCTTTAATTTAGTTAAGCTTGCAAACCTGTGTATGTTCTATCTGTATAAGCATTCCTATGGAATATTTGAAAGCAAAAACTTTTGATCCCATAGTTTCGAAAAAGGCCATAATGTTTGGTTTTCCGACCATTTACTTGACTGAGTCATGTAGAATCACAATATTGCTGGCCTTAGGCCCATATTTTTGGTGAGTTAGCAAAAAAAAAAAGAAAAGCCTCGAGATTTTGGGAATGCGGATTGGCTAATTGTATAGTGCTGAAGCAGATGTGAGGTTTGGGATGGGATCGGCACCCAGCATTTAAAGATGACAAAGATGCCTACTTGGAGTATATTCCGGTCTAAGCCATACTAATCGGTATTTTAATGTCACCAACGTGATATATAAATATGGAGTTAATTGATTTACCGGTATTTTGTAGTTTGTGTTCTTCAAATTTGCTTTCTCAGTGCTTAACCAAGAACAATGTTCTTACAGAAACTGCTGGAAATGTGATTGAATTTTGGCTCGTAGAAGTCACAATAAAAAAAATTGCTAGTATCATATTGCCTACTGAAAGAGAGATATTACCAGTGTATATTTGCAAGCATAAAACAGAAAAGAGAACTTAAAAGAAGGGTGCAAGCAGTGTTTCCTATAGTTTTAGAACATTGGATTAAAGCCAGAATAGGCCTACCTTTCCAGTCAAAAAAGAGTTCAACGCCATCAAAGAAAGAATGGAAATGACGACAAAATTTGAAAAAGAGCGAACATCAAAAACTTGAAAAGATTTGGAGAATCACAGATAATGCAGTGAAAGTCTCAACCAAATTTTAATATTGCGCATCCGAAAGCCCTAGAAATGATGTCTACTGAAGAGAATTAAGATGTCTTCCTAGCTCACCAGGAACCTGGTGATATGATCAGTAGACAGTTAGTTGGCTAAAAAAGAAAAGAAGAAAAAGCGACCCCCTGAAAGAAAAGAAAAGAATTTAGAGAACGAGCTAAACGTGGCTAAAAAACGACACCAACCGGCGCCAGTTGAGTTAACCAGTGGTGAAGAGTCAGATACAGCTGATTCACTACCAACGGCAAAGCATTCACTTTCAACCACAGCGCCACCAACTAAAAGGGCTAGAAAGTCCTTGATGAGCCAACACAAGTAATCGTAATAAAACGTTCATCATTCCAGTTACTGCTTGATGACTCGGCACGGATGATTTCAATATTAACAAACCCTCGATCTCGTAAGATAGAAAAAAGAAGAGATCAAAAGCGCTGAGTTTCGACGGGAATCGCTACTAACCGTACATTACGATGGGATGGAAAAGTCTTTTCTGTTATATCAGAAAAGACTTTATCAGAAAAAATAATATCAGAAAAAATAGAGTGTGGACAGATAACCTGAAATTGTGTATGAACGAAAAGCTAAACAACTACTTGGTGTGTTGAAATTAACAACAAAACTTTGAAAGAGTAAGGGGGTAGTGGGTCTTGTGGAAGAATGGCACACGATTAAAAAATGAAATGCGAGTTCTTCGGCGCCATAAAAATGGGGCAAAACAATGACAAAAATAGAACAAATTACTTAAAGTGGTTACTTGTCCAACCTCTCAATATTGCCCACTCTTCTTCAAGTTTTTTACAATGTTTTTCAGTAAGCCTCATGATATTTTTGGGTAGCTTCCACCACTTTCCAAAATTTATTTTTTTATGGATGTAGGGTGGCACCCAAAGGAGCATACAAGTGTAAGTCACACCACGCGATTTTTACGCTGTGGTTTGTGCTTGCTATAAAGCAGGGGGCCAAACCGCGGCTCGCGAGCGGCATGAGGCTCTTTAAGTCCTTGACTGTGGCTCTTTTGACTCATATTGTATTTGCGTACAGTAATGTTTTGTAGGGATGTGCAATTTGCTGTGCGACAAGTTAAGTTTTGTGGCCGGTGGAAGGGTGCAAGTGCCTAACTTCGGGCTTTGAAAATGATAGTCTCCGAGAAAAAAAGGTTATCATCCTATATTTGGACGGAAAATGCGACAAACTATGAAATGCGTAGCGATTTTTTCAATAATGGCTTCTATTGCTTTTGGCTCTTTAGCATGGCAAACGTGGCTATCCCTGCTGAAGAAAGTATTAGTCGCTTCGACTCAGTCAGTCAGTCACATGGTGGGAATTTTCCAGTGAGCACTTCATCTTTAATTGCTGCAATGTTTCAGCCCTGATGACGAAGGTACGAGCATTTATTTCGTCATATCAAGCTATTTTTCAGCAAACAGTTACTGCTATAGCACTGGCAGACTGCAAAATTGCTTCGTGTGACTGAGGCTTGGCAACTGCATTGCCGTAGCTATACACGGAAAAGAGGAAGCTGGACACGGAAAAAGAGAAGCAGGTTGTAATTTTTTCAAAGTTGCAAAATAAAATCCGAAAATTAAAATTCGTAAATAAAAATCCAAAAAATGAGGAAAATTATCTCAAAAAAACACTATTTTTATTAGTCGTTACGCAAAAAATTTTGACCCTTTTACTCCAGAATAGCTTAATCGTGGAAATCGAGTCCAAAGGGGCATATGGGTCTTGGTTATGCCATTTAATTCGAACAGGCTAAAATGCGGCCAAAAAACAATTTCATCGGTTTTAGAAACAATACTTGTTGATTGTTGCCCCTTGTTCATTGTCTTCGAAGCAATATTTGTTAATCGTTGCCCTCAAAATGTGGGCTCCCAAGACTCTAAATTATCAGGAGCGTAGCAAGTAGAGGGGGAGCACAAGGACGACAATCCCCTAAAATTTCTTGAACCTGATCAAGAAATGAAAGTATTATCGGGTAGTAGATACAAAACATCGATCTTCAAAAAAAGGTCATCCAATAAAATTAAGAAACGTTAAGACCTAAAAATATATTTTTGCTCCCTTTCAAAAAATAATTTGTTTTTGGCCGCATCTGGGGTTCCAAAACTTTTAAAAAATTTTGCACTACCTCTTGCAATTTTTTAATGATTTGCGGTCCCTTATAACAAAAAGAACAAATGCATGTGATATGCTTTGAGGAAGTTTAATGATTTGGATGCACTTGCCTTGCTGCATTTCATTCATTTATTTTGGGCTGAGCACTTTGAGTCGAGCCGCTAAAACAAAGAAAAAAATAATAATCACAGAGATAGATCTAAAGCGAACAATTAAAAGCAGTTCGATTTTACGCGACGACGAATGGTAGCACCCTAATAACTAGTTTTAAATGAGTTGGCTACCAATCGTTGATTAAGGAAGACTAAAACCTTTTTCGCGTACTCGCCGAAACTGCTTCATGGGCCTCACTTTGGGAACTACTACTGGGCTGTGCTAATTCCCGTACTCTCACCGCACAGGACTGGCAGGCACTAGAGCAGGGGCTCTTAACCGGGGGTACGAAGCACCAAAGCAGGGGGTACGAAATGAGGCGTCAGAATAATGGTTATTTTAACTATTTGCTAAAAATTTATTTCAATGTTTTTTGAAATTAGAAAACATTTTCCGAAGCCTTTTTTAACATCTGCATTTCTCAATGGTTTTTTGTCATAAGGAAGAGTTACTGTGACATAATAAATAGCTTCTTGTTTGTTCCGACAGAATTGGTTTTGAATTGGTTTTGCTGTGAACAATATCATGGTTAATAAATATACACCGGTAACATGCAACATTGTGCTTTATTTCATTGTTAGATTGTATATTTACCGGTAATTTCGTAGGTGTTTGTTCGATAGGTCTAGGGGTACAAAAACATATCACAATATTTTGAGGGGTACGAGCGCCAAAAGGGTTAAGAAACACTGCACTAGAGTATTGGAGGGCATAATCAACTATAAAGAACAAATAAACCAATTTATTAAGTAATCGCAAATTAAGCTGACTTTTTTGCTTTTGTTGTCAAATTCAAAAGGAAGAGCAATGCATAATGGCACTTAAATACCTCAGTGATCGAAGAGGAAGGACTCTCACGCAAATAAGTAGATCTATTTTAACCGACCCGATGCGTAGTGCAGGGGTGTCAAACTCGCGGCTTGCGAAACGATTCTAAATTTCTTAATGAATTTCGGCAGTATTGCAACGTGTCATCTTCGAACAAATTTTTGAACCTCTGATCACAGGCGACACTTGAGAGGTACAGATTTTTTTTTATCCGGAGATAACTCCACTTGGTGCAACAACAGAACTCGATTTGCCCTAATAAGGGCGATGGTTTGGAGGTGATGATCTTTTTTTTTTTGGAGATCCACCTCACTTCGGGCTACATTACAGAGATCGTTACTAGGAGAAGTGGTGATCTCCAAATCGAAAACTTCATGCGGCCCTCGGAAAGATTGCTCATATGTACAATGTGGCCCCCAGAAGCCCACGAGTTTGACACCCCTGGCGTAGTGGTTATAGCAGCCGCTTTGCAGTCGGTAAACCTGGGGCTTTTTCCCCTTGTCGAGTCATACCAAAAGATTTTAAAAAATGGTATCCACAGCTTCCCTGCTTGACGCTCGGCATTTAAAGGAAGGTTGTGGAGAACAAGACGGCAAGCTCGCTTGTTGCATCCTTGGGCAAGGTACTTAACGGGACGCCTTCACCTTCATGTAAAAGACAGGTGGTCCAGTTTTCCCTCCGAAAAAGAGGGTTGGTGACAGGAAGAGCATCCGACCGCAAAAACAAAATGCCATGCAATACCAAATGCACAGCAGAAATTATCTGCTGTGGCGACCCCCAATCGGGAAAAAAGTCGAAAGGCAACAACATTTTAACCATGCGATGAGAATTTATGACGGATACCGGCAATGCTTCGCTATTTTTCTGTCTTTATACAAATCGATAAGTTCATTTGGGGTACATTCACTTTTCTTTCAAGACCTCAAACTAGCATACGTTCAAACACACTACAGAAAAGCTAAAGCAGTGTTTCCCAAACTTTTTTATTAAACCGTCCCCTAAAGGCCTGGTTATGAGTAAACGATCCCTAGACAAAATATTTACACAATTGATTTTATTGCCCAACAACAACGTTAACATGATGAAATCAGGTCCTCGGTTATATTGCACCCAGTATAGCTTTACAAATAACGCTTTTAGGAAACTTTGGCTAGACCAGGGGAGCGCAACCTGCGGTCGTACGGCCGCGTGCGGCCGAAAAAAGACATTTTTGCGGCCGTAAAATTGTAAAAACATATTTCAGTAGATATTTATGCTAATTAATTAAATTGTAAAAAAGCAAAAATTGTAAAATCTAATTGTAAAAATATATTTATGCTAAAATATATTTAGCAGTTTTTTAGCATGTTTTTTCGAAATTAAAATCTAGCATGTTTCTTTTGAATCAAGCATTTTCTAGTATATTATTTAGCCTTTTTTTTCGGATCTAGCATTTTCTAGCATATTTTTTCAGAATCACCGTAAATATTCGAGTTTAAGTCGCATTTTTTGTACTAAAAATTGACCCAAAAAGTCAGGTGCGACTTATACACGAACGACTTATACAGAGTTTTGTACCGTTTCATCAGGTCAAATATGGGGTGCGACTCATACACGCGTGCAACTTATACTCGAGTATTTATGGTAAGTTTTTTAATTTGGCAGCATTTTAAATTTACATATTTACACTTAAATCACATATTTACATTAAAATTTGCAAGTATTTCCATGTTATTGAAACGGAAAAAAACATTAACTGAATAAAACAAGTATTTAATTCAAAATGGGAGCAGGATTACTTTATGATTGAGACAGCAACACATTCTATGATGTGTCTTATATGCAACCAAATTGTAAAGACTGTGAAAGGAGATAACGCAAAGCAGCACTTTCGTCGTCATGAATCGCACTCTTACGCGAAATTGAGAGGGGATTCAAGATGGATCTGCATTGAAAATTTGAAAAAGAGTGTCCGAAAGCAGACAGTTTGCATAACAACTTTCGCTAAGTCCACTAACAGCCGCTGTGAAGCATCATACATAGTGGTATATCATCTTGGCGTTGCGGGAAAACCTTATTCCGATGGCGAACTCGTGAAGCGATGCTTGATAGACGTTGTTAAGTGCATTCACTCTGGGAGGAAGCTGATTATTCTTCAATTGCTCTCTCGCGTGTTACAATGCAACGCAGGCAAGATGATATCGCTTACCAGTTAAAACTCTCTCTGCGAGCAAAGATAAACAAGAAAGAAAGTTTATTTTCACTTGCTGTTGGTGAATCAACAGATATCAACGACTCCGCGCAATTGTTAATCTTCGTTCGTTGTCTTTCTTCAAGCTTTGAATTGTGTGAGGATTCTTCCATGGAAACACTGGCTACTCGCACCCGTGGAGAAGGACATATTTATTGCAGTTAAGAATGCCTACATTCGCTCTGGATTAGATCTGAAATACCTTTGGAGCATTTGTAGGGACGGTGCGCCTGCCACGACAGGTAACCAACGGGGATTTGTTACAAGATTTTCGGATTATGTGTACAACGAATATGACAGTAAAGAACTCATCAACCTTCACTGCATCATCCACCAGGAAGCACTATGTGCCAAATCCGTTGCTTTAAATACCATTCTGAAGGATGTGAATCGCATTACCTTGTTTATTCGCGCAAATGCTTTGCATCATCGACAATTTCGAGAAGTTTTATGCTCAAGTGAAACATCTGCTGAGGACATACTTTATCATTTCGCAGTTCGTTGGTTGTCTATAGGAGAAACTTCCCGCCGTATACTGCAATTGCGAAAGGAAATACCAGAATACTATTCAACCAAAAACAAGGAGTGCCCCTTGCTCGACAAAGATCTTCTCATGTCGCTTGGTTTTCTGGTGGATTTTCTTACCCAGGTTAACTTCCTGAATCGAAGTCTGCTGGGAAAGCCAACAACAGTTTGTCTAGTGTAGAAAAAAGTGCGAGATTTCCGTGACAAATGTCGTTTCCTCAAAAGTCATCTGCATCAGCGTAACTTTTTCCACCTTCCACAGATGAAGGCTTTGATTGACAGCAAAGAAATTTAAGTGGATGATATTCCCATCATTCTTTTCTCAAGCGTTTTTAATGGGGTTTTGCAGGAATTTTCTAATCGTTTCCAAGACTTTGAGAGGATTTCCGATACAACAAGGCTAGTTGCTTATCCACATCTGGTCGAAACCGAAACTGCACCATTGAATCTTCAAATGGAGCTCGTCGAGTTGAAGAACGACGAACAGTTCGTCAAAAAATTTAAAGACGAAGAAAATCTGCTAGATACGTGGAGAGGAGCTGTAAAATATCCGAATCTACAAGAATTGGCCAGAAAAACTCTCGTTCTTTTTGTAAGTAGCCTACTTACGTGTGCGAAGCAGGATTTTCGAGAATGAAATATTTGAAGAACAAGTACCGAACCCGATTGTCCGACAGCAATCTGCAATGTGAACTACGACTCATGATATCCAGCGAGCCACCTAACTTCGCAAGTTTATTTGAGGAGGTGTCAGATCAAGGAATCATTAAGTACAATTTTGTGATTTGTGATTGAATAAATTCTCTAAACTTGAAAATTTGACTTTTTTTAATGTAAGGCTTAAAACGTTAATTCGTAAAAAAGACTTTAACTAGTGGCGGCCGTTAGTGCATTTATAGGATGTTTTGCGGCTGGCAATAGGGAAAAGGTTGTGCACCCCTGGGCTAGGCCTACATTGCAGCCATTTTGTTTCACACTAAATCAATTAATTAAAAAAATGAATTTTATTATTCTGGCGTTTTCATTTCGCAAATCACAAAAAGACTCCAGAGTAGAAGACTGGATAAGGTAGGCCTTGTTGCACATTGTGCTCAAATTTGTAACTAATTATTGTAGCTTGCTTCATGTAAGCTAGCTTGAGATAATTAATTACCGACTTGATGTACCTTAATTACCGACTTGATGTACCTTCAGGCGCTTGCTTTATTGCGCAAAATTACTGTTATATTTAATCGTTATCCAAGTTGATACGTCTTCAGTCACAATTTTGCAAAGCTGGATTAAATAAGTTCTCTCGTTTTGATAAAATTACAGTTTTAAGATTAAGTAGGAATTTCGGTCACGACTCCTATTTATCTATTTCGATTGTGCGGCTGTTTAGTATTATATCGCTTCGACTTTGTTGCAGCGGTAGGCTTCACAACATTTGCATTGTCGAGGTGAAGGATAATGGTTCAGGTGGCTTCGCCTTATTCAATGGCTTATTCGCCTTATTCAATTATTCAATGGTTTGTTGTTACAACGGAAAGGAAAAGTTATGAGGACAGGGCAGAGCCAAATACGTGCATTCTTTCAAAACGTAAAAAGCGGTCTTACTCAAAATCACTTTCAGCCACTTGGAATTAATGTATCGGGTTCGGGCGCCATAAATGTTTTTACGATTCCATATATAAATTGTTTGGTTTTACGATTCTCCGACAACTTGTTGCAATACCGTCAAAATGATATTTTGCGACACCGAGTTTCTTGCCTGGGCCCGAAGTAGCGCAAAAGGAGCTGTAACTCATTGGCGATTGCACAGGAGATGTGGGGGATGCATCCTTCCATTAGTTTTGCTAGTGTAGGTTACGTAAACTTATTTGGTTTAACATAAAAAAAGTTAATTTCTAAAAAAAGTTCTTGACATCACCTTTTCGAAAATTGCTGGAATCGCTTCTGCTATACAGCTGCATCCAATCATCCGGTAGGTCTGGTAACCCATTTTTAGAACTATACATTTACCTGCGCTGACATGATGATATAGGCCTACTTTGTATGATGTCACGAAGTTATGTTTATGTAACAATGTATATTTTCTTTTGGTGTCCTCTTAAAATTGGGATTTCATTGAATATGCCCATAATACAGTATCTACCTACCAAGTAATAAATTAGGACCGTGCCTACTTCCAAACAGCAAATAATCTCAAAACTATGTGTGCGCTCATTTGACCAAGTACAAACGGAACATTGGGATTTCATAGAATATGCCCATAATATCTACCTCCCAAGTAATAAATTAAATAAATTAAGCCGTGCTTACTTGCAAACAGCAAATAATCTCAGAAATATTAGTGCGCTCACTTGACTAAGTACATACGACCACATATTCTAAGACTCTAAGTTGTGAAGGGACGCTGAAGTGATTTGTGTAATTTACCGGAATTAAGATATCAAGCAATAACTAAACAACTACCGGTACTTAAAACTTTTTTCCAATTGTAGGCCTAGTTGTCAAACTTAAAGCGTTTGGGCGGGCGCATGCTCCTTGCTTCGTGCATAAACGCAGGCAGGTGAAGGCGAATTAATCCGAACCCCATAGTCCAGACTCCAGCATATAGATTTGACTCATTTGATCACACTAATTTAGGTTTTGGCTTACGTGAATAACGTAACAACCAGAAATTCGCTCTAAAATAGAGAATAATTTTTTTGAAATCCTGCCAGATTTTTCGATAAAACTCGACATGTTGTTCCACTTTGCTACACGCCATGAAATGTTTCCTCTAAAGTTAAGATCAGTCAAGCGCGCACCATTACTGTACTACAAACGTGGAGTCCACCTACGGTTCAGTAAATATAAATTTCGTATACTTGCCATTTCATGGTCAAAAAACAGATGGAAACCGGTGTGAAAATACCGTACCGTAATATAATGATTATACCTTGACAGGCGGCATATCAATAAATGGCCTTACCGGTTATGATTGCTAGTAAAATGGCAATGGATAATTTTGCTGCTTGCTGCTGTTCTCAATATACAGTGGTACGCATTGTGATGTCATTTACAATGATGATGTAACAGTGTTGTTTGAGAAGATTCAAGACCGAAGAAAATAGCGTGCTTGAAAAACAGTTAAATAGATAATCGCTTGTAGCATCCAAGTACAGCTTGTTCTTCATCGTTTGAGCAAGAACTTTCTTTAGAAGCTTCTCAGATTATGAGGTTCTCATTAACCCTTTTTGCTAGTCTTCGTTCGACTGAGCCACCACTACAAGCGGACTGCTTGACCCCACCATCTGTCTGCCACATAAAGATGGAGACATCCCGTTACGTGTCTTTTCCAAGGACACAACAGTGAGCTTGTCGACTTGCTCTCCACACTTTCCCTTTTGTGCTGAGTGCCATGCAGGAAAGCTATGAATACCGTTTTTTATATTCTTTTATTATGGCTCAACTGGGGAAGTGAACCCCCGATCTAACGTCTGCGAAGCGCACAGTCTAACCACTGCGCCGTCGCGCCGATAAAACTTAATGCACCGTCAAGTTGCGAAAGCAATACTTTTAGCAGAAGCATCTTCCAAAAATGCTTTCAACTGCGTTTCTACTGTCTGCATTGTTTGAGGAAATGAAAAAAACAAATTTTGAAATCAATGTTTGATTATGACTTCATCTTAGTTCAGTGGTTCTCAACCTTTTTGGTACCGTGGCCCATTTTGAGGAGCCACAAATCTTCGTGGCCCAGTTTATTGCCGTGGCCAACCTTTTCCGTGTACCGTGGCCCAGGTTAAGGGTGTCTCATATTTTTATGGCCCACTTTGATCACGTCCGGGTGTGATGATGACAAAGTTGCCGGGATCAGCGTCAGAACTCATGCCGGCGTTGGTGATCTCCAAAAGAAAAGAAAGAAAAAGTCATTGCCTCCCCAGTGCCTAGGTTGGGCGGAATCAAAGTTGATTTGCGAAGGAAAATAACATCGATGCACCTCCAATTCATAAGAGCTGGTCGGTATGGCTGTTCATATGCACCAGTATTTCTCTACCTCGTTCGGCTTGCAAACCCATTATTAAAGTATGCTAACGTCTGTGGCCCACCTGACTTAAGTGCTGTGGCCCACCGGTTGAGAACCAGTGTCTTAGTTCCTGAACACATGAAATTTGTTAAAGTTGGCAAGTTGGGCACTGGTTTATGTTTCAGTCAAAAGTCGCTTTTCTCCGTCAACGCAATTTTAAAAAAATCTGATTTCATTGGTGACGTCATTAATCTCCATCTGACTTTTGGTTTTGATGTGATAATAAATGACGCGAAGTTTTCGTGTTTGTACATCCAGTGGTTTCTAAAGAAATAAGCTGAAAAAAGGCAGTCAAATACAAAATCGCTTGTTAGGTCACCAGTAAGCCTTTTTAGAAATTATGTTTATGATATCTCCGGAAAGAGTCGTAACCGCGTTTCTACAGTCAGTATTTTTGAAGAAATTAGAGAAAACCATTTTTAAAATTGATTTTGAAATTTGACGTTATCTATAGATAGTGAAAAGTGGAAATTTGTTTTAATTTGGCAAGTCGAGTGCTGGCTTTAATTTAAGCCCAAAATGGCATTCCTCCGTCAAAAATGCGATTTTTTAGAAAATTGTCTTGATTGGGATGTCATCACACCCCTTAAAATACTTACCCCTAGGTGGTGATCAATCGCACCAAGTTTTATGTTTGTACGCCCAGTAGTTTCGGAACAGTTAAGGCGCACGTATGTTCATACGTACGCACACTTACATGTCTGCCATTTACATGGTATATGGCGTCGTTAGGACGTCAGAGCCCCTTAGGACAATCACCCCGTATTGATCAAATTAATTAACCCGTAGTGATCAATCGTGTCCGGTTGACGTTTGTACGTCCAGCAGCTTTCGATCAATTAACAAAAATAAAGAAAAATCCCTGCTTTGTATATGCAGATGGTGTTTCAATTCAGCAGATGCGGTAGTAATTGGTCAATGAGAACTAAACTTTGAATCTATCTCTTAAAACGGTACCGTCTGCGTGGCTTTCTGCACAGTAAATACTAATGTTGTCAGCTTAAAATATCAGTGGCCAATATTTCCTTAACTGTAAACGTTTTACTACCAATAGCTCACCATCATGTGCCATTGCTATTTACCTTACCCGAGCCCACAAATAATTTGCATTGAAAATAGATTTGTTGAATCGTTTGCCTCATAGTAAGATGAAAATTGAGTTATTGTGTGATCATTAACACACATTAACTTATAGGGAAAGGTGTAGTGAGTTGAGCCATTTTTTAAACCAAAGCCTATTTCAAGGAATGTTTTGTTTTTTGATTATTTTTATAATTGCATCATAAAATGCATTTTTTTTCTTCAACAAACTTTCTTTCGCGTAGGTTGAAAAATGACCAAGTCATATGCAATTGAAATAAAGGCTCAAATTGCATAACTTACCCTGTTGGTGTGGTAAGTTGAGCCAGGCAATGAGATAAATTGATCTAAATTGTTCTACTCTGGAAGTTGATCCTCATTATTCAACTCTGGTATTATCAGTACAATAGTCTATTTACAGTGTTTAGCAAGAAACAACAATTGCAACCCACTTTTCACGGCAAAAATTTTACAAAAAGTGGCGATTGTCACTAAAATCTCTCTCTCTCAAACAAAGAAAAAACGTTAATTTCGATACCAAAGTTGTAACCTCATTACAAGTAACAAACATGTATCGCTAGAACAGTAAAAAACACTTTTCTTTTCCGTAATATAGGGGGTGGCTCAACTTGGACCCTGGCTCAACTTACCTCACCTTTTCCTATCTGTGAAAAATCGACGTTATGACGTACGAAACAAGACAATCTGGTGAGCTTTATTCAAAGTATTTCAAACACTGTGCTTCTTGCGTTTCGGAGCGCAACACGAACACGAGTTTTGCAGGCTCCCGGGCTTCAGCCCTGTCGGCTGCCATCCTTAATCCACCTTCGCTTACTTACGCTGAGATTGACGAAAGGCTGATTAAAAAGAATCAGCTTTTCGGCTCTTCCCTTTCAGTGGTTGTCACAGCAGGTCATTCTTTTCCATCTTTACCGATCCGTCACTTCTACTTCTATCAATCCAACCACCTTCAAATCATCCTTCACTTTCTCCATAAACCTTCATGTCGATTTTCCCGCTTTGCTTTTGTTTGGTTGGTTCATTTCCATTATCCTTCTTCAAACGTACCTGTATTTGTTTTTCCCAGCGTAGTTGTTTTTAATTTGCATATGCTAACACAAAAAATACAGAAACAAAGGCAACAAGCGTACAAACCGCTGGCTTGCACTTTGGTTTAATTACTTCCCATACGATCATGACATACATTGCTTTGATATTTCTTTGTGACTTAATTGTCTTCGCTTAACGCCCCCTATCGCTCACTTTGATGCCTCCCCCTCCCCGATTGCCCACTTTGACGTCTCCGCTCCCCAATTTCCCACTTTGATGACACCAACCCCTCCATAGCGCCCACTTGGAAACCACTGCCTCAGACCAGGGATCACCAATCGTATGCCAGCAAGCGTCAGGTCGCCCGCGAGGACGATATGAGTCCTCCGCCAGCCTGTTTTAAAAATATCTCAAAATTTTTTCGGAAGTTAATGGTGGATCTGCAAAGGAAAAAATAACCCTGCATAGGCTTACCATACGTCCCGTTTTTACCAGGACAGTCCCGGTGGCCCGTCGCGTTTACCAAATGTCCCGGTTTTTCACTCTAGTGGAATTATCAATATTTACTCTAGTCTAGTACGATGATGAATTGCACGGCGACCAACACAAGTGGCGGCAGAAAAACGGGCGTTGGTCGTTTTTTTTGAAGAACACCTTTGCTTTGGGTAAAATATTTTGATGTCCAAGGCAAATGATTGATTGGCCACATGATCTCCAAAAAGAAAAAGAAGACGTTCGCTGTTGGTACAAAACAGAAACGCTATCCAACTGATCGCCTTCGCCATCATCAGTACTCAGAAAGTAGTCCTCGGTTCCAAGAGCGTAGCCAGAAAAAAATTGAGAGGGGGCCAAATTTTGCAACTTTTAATGTGACGTCATTTACTTATAACGGCATTTTGCCTTTCGTGAACTACGCTCGTCGCTACTGTAAAAATTGCCGTGCAAAACTGAGAAAGTGCGAAGGCGATTTCACTGATCTAATGTAGTTTTATCAAAAACGGCTTTAATAGTTCAACTCCAATTGTGACGTATAACGCACTATTTAACGAATTTCAAGGAAACCACTCCCACTGGTTGGTTGAACGTTCTGATAAAAGAAGCGACGTCTTTGTAGTAGTCCGCATCGCAATAAAACAAGAAAGCGCTCAGCGAGACGTTTATTTCTTGCAATTACCATAACTTGGATCATCAATTCATCACTCGACTGCGACATAGAAGAAAAACTTCGGCGATATTTAGTGTGTAAAACGTACACATCTTGTTTGATAACATTTGAAAGTTTAAAAACTTAAAAAGCTACGCCCGACCCACCCCTTGCTAAAAGTCAACAATAAACTCTAATGTACCTTCAGAGGCGCAAAAAAATTTATGTTTTTATTTTTTTGATACTGTTTTGTAATTTGACTTAAAATTCAGGTGGAGTCCATGGCCCCTTTGGCCCCCCTGGATACGCCTATGCTCGGTTCAACAAGGTTGGTGACCCCTGCCTTAGACATTTCAACTACTTCTAGCACTCTAGAACAGGTCATTTGTTTGTTACCGTCACGAGCATAATGATTGAATATAATTCTCAGTTTTCCTGAGATGGGCGCGCGCGCATAGGAGCCCTCCCCCGTGCGCCACAGACATTAACCAATGATGTTAGCTAAAAACGACTTTGATTGGTCAAGACATCTCTAAAAGCGCGAGTTTAATTTTAAATTTAAGCTTTTAGAGGCTAACAATCTACTTTTCGCCGGTCTAAACTGGATATAACTAAACCTGTTACACTCTTTTGACTTTGATAAGTTGACTCTTGTATCAGCCAATCTTTTTTTTTATAACCAATCAGATTTTACGTGAAAGGCAAAAATGTGGGTGTTGTTCCATAAAGTAGGTGTTGTCCTGTTTACGCGGAGTTTAAATATTGTGCGTGGAACGACACGTTGAGTCACTTCACGATGCAGCTGTCTTGCGTTTTTTCAGTTCTATTACGTTGAGGTTGTTGCGGTAGTATAGGCTACTGATTCAGCACTACTTACGAGTTAGGCTAATGATAGTTATCCTGTTGAAGTTCGGAAATACCATTATTTAGCTAGAACTGCGCATTGAGCTGATGTACAAATTAAAGGCAGATAGAAATTTAGAGAAATATTTTATGTGCAACCCCGGCCAACTAAAGACACGTTAGTTCACTGTTTGATTTACACAAAATGAAATAACTTGAAATTAGTAATTTTTACTGTAATTCTTGAGCAACAAATGCTCAATCTACCACTAACTTGTTTGTTGTCTAGCGATACTTTGCATATTTTTTACATTTTGTTTGTGAAATGAACGTTTTGTTTTCTAAATCTTCCTCTGTGATTAAATGTTTTGTTTCCAAGTTTGACCCTTTAAGTCGACAATTTCTTGTTTTAACCACAAAAGCAAGCATAACTTCCGATGAAACAAGAAGAACATATAAAGAAAATTTAAAAAAAAGTCCATCAAACTTGGCCACTTCAATTGAAACGATAAGTTCAAATACCGTTCCTTCTGCATATAGAAAGTCAAATGTAAAATTGTTGCGACAAGAAGATTTTGCGAACAAAGATTCTTCAAAATTTGGGCCTGAAGATGAAATTCATCGGGCATGGGATGTTGACTTCAACGATATCAAAGATGCCTACAAAAACAAATCGACAAGTGAAGTGATTCGAGCTTGGCTTGTTTTCAGACTTTGCAATAATAATTTTCTGGTTACTTATGGATTGCAAGTAAGTAATATTAGAGTTTTTAAAAGATAAAAGATCAATTTTGTTTTTTATTGCTTAAATACAGTTGCACTGCCCACTTTAAACTGTTGCAAGTGATTTATTTATATTGCAGAGTGTCATGTTAAAGGTAACCATTGTTCACTGTAAGATGGATTTTTCTGCAAACTGATCATTTATTTGAGCACATGCCAATATGTGGGGCACAAATTTATATATTACAGTACATTTTTTGTCCTACTTTCTGATGCATCTAAGATCAAACATCCTAAAATTTTCATCTTGGCAAAAAATGATGACATTTTGCAGAAAAAAAGAGCTTGATTTGAAATTGGCAACACTTGATCTCAGTTTTAGGGACTCGTCAAACTGCAAAAAATACACTAGAAACCCTTCCCTACAGCATCATCTGAGGAACCATCTGGAATTTACGTTATAGCCGACAAGTTAGGCTCCAACTACAGCTGGTGACAAATGCATTGACATCTATGAATGACTGCTGATTTAAAGACCACAATGTCACTTTGCAGTTTTCTTGTGTTCGATAAGTCCTCCTCAATTGTTAAAGTTAACCAATAACTAACGTCTTTCATGTTGGTGCATTTCCTTTTTGCTACGCTTACCAATGTTTCTAGTTTAATACATTTATTAAGGTTTGACTTATTAATGCGGAAATACAAAATAACGGAATCGGCTAGTAGCATGTTTTTACCGTTTTGTCAAAAGAAAATCTCTACTTATGTTGAGACACCTTCAAAATTGGCAGCTAAGTGTGTTACACAAGGTAGAATAATTTTCGTGAAGTGCCTTTTTTAGGCAACATTAATTCAAAATCTACATGAGTATTGAGTTCTTGAATTCAAAAGTTTATTCATGAAGCTATCGCGTTTATTGCCATGCATATCCTTAATGCTTTGTCACATCCATATTCATAACTTTGTGCTACCAGAGCTACTATACTGGTGTCATGTTGAATTTTCAGCTTTTTACTTTTATTCTGTAACAACCTTAAAACTAAGAGAGCATTTTGTAATTCATTGTAACTCTACTGTATTCTTCTTTATTACCAATATGAGTAGCGAGGTTAAAGTTGGTTGAAGGATTATCATTCATTTCGACAATAATCATGCGGTTGTGCCTCGTGCTGGCTGTGTTGTGCAATCCTTAAGATTACTGAAGCATTTATTTTACAGATTTCACATATCTTGCAAAAGCTACTTGGTCGAACTCTGTTCAATAAATTGATGAAAATGTCATTTTATGGGCATTTTGTTGCTGGAGAAAACCAAGAAGAAGTGAACGTATGTTGAAAATTAGGTTAAGGTCTGGGATCCTGGCCTCACGGTACATGCAAGAACTTATCACAAGATAAGTATGGCAAAAAAGTGGACTTGTAGTCATTCCACAAAAACTTGCTTAACTAACTACTATAAAGAAGACTTGCTTAACCGTTAATTCAAATGTGAATTACTGTTAAATCTTTTTACTGCATATCAAAAACGAGTTGTTACCTAAACATTCTAAAATCATCACTCTCAATAATAGCACCTATGATTTACAACTGGTATGGTGGGTGTGAGCAGGTTTTAGAAAGTTGAGCTGGCAAAATTTTTTCTCGTCTGGAACAATTATCTGGACACTACTAACGTTTAACAGTTTGCATATGTCTTGCCTAAATAAGAAAGGCGTACATATTATGACTAGCAGTTTCACTGAAAGAATTTTGAGTAAAACGAAACTTTTGGCGCATTATACATTTGACTCGTCATGAAGTCCAACACAGAGGTTTACTTGCTTGTTTTGCATAAAAATTAAGATTAGACAAAACTATTGATAGTTAGGGGTATAGATGCTTCTTTACTTATAACATTTTATTGAAAAACTAAAGCCACATCTAATGCAGCTTGAGCTCAGTTCTTCTGAGAGATACAAGTGCTGATATGGCATGTCTACCACGACAACTGCATCCATCAGGAGACATTACACTGAAGTGTATTTTCAAAAAACAACAGTCGCGATGACATTGACCCATTGTTATGGATGATCGAAAATCGGTAACATTCTTCTTAATCCGATCACCTTGTTTGAACAGTGGCTTTGAGTAAGAATGTCGATGTATCGTATATCACTGCACCTACAGAAGAAAAAATGTTTTATTACCATGGTCACTTGTACGTGCGAGTTCCTATTTGTGCTAGCATGACGTTCGAGCTTAATCAGAAGTGTGCTTTTATTATGCTAACGTTGTGACGTATAACTGGAGCAATTTAAGGTCAAAAAAGGTTTTTTTGCTGGTAGAGAATAATAAAGCCAGTGTGGAAACAAAATTTCGCGGGCGTAGGGTCAACATGACAAAGTTTTAAAGTTACAAAAAGTTACTTTTTATAATTTTAGGTCAATTTTTATTTGTTTGGTCAACTTTTATTTCCACATACTTTTAGCGTAATTCTCCTACATGTCTATCGTTTTTACTCCAGACAAATAATTACTGAGCATGTTTTATGCTTTCCAAGACGAAACTTTAACCCCGTCTAAGCTGTAGCTTAAGACCAAAATTTCTTGTTAGAAAACAAGTTTCATCTGTGTGTGTGCATTATAATTTAAGCACTAATTGAACATACTTTGGATTTTTTCTATTTTTTTGTTTATTTGTCATTTCATTAAATAAAGTCAAAAGAACTGCATTTTAAAAAAAAGATAGTCACTTTTTTTCAGTTTCGTAGATTGTAAAAAATCGCCCTACATGTAGCAAACAAAAGTATGCTTCTGATCACGCTCGAATGCTCGTGTTAATGGTAAATGGTCGTGATAAGGTCATTATTACGTGAGGTGCCACAAGTCTATCTTAAGTCACATGACGTACATTAGATGTAATCTCGCCACTTGCAGATGTAACACTGCCACGATAATTCTGCTTTGTATGTGATGGTTTATCGCAGAAAACAATTGCAAAGTTGGAAAAGCATGGAGTGGGGGCCATTTTAGATTACGCGGTTGAAGAAGAGTTGTCTGAGGAAAAAGCCAAAGATTTGGAAATGAGCTCGTGCACACCTAACAGCGATAAAGAAAAAGGTTCGATTTATACTTGCTTCTGCACTACACAGCTTTTTCATCATCGATATTTGATGCTCAGTTTCAGTAACCGACGCTCTCGGGCAGTGGCGCAACCAGAAATCATCAAAGGGAGCTGGCAACAAACCAAGTCTGTATTTTCAATCCCGATTGAATGCGATAGTCTTGTTGTTTTTAAGATCAGCATTTTTAAAGTCTGTACTTCCGTATATTTTTTTGTCAATCTCGATTAAAAGCGATGACCGTTTTTGAGGGAGAAGATCAACATTTTAAGTCCTTTTACAAAACAAAGCAGAAGAGCATGTTGTTTAAATACCCCTCCGAGCTGCACCTCTTCGCCTACATTAAATTTTTTGTTGAATCATTCCAAAGACAATAAAAACGGTACTACCAGCTTTATTTCAGTGGATGATTGCTGACTCAAAGACAATAATCACTTAAACTTTCAGTTCCTTGTATCTTATTTCAGATAACGCCCTGACTCGATATCAACCCCATCGTGCATTTGGGGATCGACGCCACAAAGTGATGTCAGCCCGAACCTATTTCTACGAGGGTGAAGCGAAGTGTGATGAAAACTTAAAGATATTCCACCAGTAAGTATTTAACTGCCAATAACTTTTTTGATGTCGTACAGCAGAGGAAGCTTTGATTTGGATCACTGGGCCTCAGATCAGCAATCAGAACTGTGTAAAATATCCGGCCAGAAGTAGAAGTAGCGTTGCCTCCAAAGTCGTTCAGAATCACACTTTTGTGGTTTCGTTTTCGAAGTTTTTCACATGTATTTAGATGCGACGGTAGCTATGCGTCGGGAAGAGCACTTAAACGGCAATTTCCTCAGCTTAGTTACGCCTGTACAAATGTGCCGTGACAGCATCGCTGATGGCTCCTAAGGCTGTTCTATGCATGAGTATAAACGCGTACAGGCTTTTTCGTGGCTATTGCGTAGAATAATAACTTAACTGCACTTTGCATTTTCTGTAGATCAACAGTACTTGCATTGCATATAGTTAACTGTATGTTTTATTTAACTGCCGCATTACATTCATGAAATAGTGCTGGCATCCTGTTTTGTGAAAGCTTCCTGTTGTAATTTTTGACTTTTTGATGCTTGTTGAGTATGATGTAGATTGTAGAATAATCCATGAAGCTTGCCTTGGATTAGCCACTGCAGTTTCCATATAACAATTTCATTGAATATTACCGTGTTTCCCCGATAATAAGACCTACCCGCAAAATAAGACCTAGCGTGATTTTTGAGGATGATTTTAATGTAAGCCCTACCCTTCAAATAAGCCCTAGTTGAGAGCGGCAGAAAGACGAAAGGCGAAAACTCCGCTGCAATTTTGGAAACTGATGACTTGCAAGACATTCCAGAGGATGATGATATGATTGTTCTTCAATAAATTGTTGTTAATGAGTTTCTGAATAAAAAACATGTTAATGGCAAGTAAATGTAGATCTTTTTTCGTAATTTCTGTTTATTTAAAATCTCGTAATTTTTACTTTGTAACTTCATTTTTTGATATATCAAAATAATACATCCCCCGAAAATAAGCCCTAGTGCCATATTTTGGAGTAAAAATTAATATAAGCCCTGTCTTATTATCGGGGAAACACGGTAAGCTTGCACGGCAAGGTGAATAAAGTTTGTTTGCGTAATAAGGCTGACAAGGTCATCTAGTTGTGCTGATATATCTGTAATATAGTTCGTTCTAAATTATTCCACCTCGGCTATAGGGTGCTGTGATGTGTGTTCCCGATATTTTTTTTCTTGAGCTACGCGGCGCCGTTCTGCTGTGATGAGGATGACGATTGGTTGGAAGCACAAAAATTTGGCTGCATTGTTGGAAAAAGTATTGTAGTCAGGTGTGCTTTTGGACGAAGCACGTTAGCAATTTGTCGCTGCTGTACTTGCAGAAATTGTTGTGCTGGGAACTACTCAGCAAGCGATAACACAAGTTATTCTGCGTGTAATCGTATAAGCTCATCTATAACGGGAAGATAAAATCCATTAGCATTATGCAGCTTTTATTAATTACATTTGTTGCTTCTTACCCGATCTGTTTTGATAGATGCATAGAAGCTGCTGGAAAGGCAACAGAAACAGGATTCGCTGCTATTAAGCTAACCGCGCTTGGAAGGCCACAGTTCCTGGTATTTCACATTTCATGTGATTTCAAAAATAAGTTCTTTACGTGACGTATTTTTCAGTTACAATTTTCTGAATTTTTGGTGAAAAGCCGCCGCCTTTTTGAGCAATTTTCCGGGAGAAAAGAAACGGATTGTATACTCGATGCCAAATTCGATTTAAAGCGATTTGAGGTAATCTTCTGTTTTGTGCGATTCGCAAGCTCGTTGCTACGAACAGTCAAACGATTGATAAGGAGTTCGATGTGTGCCTTGACCATCACCTGATTCAAGGGGTGAGCTGCTCACTCGCCATGTTCTGAAAGACCACGAAATACGGGCCGCCCTGCACATGTGCAAGTCCGCTTTCTTAGTAGTGGGACTACCCATTTAACAAACCATCATGTGATGCTCGCATCTCAAACATTTTTTCCAGTCTATTGCTAAATGATTTTTCCCTTAACCCAAGGCGAAGACCTTCTTCGCTGATTTAATTTTTTAAAGAGTAAATCATGCCGTAATCATGAAGAAGACCTTTTTATTGGAGATCTAAATTTTCAAAGTGTAAATTCATACCTTAATTATCTAGAAGACCTTTTTATAGCCGCGTTACTCGTAAACACGCGCGACTTTTATAAATCAGCTGATTTTTTTCCACCAAGATGCCCTTCGAATTAAGCACAATTCAAACTCTAATCAGTTAAGCTCAGAAAAGATTCAAGCGATAGATCATATTAAGTCAGCTTGTCGGCCTCAGGTTGCCAACCGCTGCATTAGACTGTACTGTAGTGACAAGTGATTTAAAGCAAATTGCTCTTTTATGAGCTTAAGTGATTAGATTTGCTGTATGGTTCGGATCATTACCGAGTTTTATAAAGTCAGTTAATTGTGTTGTTTTTAGAAAAAAGCAAAACGCCTTGGCATCCTCATGAGCCGTTACGAGTCTCGGCATTGGTTTACTTTTCTGGATAAGGACGAATCTGGCTTCGTTGATTTACTAGCTTGGAATGAACTAATAGCGACTAGCCGAAGGTTTTCTGACATCTTTCAAGCTATTAATCCGGAAGTAGGGCAAGTTTTTAATTTACTCAAATGAGGTTAACGCTTTGTGTTGTGTGAAAGGTTATGTGTGGAAGTTTAAATCATCGTGAGATTTGACGTAGTTTTTATTCGCGACGATAGGTCAGTACAAACTACATGAGGCGTTAACGTAATCATCTAGAGGTCATTGTTTTGATGCCTGCAAGGGCTGCGATATTGTGTCCTTACGAGCGGCACTTAATGAAAGTTTTCCACGTTAGGTTGCACTACTTGCGATATATATGCAGTGTACCAGCAGTTCTCGTAACTCCGAAGCTGGTCTAAACGCAGGATCTTCTATATATAACTGCGAAGGCAGGATGTCACGTTACTTGCATGCATGATTTTTAGACCGGAAACTTGGAGGCTCTTCTTCCTGTCCTATCCGATGAGGAGGAGTTGCAGATGAAGAGGATGTTCCAGAGAGTCGATTCCCTGGCACAGAAAGCGCATGAGTTGGGGGTTCGTTTGATGATTGATGCCGAACAAACATACTTCCAGCCGGCAATCAGCAGAATTACTGTTGAAATGATGAGGAAATATAACAAAGAGCAAACTGTTATTATGAACACATATCAATGCTATTTAAAGGTAAATTGGGTTAGTTGAAATCATCGCAAGACAGACTGCTTTCTTGCTGCTCACTATTGGTATGTATCTAACTGTCGAATCAAAATTAAATTCCAGCATTTGTTTTACCGGTGAGTAATAATTACCCCTTTGTAGAGCAAATGCTAGAATTTATTGCCTGGTGAGCAACTTGATCAAATATTTTCTGTCGATGAATCAGTTGTTCTTAACAGAGAATATATTTGGGTTTTACATCATCGCCAGTTCATCTTATTACACATTAAAGATAAAGTAAATTAAAAGCCAAATTCTCTAAATTTAAAAAATATTTCCGGCAGTTAATATTTTTCTTTTGTTATCATGGATGCGTTTTCATCCAAAACGGAAACAGCTTTTCAGATGTTTTTGAATATTGTATTATTGATAAAACGGCGATGGTGTAAAGGTTGGTTTCCATTAGGCATAGATTGCAGGAGTAGCGTGAAAAATGTTTTGTTTCTCTATTTAGTTTTATGCGCGGAGAAACAAAACATTTTTTCACGCTATGCCTGCAATCTACGCCTGATGGAAACCAGCCTTAAAATCTGATCTTTTTTATTTAAGATCAACTGATTGATTTCCTGTTTAAATGCATACCAAGTATTTGCTAATGGCTTAATAATCATCCATTAAACTCGCTGCTTCGATAGTTTTGATTCTGAAAATTGTTTCTTTTTTGCCATTGATGCTCGCGACTTGGACCGTAGCTCAGCTAATTGGACTGTTAATTGTAAGATAAAATAGCTAAGACATGAGCAGTTGGTCACTCTTAAGGCTTTTTGCTCTGCTCTGTGGTAAGTATAAGTGACCCCAACGCATGTGGTTGTTTATGGGGCAATCTACAGATCTTCACAGAAGTTTCCAATAGTATGACTCGTTTAAAATCGTACAGTGAAGCATACTTGCATGCACTATGACGTCACAGTGTATTTCTTTCCAGGAAACAGTCGACCATTTGTTGACCGACTTGGCCCTTGCTCAAAAGGAAAACTTTCATTTTGGCCTTAAACTAGTACGTGGGGCGTATATGGACCACGAGCGAGAGAGGGCGGCCCAACTCTGCTACGAAGATCCTATTCACCCTACTTACGAACATACCAGCGAGTAAGTAATCAATTTCATTATTCGTTTGGCTTTGCTTTAGCGGCTTCAATTTCCCTAATTGAGCAGTTTCAAGTGTAACGTCATAGACCACGTGAGCGAAATTGCGACGTGATTGGCTCGGTGCTGGTTCCGCTTTCAGGCAGACAGGAGCATGATTTTGGAGGCAAAACTTAGCTTATATAAATATTTTTGCTCAATTTGTCAAGTTGGAGTTTTACTGCTCAAACGGTTGGCATTTTACGAACATCGGCGAGTTCGTGTGTCGGACGGCCATGCGCCTTTGAGAAAGGAACTTTACGGCAATTTACAGGGACTTGGACACATCGAAGCAGAAAAACATGTATAACCGATTTCGTAAGTATATGTTACTATAGAAATAGAAATACCCTGCGTTGCTGAGTTTAAAACAAGCTGGCCAAGCTAGTAATCAATCAGATAAAATGTGTAAACTTCAACTCACGAGAATACTTTTTGTGGATTATTCTAGGCTAGAACATTTCTGGCCGACAAAATTCTGATTACTGATGCTATTGTATCAGCCTCTAACACAGAAAATATTGCAGCGATTTCTTGATTGTGCTGACTGAATGTTAGAGCGCACGTTAACTTGCGACGCGACGGCAGGAGCATGTGCTTTAAATGAAGCATCGCGTAGTAAATGGAGCTTCAAAACTTGTAGTTGAAAGTGTGTTTCGGTGCATGTCGCATGACCGTGCGTAATCTTCGTTTGCTTTCAAGCTCTCGCTTCGGGTTCAGACCCCAGCTTGATCTACCGTAGCGGTATGCATGGGTGACCGCTGACTCGAAGACCGTAGAGTCACTACTCGCACTCTCAAATTCTATTTTTATCTTTTGTTCGATGAGTAGGATAAATTGTGTCGTTCGTTTTATTTCAAATGGTGTATGCGGGATTAAAAGAACAAAAATCTGCGCAGATGTGAAACGTTGTTTCGAAAAGCAAGCCAGCTTTAAAAGCGGTAATTTCTTTCGCTAGATAAGAACTTGATCCTCAACTCACTCGTAGCGAACTTATTTTGCTCGCGCCAGGTTAGCGAGCAAAATAACTTGTCTATAAGCGTACGACGGAGTACTTTTATTTTGCTTAAAACAGGCGGTAGCGATTGTATCGTTAACATAATGAACAAAAGCAAGTCTGCAGCATGCGAAAAGTGTCTATTGGAAACCAGGCGCAGAGATAATTTGGATATTGCGTTGCCAAACTGCACTATTTGCAGATCATATTGCGTATGTCACGATGATATACGTTATTAGCAGACCAGCACCGTGTTGAGGATATGACAACACTAGATATGATTTAATGTGTTGCTAGAACTTCGTGATAGAGCGGTTATGACGTCGCCTGTCTTTCGTGGGTCTGTTAGCAGACTGGGTTAGTTAAGCCTACATTATAGAAAATTATGAATTGCAATACCATTTATAAAACACTGCAACCAAAAAGGGGAACACACACTGGCGCAAAGCATAACACTACTGCCCAGCGCTACTTCAGAGTATTCAGTTTGCAACAATCGGCTTTAAATTGCCGGCTGTTTCTTCCAACAGCTTACTGCTTTATCGTAAAAAGTTCGTCCAAAAGCAACAACAACTTGGTGATCGTAAGGTTTGAACTCGCGATCGCTGTCGCCGTAGATCAGCGTTCCACCCACTCGACCACGTTACAATTATAAATGCACGGGTTAAGGGAGAAGGCCTCCATCCCAAGGAAGAGGAGGAGTAAACAAAGCACAATAGATTCACTTCAGAAGCAAAGCTGTTGTGTATCATTACTTTTTTGTTAGAGCTTAAGTTACTGTTTTTTTAGAAATTACGACAACACAATTCATCTGTTATTACGTCGAGTTTTGGAAGGTGACAACATAACGTTAATGGTAGCCACGCATAATGAAAACAGCATTAAATACACTCTGAAAAAGTAAGAATTTTAATTGTTTTTGATATGGGAAGGGGAACGAAAGACTGTCACTGGTAGCGTAACCAACTGCGACGCAAAACTTACTCTAGTTTGCACTCTGCGATTACGCAAGTCTCCAGTTGTGTTTTGTAAGACGTACTGTCAGTGCGACAAAGAGCAGTGCACGCGGTTTACCGTGTTAGAATAGTGGATGTGCTCAACCAACGTGTCGTATGAGGAGACTTGGGTTCCCACCAGTAGCACTCCTCGTTGTTGGTGTCGGGGCTAGTAGTCTGAAATTTACATTCCGCTGCTTTGAAATGGAATGCCGCTTTTATCTTAATCTCATTCTAATTACGATGGTGTGAAGTTGCATTGCCTTTCATGTCGTATCTCCATCCCAAAAAAGAAGAGGGATAAACTTATTCGCTCGCCCACAATAAGCAGTGGATATGTAGCAAAGTAATTCTAGCTTTTATAAGACTTGTAAAACCTTATGATATCACAGAAAGGTTGAAATGATTCCGCTGAGTAATCAGTAGGCTGTTGATATGCATGCCCGCGGAAGTTCCCGCGCTTAACCGGCATCGAATGGCAAAGCTAGTTAGTGTTCATCTGGCCTGTCGCGAAAAGCAACTAAAGTATCCACCAATCAGCAATTTGCATTCATGATCGGTTTGAAATAAATTGCAGCTTTCTTCTTGCTTAATCTCATTTACGTTTACGTTGTTAACCTAGCTGGTTGTCACGTCTCCATCCCAAGGAAGAGGAGTGGTACACGCAACGTTAGTCTCACTAGAACCGCTTCATCGGATTCGAATATCAAGCTATCCGATGTTCATCCGGCATTTTGCGAAAAACAGCCAAAACATCCCAAGAAAGAGCCTTGGTACACACAACAACAATCTCACTGGAATCACTATAGTCGAACGGCCATGAGACGAATGTTAGGTATCTTTTGAGGCATCTTGAAGCTTGAGGCGTTAGGTATTTTGAGGCAACATTTCGTACATACGAAAATATACGTTCAAGCACACGTTCTTTCTCGTGTTGTCAAGTTTTTTTTGTTTTGATTAGAATGCACGATTTTCATCTTCCTCGCGAACGCTTAGACCAGATTTACTTCGGACAACTTCTCGGAATGTGTGATTATATCACTTTTCCTCTAGGTAAGTTTCGGAAAAGGTCGGAAAACTTTACGGCTCACCCTCTATCAGTCGCGCTGCAAATGTAATTAGCATCCTTTGCATGACGATTAGTTAAGCGAGAGTGACGAAAAGCTTACCTAGCCTGTCGTAAGAGGCGACTTTTGGTTACCCATCAATGGCAGTCCGCCTTGTTAATGGTGGGGCTACCGGTCAGTAATTTGCATTCATGACCGGTTTGAAATGGGCTGCCATCTTTCCCCAAGTCTGCTTTGATTAGGTTTGCGGCATGAATTTGCAAAATCGTTTCATACCGTTCCTGGATCCCAAGGAAGAAGAGGGGTAACCACAACAACAAAAATGCCGAAAATGAATCTAGTCTTATAGCAACCATTTTTAGGTGATCCAGTTAAACCTTTGTTGAATATAAATTTTTTTTGCGTCCGTTATTTTATCCTCCGGTGATACGCTGTGATGTCAGAGCCTAAGCGAAACAACGTTTCGTTTACACTCGCTTTAATGTTGCTGGTACTACTGGTGGTGTAGTGGTTAAATTATAGCATCAACTTTGCATTTTAAAAATCTGAGTTCAATTTCCTTGCCGGTTTCTACCATAGACTTTTAAAATAGTATTGACAGATCGCCTGCTTGGCGCTCAGCGATAGCAGTAATGTAAAGAGCGAAGTGTAAAACTGAGTTCCCTCAGTCATGATGAAAAAGGGTACAATTGACGTCAAAGCGATAGCAGTAATGTAAAGAGCGAAGTGTAAAACTGAGTTCCCTCAGTCATGATGAAAAAGGGTACAATCGACGTCAAAGCGATAGCAGTAATGTAAAGAGCGAAGTGTAAAACTGAGTTCCCTCAGTCATGATGAAAAAGGGTACAATCGACGTCAAAGCGATAGCAGTAATGTAAAGAGCAAAGTGTAAAACTGAGTTCCCTCAGTCATGATGAAAAAGGGTACAATCGACGTCAAAGCGATAGCAGTAATGTAAAGAGCGAAGTGTAAAACTGAGTTCCCTCAGTCATGATGAAAAAGGGTACAATCGACGTCAAAGCGATAGCAGTAATGTAAGGAGCGAAGTGTAAAACTGAGTTCCCTCAGTCATGATGAAAAAGGGTACAATTAACGTCAAAGCGATAGCAGTAATGTAAAGAGCGAAGTGTAAAACTGAGTTCCCTCAGTCATGATGAAAAAGGGTACAATCGACGTCAAAGCGATAGCAGTAATGTAAAGAGCGAAGTGTAAAACTGAGTTCCCTCAGTCATGATGAAAAAGGGTACAATTGACGTCAAAGCGATAGCAGTAATGTAAAGAGCGAAGTGTAAAACTGAGTTCCCTCAGTCATGATGAAAAAGGGTACAATCGACGTCAAAGCGATAGCAGTAATGTAAAGAGCGAAGTGTAAAACTGAGTTCCCTCAGTCATGATGAAAAAGGGTACAATCGACGTCAAAGCGATAGCAGTAATGTAAAGAGCGAAGTGTAAAACTGAGTTCCCTCAGTCATGATGAAAAAGGGTACAATCGACGTCAAAGCGATAGCAGTAATGTAAGGAGCGAAGTGTAAAACTGAGTTCCCTCAGTCATGATGAAAAAGGGTACAATTAACGTCAAAGCGATAGCAGTAATGTAAAGAGCGAAGTGTAAAACTGAGTTCCCTCAGTCATGATGAAAAAGGGTACAATCGACGTCAAAGCGATAGCAGTAATGTAAAGAGCGAAGTGTAAAACTGAGTTTCCTCAGTCATGATGAAAAAGGGTACAATTGGCGTCAATAGCCCGAGCATGTTACTGCTGTTGGCATAACAACGGCACTGCTGGTACAGTGTATTTCCAATACAAGAACTGTCACCCGGCAAGGAGAAACTGCCTGTAAAGAGTCTTTCCCAAAGACGCAACGTAAATACCACGCGGGCTTACTTTATACCTCAAGACTTTGATTTCGATTTTTACAACTGTATTTTAAATGATTTAAAGTGTCTGTTTTACTTTTAGATGAAACAGTCAATTGGTCTCTTGTTTTTAGGTCACAGCGGCCGACACGCATTTAAATACGTGCCGTTTGGACCGGTTCAAGACGTGTTGCCGTATCTATTACGTCGGGCGCAGGAAAATCAATCGGTTCTCAGCGCCGCCAAAAAAGAGCGCCAAATGTTGCGCCGGGAAATTGGTCGCCGTTTGAGTTCCCACTGATGTTCCACCAGCACAAAGGGTTTGGGTATCGGTGTTTAGTGTCGTGAATTAGAACGTCAAAGCTGACGAAATGCTTTAAGTACTAAGATTGCCATACGTTGTAGCTTTTTGCGTAATCCAAGTTTTCTGCTGTAAAACCAATCAGTATTACTGCATTTTCAACGAAAATGATTAGTGGTTACTTAAGTACTAAAATCATTAATGGTCGCGAATATTTAATTTTGTGAAAATTTCTGCTAACACTTCAGGCACATCTGGTTGGTGCGGTATCAAGCGACAGCTTAGCTTAATGTACTAGAAATATACTTTGTAGGCACTATTGTCACACTGAGCTCGCATCAGTAGATATTGTTCTTTTTCAACTCTAGCTTGTTGTCATTAGCAAGACTCTAGCCCAAATTCATTATCATGTGGGAATTATAGGAATATATTGTAGCGTTAAAATGTAAATCTTTAGAACAATCTTTTTGCAAACGAAAGTCCGCTAGCTGAAAACAAAAAACAATCCTTGGAAATGTTTCGAGTTTAGTTAATTTAGTATCGATCCATATTTGGTATGATGCATTGATTATGAATCATAGGTAAAATCGAAACGCAAGTAGATATATATTTTTTAGCTTTCAGTTTTGAGATAATTTCGGTATGTTTTCGTAATAATCATTTGAAGCTGTGTAAGTTGGGAGTCCTACTACACTCTTTCAACTGTTAATCGAGTTGAACTTTTTTCATTATCAAAAGCTGAACAAAAATGCAATAAATTTTGCTTGACTGTACAAGCCAGCAATATTTGAAAAAATGTACATGGTGCGTTGAAGCTGTGTTATTTAGTCAAATGCTCCTTGTGACGTTTCAATCATTGGCGGTGCACTGTCAAGGGAAAAAGAACTAGAGCGCAATTGATCTTATTTTATTGATGAGCAGGACTCTTTGAGCACGATCGAATCGCAGTTATGGTTGCATGTGCACCTTAGAATGAAGGCACCGTGTGTAACAACATGCAGACAAACATCGCAAATATGATCGAGCATGCAGGAACATGCTGACTGGGTGAACGGAAAGAACGGCCAATTTAAACCAGTCGTAAATAAAGACTGAGGTAGCCCCCACCGATATAGGTGACCGCTGTTATCGGTCCCCCAAGTCGCCTCTTACAACCTGTTGCAATGAGGGAGTGCCACAGTAGATTTCATTACCTAGACTTTTTCTGATGTGTAGTGAAGTTCTGTACTTTCGATAACGTATTTATAACTAAATCTTTATCTTGAAGTAACACTTTCGTGTTAAATCCGCGTTAAAATCCACTTCGTAAAAAGGAAATAATTTTTTTTTTCACTAAACACAAAATGTTTGTAAATGTTTCAACCGTTTCAGAAATGTATTTGTGCCGTTTCACATTCTAAAAATTATCAGTGACATTGAAAAAGCTGTCGTCTAAACGGGCTACATCAAACATCTGTTTTTGTTTTTTCCAAAGATTGGAGCATAAGAGACGGCACATTATATAAATCTGTCCTGCGCAAACAAAAATCAAAATAAACGCTGGTTTCCATTAGGCGTAACCTACCGGCAAAGCATAAATATTTTTTCTTTCCCTATTTGATGTTATTTTACGGGCAAAAACGTTCCCCAATAAATATGGATAGAAAAACAAAGAATTTGCGCATGATGGAAACCAGCCTCAACTCTTAAACTTATCACGACGTTTCGATTTATTCAAACCTTGAGTTGTTTCGATTTTTAAAAGGGTCGAATTTACGGTACCAATTTACACCCAAATTTGTTTTTGTTTGTGTTAATTCAGTATTATGATGTGTTTGTCGAAACAATTACTTTGTTTTTCGCTCCGCTTTTAACTTGATGAATGCACGTATCTTCATAGATCTCTTATCGGTTTATTGTAGTGTTTCGCTGATATCTCGTGCATCGTTGGTGTATTTCCTTTATGTAGCATTGCATGTAAGATCGCTGGGAACGATTTGGAGTCGTAGCCTTTTCTGCTTTGAAATTAAAACGCACGAGGAATTTCGTAGGTCTGCTACCACCTGTACAAGAGCTGAATTGATTGGCCCCGGAGCTATGCCCATCTTTCGCAGCGACCCTTACTATGAAGCTTGCTTTAGAAATATTAGCTAAGTGTGAAATTCGGTGTGAGGTGTCCTAGGCAAAGTTCAATTCGTATTTTAATGTTTTTATGACGGGTTACAATTCATTGCATCCCGAAAGTTGTTGAATAGGAGTAGACTGGTAAGGTTTGTACTAACTGCAGCAATGACAAAACTGTCGCGAGTTTGCGTTTCGTCGTGCACGCTTTCGGAGCATTTTCTGGGGTAATTCTGTTCGCTTTTTCCGAATATGCGCTGGCGGTACGTCAAACTTTTTGGAAAATCCCTCCTTAGAGAGAACAAGGCGGCTTACCGAATTTTATTGTTGGCGTGCACGTGCTTTTTGCGAGAATAGTTGTAAATTGTTCGGAATGCCATCAACAACACAACTCCTTTACCCCTTTAACAGTCGTAGGTCAAAGATTGTGAGATAGTTCTAAAATGGCGCTAAGGTAGTCAAATCCCAGACTAATCATGAGCGTAACCTGCTGATACTTCCACTGACGATTCCACGCGTAATCAGCTGTTTTTCGTACATTTTGTTGAACCTTTCCATTCGACCTTTGACCTCGCTTACTGCGCATCTGGCGCAAAATTGTTCGTCGACATACTCTCGCTAGTCGTTTCTTTGTTGTCACTTTTTGTTTCGTTTCTTTACCGATTAAGATACTTTCTTAAGCGTGGTTTTACGTATTTTTCCCACATCAAAATTCCTTTGTTTCGTATGTATACAGTTACTACTGGAACTGAAGATGAGGTGAGGTGTTTCAGTAATTCTGTCTTCGAGATGGGTACGCAAACCACAAAGACCGGAGTGGCACAATTACCCTTGGCCAGAGCAAAGGTCGTAATAAATGTAGAGGCCTATAGAGAAAGCGTGTGGCGCAAAGAGTTCTTAACAGGTCAAGGCAAAACGAGATGATGTAACATTGGTAATGTGAATGCGGGAAGATTACTCCATTTTGTTTTGGCTCATTTGAAATATTGGTCATGAGGGGAAGTGGCCAGGCTGAGGATTCCAAGGGAAAAGAAAAGACCCTTTAATAAAATAGCCATATAGTGGAAGAATTTTAATTTTTCTGAATTAGCCATAAAAGGAATCGCAAAGTCCATGACTTGCCATTCAAAACTCGGTTCAAAAGTAGCTACAAAAGTTGATGTTAGACAACCTAAACCAACGGCTTACAAACTAGGACCTGTGAAAGCAAAATTTTCATACGTTAAATACACGTTTTCAAATTGACCTTTCATACTTGCTGGGATGCACAGTACTAGACGTTTTTTTCGTAATCGTGGTATTTCGCTTTTTATTGGGCTTTGTAGCATTGATGACGTCACAACTAATGTAGGTGTAAGGCAAATCGTCGAAGTAGTTGTAAAGAAATGGCCGCGTAAAAGTTGTAAAACATAGAAACCGTATCTGCCACGCATAAATGGATCCTCAGCTGCTTTGCAGATACCTAAAAAAGGTCCGATGTTTCAGAGCTGCTGGCCTGACCCTGCAGCAACAGCTTTCTTTATTCGCAAAGATGGTGGTTCCAAGCAATTGCACCTGGAAAAAATTTTTTAACTAATTTTTTTTTGATAGATTAATGTCAAATTTTATGTGATTAAATTGCACATTTTTGCACGTACAGTCGCACACTTTTAATAAATGCACAAAGGGCTCAAACTTTTGTTAATTTCGACGCTAGCTCAAAGCAATAATGTGTGGATATCTAATCTCTCAGCCGCGAGTCACGCCCGCATGAATTGAGGTAGTATCTTGCGAACGACAATATCTCCTGCACGCACGCAGTGTTTTTTTGCTGGCAATTGTAGAAGGCTTTGTACCGGTAGTACTGGTAACTCCTTTATCGTTTAAAACGAGTCGCTCTGTAAACGGTAAAAGCCGCAAAGATCTCTCTGGAATTGACGATCAGCATAATGGTTTTACTGGGTCTGCTTAGAAGTTGGTGGACACTCTGCGTTAAGCGAGTCAATCTCACTTGAAATTAGGGTAAAGTCGGCGGAAAATAAGGTTTAAACAGATCAATTGCTCTGGAGAACAAAGCAACTCGCTGCGACTATTGCGTCATCTTTTATTTTTGCAGGCTTGAAATACCGTACTGTTTTCATTTGCAAGCTGTTATAAAGAGCAGTGGTTCCCAAATTTTTTTAACGGGTGGACCTCTATCGATTGATGGAATTAATTGAGGACCCCTATTAGTGCCAATTATCTCTGCCTGATTTTTTTTAAAGCCTCTACAACAGAAACTTTTATTGGGATTCCATTTTTTCTTTTTTTGTTGACGACCTGTGTTGTCAGCCATAAAAGTTTGGTCTACCGACTCGTCTTTAAAATTCCTCACGGACTTCCGTCATTAACCCTCGGTTTTAGAGTACTGCTATTTAAGAGTATATTTAGTTTTATCATGTATAATTTGACGCTCGTGCGTAAAACTAGCGCAGAGCGCTTCCAAACAAGTTTTTTTTCGATTACGCCAATGCTCATCAGTGTCAGGCATTCACTGTATATACTTGCGCAGGTACAGCGCATCTGCCATCACTTACTCGCTTTCAAACCAAAACTTTCACAAAAACAGAGCAGCACTTGGTAAGTTCCGAAAGTTTTCCCTGAAGACTAATTAAATGTTTGTCACGAAATCATGAATTTTGGAACAATTACCTTTACACCGTAGCGGATACATTTATTCAATTAAGCTACTAAGCTAACTCTTTCAAGCAATGGATATATAACAGTTTAGTGTATTTCGTGCATATTTCAAGTAAGTAAAGATAACAACACTACAAAGAAAAGCATCAACATGGTGTGTCTTTGCGGTTCTTATTCTCGTTGGAGACAAAGAATCTTAAACGTGTATATTTTTCCCTTCGCGAAACATGGATGTATATTTTCCCTTTGCGAAACTCCGATGGAGGACCATAAGTCTTTCTACACGATAGCAAGGAATATGACCGCGGTCTACCCCAAGTTGTCACTAAGATCAAGGATGTTTTGTTCCTTGTTTTTATCCTCCAGTAACGAGAAAACTTGTCGATTATAGCCTACGTAGAACAACCTTGCATATACTGTCCGGCCTAGAAAAATAATTTTTATCTTGTACCTGCTACAGCCCCACCTGCTCTACTTCCAGTGGCGCACGGCTACTAGATAGTTTTTATCAAGGGGCACCCTGGCCCTATGCCAAACATCAGTTGTTAATTTTTTAAAACTTTCATTTTTAAAACATTGTCACAAGGGCTGTGTTCAGAAACCAGTTTTAGGACCCCCCTCCGTTCGAATCAAACAAAGAGCCGTAATGGAATCTTAAGCGGGGTTATTGGGAAGTTAGCTTTTTAGAAAAGTTCTTAAAAAGTATTCGACCTTAACAAACACTGAACGTTTTATGTGCAAATCCACTGGCATTAAGTGGACGCGGACCCCCTCATTTAATAACCTTTTAATTCGCAGTGCAAACCTAAAACAATACTAAGAAAACATCAATCAAAACACAAATAGCAATTAAAATGTTCAGAATAAAAAATAGGATACTTTCCGCAAATGTAATTATAAAATTGGCTAACACTGTCAGGTAAAACACTGAGAGTGAAAGTATAAAGCTCCCACCGCCCACTTCAAGAAAACGATGGAGGGTTGGTTTTATGGGTGGAATAGTCAGCATCCAATAAAACCTCATTTGAAGTTCGTTTCCAGGAGATAAAAACTGGGACCCAATGACGCCTGTACTTCCTGCGCAAAAATCATAAAGTTACTAAAGAAACTTAATCGCTGTTATCTGATACCTAAACAAAAACGTTGGCAAAGGCATTTTGGGAATAACTTTTTTCGTTTGGTTTCCAGGTTTGGGGCAAAAATGTAGACCACAATCCAGGAGTTGCCATAGCGACGAAGCAAGTTTGAGCACCAACTGTTTGATGTACAGCCAGTGGGCTTAAGCATACGTCTATTTTGAACGTTTTGCTAGCGTCGGCGAGCTGCCTGTGTTTGTATTTGTTACTATCCATTCGCTTTCGAACTAAAACTAAAAGCTTTTGCGTTAGGGCTATAAGTTGTAAAAACAGAAAGAATGCCGCCACTGGAGCTAGGGACGTCCTGGGAGCTAAAAAATGCCACCTGGCGTCGATCCCCATCCTACTTCCTTGGTACACTTCCGGTCAGCAAGGCTATCAAAAATATTATATCACGTTTGACTCGCTGACAAACTGTCAAAATTTGACTTACCTTATAAGAATAAAAGCAACTACGATAAACACAATGATCAATACTATCACCACAGCAGCGATCCATGCTTGATTGCCAGTTTGTTGAATTGTAGCTTAATAAATAAGAAATATTAAAACACAGACAGTTAATGCGTAGGCTGAACGCTGATTTTAGTTACTTAGAACACCTACGAGATCTTTAGAATAACTTGTGTTGAAACCAGCTTCGGAGTTACAATGACTACTGATACATTATGGAGCATTTCTGCCACAAGCAGTGCTACTGAGCAAAGAAAATTGCTATCTCCTCTCTTTCTTAACGACAAACGCAATCTCCATGGGAATAGCAAACTGGTAATTTTCACTATCGCGAAAACAATACTGTGGTAAGCAATGGTAATGGTTTTTCACTGCAACGGCGTTTAACCTCAGGATAGTATTGCATTAAGACCGAGTAAACTTAGTTTTATATTTTATCTTCCACAGTATACTAAGTGCTCAGCGCCAAGCAGGTGAAGAAAGGCTATTAAAGTACGCAGCACCTTCGGGGGAATCTAAGAGGGAAGGGATGGTAATTACTAAGAGTCCTAAGGGGGAACCTGGGCGATCTCCATAAGGTATACTGCTCAGGAGTTTATAGGATTTGGCCTTCAATGAATGCAGTTAGAACTGCAACACAGCATGAATAGGTCATAGTATGTTAATAAGATACGAGTACTTACGAGATTTAGTAGGTCTAGGTGCCGGTTTTGAACAGGTAGGAACTTGAATATCTGGCTCCCAGGTTCCATATTCGTTGCAACGATACTGAAAATAATCGATTTCAACATCATGCAAATAGACATGCTTTAAAAGTACATCTTGCATCAATTTTCCTATGGAGAAATTAAAGAGTTGTCATAATATATTTCAAACATTAAAATTGCCACTTCATCGCAGAACGAGACTCGTAGATTCAACAATCTACTTCCTATCCCCCGTTAGTAACGTTATATACTCCAAACGAACTTTTCAATAAAGAAACTAAATTAATTATGGTGAGGCATCGATTCTAAAATAAAAAGAATGCATATTTCGATTGACATTCACGTTTAAGTTTTTTTTTACATTGGCCTAGTCGAAGCACAAGATCTTTCTTTCGTTGATTTCAATTCGCATTGTCAAGAGAAACTACACGCACTGCAATTTGTTCTTTTGAACTCCAAAATAATACATTATAACTCAAAGTCGTTTCAAGATTTGCCTACCTAGTAAAGGCTCGTTCTTGTTATCCAGCGCCAAAGGACAAAATCAATACTACTACTGATCACGAACCCTACCAGCAGGACAAAGTGCAGTGCATTATAGAGCTTTACAATACAGCGTTCGATTGATCTCACTAAGTCAGTGAGTATCTTGACCTGATAACCATTCCTTAATGTAAATGCTTTGGTTAATGACTTTTACATATACATATATATGTCTTGGTAAATTGTTCTTTTCATCTTTACTTCAGTACAGTATTGACGCGAAAGCCCATGAAAAGCACAAGGTATTTGCTAATTATTTACAGAAGGATAGTTGAACGAAAAAACGGTCAACAAGCATTTTGTGTTATGACTGCCTTTTCATCAATTTTGGTGGCTTTAAATCTATCTTTCTAAATAAACCACAATGTAGCTTTGAAAAAAAATTATAACTTATTAAACTTTTGTACCACAAACAAGATGTGGCATTATCATGCGTAATCGTGCTCAAACATAGATCGTTTTCTTGGAGGAGGGTGGAACAATTTGAAAAAGTAAAAACCTTTTTTTTGAAAACTAAAATTTTGAAAGCAAGAATTCTAACCAATTTGTTTTCTCAACAGACGAAAAATCTTTTTTTTTTGAGAGGTCATCTCCGAAGCGAGAATTTCGCCCAATTTGGTCCCCATACACGAACGAAAGCCTTTTTTCACGTTTTTTGCCACCGTCATAACGTTTGCAGGGGCATCGCCCTTCCTCTAATAACGCCACCGTAAATTCTATAACCTAGCATTAACCCGACCATACTTATCAAGGTTGGCAACGTGCTCCAGCGGAGCGGAGAGCCGTACATGGGGGCAAAGAACGCAGCTTCATTCCTCAAAACGATTGCGTTGTTTTGCCTTCGGAAAAAAGCGCTTTTTTCCTGTATGATTGCACTGCTTATAGTGGAAAAGTTGTAGCTTCGAAGCGCCGAACGCCGCGGTTTTCCAGTGCAACCAACAGAACGTATTTCGCGAATGGATGGTAGCACGACTCAAACCAAGCTTCTGAATGCAAGTTATAACACTCTGCTTATCTTTGGTCACTTGGTGTCAGCAGTACCTGAAAAGCAGGAACATTTTCACCAATGCAAAACATATCAACTGTTGAACCAAAGAGCGACTGACATGTTCTTTTTCCTTGTCTGAAACCTTTAGGAACTGGGATTGGTTGACGACATTGTGGGTTGCCTGAAACATAAAACTTTACTTTCAACATAAACAAAATGGCTTTGAAATAAGTGACTGCGATTTTCAGATTTCAACTTAAGAACTTTGGAATCGATTACCGGTACCAGCTACCCCAAAAAGCCGGCAAGCTTGTACACCCTCACCATTCCTTGTGATAACATAGCTGAACTGGATAGAATAGCACACTTTGGCTGAAAACGATGTCAAAATTAGAAACTGCAAAATCACACTTCTGATTTTTGCTGCCGTAGCAGCCATACCATTGACACGATTAAACTTTGATCCACAAGATGTTTCCAATCATTTTTTTGCTGGTTGTGATTATATCCACAAGACAATAATTAGAGGCAAAACTGTGGTACTTTACCTTTCAAGATAACCTGATTACCTTTTGAAAACACCCTATTCCACAAGATAACTTACCAAATACAAACGCAATTATTGAACAATACGCCCTATTTCCACTGTAGTCGTAAGCTTGATATCGGAACGAGTATGCACCAACAGTCAAATTATAAGGTGGTTTTTCGTTAACCTGAAAAAAAGCATTTTCGTTGTGACAATGTGGCAGGTGACCAGTAACCTTGTAAGGGACAAAGAGTACGTACTAGGTCACCTTATTTCAGAAAATGATCTTCCACCAAACTCATGTTAAAAGGTAAAATTGGTGATTGTCAAAAACTATTTATTAAAATTACAGTTTAAGAGACCGTTTTCGAATTCGGCCTTGGAGTTTTCAAATTTTCGTAAAGTAAGGGCAAACCATTAAAACTGATTTAACATAACCTGTCTAAAATAATTGGCATCAATGATTCAAGTCAGGGTCTAAGTTACATCTTGGTAAAGATTTACTTCCATTAATGGATATTTAGGAACACACCATTCAAAGGTTGACAATCGTATATTAAAATAATCAGAAAACCAACTGGTTGTCACAACAGAGGTTTTTTACACACAAGTCGCTTGATGAAAAAGGATATATTGCTGACAACAATTTGGATTTTTGAGTCCTATAAGAGAAAATCTGCCCTTACATAATCATACGTACCTATACAAATTTTACTAACTTTTTTTTACCAAAATAACTCATATTCCTTAGTTCATGTTAAAACATTTTTGACTTCCCAATTTGAATTATTCGAAAGCATGCACTTGCTCCTACTTTTAGTCAGTTTCTAAGTATGACCCTGATCATAGTCTTCATAATAGCCATGACCTTAACGAAAACGCAAAGTAACCAATTGCTGACCCAATATGTCGTAAGAAATAACTATCAACAATCCATTATCCAGCAATGACCGTCCGCCTTGCTGGTGGTGAGGCTACCGGTCTACAATTTGTGTCCATGGCTGGTTCCAAGTGGGCCACCACATTTCCTTAACCTGAATTTGATTGAGTCTACGGCGTGAGCCTAGATATCCTTTCAAACTGAGTTTCTGCACCAAGAAAGAGAAAAAGAAACGAGAAGCTTGATTCTTACCAATGCTTTGACGATAACTTTACCCGAGTTGTCAGTGGCGACAGGCGGAGTAAAATTAAACAAATAAGTGGTAGAGCATTCCCCGACGTGAAGCAGCTGTGTGTTTAAGCAAGAGGAGGTAAACGATGGTGGTGTTGTATCATCTAAATTGCATGTTAAGCTAATGGTATTTGAATTTTATTACATCCAACGAACTAGGCTATAAGCTGATTCAGTAACGGCTGATAGCATTGGCTGCAGGAAGTCGTATTGGTAGTAGCACTTGTTTGAATAAAAATTAAACTAATCACATGATTAAACAGAAATTAAATGAAGGGATAGTCCGAAACCTTCTGCATATTTCTTCAAGCTCACTTTTATTCTTTAAATACAAGAGAATCTTTTGTTTGTGGATTACCGATTTCACAAAAGCCTAAATATTTTTCTCACAAATCCTCGAAGAACCAAAATCTATAAAGATTTATCGAATCGCAAGTGAAAATAAATTAATAAAAATCTCAATTCTGCTGTACTTATCAAAAATTACATTCTTGTACTTTTGTTATCACAAATTAATGTCGCTGTAAAAGCAACAAAAAATAAAGTCATAATTGACCTTATTGAAATAGATGTCAAAACATCTCACTAATGCCTACTAAAGAAATCCACTGCAAACTCTAGGGCTAAACTAAAAGTGAGGAAAGAGGCATAGCTTCTGTACTCCAGCCGAATAGTGTGAATTGGAGTTCAATTATTCACTTACTTCTATTAATTACCACAACGCAGCTGTTATTTTCTTTCGCGTACACGGAGAAGTCATGGCACACACACGTTGGAACATCATTGGAAGACGATAGGCAGATTTCGGGACACCCATTCCTATTTTTTGCACACTTGCTCGTACCTGGTGGCAACACATTTTGAGTTACATTTGAGTTGAGTAATCGGTAGATGTTTTCTAATGAACAATGCAACATAACCACTGTATACCAGGAACAGCATATGTGACAAAAGGCTGGGCGACATAGTGAGAAAAGACAGATTGCTTCGATTTGGCACATGAGCAGAAAAGAGAAGCGCAACATGTTGGTAAGAATATTGAATCTGATATTACCGAAAAGAGGAGAACCAAAGAGGAGATACAGAGACTGTGTGAAGAAAAACATCAGAGAAACAAAGCTGTCAGAGGCGGATACAAAAGATAGATCGAGATAAAAAAAAAAAAAACTTCACAATCTGCTGTGGCAACTCCTCGAGGGAAAAGCCAAGAAAAAATTTTCGTCCTCCGGCCACGGAATACCTGCGTAGTAAAACGGAGAACTTGTGTTAAGACTCGCTTCGGAGTTATTGATGGATGGGAGAGCGCAATTCTACTGCAAACGCTGCAACTGGTGAGCACAATAAAGTAAAAGTGGTGCGGAAAAAACTCTGAACTTTTTGAATGACACTATTGAACTGTCAGCAAGCAATGCATTCGCTGGGGAAGCTTTCAGCGTTTAGTTAAAATAAACAAAGTGAAAGCTGCAGTCAACTTTTACGGAAGATATACCAATTGGATCAAAGCAATTAAGCTCAACAAACTGTTGTGGCGGTAGCTGATGTGACTATACGTCTCGGCATTAATAAATGATATTATCTCACGGTATCTTTCAACTGCATTTCTAAGCTTAATACCAAAATTTTAAAACTTGATCTTAAACTCTTGCTACTGGCAGCTGCTTTAAAAAAAGCGTTTTTGACGACTGGCCTGTGATAGTATCCCCCAATCAGAACAGAGATCAACAAACAAAAATCTTGTTGGCGGTACAGAATTTTAATATAGCTTTGAAAACAGCAGTTTAAGCCACAAGCTTTTCGCGGCGTTCCTATTTGGCCTCTTGCTGCGCTTTCACTAGCATTTCGCTATTGCGAAATTTCTCTTTGGCGCGCTTTTCTATACTAGCGCTATTATTGGCTTGTCTTGATTGCCTAACGTCCAAAGTAATCACACAAAACACTTATTCACTCTAGAACAGGGGTTCTCAACCTTTATTCTCTCATTTACCCCTTGGCAAATTTCATAAGTAAAATTTACCCCCAAATGTTTTTATATTTTTTCACTTCTACAAATGCCTATTGTAATAGGTAAAAGTGTGAATTTTTTGCTAACAAACTTTACCCCCAAGGCAGGTCAAATTTACCCCCGGTTAAGAACCCCTGCTCTAGAGTCTAAATCTTCCCTATTGAAGATAACCCCACTGATGAGAGGACCACGAAAAGTTTATGGCTCAAACAGCTTTTTTTAAATCTGCAATAGAGATTAATAAGCTTATCACATTAGCTTTTTACAGCTATATAAATAAGTTCTGCAACCAATATACTATACTAAAAGATATTGACATAATTAAAATAATTAAAAGAGAAAGAATTGGACAGACGAAAAAAGCCTCGGCATTGAGGGTGCGGCTAGTCGGAAAAAATGGAGATGCCCTGCAAACTAATTGGCCTAGGCTAACCAAGAACGAGTTTGCAGAACGGCATTATGCAATGGCCCGCCTTTTGACCTTTACAAAAAAACAAAACAATCGTTTTAAAGCAATAGGCCTTTATGGCCGTCTCCTACCTTTCAAAAACGCTCGGTTCGCAGGCGGATAAAGACTTTGTCTTGCGCAAAACATATCACATTGGATCAACAAACTATTTTCATAAGAGACGGGGTTACCTGATAAAGCGGGCGGAGTACTTGTCACCACTTTTATTCCTGTGAGAGTGTAAAAAAGTGACGGTCCGAACGGCTGGACGTCAGATCCCGTTGAATTCTTCAAGGAAAGAATGTGGTTCGTGGACACCCGGAACACGTAGCTCAAAGTAAGATCCGTGACATAAATAAATCCGTTGTAATAATCAATTTCGGCGAGCTGGACCGGCGTTTCGATCTGAAAATTAAAGAAATGTGGTAAAACCAGAAAAGCAAAAAAAGCTTTCTTAGTGGCCCTCTTTAAAAACGGTTTTTGTTTTTTACGAGTTTTTTTTCAATTTTACACTCAAACTTTTAATTTGTCGGAACAAACAGGTGGCACAGCATTTTTAAACCTACAGGTGCCAAAATATAATGTTATGCGGAGTAGCTGATGAGTTGTGCGGAGCGCCTATTAAAAGTACGGCTACAAATGCACTGAAAACGTCAAGCTTCGCAGAGATGGCGAGTAAAGTGCAGCGTTTTGTTGGTAAGGTCGTAGCTCCGGATAAAATTAGGACTTCAATAAATTTCAAATATTAGAGCAAGTCAAACAACAAGGCCCCTAAATCCACCAAACAGTGAAATTATACAAATGCATGGCTGGTTTATAAAAAACAATCATTTTGAAAGACATGTTTTTTTCTAAAAAAAACGACTGGAAACAAGACAATTTATATCTCCTGGAATGGCCAGTTTACGCTGGTTAACTTTTCGAGAGTACGCTGGCGTCTCTTGCTGAAATACGCCAGCGCATCTTTGAAAAGAGAAAGATGTGTTCAAAGCCTGCTTTGATTTGCGTGTTCGAACGTAAGCAGAAGCATGCTTGGCATCGTCACATTCAAACGTGCAAGGTCTGCTTCCGATTACGCTTGAGCGTCACGCTAATCGAAGCCGACCTCGAGTGGTGACGCCGGACAAGCAGTGCTTCTCACATCAAAAACTGATTTCTCCTTCGAGTCAGCCAGCCACGGTATTCCGAGCAGCTACAAGGCTTGAAAGTGATTTAACAAAAACAAGGCGCAAAAGTTGCCAGTTGAATAACGTGCCTACGCAAACAGTTTTTTGGAAAACTCGTCCCGACGCTCTGATTTATCACTTGCTACTTGCAGCCGCGAACGCATCGTCATTTGCTGGCCAACTTTAGATAACCAATTAACCGTGATAATAATGGGTGATGAGTTTCAATTTGTTTCGCATATATTCGTTCTATGCCAAATTTATGGCGTAGAACGCGTTATTCTAGCATTTTCGATTTGACGTCATGGCGATACCGCCCTTGACTAAGAACGTCACGAAAAGCCTCTGGCAAAACAGTGCGTTTTAAAGCTATAGGAAGTACTGCACCATCGATTTGCCTGGTTGAGTGACAAACTTATCATACCCCGATTATATTTTGAACAACTTGTGTACAAAACGGCATTGGAGCTGCAAACACAGCCTTGGTTTATTGCACTCAAGTAGATGCTTATACGACTAATTTCATAAAATAACTTTTCCAATCAGAAAATTGCAATCGTTATCGGTTACAGAAGGCATCCAATGTGAAATGCGTTTCGCTTTCCCATGTTGTAATGTGCTGGATTGCCTTCACTGAGCAATAGAACAAGTAAAACAATTATTGCTTACGCTGAACGGCTCCGTACCAGCAGCACAGGTAACTCTGAAGCCAGTCGGAACACAAGTTGTTCAATCCACGTGCACAACTGTACATGCTTCCATAGTATGGTGGATGTAAATCAGCATTTCTTAATCTGGGGTAAATTTACCCTTGGGGGTAAATTTCCTCGTTTCAAAGGAAAATAAGCAACAAACGCTGTACTTTGTTAGTGTCGGTAACGTTATGCTTCGCTAATTGATACTTGTTAGCGCTTCGATTTGTGATTTTTATTGGCAACATCCTTACCTCTTAGTTGCCCCATTGTTACGTCATTTACTGTTTGATTATTTATTAATAAGTAGCGACAATTCGGCTTAGCAACCAAGAAACTATAGCTTTTCTTCGTTGCCTAGCCTAGCTGTTCAACCTTTCTTTGTTATGAGATTCAAGTTATTACTTTTATTTATTCGCAGCATAAAATTTAGTTTTAAAATAGCATGTCACAAGAGAAGAGAAAGTGCCAGGACAATTATTTGGATTTTGGATTTACATATCTTATTGAGGATGGTCTTCAAATTCCTCAGAGTGTTGTGTGCATGAAAACATTTTCAAACAGTACCATGAAACCTGATCCTTTAAAACAACACCTAGCAAATGCTTATCCGAGTATGATGAGCAAAAACCGGTCCTTTTTTGAGTCAAAACTGTCCAGTCTGAAAAGACAAAAACTAGACCAAACTGGAATGTTTTGGCGAACTAACAAAGCCGTTGTACATGCATCATATGCCGTTGCTTTACATGTGGCAAAAACTAAAAAGCCACATAACATTGATGAAACCCTTCTGAAACCTTGCATACTGGAAAGTGTGAAGTTGGTGCTGGGAGAAAAAGCATCTCAAACAATGAAACAAATATCACTGTCTAATGACACAATAAAATCCCGAATCCATGAAATGTCGGATGATATTAAGAGCAAAGTGTTATCGAAGATTGACTCCTCTCCTGTTTTTGCTCTTCAGCTGGTTGAAAGCACCGATACATCCAATCTCTCACAGCTACTTGTCTATGTCAGATATGTTGCAGATGAAAGGATTAATGAGGAATTTCTGTTCTGTCAGTCTTTGGAAACAACATCAAATGCAGTCGATGTTTTTCAAATGCTGATTGACTTTTTTGACAAAACTGAATTGAGTTGGAGTAAGCTTGTTGGGGCATGCACTGATGGTGCTCCAGCCATGATTGGTGCACAATTTGGATTGATTTCCCTGGTAAAGCAGAAAAATCCAGCAATTCAAGGAATACATTGCATGGTTCACAAAGCGGCGCTTGTTTCAAAAACCATTCCGAGAAGACTTCACGAACATATGTCTGTGGTAATTAAAGTCGTTAATTATGTAAAAAGTTCAGCACTCAACACTCGACTCTTCAGCAAGCTTTGTAAAGATATGGATGCTGATCATAGTGCACTTTTATATCACACTCAAGTTCGCTGGCTGTCAAAAGGAACATGCTCTCTCGTATTTTTGAACTAAGAGAAGAAGTCAAGTTGTTTTTACTTGCAAAACAAAAACACGATCTTTTGTTGGCATTTGGCGGAGACAGATTATCTACACACTTAGCTTACCTTGCTGACATATTTGAAGCAATAAATCAACTAAACAAGAAACTGCAAGGCCCAGGAACCAACATAATCGTACACAGTGATGCCATCAATGCGTTTGTGGTAAAGCTCAGTCTTTGGAGGCAATGAGCAGAAAATAATAATTTTGCATCATTTCATCGCTTGACTGAGATAACTGGAAATGATTTCAATCAAAACTTGAAGGAGGACATTATCAGCCATCTTCGAAACTTGCAGGATGAATTTGAACGATATTTTCCCGAGATAAATACTGGTGGCATTTTGATGAAAGTAGCAAGAAATCCTTTTGTACATAAAGTGGAAGATGTTCCTGAAGCAATCCAAGAAGAATTTATAGAATTAACAAACGATTCTTTTGCAAAAGATGAGTTACACTGTTGCAAACTAGAGGAGTTTTGAGTTAAAATGCAACATTGCTATCCAAGGATAGGTATTCAAGCTCTGAATATTCTGGTTCCGTTTTCTTCAACTTACCTATGCGAATGCGGTTTCTCTGCATTGCTTTACTATCAAATCCAAAGCAAGAAACCGACTTCATGTTTAATCTGATATTCGTTGTGCATTATCTACTACTTTACCTGATATTGAACAACTCGTTGCCAAAAAGCAAGGGCATCCGTCGCATTAAATATAACTGATGTAATTTGTTTCTTTAGCTTTTTAATAAATGAGCACCATTTTATATATTTGGGGTAAATCTGATAATCATCTTTGTTAAAAGGGTAAAACATACGAAAAAGTTTAAGAACCACTGATGTAAACGAAGACATTACATAAACAATTATCTAATTTTAACAACCGTCTTGCTTACAGCTGATGATTTAACGAACTTGAAACTTCCGTATTCGTTTGTTTCGAGTTTGTACCAAAATATCGACGAAGAATCCAGGGAATGCCAGTAGAGAATTTCAGCTAAATCAACAAGTTGCAGAAATATATATAAAACAGCTTAAATGCGGGGCTGGAAATGTGTGGTAGGCTATTCTACAGCCGGGTGGCAACACATTTGCAATAAGTGGAAAGAGAAACAAAATAAAATAGCTTACTTAAAAATCTGTTTTGAGTTAATTTGAACCAAAAAAATTGTTCCCAAGTTAAAAGCTGTTTTTTGAAAGGGGAGTGGCATCAGTTTTTAACGTGTTGCTTATCTACTGAAAGACCGAAAACCCGATCAGCTTTTTGGGAAGGCGACTGATACTTACCTTCCTCCCTTTCATCTCAACACGCTGCTAGTGGCATACTAGGGCTCTTTTTATAATTGCAGTGCATCTTTAATAATATCGTTTACAGTTTATGATTCATCTTCATGCTGTCCTGTTTCTCGTGAGCCAATAATCATTAATCGCAACCAGTCATATGGCCAGAATGAACCACAAAACGCAAATGAGTCACATAAAGATAAGGGTAAAGTGATTATTCAAAAATAATCATTTCAGCAATAAAACTGGTTTCCGATTCGGTGGGTCGAAAGTTCAAAACCCGGTTTAAATACCTATGCTTAAAAAAATGTTCACAGCTAATTCCTTTGCTGGTAGACAAACAGTTCAATAAAACCACGCTTAAATCAAAAAGGATTGGTTTAACAACAGCCACAAGCAAGCCTCTTTCGTGCGATTCAACTTCGCTACGATTAATAGCGAGTTTGAGATAGACAGCAGCTTCCAAATAACCTGGTCTTGATCAGGTTTGCAGTGCAAACTGCAATGCTGCTTCTTGCCGTGCCTTAATTGCAAGGAAAAAGAGGGTAAAACAATACCATAACTTTTATGAAGTCCGGCTCTGCGGCTGTAAGCGTATGTTTGTCTGATTGTAATGATTGTACGCTCGAATCCTACTCCCAGCACTGTGGAGCTGGTTGTGAGCAATAACGCTGAACGTACATCCAGTTCTTAATTCTACTGATGTGCTCTAATTCCGGAAAAAAGGACGCATGATCCTATCAGCAAACCACTTAGATAGGCTGCAGTGTATGTCTCCAAACCACGTCAAACACATACGTAGTAACTTGTGTCCCAGTAGATCTGAACACAAACTATTCGATTTATAAGCGGCAAAAAGATTGCCGAGAAAGGATGAAAATGCAAAACCTTAGGCAAAGTATTTTGTCAACTATATCAAATGAATACAGTATCGATCTTCCCGCAATCTAACTTTCTAGGACTTGACAAAACCATTCAGAGATCCATGCATAGCTTGAGTAACGTTCAATAGAGATTAAATCATGCACGCGGCAATAAGTTGAAAATGCAGATGTCCTTACCTTCTTCATCTATTGCAAGCCCAAAAGGCGTGTCCAGTCGGTCAAGAAGAACTGCCCTGCCGCTTCCATCCAAATTGATGGATTCCACCTTCCCCAAACTGGCCCCGCTGGTACTCACTTGACCCCAGTCAGTCCAATAAAGTTTTCTGCAATAAAAAAATTAAAGCAATCAAAACAGCTTTTCGTGACGGTTTTATTAGTGGCAGCACTGTATCAATTAAGAGCTGAAGTGTACGCGCAACTGTTCGTCAAGAATTCAGGCAGACGTAGGCGTGACAAACACGATCGCATTACGTGAAAGGTTTACCTCGTTTAGGTCTAAATTATTGATAGATAGGATGAGTTTGGTTTAGATGCGCTTCCTATGATGATAATAGTGCATTGAGCAGCTTTTCATAAGCTTTTTAAAAGTTATGTATCATCAGTACAGTGCGTGAAACACACTAATCATTGTCAGATTACGAAATACTCATCTGCTGTTCACAGCCTCATCATATTAAAATAAGCTGCCAGGACAACTCTCTTCTTAGGTGTAAACACGGTCTAATACGAATACCCAAATTCACAGTGCAAACTCAATCAACATCATGCTGCGGCAATCAATTTCGAAACAGTCATGAATACAAATTGTAGACTGGTATCCCACCGCTAACAAGACAGACCAGTATCCCACCGTTAACAAGGCAGACTGTTATCCAGCCGCAAACAAGGCGAGCTGGTATCCCGCCGGCTAACAAGGCGGGCTGATATCGTCCAGTGCCCAAATCAAAGCATAAAAACTATAAATTTTTCATAAAAAATGGTATTTCTGGAGAAATACACTTATGTAAACTTACTCCAAAAACCCTTGATTACTTGGATAGACATAAAAGTACAACAAAAATAAGAACTTACCCCAACTTGTCGCTGATCCTCATTTTCCATACTCTGTGCACATTTTCAACGTGAAGTGTAGCAGTTACGTTGGGCAGATCCAGAGAAGCGACAACAATAGCAGCAGTTTGGAAATTTGCAATGTAAAGATTTCGCGATTTAGGATCAATTGCAATGGAATAGGCTGAAAAACAATTTGAAAACTAGATTTAGCAACTAGAAGCGCTGTTACAAAACATTGAGAGGGAGTTTCTCGTGTCATTGTTGTTATTGTTGTGTTTACCTCAACCCTCTCTTTGCATAGAAGCTTGGCATGAAACAATTATTTAGATTACCATTACAAACAAAATCGAGAGCCGGCTAATAGGGAAAAGCGTCAGTGCATGTCGAAAGATTCGCGAGTACGAACTGAATACTCGCGGCCAAACTACCAAGGCAGACCGCCGTGGGTAAGTGGCCAAAAGTGGTCTATTACGTTATCTGAGTGAGCAGTTTCGTTATTGTAACTCGGTGTAACGCGGGGATAAACATTAGGCTCATTGTTTGCATCTCCAACACTTGGCATAGGTGCTGGGAACTGGTGATTAGAAATTACTATTATAACTAAACGATGTTTACGTGGTTACGCCCCTGGGAAAGGTAATACATGATACAAACGCATCGGCTAGCAATACACACTGCAGACGCCAAAATGGGTCAGAAAACGAGGTGTTCTTAATATAAGCGCTGGTGACGAAACGTTACATCCATTTAACTAGACAGCCAGTTGAACATTCAGATAACTATGCGAAAAATGTCAAGATGTCGTCATTTAAAGAAGAAATAATATTTTATGCGATTGGTATTCAAACCTTTTAAGCTGATGGAACATTTTTTAGATGAGCTAATGAAGGTGAAGGACTGCCGTTAGTTAGTCCCTGTTTGGGAGAGGAACTTTAGGTGAGGGCTCTAAAAATTACCATATAACTAAAAACTGAAAGTAATTGCGAATCCCTTGAAAATTTTCCATTGACTCCAGTTTGAGAAATACTGCTGTTGTAAGTCAAGAATCATTCCACAGCAATTTTCAGATATGCAAATCTCAAAAAAGGCTATTGTGGACGTTAGTTTACAGCGTCTTACAAGCGCTAGCAATAGGTGAGAGCAACTGTTTTGTCTTCAACCGACGTAAGTTTGATTGCTTTGTCTAGTCATGCCAAAGACCTACAAAAAATGGTATTCACAGATTTTCTACTTGGCGTTCAGCAATAACAGCGATATAAAGAATGAAATGTGGAAGAGAGTTTACTTAGTCGTGTTTAAAAATCCCGTCGTTAAAAAACTGTTGGAGCAAAAAAATTGCGAAACTGCATAATATCATATGTCGCCAAGCAAGGAACTTATTGTACGTAGATCACTATAGCTTATCTTGGCTGTGAATTTCATAAAATACAATAAAAAAAGAGTTGAACTAACTTAGGTTTTAGAAGCCAAACTTCACTCTTCCTCAATGAACAAAATAGAACAGAAATTACAACCTGTACGTTTTTTGTTGCAAGAAGTAGCAGACAAAATTACTTTTTGAGTTCATCGAATGTTGTTACGTAAATTACGTGCTACTGTGACCAGACAGATATTACAAAGTTGCAGTTTCAGGAGTAACGCTGTGTTCAGATCTGCTATGAAGTTACCGGTACCGCCGGCATAGAGCATTATTGCAACGAGCGGTGCGACAAAGCAAGGAAATTGCCGAATCATATTTTTTGAAGACGCAACAACAAAAACATTACGTTCTCATATTTTGATAACGAAACAAACGGTTGGCAAATTACGACTTGAGCGCATTACGTTTCGCTTTGTACCAATGCGCTTGTTAGATAACTTATTAAAAAAAACAGAAGTCATGCAATTAAAAAACTACGGCCGACGTTTAAGTATTTTATTCAATAACGTACATTCTACTAAATTTTCTTTAGGTGATGTCTTGAGCCAACAAAAAATAACGTATCAGAAACTTCCAACTTTAAGGCCCGTATTTTGAGCGAGCTGTGAAGCTGTCATCCCTTGAAATAATGCCACCAAAGACAGGCCCCGCCATTCCCGTATGAAATGCTATTGCCATTGCTCATAAAAATATCAGAGATTGAGTATTGCATTCTAATTTCCATATTCGTAGAACAAGGACAGTGGTGTTTAGCGCAGGACACGTATGGACCTGCGCCTCAAAGCTAAACGATCCGCAAAAATAGCATGGCAATACTTTGAACACCAATGAAGTTACCGCTTACTGGAAATCGCCGAGCACAACGATCATCGCAGAGTGTCGCTAACTAGTGAATAACATAATATTGTCCCTGCTACGCTCAACTTAAAACTTTAAAAGTTTCAAGGGGTGCTCGAATATTCGAAATACCTTTTATATCATTTATGAAAATTTCTGTATTAGAACCATTCAAAAAACTCCTCATTATAACGTTGTCTACGGGATCACTCCAGTAAATCATTCCTGTTTTGTAATCATACTCAATCGATTCGGGTTTGGATACATTGTTCAATGATAGCGCTGTGAAATTGCCAGGTTCATCGAAGGAAAGCTAGATGAAAACAATTGTTCTTATCTCTACATATCCTCCCGCTCATGGCACTGCCTTCTCAACTATGCAAGATACTCATAATTACTTGTGCTTGCTGCGTGACAGTGTAGTGGTTACAGTGCCTGCTATGCAATCGGTACACCTGCGTTCAATTCTCTCGTCGAGTCAAACCGAAAAAATTTAAAAACGATATTCCAAACTTTCCTGTTTGGCGCTTAGCACGAAGGGGGTGGTGTGGAAAGCGAGTCGGCAAGTGCGCTTGTTGTGCCTTTGGGAAAGACACTTGATATGGCAGACATGAGGTGATGCCGAGTAGTCTAGCTGTCGTAAGGAGCCATTCTAACAAACAAACAGGCAAACCGAGCACGAACTCTTACGCGAAATAAACTTGTGTTCATACTGCTTTGCTTTACATCTGGATCTTCCAGACTCGCATGACAGCGACAGTGACGTCAGGCGTTAAACAATTGTCCAGACCTGTTTTGGAGCTTCAACGTTACATTGAATCGCTTTGCTTTATTTATGATGAATAGCCTGCGAGAGTTGCAATCCACCAAGCAGAGAAAATTACCGTGAAATGGCTTTACCAGTGGCACAACAACGTAATTCGTGAAAGTGCTCACGAATAAATGCCCGGAGTGAAATAAAACATTTAGGACCTGTCATGCAAGCACAAATATGTTGATTGGATTAGACGAAAAGTGCAGCGATTTCGAATCAAGCATTAAAAGAGATCGGGCTGGCTTCTCCGTTACCACGGCAGTCCAGCGAAATTACTATATAGCTGGCTGTCCACAAGTCGCTCCAGACGATATTCTGAGTGAGCAGCTCCACTATACATTCAGGCATCGTAAGATTTGAACGCGTGATTATTTGATCATGATCGTTTTAAAAACGTCGCTTTAATTAACTCAACCACGTTGCCAGTACTTTTTGCACTATTAAATCCTATGAGATGGGAGCAAGGGGTAAAGTATTGCGTCGTGAGAAGTCAAATTTTACCTTTAGAATCAGCCTATATCTAGCAAGTCCCATAAAGAAAAAAGAAAACTTAAAAAAAACAGTCACAATAGCAGTTAAACATGAACATCCTCGCCTGTTCCTTCCAAAAAGCACTTCCAAGCAATATTATCTGCTTGATTGTATTGCTTGTAGTAAAGGGGATCAAAATCCCACTAAAATTCCCTGCCAAGGCAAACCAGGAATAGAAAAGAGATAAATCTGACAACTTTCATAAGTTCACCATCAACCTGATATATTTTCGAATGACGAGAATCAGACAAGAGGGCAAAGTTCCCAGTCAAGATAGGATACGTGCACGTTCTTCCATCTTGGCTGAGGTGCTTTCCAATTTGACAAGCGCATTTATGAGTGGTTAGACCGGTTGTTAGGCAGATTTCTTCACAGTCATGCTCAGAGCATGGATCTAAAACAAAAACTCGAGTTAAAATCAATACGTTTGATGTCCTCGTGAGTTCTGTACCATCGTGCCTCTGCAAAGGGTCTTAACGGCGCGTTTACCTGGTCAGTCGCAGTGCTCGTGGCAGAAATGCGCTGCGCTAACATTGCTGACGGCTAGAAACAAGGTCCGTGCTTCACCGGGTTAGAATAGTGAAGCTGCTCACCCAGCATGTCGTAAGAGGCAACTTTTGAGTACCCACCAATGGCAGTCCACCTTGTTGGTGGTGGGGCTACCAGTCAGCAATTTGCATACACGACTGGTTCGAAATGGGCTGCCACTTTTCCCGTGGCCTAATTCAATTGGGTTGATGGCGTAAACCTGGATTGCTGTTCGCGCCATACCTCTATCCCAAGGAAGAAGAGGGGTAAACCAACAACAACAACAACAGAAACAAGGTCTGACCACTAATTTTATATTTAAAGAGTTTTCCACAACCAAAATATAAATTTGTGCAAAAGTACAGCAATGCCCATTACCCCACATCGGGCAGTGAGCCAGTTATTACAAAATCTGCAACAAAGGCCGTAGGTAAAAATAATTTCGGGGAGCAAGAGGTTGGGGTAGAAACTGATAGGTGATAAATGTATTAAAAAATACTTCGAACATTGGCTACAAAAACGTAAAATTTAACGCACACATTTCGTAGGGGGGGGGACAGTTTTTCAGGCCTCTATAAATTTTCCAAAGTAAAAACTACACGCCTTCTCTAGGTGTCGGGAGAGATTTACCAACTGCACAGCTTCTACATAAAGTGATTGTTGAAACAATTACGACTTCTGGCATATCATGTAGCCAGATTGCAATAAAAAAGTTGAAAATAACATCAAGGACTCTTCAAAGCATCCAATTTAGTTTGCTTTCTAAGACCATTTTCGGAGTGGGTACATAGTAATCATCAAAAGATAGATTTCCGACACATTTTGAAGTTTTGTATTCTTAGCCAATCATGAACTGCCTACAAATCATTTAGTGTTGAAACGTGATAGAACAAAACTATACACTTTGTCTATCGACAGCATATCGAAAGAAGAAGCAATGCTTTCGTAACAACCGGTAATTTGCGACATTTGGTAGACCTATGCTAGTGTCTAGAAACTACTAGGTGCACAATTTCACGAACCCTCTCCGTAACTATACAAAACCATAAATAAGGAGTACTTTTCTTTCCACTGATTCAATTCTCCTCCCACCTAGACCCAACCCCTAAACACGCCTTTGCCATCGTTGTTAGCAGCAGAAGTTAACTGCTTTTTGAAGCGTACTTACGCGCCTCACGTAAACCATCAGAGAAAGGCTGGATTTCAGGGCTGAATATAGTCAATGATCTCGGCATACCATTTACGCTCAGCAACCTTTGAACGCTTTTCGTCTCTTTGTGGACAGAAAATATTCCGTTATAACGTATTCGTGAAGACATGATGAAGTACAAGTAATCCTAAACAAAACGAAGAATTAAAAGTCACTTGAACAGCAGCTTATGGCAACAAATTAAAACATCAAGCAGTTCTTTCGCACTTATTGAATCCAAGTTGTTTAAGGCCAAAAAATTTAGTAATCATGATGGAGCAAACTCGATTTTCTATTTCACCCCCCACTTTGCTCCTATTGTTGAGCGTCAAACAGGAGGTCTGTAAATACCCTTTTAAAAGTTTTTGATTTCTTTTTCCACCTTCACGTAGCAGACAGGATGCGTGGTATAGCAGCCCGCGCGTCAAGGAAGTAGCAGACAGCTCGTGAATTTAGACAAAAAAAGCATTTATTTGTTTAAAGACGCCAGCTAATACTCTGTTCGCAAGTTTTTTTTGTCAGACTGGGTCAATGCAGCAGATAGACTGTTTGATCACGCCATATGCTTGCCACACAAAGATAAGGGGATGTAGTTAAATGTCCTACAAAACGAGCGAACCTGCCAGTTTCTTTTCTGCAAACTATTTTTAAAGTCTTTGGTGTGACTCGACGGACTTCGCTCAAGGGAATTGAACCCCGGTCTATCGCTTGCACAGCAGACGCTCCAACCACTACACCACCGCGCCGACAAAAAAAGTATCCCCCATTCATATTTGCAATTGTCCCATTCACAAATGCAAACATCTTTTACAGCGGCTGCTTGACTTGAAGATTTTAACCGGCCATATTCAAGTCTCCGTTTCAACTGCATCGCACATTTTCTACGCACCATATTTGTTTGATTTTGCGTATTTTTTTGAGAAAATGAAATCCAACCGACAGATTGTCATCAAAAAATAAAAACAGGCTTTTAAAAGACCGTGTCCAATACTGTCTACAGTTAGAACATGGCTTTGGAGTCAATTGCCACTCACAAATTATGGAGAAAAAATTTTCTCTATGTCACTTTTGGCACATCAAAAGTCCGATGAGAACATCCAATTCATGACTTTAAGACTGTAAAGCACGCATCTTGTGCAGTATTAACCTGCTCAAAATAAATCACATAGTACTAGTCAGTTGTTGGTGCTTTTCAATTGCAATGAACTTTTGCGCCAGAAAATATTTTCATCGCGACCAAGCAAATTTTGCACAATGCGCGAGGGGCAGTGTTTAGAGCGTTCGTTTCGCAGTCTGTAAAGCTCGGTATATTTGTCTTGTCAAGTCACAACTACGGCAAGTTTTTTCAGCAAAGTCAATCTTTTGGGAGCAACCTTGAGCGGCGTGGTTTTTTGTAAGACTTCTGGGTACAAAGAATAAGTTTCATATTCTCAATTGATAGGTCAATAAAACGTCGATTTTTTAGCGTTGGATCAATTTTTTTAGGGTAATTGTCAGCCTTTGATAATTAACACTGTTAGTCAAAATGTTTCCTTCGTATTGGTGAGAAAAACTCATACCTGAGATAAGTGTGATAAAACTTATAAACTTTTTTGGGTACTTACGTATTATCGGGAGGACCTTTAAAAAAACGACTCAAAAATTTGCAGTGTACACTGCCCCGTACATTTACATACCGGGCCTACCCCTTCAGTGTACACTGCCTTTCTTTTAAAGCCCTGGCCAGCTGAGATTCGAACCCGACCTTTAAAAAAACGACTCAAAAATTAAGGTCCTCCCGATAATACGTAAGGACCCTTTTTTGTTTTAACTGTAATGTTTGGCAATTTTTTGTACAGATAGATTGCTACTTCTTGTCACAATTAAACGACTGTGGTGCAAAAATCTAACTAACATCAAATTATGAGCGACTGTGTTGCAATCGAATAGTTGCGACAATTAGGAGACGCAACGCTGTACATTTGTTTGGAAAAAGGTTTTGTTGGTGGTACAGAATTTTAATACAATTTTGAAAAAAGCTGTTTGAGCCATATGCTTTTCGTGACGCTCTTATCAGTGGCGGTATCGCGTCAAAAGGGAAGATCTACTAAAGTGAGTAAGTGTTTTATGTGATTAATTTGGACGACACCAAACCGGACTGTGACCCTGCCATTGGTCAGCAACTTTTAGAACAGGGGTGGGCAAACTTTTTAGCCGGAGGGCCGCATTGACCATTCAAGAGTGGTTTTGAAAATGATGGTCTCCAAAAAAAGGATCATAGCCCTCTATTTGGACGAAAATGCGTCAATTCTAACTAAGAATTAATTGCGTAACGGCTCTTTCAACGATGGGTTCTATTGTTTTTGGCTCTTTGGTACAACAAATGTGGCCACCCTTGTCATATTAAATTAGATATATGGAAGTTTCTACAAGTGTTGGCGGGCCGCACTAAATGCTCTGGCGGGCCGTAGTTTCACCACCCGTTTTAGAAAATGATCAATGTTCAATAAACTATGATAACAAACGGTTTTCAATCCTCGCCATAGCACGCAGCTCTTTCCACCTTGATCTCTTAGACGCTGCTCATATCAAGACTCAGCGGCCGGTGTAATGCAGACAGAAAGAGTTTGTTTACACCAGAGTTGTCCAACCTGCGGCCCGCGAGCTAAATGTGACACGCGATGTGAAACGTTGTGGCTCGCGAAAAGGTTTCCAAATGCTGCCCACGACATGAAATTTAGCAGCTTTGAACAACAAGCCTATCAATTTAATCTTGGAAAAACCGAACTCCACAAAAAATAAAGGTCTTCATCACGTTTTTGGGTGGAAACTGTCACCAGTAACTGCTTCGAAGCTAGTTTGTGCGTAGAAACAACGTGGATTACGATCTGTTGCTGGCCAGCGAAATTTTCTAGATGTTTAAAATTGACCAGCCTTTAAAAAAGGTTGCACATCCCTGGTTTACACTCTCAAGCTCTTTCGATAATCGTGGCGTTTCTTCTTGGCCTCTTGCTGCGCTTTCTCTAGGATTTTGCTATTGCAAAATCTTTCTTTGGCGCGCTTTGCAATACTAGCCCTATTATTGGCTTGTCTTAATTGCCTAACAACGTCTAAATTAATCACATAAAACACTTACTCACTCTAGAATCTAGATCTTCTCGTTTGACGCGATACAGTGGAATTCGGTTAATAAATCCACGGTTAATAAATCCAGCCGCTTATTACATCCAATTTGCTTGGAACGGAATCGTCCCAATCCTTTCCCGTTATTTTAGAAAACGCCGTTTATTAAAGCCGCCGCGTATTAAATCCAAAACCGGCTGTCCCGAGGTGGATTTATTAACCGAATTCCACTGTACCACCTTTGATAAGAGCGTCACGAAAAGCTTATGGCTCAAACAGCTTTTTTTTAACATTGGCAGTATAGCAAAGAAACATTTTCGATGCTAGTTTAAACTATCTTTTTATTTTTTAAAGTAAACTGAGAGAGTGTACAATGTATTTATGCAGGCGCACTGCGCAAGCTAACTAACAGATGATGGTATTTTGCCATTCAACAGTGGAATCAAACGTCTAATAGGTGATGTGACATATTTATTTAGATTTTGCTTTAGTTTATAATTCAATAGATTTTTAAGTGATCCCAAAAACTAAATCCACCAAAACATCTAAAATTTAATGCGTACTTCAAGACTTTCGTGAAGAATTTATCAAATGTCCCAACAACGAATTTTATTGCAATTTGTGCAGCTGTACGGTTTCTTGCAACAAACGCTTTCTTGTTGAAAGTCATCGAAATGTGTCCAAACATCAAAAAGCGTGAGGCGACAGATGTTAACTACTAATCCCACACACTTTGCGAACGTGTTTAAGCAGCAGCAGCAACACCGATTTACTGTAGTTGAAAAGTAACCAAGGCATTTTTGTCTGCTGATATTCCTTTGTACAAGCTAAACAATAAGCATATCCAAAACCTATTTTACATTGATCACACTTTGGTATCTGAAACTACTTGTAGAAAAACAGTGCTGCAATCAAGCGCACATGAGTTACAGCGGATAAGAAATGCTGTGCATGGCAAACAAATTTTCTGGTTGCTGTACAGAGCACTCTATCTGGCATACAACATAAAAATATTGTATTTAGAAGCCTAGAAACACCTCATGTCAGTTATTTGTTCGACTATCAACCTCTATCATGTGCGCCAAATAGCAACAGCACATTGCTAAAGCAGTTGATGCTGTTAGATCTCTAATCAACAGAAACTCTTTCTATCTTTTATTGTTGAATCCTGCAAAATATATGCGGACAGCAGGTGCAATACTAAAATCTCTGTATCCTAAAGTGTTTCATGTGACATGTATAGCACATTTATTGCACTATTGTGCTAAGAAAGTCAAATCTCACTTTGAAGATGTTGATGAGCTTATCGCAAAAGTCAAACCAGCAACGCTTATAAACAAAACCAGACGGGCTAAATTCGCTAACATTAGTTGCCCGGCTCTGTCTATTGCTACAAGATGAGGAAGCTGGTTAAAAGCTGCCGAGTATTATGCAAAGCATTTACTTGAAGTGAAAGCAATTGTAGAAAGTTTTGAAGGGTCTGTGTATTTTAGTAACTCAAGCAAAAGTTAGCTTGCAAACAACTAGTTTAGCTACTCAACTTCTCAAAATCAAGTAGGCAAAAAATATGAATGTCTAGCTAAGCTCATAGAAACAACGGAAAGTCCCAAGAATACCATCAAAGAAGCGGTGCAAGCATTCCAAGAACTTGACTTTAGAGGAGGAACTTGCAGCATTAACCGTTACATTCAAAAAAGAATGCAAAATAAGGACATTTCTAAAATAATGAACATGGAAAGATCAAACGTTTCACCAGCTGTGTACAGTTTACTTCAACAGTCTGATCCCGCAACTGCTTCTGCAGAAAGGTTTTTTCATGCTGCGAAAACTGCAAGCCAAGAACAGAAGTTTAAAGGTAGAAAATGTAAAACAGTAGATGATTTTACATTTTAATTCTTGCGCCTGATGATTGCAAGAGTTTGCTAGTTACATAAAGCGTGCGTATTGCACGTTCTGTTGAGGGTTAATGTGTTTTCGTTAATTAAATAATCTTATTAATATGAAATCAATTTTTTTAATTTTTAGGTCAATTTGTTTTAGTTTTTGGCTCGATAAAAACTTGCCTCAGTGATCACAAATAATTGGTATCACATAACAATGTATGTGTCGTAACGTATCAAGAGAACAAACAGTTGGATCTACCTCTAGGTCTTGTCATTCTCGGCAAGTTAACAACAATGCTGGGAGTGGGATTCGAGTCCGCATTTACACCAATCGTCGAATAATATGTGATAATTAATATGTGACACTGGTTAATTGTGATCACTTCTATAAATACAAGGCATGTTGCAAGACAGGCTAAATCAATAACTGCTCGTAGCTTAATTCATATGGAATACTAAAATCCCTGCCATAATTGCTTGGTATGTCGTAAAGACTACATGCCATTCAAAGTGAAAACACCCAGTTAATTCATATATCAGAATTATTTACATTAGCCGCCTAGCGGAGATGGCCGATTTGGTTTAAGTGCTGGTCCCAATTAGGTCATGCTCCATACATTTAAGCCGTGACCATTGTTGGACGGTTGGCATAGATGTAGATGTGATTTGCAAGGTCTCTAGAGGTAGACCCAATTATTTATTCCCTCGATTTATTAACTGAAGAAAGCGTTATTAAAAGCTTCTGTAAAAACAGTTTTGTTTTTAGTTGCATAGAAGAATATTCTTTCACATTTTGGGTTAAAAGAACTTGGGTACGCTTTCAAAATGCGGCTTAACTGGTATTACTCACCCCTTTAGATGCAAGGCCAGTGATTCTTGTATAGTTAGCGGTGTAGAAAGTGACGTAACGCTCTCTTGGCTGATTCATATTAATTGCGCGAATGGAGGTCAGGAGATAATTTTCTTTTGTGCTTTCGCTCCAATACAGTCTAAACAAAAACTACAAGTGACACCGTTGGTGATGGATACAAAGAAGAGATGACTCAATGGAAGAGATAGCCACCACCTCTATAAAAACTATCAACAAATCTGTTGGTTCCGGAGGAAAGAGAGAAGAAATGAATGACGGCAGAGGTGTAAGCCCCCCTAAAAAGTCATTAGCCGCAAGAAACTCGTAAGCCTTAATTACAATAAAATTTTTCTTTTTGAAAAGGAAAAGTGGATTTTAACTTCTACTTAGATCTTTGATTGGTATTTAAAGTGATAAGACTATGATTAGCTGTTTGACTTGAAGGAACTTTGAGCAGTTAATAAAAAACTTTAAAGGTAGAGTCAATCTTCAAGGGCCAATTCCCTTAAAAATGAGTTTGTTTTACATTTCCCAAACTGTGTGAATTCAATTCGCTGTAAACAGACCGGAAGAAAGGTTAATTGCAAAAAAGTACACTAGACTTAAATGGCTCTAAGTAGGCTAATATTTTATTCTTTTGTTTAGATAGGCTTTTAAAAGAAATATACATTGATGTAGGTAGGTATAACTTTGGTTTGGAATAAATCTATCTTGACTGTGTTTTGCATGCAGCAGCATTCAAGCCAGGCTGGCATACAAGCTGACAGGAAGTCATTTGGTGATGTGACCAGTGCCTGTCTGTAGGCATTGTGTTTTTGCTGAAGAGTTAAGCTCGCATAAAATCTCAACGTGACTTACGACAAGCCGAGTTGAACGGAATAATCGCATCGTAGTCGAGCGAGCTGAAGCGCGGTCTATGATGACGTTGATCGTGCGTTCGAACCTCACAATGATTACGTTGCTCTATACTTGGGAAAAGCCCTTTAGAACATTTTTCTTTGCTTGGTTGCAATTTTTGTGGTGAAACGCACTAATCCAACAGTATTGGTAACCCCGAAGCTGGTCGAAACACTTTGAAGCAGGTCAGAACACTCCGAAGCAGGTCATAACACTCCGAAATGGGTCAGAACACTCCGAAGCAGGTCAGAACACCCCGAAGCAGGTCAGAACACCCCGAAGCAGGTCAGAACACTCCGAAGCAGGTCAGAACACCAAGTCGTCTTTTAGCTTAAAGGCTGGTTTCCATTAGGCGTAAATTGTAGCGTGAAAATTTCTTTGTTTCTTTATTTTGTTTTATGCGCGCAGTCTAGCATAGGTCCCACAAGTGTGGTGGTCTAAGCAAAGCTTTATTAAAAGCCTCTAGCTTCTTGTAAGTCACCAACTGCACTGAAGAGGCCTAATAGGTCGAAACAGTGTCACTGTCAGCAGTAGAGCGCTGCGCGCATAAAACTAAATAAAAAAACAAAAAAATTTTCTCACTACCCCTGCAATTTACGCCTAATTGAAACCAGCCTTAACCCCGTGAGTGGAGGCTAAAAATGTGTAACAATCTCGGCAAAACTTTACTTCACATAACCCTCAGGAAGCAACATAACACCACTGGGCATGCGTCACAATTCAAATCGAAGGTCGGTGGTCATTATGACGTCGCTCTCCAAAGACCAGATCACTGATGAAGCGACATATATGGTTCAAAATAAAAGTAGTTAGATAACTGTTTCTTACTTAATTTGTAAGTGATCTCCTCAAACAACCGCGTTTCGTATAATGTATCGAAATTGAAAAAGCTTGGGAGAAACTTCCCCAAACAAAAAAAGGCTGGCCGATAAGAAACACCGTATAAACGTAACTTCACATGACAAAGTTGGGAGAACAGACAAAACAGTTGTCTTCAAAATCGATTTCTGGTGCCAATAAGGTTTATATTATTAAAAGAGAGGCAAGGCTGCATCTCTTGCTCAAATATTCGCAAAACAACTCACCTATTTTCGTTTACATCAAATGTTAATTCATCCACAAAGTATTGCTCTTGTACTTCATACAACAAACTTTTCTCCCTTCCGCTGGTATCACCTCGGAAAATTGCAGAAGGAACTCCATTTTCCGACCAATACAAGGTGCTAGAAATATAACATTAAAGTTGATTTCAACAAGACTGAACTAACAAGCTTTTCGTAGCGCACTTATCCCTGACGACATTATGCCAAATGGAAAAAGTTAAGTCGGCTACAGGTCTTTCATGTGCGTGATTCAATGACTTACTGAATGCTGATAAATGAACGTTTTTTCAATGCACACAAAATATGGCACTGTTTAAACTATTGTCGCCCAAAAGAGTATCTAATCAAACATAGAAGAAGCCAGCCTATAAACAAGATTTCTTAAGGTTTTTGAAATGCACCCTCGTTGACAATGCCAACACTAACCCGTGCCCCTCTCCCCCTTAACATCACTTTTTTTCTTGTTTATTTAGAAACCAATTTCTTTAGAGTGCTTAATATTTGCTCTCCAAACCAACATAAAGACTGATCTTTTTTTAGATCAATTTTTTCAAAACGCTCTTTTGACAAATTGTCTGAATCTTTTTTAAGGGTACCGTGAAACCACGACCCCACGACCTCCTGTCCACCTTTCACGTCTCCCAGCTTAAGAACCTCAGCTAGAGATTACGGAAATATGCTCCATCCGACATATTCGGCTTCTCCTTCGCCTTTGGAAGCATTTTTGTTGTTGTCGAGTCTACCCCCCCCCCCCCACACTTCTTTGATGGAGGTAGGGTAAGAAACGCTTATATTGCGGTGCACACGGCAAACTTAAGCAAGATCAGACTTCAGGAAAGATGAAGTCTATTTTCAAACAGTCACAAATAAATTTTGAAAAATGGTAGCTCTAACATCAACAAGGTAACAGCCATTGGTGATGATCTAAAAGTTTTAAAAAAACTTTGGTCCCGTAAAGGCGATCATGAGATATAACCTAAATCATACCACCACACAAAGGACTAAATTTAAAAGAGGAAGTCGTATATGTAGACATTTTGGAGACAAGAAAAACTACGCAGTTATATACAAAGTACTAACACAAACACAAATTCTAACACAAGCACTGCATACAAGAAAAGGAAATAGTTACAACGCACCTTTTGCAACCACAAAACAAGTGAAAACCACGGACTTTTGAAGTTTATCCGAAGAATCTATGAGGGCGTGAAGTGTACTAACGCACTGAGCAAAGCGATTAAAAACAGTAGAAAGAAAAGCAACACTCGATCAACTAATGCAATATGCAAATGAAAGGTCACGCATTTTTTGGCACTTTTTCAAGCCAAGGACCTTTTAAATCTTTCTTAACAAATGGTTTCATATCTCAGCAAGTGGTTTCATATCTCACTTTCCAATTTACTCTTATTGCTGAGCACAAAACGGGAGATCTGAAAGAGACGTTTTTGAAATTGGTAGTTTTGGCTACAAGCTAGACAGCAAAAGTTGAATCAGTTAACTTCACAATTTCAATTTTCGAAATTGCAGTTGTAGCTTAGACTTCAAAATGAGAAAACGCACTGAAATTTATCATTTGCAATTAATGTTTAAACCAGGTCACGCGCCATTTTGAATCGTAGGCTACTTTCTGCGTAATGATCACGGCTTGATACCATTGGTATTTCTGCTTTAACAGCACTAAAGACTTTTTTATCAAGCAGCCAATGAACAATTGGGCCTATTCCTGGGAGCTCAAATTTACTCTTGTCCAATACAAATATGGGTAAAGACTTTTTTTAGAGATTAATTGATAAATAAACGATTTTAGAAATTGCTGAGCCAAGAATTGTTTACGCTTTCCCAAGCACAATTAGGGGTGCAGACCCATATTATTCTCTGGATATCCGCCAGTGACTTTAGAAAAAATTTTGAGAAACTGTTGAAACAGGGTGGGGGGCGACCCACATTGTCTTCACGGGAAACCTGGTGCCTGCGCGCATATGCTTGGTTGCCCTTGGTTTAAACCTTGTTTGTCATGTGCGTCAACAATCGTTCATGAGTTCAATGAGTCTCAATGACCTAAGTACGTAACCGCTGTTGGCGCCAAGACGACAACATGTGCGTCAATAAGAAAGAATATTTGATTTTAAGAGCCACAGACTGCTGGCTGAGCAGCTACTAATGACAGTTTGCCGGCGTACGCTTGAGTACTTAATGGGCTATGCTAGATCATTTGTTTTGTAAAAATAACAGCTATCGCAAGTGCTTTCACATCAAATTCAAATCCCGGACTGTGTCGGAATTTAAAAAAATATTTCACCATCGTACCCAGGGTGTAATAGCACGGTTAGACATTCGTGTTGGAAGAAAAGGCTGCTTAGAGAAAAGAAGTGGCCTCTTTCTAATTTTATCAGTGCCGAGGCCTCTAAAAAACAGTACCGTTAACCTGCCAATCTCCAAAGCTTGCAGTTAAGTATGGGACTACCTTTACCTTTATAAGAAACAAAAATATACCCCAGCCTATTTTTATGAGATATAGTCAACCGATTACGTGATTAGGCCGCACTCGCTTCGGAACAGGCGCAGCAATTAAGACAAAAGTTGTAATTGAGTAAGAAAATAAACATTGCAGTGCACGGTGTTGTTATGCGTTGGTGAGCGTGTTAGTAGATCGAGATTAGAACACGTGATACGAAGAGTACCAATGCACTTACTGTTTTAACGGATTGATTGCGATCTTAGCAGGAACTTGGCTGCTGATGGCAAAAAGATTGGTGAAGTATTTCAAGCTTGGGTCCGCCACCATTATTTGATTCAGTTCCGTGTCGGTCCAATACACGTTTCCACTCAACCAATCAACTGCGATACCATCAAGACCGAAGCTCAAGCCTTGGAACACCGCCTTGTGCTCTCCAGTCTAAAAAAACAATGGTAAGTCACTGAATAACGGTTCTGCTTGTGCTCATGACGAGCGTACACCGAATTACTCTGCTTTGCAGTCGATAGACCTGAATTTTTAAACCTCGAGTTAAACAAAAGACTACATATTATACAGTAGGCGCCGCTTATTATGACCACGGATAATATGACCAGCCGCTTATTATAACCAATTTGGTACGGTCCGGAATTTCTCCATTTAAAATTCTCCGTTTAATATGACCAAATTGACCAACATTTTCTCCATCTTTCTTGTTACAGTACAGTATTTTTTCCCGCCACGCACTTATAACTTCGCCTTTTGAACATATTGTTACACACTGTACTAAATTTTACCCTCACTTGTAGTGTTATAGTACTGTACTTTGTTTTACTGCCAACGTCACACTGTTACTTCGGGTAAACGATGAATTTGACGGTATTTGGACTTCTTGTGGCTTACGGTGTCGATTCAGGAGCTGTTATGGCGGCTTCGGTTTTTATAACCAATCGGATATTATGACCAAAATGGTCTGGTCCCAAGGTGGTCATAATAAGCGGCGTCTACTGTACTTACACATCTCCTGTTCGGCGCTCAGCCAAAGGAGTAATGCGAAAAATGAAATACTAAACTCTATATAGTTAGTGAGTCAGCATTAAAAAGCGTGCAATGGGCTTCAACGGACTGATTATGTAGCCACAGTTGGGACCGAAACAACAACAGCAGCTTAGTGACGTAACCAGGATAGGAAAAGTGTCGATGCTGTCGAAATATGAGCACGCCATAGCACACGACGTTGTCATGATAACCAAAAACTTGAATCCCATTTTAAACAAATTTAAAAATCTTTTTCTGTTTCTTGAAAAGTATGAGTAAAATCCGGCATTTTTTACAAAAACAAAAAGTATTCTTACTTACTCTCAGAAAGTAGCGCAACTGTGTAGAAGAGAACAGGGGGTCAATGAAATAAAACATGTCAACGAGAAAATATCACTTTCACCTCAATAATAGTAGCAGTAATGTAACCAGAGATCACCCGACAAAGATGGGCGCCCTCCCGTACTTTGAACACATGACATGATGCTATGCGATGATGCTAGTGTAAAAGAAAAATTTTTATCTCGCTTATCCTTTGCCAAAATATTTTCTCTGGCTACGCGCATGCTGATGAGATAAGAAAGGGCGCAATAACACTACCAATCTTTAAATATTTAAACTACCACCCGCAGCATAATTGAGTAAAATGCTTTTTGTGCCACCTTTGTTTTAGCTTGAGTTTTGCTAGAGCACTTTTACATTGAGAACAGTGATTCTTGCAGTTACCTGTGATTAAGAATCTACATAATATATTTATAGCTGGGAAGTTTATATTTGTCTTCTCAGGCATGGTAGCAATATGTTTCGTTAACCTATGTCTGTGTTACACTGTTGATTGTCTAAAAAAAATAATAATTGAATTGTGAATGTCCAATCAATTTATATGGAAATCATTGCCGTTGGTAGTTATAAATTTGGTAAAGTAACATGTTTTATTATTGTTTATAAGCTATAGTTATAGCGAGTCTTCTTTTTGTGATCCGATTTATCTCGGCAATGTACTATCTACCTAAAATGCATGTGATGTCAATTGCTAATAACCTCATAGGGCGAAATTCATGATTTCAAAAAATTGACTGCTCCAAGAAAACGTCTTCCAACTGGACAAAATGATCCAAAATTGGTTTCTAAATAGGCCAGCGTTTGCGCACACCGTCTTTCAAAATGTGACACAGAGAAAATAATTGAAAATTAACCAACCACAGAAATAATCAATAAAAAAAGCAAGTAACTAACGGCAGTGAAAAAATATTTTAGAGGCATAAAAAAATGGATTCAGAGTGGAATTACAGAAATGTTGCATTTGCGGGAGATAGCTATGCGTGTAAGCTCGGCACATAGAAAAATAGGATCCCGTAAAAACCCTGATTCGGATAAGTAAAGTATGTTGATGTCAATGGCAATCGCTCTGCAAACCTACCAATAGCGCAGGGATCTATGATGTGCTTTCTGCTTGAGCTCTTCTCAAACGTTTAGCTTTCTACACTAACAAAAAGTTTTTCACCATGCATAGGGCCCTTATTGTTCTAATGCCTAGAGTTAGGAATCTGCGGCTCTTTCATTCTTAACCTGCTGTTTCGCCTGGCTTGGGAAAACCGATACTATGAAGCAGAGTTCTTTTAGTGGGTAAATATGTTCCATTTTAAGGCTGGTTACTAATAGATGTAGATTGCAGGCGTAGCGTGAAACATTTTTTGTTTCTCTATTTAGTTTTATGCGCGGAGCGAGTGCTAAATAGAGAAACAAATAATTTTTCGTGCCACGCTTGCAATCTACGCCTTATGGAAACCAGCCTTTACTCCTTCAAAGCTTCTAGGCGCACTACCTTGAAACTTCACACGATTGATTACTGCCAATATTGAAGCCCAAAAGCGACGTGAGGACCACCGCCCGGGCATTTTTTGTTTGCTATATAGATAAATTGAAGCTCGTCTATTTATTTGAATCGATAAGGCCTTTAACTCGGCCAGTCGTTTTTTGTTATTATTTGAATTCAAAATGTGTTGATTACATGAGTGACAGTTAATGCTCTTATTTCAGTTAAAGCACTTCAAGAATTTCATAAGCAACACACCACAGCTGATTGTATCAAGCGTAAAGACATAAAGCATATACAATGTTATCTTTATTGTAAAATTAAAAAATTATTTGCAACTTTCAATGTTTTATTTATTTTCCGTGTAAACCGGATTCAAATGGTTTCTTGAGTGATAAAGATTGCCAACCCCTGGCCTTTACATATTAACCTATCGTTCGCTACAAGTCGCCACTTTTTTTGTTCCGATTGAAACGGCGACTCGGACAACTAATATTTTACAATATTATTTCAATGAAAAAAAATGGCTTTTGCAGGTGACGGTGCGTTAGTTCTTTTTTCTTCCGCTTTTTTCTCGCCAACCCCTTGCTTAAACCAGACGGTAGTTGTTCTTTTTTATAAGGCATCTTATCTCGTGTAACTCTTTTAGATATTCTAACGAAACACCAGTGTTTTGCGGAACTCATTTTGCGAACCAAAGGTCTATTGTAATAGCCGTTTAGCTTACAGACGTGCACTACAGACACCACACCCCAAACCTTAATTTGCAACAGACCTTGTCCTACCTTCATGTTGAACGTTCCGAAGTAATTCAATTTGAAATCGGTGTAATAAACCAAGTTGCGATGGTAATCAGCGGCCAATGCCCAAAACTCAGAAAGATGTTCTCCTATGATCGCCTTCCTGACCTGCAGTAATCGTGGCCCGTCTCCGATGTCCGCCATGCTCAAAATTCCTGCTGACCAAGCAACCTATAGAGCAATATTACTGGAAAAAGACCACAACAACGGTTCAGTAAAATGCGGTGCCAATTGCGTAATCGAAAAATTGTTGGTTCATCATCAGTGTGGATTTTGTTGGTCATGCCAAAAAGAAAAAAACAGGACATTTTTCTGGCATGTTTGCGATGCTTTTAATAAACATTGAGCAAGCAGCACTGTCTATTTCAAAGAAGGTTAGGCAAAAGTTGTCTTACGTTGAAACTGGAATCGTAAACATTTTTTCCTTTGCCGCATAACACGGAAAGATAAATAACTAACTAGTTTTCGAATTACATGAGAGACTACCATCGGTGAAGGTTTATATTTTACTGTAGGCACCGTTGGTAATACTGGGGCCATTTATCTCTACGACAAAGCAATACAACTTGCTATAAACGATTCCAGTGAAATTTGCACCAGATGGCCTTAGATTCAAATCTAATTGGAATCAGGAGGCTATAGGTTTGAATCCCACCACAGGCGTTTTCGCCGTCCAGAGATAAATTTGGATTTTGTTCAAGTCGTTTCTAACCGAACTATGTAAAATCAATGCCTCGATGGAAGAGTAGTTAGAGCATTTTCTCGAACGCAATAGATTTTTGGTTCAAACCTCAATTGGATCAAACACAAGACTTTCCAAATATAGCCGCGGTGGCGCAGTACGAGTTAAGACCAGTTTACGGAGCAGGAGCATATGCACATGGATGGACAAACTGATGTATAATCAAACGAACATGAATTTTTACGTTCACAGACGAACTCTTCAAAATCCTCCGGTTTAAGTCAAGGACTTTAAACCTAAGTAAGTAAAACGACATGCAACACTAAACCAGGGGAATATGAGAGTATGTTCCCCTCAAAAGATTTTTTTTATTTTGGACGTTTAGAGAAAAATTCAGGCAAGAAGAGTAGTACAAGTCTTCGTTTTTTGGAAGTTGTCCCTGCTTTAAAAGAAAAAGTCGTTTGAATTTTGTTTATTCTCATTACCAAGGGTAGTGGCGAGGCTACGAACGCCTTAGAAGTCCACAGCAATTTAGAAATCAAGGGCTTCGTTGATGAATGTACACTTTCAACAGTCGTTTGACGAGCTGTGGTAGAGACCGGTGTTGTTTCTGAAGTCATTGCAATGCTCTGCAACAGCAAATACAAAGTTAAATATAGGTATCAGTGGAACAAAAAATCATTCAGACTTTAACAGGAAAGTCAAATCTAGGGGGGTAACTGTGGCCAGCTTTTTTCTACCCCCACAAAATTAGGAATTTTAATCCAATATTTCTTCTCAATGGGTATATTTCAATTTTTTCAAGGAGGGCACGTTATTTTGGGGAGAACTGAAGCATTTTTACAATTTTTGTTATAGGGTTGATTGTACATTTCCTTTCGCCAGTGACGTAGCGTCAAACTTGCAAAGTGGCTCACCTCTGTCTGACTAGTCGAATTGAGCTCATATTGAACAAAGCTTGAGCCTAGAAACAAACAATGCAAGTGATTATATGTTGAGTACGAACGGTTTGAGGAAGATAATATAATGATTACTGAGCATCATCTTTAGCACGTTTCTCGTACAATGCAGCGTATATGTACAGAATATGCAAATTTTACTTCTGTAGTTCCTCCTCATCAGAATCCGAGACCAAATGCGGCCTTTGTTGAAGACGAAAAATTTTGAAAGGTTTAGCGACAATTTTGCTCATTTTTGCAATCGGTAGTGTTACGCTTGAGTAATTCGCTTCAGTAACTGCTAAAACGTGATTAAATAAGCTATATACGAAAGTGCTGACAAAAGTGTTAGAAGTCATTAGTTCATAATTGTCATTTATCGTCCGTTTGAACTCAAAACTGTACGGTTACGAGTTCAAACTGTTGCGTTCCAGCGTCCAGCAGTAACATGAGTCACATGTTTTTTTTATTTCCGGTCATGGGAAAGTTTTTTGTCAGTTGCACGTGAAACTTTGTGGCCACGCTTGCTTTCAAGTTATCACTCTACTGTCAACAGGGTGCATTTTATCACACGCAGGCAACTAAGCAATAACAATTGTTTTGAAGTGTCTTTTCTTAGATCAAAACACCGCAGTTACGGTGATATTTGAACCAACAAGCAAGCGATCATTGCCACCAAACAAGGGCGCTTTGAACTCGACCGCGTTGTCGAATGACAATCAGCTTTGAAACACTTCATTCGTAGCTGGCTTTTTAAAGTAAATCTAACAATGTTTGCTGCTGTAGCTATCAATAATTTAAATCTTTATTACTACACTACTGCTAGCGCTGGATGGAACGAAAGCTAGCTTACATACTAGAATACATGCAACAGCTCACTAAGGACATTTGTATTGATACACTTTCCACGAAGCATAACAGTTGTTTTTAAAACGTGTTCTCCAGCATGATCTTAGCTATACTGTCCAAAGAATGAAACACAAAGCCATGACAGATCTAGTGGCTTGGTTTATTCCAAAATTTTGCGAGGGTTAAGAGAAGTGAATTTACTAATTTTTTTGAGAAATGTGCGACTAACAGCCCTTCAAAGAGTTGAGTAACAATTCCTTGTCCACAACTCACGAAAAAGACCTCCAGAGTTACAAGCAAATGCTTACAAACAAATGCTAACGCTGTGCAAATGCGATCTCACGAAAAAAAGCTCATTGGTTCAACGTAGAACAATTCGTGATCAGGTTCAAAGGCGCTTCAGAATGGCCAGTGATGCTGGCGCAGTGTGTTTCAACCGCAAACAATACAAGGGAGAGGAACAAACGCATAAAGGGCAAAACAATACACAAGGCATTCGAGGGCAAGGTAGAAAATGCATTATAAAAAGTACATGGCGTCATCATGCATTATTACACTGTCGCAAGCTCGAAACTAGGGGAGACTGACTACATCATCGCAAGCATTGAACTCAGCTTTCGGCTTGACAGTCAGCGCTTTACTGCGTCGCGCTTCGCCAATGCAATATCGTTTTACGCGCATTCCATCTCGAATAACAAAATTCTTAAGTGTTCAGGGAAGTGATGTCGTTCATTTTCCATTAATCCTTTTGGAATTAAGGAAAACCTATTCAACCAGGGCGCAACCACGAGAGGCTGAACAATTACGTCGTTTTGCCCCACAAACAGGTGAAGACCATTTTTCTAAAAACATTAAACTACGCATAAACATAACTATTATATCTTCGGTTAGTCCCCGCTTTCCTAATCTTTAGTTCCGCGCCTGCATTGAAATCATCGAGAAATGTAGATTGCGAAGAGAACTTACGTTTCTAAAGCAAACAGCCACTCTTCAACGTCATTGCGGGTGGCACAAACTGCAAAGACATGAGATTGAAAGCAATGGACGGCACTTTTGGGCCATACTTTCCGCAATACCTTGCTCTAGGTGTTGACCTTGTTAGTTAATGGGCCTTAACGGAACTACTAAAATAGATGAGAAAGTTTTTCGGTGAAAAGAGGCTTCATTCATGTTGCAACGACATGATCGTTGATCAGCCAAACACAAAGAGAATCTCGCAAGAACCTACTTTTGCTAAAGTAATGTCAACGTTGATCAATAACATAGACATGCGGTGGCTGTAATTGTCGAAGAAACTCTTTTAAAAATTCAAGTGTTCTTTCAGATCCTTCACATGTTGTAAATTGCACTTATACCCAATCCAACTATCTCAATTTTTTGCAAATTCTGAGTTTAGTAATACAATTCCATCCCTCGAATATTGATGACCATTGCGATTCAATATTGAACTAGTGTTCAATAATGAACTTGCTTCCTAGTTGCCTATTGTGCCAACACAGAACATTTCTACTGCGAATAGCGCAACCCAACCGGGAAAATCATCCTATCGTTTTTCTGGCGATATTAAGTGGAACGTTGAACTAGTCGATCGTGGCGTTGAACGTTTTCGTGTGGAGAGCTCAGGGAGTAACTTTGCTTGCGGCGCAGCCGAGAGAAACCAGTGTTTGCTTTAAAGCTTCGTTTCATTTTTGCACCCGGGTTTGCACCGACCAGAACGACATTTGTGGATAGATGCTTGTTTGTAGACCTTTAGGTCCCTTCTTTCATTAAGAATGCCAAAGACACGATCAAGCTAGGGGGTACGGGAGCATGCTCTTTCGAAAAAATTTTAGAAAATTACACTAAAATATAAACACTTTCTTGATTTCTAAATGAAGTTTTAGGCAAATAGTTGCTTGAATTTTTTATGAAGTTAAAAAATTACATACCCACAATATTGGTGGGGGTTGACCCCCAACCCCCCTTCCCCCGTGCTTACGCAACTTTTTTCAAGCCATCTGTAATTCCTTCACGAACTTCGCATTTTTACTCTTTTTAAAACTTAGATTTATGAAACGAAGTCTTCACTCAGTCAGGCAACTATGATTTTTGTACGGGAAAAGAGAAGAGGTTAAGGTCTTATTTGTAACAAACGGTTTTGGGTGCCAAAAAGGTTTGCACTTTTTTGAAGCAAGTTGACTTGATTAAGGGAGAGGAGGCTTTACCCACCTTACCACCTCCTAGTTTCGTTCCAGTCCGCAGTTAGTAGCTGGCTGACTGTCATAAGTCGCATAGATAACCCCTAGATTGATCGTGTCTTTGGCATTCTTAATGAAAGAAACCAAAACCATCCCCATGACAGATTTCTTAGCACGGTACTGCTAGAAAATTTTGAGCTTTTTAAGTGGGATTAGATAGCTGACAAAAGTAAGAATTAGCGAAACAAATCCATTGCTGTCTTTTGGCTTGGATACTACAAAATGCCACATTTTGAAATTAGATACTAATTCAATATTAATCATCGAGAAATTTTATATTTTAAGGGAATCATAAAATTTTAAAGATGTTGTTAGCACTATTACGTAAACTGACAGCCATACATTTAAACTGAGTAAACGTCCCATAACACGTGGCGCAAGTGTCAATTTTGTGAGATTTTATATTCTCATCACTCATATCGAATTCTTTCTAGGTTGTCAGCCGACGTGATTGTCAGTGCTCGCGATGCAACAAAGCTCAAAGCAAAATAAAATACTTACTGGTACTCAGTTTGGTTTTCACAATGGTTGTATCATTATTTCCATAAGCTAGTGCAACACAAATTAAGAAAATAATACAAACAAAATTCCTCCTCATATTATTTGGATTTTCTTTGCTCGTTTAAGATTTACAACCATAAAACACGATATATTTCTGCAATAAAAGATGAGCTACAATAACACACATTCTGTTTTGCCAAAAAATGGTTTTGTGATGAAAAATGAGGATCTATAAAAGTCTAAAAAGTTTTTAGAAGTTGAGGAAATCTTTAAGATAATGTCACCAGGTAACAGCAGATCTGCTTGACACTGTGCTTATCGCTGCAATCTAAACCAACGTTATGCAACTGCATTGCAAGTTGCTACTAACTTGAAGCTGCTCTGCGGTCTACTGTCATAAACGTCACTTGCAATTCCTTGTTAATCTGTGATTAACGGGCTGTGTTACATCATAATTGAGTTTAAATTGCGATGATTTAAGTTCTGATACTGAGAAATCGGTCGCTTTTCTACTCTGGTCTAACATGTGATTTTACATCACGCTTGCCTTTCGACAGCGCGCCATTAAGGCGACCAGCCAGCACTTACTTTTTGTCGCTTGAAGCGAGCGTTTATAGAATGACGTCAGCTGTTAGATGACGTATATAATGTAGACGTAAATGTTGTCTGAATAATAGTAATAATAATTTAGATTAATTCTAAGAACAACGAACTTAATTGTTTTGTTGTCTCTCACTTTTGAACACTCATTTTTATTTGATCACATAAGTCAGGGCAAACCCTTTTACAAGTCTACTTTCTCAGCAGCTAAAAATGTGTTTCAGTGATTTACAGTCAACGTCAAAGTGCTGGTTAAGATATGAGTATTGCTATCTTGCTGGGCATGATATCAGTATACCTTCAGTTTTCAAAAGCGTAAGCCATCGCTGGAATCTTTTAATGTTTTTTTACCGTTAAAAGGTTATCTTCAGCCATGGTATTCATTTTGATATTTGTCCCATCACTTCTTCCTCTTTAGTCCCATCACTATTTTGCCTGTTGCACTGCTTCCAAAACAGAAAAATATCTTAGCTTACTGTAGGCCTTCTACATACACACAAAAATCTAACAGCGGTACCTTTTTGGCTAGCAATCGTTGTCAAAATATTAAAAATGTTATATCAAACTATATATATTTTTTCCTATATTGCGTCATAAAAGACGTACAGCAATGGTCACAATTCATTATTTTTAGTGATTTCGTAATATTAGCCTGCATTTTTAATGTTTCAGTTTCTTGTACAAAGCCGTTTTGGCAAAAGTAGGGGTCAACTTTTCAGTCTTGAATTACTCTTTTGGAGCCTTTTTTATGGTTTCGACCATGTCGAAAATGAAAACAGTCGTGCCGGGACCGACGCGATAGCGTAGTGGTTAGAGCGTCCGCTTCACAGTCGGTAGACCTGGGGTTCATTCCCCTTGTCGAGTCATACCAAAAGACTTTAAAAATAGTACCTATCGCTTCCCTGCTTGGCGCTCGGCATTTATGGGAGGTTGTGAAGAACAAGCCGGCAAGTTCGCTTGTTGTGTCCTTGGGCAAGGCACTTAACGGAATGCCCCACCTTTATGTGGAAGACAAGTGGCCCAGACACCTTGGAAATAGCTACTCCCAAGCGAGTGCGGACATACCGTCCAAAAACATAGCGATACAACTCGCTTTCTCGTAAATGGAGGATAAATACGGTAAATAAAAAAATAAAAACCTCTTGTGCTGTCCAAACTCTTTAAAACTTGGCTGCAAGCTAGGGATTGACCGGCGGCGTCTAGGGAAGCATTTTTTTGATGGAGAGGGGAAATAATTTTTTTTGTTCTGCCTTCAATTGCATTCGGGATGCTGCATGTTTTCTTAGCAGGGGGAGGCATTGGGGCATGCCCCTTTATCCCTTGATCGTGACAACAAAGCAATTAGCTTTACAAAAAGTATTTATTAAATTTGAGTCCAAAAACACCAATTTTTGGCAACATTATGCGAGCTGCAATCACGAATTTGGCTACAATAAACATGACATATGTCTGCAATAAACATAATCATCATAATACCAAGGGAAGTGTAGGCACTACTTCACTAAGTCTAATCTGCAAGCAATAGGCTGCCAATCGTAGCAATGCGTTGCTGTAAAACAAAAGCGATGTCTCGGTTGGTAGCGCTAATGCAATTCTATGTTAAACACATGTGTTTCCTGATCGTTCTCCATAAACGCATGAATAAATGGAGGCATAAAAACTGCCCCGCAATGCACAGTTTACCACATAACAGCAGGAGGTTGATCATTTCCTTCACTAGCAAAAATAATAGCAGCTAATAAATATTTGATTAAATTCAATCAGGAAAACCTATTATGAATTTTATGTAGATTTTAAATCTAAATAAAGATCATTTTAACTTTCAATTGCACCAGAAGAGCTATGTTGAGAAGTTAAAAGATGCCTGGTGACAAAAGCAAAATAAAACCTAATAAAGCAATATAAAACCTAAACTAGTTGCTGACATGTAGGCTAAGATAGGGCACCGTATCTGTCCCTTTGCAGCATGTGTTGAACAACCCGGCATGGTTTTTATCAATGTTTTCTTCAATATATTTACGAGATTAACTCGCTGGTATTCATTAACAAAAGCCATTATTGACATTGGAGTCATTTACTCTAGGTTCGTTTTCAACGCATGCCTCGGAACAAGGAACGTCAGTGTCTAGATATGACCTTCAACGGCGTGGAACTAAATTTCTTGTGGAAGCAAAAGTTTCCCACTTTAACTGCCATCTTTTTCTTGTTCATCATCAAAGGACCCAATTTACAACCTTTCGATTGCTGTTGATCAAGGCTCGGCAGTAGTACAGGATGCGTCTTCTGGTTGGTGTGGCGGTGATGCTTGAACCTGACCCTAACCCTAACCCTAATTCTATTTCTAACCCTAACCATAACCCAAATCTTAGCTCTAACGATAACTCTAACCCTAGTCCTTGCCCTAACCCCAACCCTAATTCTAATCTTAACCCTAAGTCTAGTCCTAGCTCTAACGCTAATTCTAACCCAAAACCTAACCCTAACCCCAAACCTAGATCTAATACGGTTGTTTGCTGGGTATCGTGCAATCCTTACCTCTTTACGGTAGCATAAGACTTATGCAACAAGAGGTTATATAATATTGCACAATGATTTCATAATTTCGGTGCAATTGTCTGCTGAGATGTGATGCAATAACGTTCAAGCTAAGCGGTGGGAAAATGCTAAAAGCTGTTTTATAATATTTTACGGTTAAAATCGTTTTAAGTCTACTTGTTTCCAAAAAATGTTCACAGGCTTTTACGACTAATAGATTTATCATTTTAGCTGTTTTAAAGCTACTCATGAGGTTTCGACATTGCGTAATTACAATGCCAGCGTTTCAGGCAGACACACTACCTTAGTGCTTGTTAACTGGGTGTATCGTACGCCCTAAGGCGTATCAGAAATTTTCAAGGGCGTACAAGATACTTCGTTTTCAAGAACTATATGTGGCTTAGCTTTTATTTATCAACATAACACTTTTTTCTTGCTACGATAGATGTTTTGAAGGAAATGATAAGAAAAAATTATTTCAAATTGAAATTTCGTTAAGAATTGTTTGATGTAGATTGGGGAAAACTTGTTGGGGAACCGCAATAGTTTCTTGCCTTCTCGATCGTAATCGTTTTTTCTACCCGATGTCGTAGAATGCGGCTGATGCGATGTTTTCGCCGATGATTTGTTCTTCACAGTGTAATAATTTTGATTGATCATTTGGAAACAGCCTTTCTTTGAAGCATTATCACCAGATGCAGGCACTTAGGAGTGTAAATGTGTCATAACATTAAGCGAGCACTTATATCAAGGGTAAACAACCTTTTCACTACTACCGGCCGTAAAACATCCTATAAATGCACTAACGGCCGCCACTAGTAAAAGTCATTTTTTACGAATTAACGTTTTAAGCCTTACAATTTAACTGCCGTAAATGCTGTCTTCACAACTCATGCTAAACATTAGAAAAAGTCAAATTTTCAAGGTTGGAAAATTTATTCAATCATAAATCACAAAATTGTACTCAATGACTTCCTTGATCTTGGACCTCCTCAAATAAACTTGCGAAGTTAGGTGGCTCGCTGGATATCATGAGTCCTAGTCCACATTCCAGATTGCTATCGGACAATCCGATAGCTTTAATAGTTCATCGAGTTGTTCTTCAAATATTTCATTCTTGAAAATCCTGCTTCTCACACGTTAGTACTTTCAAAAAGAACGAGAGTTTTTCTGGCCAATTCATCCAGATTTGGATATTTAACAGCTCCTCTCCACGTATCTAGCAGATCTTCTTCGTCTTTAAATTTTTTGACAAACTGTTCGTCGTTCTTCAACTCGACGAGCTCCATTTGAAGATTCAATGGTGCAGTTTCGGTTTCGACCAGATGTGGATAAACAACTAGCCTTGTTGTATCGGAAATCCTCTCAAAGTCTTGGAAACGATTAGAAAATTCCTGCAAAACCCCATTAAAAACGCTTGAGAAAAAAATGATGGGAATATCATCCACTTGAATTTCTTTACTGTCAATCAAAGCCTTCATCTGCGGAAGGTGGAAAAAGTTACGCTGATGCAGATAACTTTTGAGGAGACGACATTTGTCACGGATATCGTGTACTTTTTTCTACACTAGACAAATTGTTGTTGGCTTTCCCAGCAGACTTCGATTCAGGAAGTTAACCTGGGTAAGAAAATCCACCAGAAAACTAAGCGACATGAGAAGATCTTTGTCGAGCAAGGGACACTCCTTGTTTTTGGTTGAATAGTATTCTACTATTTCCTTTCGCAATTGCAGTATACGGCGGGAAGTTTCTCCTATAGACAACCAACGAACTGCGAAGTGATAAAGTATGTCCTCAGCAGATGTTTCACTTGAGCATAAAACTTCTCGAAATTGTCGATGATGCAAAGCATTTGCGCAAATAAACAAGGTAATGCGATTCAAATCCTTCAGACTGGTATTTAAAGCAACGGATTTGGCACATAGTGCTTCCTGGTGGATGATGCAGTGAAGATTGATGAGTTCTTTATTGTCATATTCGTTGTACACATAATCCGAAAATCTTGTAACAAATCCCTGTTGGTTACCTGTCGTGGCAGGCGCACCGTCCCTACAAATGCCCCGAAGGTATTTCAGATCTAATCCAGAGCGAATGCAGGCATTCTTAACTGCAAAAAATATGTCCTTCTCCACGGGTGCGAGTAGCCAGTGTTTCCATTGAAGAATCCTCACACAATTCAAAGCTTGAAGAAAGACAACGAACGAAGATTAACAATTGCGCGGAGTCGTTGATATCTGTTGATTCATCAACAGCAAGTGAAAATAAACTTTCTTTCTTGTTTATCTTTTGCTCGCAGAGAGAGTTTTAACTGGTAAGCGATATCATCTTGCCTGCGTTGCATTGTAACACGCGAGAGAGCAATTGAAGAATAATCAGTTTCCTCCCAGAGTGAATGCACTTAACAACGTCTGTCAAGCATCGCTTCACGAGCTCGCCATCGGAATGAGGTTTTCCCGCAACGCCAAGATGATATGCCACTCTGTATGATGCTTCACAGCGGCTATTAGTGGACTTAGCGAAAGTTGTTATGCAAGCTGTCTGCTTTCGGACACTCTTTTTCAAATTTTCAATGCAGATCTTTCTTGAATCCCCTCTCAATTTCGCGTAAGAGTGCGATTCATGACGACGAAAGTGCTGCTTTGCGTTATCCCCTTTCACAGTCTTTACAATTTGGTTGCATATAAGACACATCATAGTATATGTTGCTGTCTCAATCATACAGTAATCCTGCTCCCATTTTGAATTAAACACTCGTTTTCTTTTGTTAATGTTCTTTTCCGTTTCAATAACATGGAAATACTTGCAAATTTTAATGTAAATATGTAATTTAAGTGTAAATATGTAAATTTAAAATGCTATCAAATTTTAAAACATAATTCTGAAAAAAATATGCTAGAAAATGCTAGATCCGAAAAAAAATGTTAAAAAAATATATCAGAAAATGCTGGATCCAAAAAAATATGCTAGATTTCAATTTCGAAAAAAACATGCTAAAATAACTGCTAAATATATTTTAGCATAAATAAATTTTTACAATTAGATTTACAATTTTACAACTTTTACATTTTTACAATTTTTACAATTTAAATAAATTAACATAAATATCTGCTTAAATATATTTTTACAATTTCACGGCCGCAGGTTGTGTACCCCTGACTTATTTACTGGTGAAGGTGTGAGTCTGTTTTGAGAAAACGATTTTACTACTGCGACTTTATATAAGTTTATATTTCAAAATAACTTGTAAATTGTATAAGTAACAATGCTCATCTAATATTTTGTCTCATTTAAAGTTATTACTAGGGCCCGCTAAAGTCAAAGTCAAAATTTTTTCAGGACCTTGTTACATGATCAAACGTGTACTAACGTTCGTTTCAAGTCTTCAGGAGTCTGTTTTGGTAGATTTTATAAGTCAAAATAAAGTCAAAATTTCGCATAAAGTCAAAACTTGTCAAAATTATCTTTATCAAAAATTTCCTTACAAAAACGAACAAATTTAGATTTTTTTCATACTTCTTTGAGTTTTTGAGCTGCTATTAAAATTTTATGCGCGGTTTTATTTGATTTTAAACTTCTCAAATAGTTTCAACGGTAAAAATGCGTGCGGTGATTGAGAAGGAAATAGCATTTATTATACATGAAATCGTCATTGTTGATGCATAAACACATAATTGTTAGACAATTAATCTATTCCTATAAAACCTAAAATCTATTTCTATAAAACTCTTTTTACAATAGAAAAATTTGCTCAAAAATGATCACCAGCATCATACGGTAGCATACAGCAATCCATTACATCATGTCAATAACCCACGACCGGTTTCGACCTTATTGGGTCTCATCAGGCGGGTGTAAAAAACTCTCAATAATAAATATGCTAAAAAAAACAAATTTGCCATTGGGTGCAAAAAAAAGAAAAATGCAATGCAAAACAATATGATACAGCAATACCTATATCATGGGGGTCACATTCAAGGACACACACACATGACATGGACAACAAGTCACATCGGTAAGCTCTAATAGGGGTGCAGGATCATTGTCAAGACTTATCAATAATACATGAGCAAATTTTTGAGCAAATTTTTCTATTGTACTTTGATGCTGGAGGCAGATACCTCTTGATAGGAGATCACCTTGAAAATTGCTGGCTAGCAACTAGCAACTCATGTAAAACTCTTTTTAAGTCGTAATTTGCAAAGCAAAGAATGCCTAAACTAGCCAAATCTTCTACAGCAAAAGTTAGGCATATTTGCCACGAATATCCGAATGAGTTTTCGGCAACTCCTGCCCGCGACTTGCAATGCAACCTTTGCGACGTGTTAGTCAAATGCGACAAAGAGTTTTTTGTGGAAAGCCACCGAAAAAGTAAGCAACACCAAAGAAAATTCGAGACGAAGAGCAAATCCCAAAGTAAGCAAACCTTTTTACAACTCGATCAAGTAAACTTCAAGGAACAGGTTGTCTCTTCATTCTTAGCCTCAGATATCCCACTTCATAAACTGAACCATCCTTCTTTAAAATCTCTGTTTGCTACAATGGGAAAAGTATTGCCTTCGGAGACTGCAGCCCGGGCATGTGTTGCTAAATTAGCATCCCAAAAAGAAGAACAAATTCAAGAATTACTTCGTGACAAAAAAATTTTTTAATTGTGGATGAAGCAGAGATTGGTAAACAAAAGTATATTAGTGTGCTTGTGGGCAGCTTAGATGCCCCTAATCAGACGTTCCTCGTTGATTGCCATCCACTTGACAACGGTAGCAATGTTAATAGCAGTATTATTCTGCACACTGTGGATGAAGTGTTGCGACAACTTGAAATAAAACGCGAGAATTTTTCATTGTTCTTGACTGATGCTGCTCGGCAGATGTCTTTGGCTGGAAAGACATTAAAGGAATTATACCCTTCTATGATGCATGTCACCTGCGTTGCGCACTTACTACATAACTGTGCTATGCGTGTGCGTGCTCATTTTAAAAATATTGATAAAATAATAGCAACGATCAAGACAGCAACAATCAAAAACAAAGATCGCGAAAAAGATTTTCATGATGCTGGTCTGCCATCTCCTCCTGACCCTGTAATTACAAGATGGGCAACTTGGCTTAGAGCTGCCTTATATTACAGTGAGAACCTTCCAGCTGTTCGTACCATTGTCAACAATTGGACAAGTGCAGGCCTTTTATTCAGCAGAGCAAAAGACGCTATCAATGTGGAGGATTTGGTGCCGGACTTGGTTAAAATATATCAATACCGGACTCTAGCAGCCAACGTAGAGTTCTTAGAAGGAAGTGCCTGCACGATAACCGAAGCATACGGACTGCTGAAGAATATGCAATTCGATGATGATCCGTGCGCAATTAAAAATTACATTAAAAAACGACTATCCAACTCTGATTTAGAAACAATAATAAACTGTACCAACTTGACAATTGACCCAACAAGCCACGCACTATTGTAAAAAGCCCAGCCAACCTCTGCTGCTGTTGAGAGGTCGTTTTCTATGCTCAGTAAATTACTGAGAAAAGACAGAAATTTTGATCTTAAGAACATAAAAAAATATATGAGGCTGTATTACAATAAAAAGTCCTGGTAATTGTACTGTGTGGCTTTCGTTAAAAACATCATAGACAGACTGTTAATGTACAGTACAGTTGCGATAACAACGCATTTTTTGTATTACACACTAATTGATACCGGTACACACAATGGCTCGTTATCCTAGGTTTTGACGTCATGCATCGCTTTGTTGCATTAGCTTCAAGACTGAGTGATTGAGAAAATGTTTAAAGTAGGCCACCTTCTTCTTTAAAAACTTATATAAATTGCGGATTATAAAGTATTTTTAATCAAAAAAGTGCAACAAGACATAAATAATAGGCGAAAGAGATTAGTTCAAAATAAAGTCAAAATTTTGCTAAAATAAAGTCAAAAATATATTTTTTTAGGTACAAAAAATGGTTCTAGTTATTACAGTTAGTTGCTTGACATAAATGAAAATGGATTTACGTAATTTCTTTAAGAATAGTGTGATAAGCTCGAGTGAAGTACGTGTGAATAAAGATATTAGCGATACACATACAGCTCAGGACAATACAGCATAAGTTTCTGGAATTAACCATGAGACAGATGAGTGTTCTGTTGCAATGGCAACTATTTGAAAGAGAAGGATATGCCACGTAAAGAAACGCAAATGGAACAATAATTACACTGCTTATGGGTTTTATCGTACAAACAAAGAGGCTTTGAACCCTTATCCTTCGGCGCGTTGTCTGTTTTGCACAGCTGTCTTTGGTGATAGTAATCTGACTCCAGGTCATCTCCAAAAACATTTGAAGACACAGACCCTAGCCATCAAATCAAGAGCGTTCTTCGAGTCATGTCTGCAAAATCATTTAAATCAACTATCTTCATTTGAGAATAATATGGCAAAAGAGAAGAATAATGATTTGGTTCTTGGTTCTCTTGGAATGCTTCACATCGTAAAGAAAAGAAAGCGTCCGTGTACAGAGTTAGAATCTGTAGTTATCCCGTGTCTAGAAATTGCTGCCGGCACTCTGCACGGAAGGAAATCTCCGTCTCAAAAGTAAGGCAAATTCCTTTATCCGATAGTACAACTAAACGTAGATGTGACCGTATTTCAGATTTGCTGAATCAACTTCTTGACAAGTTGAAGAAAGCCCATTCTAACTGTGCTCAACTCGATGAAATTATAGGTATTTCACACGGGGTGCAATTGATTGCGCATTGTAGGTTTGCCGATGAGGAAGCAAAACCAATCGTGAAGCATTACTTTCGCTGCCTAAAACTTGGTGTTGGCGCAACTGCTCAAACTATTCTTGACAGACTGAATCAATTTTTTGAGGAGCATGATTTGGATTGGACCAAACGTAAATCAATTACTACTGATGGAGCAGCAGCCATGCAAGATTCTACAAATGGAGTAATTCGGAAATCAAAAACGTCTCACCTAATTGTGTTTCGAATCATTGCATGATCCATCGAAAGGCACTTGTACCTAAAATTGAAACTCGGTGCGAATCATTGCATGATCCATCGAGAGGCACTTGTACTTAAAAATTTAAACACGGCTTCTATCATTGCATGATTCATCCAAAGGCACTAGTACCTAAAAATTTAAACACGGTTCCTATCATTGCATGATCCATCCAAAGGTACTTGTACTTAAAAATTTAAATACGGTTCAAATCATTGCATGATCCATAGAGACGCACTTCCACTTAAAAATTGAAACTCGGTTCGAATCACTGCATGATTCAACGTGAGGCACTTGTGCACTTAAAAATTGAATACGGTTCGAATCATTGTATGATCCATCGAAAGGCACTTACACTTAAAAATTGAAACACCGAACCAACCCGCATAGTGATCTCACAATTGTTGTTGACGATGTAATAAAAGCTGTAAACGTTGTCTGCATGCATTCAAAAAACATCGAATGTTTTCAGAACTCTGCAAAGATATGGACGCAGACGCAATGAGGTTGCTGTATCATGCTGAGATACGCTGGCTATCCAGAGGAAAGGTTTTAAAGCGCGTGTTTCGACTGCGGCAAAAGTTATGTGTTTTTCTTGCTCAGCATAAACGTTCAATGATTATTAACTTTCAAGATAACTTTTGGTTTTCAAAATTGTCTTATTTGTGTTCAATATTTGAAAGAGCATTTGTTTTGTCGCTGCAAGAAAAAGGATCTGATGTGTTAAAGCAAGTAGTAAGATTGAAGCCTTCAAATAAAAGTCGAAGTTGTGGCAGAAGAAAGTATCAATTTGCGACTTTTCAGATTTTGAATCGTTAAACAATTTCTTGCAGATTTGCAAGTGGGAAATCGAAACTACAAACCTTGAATCAACTACAACATCAATTGTGCATGAGCATCTCGAAGTACTACAACAAAACTTTGGAGTCTATTTTCCAGAAGACAATTATTTGAGTATGTGAATTCTCTGCTGGAGATTGTGCAACCATTCACGACGAAGACTTTGACTTGGACTACCTAATCAATAAACTTATTAAACTACGATTTGATTTGGTAAAAAAGACTGAATTTAAAATTTTTACAAACTACACAGATTTTTGGGTATCACTCCTCAGCAATCTCGAATACCAAACTCTTGCTCAAAAAGCGCTTTCCATCCTTGTTCGCATGCCTTCAATTTACCATTGGGAGCTAGAGTTTTTGTCTCTTATTGCAATTAAATCGAAAAAAAGAAACTTAATCCAAGATGTTAATAATGTTATCAGAGGGACGATGGAAACACCTTTAATACCACGTTTTTCACAGCTGGCTGATAAAATTCAGCAGCGACAATCGCAATAAATATACTGTATTGCTTATGCTTTTGTTTTTATGCTGACACTATTATGACTTTTCCGTCACACCATAATCTCTTATAACCCTAAAACCATTACAGCGTTGGACTTTAATGCATGACTTCAAAAAGGCGTACAGGTTTTCAAACTAAGTTGAAAGGGCGTACACTTGTAAAAAAGTTGACAACCACCGCACTAGCTTGTACCATTGTTCAGTTCTGGAAGTTTACTGTACATGAACGCTTTCTTTTCTTCACGATGTGAAGCATTCCAAGAGAACCAAGAACCAAATCATTATTCCTCTCTTTTGCCATACTATTCTCAAATGAAGATAGTTGATTTAAATGATTTTGCAGACATGACTCGAAGAACGCTCTTGATTTGATGGCTAGGGTACTGTGTCTTCAAATGTTTTTGGAGATGACCTGGAGTCAGATTACTATCACCAAAGACAGCTGTGCAAAACAGACAACGCGCCGAAGGATAAGGGTTCAAAGCCTCTTTGTTTGTACGATAAAACCCATAAGCAGTGTAATTATTGTTCCATTTGCGTTTCTTTACGTGGCATATCCTTCTCTTTCAAATAGTTGCCATTGCAACAGAACACTCATCTGTCTCATGGTTAATTCCAGAAACTTATGCTGTATTGTCCTGAGCTGTATGTGTATCGCTAATATCTTTATTCACACGTACTTCACTCGAGCTTATCACACTATTCTTAAAGAAATTACGTAAATCCATTTTCATTTATGTCAAGCAACTAACTGTAATAACTTTAAATGAGACAAAATATTAGATGAGCATTGCTACTTATACAATTTACAAGTTATTTTGAAATATAAACTTATATAAAGTCGCAGTAGTAAAATCGTTTTCTCAAAACAGACTCACACCTTCACCAGTATGTAAGTGCTCGCTTAATTGTATGACACATTACCAGTATATAAGTGCTCGCCTAATTGTATGGCACATATACACTCCTAAGTGCCTGCATCTGGTAATAATGCTTCAAAGAAAGGTTGTTTCCAAATGATCAATCAAAATTATTGCACTATGAAGAACAAATCATCGGCGAAAGCATCGCATCAGAAGCATTTTACGACATCGGGTGGATGAAACGATTACGCTCAAGAAGACAAGAAACTCAGCAAACATCTCAGCAAACAATTGCACCGAAATTATGAAATTTTTGTGCAATATTAGATAACCTCTTATTGGATTAGTCTTATGCTACTGTAAAGAGATAAGAATTGCACAATACCCAGCAAACAACCGTATTAGATCTAGGTTTAGAATTAGGGTTAGGGTTAGAGCAAGGATTAGCATTAGGGTTAGAATTAGAGTTAGGCTAGGGTTAGAGCAAGGACTAGGGTTAGGATTGGGAGCTAGTATTAAGGTTAGGTTAGGGTTATAGCTGGAGTTAGGACTGAGAATAGAATTAGGGTTAGCGTTATAGCTAGTGTTATATACTACTCTCGGTGTCTTGCTGTTTCCCCGTAATTAAGATTTATGAGTTTGTGCTTAACGCGCGGATTGTCCAGACTGCTTGCTGTTCTTTGTACTGTAGCTTTGGTGTCCTTTATTGTAGTCAGTCAATAATATTGGCTTGTGCAGGAGATGCAAAGAAACTTTCAATATGTTTGAGTTTATTCGTAAAATTTGTTAACTAAATTGTATGCATTACAGTCATGATAAAGATTGTTGTTTGGTTAGAATTTTGGCAAATTCTTTCACCATCAAATTTTAACTGTTTAGCTGCCAATAGACATACTGTCACAAGCAATCAGTAAATTCTGTTGCAAAGTTTTTGCGTTACATCGATGCCTTTTGGCTTTTGTTATTATTGTTTATATTGAATAATGTTTATTACAAAAAATTCGCATCAAAAAACTTGTATACGTTGTTTGAGAGAAACTGGCAAAAAATAAGATGTTGGCAATTACACCAACCGCTGTTGAAACGAACATGGCTCCAAAATCGTGTTTTTTCAACAGGAGAATCCCCTTTATTGCATACATATATACATACATATTACATACAGTGCCGGCAAAAAAAATCTTTACATTGACTAAATATTTTTGAAATTACGTCAAACGAAACGATTATAGAATTTACGTCTTTCGTTGCAGATAAAATGTAATGTCAATCAATAATTTGTCATCTTGGCCTTAGATTTGATGATCATTTGAAACTTTTTAGGCATGGATTCAGCAGAGGCGGCAAAGTAGGTGGAGTCCAGTGTTATCCAGAGTTTTTTCAGCTCCTGTTGCAATTGATTGATGTTGCTGGGTCTCGTCCCTAGAATCTTGTTTTTAAGAAATTCCGGACATTTTCACTTGGATTTAGGTCTGGTGAATTACCAGGCAATCTAAAACATGGATGTTATGCCTGTTAAGAAATTTTGTCACGACCTTCGAGTGGTGAGATGGTGCACCATCAAGTATGAAATGATCACATTGATGAATCTTCCAGAATGCGCAAAGATGCTCGATTAAAATGTTGATATAAATGCTTCTTTTCATTGTTAGATTTTTAGGAAGGCAGTACAAACTAATCTGGTCCAGATTTCCTTTGAAAGCTCCCCACACTATTACACTCCCAGGGTGTTTCGTGGTTTTAACCGTAAATTTTGGGTCATATCGTGATGCACTACTCGGGCGACGAACCAACTTTGGGACTCCTTTTACTAATGTAAAAGTGCTTTTATGACTAAACATCACTTTTTTCCGTTCTGCAGATGGCCAATGTTGATATTTCTGGCGAAAGTAGAGCCTTTTCTTTTTCATTGATGCAGTGATCATGGGCTTCTTGGCTGCAGGGCGACATGGTGGACCAATATCCTTCCGGAGTCGATGACAAATTGTCCTGGTTGAAACGTTGTGGAGAAGCTCATGGTGCTTGTTTTTTTAATTTAACCAAAGTTATAGACAGATATGATGTTATTTCACACTTTAAAAGCTTATCCGTTCTTGGTGAGGTCTTCGTAGGTGCGCCAAAGCCCGACTTCCTCTTTGATATCATCCCGGGTGGTAATAACGCTGCCGACCTTTTTAATTGACAAATTGCCTCTCTTGAAACCCCAATATCTCTGAATACAGCAATCACAGAATTTCCCTTCTGTAACAATGTCAAAATACGAGGATGTTCTGCCATTTACATCTTCTTTTGACCCATTTTTGTATTTGAGATAAATTTTTTTCAAGACCTCGAAATTTCAAGAAAACAAAAATTTTTGACCAATTTCACTGACCTACTGTACACCAAGCTGTAAAACTACACGAAGCCAGCAGAGCAATGGAAATGCGGTGAAGCATACCCAGACAGTGGCTTGTGACAGAAGTGTAAGCGTTATTGTTATGCAATGCCTTTGGCGGAAATAGTAAGTTAAACACGCGTGCTTATATTTCATTTAATGATTTTTTTTGCCGAATAAATGTAAAGATTTTTTTGCCGGTATTGTACATATATACATACATACATACATATGTACATGTGTGTGTGTACGTGTGTGTATGCTGCCAGCCATGTCTTAAAGCACCGCATTTAGTTTGTAATCTTTGGAAGACCTTTTTATGCCTAATCACTGCTTGTGTGATCAGCTTTACGTAAGAACATTGGTTTTAGTCCATAGTTGAGCAGCTAGCAGTATGTCAAAACAAATCTCGTTCAAAAGTAAACGGCAAGTAAGTCTTGTGCTTTGTGTTAGTTTGTTTTTATAAAAGTTAACCTTAATGCTATTGGGGGAATCTCTTGGCCCTTGGAAAGCCCTGCTAATGAGTCCAAAAGGACGAAATGCGTCCAGGGATGGCTTTGTAAATTTGAAAATATCTCTCAATAGCATTGCTTCCTCCGGAAGCCTCGCGCCTTCAGCACTCACTTTACTGTTTTGCTTCTCGCTTATAAGGCGCTCTCTATCCATCGTAACCACTTGGAGCTAGCAATATATATGTATACATACACAGGATGGCAGATTTTGCTACCCATAAAACAGCTTTCCAAGTTATGCCATTATGCTTTCACAATGGCCTTGGATTACCCCTTGGATTGTGACAGCTAGTTGAACTAGCAGCAACACAGCGAGATAATAACCATGATTTCAGTTCATAACATCGAAAAGATAACCAATGACCTGAGAGAACAAACGCACACGTACCAAAAATATAAAACAGTTGGGTTAAGCTATTACTAATAGTAAGAGATTTCATGTTGGGACATGTTGGTGCAAATGGAAACCGTGTATACACGTTAATTTTACGAGAATAACGGTTTTTTAACGTGCTTGGCAGCGGGCCCTTAAAGTCTATTTTGAATGTAATTACGTTTTTCAAATAACTGAGCTGATTTAATCGAACTTTTTTCTTGTGCCTAGACATACTGAGATTATATTTCTTGAAATTCTCTGCATTCCGATGTAATTGGACGAATCTCTTTGACTTTTGCAATGCCAGAAGAAATATTTCTTCTACTGTAAGAAACTATCCAAAACTCACCATATTTGTGGTTAAACGATTACCATGGTACACTTTGAAAATCTGCCTCATTTTTTTTTCGGAGACTCGATCTTAGCCAGAAGCGTAAATTTGTGTTGACATAGCCAACTCTCGTTACAGAATAAAAAGCACCGTTTTTTTGAAAGGAAATCGATTGAGCCTAAAAAAACATTCTAGGGGTTGCGCATAGCCGCTGTATTTTTGCCCAAGTTTCTCGAGTTCCTGGCTACTTGTTGCTTGCCTTGTTTGGTAGGTAGAGATTGAACTTGGACACATTTGAAACAGTCAACGATTTCAAAAAGTATTATTTGTACATTTTATCAAGTGCATAGAAGCGTAATTTCAAAGTGTAGGATGGGGCCGCAAAAACGGTTGATATGTATTTTCAGGGATAACCTACTAAATATTGTGACCGCTACTTACAAATTTTTCACACTTATGTGCCAATTCATACGACCTAAAGCCTTTGGCTGCGCGCATGTTGCTTGGTCCTGGCGTAAAGACATCCGGGAAAAGGGCAAACTAACTCGAAATGAAGCACTTACAGTTAAGTTGTTACAATAGCAGGGCCCCCAACAGTAGGGTCGAGGCTAAGAATATCAAATCAACCGGCTTCGTCGGCTTCACCCAATTTCAAAGAAAATTGCCTAAACATTTAGACCATATGTTGTTGGACAACAATATTTTGTTGCAAAAGATAAAACAGGACCATCTTTATCCCCCTTTTTTCTGTAAGAGGATCTCCAATGTTTTGCTTGGAGTAGACTGTTTTTTGATGTTTTTAGAGACTTGATTTTTAGATGAATCTTTATGAAAATTTTGATAGATAATGCCAAACTACCGTGTTTTTGATAAAGAAAAGATAAAATGTACGACAGTACTTTGTTTTTCTGGAAATTGCGAGTTTGTGGAGTCCATCCACTAAAATTTAGAGTGTTTTTGATCGTTAAGCTGCCTTTAAAACTTTGTAAAGACTTCACTTTTTTATGAGTCTTTGCAACTTTGGATAAATAATGCCAATAAAACGTGCTGGCGGGAATAATAGTCAAAATATACCAAAAACTAACTTTTTTATGCAAGTTTCTTAGATCAAATAGGAAGATTGATTAAACGAAAATGGGTGATGAATATGGCAACCAATTTTTGATCAAGCATTGTAAACTAATCCCTAGCCCTATTAGAGTTACTTATTAGGCTAATTAGAGTTACATAATGCTGGAAAGCGAATTTTCTTGGTTTTTCAATGGCACTGATTGTTAGCATCTTATCACAATCTTTGTATATTAAACTAACACATTTTTACACAGCATACCGCTCTTCGGTGGTAGTAAAAAGTTACACTTCTGGTCTTAAAGTTCAACGTCAGTGAAAAACTAATTGTAAAGACTCATGACACATATTATCAAAATTTCCATGAAATAACCTTCAATTTAGTAAATAAATTTTGGAAATCGGTCTAGAAATGAAGTCACAAATCATTTTTTAAGTGATTTTGTAAAATGTTTTAATTTTTTAAAAAAATCATCAAATAAGAATCTCTGGTAGCGAAGGAATGCGTTGATCGTACCAGACACCTGTATGATATTATAGAGCGAGTTGAAGCGAGCAGAAAAAAGCAAGATGCATGCTTGGTAGACTTAAAATGCTTAAATAAAGAATCTGTTGTTGCATCGTCAATTGAGCTTTAATTATTGTAGATTTTGTTTTATCGAAAGCGCCTTGTTAAGATCTTCCAAAAGAGCGTTTAATCACGTTTCTACGATCCGTATTTTTTGAATAAATTAAGAAAACAAATTATGCCATTAATTGTTAATTATGAGGTCATGTGATATCCTAAAGATAAGAAATTTGTTTAAGTTGCTAAGTCGGGCACTGACTTTTGTTTAAGTCAAAAACCGCTTTTCTCGGTCCAAAAAATGCAAACTAAAAAAATTTTCTCTAATTAAGACGCCATAGTGACGTCACGAATCCCGTTATGATACTCACCCCAAAGGGGTGATCAATTGTTCCAAGTTTGATGCTTGTACGTCCAGCAGTTTTGGAGGAGTAAAGACAGATCGATCGACAGACACACAGACAGAATTGCGCTTTATATAACTTATTAGCCGGCTTTGCCGTCGTCGCCTGGCAGGGGCCTCCATTAGTAATGTTGGGATTTAGTATTTCGGTTCAACCGGCTACGCGCTTTATCCATCGCGCTCTTGTGTGAGTGGTAGCGAAAAGTTAATGAGTTTTATGCACTTTCACAATTCCTGCACACGAAATCGTGATCATCCTATTCTTTTAATTATGAGTGGTAATGCTCACAAAGAACCTTGCCACAAATTATCGTTTATACTTGTGAGGAAGAAGGGAGTAATATTCAATCAAAACTGATCGTAGCGGCGAAATGGTGGTTGCTTTCACAATTATAGCAATAAACTATTTTGTGGTAAGCTTATTTTCCGATGTGGTGCTGGCCCTTTCCTATTTATATTTGTGGTATTAAGTTCTTTTGTCTGTGATATCTCTATTGTTTCCGCCATAGCGACAAAAGCGGCTATGGCTTCCCCTAAATCATTCACCATATTTTACTAGGCGCCTTTCGGGTGGAGTCATTTTCAAACAAATGTTCTCTGTAAATTCAGTTTTACAAATTGTTATAGTTATGGTTTTATGTTGATTTTTTTCTTACTCTAGATTTTATTACAATGCTGCAGAATATAGACGTAAATACCATAACAGGCAGCATATCAGCATAAGAAAAAATCCTTGCTTTACAGTATACATGTATATGACGCCGTCATCCGTAGAGCCACTGTCAGTAACGCCGGGATTGAGAGTTCGTTTCAGCCAACCAAGCCGGCTTCACTTATTAGGCTCTTGTATGAAGAGTTACCAAACGCTTGTGTTTTCTGCACATAAGTTGTTCACCACTTTTTGTACTCCTTTTCCTAATAGAATATCTCATTTCAAAATTCTGGCTATGCCTTGGGTCTACGTGCCCTGTTCATTGCTGACACGAACCCTAGGGAGCATTGGGTTTCCCGTAGTTTGGAAGTAGGATCATATTTCTGATATTAAGCTATTCTAAAGCAAAATAGCAATAATGTCTTTCGTGTGGTGCGATTTGACACAATGATGCTATTTTCTTTTGATTTCCCCTTACAATTTGTCAAGTTCTTGCTGGCTACGCATTATGTAGCATGTTCTTTTCTCCCTGCTTGACGTGCCCTGGAAAGTGAAAAGAACCCTTGCTTCTCCTCAAATGACTAGTTTGACCCGGTAGCTTTATAAAGCTGTTATAAAGCAAAACACCAACAACAATTTGACGTAGTGACGTTGTTAATTTTGATTTTGCCTCAAACTTTCTCAGGTCCCTGCTGGCTACGAATTATGATTCATATTTGTTTCTCCTTGCTTAGGTATGCTCCAAGAAGTCAAAAGAGCACTTGCTTTTCCCCAATTTTCAGGTTTGATTCTAGTAGCTCTATCAAGCTATAGTCAAGCAAAATAGAAAACATGTTTCTCCTAAGTATGGTGGGATTTTACTCCG